>CM066217.1:3827328-5122328 GCA_033675125.1 Athetis lepigone
CAAAACAATTTAACACACCCTATCCGTACTTTTCCGTACTAATATTATAAATGCGAAAGTAACTCTGTCTGTCTGTCTTTCTGTCTGTCTGTCTCTTCTTCACGCCTAAACCATTGAACCGATTTGAATGAAATTTGGTACAGATATAGTCTGGGACCCGAGAAAGGACATAGGATAGTTTTTATCCCGGAAATCCCCCGGGAACGGGAAATATTAATCACGCGGACGAAGTCGCGGGCAAAAGCTAGTAGGTAACCTATAACTTTCATGTCTCTAGAAGCAGTGATTTGAGCGATGCGTTGATATATAAGTAACAATCAGTCATTCAGTTTACCATTTTATATAAGGAAGTATTTAAAAAGATAAAAAATTATCTCTGCCAAATTTTAACCTCTTTATTAAACTTTTTTTTTACACAACGTATATTATTTAGGAATGCTGACTTAAGTCGATAGCTGTTCCGAAAAAAATATCTTCGTACCTATTTAAAAATATGCCAAAAGGCAATTGTAAATGACTTTTCTACCTTGACCCACGTGACACACATTTATTTACTTTAGTGCCTACTTCAGAAACGATAATGTGACCTGCTTAATTATAATGAGCGTGCTCATTCATTTTTGAGTTCTACTTGCCTGGTAATTATTTATGCGAATGGTTTTAAATAATCCTCAATAATAAAAACTATTATAAAAAAAAAAATTAAGTATTGATGTCATAAATTTAGGCGAAGATCTAGAACCCTGCTCTATTTATGTGTCCCATCACGATAGAAGTAGTCAAATTAACAAGCAGTTCTAAGGCCAAGATAGATAAACGTTTGGTGGGCAAATGCTTAACAAAATTACTGTTACCTTTGTACACGCATTGTCTAACATAGGAAATGATGGAGAAGCTTAGCCAAAATACGTGTTAAGCTAAGTATTTTTACCTTGACCCGAGACTTGCAAGTGCGCTAACATCGTTTTGGACATAAAGTGGCCAAACAAACAAAATGAAACCACGAAGTCTCTGGCAGAACCGTGCTTTGGAGTCAAAAACTACAAGTCCGACGGATTTTTTCAACCTAGAAAACCCACAGCATATCCTTGGAACATTCCTTTAATAGCTATTAATAAATGAAGGGCATTCGACTGACACGAGGGTCCCATCATTTGACTCAGTAGGACATCTATTGAGTGTTACTTATCTAATAGAAATAATGCTGGCTATTGGGAAACAACAAGGCGAACTGCGTAGGGCCGGACGCTGTGACAATCCTTTTAAGGTTTTTTTTAAGGACCGGGTCTACCCTATGTAATCATGATAAGTTAATTCAATTCTGATTAAATAACTCCAGCCAGTTTATGCGTAAAGCTCTACTATCTCTTGGATCCCTGGTACAAACGTGTGGCTTTGAAATAAAAAACCAAACTATTAATAAGATCAATATTCTTTTCAGATTTTTTGTCCTCTTCACCCTGTGTCCCTGTCTACCTGACTATTACCTGTAGGCAGGTAGGGACACATATTTAGGTAAATGAAACACTTCTGTTTTCGAAACATCCTCGATCGCAATTTGACTTTGTTAACAATGTGGTTGTCAACATGTGTCCGGAATAAATACATAAATGAATGTTCTTATATCCGTCCTTGTACCCACTTTTTTACTGTCAAAGATTTGGCAAAATGTCAAAAAACTTTATTGGTTTTGTCGCGATGTTCTCGTGCGTGAAGTTGCGGGATTGATCCGATTTTGACAAGCTTTTATTTAACTTGCAATGTAATGTATGTGTCACCGGAAAATAACAAGATCCGTAAGTTTATCAATCTACTAGGAAGTTTATAAACTTCCGTAGGATTCTAAACGGGAGATAAATTGTAATATTTTACGTCCACATTTTCGTAAATTTATCAATTTCCGACGTCATACGGTAAATTTATAAACTAACGGATATTTATTCGTAAGATTTTAAATGGTTCGACCAATCACAGAAACTCTTTTAAATATACGCATCTTTGAAATACGTAAAATAACACACTGCTCTCTGATTGGTCAATGTTCATAGTGGCAACGCTTGTGTCCAAAGACTTTGGTATAATCAGACTTGACAAACTATAAATTGGAAGCAACAATGCCTGGTTCCTCTCTGGCACGGATGTAGTGAGTTGAGTTTTCTTTGAGTTGCAACACAGTTCAACATTTAAAACTCATAAAAACGCACAAGCAAACTGGTTTATTTATGTTCCGTAGCGAATAATGGCGGCCGCGAGGAAGGAGAAGTGACACGTGACAGTCAACCAATCAGATCGCGCGTAGCGTTTAGTTACTGCTTACTTATTATTTTACGAGTGAGTTCAGTAAGTTTATCAATTTACTAAAATGTGGACGTAAAATATTACAATTTATCTCCCGTTTAGAATCCTACGGAAGTTTATAAACTTCCTAGTAGATTGATAAACTTACGGATCTTGTTATTTTCCGGTGACATATGTTTGTCCAGGTGGAATCTTACAACTCAATTTTATGACACTTGCCCTCGACCGATTGAGCTGAAATTTGGTATGCACGTTCAGTTCGGATGACAATGCACGAATAAAAAGCTTGTTTTAAAAAAGGTTAACTTGGGTACCACTGGAATCGGTGGAAGACAACATCATGAGAAAACCAGAAAACGTCAAGTCGTAATTCTGGAATCGCCAATACCAAGCAAGCGTGGGGATTAATGGTCGTGCCTTTTTTGTATGAGAATACAACATTGCTCTAAAGTGTTTATTAGTTAAAAATAGCTATACGATATTTCTTTACATAATACGTAATTGTATTGAATATATATAAAAATACCCTTATATTAAAAACTATTATTACCGTGGTACGTGTAAAGTTAATATAGCCTAGTTAACTAAATAATTATTAGTAGGTAAAATATCTACTTAATTGCGTAATTAACTTACATTATGCACATCATACTCACAAATGATTAAATTCCGTGACAGTGCAAGAAAAATCATTGCAAATTACATTTTCCTATGTATTATTGGTTTTAAAGGTGCTCCTAAATGGGTACAATCTACAATACTATTGCTGCAATAATGCTGCTGAAATACTTTCGAATAGGTACTTAGTAGGTAGGTATGTATGGCAATCGGGATTTTATGACATATTGATCCCCATTCACATCGAATTAAAAAAAAACCGGCCAAGAGCGTGTCGGGCCACGCTCAGTGAAGGGTTCCGTAGTTTCCCGTCCGTCACAATAAGTGTTCCCACTTATGAGTTTAAAAGAGGCTATTTGTTACGTTGAGTTGTATGTCAACTTGATTGCCATGATTTTAGTAAACCCCTATTCATTTTTAAATACCTATTACCTATCCAACAACATAACACACGTTAGGGTTGAAATTCAAAAATAAATCACTTCCCACTTTACATATACCTTAATAAAACATTTTTTTCTAATTTTTATTTTACCACTTTGTCGGCGTGATTGATATTAGTACCAAAGGAGAATGCCGGTTTTTGTATGGAAACCTGTACCAATTGCTTTTAGATTTCTAGTGCTAACGGTCACGGACAGACAGACATGGCGGAACTATAAGGGTTCCAAGTTCACTACGGAACCCTAAAAGAACTACAGTTGTCATGAAAATGGTGATTTTACACAAAAATATTTTTGATGCCAATTAATCTGTTCCTCATATATTATAGTTTGGTTAGTTTAGTTTTAAAAATCAAGAAGATTAAAAAAAGTAATCGATGAGTAACGATTGTCGGGAATTTTGTATAACCCATAGAAATCCAATAGACCAAGTCAATCAGTCGAATCGCTAGTTTAGTGTTTATAGCCTGGCGTAGGCGCCTCTTAAATGAGGTTGCGTGCCCGTGCCTCCATTTGAAAGATAAATGTAGAAATCGAAAACTGTAAACTAAACTTATCCGTACTTTCCGTACTATTCCGTATTCTTTTTTTTTTATTTATTACATAATTATGCTTGCTCTTGGTCCCAGACTACTACTACATTATTCCGTACTAATATTATAAATGCGAAAGTAACTATGTCTGTCTGTCTGTCTCTTCTTCACGTCTAAACCCCTGAACCGATTTGAATGAAATTTGGTACAGAGATAGTTTAGGACCCGAGAAAGGACATAGGGTAGTTTTCATCCCGGAAATCCCCCGAGAACGGGAGCTATTAATTCACGCGGACAAAGTCGCGGGCAAAAGCTAGTTCAAAATATATTTTCTTTTACGTACCTATAGCAATTGTACATTTTTATTTTTCTCGCCGAGGGGGCAACTTTTTCTCCTGGGCGCCATGCCATTTTCGATTACTCCGGTTTTGGTCTGAGTCTGACCAAAACCATTGTACGGTCCATAGTCAATAAAAAAATAGTTAATAAATAATAAAAATAGTTAATCAATAATAATTAGTTCATAGTCATAGTTATCAATTTTGCTATTATTGTTGGAGTGTAGAGAGGAGAGATAAGAACAAGAGATTAAAGTTTAATGAACCCAGTTAAAGATTCGTTCTGTTGTCGTTATTAATTATTTATTGTTGTTATTAACTATTTACAACATAAGTACTGTTTATTTTAGGTGACATAGCAATATAGCATTATAATGTATGCTATCGTTTTACGTAGTTAACCAACAGGAAACATGAATTATTATGAAAAAAAAAATCGCATGGTTGATGTCGTGTAGTAAATTCAAAATCGGCGTTATCTCAAACCGACGATAGGTAAGAAACTAAATGAAAACAATGTTGGTTACTCAATTTTTAGATAAAATGACATGTCAAGATTGCTTATATTTAGTTTATTACCTAAAACGAAAGGGTATAGATAATTAAGAATTAACAATCATGCTACGGGCTCATGCGTGATATATATCTAGATACCTACTGAAAAACTAATCGGACAGACAGGAGACAGAGACGTAAAACGTAATTGCTTTAAATAACGACGTCTTTCAGAAAATGCGGGCGTAAGGTCTTATAAAGAATACTGTAGAATACTACTTATTCGAAAATTATTCTAGTGACTTTGAATGACATTTGAGACAAGTTTTAGAACGCTAAAATTTAGAATACAAAAATTATGCTGCTTATCTCTCATTCCTCAGTTGATCGCTAAAATGACTAGAATAATAGGACTCTGGACCTCTGGACTGTTGTTAATGTCGCTAGAAGATATTTTTTAAAGTTATTTCATAAATCAAATAAAAAGGCTATGTAGTTTAAAAGAGACCACCTCGGGAATAATTTAGTGTATGAACTACTTGTTTTTTTTTAAATTACATGTATGACAAAGAATAAATTTGTAAGTAGTTGCTCGTACATTCATAACAAGGTGCATTAATAGGGCTTCTAAGCTGCATTTACGTTTGCTATATCAGCTGGGTTATTAGCTAGTAGACCGCTCAAGCTCCACTCACGTCAGACAATCGGTGACCCATTTTTTTTTATATGAGAGAATGGAAGTTTTCATTACATAACGATTATATAAATATCCAGCCTTTTGGCGCAATTGGCAAAACTGAAAATATGGAAACGAATACGATGTCGTTCCTCTAAAAGTCTACCATTGGGTTCTCATTCAAACTAGAATACTGTGTAAACGTGGTTGCTAGGACCTAGAATCATCATTTCATGAAATATTGACTGCCGAAGTCATCGATCAATTCAAGAGAGTAGATATAGCCCATCAATAGTCTGAAGGCGACCGGTATTTATAACTTTATTATTTTAGCTTTCTGCACTTCATGTCGTTAAATTTGTCTGTGCTAAATCTCGTCCTCCATTCGCCCAATATTTGAAACAAGAACACAAAATAATTTGTCTTTTTAGGGATCCGTAGTCAACTAGGAACCCTTATAGTTTCGCCATGTCTGTCTGTCTGTCCGGCCGTCTTCGCTTAATCCCTGTGACCGTTAGCACTAGAAAGCTGAAATTGGGTACCAATATGTATATCAACCACGCCGACGAAGTGGTAAAATAAAAATTGGAAAAAAATGTTTATTAGGGTAGCCCCCCTATATGTAAAGAGGGAAGTGATTTTTTTTTTAATTTTAACCCTGACGTGTGATATATTGTTGGATAGGTATTTAAAAATGATAATGGGTTTACTAAAATCAGTTTTGGATAATGTTAATAATATCGGAAATAATCGCTCCAAAAGGAAAAATTAAAGCGTCCCCCCCTAACTTTTGACCCGTAGGTTTAAAAAATATGAAAAAAATCTGGAAAGTAAAACTTTATAAGTACTTCTTAGGAAAATTATTTTGAACTTTATAGAAATAACAGTTTTTGTACAAAAATGACAAAAAGTTGTACAAAATGATTTCTGCGTACTTAGTATGTCAACGTAACAAATAGCCTTTTTTTACCCGACTGCGCGACGCAAAGAAGGGTAATTAACTTATAAGTGGGGACACTTATTGTGACGGACGGGAAACTACGGAACCCTACATTGAGCGTGGCCCGACACGCTCTTGGCCGGTTTTAAAGATCTAGAAAACCCATTACAAGATCTCGCCACAGTATGCATAATGAATTTACGAGAAAATTAATCAATTTTGCCTTTTCCCAACTACGTCGGGGTCGGCTTTCAGCCTATCCGGATTCAGCTGGGTACCAGTCTTTTACGAAAACACGAGAAAGTTAGTAAGCAATATAAAAGTATAACTTGACCATACGATACGCGCTCGTTACGGGCGAAATATCGCGAGTGCATGTTAACTGGTTACAAATACAATAATGCTAATTTGTACCTATAATTGCTACTAGCATCATAGTTTGCTGTTTTTAAACTACTGCTATTGCTTATAAACTATCTCTCTCTGTAGCACTTCCTCAACTAAGTTTGTTAGGATTGGTTTCCAGTCTAACCGGATTCAACTGACCACCATCAGTGTTTTACGTCGAGCGACTGCCTATAGAACTCTACAACCAAGCTGCTGGGTATGGATACCGCTTGGTTAGACTGGTTTGACTTTCTGGCTTTTGACTTTCCGTAATGGCTGTCAAAGATCGATGAATGACAACTAGGACCGGCTTTACGGTGCTTTACGTGCATTATGACTTTTTTTTTTGAGGCACGGGATGTTATTAACGGCCAAGATTTACTCAGAAAGATTTTTTTGAATTTGAAAGATTTACTGATAGCTGGAGATCGGGCCAAGGACTGGACTATGTAGGATATAGTAACAAAAATATTTTTTTCATCCCTAGCGCTACAGTTTTTTGTTGTATTTTAAAAGACAGACTCTTAAGGAAATATACATAATGTAGGTACCTATTTGCCTAGTCGCACTAGCGTTAAATATTCTATTTTTAAATCTGCCATAAATGGCACAACTTGTTTTGTTGTTAAAACTACTAAATGTTGAGGATAATTGTGGACTCTGTTGTTCACATTAATAATTCACCTGTGTGATTTATCTATAGCGAGCGACCCGCCCCAGCTTCGCACGGGTGTTACAAATCTTAAAAAATCCCGGCGTTTTTCTTCTATAATAAGCATGTGTTATACATATTAAACCTTCCATAAGAATCACTCTATCTATTAAAAAAAAACCGCATCAAAATCCGTTGCGCAGTTTTAAAAATCTAAGCATACATAGGGACAAACGGCGGATAGCGACTTTTTTATACTATGTAGTGATATGTATGTATTTATTAATTATCTAAGTATGTATATCAGTTGTCTGGTTACCATAACACAAGCTCTGCTTAGCTTGGGATCAGATAACCGTGTGTGAGTTGTCCTAAGATAT
Organism: Athetis lepigone; assembly: GCA_033675125.1. Lineage (NCBI taxonomy): Eukaryota > Metazoa > Arthropoda > Insecta > Lepidoptera > Noctuidae > Athetis > Athetis lepigone. Next base: position 3,835,089 of record CM066217.1, read on the forward strand.
TTATTATTATTATTTACCTTATACCTGAAAATACTGTTCAATTCAACATACTTAAACTAAAAGAAAACAACCTTGTCCGCCATTACACGATCACTTTCTTTTCCATTTTTTTTGCGAACATGCCAAACTCGCTGCAAACCTACTGACGTCGACTTTCGACCTCATTTCTTCTGAGTAGATTCCGTTTTTAATTTGACCAATAAATAATCAATTGACGTACTTTTACGACCTGTCAAAACGCCAATTTGCTATAGATTTTCACTTTTTAGCCGAATCAATTGGATAACCATTTATTCAAATTATACAGTTAAGAAAACAAAATGTGATCCTTTCAGTGCTAAAAAAAATTATTTAAGAAGTTGTGTCTTAAAATAATTTGCTTAAAGGGTCTCAAATACACAATTGTGCCTAGCGACCACTGTCTTAAAGGAAACGATGACAATTTAGAGCGGTCGATTAATCTAGACAAAACACTACTTAATTAGAGACTGTTATTTTTTTTTATTATAGTTTGGTTTCACAGTATCCCATCTACTTTAGAAATATTTATGACTTAAAAATAAATAAAACTCTAATTTAAAATAAAAGAAAAAAACTATGGCAGGCGCCACGAGTATCCACAAGTTTTACATACATCAATATTAAAGCATATTAACGCAATACCTACATAAACTATAAATTAAAATAGTGTTTTAATCAATTATAGATTGAAAGTAATTACCTACATCATAATCACCGCACTATCTAATACAACTTGCTAATCTAAACAAATAGTCGAAATAGTTGTGTATCAATAGGTACATTTCAAAATAACTGAAACTTTTCTAATCTAGAACAATGTTTGTTATAAACTAATTAATTATGATCACTTCTTCAATTTATAAAGAATTACGGTCTTTGATTTTAATCTTTGTTTGCTACCTCTTACGTCATGAAATGTATTTTAGTCAATCAAGCTATATATTTTCATGTACTTACGTGCGGTATTGGTTTCCTGGTATGATCCAAGTGCATTCCTCCCACCTCAACAAGACCCGGCAACAGAGGTCGAACACCATTCAAACTATGGAAAGTATTCACCAAACTTAAACTCATATTCTTCGCAAAGTCCTGGAGATCAGGTATCCTCCTTCCGAAACGTTTCTCAATAATCGCCTTTTCTTTCATCTGAATCGCGTATCGATACCAGATCTTATAATAAACGTTCAACAGGGTATTCTCCAGCCTTTGTAGGAAAGTCATCCTTGAAGTGAAATCGGAGCTCATAATTGGGACATACGATGGGTTATCCGTCACCCCAATGCGGTCGGGGCTCCAATGCATCAAGGCGCTCGATAACAACGCCACATAGGGTGCTTTCAACCCGTAAATATGGGCTAGACCAAGCATGCAGTCACTGTTGAAATTTTCCACTAGAACAACATCATAGCTCTTCTTCATAACATCTGCTAACGGATTGAAGTCAACAAGTTTGGAGCATACGTCCGTAGCTAAATCAGCAAGTGGTTGGAACTCCGTAATTTGCTTTAAAATTTTCTCAATGCCCAAAGTTCTTAGAATTTTACTCGGGCTATCGAAATATACTAGATCGATAGTCTCCAGTCCTATTGCAGCGATACCTTCTAGGCTGATGACAGTGTAATTAGCCGGTGGGTCTTTGATAGGGAAGAACGTAACCACGGTAACATCGTGACCTCTTTCAGCTAAAGTTCTTAGTAATGGATCGAAAACCATTTGGTGGCTTTTGCCCGTATGTGGAAAAAGGCCGAGAATACGCGCGGACTGTACATTATAGACGGCGAAGATCGCGAGTAGTGTTATAGAGATGGACCGCATGGTGACGAGCGATGCACACTGCGCCGCGGTTCCGACCGTACTGTCTTGTCAGTTCGTTGAGTTACGAAAGGCGGTCACACTCACGTTATTTTCAGATCATCTATCTATTCTATAGGGTAGCAAAGCGGTGCCGTGACAATGTAGTAAAGATAGCATCCGTTTTGTAAAACCAAGGTTAATGTTAGCAATTAAAAAAATATATATAAATTACCTATGAAACTTACAGCAGTTTAGAAATTTAAATACTTTAATTGTTATTTTTGTTGATAAAAGTTCATTTATGTTATCCACGACTTCCACGATTTATTGATATTTCATAAAATTAACTAGATACATGTGTTTAGCACGTGCGTGTCCCGTGATAGTTTTCTAATATAAGAAATTTTGGAGCCGAGCCTATTTATTTTTCTACAGATATTCGTTTCTACTTTTGTTTTATTTTATTATTGGATACAAACTGTGACAACGCATAACGGTAGTATTGATTAGAAAAAAATATTCTGGTTACCTAGCTAATTTAATAAATGTGCGTTGTATTGAATCATGGAAGTACTGGGAGCCAATTCTCGGTTTTAGAGATGATGTCGAATTCGACAAAAAAGTCGAATGACGTCATTTTTTCGTCAAATTTTAAAAGTTGCTATTCTGGGGATGTCGAGTTCGACATTTGTCGAAGGCTAACGTTAGAGTTCATGTCGAGTGCTTCTGAGCAGTAGAGATGTCATGTCGATTGTAGAGATACGTCATTTCTGTGTGAATTCGTTTAGTTTTGGATTGTACCCTGTGTTTTTATTTCCTTATTGAAGTGAAAACTTCTTTAGCGGCGTTGAGCACTTTTTCTGTAATGGGTATAAAATCTTAAACTCGCGTCAGGACACGTGACGATCGAAAAAGCGTAGGACGGATGGATAGTAGACAGCTATAATCAAGTTTTCACTTCTGCCGGCACTCCCGGAGTGCAACCCGTCTTTTTTTTTTAATAAAATACGGCTTGGCATCTCATACCTACTGGAAATTCGATTTATACTTTTTGATTTGTGCATTGTGTTTTTTTGAAACGACGACCACGATTAGACTTGAAACCACTGAAAGATGGACGAGTTTATTTGTTTATTAGAATTTCTATCTTGCACACCCTAAAATACCTAATTTACGTGTTTGTTGAGTGCACAATTATTGTAACCGATTTTATTATAATTGATTTTTTGTATGACTTAACTATTTTTATTTTAAAATAAAGAACTTTATTATTTACTTCCTACCTAACACTTGAATTCTGTCATTGACAGACAGTCAACTGTCAAACTGATTATTTTTACACTAAACGTTTCGTTTTATAATTAAATATTCGTATATTCAGCATTTTAAAACGAAATCATTCATTCACTTATGCTACTTTTACTAAGCTACCAAAAACGGAACGTGCGATTCTTCATAATGGTAACATTATCTTCACTCGACTCGACATTTTCGTGACATTTATTTCTATTTTGACTGAGAATACGGAATTCTGCTCAATTCGCCATTTTTTGGTAGAGATAGAGATTTTTTTGGTAGACATAGAGATAGACTTACAATCTCGAACTCGAGATAAATGGCGAAAATCGAGAATTGGCCCCCTGCACGGCAGGCACCGTGGTTGATCGGGTTCGATTCCCGCAGAAGTCAAATATTTATTACGGCAATACAGGTATTTATTCCGTGTCTGTTTGTGTATGTAAGTTTAAATGTTTGTAAATGCACCTACGAGGCCACTACACAGGAGAAATGTTTAGTGCTGTCGATAATATGTATTAACAAAATACTTAAGTTAATTATTATAATATTACTATAAGTTATCAGGAAGTTATTCGTGAGTGTGAAAGATGTATACACATAGTCCAATTGATAACGATGACTCTGGACTTTTATCTATCTGTCATGTTGACGTTGACAGTTCTAACCTAACCCCTATCTCCCTATTGACCCCAATAGCTTACGTTCTTTAATATACATGATTATACCCGCGACTCCGTCTACGTAGACTTTAGAATTAACTCTGCCCTAATTTTATTTCGGATGACCCAATAGTTACGTCGGTTTATAAGTCGGGGTAATAAGGCGTCCACTTTAATGTAAGAGGTAAGTAGTGGGTCTGACCAGTGTGACTTTTTTGAATAATTTACACTTACGGAAGTTCATCTCGAACATCGACATCGACACACGATATTGGTGAAGGCAAAACATCGTGAGGAAACCAGGACTTATAATTAATGTAAGTATGAAATTGCCAATCTGCCTTGAGCAAGCGTGGAGATTAATGCTTGTGCCTTTTCTGTGTGAAAAGAAGCTTTTATTTTAAGAAGGTATTTTTTTTAGGGTTCCGTAGTCAACTAGGAACCCTTATAGTTTCGCCATGTCTGTTTGTCCGTCTGACTGTCTGTCTGCCTGTCCGTCCTCGCTTAATCTCTGTGAACGTTAGCACTAGAAAGCTGAAATTTGGTACCAATATTTATATCAATCACGCCGACAAAGTGGTAAAATAAAAATTGGAAAAAAATGTTTTAATGGGGTAGCCCCCTATGTAAAGTGGGAAGAGTTTTTTTTTCAATTTTAGCCTTAACGTCTGATATATTGTTGGATAGGTATTTAAAAATGAATAGGGGTTTACTACAATCATTTTTTGATAATGTCAATAATTTCGGAAATAATCGCTCCAAAAGTAAAAAACAATGACCCCTAACTTTTGAACCCTAAGTTTAAAAAATATGAAAAAAATCTGAAAAGTACAACTTTATAAGGACTTACTAGGAAAATTATTTTGAACTTGATGGAAAGAACAGTTTTTGTACCAAAAAGAAGAGACTACGGAACCCAACACTGAGCGTGGCCCGACACGCTTTTGGCCGGTTTTATTAAGCACTTATCGAGATCAATTACTTATTTTAAATTTTGGTCAATGTCTAAATGTGTGCTAAACAGATAGGTAATTCTATTTAACCGTTTAAGTGTGAAAGAATAACAAACTCCCACCACCTTTTGCGTTTTCTTAGTTAATTATAGTAATCATTTATAATGACTAATGATGAATTGATCAATTGATGATACGTAAATAATTAATTCTCTATCTTGTTCTAATGTCATCTAATGGTCCAGAGATTGACCTTTCAATCTAACATTATGTGTATCAAGTAAAAACAACATTTTCCTATAGCGAGATAAGTATACGCACTTGTCTGCTGTCATTATTAGAGGTTGCAATCGAATATTCGAATATTCGAATTATTCGAATACTCTTTCCAAATTAATATTCGAATAGTAAATAAATATTTATTCGAATATTCGAATATTACCTAAAAAGTGGTGCATTTTCTTTTTTGAAGTGATTTTAGATACTTTTATTTTGTTTTTATTATTAAAGAGAGAGAACGACTTTAAAATTTATTTAAGAATTTTATACTTAATATGTAAATCTGATTTTTTCCGAATTAATATTGACGAATTTGATTTTTTAGTGACATGTGATAGTTTTTCTTTTTATTATTAACGAGCGAGAGAGAGATGTTTATTTTGTTCTTATTCAGAAGAGTTGAATTTGTTTAAAAATGTTATAATAAATAAATCTGATTTATTTCTGAATTATAATTGATGAATCTGATTTTTCAGTGTAATATTGCATATTATGAAAATAATACTGTAACGTTTTTACAACACATTTACGTATGTATGTGATACTTTTTGTTTTATTATTAACAAGAGAGAAAGTCATTTATTTCTCGTAGAGGCGATCGTGTCCTCGTAGAGGCGATCGGTGGCGGTGACCTCTCACGCCCAGCGCTGGTTCAGGCCATACTTCGGGGCGAGACGGAATGGGATGCCGTCGCCTCCTTTTGCGAAGCAGTTATGCTAGTGAAGGAAGCGGCGGCGCGCGAGAGGCAACGACGAGCCTCTCGCCTCGGACTAAAACCCAGGCGAAGACGTCGAGAGTCGCAAGACGACTACCGGCCACCGTAGGCGTCGACGGCGCGTTTTGTTCTACGCGCGCCTTAAAGAGAAGAAGTCAGCACAAGAAGGGGCCCAACAGGGCAACGCCGGCCGGGGTTGCGGAATGTTTATAATAGTTACCGTGACCCTGGAACATAAAGGGCAATCAAAGGAACATGAGTGGGTTCCCGCCGCACCCAGGACGGGAGCAGTCATTTGATGATTTCCCACTCACCAAAAAAAATTTTTTTATTATTACCGAGAGAGTGACTTTTAAATTTGTTAAAAAAAATTATAATTGTTTTGATAAACATTTCAATGTATAATTGTTTTAAAATTTTGTTGAATAAGTAAATAATTATTGTGCTAGGTTTACTTATCTGCATAAAAATATAATTCCTAAACCAATAAACGCTGATATTCTGTGTTTTATTATGTTTTCTAAAATATTCGAATATTCGAATAAAATTCGAATAGCACTGAAAAAATATTCGACTATTCGAAAATTAAAATTATCGAATTTTTGCAACCTCTAGTCATTATAGTCAAGTCATAATGCTGCCACGCTAAACTGAACCTTATAATCACTGATGACTAGGCTAGGACCAGGCCCGCGTCGACGGCGCGCTAGTGTTCCACGCACGCCTCAAAGAGAAGTCAGCACGAGAAGGGGCCCAACAAGGCCAACGCCTGCCGGTGTTGCGAAATGCTTTTAATAGTTACTGTGACCCCGGAACATAAAGGGCAACCGAAGGAGCATGAGTGGGTTTTAGTCAGTAAAAGTTCGACACGCCCTCCCGCCGCACCTAGGACGGGAGCAGTCATTTGATGATTTCCCACTCCCCAAAAAAAAAATCACAGATGATTTTGTTGTTTTAACCTTCAAACACACGTGATTCCAGACACAATATAGAAAGATAATAGAAACCGACAGCCGGCAGTCGCTTGGTCTTTGATAGGTTAATCTGTTTAAGACAACTGACCTGTGGTCAAACCATACCACAGACACAGGGCAGTACTAGTAACTTAGCACGTACTTTGGCTTAGCTATTCTCCATCATTGTCTTGCCCTCACAGTTAGACAGTTGTACAAGGGCGACAGTACTTAGGCGAAACACATGCCTCGTTTGACAATAAGGTGTAGCGCAAACGTAGACACTTTTGTGTCTTGTGTCAGATACAAGCTACCGATGAATATTCTATTTCTATAGAATCAGTATGAAATCATCCACTCACTTTTTGTCTATTTGCTTCCACTTAAAACACCATACTAATGACGATCAAAAAGTGTTATCTGTCCGACATCACCAGGTACAAAAGTGTCCACATTTGTGCAGCGCCTAAGGGACTATGTTAGCGTCACTTCACTATATGTATAGTATAAAAAGTTGCTTTTCGCTGTCAGCCTTTACTTACTTACTTAGATCTTTAAAACTACGCAACGAATTTTGATTTGCACTACATGCATAGTTATAACACGGCGCAGATCCCTTATACTAATAATAAGGAAGGATATTCATTTACCGTGTGTTTAATAATAACTTTTGTTGACCTCCATTAAAATATTTCTTTATTACTTGCTAGTTCAAAGTCATGGTCAAAAGTAGTAACTATGTAACCTAGCTGAGGTCAGGTGTAAGGTCATTCGCTATTTATGTTGAATAACCTAGAATATCTACAATTCCACTGAATTCTGAGATGTAACGTTAGATTAATTATAAACACATTTGTCGCTGTTTCCCGGGAGTCACAAAAATACTTTATACTAAGTACTTTTACATAATGTTATGCAAATCCGCGTAACTAGCATGGGAGATGGAATAATACCACAGATTAATAAATAGTTACTACGTAAATAATACCGCGTATCTGACAAAGTGTAGCTAATTTAAGATTTCGCATTAAATGCACGCATACGTAACAACTGAATTAATAACTTTAAAACATAATATCTCTTGTTAAAAATAAAAAGAATACGAATAAAACTGTAAAATAAAAAATAAAAAACAGTTTTTCATTCAGATACGCGCATTCTACCTTTAGTCTCAGATTAGTAAACAGAAGGCAGATAGATAGCGCGGAACACCGCGAGTGAGGTCAACAAAGCAAATACAAAACCAAAAGCGAATACAATCTCGAGTCAGTACGGCACGAAGCGTCGCGCCGTAAACATGTCACAGAAAATATTCATATTTTCGAGAATGATGCCGTCTTTTGTTTTAAAACATTGCAAAAATTGTTCCCTAAATCAAAAGAAAGAAGATGGAGTACCTTTTTATGGATTAATATGGTTATTTTTGCCTTTTTGGATGTTATTTTATTTGGAACACAAAACCTCAACAGAAATCAGTCGGTGTTGCTATTTTATTGGGAAAAAATTTACCCCTAAGTTGGGAAATATGTATTGGACACAGGATTATCGATCTACAAGAATATTTTGTTTCGAGTGTTTTTTTCTTTTTGGTTGGTATGTTTGTATTATGTGTGTGTACTTATCTTGTATGTGTCAAAAGTCTTCGTTAATAAAACTAGTGAATGTTTTGTCTCTAACTAAAATTATGTACACCAGTCGATTGGCTAACATAAAGTAAATATAGTAAAAAACAGAAAAAGATGACTTAACTAATATTTTATATTCTGTCCTTTTCTTTAAGAAATGGAAAGAGACAGGTGCATTTAACTTAAATTTAGAAGTTTGTTAATAAGAGAATAAATTTGCGCGTTCAAGTTTCAAACAAACAAACGCCAAAATAGCTTTATAAAATTGTTATACACCTAAGCACTTTATTATTTATATCCCTAAGTTGTTCCATAATTTTAAACACAATTAATCAATTATTATTTTGTACTATCTGCCCGCTTCCAGCTTAGCCAGGGTGCTTTTTTTTTAATCAATCTTGTCATACCAACATTGTCCTGACAATTACAAACACAACAAAGTAGATTCACCTAATTAGGCGTAGCAGTTCTTATGCTACGCGCGTACCTACATACTTTTAGTAAATTCATAAATTGATTTTAATTAATATAGACAGATAAGAATGAAATATTACGGGTAATTTTTCATCATCCTGGCAACCGGAACGCACACAGAGACGACGTGTTCTTACAGCGCAGTCACGTGGCATTCACGCACACATGTCTCGACATTCGCTGCACTCGTAATGTTCCGCGCTGTCTATCTGCCTTCTGTTTACTAATCTGAGCCTTTAGTACATTCGCGGATTTGCACTATCCCCGGACCCCGACGATAGGTATTATAAATATGAAAGCTTGATTGTGTGTGTGTCCTATCAGTCGGTTAGTACATATGACTAGTATTTACACGCAAAACCAAAAAAATCTTTAAAATGTATTCAAAACTAATTAAAATTCCAATCAAAATTATTGACTGCGTAACAAAATACCTACTCAATTGAAATATGTTTAACTAAATAAGCAACAAATTTTATTAAGAGATATTAGTAAAATGTTACATGTCACATTACAAGCTTTTTCGTGCAATCGTCACCATAAAGAGATATCGGATTTTCAGTTACTTTAGACTTTAGTATGTGTAAGTGAACAACGAAGGCCCAAATACACTGCCTTGAGGCACTCCATATACAACTTCCTCTGATCTTAAAGTTTCTTCACGTTTAGGTACTTTTTTTATTTATACTGTTGTTTCTGTTTTCTAACTACCGTAGCTTGTTTACGGTTGAGGAAATGATATAACTAATTTTATCTAGGGTTTCAGTTGCTCTGCCTGGGAAGTATAATTAACGCAGTCATAGGCCTGTGTCATGTCGCAAAATATGGCACAGGCTAGTGTTCTACGTCATAATATCAATTTGACAATATTAATTTGACGTTATGTAAAAACTCATAAATATCAAAATTTACCACCGGACATCCAGACGTACGACGGGATACCACCCTTTCTTGGTTGATATTTCTCATATCTGCACGCAGCGCTTCTCAAAATCGTTTATACTCGTAATGCGCAAAAGCCCTGCCCCGGCTCTGTGTTTTGTTTCCAAATTCATATAACCCGGAAGTATTCAAGAAACGAGTGCATAGGCATCTATTGGGTAAGCTCGCTCTATCGTAGGCCCCGTCTATGCCCCCGGGCTAATCTGGGAGCAAGAGCAAGCCCATAAGAAATAATAATAATAAAAAAAAATATTCTTTGAAAATCCCTCTTGTTGGTTGGTTAATACATTTTTATTAATTATAAATTTTATCATTTTAGCATTGATTCGTGATGTGATTTTATTTCACTATAGACTAAAAAAAACACTTTTGTTTTTATCGTTTGCTATTATTATAGTTGCTCGGAAATGCATTTTCTCTTATCACTGTTCGGATTATACATGTATTTATTTTATAATCTGTGTAGGTTTCTACAATCAAGTGAATCCATAACTATATTCATTTAAATCTGAATATATTCCTAAATTATTTTTATTTTAATTAGCTCAATTCACAAAATAATTAAAATCCTTGATTAAAAATGTTGACGTGTAATCTTCACAGTATCTAACTGGCTAATCTATACAAATATTCAAAAGAGTTGAGTGTCAATAGATATATTTAAATACCATTGAAAGGTTCTAATCAAGAACAATGCTTATAATAAAATGTTAATTATGGTATGCTTTACTTTTAATTCATGAAGGAGGTCATCGATTTATACTACAATAATAATTTATGTGTGTTGTGTATGTTTTCCATGTACTTACTTGCGGTATCGGTTTCCTGCTATGATCCAAGTGCATTCCTCCCACCTCAACAAGACCCGGCAATAGAGGTCGAACACCATTCAAACTATGGAAAGTATTAACCAAACTTAAACTCATGTTCTTCGCTAAGTCCTGCAGATCAGGTATCTTTCTTCCAAAATGTTTCTCAATAATTGCCTTTTCTTTCACTTGGATCGCGTAACGGTACCAGATCTTGTAATAGATGTTCAACATGGTATTTTCCAGCCTCTGAAGGAAGGTCATCCTTGAAGTGAAATCGGAGCTCATAATTGGGACATACGATGGGTTATCCGTTACCCCTATGCGGTCGGGGCCCCATGGCAACTGGGCGCACGATGATAATGCTACATACGGCGCTTTCAACCCGTAAACATGCGCAAGACCAAGCATGCAGTCGCTATCGAAATTTTCCAGTATAATAACATCATAGCTCTTCTTTAAAGTATCTGCTAACGGATTGAAGTCCACAAGTTTGGAGCATATGTCCGTAGCTAAATTAGCAAGCGAATGGAAGTCCAAAATTTGATTAATAGTTCCATCAATGCCCAATGTTTTCAGGATTTTATTCGGGTTATTGTAATTGTCCAAATCAAAAGACTCCACTCTTATTGTAGCAATACCTTCTAGACTGATGCTGTTGTAAGTAGCTGGCGGATCTTTAATAGGGAAAAACGAAACTACGGTTACATCGTGGCCTCTTTCAGCTAAGGTTCTTAGTAGTGGGTCAAAAACCATTTGGTGGCTTTTCCCCGGATGTGGGAAGAGGCCGAGTATTCGCGCTGATTGTACATTGTAGACGGCGAAGATCGCGAGTAGTGTTACAGAGATAGGCCGCATAATGGCGAGCGATACACTCTGTGCCGCGGTTCCGACCGTACTGTCTGTTTGTGTGTTACGAAACGAGTCACACGTGTGTTATTTTCAGATAATCTATCTATTCCGGCATTCCGCAGGGTACTAGCACGACAACACGTAAGTATTAGAGATAGCATCATTTTTACATAATCAAATCAAGGTTAATGTTAGCATTTATAAATAAATACACAAACATAAGTAAATCATCTATGGAAAAGACTGCAGTTTAGAAAATCATTACATAAAAGATTTAACTATGATAGTTTTTATGTTGTCCACGGTATTCAGGTTTTTTAAGATTGAAAACACGCGTTTGGCACATGCGTAGCCCGTGTCTAATTTCTAATTCAACATATTATGGAGCTATACCTATTTATTTCATTTCTTTACTTTATCATGTTAGTCGTCGTGCAGGCAATAATAAACTTAGTTGTAAAGAAAGGTTATCTATCAAAGATAACCTCACCCAAGTTATTAGCAGTCTCATTATCTATACCTATCTTCATTCATTCTTCTTTCCTTTCATTCTGTGACAGTACGCTTATGACGAGGTTTCAACCCTTACGACAAACCATAACCTCTTTAGTGAAGTGTCTTTATTTATCTAAACTGACATAAGAAAGTACAGTACAAAAATGAAAGCTCGTCTTTAAATTTTACTTAAATACACTAAATGAGAACTTTTTAGATAGTTCTGATAGGATTAAAGCTTTCCTCAATTTCGTCATAAACGTTATAATCAGTTGTAATTCACTGCTGGACATAGACTTCTTCCAAGGTTCCCAATCACTTGACCCGTTCTTCTGTTAAGGCGCTCCTAAACGGGCAACATTTTTTGAGCATGGCCCGGCAACTCCGGCAATATTGCCGGTGTTGCTCGGCCATATATTGCAGCAATTTTTTCATTTACACTACAGTAATAGTTTGGCTGCCTGTATTATAAACTCCAAACAAGGGAAATCTTTGATTATGTCTTTAAATCAAGATGGCGGCTAAAAGATTTTTTGATATGCGCCTTGGGGGTCGAATCCAAAAAAAGTTGCAGCAATACTTGCCAAAGCAGTGCCGCCACACTAGGAACTTACTTTACTTTTGTTAATTTAATAACATCATTTTAGTGTGGCTGGACCCTCAAAAAATATATTGCAGCAACTAATTGCCGGAAAATATTGCTCGTGTAGAAGCGACGAAAATTTTTTGTCATACAAAAAGTGTTGCCCGGCAATACCGGCAATATTGCAGAGAGTTCGGAAACATTGCCGGGCAATGCCGGCAATGTATTGCAGCAACACAATTGCAGTAAAAAATTGCCCGTTTAGGAGCACCTTTACTTACTTACTTCACTGCTTTACCCAAATTCACCGGTTTACTTACATTTTAAAAAATTAACCGAGCGGCAGAAATTCTTCTTCTTTCTAATATCGTGTTATCGTCCCTAAAAAATTAGCTTAAAACAGTATCGTGAAAAATATGAATAACTAGCTTCTGCCCGCGGCTTCGCTCGCGTTAGAAAGAGACAAAAAGTAGCCTATGTTACTCTCCATCCCTTCAACTATCTCCACTTAAAAAATCACGTGAATCCGTCGCTCCGTTTTGCCGTGAAAGAAAGACAAACAGACAGACAGACAGACACACTTTCCCATTTATAATATTAGTATGGATAATGAAATTCTTGATTCGACTGGAGCGGACTAAATTCAGTGGCCGAAACGCCTACTAAGCCTAGCAGTCATTCGCTGAGCGACAGGCGGCGGACAGCGCCAACCGCACTCTTCTCTTTCCCAGTAATTCATATTGTAACTACTGGGAAAAGAGTTAGTTTTTCATGGAATTGTTTTATATACTTACTTTACTTACTTAGCCATAGGTATGTGATAAAATAAGTGAAAAAAGAGATATCGAATAAATTAAATTGAGTGCAATTTATTGTTAACTAACATGCCCGCGACTTCGTCCAAATGAATTTGTAAACTGAAGACGTAGAAAAACACACATGCACGAAGAGTTAGTATGGGCTTTTCTGAAATAAATTAGTAGTTACCTAAAGAGAAAAAAAATACTATTTGTGGACTGGTAAGTATACAAACATACAAATGTTCGTATACTTTTTTTTCTTAATATTTTAGACTCGGTTCTTTCGGAGATAAGGGTGGAATAGACAAGAGTACAAAGTTCTCACTTAACGACGTATTAATTAATCCATATATAGGTATATCTAATTATCCGCCGTTTAAATTCTACACGTGGTGGTAATGTAATATATGTATTATTAATGTAATATAAGTATGTTAAATTGTTATAATTAGAACATAACGACGCATGTAGTCGATACTCAAGTAAGAATAAGATTATTGACTTAAGGTCTACCTATACCCGATTAACTTGTTTCCCTTTGGTTATTATAGAACTTGATGAATAATAATAGAAAATCACGAACAGGGCCGTCTTAAGCCTATTCTGCGCCGGGGTGCAGGACCCAGCCTGCGCCCTCGTTTTTTTTATAATTTTTTAATAATAATAATAAAATATATTTATTTCTCTTCCACAAATTATTACACAACAGTTTACAGCATAAAGTTAGGTTACACAATACAATAATTTGTGGGAGACTGATGCCTAAACTAAGCCGAGGCCTGTATCTTAGGACATCAGGCCCCCACCACCACTATAAATAATGTAAACAATATGGTGTGCCATCATTCTGTCGAGAAATTTACAGATAAGTATAAGGAAAAAAAGAACCAAAAACTTCAAACTAAATAGTACTGCAAGATAATAACTAACCAGTAATCAAATAAATTGGGGAACGTATAATATATTGAGCTGAGCACGTAGCGATAAGAATGAAGGTGCTCGCACATGTGTGAAAAAGTGTGTGTGGTGTGTGTATGTAAGTGAGTGTGTGTAAATGTGAGATATTTCATAAATTTATGACTGTAATTTAATAATATAATTTAATATAATTTAAATCATCATCTCCCTAGGCCTTTTCCCTACTATCTTGGGGTCGGCTTTCTGCCTAACCGGATTCAGCTGGATATCAGTGTTGTACGTGAAGCGACTGCCTATCAAACCTCCATAAGCCAGCCAGTTACTGGGCGACACGAATACCTCTAGGTTAGACTGGTCATACTTTCTGGCTCCATAACGACTGTCAAAGTTCTAGGAATGACAACCGGGACCAATTACGGCTTTACGTGCTTTCCGAGGCACGAGATGTCAGTGATGTTCAAGATAACCTTTAGAAAGTACATATGAATTGAAAAAGTCACATTGGTACTTGCCCGGATTCGAACCCACAACGGGCAACCTCTTTCACGAGAGGCGGGCGCCTTATCCACTGGGCCATCACGACATCCTGGACATAATTTAAATGATCACCAAACAATATTTTTGCCTTCCAAATTGGATTAATGATCATTAAATATTGCTAGGTTAGGTTAGTTCTCTGCTTGTGGCAGCTCACACAGGGAGGCAGAATTGCTAGCGACGGCTGCGGTCTCGCAGGTTGTGAGCCGCATACGGCGTCTGGGCCTGAAGGTGGCTCTCAACAAGTCGGGGCCATGGTTTTTCATGCTCCCGGTACGCCGCCTCCTGGTTCTCACATCGTGGTCGGCGGAGCCCATATCACTGTCGAGTCTACCATGAAGTATCTAGGATTGGTGCTCGACAGCTGCTGGGATTTCGGCCCCCACATCCGCTGGGCTGACGCCTAAGCTGTTGGGCGCGGCCGGAGCGCTGACAACACTGCTTCCCAATCTGGGGGCCCCGAGCACCGCCTGTAGGCGGTTGTACGTGGGGATCGTGCGATCAATGGCTCTGTATTGAGCCCCGATCTGGGCGGCTGACCTGATGGCCAGCACCATTACTGTTCTGCGGAGGCCGCCGGGGGTGATGGCCTTTAGAGTTATTAGGGGATATCGCACGATCTCCTACGAGGCGGCTTGTGTACTGGCCTGATTCCCGCCATGGGGCCTGGATGCTAAGGTGCTCGCGTCACTGTACCGGTGGCGCGAGGGGGTGCGAAGCCGAGGAGAGCGACCGATGCAACGGGAGATAGAGCTGCGTCGGTCGCAGCTTCGCGAGGTCCTGGTGGCGGAATGGCGGGACAGGTTTTCAAGCCCTACCTCCTCATCACCATCGAAGCGATCCAACGCGCAGTTATCGCGCAAAAGTAAGCTGTGGAAAGAGAGATTTCTACTTCTCTCACAACCCGCAGCAGGCGCACCGGGCGTCGGAGGCGCGTACGCTGGGGGCATTAAATGCAGTGACATTATTATTAAAAAGCAACAACCCTCGAGAGTGCACACAACGCTAATGAATGGCTTTTTCATGAAATAGGCCATCAATCGCGTTATATGAGCGCCCTTTGAGGGCTGTTTTGATGATTCTAATGATTATAATTCTGTAACTACAAATGGCCTATTACAGT
Source organism: Athetis lepigone (assembly GCA_033675125.1). Taxonomy (NCBI): domain Eukaryota; kingdom Metazoa; phylum Arthropoda; class Insecta; order Lepidoptera; family Noctuidae; genus Athetis; species Athetis lepigone. The sequence goes on from CM066217.1 coordinate 3,850,920, forward strand.
TGCAAATCATTCTATATCAACATACACGTAGACACTGAGCTGCAAATTGCAAAATACGTAAGATAATTTGAATTTCGGGCTACCTTTAACATTCACGTTAAGTGCGAGCGCCCGGGCGGCTATTTCAAGTCAATAACAAGCGCCGAAAGAATAATAAAAAAAAAACTTAAATGTTAATGACTATTTTTTCTTGTTTGCGCAAACATTTGTCGTAAGTAACAAGAACAATAAGTTCAATGAAATATCCAAAAAATCACCGCTCGTCAGGCGCCCCCGGGCGCTCCGCGCCCGGGTGCACCGCACCCCTTGCACCCCCTGGTAGAGACGGCCCTGATCACGAAGCATTTACCAGGGCACCTGTCCAGACAGTGCAAGTCTGAGCTCCTTCCATTTTAAGTTGAGCTAAGTGGTTATCAGACAAATTTAGTATTTAATCTCAGCTCAACTTAAAATGGAAGGAGCTCATTGGTACGTAGGTACTATTGTTTCTGTTTTTTTTCTTATTTCATTGGATGGAAACAAGCTGACGGTCCAAGCGATGTTAAGTAGTTACCACCGCTTTTAGACATCGAAGCGAAGATAATGGTTATGTGTCATGTGCCTGTAATTGCACCCGAGCCGATAAACTCACTCATAAAGAGCTCTATTACTTCAAAAATACTACGAATACTTACAAGCGGTACCGCTTTCCTGCTATGATTCAGAAACATCCCTCCAACTTCAACCACACCCGGCAACAGAGGACGTACACCACTCAAACTGTGATGCGCGTTCAGCAAAGTTAAGCTTACATTCTTCGCCAGCACCTGAAGATCGGGTATGCTCCTGCCAAAGCGCTGCTCTATAATCTCCTTTTCTTTATACTGTACTCCATATTGGTACCACAGCTTGTACAAAACGTTCATTACAGCATTTTCTAGTCGTTGAACGAAGGTCATGGTTGATGTGAAGCCACAGCTCAAAATTGGCACATAAGACGGATTATCCGTCACCCCTAAGCGGTCAGGACCCCATTCCATTATTGTGACTGCAGACAACGATATGTGAGGCACTTTTAAACCATAAATGTAAGCGAGACCCAGCATGCAGTCACTGTTGAAATTTTCTACTAGAAAAATGTCATACGGTTTCTTTAAAACTTCCGCTAATGGTTCGAAATTCACGAGTTTGGAGCATATGTTCGTAGCTAGTTCGATAAGTGGTGGGAAGTCCATAATGTGCTTGACAATTCTCTCTAACCCCAAAAAATTTAGAAGCTTGTTCTGTGTGTCAAAATCCGGTATTTCACCACTTTCCACCGACAGTTTGGCGATCCCTTCGAGGCTGACGCGGGTATACGTGGCAGGTGGGTCCTTCATTGGAAAGAACGAGACGACGGTAACTTCGTGTCCTCTTTCAGCTAACGTTCTCATTAGTGGGTCAAAGACCATTTGATGACTTTTCCCGGGGTGCGGAAAAAGGCCGAGTATTCGCGCAGACTGGACGGAGGAGACCGCGAGTAGCAATATACAGAGAGTCGCCATTTTGGAATTTGCTGGTGCAAACTGTATTACGGTGAAATAGGTACTGCTTTTAGTTAAAATTAATATTAAAATATAATAAATAGGTAAAGTAATATAGTAAATAGGTAGTAATCACAAACAATGAAACCAATTATTTCCGTAGATAAGTTTATGATTAAATACTTTCTTAGGTATATAGGTCCATTGCATCCATCTATATAAATTCTTCGAACACACGTGATTCTAGACACAATACAAAGACAATAGCAGCGCGATAGCCGGCTGTCGCTGGGTCGTCGAAAGGTTAAAATTATAAAAGTGGAGTAACTCTGTCTGTTGATCCTTTAGGTTCTAATAATATTGGCATCATCACTATGTTATCTTACCGTAGTTACTTACCTCAACTATCTCAAATAAGCTAAGATAACTGAGTATTAAAGCACCCACAGAAAGTTGCTCCAGATTGGCTTTCAGAGTCTATGTATGCTTCGACGCTTCGTGCAACACCAAAGAGGTACTGAAATGTGTATAGGAAAACTGAAATATCTAAATACAACATTGGCCTCACGTGTTGATGCCGTGTTTACATTTAAAACACGCACGAAACGCATGCAGATCTGAAATCAGCGAAGTTTTACATATGAGTGAGTAGGTAACTAAATAGAAAAAAAAAATGTTTATAAAAACAACAAATCGTAATCTAATTCGATAGGCAGGTCACACCCAAAATTGAAATTAAATTAAATCACAAACTTAAGTGCCTATGTGTATGAATTTTGAACTTACATTAACACCGGTCGATAGCTAGACCCATTAGAATTGACCTAGATCAAGACCGTGGTCGTGACCTAGACCAAGAAATGGAACTTGATTTCCAGGTAGTATAGATATACTGAGGTAATTATTGTTTTAAGCCGATACCTTTCGTCCAAAGCAGGAAACAATGGGTTTACCTCCGTACGACTTAAGTTTACAATCTTACCAGCTGCCCCACGCGGTTTCACCCGCGTTAAAAATGTTAAGGGTGAACAACCCTTATCACTTAGGGGTATGAAAAATAGATAGTAGCCGATTCTCAGACCTACTGAATATGCAATATAAAATTTGGTAAAAATCGGTAGAAGAAGAAGAAGCCGTTTCGGAGGAGTAAGGTAACTAACATTGTGACACGAAAATTTTATACTTATGTAAGATACTAATGATCAACCCGTGTAGCCACCGGAACTAAATACTTATTTAATAAATGAATACTAGTTACCTATAGTAACACTAACATACAAACTGTGATCCAAAATTATAATGTTGTGTGATAGTAGGTTTTCCCAAAGTTTCTAAAGACTATGTGGGTTTCATTAGATGGCTCTTTATAACAGTTAGCAATCGACACTTTCACAGTTTTACAATCAGACCTAATCAGACGTTATACTTATTTGGCTTTTTGTCACCTCTTGTCATTTGGCCTAGAGCCAGTGTTGAATATTAGGACCAAGAAGCCACCTAAAATTAAGGGCGATAATGGAACCAAAATTACAATTTTGATCCTAATTGCGCCTAGCGTAATCTTCATACCAAAGTTTTCACTTAGCGATATGTTTATATACATTTTATTATTTTTAATCAGCTTTCTCCAGCTTAGTCTAATATTAAAGCAGAGGAGCTCGCCGATGCCTTCATCTTTATCCAAATCTAAAGCAATCTCTTTAGGTATTACATTTCGACAAGTGGCACTTGACCTTGACCCCCAAGAGCAAAGAGCTTTACAAACCAAACTTTGCTACAATCGAGGTAGGGGAGGGGAAGTCATGCTTTACTATACAGGGTGTCCCACAGCAATGCCACATGGAGGGAAAGTACCTTAAATATTGTAGATAGAGCATTTTACTGAAAGAAGACATTATTTGAATTTTGAAAACATTTTAAACTGCATTCATAGATATTTAAATAATTACATAGTTGAACCGGGAATCGAACCTGTTACTCGAGAAAATTAATCAGCCTGTAGTTTTATCATACCGATCGAAAGGCTTTATCACAAGGATTATTTTTTGCTAAATAACATAGTGTCAAAAATAAAAGAAAGACCATGAATTTTAACATTTTTAATACAAAATTAGTCAATTTTTCAAATGCTCAAAAGTAGTCCCTTTTTCTTGAATACAAAGTGATAACTTTTGATTATTTCGTTTCTGACAATTTGTTGGTCTTGTTGTGGTGGATATTTATTTATTTAAATGATGCGTACTACTCAAGTGGGTAGATTAATTAGTAATAAGTAGGTATGATTGTCAATTGTATGTCCTTACGGCAATGTAAGCTTTTAACTTTTCAGAACAAAATTTTACATCAAATGTTAAAATTCACGGTCTTTCTTTTATTTTTGACACTATGTTATTTAGCAAAAAATAATCCTTGTGATAAAGCCTTTCGATCGGTATGATAAAACTACAGGCTGATTATTTTTTCTCGAAGAACAAGTTCGATTCCCGGCCCAACCATTTAATTATTTAAAAATCTATGAATGCAATTTAAATTGTATTTAAAATTCAAATAATGTCTTCTTTCAGTAAAATGTTCTATCTACAAGATTTAAGGTACTTTCCCTCCATGTGGCATAGCCGTGGGACACCCTGTATAGTGTAAAACTTCATGTGTACCTACATACTGCACCTCCAATTTTTTTAGCCTGCACGCAGGACGTATCAATCAACTCATGGAGGAAACCCCCTTGAATTGAACCTAGAATCTAGATTAATTAGCTAATGGGGCTGATTCTCTTGTTCACAAACTAACTGTAGTGTATTTACTTTCAACCTCTTTAGTTTTATATTGTCTTATTATTATACTGCTCTATGCTCTTGTGTCATGTCGTTTGTTCGGATTATACGTTGCTATGAATTACTATACACGCTTATTATTTCTTTTTCTGTCCATAATCCGCAGATATTATATTGGCGACGAGGCCAAATCAACGTTATTTGCGTGCGCAGTATTTGACTAATGTAAATAAAAATGTCGGTCGGTAAAATACAAGACTTTGATGTGAGATCCGGGAGTTGGACTTTGTACGAGGAGCGGTTACAAATGTACTTCATGGTGAATAAGGTCGATAAGGTTATGTGGTTGCCGATGCTGATCACATGCGCGGGTGATGAAACTTACGAGTTATTGAGTACCTTGTGTAGTCCAAAGAAACCGGCGGATTTAACTTACGAAGAAGCCGTTACAATTTTGAAAAATCATCTGCAACCAAAACCTGCTGTCATGGCGGAGCGGTACCGGTTTCGTCAAAGAAGACAAGAAGACGGCGAAGACATAACAAGATACTTGACGGAGATCAAGAAACTGTCAAAGGACTGTGAGTTTGGCGGAAATTTAGAGGAAAATCTGCGGGACCAATTCGTATGTGGAGTGAAAAGTGACCTCATCAGACAGAGATTATTTGCTGAAGATAATTTAACGTACTCAAGGGCAGTAAAGTTAGCGTGTGGGTTGGAAGCAGCAGAACGAGATGCGGCGCTGGTGGAACAGAAAGCAGCCGCGGAAGGAACAACGGCGGTAAACACGTTACGTACTAAACGTGGGCGTGGCGAGCGCGCGGACTTCGAGCGAGCGCCGGCGGCGGCGCCGCACACGGCCGGAGGCGCCGGGAACTGCACAGCGTGCGGATGGCGCGGCCATACAAGCGACGAGTGTCGCTATAAACACTTTGTATGCAGCCGGTGCAAACAAAGTGGGCATCTGAGGCGCGTTTGTCCACAGCCGAGAGCGAACAGGGTAAGAGGAAGGAATCACCCTGTACACCACGCTAAAGCTTCCACGAGGGAGCATTCGACGGCAGGAGCGGAAAGCTCCAGCTCCGAGGAGTTGGAAGAGGAATTGCACCAGCTGTGCTTGAACGGCTATTCTCCGGTGAGTTTATCATTGCTTGTCGATGATCAAAACTTGAGAATGGAAGTTGATACAGGGTCTGCCGATTCGTGTATAAGCAAAAAAACTTATGATAAATATTTTCGTAGTCGATTAATCGAACCATTTAACTTAGTCTTAAAATTTTATGATGGCAGTAACATTAGACCCTTAGGTGTTATAAGGCCAAAAGTTCAGTACATGGATAGAGTTAGATACTTGGAATTGTTTGTAATCGATGGAGGTACGACTTCTTTATTAGGCAGGCAATGGTTAGCGGAATTAGATATTAAATTGCCTTCATTTCAACAAAATAATTATGTGTACAATGTTAAAGATAAAATAGCTGATCCTGTAAATTGTTTGTTAACTAGGTATAAAGGCCTTTTCAGCAGCGGTTTGGGACGGTACACGGGCGGCAAGGCGACACTCCGGCTGCGAGAGGGAGCGACCCCGGTGTTCTGTCGCGCGCGGCCGCTGCCGTACGCTCTGAGGGGTCCGGTCGACGCGGAGCTGGACGCGATGCTGCGCGAGGGTATCATCGAGCCGGTGGAGTGCTCGGACTGGGCGACGCCTTTGGTACCGGTGCGTAAAGCTGACGGAGGACTCCGCATCTGTGCTGATTATAAAGTTACGTTAAACCCTGTCTTACTGGTCGATAGGTATCCGTTACCGAGGATTGACGATCTGTTAGTTAGCTTAAACGGTGCGACATTATTTTCAAAAATTGATTTATCCCTTGCGTATAACCAGATTGAATTGGACAATTCTAAAGATTTGACCGTAGTAAACACTCATCGAGGTTTATTTAAGTATAATAGGCTTGTGTTTGGCTTGTCTTCTAGTCCGGGTATTTTCCAGCGAATAATGATCAATCTGCTTAGTGATATTCCAGGGGTAGCGATATTTCTTGATGACGTCATAATTGGGACGTCAGGAACACAGGATAAGCACATAGAAACACTAGGAAGGGTTTTTCAGAGGTTACAGGACAACGGTATGAAACTTAAGAGAAGTAAATGCCAATTCATGGTCAATGAAGTGAAATACTTAGGGTATGTTATATCCAAAGACGGCATCAAGGTAGATTCGGATAAAGTTGAAGCAATAATACAAATTCCTACGCAAAATTCGTTAAGAATTTAAGTTGTGTATTGTCACCTCTTTATGAACTTTTAAAGAAAAATTTTAGTTGGCATTGGAGTAAACAGTGTGAAGAGGCGTTCGTAAAGGTAAAAAAAATATTAACAAGTGCGGAGGTGCTGGCTCATTATGACCCTGATAAGTCATTAACTTTAACTTGTGACGCGAGCGCGCGCGGCATAGGAGGCGTACTCACACAGCCAGGCGCTGACGGACGCGAGCGCCCGATAGTTTATGTGTCGCGTTCATTAAACAACGCCGAAAAACATTATTCGCAGATAGATCGGGAAGCATTGGCTATCGTATATTGTTTAAAAAAATTACACCAATTTGTTTATGGGCGAAGTTTTGTCTTACGAACCGACCATAAACCGTTAGTTAGCATTTTTGGACCTAAACACGGCGTCCCGGCTATGGCAGCAAGTAGATTGCAGCGATGGGCGATAATTTTATCTGCGTATACATATGAAATAGAATACGTCAATACTAAACAAAACGGTGCAGACGGCTTGTCAAGGTTACCGATTCAATGCAGTAGCGATGAGTTTTCGCGGGTGCCCGAGCAAACGTACTTGCATTTTGCACATAATGCATTGTTATTAGATCATAGGGTGATTAAACAACAAACTATGAAAGATCCGATGTTATGTAGGGTTTTATCTTACATTCGGGATGCTTGGCCCACAGATAATGAGATTAGGGAATTACAGCCGTATTTTAATAGACGTAAGGAGTTGTACGAGGAGTTAGGCTGTGTTATGTGGGGACACAGAGTAGTTATTCCGGGCAGCTGTCGAATGAGAGTATTACAGGAGTTACATGAGCCCCACATGGGTATTGTCAAAACAAAAGCGTCAGCTCGTAGTTATGTGTGGTGGCCAGGCATCGATGAGGCTATCGAGGCGACGTGTCGGGAGTGCAAGGTGTGCGCGGGGGAGGCGGACGCGCCGCAGCGCCATGCAATTACCCCGTGGCCTTGGCCATCTAAACCATGGACGAGAGTACATCTTGATTTTTTAGGGCCTATATTTGGCAAAATGTATTTAGTTATGGTTGATGCCAGGACTAAATGGCTAGAAGTATTTCCTGTGCCTAGCACGGCGGCTAGTTTTACCATTGAGAAGCTAACAGAAGTTTTTTCTAGATGGGGTTTGCCAAGACAAATAGTTTCAGACAATGGGCCCCCGTTTTCAAGTAAAGAAATGTTTAACTTTTTAGCTAGCAATAATATAGAACATATTTTTTCGGCACCGTATCACCCGGCATCAAATGGGGCCGCCGAGAATGCAGTACGTACAGTGAAAAGAATTATAAAGAAAGCTGTTAAACAAAAAGAAAATATTAATTCGTTTTTAAATACTTTTCTTCTGCATTACCGTAATACAGAGCACTGTTCGACTGGAGTAAGTCCAGCAGCGCTAATGTTAGGAAGGAATTTACGAACGAAATTGGATGCGTTCAGGCCAAGCGTAGACCAAAAGGTTATAAAGGCTCAGGAACGACAGAAAGAAATAGGAACCCAGGTCAAACGAGACTTACGATTAGGAGAGGAAGTATGGTTGAGGCAGTACAGGGGAGATGAAAAGTGGAGTCCAGGGCAAATAGTAAAAAAAATGGGTACCACTGATTATAGGGTTGTAGACGGATCAGGTAGGGAAATGCACAGGCATATCGACCAGTTAAGACAGCGTCCGCGAAGTTCTTTAATTTGTCCAACTAGTAGTGAATCAGAACAGAGTCCTATCGAAGCAGAGCGACCCGTAAGTCCCGAGGTGCCGCCTGCGCCGGTCACCGTTGAGCCGCGGAGCCCTCAGAGCGTAAGCGAGCCAAGCCCGGTGTTACAATCAGCATCGCCTGGGTCAAAAGAGTGTACTCCCGATGGCTCATGTCCTCCTGAGGACTCGGTACCCGAGGTAACCCGGACCCGTCCCATCCGTACATGTCGTTTAAAGAAAAATCCAAATTATTGTTCCTTCTTGTGTACTTCCTAATTGTTTAAGTGTTAAGTATGTAATAAATAAGGATATGTAATAATTAGGGTGGAAGATTGTAGTGTATTTACTTTCAACCTCTTTAGTTTTATATTGTCTTATTATTATACTGCTCTATGCTCTTGTGTCATGTCGTTTGTTCGGATTATACGTTGCTATGAATTACTATACACGCTTATTATTTCTGTCCATAATCCGCAGATATTATACTAACCTAATAAATTTAAGTGCATCTTTCTCTTTTAATTTCATTAAGAAAAAGACAAAAGATACATAATATTCGTTTAGTCCTGTCAAATTAGACAGCGCCTGAAGAAAATTGGCGTATTTTTAGGCGCCATGTTTAGCGTCTGAATTATTTAAGGAGTGTCTAACTAAACTTGACAGGACTTAACTAATATTTTATCTTGTCCTTTTCTTAATTAAATTGAAAGAGAAAGATGCACTTAAATTTAGGATAGTTTGTGAATAAGAAAATCGGCACCAACCAATACCCGAAGCCCCGAACCAAATACGCCCCGAATTTGTGTCGCTCTTACAATTATTTCTACGAATTTTGAAATCTGGATCAAGGGTTTCAATTAAGGTTAAGAGAGTTTAGGATAGATAATAAGAGATAAAAAATATGTATACATTGTACATCTGCCCGATCCCATTATACTTTGTTTCTTATTTATAAAAAGGAGACAGTAGATTAGATTGATCAACTGATTAAACAGTCTGGGTATCTAAGTGTCTGATCTGATGAAATAAGAATTTTGTTAGTTAACTGCTACTTTAGGTGCTTTTTTGGTACTTTCGCAACTTTCTCCAGGAAAAGTTTCAACAAGTCATGAAATAACCAGACAGCAATTACTTATTTATTATCGTCATCGATTAGTTGCAGCTATTTGAAACATAATATCCGAACTATAATTTTTGACCAATAATAAGTATAAGACAGTGCATTAAAGAAAGGAATCTTAAATGGCGGCATGTACTTGCGTTGACAGATAGTACAGTCAGCAAGTAAAAGTCAAAGTTTTTTTTCAAATCAAAAATATCATAAAGAATTTTTATTGTTTTCATCGGAAACAGTGCCTACTTTTACAACAATAACAAACAGGTAACAACGGAAAAATAACAGAAAACTATAACAAGATATTCGTAAAAAGGATCACTGAGCGCGTCAAGACAGCGTGGCAGCAAATCAAGACTATTTTTTTATGTTGACGGTACGCGCGCGAGTAAGTACCTATTGTACGAGCGAGATGACATGATAAGCGCCGCCATTATAGATTCCTTTTTTTAATGAACCAGGTTGTACCTAGCTAGTAGCTACGTTAGCGGCATACGATGTTTTTTAACCGACTTCTAAAAAAAGGAGGAGGTTCTCAATTCGAATGTTTGTATTTTTTTTTTTTTTTATGTTTGTTCGCGCATATCTCCGTCGTTTGCCAACCGATTTGAACAATTCTTTTTTTGTTTGAAAGGGTAGGCTTCCCAAATGGTCCCATTGTCATCAGGTCCAGGATCTGATGATAGTATCATGCTGAAATCGAGGGAACTCCTAAATTTTTATAGAAAAACGTACATTTTTTTGAAAGTTACTCTAAAACGTAGTTGGGACTCTAACTAAAAAGTAAAAAATAAAAAACTTTTTCCAAAAAAAAGATAACCGACTTCAAAAACTAAAAGCTCAAAAATAACTATTTCGGAAGTCGGTGGCAAGGCAACACAATTCGACCGGCAGAAGAGAAGCCACCGACTTCCGAAATAGTTATTTTTGAGCTTTTAGTTTTTGAAGTCGGTTATCTTTTTTTTGGAAAAAGTTTTTTTCAATCCATGTAAGCGGAGATGTTGGTGCACAGGTGTTTTGCACTGGGGCAACGATGAATTTTGAATGATCTTTGAGACTCACTAGATACATGTAAGTGAATTTTAAAGCGAAGATGAGTTTTTTAACGGGTCTCAGACAGAATAGTTCTAATCCAGCGTAAAGTTGTTTCGCGTACCTATTTCGGAAACGGTTTTAACGGTTAGGTATCTAATTTTGTATTTAGATAACGTGGCTTATTTGCTGTTTACTTAGAACATGCAAAAAATACAACTTTTGCATAATAAATATACACAGCGAAACGGTATGGTACTTAATTCATGAATTTATTGACATTTTGATTAATTTCACATATTAAAATCGCCACAAATAAGCGCGCTCCGTGTAGCGCCGAACATAAAAACGCTTGTGTTACCCAAAAGAAACAAAAAAAGTATGCAATAATGTTTTATTTATCAAAATACTGCGAAGTCTCAACTATACAACATTCCTTGTTCATCGGACACACGATACAACCGCGGACTAACAATAAATTAATTATGACTTATTGGAACGAATGACTAAACATAATCGATGTCTCATGCCGCAATCAGCACGACAATCATTCTGGAACAAATGGAAAGATGGGTTAATATAGGACCTTATAGTTATTACATTTAATAATGATAAACCTTTTTTAACCGAGGTTGTCAATTCGATGGGTATTTGTTTATGCATATACACTGATTACGCTGAGTGAGATTTATAATCCGACTAGCTTTTGCCCGCGACTTCATCCGCGTGGAATAATAGTTCCCGTTTCCGGGGGATTTCTGGGATGGAAACTATCCTATGTCCTTTCTCGGGTCCCAGGCTATGGGACTACGCACATTTAATCAGCTCCATTCAGCTTATCCATACTAATATTATAAATGGGAAAGTGTGTCTGTCTGTCTGTTTGTCTTTCTTTCACGGCAAAACGGAGCGATGAATTGACGTGATTTTTTGAGTGGAGATAGTTGAAGGGATGGAGAGTAACATAGGCTACTTTTAGTCTCTTTCTAACGCGAGCGAAGCCGCGGGCAAAAGCTAGTGCCCATATAAAACAATGATTTTGTACGGAAGCTGAACGGACGCGGAAAGCTGAACGGACGCGTACGCGTCTTCATACAAAATCGTTGTTTTCTACGGACATAAGCTGAATAGAGCTGAATAAGTGTGCGTAGTCCCTATATCTGTACCAAATTTAATTTAAATCGGTTCAGTGGTTTTAGCCGTGAAGAAAAGACAGACAGACAGACAGAGTTACTTTCGCATTTATAATATTAGTATTATGGATAGTACGGATTTACGTGATTCTTTTTAAGTTTAATGCAGAATCATTGCCATTTAGATCCATAAAAATTTTACGTAGTTTGGCCTAGTAGTTTTCATTTTATGAACATTTTTGTATTGTATATATTTATTATGTCTGGTTTATACCGGCGACGCTATGATGTCATGATGTTTAGTTTAGCGTCGATCTATAACTGGACTAGATTTGGACTACACATTCAGACAATGAAATTTGGCACTAAAACTAAAACCTTATTTTTCTTAAATAACCGGTATTACAATTACTTAGGCCGCCATTTATAAGACAATTTTGGTACCACTATTTTACTGGAAAAAATATAATTATACATACTTTAAATGAATATGAGCTTTTTGCATCACATATTCCTTTTTTGCTATATTGTAGGTGCAATAATTCTTTTAACATTGACACATAATGGCTCACATGAATTTAACATGGATGTTTTTTATAAGCAAACCATTCATTTAATACCTATACATTACTAACTTAAAATTCTTAAACAGTTTCAAGCATCAATTTGCATGTTGAAATGCTCATAAAAATGAATTCTTTTTGAATACCTTTTATTGTGTATACAAAAGAGTTTGCTAGCATTTTGCTTACAATGAGTTGTCTTGTTAGGACTGATGACCTATTAACTGACCCTAACCTTGAAAAATCTCATAATTTAAATGACCAACAGTTTCTTTTGAAATGAATTTGGTTAATTTAAGTTTAACTAGCAACAGTAAAATAACAATAAGATCAGAGTAGCAGTGGAATTTTAAGTGGTTGTAATTTTATTTCTTATCATTCTAAAAATATTATTTTTATTGTAGATAAGAAAATCTCAGTGCTTATTTAAATGTTTATTACTGAGATAAAAAATAGTAATGTTGCTTGCTGGGATTGTTATTGAGAATAAATTTTATTGATGGATCTGTAGGCTACTAGATTTCAGTAGAAAAAAGGTAAGAGACCAGTCCAATTTACGGAAAATATATACTTCAGAGACACAAACTAAGCTAGGCACAGCTATTGATTAACTGGTTGTTTATTTATTGCTTTTATCTCAGAGAGCATAAATCAATTATTCTATCCCTAGGGAATTTCAAAAACTGCAACACAGTGAAATTTTAATTTATCACTTTCTTTGAATTAATTTCTTTTCCTGATTAACTTAATTGCTACTATTAAAATCTATTTAATTGGTTACCACACAATTTTTAGTAACGTAACTCAAGTAAAGTAACGTTAACTAACTAAAGTATTAAATGTATTTTATCAAGTTATTAATAAGTAAAAGTTATTCTTACCCATAAAGATATAAAAAGAATGATAACAAGTAAAATGCAAGCTTGATCCAGCCTTCTCTTTGGCAGACTGTCAGTACATCTGCATTCATTATACTTGTCGGGTCATACAACCCTGGTCCCGACATTACTGGCCGAGTGTAGTATCTGAAACAGGTTTTATATTTATTAAGCAACCTCTTTACACTTTATTCTAGAGGATTCTTAAGCTGGTTATAAACCTCAGTAGATTTTTGCTGAGAGCTTAAGGCCACAGTGAAAGCTTTATAATAAAGTTTCGATAAGATAATAAAATATATAGCTTATATGCCAAAATCTGCAATTTCATCCATTTCACATTCCATATAACATTTAAGGATAATTCCATATAATTTATAGACTCTGACAATATTGTGGCTTCTATCAAGTAAACAATTAGGTTAATAAAAAAAATTAAGAATGTAATTCATTATAGTAATAATAAAACTAGTTTTTGTTTCATATTCGTTACCATGCAAGTGCTAAAGTGGGATGTGTGTGTGTAGATATGACCTTCAAATGATAATTTGTCTCCTCAGCACAATGACAAAGCAATTTTTGAATGACATATTATAACAAAAGAATTGGTGATAAGTAGCTTATTGTACCATCGACAAAATTGAATCATGACCCATTTCGACGACAAATCATTTGAAGCTGTCAAAATAATAAGACTAGACGTGTGACATTTTTAATATAATTATGTTTACGCAATTGTCGACCTAATTGTATTTGAATGTCTGTAGGAAAATAAGCTTATGGTGGGTCATGATTCCATTTTGTTGATTGTACATAAATATTTTCACTACTACATATTTCTTCATATTTGTATATGTTCTGACATTGAATATTGATATTCCAGTGAATCTTATCTCATTCAAGAACATATACCCAGGAAAACTAGAATTTTCCTCAAACCTCAATTGATTGGTAATTATTGTAACAAGATTAGCATAACATTATGAATAAATGTACTTATGTTGTTAACAATCTAAAGCTCAAATTTTAGCACTCATGACTCACATAATAATCTTATGATTAGTAAATATAGCTAACAGAAGCCTGATCACCTGACTCAGTTAAATTAATAGAGCACAAACATGTTTTTATCGACAGTTGTTTATTTGTATTCAAGGCAAATACCATTTCAAGGTGTCACTGTATTGTTTAAGTTAAAAACTTGTCCTTACACTGTCCTTAGATTCTCATAAACATAACCTAAATAAGTCTCTAATATTTACCTGTGAAGATGATACAAGATCAATGGAATGTTTATTAGCAGTGAAAACCATTCTCCCGACAATAAAAACAGCACGTTTATTAATAAATGTAGCAAGTACTCTGGCAAAACCAACTGAAATAGAAAAAATATAGGTTAGTTACTTGATTGAACTCTATTGAACTTTGCCTGTACAGACGCAGACTTATGAAGTGTAAATACGCACCGGATTTAGACTGTTGCACTGGTCAATTGGATTTTTATAGTCAGTTTTTAATTCATCGAACGCAATAACATGGAATATCGAGAAAAATATTAAGAATGCGTCTACTATTAACGCTATAATATAGGAAAAGGCTGGAAAGCTGAACGCCATTTTTACAAAATTTACAGATTGACACTGACAGACAGCATTGAAGACAGACGGGCGGTTTGACATACATCGACAATGCCAAAGTGTTTTTTTTTACTCTATGTTTGGTGTGAATACGAGTCTTTTGATTAACAAATAAATAAATATACTGGGACAACTCTCACACGGTCATCTGATCCCAAGTTAAGCTCTGCTTAGAGCTTGTGTTATGGTAACCAGACAACTGATACACATACTTATATAATTTATAAATACAATACATACTAATTATAGATAAACATACACAGAACAAACAATCATCAACTAAGTAACTTGGTTGTATATATTATATATTATTATTATGTTTTGATGCAAATTAAAGCTGAAATTAAACTCCTCTACACTTTTATGTATCGAATCGAATATGTCTTGTTATTTTTTATTGAATAACTCCAACTGTGCAAGTATGAAGTAGGATTAAAGGTGATCGCAGACTTGGCCGCACCGCACGCGCCGCAGTCCCCGCAGTCATCGCATTTTGTTAATGGCCTCGCACATCTATCCGCACCGCAGTCACTACAGTCGTTCCCGTCGCCGCACAGTGTAAGAATCTCGCAATCTAGGGGGATTTAATTCCAAATTGATTTAAATAAAAGATACAAGTTGAAAAATAATGTTGATTGGTATTGAAATAAATAAAAATACTTAAATAGTGACAGAAAAATAAGTTGTATTAAAAAAAACGCGAAATTAATAAATTTTCTTATTTTAGTCACTAACTCTACTTTCGACCTCATTTATGGTGGGTGCAAAAAGCAATTTTAGGACATCAGGATCTAGAGGACTCCGTTTTCTCTTCATTATAAGCCTTAAGCTGGATATGAAAGAGTCTGATGATATAAGAAGCCTATTAAGTAGGTCGGTGTTGGTGTATATTCGTGACGTTTTTCTAGAAAAAAAAAAACCTATATCTTCGGTTATCTTTGTTTCTAGCCTCTTGTGCCTCCTCAGATAACTGGCCAATCGGTAAAATACACGAAGCTATGACATCGCGGCCATGAAATAAAACTTTGTGCACACTAACTGGCATGTTATACCATGAGTATTCCCTAAGATACAGGTTTCTGGTTTCTTCTGTGTAACTATTGAAGGAATCTAAATCGACTGTTAAGAGACTGCCCAAGAGTTTCTAAAATGATATGAAACCTCGTTATTAATTCTTAATTTATTCCTGTAATATCAGCAGTTATTGTAGCACCTCTGAAAAATCGGCGTGCTGTGTTGCCATCATTGGTATTACCAGCTTGCTGAGTCAGTAAATCCAAAGTCATTTGCCATACTATAGTATTATGCTCTTCAACATTCAACCTTAACTGTATAGGTACTATGGATATGCTAAAAAGGTTCTCATCAAATTTATTTTCTGAACAAAATTTTTGTTTATATGATTTTTGTTGTGCTCCATCACAACCCCACTTAATTAATAGTGACAGTTCCTTTACTCCACTGTGCAAGTCCTTAATTGACCCAAGAACCTCTTTCTGAGTTAAACAAAGTCGTTCGATACTGTGGTCAACTAATGATTACAGGCCACACGTTACAGTTGATTCTGTTACGGTTTTAAGGGAAGGATAACATTTCTTCTTAGCCTCTTTTATTCGGTCATAAGATGGCAATAAGTTTTTAACCAATTTATTTATCCTTTACCGTATTATCTCATATTGATGTGTTGATAAATCAGCATCTACCATCATGCTAAATGCTTCATCGGCCGACACAGTCACTTGAACGCTTTCGCTACCTAATTATTCTACGTACGCTTTTCATAATGGAACCTCTCTTAGGTGAACTATTAGAAAGTTCTTTTACGATATCTGCAGAGTCCTTTTTACCTGCTTTGCGAAGGTTATACTCATGTGCAACCGTAATTTCTTCAGGGCTAGTAGACGATACTAGATTCTGAACTTTACGTTTTTTGGTTTTATCACAACATTCTACAAAACTTTTGTGTGGTCTTTCTGGTGAATGGCTAGATGTAGATGGTATTTTATTTAAAACATTTTCTGGTAATGTAATGCATTCATTCAACCAAGTCATATTCTTGCTTAAAAAGCGTTCACGATGTCTACCGATAGCTGTCCATTTTTCGTTAAATTTGTTACATAACCTCCTTAAAAAGAACTTAATTTCATTTATAGCACCTTCCAAAAATTGTACATGAGGGTATTTACCTATTATAAAAGCAAAAATAGCATTAATTCGCTCCTTTTTTGCATTTGAGGTCAAAATATCATTTTTTTTTTTTTTGTAATTTCGGTCGTCATTCTGAAAACCGAAAAAAAATGTATTACGGTCGCACAAAATCGCAAGTTTTAGCAACTGTTCTCAAAAGTTAAGACTGTAAACTGTAAATTAAAACAATACCAGCACCGGGATATTCAGATCATTTTTTTTTATACACCTTTTTGTTTTGCAAATCGTCTCTAGAAAATGCTTAATTTAACTGTGCTTTCAAATGATGTTATTAGATCAATGTTTAACTATTACTTAAACAAAATACACTCTAACTTACCTTGAAAGATATACACATTACAATAATACACCAATAAACAAGACTATACGTTAATTTGATCAGTAATCTCAAGTAAAGATGACACTTTAATATTGTCGTTTGTATTGTAAGGGTTCAACGATTATTATCTACCCACTTCAACATTTTATTTTAATTTTTTTAACATACCTACAAGAATTTCTAATACGTAGCTGTGTTAAATAGGGTCTTAGGTATAAATTGGTTATAACTATATCAACATATAATAAAAAAAATATTTTGATTTAAATCCCCCTAGATTGCGAAATTCCCACACTGTGCGCCGCACGCGATTTCTTTCATTCAGTTTGTAATATAAATTAAGCGCCGCGCTAGCCGCAGCGTCCGCTGCGTGCGGGTGACGTCATCAGCTGCGGTTTGGGGATTTCGGTGGTTTCAGGGTCTGCGGCGACTGCGACGCGGGTAGGTGTGCGACGTGGCATAGAACTTCATATAAAGAATTCGAATGCGAAGACTGCGGCGCGTGCGGTGCGGCCAAGTCTGCGTTCACCTTAATTATTGTTTTGTTCTCTAGATAGAATTCATACATCCGTACTAATATTATAAATGCGAAAGTAACTCTGTCTGTCTGTCTTTCTGTCTGTATGTCTGTCTCTTCTTCACGCCTAAACCACTGAACCGATTTGAATGAAACTTGGTACAGATATAGTCTGGGACCCGAGAAAGGACATAGGATAGTTTTCATCCCGGAAATCCCCCGGGAACGGGAACTATTATTCCACGCGGACGAAGTCGCGGGCAAAAGCTAGTCCACTATAAACAGGATTAAATAAGTAATTATACTAAGTGGTCTGAAATAAAAGATTTTTATTATTTATTTTTATAATTATATAAATTGAAAGATATTGACGTTTATTTTTAATGAATGATCTCATCAAAGTTTTAAGACTATTCATTGAACGCGACCATGTCTTTGACAAATGACAGCTTTCCAACTCATTTACAAAACTACCCGACCAAATTACAAAAGCACAGTGTGTAACCAACATTCAAACAATTGTTTAACTTTCAAATATGGTCATATTATAATTTGTTTGGCGAGTTCAGTAAAGTAATATATTATTGTAAAGACTGTAAATAGTAATTATCTAAAAGTTTTCAGCGATAATGAACATATAAACGTGTAAAATGAGAGGTATTTGGGTGTTGTGTTTATGTGTTGTGACAGTAGCATCGAATTTAGAACACGATTTTAGAGGATTTGATGATAGCATAATATTTGGAATCAATTGGCCTGGTAATCAGGATATTCAGCACCTCGTCGATGGAGAAGTTGTGAAACTTGAGGTATGATATTAAATTATTTCTAGGACTGAGACACTTCCTGCGCCCATAAGACTACCCACTGACCCTGCAGCTCTTATCAATACCGTTCGAAACTTAAGTTGTTCAGTGCCTGTGTTTAGTGAAGTGTTCAGCAGTTCTAGAACAATTTTTAAACCTACCTCACTGGTTAAAAAAAGTAATTACTCTTCGATTGGAATTGCCTCTGTATCATGGTTGCATTTATAGAAATAAAACTTAGGACAAGTTACTGTATGCTACACAAATATTAGCTTAGTGTGGGAACCATATTTGTCTCATTCAGTCAGCTAAACCACATAGCTGCAGCAGTAGCACCAGTAGTGTTGTTTTTCATTGTCAACATTAAATAAATATATAGAGAAACTTTCCAAATATATGTACAAAACCTGTCTTGTGACACTACAATAATTATAGTGCTATTTACTATTGGTGGTTATTTTACCTTTACTTTCAAAGGCTATCTCTTAGATACAAATAAGTTTGTCTATATAATACTAGTGGATTGGCGAATTGAAGTCTATATCCACTATTTCAACCCGTTAGGGGTTCAATTTCCTAAAAATCCTTTATTAGACACAAAAAACATACCCTCCGAATTTTATGTCTCTACTATAACTAGTTTGTATGTTTATTAATCATCAATCATTCAGTTAGTTTACCATAGAATAATAAAGATAATTATTTCTCTTTTCTTCCCCCCAGCTACCAAAGAAGGAGGTTCTAAAAGTGACAACAGCAAATAAAGAGAAATATGAATGCCGTATACCAGAGCTGCGTGCTAAGGAGTCAACAAACATAGAGGATTATGATGGTCCATCTCCTCTCAGTCTTCTGAAGCCACTGTTCTCTCAGAAGATATGCTCATACCGGCTGGAGAGTTACTGGAGCTACGAAGTATGTCACGGACGATATATCAGACAATATCATGAGGAGAGAGAAGGTATTATTTGCTTTTTGATTAATATTGTACACACATCAAAAGTGTCTAGGGATATTTCAATTAAACCTAAATTACTAAAATTCTATTAACTTTTTGTTAAAACATGTACACATTAAAATAAACCTTGTTTAATAGACTATTTAATCTGATAATAAACTTTTAGATAAAGTTAAATTTAAAAAAAAACTTAGAAGAAGAGGAAAAACTCAAACAAAATTTCAATCTTAACTTTATTTTTGAAACATCAAAACTTAAACAAAACAACAATTTTTTTTTATAAAAATTCTTGAAAACTTAAAATTAATATTCCGTGGATCCAACTAAGACTCTCCTGACACATCTGCAGCGGTTCTGCATACTCAAAACAAGGGTGTCAATATCCTGTTGTGGAATACTGTCCCATAATTGCCGTTTCTGAAGCCATGAAGACCAGTCAGAGCGTTATATCCAGGCTTTGGTCATGTTATCGTGTCACGGAGGAAGTGGTGGAACGGCACCGAGGACCTCAACGCATTACAACACATGTACAGGACCGATTCATAGTAAATGCTGCACGAAGTCAACTAAATGCAGCGGCGATGCAATTGGTTCAAAGGCTACAGAGAGAGTATGGTTTGCTGGTAAGCGGTCAAACTTTGAGAAGGCGACTGCACGAAGTCAATCAACGTGCTCGTAGGCCATTTTGGGTATCAGCACTAAGGAGAGGTAATCGAGGAAGAAAATTACAATGGGCTATTGCACACGAAAACTGGAACCATTCTCAATGGTCACTTGTGCTTTTCACTGATGAATCTAGTTTTGGATTTCATCCTGATTCGCGAAGAGTACGCGTTTGGAGAAAACCTGGACGTTGGAATCGACTGCAGCACCCACAACAAGTTCATGCATATTAAGGTGGCACGATTATGGATTGGGCAGGAATTCGTCTCGGCGGTAGAACGGACCTCGTTTGGATACAAGGCAATATGACTGCTCGAAAATACCGAGATGAGGTGCTAGAGCCTGTAATCTTGCCCCACAAACAGCAAATGGGACAAAATTTCCAGCTAATGCACGACAATGCCCGTCCACATACGGCGCGTATCGTTACAAGTTGGTTACAACAGCATGTTATCCTAGCTTTAGACCGGCCTGCACAATCCCCTGACTTAAATCCTATTGAGCATGCATGGAATATGCTTCAGAGAAGAGCTCGTAGGAATTTTCCTGTTGATATTGTGCATCAAAACCAGGTTTTCTTGCATCTTAGCAGGATTTGGGACAGTACTCCACAACAGGATATTGACACCCTTGTTTTGAGTATGCAGAACCGCTCTAGATGTGTCAGGAGAGTCTTAGGTGGATCCACGAATTATTAATTTTAAGTTTTCAACAATTTTTATAAAAAAAAATTGTTTTGTTGTTTAGGTTTTGAAATTTCAAAAATAAAGTTAAATTGAAATTTTGTTGAGTTTTTCCTCTTCTTCAAAGTTTTTTTTTTAATTTAACTTTATCTAAAAGTTTATTATCAGATTAGATAGGCAATTAAACAAGGTTTATTTTAAAGTGTAGGTGTCTTAACAAAAAGTTAATAGAATTTTAGTTATTTAGGTTTAATTAAAATATCCCTAGACACTTTTGATGTGTGTATTTAAAAAGTATTAATTTTTACCTAAGTGCGATTTTTTAGCACATTAAAATGTGCTTCATAAGTTAAGGATTATGATATTTGTTATAGTCCAAGCTTATACTAGAGGTAAACTTTTTAAATCCATAAATGTACTTTGTAAGTTTAATTTGGACAGTGATAAAAGTAGCAATAATTAAAAACTTGAATTACCTAGTAACATATGCCCAAAAGTAATGAAATGAAGTTATAAATATTATTTTATCCATAAATAAAATATTTCTTTGTCTGGTTATTTAAAATTAGTGGTGAAAGCAAATCAACCTGGTGCACCCACCATTTTAATCAAAGGTAACTTTTGAAGTATTGAAATAGTCTTGTTTTATCTGTGGGTTTTTAGGTATGTGTGGTTTTCTATTTTATTTTCAATTGGATTTAAAATTTATTATTCTTCTTCTTTTTCCAATCTCAAAGTTAAAGGACTTAATTCTTGATAATTTTAATAATAATAAGTTTATTTGACACAATTTAGCACAGATACAAGGTGAGACTTATTTACGACGCACTTAATTACTATTGTACTAGTACTGATTCCCAAACTAGGCTAGTGCCTGTATTTTGGGAGACAGTGCTCACTCAAAAATATGAAGCATGCAGTGATCGTGAGTTACATGGAAAGTTATTTACTATTCAATTACAAAAAAATTTTGGGAGTGTTGGGCCAATTTGTGGAGCATATCTTATCTTTCTGCTGCCAAATACTAATTGGCCACAGTGTAGCTAGACCCTAGTGTGTATTATTCTTATTTTTACACCTCCACACAAAAAAAGGGGTGTTAAAAGTTTGACCTCAATGTTTGTGTGACTATCTGACTGTTTGTTTGTTTGGCAGTCTTTCTATGGCGCCATAGCTCTTAAACGGGTGATTTGAATGCAGAAATCTAGAAACTCCGAAATCTAGCTAAATTTGTTTCTTTAAAATCGGTTCAGCCATTTCAAAGTTAAACACTTTTGTAAGCTGAAGCAACGATCTTCATAAAATTTGGGTTCTTAAAAAGATCCTATGGTTTTTTATTACTTTTCTTCTCTCAATGTTTTTGCATGAGTGTTGAAAGATTTAGTGGGTCTTATAATGGTTTTATTAGTGCATAAGTAAAAACTGATGTATGACAAAAAAAAAAGAAAAATACAAGTTAAGGATATTGACCCAACAAGAACTTGGATTGTTTGAATAAACTGAATTTGTTCAATCTAGCATTTCAATAAAAGGGAAATGCAACAAATTCACATAAGATATCCTTTATCAACCAATTTCCTATATATATTAATACATTTACAGGTAAACAAGTAAAAACCCAGGAATTTTACCTTGGCTACTGGAGTTCAGAGAAACATGCTAAGTTAGAAGCAGATGTGCAGGCTGCCCAGGAATCGAAAGAACCCTACAGGATGACCAAAGTGGATGGTGCTAAGTTACCTTCTGTAGAAATGGTTCTCGATGATGGTAGGTGCATTGTTTTATTGCATTTTAGTATGTAAAATAAATGATTATTGTTTTTAGAACATAAAATGGTTTTATGTATATTGTCAGCATTTTGTCACGCTGATAATTAACTTCAACGCGAATATGCAAGTACAGTAGTTTATAGTCAAATAAAAGTTATTTATTGCAAAGTAGACCTGATACCTGATTGAAGAAAAATCACTTTGAGGAAAGCTGAATTTAAATACACAGACCAAAGGCGGCGTAACTTTACACAAAAAAATCGTGCAGCATAAGGGACTACGCAAGCTAATTCAGCTCTATTCGGCTTATGTCCATAGAAAACAACGATTTTGTATGAAGACGTGTACGCGTCCGTTCAGCTTTCCGCGTCCGTTCAGCTTTCCGCGTCCTTTCAGCCTTCCGCGTCCTTTCAGCTTTTCGCGTCCGTTCAGCTTTCCACGTCCGTTCAGCTTTCCGCGTCCGTTTGTTCAGCTTTCCACGTCTGTTCAGCTTTCCGCGTCCGTTCAGCTTTCCGCGTCCGTTCAGCTTTCCGCGTCCGTTCAGCTTTCGTACAAAATCGTTGTTTTCTATGGGCATAAGCTGAATGGAGCTGAATAAATGTGCGTAGTCCCTAAAAGGTCCTACAATATTATATATAAATGCAAAGTATTTATCTGTCTGTCTGTTTTATGCTTTCACGCCAAAATTATTGCACCAATATAAACAAAATTTGACATAAGGATAGTTTTATCCCAAAAAATCCCACGGGAACGAGAATTACGCGGTTAAAACTGCGAGGGACAGCTAGTTTCTTCTAAAGGCCTCTACTCACTTTGGCTTTGCTTTTGGCCCTATGGCAGAATAGTAATAACCAACAGTGTCTATTCAATGGTTATTAACCTAATATTATCCAATTCCAGGTACAGTCTGTGACCTAAGCGGGAAACCTCGTTTGACCAGAGTCCTATATGTTTGCTACACCCACGGAAAGCACGAAGTCTACTCATTCAAAGAAACAGCGACATGTGAATATGAAATAATCATTCTGTCTCCCTTACTCTGCGAACATCCTCAGTTTAGGCCCAAAGATGTGAGCGAGAACACAATAGATTGTCTGCCAATAGGGGATGCTCCGAAGAAACCGAGGAGTCTTTTGAAAATGGAAGTTGATAGTTTAAGGTTCCACCACCAGACTATCAGGATGATGAGCAATGTAAGTTAACATTTTTTCTCTGTGACGGTTGTAGTTTTTTTTTTAAATAAATAAGAATTTGTACACAGTATTTCGTAGGTTTTTTTTATTTAGAGCAATATTTAGGCCTGTATTAATAGACGTCACTCAACTCCGAGACGCTCTCAAGTCTCTTGCTGTCCTTGTCATTCTAAAGGGAAAAAATAAGGACAGCAATAAACTTGAGAGCGTCTCCGAATTGAGTGACGTCTATTAATACGGGCGTTAAAGCCGTAGAAGTAGTTGAATTTTTAGTTAAAAACAGTAGCTCATTTCTTATCTTATCTTATCTTATTGTGGGGCCGGCCCAAGCCGTAGCACTTCGACCCTTTTGGATCTTTTGTGCTGTACCCCTCCTTTTACTCAACCCCTAGCCTTCTGTGCACCTCCTTCATTAGTCCCAGTATGGCCTTGATGGGGCTGAGCCTGTAGTCCTCTGGTCTTGGGAATGGTTGGGCCAGATACCCTAATCTTTTGGAGCCTAGTGCTGCGCAATCACACAGCAGGTGTAGCATAGACTCCTCTGCTTCTCCACAGAGCCTGCAAGTCGGGTCGCTTGCTAGTCCCATGTTTTGGAGCTGTTTGTTGGTGGCGTAGTGCCCTGTGAAGACTCCTGTGATTGCTCGGAGCTGTGGTCTGCTGTACCTCCATAGTTTTCGGGTCCAGCCATTATCTATGTCGTTGAGGAATAGTTTAGCATGCTTCTGGCCCGTTGTGTTGTGCCAGTGCATGCTGTGTGTCCTCAACGCAGCCTGTTTTAGCGCGTGCTTGATGACCCTTGGTGAGAGTCCTATGAAGGGTTCCGGCCCGCAGAGGGGTGTTTCGGATCCTTTCCTAGCTAGAGCGTCGGCCCTCTCGTTGCCTTCTACTCCTGTATGACCTGGCACCCAGATCAGTCTGACCTGGTTGCGCCTTCCTATCCTGTTCAGTATTTTGATACAGTTTAGTACCAGCCCAGAGTCCACTTTATTGGACGTAAGTGCCTTGAGTGTTGCTTGGCTGTCGCTTAGAATGTAGATAGTATCCCCTTTGGTATCTCTATCTAGTATTTCCTGCGCACATGCGATTATGGCGTAGGTCTCTGCTTGAAAGACCGTCGCCAGTTTGCCCATGCTTAGGCTGAGGTTGCAGTTGTCGCTGTGTACCCCTGCACCTGTACCGGAGCTCATTTTAGAGCCATCCGTGTACCATATCTGAGTGTTACCTTTGTGGGGTTTTATTCCACCTTTCCATTCCTCCCTGCTCGGAATGTAGATTTTGTATTCCTTTTTAAGATTGTGGATGGTGTGTATTTTGTCACATCCCATGTCCATAATCCAGTCAAGTACCCTGTTTGGTCTTGTGTTGATATGGTTTGTTGTGCAACCGGAGTTTGTCCAGTGCCCCATACTTCTAAGCCTATGTATGGCCCTCCTCGCCTCTAGTTCCACTTCGATGTGTAGGGGGGTGAGATTGAGCATTGTTTCCATCGCCGCGGTTGGCGTGGTCCTGAATGCTCCTGTTATGGCCATGCAGGCAATCCGCTGCACTTTGCTTAGCGCTTGTCTGCATGTTGCCAGCTTGGTTCTAGGCCACCATACGATGCTCCCGTATGTGATTATTGGTTTCACCATCATGGTGTAGATCCATTTGATTACTTGGGGTTTTAGACCCCATGTTTTCCCATAGGCGGAGCGACACATGCCAAAGACCCTTAGAGCCTTATTTACTGTCGCTTCGGCATGGCTTTTCCACGTGAGTTTGCTATCCAGGATTACTCCTAGATATTTTACTTCCGTGGACAACTCTAGTACGGTGCCGTAGAGCTTCATGGTTCCCATTTGAGTTAGGTCCCTCCTTCTGGTGAACGGTATTATCACCGTTTTGCTTGGATTGATGGATAGGTGATTGTGTTTACACCACTTTTCCACCATGTCCAGCTTTTCCTGCATAATCTCTGACACAGTGTTGGGAAATTTTCCGTTTGCTAGTATCACGAGATCATCCGCATAACCAACCGTGCGCGTTGGTCCTTTGTTCAACTCTGTTAGCAGTTCGTCTATCACCAAGCACCAGAGGGTTGGTGAGAGTACGCCTCCTTGTGGGCATCCTCTTGTGAAGAGCTCATTTAGAATGTCTGTGCAATTGTTCACCATATCACACAATGGTTATTTACTATAATTATATTAGCCACAAACTGATCTAATTCAGCGATCACCAAAAATAAATGTCATTTTAATTGTTTTAACTACTGTTTGTGTCTGTCCCTTAGTTTCAAAATACCATATAATAATTATTTTCAACCATTCAATCAATTGTCTGAAATAATAATTATTATTATTAACTTTTTTACCTTTATAGTCACTTGTGTGTGTTCTTCACCTGTTAAACACATTTTACTTTAGAACTTCTAACTGGTGTGTAACTTGCTTTATTTTATCAAGTTTGCGCATTTTGAGCACATTTGATTTTGTAGCATGGGCGTAGCCAAGTATTCGGATTTGTATTTATTTTGATAGAATTTCTATGATGGCGTAAATTCACTATTAAGTTATACGATAATATTCTTAATGAAATAGGGGGGTAAAAATTACCCTGTAATTTGACCGTGCTATTTTTGCAATGGGGTTTAATTTACCCGTTATCAATTTATCTGTTGTGACAGGGTAAAAATATCTATTGTCAAATTGATAGCTGCAGCAAGCACTACAAAACTTGTGACAATGAGGTCAAAATTACCTGTTGTCAAATTATTTTAAGTGATGGGGTAATTTTACCTACCTTATGCTTATTGAATGCGTTTTGATTCGAAAAAATCTATAGCACGTGGGGTACGTTTACTATTGAATGAAGAAATATACCTATTAATAAATTCCAAGAGACCTGGCTACGTCCACATTGTATTAGTGTAGTATTTAGACGCTTATTTAACATTTTTATTGGCGTTATTCAGGATAATGATCCTAAGGATGTAGTAGCTGTGTTGAAAGTTGAAAAAATTGATAAGGTAATTACTTTTTTGATTATTTTTCGCACCTTTTATGTTTGTGTTTGTTGTTCGT
The DNA here is from genome assembly GCA_033675125.1 of Athetis lepigone. Classification (NCBI taxonomy): domain Eukaryota; kingdom Metazoa; phylum Arthropoda; class Insecta; order Lepidoptera; family Noctuidae; genus Athetis; species Athetis lepigone. The sequence goes on from CM066217.1 coordinate 3,877,715, forward strand.
CGTTTTCAGATCGTTAGGTGAGTACTTTAATGTTAAAGTTGATTGAATAATTTGAATAAGGCTTCTCAGAATGGTATTTAAAAAATAGTATAATATCAGTAGATACCTGTGGATAGCCTGGTATCCCAATCCTCGACATACCTAAAGTATTTCATAATCTTATTTAGAAAGTTTAAAAAAGTCCGAAATTAGACAATTGGATCACATATTGATATCGGTTACATATTGTCTATTAAACCTTTAAAAAGACAATGAAAAACTTGTTACCCTAAATGAGTTAAAAAAGGGTTCTTCCGACCAGACGGGTATTGTGTCTTATGGATGTCTGTCCAATAATTTTAACCAACTAAACGTACAAGTTCAAACAATGTTACTTTAATTTAGTTTTATCCTAAAAATACGATTTTATATAAATACAGTTTTTAAGCAATAACGAATTTAGGGATTTTTATTCACATATCGGTCACTCTTATTCACAGACGCGTCAAAGTCATCGCACATAACATAGAGGGGTTTAAACCTGGCCAGCATCTACTTTCCTTACACTCCCTAACTACTTACAGGACGGTGAAACCCATCTCAAATTCGAGCTGCATCCTTTAAATGAGGACGAGGACCTAGTCGAGGACAGTAAGCCACAGCTTCTGGACAAACCAGCCCCGCCGGTCATCACTGACGACTCGCCTGTTAGAGCGTTCCTGAATGGGGAGAACTGTCTAAATGGGGTGAGTAGAATGGAGTGCAAATGATGATGAGTACCTAGTCAAGGAGAGTAAGCCACAGCTCCTTGACAAACCAACCCCGCCTGTCGAGTGGCCTTTTAGAGCGATCCTGAATGGTGAGAACTGTCTAAATGGGGTGAGTAGAATTTAGTGTAAATGATGATGAGGACCTAGTCAAGGACAGTAAGCCACAGCTCCTGGACAGACCAGCCCCGCCTGTCGTCAGTGGCCTTTTAGAGCGTTCCTAAATGGGGAGAACTATCTAAATAGGTTGAGTAGAATTTAGTGTAAATGATGATGAGGACCTAGTCAAGGACAGTAAGCTACAGCTCCTGGACAAATCAGCCCCGCCTGTCGTCAGTGGCCTTTAAGAGCGTTCCTAAATGGGAAGAACTATCTAAATAGGGTGAGTAGAATTTAGTGTAAATGATGATGAGGACCTAGTCAAGGACAGTAAGCCACAGCTCCTGGACAAACCAGCCCCGCCTGTCGTCAGTGGCCTTTTAGAGCGATCCTGAATGGGGAGAACTGTCTAAATGGGGTGAGAAGAATTTAGTGTAAATGATGATAAGGGGCTTGTCAAGGACAGTAAGCCACAACTCACACAATGATATGAACATCACAGAATGATATGAAGGAGAAATGATAGCATGACAGGTGACAGGTTGACATGGACGAAAAACACATGTTGCGCCGACCCCAAGTAAAATGAGTAAGGGCAGGAAGAAGAAAAAGAGTTTGATTTAGCCAACAGAAAAGATAAGTAGACAGGACTGACAAATATTTTCTACAAAACCGGGGGATTCAAGTACCGTAGCCATTCGCTAATATAGGGCATTACAAATATAAGATCGGTCGCTCTGATTGATAATGGCTAATTTTCTAACACAAAATATTCTAGTAGTAAATAATAAGCTGTTTGATTAATTTCATTTGAAAACGTGCATCAGCGTTTAAGAAAACTTAAATTATAGCTGACGGCTCTGCATACCGAACTCCTTTTGTATATTTTGTACTCTAGATTGAGTCACACAAGTCTTCCTAACAAAGTTATATCATATTGTAATCATGTATATTCATTCATTGTAACACATTTATTTTAAAAGAGTAAGTATGGAGTATCTTTCACGTTCTTCTCAATATAAAACAACCTTTTGGAATGGGCGACTAGGATCAACTATTTTTAAATGTAATTGGCGTTACAAAGTGTCTCCATGGTCTAATGGAAATAAACAATTATGGCGCGATAAATAGGCGGTACTAAGCACCGGCTTTGGCTTAGCACTATAACTGTCTCTGTTACACAACTGCCAAACGTCAAGTGCACTATAAAGACGGAACATGGCTAAGCCAAAGTCAGTGCTTAGTAACGTCTAATTAGATAATCATACGTTACTAAGCACTGACTTTGGCTTGGCGCCATTAGACTTCTGACTTTTAAATATCAAGTTACAACCATTCTACTTCAGGGTACAGGGTGGTGGAAGTACGAGTTCTGTTACGGCAAGCACGTGGTGCAGTACCACGTGGACCGCACGGGCGAGAAGACCACGCTGTTGCTCGGCCAGTTCGACGAGCGCGCACATCTCGACTGGATTAAAGAGAACAAGGGGAAAGCGCCTAAGCCTGTCGGTATGTATGTTTAGGGGTATGGAGGATGGTGTTAAGTTCCTTGTCCTCCATTGAGAAGGATGGTTCCTCTTACCAGGGGGAGGACCCTCCTTCCAGAAAGTCGTTGTCTGTCTGTGTGTGTGTGTGTTGTGTGTCTGGTGGGCTACTGCCCGATGATTGTTGTCCCAGTTTTGTATGTCGCAGGCATTTTGTGTGAATCTGCCGAAATAAGGCAAAATGTTTAAGCAATCCGAATCGCCTTAGCATAAACGTTTTCCTGGGTGATTTGAAAAAATAACCTGACCTATCTGACTCGTCTGACATTTTACCTTCGCCATATTACATAACAGCGACCGTTTACGCAGTATATAGGACATTATGGCAACGGCGAATTCAAACAAAATGCCTGCGACATTATTAATGCTAATGTATTGTTAATCTCTGGGTGCGCGATGATATCAGTTGTTCACTTGTTGGGCGATTGATGTCGCCCCATATGTGTATCTGGTAACAGAAGTAATTGGAAAGTTTTGTCCATCTTTTTATCGTCTCCTTAATAACGTCTAAATGCCAGGAACAAGTCTTTATGAAAAGTGATGAAGGAGGAGGATCTATCCAATAGCAGTGAATAGGGCTCTGGTGTAAGACACAAAGTTTAGGGATCTCTGTTTACCGATGAAGTAATTTATTTATTCTAAAACTTAATTAGTATATAATATAACTAACTTAACTATAAAATCTAAATATAATATATACAAAACTTAAATAAATATTTACAAACTAAATTACTAAAATAAAAAAAAGGGAAAAACACTACAATTAAAATATAATGGCATCAAAAAATTCTTCCGCATCGCTGTCAACCGGTAAAGTACCCAATAGGCTGGCAGCATTGCCACGTTGGATGGCAATGCTAAGCCTCTGACCAAAATAAAAGCCAGCCTTTGGGTCACGGGCAGTGTCAACCAGCCTAAATATTTTTGATCTCTGTTTGAGATTAAAAATATTTATTCTTTTCGAATTTCAAACAGGTTCACTAAAGTCTGTGTGCTTCTTTCAGTTAGAGAGCATTTTAGACCCACAGTTTGTGTTAGTTGTCTAATGTGGTGTGTAATGTGGACTTACTTAAGACTGACCCCTAAGATTATCCATACTAATATTATAAATGGGAAAGTGTGTCTGTCTGTCTGTCTGTCTGTCTGTCTGTCTGTTTGTCTTTCTTTCACGGCAAAACGGAGCGACGGATTGACGTGATTTTTTAAGTGGAGATAGTTGAAGGGATGGAGAGTAACATAGGCTACTTTTTGTCTCTTTCTAACGCGAGCGAAGCCGCGGGCAGAAGCTAGTTTTACATAAAGTGTCCTTTGCCACACCACGCCCACCACCCTGATGAGGCAAAATAGACTGCGTAAAATGTCTTAAAAAACTGAACTAATTGTAACGTTTGTTTCTCCTTTTTTCCAGAATACCGCACATCAGTTTCTCACTTCTACGCCAACGGGGATATTTGCGACAAAACGGGCAAGCCGAGACAGACAGAAGTCAAATTGAAGTGCCTAGAGAACTCATCTAGTCCTGCTCAAGTTTCTCTTTACCTTCTAGAACCGAGGACTTGTCACTACATTCTAGGCGTCGAGTCCCCACTCATATGTGATATTCTACCTTTAGCTGATAACACCGGTCTTATCAAATCTGTGAAATCGGTTTTAGAAGTTCCAGAAACGTCGAATTCTGACAAGAAAGAAGATGACGTGAAGTCGTATAAGGAGAAACTTGCCCAGAAATTTGGGAATGATTAGTTTTAGTTAATAAATTGTTAATTTATTGATTTTTTTTGTTTTATTACTTTTTACAATCCTGTTCAATACCACTTATCTAGCCGTACAAGCTAGACAAGTGGTATTTGTAGAATAGAGTTCGATACAAGAATGACAAATTACGTAGTACAAGATGATAAAGTACTAGGGTAGCATACAGTGCTTTGTGGCAAAGATACGTCAAATGTATTTTTTTATTCTTAACTCCTGCGCATAACATCGATCGATACCGCCAGTAAGTACCAGGCACTCATAACTACAACAGAGTTGCAAACTGGCGGTATCGCTTGGCGTCATCTGTCAGGTTTGCCTGTGAACTACTAGGGCAGCATAGACTGAGGCATTTATACGTCGAATGTCAAAGTTTTTTTTAATTTAAACTTACACTCCTGCGCCTACCCTCGTAACATCCGATCGGTACCGCTCTAGCAAGTACTAGGCATTCATAAGTAACAGAGTTGCAAACGAACGCCTGATTTCGCTTAACGCCATTGTCACGTTGGCTGTAAAGTATACTAGGGTAGCATAAACTAATTGTGGTATAAGACATGTCAAATAGTTTTGTTTTTTTTTTACTTCAACTCCTGCGCAGCCTACCAGAAAGTACCAGGAACTCATACTAGCAGAGAGTTGCAAACGGGCAGTATGGCCTGCCGCCATCTGTCACGTTGGCTGTGAACTACTAGGACAGCATACATAGATACGTCAAATGTCAAAAAGGTTTCTTTACCGAACGACCTACCCTCGTAATATCGATCGATGCCGCCTCGAAGTACCAGGCACTCATAAGCGTAGCAGAGATGTTGAATACTGAGGGGTTGTTTAGATTACGACGATCTTATATTTTTTTATTGATTCATGCAATTAGATGTTGTGTCTACCAAAAATAGATAAAAAGTTTGTCTGTTGGTAAAAATTTTCCTTTAGGCGTTAGCCAATTCAGGTTTCATTTCGAATTTATTTTACAATTTTGTTAGAGTCGTGGTTAGGGCTGGGTGAGGAGGATGTAATTGGAGTGGTGTTACTAGACGTTGTTAGGAAAAAATTAAACTCATTGTTTTAACTTGACATTTATTTACATTCATATCAACAAAACGGGTGTTTGTATAAAACAGTTCTTTTATAATTTTCCATACCAATTTTATATCTAGTGTGGTGCCGCGAGAATGTAAAAATATTTTTTATTTTCTTGCTTCAATTTTAAGATATGCTGTATTACATACCGTGACTCGATACAAACTATCAAGCTTTACTTGCCATTGAAAAAATTATACAATTCAAATATTGCATAACGCACCCAGATTCTAAAAATCAAAATTCGTAGTTTTCTTTAAAGTAAGTATCTATTCGGTTGAATAATTTTTAGCCGTTTCAAGTCAAGTTAACAGTGGTAGTTTGTCTGTTGGTCACAATTTTTCCTTAGTCGTTACCTAGAGTTTAGTCTAATAAAAAAGTAAAGACCAAAAGTGTTTTAAAGTCGGCTAGCTCATCATTCAGGATTAATTCCAATTTCATCTTACAATTTCGTGATCAGCACTAAATATTATGAGAATCTGGGCATAATTGAATCATAGAGAAAATGAGACGCATCAGAGATAATTTTCAATTCCTCAACATTTTTTTAAGAAAAACTTACGTCACAAAAAATGACATCTAGTTTCTTTCAAATCTGCGAGGACTTTTGCCTAGGGTGGTCTCAGCAAGAAATTCACAAAAAAAAAGTTTTTTTTTACATTTACGGATTTTACATAATTATGTATGCTAAGTTTAATAGGTAAATAAATTTTGTAAGCATCAAAGGCGACATTTATATAAAATGCTTAGAAAAACATTGAGCTTGAAAAATAAGCTTATGGCATTTCATCGGTAACGTTACAGGCTCCAGGCGATATTGTAACCTACGTCGTCAAGATGAATATCGACATTCGAACCAACCGATTTATTACAAACAGATACTCTTAAAAGTTGGTGAGCCTCTAAGGTTGAAAAGATATTTTCCATAAATCTCGGTCTAACGTGTCGGTTCAAATCCCGATAGAAGCAAGCGGGACGGTAACCAGACGGTCACCAAAAAATACCCTTTCCTTAAATAATAATGCCTTAGTCTTTTATACGCTTTTCCAATCATTTAGTGGTAGGTATAAAACTTAGGCATAGCAACAATAGGTAAGGTTCCCCGTCAAACACCTAGAAAATTGTAGGTAAAAAATTCTATTCACAATATTTTTGACGTCTATCTAGATCACACGTTGGGGGCTCGCTAGTATTGTTGTTGGGGCTGCAAACTGCAAAAGCAATGCGATTATTTTAACGTATTTCATACTATGTACAGGATACGAAAGTGTCAACACAGAGAAGTCACGAAAAATAAATTGCAACACTATATTGCAGCCCGAGCAACGATATTAGCGCAGTTTTAAGAGGTTTAAGAAGTGGTCGTGTCCAGGATCGTAGGTCCATTTACACTAAGTATAAGTATCAATATTCCCAATGTCCACTTTATAACAATACGTACATGCCTTTATAATAATTTATTTACCTTAACAACAAGAAAATAATATTTGCAAGACGAAGAAAAAATATGTAAGTATACAGTGTCGACTAATGAACTTACTAAAAGGAATCACAAGACAAAAAATGTATCGCTGTAACATCTAAGAAGGAAACTTATTCAGTCTAGATATTGTCTTTCATTAGACATCAAAAACGTTGACTAAAATTAAACTAAATAATATAGACCCATCTTGATAAACTTTTTTTTAAATATAATAATAATACTCAACTAAATTTAAGTTATTATAGGTAATAATAATGATGCTCTCTCTACATCAGTTCTTTTAGAAGAAGAAAAATCATGATTAGTGATGCGCAAAGTAAGAAACGTAATAATTACGAAACGAATGTGCAACAAACAGTCGCGTGGTTCGTGAACAAATAAATAGTTAATATTTTCGTCTTGTCTTTGTCCTGCTAACTTCGTCTTGATGCAAGACTGACTTTGTACATCACTAATTACATCTAAAGAAATCCTCAATTTTTAGACTTAAGATTGGTCGTAGCTCTTTTTCGAAACAAACGCATTGGCACAAGTTATTAACAAAAATAATTAAAAACAAATGAAAGTAAAACCTTAAATATTTTTACGTAAACGAAAAAGTTAAATTAACTATGCAGTTTTCCCCCCAGAAAATAAATTTCCTTATTTTTCACCTATTGAGCGTTTTTATAACATTAAAAGTGGTCGTATTCAAGAAATAAATGTAATTAATACTTAATTTAATAGCTAATTAAAGGTAAACCTTTTACATTTACGGTTAGTGTAGCGGAAAAATACCATTATTTGCTTACATTTTCGTGATAGCAGGTAGACTTGTGGCTTCGTGATTTTCAGAAAACTGCACAAAAAATTACATTAGGTACATTAAAATTATACTAGGGTACTTCATGAAATAAATTTTGGCCTATCGTGTATTATTCTTAACATGATATTATTATGGTATTTTTCCGTCACCTACATGAATTTTAATTAACCGCAAATATGACAAAATTATGAAACAATTAAAATGTGCCAGTGACTATTAAGTAAATAGTGACGAACAGTATTTTATATAGAAACATATTTTAAGAAGATGAATGAAATACCAAAACTTACATACGAAAATATTTCTATAATTAAATACTTATACTAACAAAATTTTTTGACTAAAGGGCCAGTGTTCGATGTGTTAAAATTGTAAAATGTTGTTGACTGTGGTAAAGTATTACATTAATTACACAAAACAAGCACAATAGTAGTTAAATAAAGCGCGAGAAGACATTTCAAATATTTATCTGGGAATTAACAAAAAAGAAACGCATTCATTCTGACTGAATTCGTTACTCGAAATTTTTACGAAACTGAATTCGTTACGTGAAATTCTTGTTAAATTGAATTCGTTACTCGAAGGTCTTGTAAAACTGAATTCGTTACTCGAAATTCTACGCAACTGAATTAGTTACTTGAAATTATTTTAAAATTGAATTCTTTACTGGAAATTCATGCGACGTAACGAAATTAATGCGTATGGGCAAATTATAATGCACAAAATTTCGTAACAATTCAACGAAAACGATGTTAGTTCTTAAATATTTAATAGTCAACTAAGCTTAGGTATAGTTTGCAGTTACTTATAGAGTTAGTTAAAGATACAACCGACCGTTAAGGAAAATCACAAAACATGTGAAAATTTTAGCGTGTTTCCTTTGAGAAATATCTGAAATGTCTTTTCATAACGAAGTTAGTTCGCGGACGAGTCGAGGACGTTGTCCAAGCAGGTCCATGTTAAGTACACTATTTGACAACAAGTATTTGTAAACAATAAATACACTGATCACTTTGAGATCAATTCGTTAATCTAAACACTTATAATTTTAAACGAAAAAGAGTTGACTGCAAAACTGACAATGGCCACAATAATTATATTATTTTACAATTAACTATCAAGTTGGTAACATAAAAATAAAAGAAAAAAAAAATAACTGTAACAAATAATAATTATATTGTTCTAATGAACTTAACGGTGTATAAGCGAATACTTAGCGGTACCTGTAGGTACCAACCGAAACTTTGGATGAGAAATACATCTTCGTTTAATGAATAAACAATTTGCTCGCCAGTAATATTGCTGTAAGTATACAGTCATAACAAAGTTCATTCAAAAATCAACAGCTCTTTGGCGCTTGCGAAATGTATCGATCCTTCAACTTATACTTAATGTGACTAAAACTTAAATGTTACGAAAAAAAATAATTATAATATAATAAACAATTTGGGGAATACTTTGGAAACGATAAATCCTCTGACACAAACCTTAACGTTATTCTTATTTAGTTAACAACTGTGCACGTGGACTCCATGTTCGAACGTACGTGACGTTTCTAACTCAGTTCAAGTGCACCGGAGACATCACAACATACGTTCGGAAACTTACAACCTCTTAGCAAAAAGTTTTTACTCTTTTTTTTGTAAATTCACTAGGAACGAGTTCTGGAATATTTAATACGGTCTCGATAGTTCTTTAGAACGTTTCAATTGAACTTTGAGTCTCTTTGTACCTATTTGGAAACCGTTCATGGCCTGTATGGCGGCTTGCGCGGACGCTGCGTTGTCGTAAGAGACAAAACCGAAGCACTTTGACAGGTTCGTCTGTTTGTCTATGAACACTTTTGCCGATATCACGTGGCCGAAGGGCAGGAACGTGGACGCGAGGTCCGTGTCCGTGAACTCCTGAGGCAGGTGGTATATGAATAGGTTTCCGCCTTCAGGACCTGTGGGGTGAACATCCAGTTAGAAGTACAGTTACAGCAACTGACAAAGGAGATTAGTATCAGAGTTCTGATGCTTTTGAACTGAATTAATATCATGGGACAACTCATATACGGCCATCTGATCCGAAACTTCGCAGAGCCTGTACTGTGGTAACCAGACCACTGATAAAATGATAAATATGTACAAATAACAATCAGACACATAACAATCGATCATGCTCATCACACAAGATTTGTCCTGAGTGGGAATCGAACCCACGAGTTAGCAATCAGGGTCACTAATCGCTAGACCAACCGGCCAGTTAATGTCTTTGTGATTTTGATACAGGTGTGTTGTGGTGTACTCAGAATCCTGGTTATGGGCCAGAATGAAATTCTTGGTAAAAAATGTTCTTAATTTCGTGCAAGCTTGTAGCAGTGATTCACAGTGTAACTAGACACTGACTTTAATTTGTCGATTTCGCTTTAAAACAGCTGTTTGTTTTCCACCAAGAATAGATCATCTAATTTATGTTTGTGGAAGTTGTAAAAACACGAGTGAGGGGTTATATCCGGTGGGCAGAATGCACTAAAATCAAACTGTGCTTACGAATCAGTTGATTCAGCTGGGTTTGTTTTGTTTTAGTAGGAAGTTCTCAGAACTTTTCTTTCAATATTATTAAAAATCTACACAAACATCTAAACTCTGAACGTATATAAGCTAATCAAATATCTGTCCAGCGCGGGGCTCGAACCCGCGACCCGCCGCTTAGCGACCGATCGCTAACTCATGTAGATTTGGAATGAGACTCTAAAAACACATAGGTTCTTGTCTTCATAGAAAGATTTGAACGAGTTTGTTATCAGAAAAATAAAGAAAATACACAATACTCGAATTTCAAAGGTTGGAACAGGAAATTGGCGACAAGCTAAAATGGTGTCAAAAATGTATGTTAAATCATTATTTTTTTTAAGGTATCGCTAACTTTTCCTGCATTACTTGGGATTGATTTAAGCAGTCCATTTTTAGTGCTGAACAAAAAAAAACCTCTCGAAAAAAAAGTTGCATTTTATGTCATCCGGGAACTGAAGGCCAATTCTACTAATTATTTAAAAACGTTCAAAAACTATTCTCAACCTCCCTTCACGACAATTAAGTCATCCGTAAATCTTCCTGACAGTAAACAGTAATAGGTTGCCACAAGCTAACATGAGCCGAAGGGTATTGTTACCCCGTAACTTAGTTGTGTAGGTCTGACAGACAGTCGCTCCATGTAAACACTCCCTTTAGTTGAGAAAAAGCCAAGTCCAAGTGATTTGGCGATATTCTTTATTTGATTACCTTTACGAATGTCAAGTTGCACATACGTGTGAACAATTTGTCACATTAATATGTGACAAAAAAAAAACAATCTTAAATGAAATAAAAAGTATGGCAGTAGCAGAGTTAAAGACATTATTGAGATTAAGAATACACAGCAAACGTTCTTAAAAGTTAGTAGAATTGCCCTTCTGGTCTTTACGACCACCTGAAAGAGCCGGCTTACTATACACTTACCAGCAAAATAAAGATTACCCGTACCTTCAACCTGCTTTCCAGCGGCTGCGGCGGCGGCCGAGCCTAGTACGGATCCTAATGGTGCTGCTGCGAAAGCTTGGCCAAATTGTGCCGCGTAGGCTGAACCTAGAGGCTCGGCTGTGGACCCTGGAATATTTAAATAAACCGTTAATCGATTTGAAAGGCAACTGTCACGAACGAAAAAGGTTTGATTTAAAATTTGACAGGTGTGCGATTGCACCTCTTTTTCTTTTTAAGTCTCCGATTTTGAATATCGAATGTTTTTTTTTGTTATGCTGATTACTAGCAGTTGTCAAGTGTAACTGTGTAAGTAATCAGAAACTAATTTTCAGGTAACTTATGTACATTATACATAATGTTCTACTTAACGAAACGTACACCTACACAACAATTATAAAGAGTTTTAGAAAAATGAACCTCTACTTTACAAATTATCTAAAAATATTTAAAGAAATAGAAATAACGGAAAGAACGAAGAAGTTAAACTTTAAACAAGCATGGGTACTCAATGCCGTGTAAAATGTAAATCGTCTTCAAATTACTCGAGTTAAGTATTCGTGTTAGTTTAAATGGTTGAATCGTTGCTACTTAAAATAAACTGAAATGTTAAAGCAGTTATTTTATCTGAACATAAATTAACAAAGAATAACGTTATAATGTATGTAACGTTAAACTTTGTAAAAACTGTTCTATCGTATTTTATAAGTAGGTATACAATCAAAGTCTTCAACTTCGACTCTTAATTAATGACCTTTGTGGAAAAGACACCACAATCTCTGTCAATAACACGTGAACATTGATAATAAACCATCATACGCCGGAGAGTACCTATTAAGCAATCAAAGTCTTAAATAACTGAGTCTAGATACTGCTATTGACATTTTCTAAATTCAAAATCCAAAGTTTGTATTGTCTATGATTGTGTTATTAGTCAAACAAGAAAAAAAAAGTGTACGCAAAGAGAATTCTCGTGATGGTCAAATACAAAAAAAAAAGAAAATGTCAAATACGAAATAAAAAACCAATTTCAAACTACACACAAACACTGCATGCCACAAAAAGTGTCATACAATATTAGTTATCATACACACAAAGAAAATACAAAAAGGAAAACATTATTAAACAAAACACTCACGAATCTCATAAAAAATATCATAAAATTTTAGTATTTTAGCACTTCCATGCAGAAACAAACAAAGTTGTTAATTTTACACGAATACTGTTTTGTCTTCGCAGTTAATTGCTTCACTATTAACAGAGTATTAACATAGGACGGTAATGAGTATTAGAAAATTAAAAAATACCGCCCACATAAAAAATTTAATGATGCTACCTCTAAAAAAAAACTGGGCAGAGCACATAAAAATACACCTGCCATCGGCTTAAAAAAAGTCAAAACGTATTTAAAAAATGATTGTTGTTATTTATGACAACGTCAAACAAATAAAAAACAAATATATTTCATGGTATTAAACACACAGACAGCTTTATTCTGATTAAAAAATCGCAATCAAAGGAAAACGTGGTCATAAATACAGCACTTTAGTCCGATATTTACAAAAAACCTAATGAAATAACGTCATGAAATTCCCAGAGGGGTAAATGCGACAGACTATATTTTACACCGACGCGAATTGTCGTTGTTTACCGATCCAGGTTACATAGCCTATGCAAAGCAAGCGATGGTAGACCATTCTACCTTAACAATGCCAACATAGAATCATACCAGGCGAATACTAGATTTCTGTGATAAATGATGCAGTTTCATTATTGTTGGAACAAAGTCTGCAACCTTGCTGTCAGGTAAATAGTCTGTTTGTCATATATTACAATGGTTTCCAAGGTATCTATCATTCTAAGTTAAAACAAGAAGGTTCATGCATTTAAGTTTGTTCAAAGTATAATATGCTAATGCCTGAACGCAGCCGTGAAAAAAAAACCGGTCAAGTGCGTGTTGGGTCACGCAGTGTATAGTTAGTTAGTCGAGTATTACTCGTTAACTTTAAAGCCTATTCATTCAACTGTAAGAGGATTTCTTAAAAGAAATCCTCTTACAGTTGAATGAATACATAATGAGTACATACAGCGAAGTTAAAACTTCGCTGTATGTGCTATTGCTATTTTTCACGTCCCCTTTAGCAACTATTTGTTCCCGGCTGAGTTTTTAATAAAAGTATCACTTTCAACCCTAATATTTCGTGAATGGATACTTCTATTGAAAATTGTTTCGCACACCCATAATAGTTTTAGAAAAGCTTATCTAACGTACACACCACATGTGTACCCCATGGCAACAGCAAATGAGTATATAACTTTCTAGTGCTAAGTCTCTGAGATAAGTGGCGAACTTACATACAGAGAAACAAACGGCCGGACATGGTGAAACTATAATTGAACAAGAAAAAGAAGAGTCCCCAGAGGAAGAACTGTAACGCCTGCCGGGGTTGCGGAATGTTTATTATAGTTACCGTGACCCCGGTACATAAAAGGCAACCGAAGGAACATGAGTGGGTTTTAGTCAGTAAAAGTCTGACACGCACCCCCGTCCCGCCTAGGACGGGACACGTCATTAGATAATTTCCACTCCCCTGCCTCCCAAAAAAAAAAGAGGAGGAACTGTTACGACTTTTAGTCGAATACGAAACCCTAAAATTCGATTGTTTGTGAAAAGGCACTTAGACATATTATATTTTGTATCCGAAATATACTTTACCTATTTTTCAATGGAATATATTTATAATAAAGCCAGGGAAAAACCACGTAAACTAAATATACTCGTATACTCGGTTAGGTAGTACTAATTTCCTTATATATTATATTATATTAAAATATTCCTTATATATTATATAACTAATTTCCGAGCCTATAAATGTATGAAATTAATGCGACTTCTCTGTACAAGCTTGACTATATTATTTTTAATTTAAAAAATGTTGTTGTCATAAACTATAACCATCAAAATAATGCAAAGTTTCGGCTAAATCATTTATCACATCAATCTACGAAGCTAAACAATGTCATTCCATATTATGTAAAAAAAACACACATTTCTTTTTATTTCATTGCTTTGTTACCTGTGATGTTAGTCTTCCCGAGAAGACCTGAAGTGTGAAAAATGTTCATCGTTAATAACTTTTTTTTTTACTTAAGTCGGAACGAAACCTGAAAGAGGAAAGTTTGCGGACAAAAAGGTCGGTACATGATATTTTTTTCTTTTATTTTTTATTATTGGGTTCCAATTTTGAATTTGGACAAAAGTTAGGAATATGTATCGTACGTTGTTTTTTTAACAGGAAACTCGCTTTGAATCTTTTATAATGGCAGACGATACTTTTGATGCTGATGAATTTAAACTGTATCTCAATTATTATTATTTAAGTAAAATGATAATTTAGTGTTGCCATAAATTTGAGCGAGCAAGACTGGGAGTGACATTTAAGTTCATTTGAAAACGTAATTTACGTACGTCATCAAAGATTAAAAGGATAAACAAATTAGCTAGTAAAGGGACACGAATTGATTGACATTTAGTTCGAAACACGAATTTACCAAGTCTACCAATAGCTTTATACTTATCAATAAAGTAGACATTAGCGAACTACTCTTACCTACCACTAATTACATTCTAACTTAAAACCTCCGCGGCATAAGACTACAAATAATAAAAAAAAGAAACAAAACAACTGCCACTCTATGCAAATTAAAAAAAAGAACAACTTACACAATGTCGGCGCGGGTTGCTGTGGCGCGCTAGCCTGTTGCATCGGTGCGGCTTGAGACACAACCGGCGGCTGCGTCATCGCCGCGAGCGCAGCCAAATTCTGCACCGACACAGGGGCTAAAAGACCCCCTAGCTGATCGGCGGCACCCCCACCTAATGACCCCACTCCGCTCACGGCGCCCCCACTCAGGCCTGCACCATTGAAACCCATATCCTGATAGTTAACACCTAGGTAACAACAAAAGGGTAGCGTAAATAAAAAAACAAGGGATAAAATTATAATTGGGGGAAAATCATAAAGGAATGGTGTTGTGAACCCCTAATTATTTTCAACTATAGTTTATCTCTCAATTTCTCTGTGGAAAGCCACCATAAAAACGGCATAGTTTTAATAATTTTTGTGATTTCGTGTGCATATAAATAATACTGATTGGTCCAGTTTAATGACCCAGGCCACAACTTTTCGTTGTATTTTTGTTTAAAAATAAAAGCCCACGTCTCTACATTTATAATTATACCCGATGTAATGAACAGTATTAGTCCAATTTAGTCCATAGACTGGTTGACCCATAATTAACAGCAACACCAAGGATGAGGTAAAATTGGGTTAAAAGGAAACAAAAATATAAAAACGAGTGTACCACTAATTAACCAGTGTTCATTTGGTTAAATGAATCATTAAAACACTGCGTCATGGCTTGATTAGCTGAAACCAGTCTTGTTGTCTCTTTAAATAATACTTTGATGTCATACAATTTGTTTCGATGCATTTTACTATCTCATATTGTTTGTTTGGGCTTAGGCACTAGGGGGTAATACAAAACTTCAGAGTGAAAAATATTAAAATTATCTCAGAATATCACAATGATAAAAATGATAAATCATTTTCTAAATATTAACTTTCTTGTTGCTAATGTTTGTCTAGATAATAAACGTACAATATGATTCATTATTTGCACGGAAACCATACTTCGTAGAACTCGTTCTTACAAAAAATATAACAAGTGTTCAACCAAAGAAGAATATTGGATAGGTAATAATAAAAAAGCATCTACAACTGAAAAAAGCGCATTACCGATATTGCTAAGTTAAGAAACAATATTGCTAAGACTAGAGAAATAGAAAACGTCTCAAAAAATTGTACACTCACCTTGCAAGAGCGTCGACCCCTGTCCTTGCAACAGTTGTTGCTGCAACCCGACAGCTTGCAGTTGCTGCAACAGTTGCAGTTGCGTTGCAGGCGACAGTGCTGCCTCCGACGCGAGGTACGTTGCAGGGGCGATGGGAGCCGTCAGCCCCCATAGACTCGCCTGCATAGCTTGCAGTTTCTTCTGCTCCTTCTCTTTTTGCGTGTCAGCGAATTTCACGACCAGCGGTGCTGAACAACCTTCCATAGTTTGACTGTGGTGTAACGCCTGGAAATATGCGTTGCACTGTTTTGAGAAAATGATGATAGGTGTTTCAGCTATTTGTCAATTTATTTGTATGTTGTTTAGTTTCAATACTGATTGTGCCCTAAAGGTTGGCTTGAAGATAGAAGTGATGATTTCATCAATTATTATTTCTATCGTTTTTATTCGATTCTAATATTATTGTGTACATACATTCCTCTGTTATTTTCCCTGTTATTGAAAAACTAGTATTACCCTGTTATCCTTATGTCCTTGGAATTTATTTTAGGTATTTGCGCTGAATTTATAGCATTTATGGAATCGATCGATATGACAGTCTCAAAATTAAAAAGATATCCGTAAGAATTTCAAATTACTATGCCCGAGAGGGAAATGAAATTGTTGTTTTGCAACTGACTTTGAAGATAACGTTGATTGCTGTAATATAGTAAAATGAAGCTTGTTATTTTCGGATATAAATCTTAAGTTTTAACCTTACATAAACTTAGGGGAAGATATTACCACCATGTAAGGCAGATTGGTGAGAATAAAATGAAATCATTAAGAAGAAGTTATGTGCCATAAAATAACATTATTGTGCATCTTTTTTACATCATCCTGTGAGTCATTCTTGTATCTTGTAACATGCCTGGTATGCCGTGTGCGTCACTCAAAGCCTTTCTTTTAAGCTTAGAGCTCCTAAGCTTTATTATGGCCTGGTACATTAACTTGAATAGCTGTTAACTTTATGCCTGCTTAAAGTACATCTTAGCACTATCAGTCAGCAGTTTTTTTTACTTGTCCCTATCGTGATCTCCTGGGACTTATGACACCTTGGTAGATTAGCAACTTTAATATCCCTAACCTCTTAGTCATAATATGGCTACATAAAGCACAGAGTTCAATTATCGCACTAGCATAATTTTCTACAAATTATGATATCCTGGTAGATTTTATAACAACCAGATTGTACATTAAAGTCACTAATCTCACACTGAACACAGAACAATGCAGTTTTCATTCAGGTTCGCCCTGCCATTATCTACCATTCTCCTCCTTTTATTTTCCCAAGTCTTATGCTACCCTGGTAGTTACCTTAATAGCAGCAATGGCGGCCTGTTTCGACACGAACGTGACGAAAGCGCAGCCTTTGCTCTGGCCCTGTGCGTCGCGAAGCACCGTACACTCTTCAATCGCGCCGTGACCAGCAAACAGTGACCTCACGTCGTTCTCAGACAGTTTCTTGTTTAACATGCCCACGAATAACTTGCGTTCTGTTGACAAAATGAGAAAGGTATTGTTAATGGTTATTCTTGCAAATATTCACAAGTCTAAATCTTTTATTTGCTTAAAAGTAGTAATACAAAAGAAACTCGCATTAGTTTTTAATTAATATGTATAATGATGTTTCGTTAATCGATAAAGCATTTGGGAGTAAAATTAAGCCCAATGCTGTTTTTGAACAACTGTAGGGAAAGCAACAAACTTGATACAACTCATAAGTATTTCACTAGTCAAAAAAAACCCAAAGAAGTCCATAAACATCCAAAACCGTCAGTAAAAATAAAAACGCTTAGCCTTAATCTGTTAAAAATTGCCTATTCAGTGACGACACACATTAAGTGCTAAATAATGTTCTACTATTATCATGGAGACCATTACCAAACGATACGTTTACGTAAGAGAGGAAGCGTGTTTCCTTTGCACTTTCAGCGATACCTTGGGCCCTGCTTCGTAATAGAAGGGGTCCGAGCGATTAGCGACGAAGTGGGCTATGAAATTCTCCGGTGTTCGCGTCTATTGACTGTTAACAATATCCGTAGTTCGAAGACTTACCACTGCTCTGGAATGGTTACACTAAAATAACTTTAAAAAATTCAACGGTACACAAGGCAGCTTGTAGATACAGCACGTGGCTCTTTAAAATTTACTCGAAGCCCTGATTTGAATAGGAAATGAACGAAATGCGGAGTGAAAACCATGCTGTTCTAATCAGTAATGGTCTACAGCCGTCAGTCCGCTCTCGCTAACGTTTCAGGTCGCTGCCTTATATCCACTGGTTATTCTCACACCCGACCAGTGAAAGCAAACGAAAAAGACCAATGAAAACTGAACGAACAAAATCTCTCTCGTCGGACGCATATCACGTTCGAATTTGCATCGCACAATATCGAAGTGCATTGTCGTACACGCGAGAGTATCGTCAGAAATCCAGGCGTGATCCTGATATATGTAGTGCCTGAACCCCTGTAGCTCGGCGGTCGCGGGGTTAACTGGAAAATTTACGAGTTTCGACCCCGAACGGCGTCGGTCATAAAGCATTTTCCGTTCCGGTGCATACGAATTTTTGATGCTGTTAAATCTTTGAGGCTCTGACAAGTGTATGGGCGGGGAGGTGGCGCCGAGATCCTGACCTAGATTTAACGCTTCACTATTTATTAACGTGTTGCGGGTGTTGCGGTCCTGTCGAGCTTCCAAATCTGACTATGTTAATAACAACGTGCAGCAGCTACAGAACAAAGGGGTTGTTATGACGTAGTGTGAATTGCGAGCTGTATCTCTAATATCATATCATGTGTTAAGCTAAACATGAGTTTTCCGTCATAAACGATCCCAACAAACGATTACGGAGAGATAAACCGTAAGCCGAGCTTACGAAGCGGATCAGTGATCGGGCCCACCGGTGCGAGGGCGGTCGGTCTATACCTGACATAATCCATTACTTACTACTTCTAACGACGCCCACGGGAAAAGGGTGAGCTTATCCGTAACAAAATACCGGTACAATTCCCAAAAACAGAAGCCTTTGTGAAAACAGTTGAAGTATCGACGAACAAAAAGGCTAATCGTGATAAAGCGAGTTCATGCTGCCTACCAGTATCCCTACACATGTCGAAATCAGGCTTTAAAAAAAAAGTGGTTAAAAACGAGGTCACAAGGAACCACGATTAAAAACTGCAAACACACGTTAACGTTTGCACAGACAGACGTAAAATTTCAACGTCAAAGGAGTGCGATACACAATGCACGGTGTGGGGGAGTATTACGCGTATAATCCAACATTTGGGGGCCTCTCAATCCCCCAGTGAGGCAGGCGAGAGGCGAAATTGAAAAGGCACCGAGACTGTTCAGTTTGTAGTGGGAAATGAGCGAGGGATGAACGACTCGGTGGGCTAGGGTGAGGAGTGATTCAGAGATGTTTTATTTTTGTTCTAAGACACTAAAGTTCTGTACTTTCACGAAATAAGCTTAGATATTTCGAACAAAACCGGAGTTTGTCGTGCCTTATATATATAACTTTACCAGGTCTTCCTGCATCGAAAATTAAACTTTACTTCGTTAATTAAATATTGTTTGGGAAAACCTCGCCACAACATTTCCAAACATAGCAACTTCAGAACGCTAGATTACCAGGTTCGCAGAAAAGCGCCGAGGCAATAAAGCTAGATGAAACGGTGATTAGTTAGTGATCAGTGATCCGACTATCTTAGATCTAGCTACAGAAAATCTAGCTAAAGAAAATTAAAAAAAAGTATCATCAAGATAAGCTTGATTGATCGTAACTAGAATTAAAAAACATTCACGCTTTTATGTTTGTTACGAAAAACTCTCTAAAATCTATTTAATATTTAAAAGCAGCTAAGCGAAAAGTGCCGCCACACATTTAGCAGAAATACCCATACCATTCAGGTTACAAATATTTTATGCCAACGGAATCAGCACGCTTGTACCAAGATTACCATGAAAATTGTGAGGAAACGAAACTGGGAATCGTGCAATCGTCGACGATAATGCAATACCTCGTAACTATACATTTTTGATGCCAAGTCGATTTTTGTGGAAGAAGATTGAGTACGGCGCACCCCAAGTGGGTTTGAAGGAAATTTTAAATTCTTTTTAAAGGTAGGCAATGTTTTGAAATGGTACTTTTGTTGAACGATACGTTTCTAGGAACTGTTGGAAGAAAATACCAAGAGTTTAAACAAGCATGTTAATATCTTGAATGTGAAGATTGCTTTCTATTTATTTATTTATTTGTAATACATAGTTGTTCTTCAGACTCGGAGTCTTAGTCTATAGGTATAGACTAAGACTCCGAGTCTGAAGAACATGAACTATACATTTTTGATGCCAAGTCGATTTTTGTGGAAGAAGATTGAGTACGGCGCACCCCAAGTGGGTTTGAAGGAAATTTTAAATTCTTTTTAAAGGTAGGCAATGTTTTGAAATGGTACTTTTGTTGAACGATACGTTTCTAGGAACTGTTGGAAGAAAATACCAAGAGTTTAAACAAGCATGTTAATATCTTGAATGTGAAGATTGCTTTCTATTTATTTATTTATTTGTAATACATAGTTGTTCTTCAGACTCGGAGTCTTAGTCTATAGGTATAGACTAAGACCACAGATTAATAAATAGTTACTACGTAACAGATACTTCACTCCAAGACAAAAACGAAAAAACCTACGCTATAATAGCCTACAAAATCATAATAATAATACCAACTGTTTGCAGCGAGGAGAAATGTACCATAAATACGCACAAAGAGAGTTGAGATTCTTTTGCCCGCCGCGCGACTAACGTGTGTGCGTGTCGTCCAACAAATCTGCTAGGGTTATACGTATGATGATAATGGTAATAAAACGAATGTTTTAGAAAAAATATATATTTTTCATTTCTTGATCAAATATTTTTTCTTTTAATAAAATGCCTGATGCATATTTTTCGTTCCTTGAATTCCCGATTATTATATTTTAGTGTCGAAAATATCCAAAACCGCGTGAATAATTATAATAAATATTCAAAAGCGAAACAGGAGAATTGGGAAACAGGGGAATTGCACAATAATCACGCAATAATTACGTGGTTTCGGCATTTTGATAGTCAGCGCTGTACCCGTGACGCGCGAGCACTCAGCCGGGCGCGCGACAGCCCGGTGTTCGTTGTATCGTCGACGATACGCGAAGCGGTAGGCATAAAACGCGTGGCCTTGAGCGAGTGACGGACGCCTGCTAAGACTCCGAGTCTGAATATCTCAAATACGTATATCACCATTTTTTTTTTTATATTTCATAACAACGTTCTTTTATTGATTGATAGCATTTTTTCACTGGATCGTGTTGCCATATGGCCAACTTATAACATGACACTCACATAGCACTTTAGACGTATCTAAGTATTTTTTACTTACTTTGAATTTATGCCGCATTCATACAAAATAATAATTCTCATCTAATTTTCAGTTTCTCAGTATTGCAGGAGCAACGTAATACTAAGCGCCGTTCGTAATACCACACATGTTACTCTAATACCTGGCTCTTTCCACCCCATTCAATGTGTGTTTGGATTTAATATTAATATACACGAGAATTATTTTACGACAGGTCGTGTGAACTCAGTAAAGGGTAATGTTCGATTCTGTTTCGTTTGTGTGTACATATGTATAAGGAAAACCATATAGCTATTATATATAATTCTATTAAACTACAGAGTAATAAATAACTTGTGAACTACTACGACTATACTAAGTCTTGACACTTGTAAGTAGTCATTAAATAATAATTTAAGTTCTTAAATACCCTTTGTTTTACAAGTGCTCTGCCTGTAAAGTCCGTGATAAAGGTTGTATAAAAGATCTTGTATATTTAGAAACTGTTGGCAAACCAAAAGTGAATAAATACTGGTTCACAAACTAGGCTAAATTTATGTTCAGTGCAACTTATTCTTTCCATTTGATTAAGAAAGGACAGAAGATTAACATATTAGTTTGGACTTGTCAAATTAAGAGACTATAGATCATTTAAAGCATAATTGTTTGTTCTGTGTCTGGGTGTTATTTATCTATAATATGTATGTATTTAAAAATTATATAAGTATGTATATCAGTTGTCTGATTACCATAACACAAGCTCTGCTTAGCTTGGGATCAGATAGCCGTGTGTAAGATGTCCCAGGATATTTATTATTATTTAATTTATTATTTATTTAGACGCGATAAAAACATGGCGACCAAAAATACGCTGATTTACTTCGGCCGGCGCCGGCTAATTAAACTAATATGATTGTATATTTTGTCCTTTTCTTAATGAAATGGAATCAGCAACAATAACTATCGATCATCAGATCGACTATTCTGTTACTCTTTAGTTTCTCAAAGAAGTGTTCTGTTTATGTTTAAAATACTAAAAATGCTATTAAAACTTATAACGCGATTAACACACTACGTGATACGCGACACGCGTCAGAGAGTAGTGTAGCGGTTTATATCGTTGGCGTTGAATTAAAAAATCCGCGTGGTCTACAACGCTTTTCCGCGCGGATTCCAGGCGACGCGTTCCGCGCGGGGACAGTGGCTTGACCTAAGTGTCCTCAGCCGTTTATGTATTCAATTTTAGAATATTAGTCCAAATCGTGCAACGACTAATGTCTACTAATGCCCCTATAAACACTCCCTTTATAAGCCAAATCAACAACTTAATAGGCCAGGAAACGCCCGCCAAAGAATAAATACAAAACAAAAACTATTCTACAAAAGAAACAAACTTCAGCAAAACGACAGAGTCGAACTAATTAGAATAATTTAAAGTGAATCTTTAAGCAGAGTGTAATCTGTTTAAATGTACAAGTAATTGTGTACTTAGAGCAAATAAGGCTTTAAAATGTTAATGCTGTAAGTGCGCCATCGAGCCGGTAACGGCATCCTTCGTTAAACAATTTACATAACCTCTTGACTACAAGGGGGAGGGGGGAGGAAGTCCCCCCCTTGTGTACCTGCGATGACCGGGGTTCGTTTTTATAGTCTTGCGTCGGATTCTTTGGCGTTTACGACTTATAGGGAAATAAATCAAAAGGTTCTGCTTGGGATAAGGACCAACGATTTCCGGCGCTTTCGAGGGTTCACCAACGTTGCTGCCTATTGTGTAAAATATTCTTTCGGGAAAGGAAGGAAGGTGACCTTGAGGTGAGCAGACGATCACGTCATCTCAAATTCACTTCATTTAAAAAGAATATTTATACAGAGGAACACTGCTGGACTGTAAGTATGAATTATATTTTCAAAGGACCAAAAGGAAACTTGATAGTAGATAATGTAAGTATCAGAATTTACTAGCTTTTGCGAAAACCTAAACTCGTGTTTTACAACGAAATAATTATACATTTCGTCGTGTTCATAACATGAATTTACTATCTTCTTAGAGACGAATTAATTATGTTCTAAGTTCTAATGGTTGCTTACAAACAAGAGAAATATCATTTATAAAGCAACAAGATATTTACTGGAATATTAAGTAAGTTTTTAGTAACTAGATTTGTCGGGGTAAACAACCACTAAGTTTGTGGGCCAAAATTATCAATGGCAACTAATAATTATTTTATACACTAGACACCCGTCTTAGTGTCGCAAGTGTGTTATAAATCTTTGAAAATATCGGTTTTTCTTTACTTTAACATACGTATTATTATAAACACATGATGAATTACTCTATTTATTAAAAAAAAAACATCAAAATTCTGCGTAGTTTTAAAGATTTATAGCTGAAAGTGACTTTGTTTTATACTTATAATTAATAATGATTGTTGATTAATTAAGATGAATAATTTTATAAAAAGTTGTAATAAAAGTACGTCACGTATTGACGAAGAAACCTACACATACAAAAAAAAGTAAGATTAAAAAAAAAACAAGAATTTATCCGTCAAACAAATCTATTCTTAGCTAAAATCCTTCAAAATGACTTTTGGAATTCTTGTAAACCGGTATATTATGTTGTATGAGTAATGGCACTACTTACGTCTTCACAATGGGCATGCAACTTTAATGGACGTTTAAACTGATAGTTAAGTGATACACTTTATTGTTTTTGTACATAGTTGAGTGCAACCTTGAATGTTTAACGAGTCTATTAGTTAGAATATCGTCTTTACTTGTTGTTAGCCGGTGGACATATTATTATGTAGATGCAGAAAGAATTTTCAAGGCGAAAACACGAAAAATGTTTATTATTTATCAGTATTCATTTTTGATTCTTTCTTCTGATTCTTTTGAGATTATTTTACGACAATATGTAGTAAATGAATCTTATCAAAATACAAGATCTAATAGAATTTAGGAATTAGAAAAGTACTGAAAGTTTTTCTCTATTTTCCTTTAACCCTTTTCTGTTTGTTTTTTTTAAGTAAATCGGTATGAATCTGAATAAAATGAGAGGTGTGAAGTTCTTACATATTTTTTTCTTGATTATTTATATGTTTTTGTACATTATATAAAATCATAAAGAAATTACAAGGTGCAACAAAAATGTTAAACAAGAGCTGTGTTCATTTATTTTTGAGTTTTTCTTCCGCTGCGCTGTGCGAATTTATTATTTTTAAAAGACAATTTCGAATGCCAGGTGCTAAAGTCTACATTGTTACAATAAGTGACAATTATCATTAATATTAAATTATTAAGATACCGGCTCTAAAGTAGAATAGTGAATAACAAATAGGTATTGTTTCCGTGCCAGACTCCTTATAGGATGGTAATGAATTCTATTCATTTATTCATTGTTAATACTCTTTTAACATTTTACTTCATAATATTATGGAAGGCTTGGTTTGGTAGAAAATTATTGAAAAAAAAAACAGTAAGTAGCCTGGACACTTAATAATATTCTTCTTTAATTTTAATATTAGCTTGGAATCTTTTGCTAGTATTCAGACCATCGTCCCCTACCCTATAAATTTTATAAAAAAATACCAAGAAGTCCACAATTAAACCCTTTTTTGCACTGTCACTAACTTTATAGGGCGCGATCACACCTAAAGGCAGCGTTAACCCGGGACCGAGCTATCAGCATTCCGCTAGTCCAGGCTACTTTACTAGCCATTATCCTCGCCGAGATCGTAACTCATGCCCTTCAAAGTGCGTATGCCTGTTGCCACGTACAGAGTCGTTAAGTCGCGAGTTATGAGCTAGTGATGTACCGAGACATCTTTTAGTGCGCACGGATTTTGAAAGCTCGGATCTTGAGCCGGATTTTAAGTGTCGTGTCGTAAATATAAAACGCTCTATCGTTTTGTATGCGTGATGGTTAGATAAGATGTTTTTGTTTAATTGGATATGACGACTATGGAAGAATTTATTTTGGACGCTTTACCTACAAAAAATTATTTCTATTAAATGCAGTTTTCAATAGAACATTGTAAATTGTTGTATAATTAATGCAGTCATTAAAGCGCAGTCATTAAATTCGGTTTACAAATTGAATCAGAATTACAGTAAATCAGATGTAAGCTGATTTTTAAACTTCCACATCAATTTACTAGACATCAAAACAAATTCAATCATGTGTAATTATTTAGTCAAATGAACGCGTTATTCGAAACCAACAATGGAAATCACATTCGTTTAAACTATACTAGTCAATTTTGTCGGATTAAAAAAATACGAATGTGACAGCTAGCGGATTATCCGCGGCTTCGGTTTCAGTATCGGTATCGATCGTCGGCACATCCCTAGTTATGACCGCGTGTGTATTATCTTTTGACACAGATCCTCCACTTTGTGTGCTTATGTCATTGCAAGAATAAGTCAAGGTGATTTTTTTTGTGTTGAATTACATTTTTTTAGTTGTTTTCGCTTCGATTTTCGACACTTTGAGTCGATTTTCAATGTTGTTTTGTGTAAATTGCAGGAACATTAGACGTGACCTTGAAATGTTCAATTTTGTACTTGTGTACCTATTATGTTCGTTTCAAGATAAAATACGGTTTGTGGTGCAATTTTGCAGAGGCAATATTTAGCAAAGCCTTGGTAAAGGTAATTTAAAAATTACAATGGGGTTTCTAGCGCAATATTTTTGACACATTATATCGTCTTTTTCAGGCAAGGCATTTAGGAAGATATATAAAATTATTTCTAGGTAATATTACAAAGCTAAAAAAAATGCTTGTTTAATTGAACGTCCTAATCTTGTCCGCATAACTCTACAAAAATGTACAGAACAGCTGATTTTTTCAACCTTAAAACAACCCTGAATTAGCAAAACCTAATTTACCGAAAAACAAACCTTTTTAGTGAAACTCAAGCTAATTATTTACATGACATCCTGAGAGGCAGTTTCGTGAACTGAATTGCAAAAGTTGGTACTGTTTTAAGATTCATTAAATTAGTGGTTTGTGTAACAGTTCAGAGACGTATACAAATTAGTGGTGTTTGCGTCGCCGGTACACTCGCGTGCAGTATAATGCACACACCGAGTTTCGAGAAAGAGAATTTAAGATGATGTAGATATTGAAATCTTTGAATGACGGTTTGTAGTTCTGAGAATAAATGGTACGTGAAATTTGGTTGTTAATAGCTTAATGGTACAGCTGTAACTTGAAATGAAGCTTACTTGCTTTTCAATACAGGTAGAATTTGACGTAGAATTTGATTAAACAAACATTTATATCCTGGAAACAAAACCTAAAGAACAAAATTCTGGTACGCATTCTGTTAAAGTTCATTTCATTTCTTATGTTTTTTAGGAAACAAAACAAAATAATAGTCTTTGAGAGAGTCACTTAGAAGAAGAAGAAGCATTATCCCAAAAAGCCGGGTCGCTGTGCTATTTTAAATACGCAACTTAAAAATGTTTGTACTGGGTACATTTTTTCGCACGCGACTTTACCAACATTGGGTGGCTTTAGTTGGCTTATTTCGCATTTTAATTTATGTACGGCCCCATTGAAAACAATTACCTTTTGCACTTGGCTTGATGAAGTAAATTAAAAAGACAGAATTAAATTCATTGAGCTTGTCGTTTTTAAATATTTAACAAGCGGTTTCTTTTTTAAACTCTTTTACAAATAATAGTTAAGAGATAGAAGATAGTGGGGAGTGGGGATGGGAAAGGAGAATTTTCTTATGAGACAAATGTAAAGTATTATATATTTTTAATTCCGCCCTAATCAAAAGCTCATCTGAAGTAAATATCTAAAGTTCTAAAGATACGCTGTATGCCCTTCTACCTAAAGTACACTCAAGATGAGATAAATAGACGTTTTTCATCACGTACTTTGGCTAAGCGCTATACCTGTCACTAATACACAACTGTCAAACGTCAAGTGTACAATAGAGACGGAACATGGCTAAGTATGAACATGAATGTTGATTGACTGGGTTGTCGAAGATGCATTTGTACTTGTATAAACTGCAGTTGTACCTGTCTAAAATGCACTTGAACTTTACTTCGACAAAGGAAAACCTAAGAAATTTTCTCCTTTCGCTTACAAAAAAACCTTACTCCACAATAATGTCGTAAGCGAACCTGCTCGACAAACAGAGTTGACCTCACGACCACGTGAAATGTGAAACCGACGCACCTATATGTTTATTAGTTTGTTGATACTGCGTCACGTCATCTTTATTAACGTAAAGACTAGCTGACGATCGTGGCGTCACTCGCGAGGACATTTTTTTTTCTTTTTATGACACTTCGCACTAGGAAGTGCTCAGTGCTCCTGGATTGCGGGAGCATGTATGAACATAAATAAATTATTGATGATAAAATTATACATACATAAAAATGATCAAAACCACTTTGCCCAGAAATGGAATTCGAAATCTGCGCAGCGCTTCGATCAAATAAAAGATATGACACTTATCAGAATAGCGAGATAATTAAAATGGTCAATTTCAACTTCTTTATTAATGGCATTTGTGGAAAACACACCACAATTCTGCCACGACCATGTTTATTTTACAATATCTCAAACGAAGAAAGATAAGTATATAACAAAAATATATTCAATATCACTGCGATGGTCTCCTCCTTGTGAAGAGACCTGGTCCGTCAGAGCCTCGTCAGTGAATCAGCAGGGTGTACCACGTGCAGGTGAGGTTCTCTTTGACCCTGGAGGTGATGGTATCTGTTTCTTTAAGCGCACTTTGACACATGTCACTTTAGTACGCTGATTTAAAACAAAAACGCTTGGTAACGCCTGCTTCATCGAATTCCATTAACAACTCTACTTCTTTCTGCTCCCATTTTACTTAGGATCAATTTCATCTCCCTAGCCTTTTCCCAAATATGTTAGTGTCGGCTTCCAGCTCACAGATGAAAACTAGTGTTTAACGCAACTATTAGACCTTTATAACACAGTTACTTGGTGACATAATACCCTTTTGCTGGTCTGAAAAGACTTTCTAGTTTCTGACTACCACGACCGTCAAAGTTCTACGAATCACAAGGCACGGGACGTTTTCTTCCTCCATTAACAACTGAAAACAATTAAAGCCCAAAGATTTTCTTCTCAACTTCCAAAGTAAAATAGTTTTCACAGCTGGCAACTGCGTCGGCGGGACTAATTTTCTCTTTATTATGTTGCTAGTTAGAAAATTTGTCAAAACTCGTTAACGCGCCTCGGCGGTCGGTGTAGCATTTGTTTAATTTGTTCGACTTCCTCTAGCAATTGTACTAGTTGGATAATTTGAGCTTATTATAGTTTTTTCACTATTTTTAGAGCTGCTTTTGATGTATGTTAGGTAATTTTAGATGACAGTGACTGTTTTAACGTAACAGTAAAGCAAGGACTAGCCCAAATAATTAGTAAAGCAACACACAAGTACAATAATTTAAGTTAAAGCTTGAGCTGTTTAACATATGTTGATTTTTCAAGAGACCACTAAATATGTCTTTGTACTTTTCATACAAAAAGAACTTAACTTTAGAAAACCGTGGAAACATTTTGTAGAGTTATATCGACAAACCCATATGGATCATTTAATGGTTTTTTGTTGCGTTATCAGAATGGTTCTTACAGAAAAAGTTGTACAAAACGACCCCGCGGGTTTTCAGCAGAAAAAAGTCAAAATTAAGCAGAAACTACAGCTCTCCCAACTAAAGGAGTATGTAAAGCAAATGCGACCAACAAACAGCATTCAACATTGCCAGCTTAAAAAAAATCAGCGTCACAAAACAAGGGACACGACTTTTTCTGTCTACAAACTTCCACGAAATCCTTTTACAGAGCACCCACCAGTGACTGTGGTAGTTGAGAACATCTCTATTCTCGACATACTTCACCGCTGCGTTCCCGTCAAAGCGGGAAGGCCGCGGCTTTTGAAATTACGGAGCAAACAGCGATTCCGTACAACAAACTCGTATTGTTCACCTCAGCGTGTCTCTCCACCGCGTTTATTTCGCTCACTGTACTTATTTGACGAGATTTCATTATGTACGCTAGCTTTTCAACCGTACCCCCCGCTAACCCCCCTAGGCAAAAACTAAGAGGGGTGAATGGAATGTTGTATGATTAGTTTTAAATTGTATTGCCCCAATTTTCGCCGTATCTCGTATGAAAATTGAGAGATTATGACTTACGTCGCGTGTATTATGTAAAAACAATTTTGGGAACACGCTAGCATATTGGAATATTTTTGGGTGGATTACACCGTTGTATGATTGTGGACCGCAGAAAGTTATATTGTTTCTAACAATTTGCTCAATTTAAGGCAGTTAGATTAATGCCTGCAGAAGCACCGGAATAATGTTGAATAGACAGCAATTAGCAGGCTGTCACGAGAATCGTACTCTGTCCAAAAACAGTTACGACTTTTAGCACCATCCGAAATAATTCGTAGATTCGAAACGAAATTCAATTAAGCAAAGAATGCCTGTTTCCTTTGACTTATCGTGTACCTAATCTACAACGAAATCTTTGTGGAGGCCTCAAACGAAATAAATGGGAGAATAAACAAAATTAAAATGTTCGGAGGATGAGGAAGCCGATTGAGTGAAAAGAGAATCCTGTCTGTCATTACTTTGTCACTGGTCGGTGGTGTGTGCATAGATACGGCGATGTCTGCGAGACTTGCTCTCGAAATATCACGATGATGGCAATTGGGGCTCAGAGGAAACGTATTGATGTTCTCATTCAGATATTGGAGTCTTTGTGTTTACTTTGTTGAAATAGAAATAATATTACTGAAAGTTTTATCTTTCTAACTTACTACACAACTAAGAAATAGATTTTTTTAGTCAACATAAAAAAAACAGTCATGAGATATGTTTAAAGAATATGTTAGTATGAAACTGTTATTATTTCTTTTTATCGACAATAAATAAAACGGTCAGTTAAGTTAAAAGGGAGTCGCGGACGGAAATTAGTATCGGATATTGTTAAGAGTAATAAGACAAAAGTTCTTATTGTACTTAAAAAATTAGACAGTCGTCGTCAGGAAGAACTTACTACTAAAGGAAGCTATACACAACACTGTGCCATACCATAACCGTGCCACAAACACATAAACACATGACGAGATAAAAAAACCGCACGCATAAAAAAAAAGAAAATAAAACGCAAACAAAAGAAAATATGCTCACTGAAACCATTCTTATCGTAATCATTTAGGCGTCAATAGCTTCAAAAGGGAGGAGGGAAAGAGTGCCGATAAAAACAGCAAATAGAT
Source organism: Athetis lepigone (assembly GCA_033675125.1). NCBI lineage: Eukaryota > Metazoa > Arthropoda > Insecta > Lepidoptera > Noctuidae > Athetis > Athetis lepigone. The sequence continues at coordinate 3,908,279 of CM066217.1, forward strand.
CCGCCGCGTGCACTCAACTATGACGATGACGTGTCGGCATCAAATGCTAATAGAGAAGGAAGTGTACCATCGCAAGACGTTTCATTTCCACGGCGATCGAGCCGAGAATTGAATAAATTTGAATTCGTGAACAAGCACCTTTAGGAAAGGGGTGGTGAGCGTCAAAAATAGGGGGAGAGGCAATCGAAATATTGTTTGTTCATTATTACAATACTCTTCGTGTGGAATGACAGGGATGTTGGTACTGTTGGTGAAATGAATAAGTAGGTATTTAGGCAGAAACTCTAATGTTTCTTTTTAACCCAATTTGTACGAAATATTAGTTCATTTTTGAAACTGCTCTGCTTTAGTCCTGTACTTATGGCCAAAGATTTAGATAACAAACTACAAGAATAGCGTGTGTTTCGAAAGGCCTACGTTTAGCATTGGTCTTTTGCATGCTTATAATGACACATGAGAAGTATCTTGCTAAAGATGTTTTCGTTCATCAAGAAACACGTAGACACAATACGCGTAACACACTTAACAACCTTGCAACATGTAGCGAATAACTCCGTAACAAGCACTGTTGATGGCAACATGTTGTAGCAACTCTACAACACGTTGCTGGAACTTAGCTGCTCAGCAAAGGTTTATCACGAAAACAGGGTTCAAGCTAAAAACTGTACAAAGAATATCTATTTAGTTATTGAACATGTTCATACCTTAAATTTTTGTTGGCTCATTCTATGCAAAGGGATTAAAATTTGCAGTAATAAAATACGTGTTTATTGAAATATATGACTGGGGTGATGGAATTACCCGCGCAGTCGGGATGGCTTAAGGATTCCGACAATGTTATGAAATTATTTCGCCGTAAATTAGAGCAATATTTAAGCATATCGTTGAATTAAATGTCAGCGCCATAAATGCTTGGTATCTGTCGCTATTTATTCCAAATTGTATCCGGAGAGATCGGAATTCATCATAATTGAAAATGATTCTCGGAAAATCACCTGAATTTTCCTCGTACATTAGAAGTTCTTGTGATTGCACGAAATACACCTAAATATATGTATAAGCGCCCTCATTACCGAACATCAATAAAACCTAATCGATTCCTCAATAATTTGTCATTTTAGAAGGATGTATAAAAGGCAAATGTTACCCAATAAAGGTACGCTTAGCACGCGAAAAAATATGGCATTTTATTTTATAAGCAATTCGTATAAATATCATTGTGCGGGGCGGAGGAGTGCTTTGCCAATATCGATGTACTCAGTCGATAGAGCAATTTCATCGCAAATTGAAACGTCGTACCTGTTCAGTATATTATGTTGTTCCTTTTGTTGCTCTTTGATGCGAGAAGAAATGCGAATAATACAATAAATAGCGATATTACTTGCGAGAAACGCTCTGAGAGGGGGATTATTTTCAGACGTATAAAGGAATACGCGACTCTGTCAACATAGCGACGTGAAAACGTAATATAATTTTATTTTTTTTGTTTGTCTGACAATTTGTTTGATTGCCGCGGGCTGGATTAGGTTTTGTTTGATTAAAATGGAATTGTGGTTTTCTTTTTCGGGACGATCAAAAATGTTGATTTTGCTGATCTTGTAATCTATAAATATAATATTATGAAGAGGCAAAATTGCTTGTTTGTTTAGGGTAATGTCTGGAAGTAGAGATCTCAACAAAAAAGAAAATATGTATCAGATAAAAAGTTACGTTTTTGTCAAATGTTAACTTTCGTACTTATTTTATAGGTGGAAACAGTCGTGGGTAGAACCTAATCTTTGTGTAATAAAATGATCGGGGATAAAAAGCTAAAACACTGCATATTATTTGCATATGAATGCATCTACCATGCTAAACTTTCACCACCCCTGGTTGACTGGTAGAAAATGTCTAAGCCTCTAGGACATTAAGTTCGCATACATACCTTGGTACTTAAAGTATAAATAAATCAACAAATTATTAATTAACATTTTCAATTACATCTGCCAAAGAAAAAAAAAAAAAACATAAAACAATTGTATCGCCCTACAAAAGAAAATGAATTTTAGTCAAAGGACCTCCCTTATCGCGTCGTCACAAAGTATCACAATATCTGAAGGCGTCGATATTCACTCGCGAAATTCTCATCAATTTGTTGACATCATTTGAATCAATGAATGTTACGATGTTGAGAACGATATGACGTTGGTACACAATGGAGCTGTCATTGTGTCCGTTCGTTTGAAATTTCGAGATGTAGATAGCGTCACTGAGATGCGGTAAACAGAAATAGGTAGATGGAAACATACGGACTCGTCAATGGAGGGTTCTGTACTAGAATTGAACCTCTTGCAATAGGTATTAAAATCGTCTGTCGAACTCCAAAAACATCACGATATTTGTATGGTACAAATAAGCCATAATAGCCGCTAAGATATTGTGAGCGTATAAACAAGGATGTCAGGTTAGGTGGAGAGATGATTTACGCAAGATGGCTGGTAGAAGTTAGATGAGAGTTGCCAAAAACGGAAAAGAAAAGCGTGCAATTGGATATTTAACATCACCAGTCCAATAAATGTAAGACACAATTTCAACAAAACCTTTCTTAATTTTGGCTCTAAAATTCAGTTCATATTTAATTTAAGTTCGAATCGGATTTTTTGTTGCTTTGAAATCAATAGTTTGTTAGTCAATGCAGTTGCTAACTTAGTGACGTCATAAGGTGACATAGCCATACAAAATTAAGGGAGCTTCTGAGATCTCATAAAAAGTACGTCAATTGATGATGGTGTAAAATACCGTATTGGAGAGGCAGCGACTATAATATACTTAGTACTATAATATTTCTAGTAACCGGACCAGTTTTTACTCAGATTCTTACAAACAAACAATATTAACCTCTTTATTGTCTCTTTAAACCGACCCATCTGTGTGTCACATACACATAAAACGTGTGAGAAAATTAAACAACAGTCTGATTGGTATTGTGTCAACGCTTTCCATTTCACTTGACTGTATGACTCGAGCGCTCTTAAGGATTCTGTCCACTGCACTGTACCTAGCCATGAACCTGTGGCGTGCACTAAAGGTAGGCACTGACAACCTAGACATAAGCTCGATAAAGAGTTATCTCACTCGCTTACTTTAGCCTAAGGCAATTGTCTCACCGGCAACGATTAACGAGTAACGAGTAGAGCTAGAACTAGAAACGAGTTAGCGAGGCGCGGGGAGCGAGTGCGTAGTTCCGATATTTGTGTAGCACGGCTATAAGCGTGTGTGCAAATGAGGCGGGCGATTACTCGTATCACTTGCTCGCGGCAGTCAAGCGCACAAAAAAACGTGTACTTTCAGATACGCACTGTAGAGTGTACCACTGGTTGCTCTCTCGGCGTAAGTTTAATCTCTTGGCGAGTATCGCCGAGCGAGTGTTATCTTTCAAAGCTCTTGTCACTCAGCGACAAACTAGTGAAGCGAGTGCTTGCCGGCAGTGTGAACAGTCAGCGATCAACTGTTTGTATATGCATCTCTTTTATTCACTCGGAAAGTATATCTTTTGTACGTTTCTTGAGCGAGAAAATAGCCGATAGTTAGTCGTTTTCTCGTCGTTGGTGGGACAACTGCCTAAAGTCACGTGCTAGACGATGCTGTCACAAAATAAATATGATGCTGTGTACGACAGGCGGTATCCGACAGTGTGACATTACAGTATTACTTTTTAATGTATGCGTTAGTGTGCCTTCTATGAATTTCGAATCTTGAGGGCCTGTTTCATATTCTTTTGATACGTTCTGATAAATATTATTGGCAGAACATTTCATACAATTTGTGTATTTTTTTTAAAATATACCTAGTAATTAGGAGCCTATTGTACGGTTGTGAGTAACCCGGCTCAAAGTAAGTAACCTGCCTCCTTATTTTTTACCTGTAACACCTGTATTAGCCCAAGAGCTGGTGAACCCTCCTACTAACGGTCGTCCTGTAAGGCTAGAAATTTGTGGAGTGATGAGTCATAGTACACCAATGCCAACAACAATGACCTGGCAGGCAACAACCCTGCACGTCATCAGTCTTTTTATTTTTTTAAATGTAAAATAAATAATAAAAAAAAACGTTCTTCTGTAAGCTTCAAAATTTAATAAAATTTAGTTTATTGATTAATAATTATGAAAAAAAAATTGACAGGCGATTTGGGTAAGCAGAATTATCTGCCAGGTGAATCGAAAGGTGCATAGTTTAGGGGGAAAAATAAACTTTCTCCTGTAAAGTTGAAATTTAAGTATGTGTTTGAGCAAATCATTAAAAAGAAATGTGTACAATGACAGGCGGTTCTGAGCAGCATAAGACCTTGACAGGCGAGGGGAAAGATGCTAAGAGCGTGCGAGTAAGAGGCGTAACGTGAATGCGTATAGTGTGAATGACATTAAATAAAATTAAAAATTATAGATGCAATATTTTTTATTAATTGTAGTGTAATCTACATTATTTTTTACATTAATTATCATCATCATGTACGGATCAAAATGTCAAAGATTGGATAACGCACGCTATGAGAAGTTTCTTGCCACATATGACACGAAAATTATTAACTTGTACATATTATACTATTCTGTATACAAATATAAGTATAATATAGATTTCAGTGTGTTTAAAATTGATTTACTTTTCAAAAAGTCAAATCCACATTTCATTTGCGTACAAATATAAAAATATATTTCAAATCTATTTATTATTCAGGGTGGAAAGTTTTAATGGGCCCTGGAAGAAAACTACCTTAAATCGTTGAGAGAGGTTATTTTACTTAAAGAAAACATTCCTTTATTTTAAAAAAGAAACAAAACTACATTCAAAGTTTTTCGAAATTTTGCTTACCACTCCCGGGAATCGAACCGATTAAAATCCAAAAAAGTAACACAGTCTATTTTTATGATGTCAAACGTTAGGGTCATTCATAAGGACAAAATTTCTTTAATAAACATGGTTATTTAAATTAAAGGAAAACCATACATTTTAAGAATTTTACTTTAGTTGAACGAAAATTTCGACAGCTAAAGTCGTCCTTTGATTTGACAAGTTAAAATTTCATGGTTTGCCTCTAATTTTATTTACCATGTTTGTTAGAAAGATTTGATCCTTATAAATGACCTATCGATTAACGTCATAAAAGTATAGGATGTTGTTACCTTAACACAAGCTCTGCTTAGCTTGGGATCAGATGACCGTGTGTGAATTGTCCTAAGATATTATACTATTATTATTTTTCCATTTATTCAGTATAAATCATACATAATACATATACGTAATTACAGTATACATAATTACATACATATAAATTACATTTTTAAATAGGTATTAATATAAAAAATAACATTTAAAAATATAAAAAATAGTAGCCCACCGGCATCGGAACAGGGTCCAAGCTACCAATGGTCAGGGCACCAGAGAGAGGAACCTCCGGACAATGCGCGCCGTGCGCAGGAGTACCGCCTTCTGCATCAGGCCCTTGATCCAGCTGCCTAGCGAGAGCCTCCTTAGGTGTTGGTCGAGGCTCTTAGCTATTATGCCATTGGCCGTCACCACTATCGGTACAACGACTGCTGAATCTACGTCCCACATGTCGACAACCCCGCGAGCCAATTCAAGGTATTTAGACTGCTTATCCTTCTTGGCTTTCGCGAGGTTCTCATCATGTGGAACGGCTATGTCAATAATCATTGCCCGACGCTCTAATCGATCTATTACCACAATGTCAGGCTTATTGGCAACAATAGTTTTGTATGTGATAATAGATCGATCCCAGTATAATGTGATATGGCTACTCTCAAGAACTGGGTCGAGCACATACCTGTAATACGGTACTCCCGATTCCACAATATTGTATTTCAGAGCAAGTTGCTGATGAATAATCCTGGCTATTATTATTATTTAATTCCTATAACAGCTTTTGTCGTCTTTTTATCCACTTTTTATTGTTTGTAATGTTTTAACTTATGTTAATAGGTACAAGTGATGTGCACTCCTATACATGACCACTATCATAAAAAAATATGTCATAAAACCTATTATTGTAACTAAGTGTATTAGTGAGTAAGTCGTTAGAGAGCCATAAAATAAATAAATAAAGCTGCGATAATCACTACGATTTCAATTGGTTTGAAGGAGATGCTGCCGAAGCAGCATCTCCTCGATTATGACGAAAGAAGTAGTAGTGAAGAAGTGTCGGATGATGATGATAATTAATGTAAAAAATAATGTAGATTAGACTACAATTAATAAAAAATATTGCATCTATAATTTTTAATTTTATTTAAATGTCATTCACACTATACGCATTCACGTTACGCCTCTTACTCGCACGCTCTTAGCATCTTTCCCCTCGCCTGTCAAGGTCTTATGCTGCTCAGAACCGCCTGTCATTGTACACATTTCTTTTTAATGATTTGCTCAAACACATACTTAAATTTCAACTTTACAGGAGAAAGTTTATTTTTCCCCCTAAACTATGCACCTTTCGATTCACCTGGCAGATACTTCTGCTTACCCAAATCGCCTGTCAATTTTTTTCCATAATTATTAATCAATAAACTAAATTATATTAAATTTTGAAGCTTACAGAAGAACGTTTTTTTTATTATTTATTTTACATTTAAAAAAATAAAAAGACTGATGACGTGCAGGGTTGTTGCCTGCCAGGTCATTGTTGTTGGCATTGGTGTACTATGACTCATCACTCCACAAATTTCTAGCCTTACAGGACGACCGTTAGTAGGAGGGTTCACCAGCTCTCCGGCTATATATGGTACGGTGTAGTAGGAAGAGTCCTTCATTGCACTGTGAGACATTTCACAAATGGGCACGCCGTTATAGCGGCGGTAAGACCCCTCTTTGAGGAGTGGCTGGAGAGGCGTCATGGCACTCTCACGTTTCGCTTGACGCAGGTCCTCACCGGACATGGTCAGTTCGGGAGGTTCCTGTGTCGGATTCGGGCGGAAGCGACGCCTGGGTGTCACCACTGCAGTAACGGTCGCCTGGAGGACACGGTCGAGCACACGGTGGAGGTGTGCCGCGCATGGGCGGACCATCGACGTGTCCTCGTAGAGGCGATCGGCGGCGGTGACCTCTCGCGCCCGGCGCTGGTTCAGGCCATGCTTCGGGGCGAGACGGAATGGGATGCCGTCGCCTCCTTCTGCGAAGCAGTTATGCTAGTGAAGGAAGCGGCGGCGCGCGAGAGGCAACGACGAGCCTCTCGCCCCGGACTAAGACCCAGGCGAAGACGTCGAGAGTCGCAAGACGACTACCGGCCACCGTAGGCGCGGTTCTGCGGATGGCGAGCTATGGGTAGCTCGCCGCCCGGCTAGGACCAGGACCGCGTAGACGGCGCGTTTTGTTCCACGCGCGCCTCAAAGAGAAGGAGTCAGCACAGGAAGGGGCCCAACAGGGCCAACGCCTGCCGGGGTTGCGGAATGTTTATAGTGGTTACCGTGACCCTGGAACATAAAGGGCAATCGAAGGAACATGAGTGGGTTTTAGTCAGTAAGAGTCTGACACGCCCTCCCGTCGCACCCAGGACGGGAGCAGTCATTGGATGATTTCCCACTCACCAAAAAAAAAAAAAAAAAAAAAAAAAGACATTTCACAAATAGGTTAGGTGTGTACCCACCGTCTGATTGCTGTGTGGTTTATAGTCAATGGGCGAATCGAATTATTAGCTTCAGAAGTAATTGTGAGAGACGCTTTGTAATTTTCTTGTTGAATAGATAGAAAAATAAGTTGGATTTTTAAACGATTTTTTTAATAGGTAAAAAATTACACTTTTGCACGTCATTTTTTTCATATTTTAATCGAACGATGGAGCCGGATAGATGAATAAATAAATAAGGAATAAAATAAATAGGGAGTTTTCACTATTTCTGTTGTAAAAATAAGTGAAGCCACCCTAAGGTAGGCTCCGGGGTTGCGGAATAGCCGGGTTGCGGAATAGTTAGTTACCGTGGCCTTGGAACATAAAGGGCGACCAAAGGAACATAAGTGGGTATTAATCAGTAAAAGTCTGACACGCCCTTCCACCCTGCGCAGGACGGAGAAGTCATTTGATGATTTGCCACAAAAAAACCCTAAGGTAGGCTGGCAGAAAATATCTAAGGCAATAAGTCTCTGGCCAAATATCAGCGATACTTGGATAATATAAACTTTACCCTAAATTTATTAGAATAAGGTGCATATTGCGTTGCACCGAACACACAAATATTTTGCCAATCAACTGAAGACGCACCGTATGGCATAGAAGAGCTTTGTATTACTTGTGTATTGGAAGTAAATGAGCCAGTGTAGTGAAACTTTGAAGATAATTAGATTATAGCGATGACTATGAAGTGGTTCGTAGATTTATTCAATTTGATTTTATTGTGAGCTTCGCTTCAATGGTGTGACGATGTTAGTGATATTTGAGAAAATTAACGAGAAATCTTGTACGCCTATACATAATGGATTGACTTCCGTCTTCTGAGACGCAGTTTAAAGTAATCTGTTTATATACCTTGTGAACTTATATACTTAGGCAGTTTGTACACCATTGCCGTCACCGTCAAGCACTGAGAACGAGATTATTTCGGGGCAAGTGACGTGCGGTGGACACGCGGCTATAGTAAATGTATGTGTCGTCACTTTGGCGCCGTCATCTCGTTTTCGGTGAGACGTGATTGTGACGGCGAGCGGTGGTGTACAATAAGCTTTAGGTCAGTAGGATTTAGGTACTTACGTTTCGACAATTAGAAAATAAGCAACCTACTTAAACAAAAGTACGTAAAAAAACTAACACTCCCTTACAAAATAAACCAAAACATTAAACGAGCGCAACAAACAAACAAAATTTATTTACAGACCATTTTATTCGTACATTTAAACACCGAACCAGTCGTCCGTACCGGTCGCCAGATCAATATGAAGTGTCAATATTTGGTAGCGTCAACGATGCGAGTCGAGTCTGTCGAATCGATTCGCATCCGATAATTCCAGGTATCGAGTGGGGCTTAATTTGGGATCGAGTTGTCGTTAGAGCGTTGAGTAGACTAGGGAGTATAATACGTGTTATAGGTGATAAGTTGAGCGTGTGTGTCTTTGGTACTGTGGAACAAGGTGTTTGCTTTACAAGCAAATGGTTGGTTTTCTATACTAATATTATAAAATTAAGGAGTTTATTTTGGTTGAAAGCGCTAATCTTCTGAGATTACAGACACTACTGTTCCGATTTAAAAAATATTTTTGTGTTGGATAACTCATTTATCGAAGTACGCTATAACTTATCGAGAGCCCTAGCGTCTTACTAATAATCGCTGCATAAAGTTATGACAGGTTTATACGTCAAAAAATGTATGGTTACACAGGCTTATTCATTGCATAACTTTACACAGTGATTATTAGTAAGGGCATTAGCCTATAACAGCACTATACGACCTACGAGAACTGAGTGGTAAGCAAAGACACAAGTGTAACCGCGGGCGACAGCTAGTACTAAGATAAAGAGGAAAGATTTGTTTGTTTGTAATGGTTACCTACAATATCAGCCAATACTAGGTGTATTTTTGGTCTTGCTCAACCCGCTAGGAGTTGATTCTACTCATCAAAACAAATAACTTTTATTATGGAACCAACTCTGAAATCTGGAAAAAAATATCAGCTGTTTCATACATTATGGTCGGGAGGGCATTGAACTTTTGTTAGAAACAGCTAATATTTTTTTCGCGATTTCAGAGATGGTTCCATAATAAAAGTTGTTTGTTTTCATGGGTAGAATCATCTCCTAGCGGGTTGAGCAAGACGAAAAATACACCTAGTATTAGGCAATACACCACACTATATCCCACGGGAGCGGATCAGTAACCAAATACCAAACATAACGCGGGTGAAACCGCGGTAACAGCTAATAAAAAAATATAAATAATTTTACTGCAAATCTGTTTGATGGTATGTTACTTCAAAAGTAATATAAACTCACACGCTTATAAAATCACGCAGTCATGAACCCACCCCTACATGTAAGCTGAAAATATAAGGACATCCTTTTGAAAAACAGAGTAAATAAAAATATATGCAAATGAACAGTTTGATAGAATCACTGACAATTTACTTACGAAGTTACATTAACGGCTTTTACGAAACGCCCAACTTATATTGAACTGCGGCCTTATATGAAAACAAAGAGAAAAACAGCCAGGAGCGAATCGGATTAGCAAAGAAAGGTTTCTCAAAAAGTTTGTAACATTGAGCAAAAAAAGGAGAAAAAAAAATGTTTTATTACATGAAAAATTAAAAATCTAAAGTTTTTCAGCGACAAAGATGATCCGTCTCATGCCTGTAATAACCCATAACCTTCAAATTGGGTCTCAGTCATAGTAATAACTCGCGCTGGCTGGAGGAACGAGAACCCTAAAAATATAACTAATTTGACAGCCAATTGACATTTTCCTTGACAAACAACCGCGTCCCGAAGTGTCAAGATTTATTGGACAGACACACACTTAATTCACTTATTTGGTATTTGCATTGCTCTTTTATTATGTGTAAGTTGAATTCGCTAAAAGGTGTCGAAATAAACAGTTTAAAGTGCAAGAGAGAGAAATTGAAATTAAATTGTTTGTTTGTTATTGACACAAACCCTTCAAAATCGCGGATTAGTTGATTATTAAACTCTAGGAACGGCTCCAAAGCCAATTGAGTCGACTCGAGTAGCAGATTTGAAAGTCTCGACTCTTGAGAATTGTATTAACATATTTCACCAACGAAGATTTACTAAAGAATAGATTTTAGAATTAATTTTCTGCCAGCACAAACAATTTGCCGCATATTAATGCGACACAATACAAATTTTTAAGCAAATTATATCCTCAGAAGAGGATAAATTATGCAGTTAAACTTCCTGTTTCCCTAAACATGCGAAAATTTTAGTAACGGAATTTTTAATTTAGAAACTATCTAGAACGTACAACTTTGTACTTTGACCGTGGCGTGTGTTTTCAATTGTTATTTTTTTCTGACAAACTCCTGAGAGCCGCCACGGGGCACATCCCTTTAATTAAAAGAATTAAAACGGTGTACGGGGGATTCGCACTGGCGTTCGCAAATTAATTCATTTTGTTTTAGTTTTCTCGCAGTATTAACTCACTTTGTACTTTGAACGTTCTCACACTCACAATGCTTGTTGGTATTTTCAAGAGGAAAGTGAATTTTCTCATGGCCTGTACCACAATGATCAGTAATACTTATGTAGAAAACATAATAACAGACAGTATTGTCGCAAGCTGTGTTTACATTTTGACAATCATACACATTGTGTGCAAATTTTTGAGACGATAGCTTCTGTAATCGATATCTTTTTTAATAACCGCAGCATTACAAGATGGATTTTCGGTGTTTAAACCTCCGAACAAACGTGTTTCGAGACACACTAGAAAGACAATAGTAGTCCGACAGCCGGCTGTCGCTTGGTCGTCAAAAATTAAAGAAATGTCTGCAAACCGTTACTATTTTAATTTACAGCAAAATTATATTTGCCGTTTTATAATATCACCTTCATATGTAGACATTAAAAATGATTTGCGTGAACAAAACAAAAGATAAATTCGGTAGCGCAGAATGAAATATAATTATTACTTCATAATTCCGTGACAAAAGCATAAAACGCGTGACGTGGGTTTAATATGCGTGAAAGAATTTGTAAACGCGTGCGTTTCAATAACCGCAGTGGGCACAGTTTTCGTACTGGAATATAACATTAAATGTAAGTGTGTTAATATGGAAACTACATTCGTAGGTGCATAAACACAATAGAACCTCTTCATCCTCAACTCTATAGCCCCATCAATCATGCATTTCAATAATCGTCAAAAGTTTTAAGTGCTTGCCAAGGCAAGGTACCACGTAGACTTCGGTTAATCTTCAAAATGCGTGTAAAAGTAATTTCAATTTTATATTTGATTTCTCTTATAAACTCCAGGCTGCTATTGAGAACTTGCTAACAAAACATCTTACAGTACTTGACCTGAAAAATAAAACTAAGAACCACCAAATCTTTGTTTTGATTTCCATAGACACTCTAAGGAAATCAAAACGAAGATTTACGGTCAGCGCTTGACCAAAAGACCAACAAATTCAGTAAATTAAGAGATTAACTTATATTATTAGAAGAAAAAGATTTGAAAGCAACACTCATCAAAGACCATGAAACTACAGACAGGATAACCCAATTATACCTAACTAGCTTTCATCCGCTGCTTCGCCCGCGTGATGTCAATACTTCCTTCCTCTATTTCACTCCTTAGGGATGAAATTTACAAACATTCTTTGTAAATAGAAACTTACTCTTCACAAAGAACACAACCTCCAAGTGTCTGTCTCTAAGAGCAGCGGTATGGGCTGTGCGTTGAAATATTATATAGATACCTGTAGATATTAAACTATGGTAGGTCACGTAGGTATAATACGCTGTATTATATCAATGTGATGAACTCCAAACACATGTATACATACATACATTTAGTATATCAGTAACCATCGCCCGCGGGCTTTGCAAGGGATCTTCATATCCAGGTGTCCATTACATGTTCATTATTGATCTCCAATCATCTGTAATATTTGACAGGTATTGTACTTAACACGCGATTGTTTTGTCCGTCTGTTATTATTTAATCATTTGTTGTTCTCGTATCAATTAATATTGTGGTATATTGTTTCTGTTATGTCAGTTTGTAAACTTCGGTATCGTGGACATTAATTAAATTGTTTGAATTGAAGGCATCACTATGGACCATGTAAACAAAATATTTGTAGATCTAAAACATAATATAGGTAATTGAGTCTTGAAATTAATCTAATTTTATGAGTAGACCTTATCTTTTCTCTCTTAGAGCATAGTCATAGAGACAGGGTGTAAAAGTGAGTTTATTAATGTTCCTAGTTAAAAAAAGTAGCGTTTTATGTAATAAACTTGAATATCTGTAATACTGGACGAATGTTATACAAACTGGGATCCTTTATTTTACCCCAAATTTTAAACGGAACGAAACAAATTAATTTTCAGATATCGTTTCTCAGTGTGTTCAACAGTACTTATTGAAATTGTTCTATGGCTCTTACCCTAACAGCTTGGTCTGTGCGTTGGTCTGTCAGTTATCTTTTTACAATTTTATTATAAGAAACTATTTATTTTAGGCCAAAAACAAAGTTTTTTAGCAAGTTCTCCGAACAACTCACTTCACCAAAACACCTACATTATACACACTAACTAAAAGACGCATTACAACGTTAAATATTAATTACAGTACAAAGATGTAAGTAAGGGTTGAAACCCTTTGAATATTTCACCACTCTAAGGTAAATATATTTATCTTGAAATGGATAGCGATGCGGCCGACAGTATTGAGATATGCACAGCTATGCGGGTCCCTCTTCATCGATATTACCAGAGATTATGGTACCCTTGTTAAAATCAGATGGTTGTACCTATGTTTGAGGGAGAGGATTGTGGGGGTTTGTGATAAACTCTTTTTCTAGTAAGAAAGTCGTTGTGATGATACAATGGTTAAGACCTTTATTTTTTATGTAAGAAGTTGTGCCAAAGTGAACTTTTTAATTCATTATGTACTTTCAAAACTTTATTTTGGACATTTGCACAGATATCAAAAACAACGTGAAGAAACCTAGACTTATCTATCGATATATCAACACATTAGCCAAACCGCTGGTCCTAGAGACATCAACTGCGTGTTCTTTGTGAAGAGTCGGTATACATCCAAAAAAAAAAAAAGTATGTTCGACCCCTAAATGGGAAAAAATGTGGAAAAAAGATTTAGGTAAAACGAGCACGACACGCGGGCAAAGCCGTGGGCCATGGCTAGTAAAAAAACTGGCCAAGAGCGTGTCGGGCCACGCTCAATGTAGGGTTCCGTAGTTTCCCGTCCGTCACAATAAGTGTTCCCACTTATAAGTTAAAAAAAAGGCTATTTGTTACGTTGACATACTAAGTACGCAGAAATTATTTTGTACAACCTTTTTGTCTTTTTTGTACAAAAACTGTTCTTTCTATCAAGTTTAAAATAATTTTCCTAGAAGGTACTTATAAAGTTCTACTTTCCAATTTATTTCATATTTTTTAAACCTACGGGTCAAAAGTTAGAGGGGGGGGGGGGGGACGCTTTATTTTTTCCTTTTGGAGCGATTATTTCCGATATTATTGACATTATCAAAAACTTGTTTTAGTAAACCCCTTTTCATTTTTAAATACCTATCCAACAATATATCACACGTCAGGATTGAAATAAAAAAAAAATCACTTCTCGCTTTACATATAGGGGGGCTACCCTAATAAAACATTTTTTTCCAAATTTATTTTACCACTTTGTCGGCGTGGTTGATATACATATTGGTACCAAATTTCAGCTTTCTAGTGCAAACGGTCACAGAGATTAAGCGAGGACGGACGGACAGACAGACAGACATGGCGATACTATAAGGGTTCCTAGTTGACTACGGAACCCTAAAAAATATGAGTATGAAATCGCCATTCCTATTTTCGGAAGTACTTAATGAATTTTACCAATCAACCCTTTAGGGTTAATTGGTAAAATACCCAAGAAGAAGAAGGGTAGGTTTACCTAATGCTTTAACGACAAAATAGAACATCTATGAGATTGCAGATCGATAGATTGTGCCTAGTAGTTTGATGTGCTGGCGTCTTTAGATTTAACTGTTATTGCTTGGTCCTGCAACACATTCAGAATATCAAATTAGTTTGACGTAAGCAATAAATTTAACCACCGACTTCGTTGACCATTTCGGCAGGACCAAACCCATTAACCAATCACAACACAGCAAGAAGAGTCATGGCAGCCAGTCCTCGCTAGATAACGGAACGTGACGATTTCAAAGCGGACAATTAAATACTATACTAAAATTCATTACCAGCTTTATACGGTAAAGGAAAACTTATTAAGGAAAGGCGCACGTTTAATGATAAATGCGAAACGTGAGCTCCTTGTGAGCCAGCGATCGGTAGTAGCAACTGTCACGTTTGGAATCCATTACTGGTGAAACGGATACATTGAGTGTCGACTGAGTCTGTGACGTAGTGGATTAAATGTTAATCGTGAACCTGGGCTTAATGTTAATGATTTGGAGAAAGACAACAGATGCGTGGAGAACACTGTAGAAACTTGAACTTGTAATTTTTGAATTGAATGGTGAAGTTCAACGTAAGAAGGTGTTAATCTTTTCAAAAAGCTAAAAAGCTTCGAGATTTTTCATGAAGTTTTCACTGACAGAGTGTTTCATAAAGGTTTAGTTGTATACATGCATATTATAGTAGAAAAAAAACCAAATAGAATTAAGAACCTGTGTTGTTGCGGAATGTTTATAATAGTTACTGTGACCCCGGAACATAAAGGGCAACCGAAGGAACATGAGTGGGTTTTAGTCAGTACTAGTCTGACACGCCCTCCCGCCGCACCTAGGACGGGAGCAGTCATTTGATGATTTGAAAGATTTGTAACATCCAAACCAAACTGTAGGGGTATTCCTCGGAGCGCTCCTGTTTTGAAGCGCTCCTAACCAAGCGCTCCTAAAATATTCCGCGAAGCGCTCCTGTTGGGAGCGCTAAGAAAACCTAACTAAAAATATTATTATTTTATTCCTCGAAGCGCTCCTATGACGAAACATAGAGAAGAGCATGAAGTGTTCGTAATAAATTATATCGATAAACATTTCGACGGCTACTAGTTGTTTATAGTAAAACTAGAAATAGCTAGAATAACTGAATAGTAAAAATAAAAGCTTTGATGAAAAGTACCAGGGTGGCAGAAACTGCCAGAAGGCACCTAAATGATCTCATATGAATTGTACCCCAACGATTAAAGTCTAAAATTATTTTGTTATTATTCACTATAACGGTCCTATTATTTAGTAATTGTTTATAACTAAAATGTTGTTATAAGATATATGTATAACAGTACATAACCTATAGCTGTCAGGAAAACAGAAATGAACTAGAAGTAATTCCTTTTGCGATACTACTCAGCCCTTCAATGTTTGTTGTACACGCATGAAAATGTTACCATTGAATTCGATTATAAAAGTACTATAGTGTATTCACGGAGATAGGTACGTAGTTCCAGTTCATTTATGCTTCCCTAGTAGTTTTAAAAAAAATAACAATTATGTTAGTTGAATTTTAAAACGTCTATCGATATCGTTTCTTACAAATCCTTCATGCTCTGCCCTATGGTATCGTCACGTCATAGGAGCGCTTCGAGGAATAAAATAATAATATTTTAGTTTGATTTTCTTAGCGCTCCCAACAGGAGCGCTTCGCGGAATATTTTAGGAGCGCTTGGTTAGAAGCGCTTCAAAACAGGAGCGCTCCGAGGAATACCCCAAACTGTAGCGGGTCATTCGTGGTGTATTAAGAGATAATACTTTAATTGGAAGATTAGAAAGACATTAAATACACAGTAAAAGGAAGCATTAAAACAAACATTAACATAAGATTAAAAATAATTACAAGTACTTACCGGTAGAAAGGACTTTAACCTGTAGTTAGGTTCATTGTTTAATATTTAGCTTAACAGTTTCTAAATGGTAGAATTCTATATCAACATTCAGCATACTCCTACAAAGCATAACAAAGACGAAACAATTCCTTATCAACACCACACCGGTCTAATTTCTAAGTGTGTCACAGAAATTGTAACGCGATACTACCCTAGCGATCCCTCGGCGGACCCATAGACAATCGGACGCAAAACAATGAAGAACGTGACATACACACTAAGGTACACTTCTTGGATGACCAAGGATGAATTACAAATGGAGTGACAAAGCGTGGAAAATGTTTTTTTTATGGCCAACAAGCGGAACCTGGTGTTACATAAGTGTGCGTCGCTGACATAATACTTCTGAAGTACCAGAGGTGATCCCGGAGGCAATGTTGAAATATCGTACGTGTCTGTCATATGACAGATAGGACTAACTGTGTTCAGGTATGGATGTCAAACCAGAACACGGAAAGTTACTATGCGGCTAGTTCAGGAAAGAAGTTGCATAGTAACTTTTCGTGATAATTATACGATATATGATCATTATACAAGTTAAGATAATTGTCAGGTACTAAATTTGTATAATTTTTAGTACTAGTACTTATTTAAACTTTTAGTCGAAGTTAATTTGTTTGAACAGATTTTTTACCTATGGGAAATCATCAAATGACTTCTCCCGCCCTGGGTGGGGCGAGTGTGATCATCATGTAACCACACACTAATAAATAACCTAACAAATACACAAACAAAGAAATATGCAAATACGAAACCTTCATTCATTCCCACTCCGTGTCCGTAACATTTCAACGGCTCAAGGCGCGAAGTCAGCATAACAGATGCATTGTTGTCACATATATGTGACACGGCATAGGGTTGGCACATGACGGCTATGAGATTCGTATCAGTGTCGAGCAAACTTTAGTTTTCAATTAAATTTCGAGACGTGTAATGTTCACTGTGACTTGACGTTGCTGTTCTGATTTGAAACGGGATGATAATAGAATTATGATGAAACTTAAGTCAATGAAAATGAAATGTTTACAGGTGCCTGTCAGCTAAGTAGGTAAAGATGAATTGCCTTTGTAAGTGTCCACGTCTTATGAAAGGATATTTAGTACCTACCGAGGAGCTAATTGTGATGTTGTCACATAATATGTGTGACATAGCTCAGGGTTGTCACATGTAAATAATTGTTTAGTAGGTAATATTTTACTTTTCTACTACCTTAACAGTGTAGTTTTTAGCATGGATATATCATCACGACATGTTTCATTAAAACGAATTGAAAGATCCCTTTTCCCCTTAAACACGACTCCGACATTTAATTTAATCAATAAACGGTACCAAAATACTGTTTTTCAGTCCTGTGTCACACATTAGCAATAATCTTACATTTGCACACAAACTCACACACACCATTTTACCTGTCAACGCGAACATTTCCTGTGTGCTATACCGCATTAGTTAAACAGGGGCACACATGCATGACACACACACCGCATATTTAACGCACACACACAAAACATTCCCGACCACAAATGTGTACAGTGGATTGATATAAAAGTCGCAGCTGTTTCGTGAAATCGGTGAATTATGTAAATGGCCGGAGGATTTTTTTTTGGTTACGTTTTTATTGGTAACGGACATGGGCGGAGTGTGGATTTAATTGCGCATTTTGAAATTAATTTTATTGTCGCCGACGTGTCTGGTAAAATGTTTTAAAGGGGTCGGACCTGTGTCATTAAATGTAAAAAGGAGAAAAAAGGGTAAAAGCGTGATCAGACTAATTGCAGTACAAAAATATTTCCTAGTCTGTCTGGTTCATAATAAGTCGATGTTTGATTAACCAATTAGTGTCGCGATGGCCCAGTGTTTAAGGCGCCCACCTATTCTAAAATAACGTTACCATATTACGGGTTCGATATGACATTTTCAATTCGTATCAATCAAATCACAGTTTATTTGTGATCACATCTGCTGACTCCTGTGTCCCAGAAAGCACGTAAAGCCGTTAAAAGATTTTTGCCAGTCGTTACGGATAGCCACAAGTCAGAATGAGAACAATTAGTCTAACCAAGGCGTACTGTTTTACTCTGAATCCGAGTTGATCAGGTCTTACAGACAATCGCTTCATGTAAATCACTGGTATTTAGCTTTATCCAGATAGCCTGGAAACTCAAATGAGATGCTGAGGAGAAAGAGTAGTTGCGGAATGTTTATAATAGTTACCGTGACCTCGGAACATAAAGGGCAATCGAAGGAACATGAGTGGGTTTTAGTCAGTAAGAGTCTGACACGCCCTCCCGTCGCACCCAGGACGGGAGCAGTCATTGGATGATTTCCCACTCACCAAAAAAAAAAAAAAAAAGGAGAAAGAGTAAATTTTAAACTATTGTATTTTATTGTGTCTCGAATCACGTGTGTTCGAAGGTTTAAAGAATACTCATTTTGTTCATTCAAGAAAAACACAAAAAGAATAGTATTTGACACCATTCTCTCAAGTAAATTTACAGACAGTTAATTAAATGTCGAAATTCCTTCCTCGTCAGCGACATATCTGTAAGTAGAACAATAGGTACCATTTAGCGGCAGCAGTGTGTCGCATCGCATAGGTGTTAACATTCTTGAAATACAACGCCAACTATATTATATAGCTTTATATTATAAGTGTTATAATATGCTAATATTAATATTCAAAGCTGAAGAATTTGTTTTGTTCTCTGTTTGAACGCGCGAATCTCCGGAAGTACGGAATGGAATTGAAAAATTATTTTCGTGTTGGATAGCCTATTTATTGAGGAAGGCAATAGGCTTTGTAACATCACGCTACAACCGACGGGAGCGAAGTAGTAACCAAATATGCAGGGGACAGCTAGTCATCATTTTTTTTAATTTTGCTAGACATTGGTGCCGATTCTCTTATGCACAAACTAACGTAAATTTAAGTTAAGTGCATCTTTCTCTTTCCATTTCGTAAAGAAAAGGACAGAAGATACATTTTAGTTTAATCCTGTCAAATTAGACAGCGCCTGAAGAAAATTGACGTATATTTAGTGGCCATGTTTTTAAATCGCGTCTAAATTATCTATGGAGTGTCTAAATTTGACAGGACTTAACTAATATTTTATCTTATGTCCTTTTCTTAATTAAATGGAAAGAGAAAGATGCACTTAACTTAAATTTAGGTTAGTTTGTGAAGAAGATCACGGCACCAGTGTTTATTGTGATCATAACTTTTTCTTTTCGTAATGTATCATCATCATTTTAACTATCCAGTCCAACCTGTTTCGGTTTATAAGTCCGCTGACAGATGGACGAACAGCGGAGGCTACTACTAAATATTACGGAGAATACTAAATTAGGGTTCCTTTGGCACCTTTAGGGAATAAAAAACCCAAAAAATCCAGTAAATCACCTAGATATTTTTTTAAAGCCATTGACTTTTTAATATTCCTTTTTAAATATTTATTTAGGACCTTCTGCAGCACCAAGATTATCGTCGTCCTAACCTTTTTCAAACTAAATTAGGGTCAACTTTCAGTCTAAAGTCTACATGAAGCGTCTGCTCATTATACCTTTTTTTTTTGGGAGTGGGAAATCATCAAATGACTTCTCCCGCCATGGGGCGGGAGGGCGTGTCGGACTTTTACTGACTAAAACCCACTCATGTTCCTTCGGTTACCCTTTATGTTCCGGGGTCACAGTAACTATTATAAACATTCCGCAACCCCGGAAGGGCTCATCATACCTTCACGACCCATTTATCAGATAACGCGATACCCCTTGCTAAGTGATTGTCCAACTTTCTGACTTCAACTTTCTGATTTTCTGACCTGTCACAACTGTTCAAGATCTACAACTAACCATTTTTTTGTGAATTTTGAACGTTACAGAGATAGATCTGACCTAGCAGATGAACGTATGCTATTTTCAACCGACTTCAAAAAGGTACGACTGGTAGAGAATGCCTAAGGCAGGCAATTACAGTGAACAGATTTATTTAATACATTCTGACACACATCAGTACCCAACTTTACGTTTATTCCGCGCAATCGTACAGTCAACAGCAAAAGTAGATGATCAAACTCAGAAATTCAATACTATTCAATGGACTTACTACAACTTTTGGAGTCAAAACTGATCACGAATATATTGCAGCTGCACTATCACATGTTCTTGAATCATCTGTTTTGAATTTCTGATTTTGAGCATCTACTTTTGCTGTTGACTGTACAATTGATCATCCATTGCGAGATAAATAGATATCGTACACTTGACGTTTGGCAGTTGTGTAACAGTGACAGGTATATTTCTAAACCAAAGTCAGTGCTTAGTAACGTTTACTTATCTCGCCACCAGTGTCTGAGTAAAGTAAGTACGTCGTACCGTATCGAAGTCTCTCGTTACAATCAATAGGCAATTAGTTCGTGTACGCGCACTTCGAGTCGATACCGCGCTCCTCTTTATAGGGTTGTCAATTTGTTGTTTGTTATTATATAACGGGCTTGAAGAGTAAATTGAAATGCGAATGTGCAGCTGTGACTGTTCAGTTGATTGATTGGGAGAAATAATGTTTTTTTTTATTTTATTTTTTATTTAAGTATGATGTGCTGATGGAGGGATGGAGAGGAGTGCCAAAGAAAAGATACCTTTATGAATGGAAAGAAAAAGATATAAAGGGCCTGGCGATACATTTTTCAAAGAATATTAAAATAAAAATGAGCATACTCATTTTAATAGTTTTAAAACTCCATCACATATTTGTGGTAAAACACAAGGCCGTCATCGAAAACACGTCCCATCTAATTGCGTCTGACATTTACCAAAAGATAACCTAATGGTGCGTCCATATTAAAACGACATTATCATCCCATCACAATCATTCTTCAAACACGATTGACCTCAAAACCAATATCACAGTATACTCATCAAACATGTCAAAAGTAAAATTAATCAAGCGCTCGGCGGCTATAACAATAATTTATAACGCGTCATGTCAAGCTACACTTGCACCCCTTCAGTGACGGAGGGAAACTTATGTATTGACGTGCAATATAACTTGGCGTCGCGTCCCGTGATTAATTTCGTTCGGTGACAGCCCTACGGGTTAGGATTGACAAGTCGCGTTGAATCAGTCGCGGTTCGCGGGATACCGCGCAACAGAAATCCGCGCAATTTGTATATATCGTTTACTCCCTCGGAAGTTGAAGGCGAAAGTTGGGAGTAAGAAATTGCGGTAACAAGGCAGTTGGCGGAAACTATCCGGTTTTATTGGCGAGGGTGTTAATTATTGGCAATTTGGTGTTAAGGAAATGCCATTTGGGGTAAAAAGGATTACCGAGAGATGTAGTTAGTATGGCGTATAAAAAGGTTTATGTTCAGTAGGAAAAGCGTGTACTAATCGAAGTAGAAGTACCTTCAACCATGACATGCTTAAGAATGATTAAATTAGGTTCTAAAAATCATGCGTTATGAAAAGACCAGATTCATGTTGTCAGAATGTGTATCGTCGCATTGTACCTACTGTCAGAGTGTGTACCGCCATGTCGGACTTACTGTCAGAGTTGGAAACAACAAACTCAAAGCAAAGAAGTGTTGAACTTACTAGCTACAGCAATCTGTAACTCTAGCCGTCTCCGTCCCCAGATTCCTTAGCAAACTTTAAGTGGAGCAAGATAATAATTAAGATTAAAGTCTTCGGTTAGTTTGGTATTCCTCCATTTGTTTGTATCGTTCAAAGATGGATAGGTCCTTAAGAGGAATTGTGAATTGTTGCGGTTTTGGCCAACTTAAGACAGTTAGTTTTATTGATGTTACTGATTACTACTTTGGAGATCTGATGGCAAGTCGTCACTTTGATAGCTGTATAGATAGAGTTCGGAAGATAGATAAAGGAACTATTATTATCCCTGTCACCTTTGATGTTATATTTGTTTTGTTTACTTCAAAACTAGGGTTAAAGTGTTGCAGCAATTGTTAATAAGAAATAAGCAGTCGGTTGCGTTTGTTTGAGAGTTTGTTCCAGAAAATGGTGTTGTGTAATTAGACGTACTTTTTTCCTAAATTGTAAAGACACCGAACACTGTGGTTTTTTTAGGTTAACTAATCAGAGTCTCAATATTATTGTTTTTCCATTTTTCATTAATAAACGTCGTATTTTAATTCTTAACACTGCACCTTACATGATATCCGCATCACCACCTTTGACATTTAGAGAATGTGTTAGTTAGGCCTTAGGGCTCTCTTTGTATCTTTGTGCAGGAATTATATAGAATAAACAAACACACACACAAACCAGAAAATCCATCCCAATTTTCCCAACGTAAAATTACCAAAACACTACAGCCATTAATAGCAGCGTAATAATAAACTAGCAGCCTAACCGAAATTAGCTCTAAATAACCGTACAAATCATCCATCTGTTACCGATAATATTAGCCGTGATTACATTAATTGGGTCCGAGTTTCAAGAGGTGTCAGATTGACAACTAGTCAATATAAATTAGCACCGCTCGCGTGCCAGTTGGCTGATTATTTATGACCTATCATATTGTCAGCCATCTTGTTAGGTAGGCTGAAAGAAATGAGAGCCAAAAGTTACGATGTCTCAATCGTGTTAGCGGTGCTTCATTGTTTTTCAATGCTTGCGTATATTAAATTTAAAAAAGTTCTATTGTATTGTCAGATTAGGCTTTCTACAGCTAGTATATACTATAACTGTATTCTCGTATAAATCTATGCCCTTACTAATAATCACTGTGTAAAGTTATGCAATGAATAAAGCCTGTCTAACCATACATTTTTTGACGTATAAACTTGTCATAACTTTATGCAGCGATTATTAGTAAGGCACCTAAAATATAATAAAATGCCACCTTTGAAATTCTAAAATATGACACTTTTTTGTAACAAATAAACTTTACCTCTTAAATGTAATGTGATCTTTGTTATTAGTAAAATTGAAAAATAAAACAAAATCAAAAGAACCAATCTAGGTTGATTGACTCTTTTAAATTAGATTGGCTCTTTTAATTTTGTTTTATTTTAAAAAACTTTCTTCTCTTTAACTATAACAAATTGATCATGCAAACAAAATGTCAACAAAAAGTCTAAACATATTCTGGTAGTCAAATTAACCTTAAAAACGAGATCGTATACCATTATACGTTTTTGACCTCCCGATCTTCCGATGTCAAGCTTACGACACCCATTAAACGAAGCCCTTAAACATTTTATTCAACAAATGGTCGACGAGTCAAAAGTCAGGGACAATTTTAAAAATTTACATTTTTTTCACTTCCGAAGATTATACGGGAATACGGAATGAGTGTCATCGCCGAATGTCAACGAACTTGGGCACTATTTCCTTTGTTTTTTTTTATCGTCCGCCATTTACATATACCGTCCAAGTGCTTCACCTATTTGGAAGGAAGCAGACAGTTCTAATTTTGGAATGCTGAATTTAATTTTTGGAACGTTTTTTCGGTTGAGTGACAAATGACTGACAATATTTCCGAAATTCGAACAAAGGATTTGAATTTTGTCACAAAAACTTATAGAGAAAAGGAAGTGATATCATTTTATTTTAATTAAGAAACGAGTGCATAGGCTCGGGCTAGTCTGGGAGGATACAAAAAAAAAATTTAGGAATCGGCTACTTACTAGTAATTCTATTACGCCAGTCACTTAGACATAAAAAACGCCTTAGGGTCAAAAATAGCGCTACGTTAATTGTTGTGGGATGTTGTTAGGATAGTTATTAGTTGTATAACACTAGGTATATTTTCATCTTTGAAAGACCTGCGCTGCGTGGGATGCATGAGAGCCGTCAAAAGCAACGCGTCCCAAACGACTAGCCTATACTTTAACTGCATAATCATTACTAAAGACAAAACTTCAAATTAAAATTCTCAATAATTAAATATCTTTATTATTACTCTTTCATAATTGCATGGTTATTTGAGATCATTAAACGCACTGCAAGAGTGTAGGCATCAGTAACCAAGTCTAGTAAGTTTTGATTTAACCATTATTACGAGTATTATTCCTTGTATAACTTATTATATTATCCATGGAATAAAAGTGTCATAATGACAGTTGTTGTATCGATAAACTGTCAAAAGTTAATATTTTTAATACTTCGGTTAAAAATTGTACGGTTAAACTTGACAAAATTCGCTCTTAAACGATTAAGAATTCCATTACACAAAATCCAAAGAGGTCTAACTTATTACACATCTTCTCATTAACACCTTCCCACTAGTAAACAGAACTACTGAACCAAATAATACATACTAGTACAATACTTTGAATTGGAATCTAATTCACGCTCCAACAGGAATGTGGGAAGACGGCTTAATCGGCACACTTTAACTCAATCAACGTGATCAAATGCAAAGTAGATTTCCTGTAGCCGCACAATGATCGCTTTACAGCTGAAACTGGAATGTCAGGCTTCATTCAATTGTCATACAACTTTGCCTATGTGTATAATATAGCTGAGTGTGTGTGTGTAGATTTCTATGGGTGTGTGTGTAAATTGTTATGGGTGTGCGAGTTTTGGAGGCGTTAAGAGATTCATAGAAGGGTGTTGGACTTTGGTCTTTAAAGTTTTCAAGGTATTATGTATTTTATCAATATGCTGATTTTAGAATGAGAAGATTAACGTGGTCAAATATAAAGTAGATTTCCTGTAGCCGCACAATAATCGCTTTACTGCTAAAACTAGGATGTCAGGCTTCATTCATTTGTCATACAGCTTTATGTGTATAATATGGGTGTGTGTGTGTGTAGATTTATATGGGTGTGTGTGTAAATTGTTATGGGTGTGTGAGTTTTGGAGGCGTTGAGAGATTCGTTGTTGCGTGTTGGAGTTTGGTCTTTAGATGTTTTCAGAGTATTATTTGTTTTATCTTGATGCTGATATTGGTACATATTTTGTGTTTGAATATCAACGAGAATACAAAGTATATTTCCTGTAGCCGCACAGCGGCACAATGATTGCTTTACTGGTGAAATTGGGGTGTCAGTCAGGCTTCATTAACTTGTTATACAACATCTCGTCTATTTGTGATTAAATTGTGTTGGAGTTAAGACTGTATGATTGATTAATTGTAACGTGTTTGAAGTTAATTCTTTTGATGGTTTCGAAGGTCCAATTTATTTCAAAAGACTATACTGCAATAGGTTACAGTGAGTAACTTAGCAAAACTAGAGATGTCACCAAAGCTGTGAAGCACTTGGCATTAGAGGACTTAGAAGCTCATGATTTGATTCTTTGTAATTCTAGTTTCCATTACTTTCCCTAACTCATACTGCCGATGTAGAACTGGTTAGTTCATTCATTACGATTTAAAAATAAATAAAACTTTTTTCTGGCCCCAGCTTTTTGCTACTTTAAAATTCGAACACAGAACAAAAAACTTAAAAATGCAAGGCACACATCTTACTCAAAAGCAAAAAAAAACTTTTTTTTACTACCATTGTTCTAAAATCAAAACTCTCACTTGGAGCAAGCTGCGCCGGCGCAGCAAACGGACGCACAACGTTGCGTTCGCGCATTGAATATTAAACCATACGCAGAGGATCAATAACCTGGCCCCGAGGAGGGAATCCGTGTCGAACAACGGGCAGGTAAAATCTATTGAGAAATCAGTCCCCAAAATATTGGAAAAGATTTTGTTCGTCTAGTAGAAGACAGAACTGTCAATGTTAATTAATAACAAAGCGACCGCAAATTATGAAAATTATATTATAGACATCTAGTAAGTATAAATCTTAATCGGAAAATATAATAGTATTTTTGATACTTTATTTATTCAAAAATTGTCAAGATGACAATTTTATTCTACGGAAACTCAACGTATACTAAAAATTAAAAAAAAAAACTGTAAGAAAAACCCAAGATGCTTCTCTAGACGCTCGGATTATCTATTCTTACCTTAAAAAGAATTTAATTCTCAGTAAGTAGCGTAATGTCATTGTGCTTACCTGAAAAAAAAAGAAATATTTTTATTAATCAAAACAGTCAAACTTGCAACAGTCATAGTTTTATAAATACTTTGATCACAAAGAATGCTTAATGGACGGGTTTACATAAAAAATCGTTCCTTATTTGATCCTCTTAGGGGTTGAATGTCAAAAACTCCTATAAAAGTGATGATAGGATCCCACATGTAAATTTTCATGCCTGTGCGTTAGTTGATATGTCATCCATCGTCAGTCGCTAAATCCTTTTACATATTTATAGACGGAGTGTGAAATTAGTACGAATTACTAAAATTTACTCTGGTTGCCTGGACCCATTACGGTGAATATTTTTTTTACTTTTTATTAAAAAGATAAAAGAGCCGGTTCACGTCAGGTCGGACCGACAGTTTTATTGGAGCGACAAACATGTTGAAGGCATATTGGCATTAGTATTCCAATTACACAATTCACACAAGGGCAACCCGGTAAAACTGTCGGAAACGTCAATTTTACCGGACGTATAGCCACGATTTCTGTCAGATCGGACATAAGTTTAGCGTACTGGCAAGTATAAGTAGGATCGGCTGCTTCTAGTGTAAACAACAAAGCCCGACAGTCGGTCAACGACAAATCTGTCGGTCCGACCTAATGTGAACCAGCTTTAACGCAACGGAACCAATTCAGACGCAAAAGAGGAATCCTTACAAATGCTGTAACATTTAAAGGAAACGCAAAAAGTCTTAGAAACGGTTATCCCTTATCCTTCAATAAAACAACGGCTACAAAGATAAAGTTTAATTTATTCATTTCTCTTTAGGTTTATATCGGAATTCAACACAGTCTTAGTAAAAAAATGCTATTGCCCGTCTGTATTATTCTTGCAAATGTTTGTTTGTTTTTGTATATAAGATGGATTTTTTTATTGTTGTTCTAATTTAATATTCTTATTCTATGTAATTGTTGTAACATTTTTCTATTGTTCATTTTCGTCGTGGGAAAGTAAGTCCATTTTAGACTCCTCTAATATCGGCACAGGAACGTAATATCGCGATGTAAGTTTGAAATCGTTAATCCACCTAGAGCAAGCATCATAATCAAGCTTGTGCCTTCTTTGTACTCAAAGGTTTTTGCTGTAACAAACAAGCTATCAGCAGTGTAAACAGATAAAAATGAATTTTAAATTCAATTTCCGCATTGACAATAAATTGTCACTCACTTCTATCCCGCAAGTTTAAAAACACACGCCAGATTTTTTGCTGACATCTTTCGAAAAGTACTTAAACTCAAAATCCTGTGTATTATCGATACTTATAGCTCTCGAGTATTTCTAATTCGGAGTGCGGCTCTGTACGTGTGTAGATTAACAATTGTTCTAGTGCTGTTCTAGCAGAAAATTCAGTTAATTCAATCGCCATTCGATTAAGAACGATTATTTACTAGACTTTTGTATTTGTTGTAGTGCCGTGTTAATGTGTTAGAAAGTTTTAAGGGCAAGCAAGCATTGTTATCTGCTTCCAGTTGTTTCCTTCTAATTAATTGGTTTAAGTAATCAATTGTTTGATTCGATTTAGTGGAAATATTCTGTTGTTAATTAATTGTATGTTTTTACGATTTATATCAAAATAATTGTTTTTATTTTTATCTCAATTTGTATCGGCATTTCTAAATGTACAATTTGTTTTCCTATTAAATTATAAATAAAGCGCAATTTTAATACTTGTAATACCATGACACAAAATAGAACGTCAAATAAAATTATTATATTTATTTGATAACCATTATAATTTTAAATTCAAAATGGCTGCCAAAGTTACAACCGGCCTAACTCAGCTGTCAATGCTTCAAATTCTGTCCGATTGAATTTAGACCACTAATTTAATACTGGCCACACTAAAATTCATTGTGAATAATGACATAATTTAGTTTTAGCTCGCTGTGGCAGTAAATGCATAGAAAATACAGTTTTGAATTTAGAATTACCTGTATTATATTAGTTCAGTAAATGCATAGAAAATTCAGTTTTGAATTTAGAATTACCTGTATAATATTAGTTCAATGAATGAAGACAGTTCTGGTATTGTTGGTACATTCGGTAGATATATTGAGTATCTATAAATAATTTGTTTATATCTATACTAATATAAATAAAGAGAAAAGATTTGTATGTATTTATGTTTGTAACGAATAAACTCAAAAACTACTGGACGGATTTCGACAATTCTTTCACCATTAGAATGCTACACTATCCCTGAGTAACATAGGCTATATGACATCACGCTATGACCAAAAGGAGCGGAGCAGTTGACCAAAAACCTGTCATTACGCGGGTGAAACCGCGTGGAACAGCTAGTAAGTAAATAATAAAGCTGATGTTTTTTTTTGTTTTGATTTAAAATCTTATACGACCACTCTTCATCCGTCTTTCAAAAAGAGGTTTTAATACATTTCCGAACCACAAAATTAACTTTGTTTCTCTGAATCGCAACAGGTGGTAACTATCCATTGAATTGTGTAGTTTTTTTTTCATTCGGTAGAAATCTCTTAGATAATTTTCGAAATGTTTTTATATAGATGCAGTGACCTGAAACGAGATCTCGCCGATAGTTGCAGTGCGATTTAGGTATACTTAGCAATTATTGCATGCTTCTTAGTTTCGCTTGACTAGTTAGCATGGACAGGGCCGTCTTAAGCCTATTCTGCGCCGGGGTGCAGGACCCAGCCTGCGCCCTCGTTTTTTTTATAATTTTTTAATAATAATAATAAAATATATTTATTTCTCTTCCACAAATTATTACACAACAGTTTACAGCATAAAGTTAGGTTACACAATACAATAATTTGTGGGAGACTGATGCCTAAACTAAGCCGAGGCCTGTATCTTAGGACATCAGGCCCCCACCACCACTATAAATAATGTAAACAATATGGTGTGCCATCATTCTGTCGAGAAATTTACAGATAAGTATAAGGAAAAAAAGAACCAAAAACTTCAAACTAAATAGTACTGCAAGATAATAACTAACCAGTAATCAAATAAATTGGGGAACGTATAATATATTGAGCTGAGCACGTAGCGATAAGAATGAAGGTGCTCGCACATGTGTGAAAAAGTGTGTGTGGTGTGTGTATGTAAGTGAGTGTGTGTAAATGTGAGATATTTCATAAATTTATGACTGTAATTTAATAATATAATTTAATATAATTTAAATCATCATCTCCCTAGGCCTTTTCCCTACTATCTTGGGGTCGGCTTTCTGCCTAACCGGATTCAGCTGGATATCAGTGTTGTACGTGAAGCGACTGCCTATCAAACTCCATAAGCCAGCCAGTTACTGGGCGACACGAATACCTCTAGGTTAGACTGGTCATACTTTCTGGCTCCATAACGACTGTCAAAGTTCTAGGAATGACAACGGGACCAATTACGGCTTTACGTGCTTTCCGAGGCACGAGATGTCAGTGATGTTCAAGATAACCTTTAGAAAGTACATATGAATTGAAAAAGTCACATTGGTACTTGCCCGGATTCGAACCCACAACGGGCAACCTCTTTCACGAGAGGCGGGCGCCTTATCCACTGGGCCATCACGACATCCTGGACATAATTTAAATGATCACCAAACAATATTTTTGCCTTCCAAATTGGATTAATGATCATTAAATATTGCTAGGTTAGGTTAGTTCTCTGCTTGTGGCAGCTCACACAGGGAGGCAGAATTGCTAGCGACGGCTGCGGTCTCGCAGGTTGTGAGCCGCATACGGCGTCTGGGCCTGAAGGTGGCTCTCAACAAGTCGGGGCCATGGTTTTTCATGCTCCCGGTACGCCGCCTCCTGGTTCTCACATCGTGGTCGGCGGAGCCCATATCACTGTCGAGTCTACCATGAAGTATCTAGGATTGGTGCTCGACAGCTGCTGGGATTTCGGCCCCCACATCCGCTGGGCTGACGCCTAAGCTGTTGGGCGCGGCCGGAGCGCTGACAACACTGCTTCCCAATCTGGGGGCCCCGAGCACCGCCTGTAGGCGGTTGTACGTGGGGATCGTGCGATCAATGGCTCTGTATTGAGCCCCGATCTGGGCGGCTGACCTGATGGCCAGCACCATTACTGTTCTGCGGAGGCCGCCGGGGGTGATGGCCTTTAGAGTTATTAGGGGATATCGCACGATCTCCTACGAGGCGGCTTGTGTACTGGCCTGATTCCCGCCATGGGGCCTGGATGCTAAGGTGCTCGCGTCACTGTACCGGTGGCGCGAGGGGGTGCGAAGCCGAGGAGAGCGACCGATGCAACGGGAGATAGAGCTGCGTCGGTCGCAGCTTCGCGAGGTCCTGGTGGCGGAATGGCGGGACAGGTTTTCAAGCCCTACCTCCTCATCACCATCGAAGCGATCCAACGCGCAGTTATCGCGCAAAAGTAAGCTGTGGAAAGAGAGATTTCTACTTCTCTCACAACCCGCAGCAGGCGCACCGGGCGTCGGAGGCGCGTACGCTGGGGGCATTAAATGCAGTGACATTATTATTAAAAAGCAACAACCCTCGAGAGTGCACACAACGCTAATGAATGGCTTTTTCATGAAATAGGCCATCAATCGCGTTATATGAGCGCCCTTTGAGGGCTGTTTTGATGATTCTAATGATTATAATTCTGTAACTACAAATGGCCTATTACAGTTGCAAATCATTCTATATCAACATACACGTAGACACTGAGCTGCAAATTGCAAAATACGTAAGATAATTTGAATTTCGGGCTACCTTTAACATTCACGTTAAGTGCGAGCGCCCGGGCGGCTATTTCAAGTCAATAACAAGCGCCGAAAGAATAATAAAAAAAAAACTTAAATGTTAATGACTATTTTTTCTTGTTTGCGCAAACATTTGTCGTAAGTAACAAGAACAATAAGTTCAATGAAATATCCAAAAAATCACCGCTCGTCAGGCGCCCCCGGGCGCTCCGCGCCCGGGTGCACCGCACCCCTTGCACCCCCTGGTAGAGACGGCCCTGAGCATGGACAAGTCTAGTTCCCATTTTTTATTTCTAGCTCTCCCCTGTGGTTAAATTGACGTTACACAAAATTTTGCCAAATTGGTCCAGCCGTTAAAGACAGTCATCTACCTAGCCTTTTTCCCAACCGTGTTGGGGTCGGCTGCCAGCCTAACCGGATTCAGCTGGATACCGGTGTTTTACGTGGAGCGACTGCCTATCAGACCTCCACAACCCAGTAACTGGGCGACACGATACCTCTTGGTTAGGCTGAGGCTACACTAGTCTGCGACGCGAGCTGCGACACATTAGCGATTGAAACAAATACATTTATGCTCACTTTTATGGCTACATCGTTCATCAAATACTACTAGCGATCTTTGATTTCTTTCTGCGACAGGAACTATATCACTGTAATCGCGGCACCGGCTACATCGACGTATCAGCGAAATTAAATCGAATATACGACAAATTTTCGCTTATAATGTAGCCATTCAATGTTTATCTAGTTTCGCTCTTCCAGTCGCATCGCAAATCGCTGCTCACTGTAGCCTCAGCCTTAGACTGGTCTGAGTTTCTGACTAACCAGTAACGACCGCCGTTAAAGACAGTCGTGTAAAAAAATGTCAAGTTTGATATAATTTTGTTGCGTCTATTTATGCAAGATCATATTGATTCACAACAACTTCAGCAAGTGTCAAGTATTTTGTTTAGTTACTTAATTTCCTCGTGAAGATAATCTAGAGTTGAAGCGAGTGTTGAAAAGTACTTAAACCCATCACCATTCCCAAAATCTTATCACAAAGTACTAGGTACCTAACAATTCTCGGATATCAGTAACGTTATCAAAGTTAGAAAACTTCTTCAAACTCCGTCAAACTATAAACAAGATCTAGACTAATATGCAGGAACACCTGACAACGTCAAAGCCCACTTATCAAGATTCTCTGAACGCGACATGTGACGTAAAGCGTAGTACACAACTACACACCAGCCGAAATGTCGGCAGAACAACATGGCGGCCTACATGAAGAAAATTATGTCGGCAACATGTGCTCGCACGAGCTACCCGCTGATAAGCTGCTTTGCCCAGCGATATTCAAGCTGTTATCAACAGTTCACTGTCATTATCCATGCTTTATGAATTATACTTGAGTTTACAGCACAAAAATTACATGACAACTATTTACTCACTACAATGTCAAATAAATTCTCGCGTCGTTTCACCGACATGTCGCCTACAAAGTTTCCCGATTTGCAAAGAAAAAGCAAAATAATGGAATTCCCCATCTTTTGGGTGATAAATATGTAATAAAAAAAAAGAGTGAAGTCACAGACCAACCCGCCGACAAAACGTTGCCAACATAGGTCGGCGGGTCAGCGGCGTTAGTGTGTATCGCGCTTAACGCACCTAAATTAATTTCAGCAAATTTCTAATTACTATCTCGAATGATTTACAAAGCTCCGGTCGCGTTCATTTTGATTCAGTCTGATTTATTGGATGAGAGCTGTACACTGTGACATCCCGCGGTCAGAGAGCGAATGGTGGAATGGAAACTAATGGCCCAGCGCTTACCATGTTGTACCATGATGGATTGGTGAGTGATGGTAATGTTGGCAAATAATTAATTTGGAAGAATTAGGTTTGACAGCGGTGTACAAACAAGTTGACAGCCTATCTGATGTTGAGAGGTAACCGCGTCGTCTTTAGAGACATTGTCACACGGATGCGTTGCCATCCCAGAGACCAAGATGGTAGTTCTTACATGTCTTATGATTGTAGACACAAGTAAAAAAAACCTCGACACAGTGATTATTATTTAGTTTTGAAATTTATTTTATTATTTAAATGGTTACTTGTGACACCAGTACTGTTTCCCTCACATCATGACATGATGACGATTCTAATATGTACATGTTAGAGTCATCAATATCAATCCATTTACTCGACAGAGACCCCTAATATCCACATCCTCATAAATCCCCCTAAACAACGCAAATGCTACAAAATGTGTGGCCTAGTTACAGTTACGGCTAGCATGAACCAATATTTATTTAGTTATGGTTCCCTAACTAAAAGGGAGTTTTAGGGAATAAGGTAATCTTCACTAAATACTATAAAACAATTCACTTTCCGCTGTCTGTACGCTTATATCTTTAAAACAGATTATAATGCGTTTTTTTATATCTAGGCAGAGTTATTTAAAAAGGTTTTAAATGTATAAAACAAACATTATATAAGTAGTAGAGAAAAGTCGGGATAATCAAAGATTTGTAACACCCGTGCGAAGCTGGGGCGGTTCGCAAGTAGATAATCTATTTATATAGAACCGGCCAAGAGCGTGTCGGGCCACGCTCAATGTAGGGTTCCGTAGTTTCCCGTTCGTCACAATAAGTGTTCCCACTTAAAAGTTTAAATAAAAAAAGGCTTTTGTTACGTTGACATACTAAGTACGCAGAAATTATTTTGTACAATCTTTTTGTCCTTTTTGTACAAAAACTGTTCTTTCTATCAAGTTCAAAATAATTTTCCTAGAAAGTCCTTATAAAGTTCCACTTTCCAGATTTTTTTCATATTTTTTAAACCTACGGGTCAAAAGTTAGAGGGGGGGGGGGGGACGCTTTGATTTTTCCTTTTAGAGCGATTATTTCCGAAATTATTGACATTATCAAAAAAATATATTAGTAAACCCCTATTCATTTTTAAATACCTATCTAACAATATATCACACGTAAGGGTTGAAATTAAAAAAAAAACACTTCCCTCTTTACATATAGGGGGGCTACCCTAATAAAACAATTTTTTCCAATTTTTATTTTCGCACTTTGTCGGCGTGATTGATATACATACTGGTACCAAATTTCAGCTTTCTAGTGCTAACGGTCACAGAGATTAAGCGAGGACGGACGGACAGACAGACAGACATGGCAAAACTATAAGGGTTCCTAGTTGACTACGGAACCCTAAAAAGAAAGTCGTGTTAGTTACACATTTTATAACTCTTTTATAACTCAAGAACGGCAGAGCCGATTTAGCTGAACATTGGTGGGGAGGTAGCTTAGGACCAGGGGACGGACATAGAATACTTTTTATTTTCTTTTTTTCGTAACCAAAAATCTGATATAACGCTGGTGAAACCGCGGGGGACAGCTAGTTACGAATATTTTTATCCGTTACACACAAAATTTAATTAATTAACAATCGTTAAGAGCTGTAATTTGACTTCACCATTGGTCTAGAGGTTGCAAGCACGTCCCGTATGCATTGGTTTCTGAATCCGATTCTCAGGTGAGGTAAAATGGCTTATTTTATTAGGAACTAGCTTCTGCCCGCGGCTTCGCTCGCGTTAGAAAGAGACAAAAAGTAGCCTATGTTACTCTCCATCCCTTTAACTATCTCCACTTAAAAAATCACGTCAATCCGTCGCTCCGTTTTGCCGTGAAAGACAGACAGACAGACAGACACACTTTCCCATTTATAATATTAGTATGGATTTCAAAGGGAAGTGTGAAATTGAGAATAGGGTAATCGCCTAATAAGTGCCTACATGGAGCTGAAGCGTATCAGAATGTGGGTATTTCATTACACCTTCGCCGAACCCATAAGGGAATTCAATACTGATTGATGTTAAATCAAATCCTGTACTTCAAACAAACCATTTACAGGCAATTTTGAATTGTCAAGGATTCAGTCAGCCAGGAAGTTGAAACTATTTGGTCCAAAACTGTAGGTTCTTATGGAGAAGAACATACAGGCAATCGTGAACACTCTTGCTATCAATAGAAATAAGACATTATTATTAAATGATTAGCGAATATCCATACATTTTCACAAACATTGACATTTATAATATTCAATCAAATAGGTTTTACCAATTCAATAAAACTCACTAAAGAGTTTCCACATCCTAAACTTATGTTCAAAACTGGCTGTTTTATCTAAAAAAAAAAAACAGGTGACGGCCATTATTCGTTAAGAAAAATAAGAAATAAAAAAGAAACACAAATGGCGTTTCTATTTTTTTTTTGACAAAACAAGGCCAGTAATTCCTTTTTAAACAGTAAATAAAAAAGGATCTAAATGAGGTTTTTTTTATTTAAAATAGTAATAGAACTTTTATAAAATATGACCAGTTTGGAGGTTTTTCTATAAGAAGTCTTTAGTCTTGATAAGTATCTGTTATTACGTGCGATATTTTATCAAAAAATTTGGAAATGCCATTTCAATTTTTTTTTAACGTAAGAGTAACAAATATTCATACATCCATCGTTACAAACTATGACATTTATAACATTGTAGGATTATTTTAATCTAATATACATAAATAATAGGAAAATAATGAAAATTATAAATATTAATTCTGGGTTGACTGCTAGAGAATGCCTAAGGCATTAAATCCGCCCAAGTTCATTTGTGCAAGAAACTAAAATAAAAATAAAATATGAGTACCTAATTTATAATAACATAATTTTAAAAATAAACCGTTACATTAACACAATACTCGCATTTAATACAGTCTGCTACGAGTATTCCAGACAGCGCAGAATGACAGACTGATGCACACTGGTCGGTCGGACCGTTCATCATAAGGTAAACTAGGCTTGAGTGTTCAAAATAAACGCTCAAACGTGAGCTGTAACAGAAATAACTGAGTAATAACGAGTTTGACATTAGAACAGACGATTTAAGTGCGCGTGAGTTGGGGGGGGTTTCCTTTGAATTGTTCTTTATAAATAATTGTCCTTTTATACTTTTTCTTTTTGTTTTCTTTATGTATTGAAAATGATTTTTGACCTTCTGTATGCAGGCACACTTTATGAACTTTTGCACTTTTTTCATACTCTCCTATGGCGGCCCGTACACAGTAAATCTAGATCGCGAATAATAATGAACGAATAAGACTTTTGCCCTCAATCTAATTCGTACATTATCAATTTGGATCGCGATCAAAATAAAAGGCACTTAGACCATTTACAGGCACTTATGAATTGTCAAAGAGTCGGTCGGTTAGTCAGAAAGGTGACGCTAGTTGACTGTTCCAAATCGTAGGTAGATAGCTATGGAGAAGAACAGCAAGAAACTTCACGTACATTCTTTTCTTCTTGGAAAGTAAGACCCAAATCAACAGATAAATAACCATTAACAAAATCTTAAATCTTTCCACCATTATTCGAAAAGTTGTTTCAGTAGAACTTCAGTACAGTTTACCTCGATGTTAATTAAGCGGCGCACGGGAAGTTTCTATTAAGTCGGTGACTCTGCGACGCGATGCGCAATAATTGACTTGTAGTGGGTCGCGATGGGGCCACTGGGACCGCGAGTCAGTAAAACCGGTCAAGTGCAGGTTGGGCACGCTTGCGATTGGTACCGTGGGAATATACAATGTTAAAAAAAAATGCAGAAAAAACCTTAAGTGATGCCCAATCAAAATAGAAATATAAACAAAAACATTTTATGTAAAATGTTGCCAAGACAACCAACACAAGGTTACCCTGTGAAAAATATATCAGATCTTATGTAGAGTCAAACTTTTGAATCTACACGGCCTAAATCTACCGACCTTACCTTAACAAATTCTACATATCAGTAAAAATCTATGGCTTCGCCGTTTCGCTACCGTCGTCGTGGAGGTGACGCGATATTTAGTTTCTGAAGTCAGTAATCTTATTGTCACGAGACATCTATGTGTGTGCAAAACTTCATAAGAATCCGTTTAAAGGAGAAGTTCAGACAGCTGTTGCAAGATTCGGTGCAAACAAACCATAGAAATTTAAGATAAAAAAAATCGTTTAAGAAGTTGAGATCTGGCAGCTAGCTGATAGAATATTTTGAAGTGATCATTGATGGACCCGGGCCGTTGCCATTGCCGAGCCGTTACCGGAACGGTGCCAGTGAACAGTGGCCACAAATCAATTTCCGAACAAAACACATGTTCAGTGTTAAAAAAGGTACTTATTTAATCAGCCACCGTAAACGTTTGTTATCACGGATCGTAAACACACATCAAGAGATCAAAGACCATTATCTTTTGATTTTCTAAAAAGAAAACTACAGCGAGTGCGTTAACCACTATAAAACTCACGAGCATAAACAACTAGACCCAGAACAAAACCATAGACTACACAAATATTGTTTCCTGTGGGAATCAAACTAGTCTATAGGTTCGCAAAACACGCTTTTTTAGGGATAGGAAATCATCAAATGACTTCTCCCGCCCTCTTCAATCTGAAAAAATGCTTTTAAGTAGATAGCCTTTTCATCAAGGAACGCTTGTCTAAATATTATTACGTCATGGCCCATGGGAGCGGGTGAGGTGCCAAGAATGCGGGTGAAAACTCTCTCCCACACTCAAAGAAAACTCAGTAAATGACATATTGTACACAAAGGATAACAGTTCTTTTCAAAGATCCGAGCTTCACCAAAATTGGTCCAACAGTTTAGACGTAAAACCGGTGCAAACGAACCGACTGTCATTAATATTAGTATGAATATTGTTTCGAGTTTACTAAGTCAATATGTGTAGAGGATATTGACACGTGAATTTATAATGAGGTTCGAATGCCCTATTGACCATACACATATCCAGGTCACACTGTTGCTATAGAGCTGGTAATTAATTATGTTTGTTTGTATTAATGTTTGAGTTCCTGTACCTTGTATCGGTATTTATTTAATTGGCACAGAAACAGCACAGCCACTTACATTAAATTAAATCTATTTTAAATAAAAAATAAATCGCTTAATATGTTGCTAAGAACAAAAGTAGAGAACGGCTGGACTAATTTGGCACTTTTTTCGAAAGTATCGAATTCACGCGGTAGCGAATGGTACGAGTATGTTATAAAAAGTTACTTGTTCGTTTCATAATCGTGAAAATCTCTTAATTTTGATCTCTTGCCACTGGTATTCGACAAACTACATCGCAACACCGAGCAGTACCTTGGAATTACATTGTTCTACTAACTAAATAGCGGGAGCGATTAAAAAGTCAATTACTAATACATTCGCATCGACACATTATAAAACCGGGTTCGCACTCGGCGACAAAATGTCGCCAAAAATTCTTTAGCAACTAAACTTGAAAGCAAATCTATTCAAAGGGTATCTAGTAGTTGGGGAGGCGGGAAGGGGAGGGGGGGGGGTGAATCAGTTTTGATAGTCGAAACAGAACACAGTGACGCTACTTCGTGCATAAAATAAGTTTCGTAGTAGTACCCGGACAAGTTTTTGCAAGAATTTAGACAAGATGAAGTGTGTTGGGATAGCTGATTATGACAGTAAATATATTTTTTTTTTGGTGAGTGGGAAATCATCAAATGACTGCTCCCGTCCTGGGTGCGGCGGTAGGGCGTGTCAGACTTTTACTGACTAAAACCCACTCATGTTCCTTCGATTGCCCTTTATGTTCCAGTCAGTCAGTCAGTCACGGTAACTATTATAAACATTCCGCAACCCCATGACAGTAAATATTGACTACCGATCACGAGTCCTGAGCTGGAGCTACTTCCGCCGCTTCAAGCTACAGATGGCGACTTTTAGTGGCTGTAGCGGTTGCCCCGTATGTGGGCGCCCTAAAGTGATGTAACTACACCATAGCGGGATCGCTGAAATATCTGCAGCGCTGCCAAAATCACTTCCAACCGCTGCAGCGACACGTTTGATGGACGAGACATCTTATCTACGACAAGCATGCGACAGCTTCGCGACACATCGTTGCAATACGCTTATCGAATAAAATCACCCGCCGATTTTATTGGCATGACAGTTGGAATCGATTTAAAATTGAAACCGATTATGTTGTTTCATAACATATTTTAATTCATACTATTATTTTTAATGGGAGAGTGTGTGTTTGTTCACAGCAAAACGGAGCGACGAATTGACGTGATTTTTTAAGTGTAGATAGAGTTGAAGGAATGGAGAGTGACATAGGTTATTTATTGTCTCTTACTAACGCGAGCGGGCAAAAGCTAGTGAGAAATACATAAACTAAGAAACTGATATATATTCGTCGACTACGAAAGAAAATAGTCGGCTTTACCGACTAGTCGGTACACCTCTAAAAATAACAATAAATCCGAAGGTTAGATACGCGAAATGCACTACGAACATTATTCTTCGATAGAGATAAACTCTTACATCTGGATTGAGGTACGGCGTATATAAAACAACAAAAACCAATACATAAACTGAACTATAAACTGAACTTCAAAAGCAAGCCATTCAAATACAGTTGACAGAAAAAAAAGACGGGTTGCACTCCGGGAGTGCCGGCAGAAGTGAAAACTTGATTATAGCTGTCTACTATCCATCCGTCCTACGCTTTTTCGATCAGGTCACGTGTCCTGACGCGAGTTTAAGATTTTATACCCATTACAGAAAAAGTGCTCAACGCCGCTAAAGAAGTTTTCACTTCAAAAAAAACAAATAAAAAGTAAATCTGTGTTACAGCATTAATTAGCAGTTTAATATAATTTTATACAGTTAGTCATTGACCCATTCCCCAAAAAAAAACTAGCCAACTATTTATATACAAATGCTAGTCCACATTATTTTAATTGTAGCATTACAACACTATTGCACATTCAAACAATGACTAAGAATTTGGTTGCTCAAACAAATAAATTGGCTTAGAATCTCATGTAGATCTAACTCAGAACATCACAAAGCGATTTCATTGAACATTCGTATATTATGCGCAAATAATTGTCGGCATATAAACACACAATCGGTACGTCTTCAATCCATATTGTAGTTAAACAAACAATATGCGTGGACGCAGTAATAATAAATTATCATAACGACTGCCCCATTACTTAAGAGAAACCTTTGATATCACCCGTTAGACCAGCAATGGACACTCCATTAGGCAAGACTTATATACTGTCGTCGTCTATTGTCTTTGAATACAAAAAAAAGCAAAAATGACGCATCAGTCATTAGCAGCTTAAAATAAAACTCGCCCAGTCTAACTAGAGCCGTAGTGTTCGAAGACGTTGTTAAAATGTCGGTATTTGGAGCAGGTGTCAGAGGTCTTTTAAGATTGGTCTTTATATAAATAGTGATGTCTTTTAGCAGAGCAGTGTTCGGTTCCCGAATGCCGGTGCAGAACTAATGTAGGCCGGTGGCATGTCAATCCACACGGCGCTGTTTCGACGCGCGAATCGTTTAAGTGATTTATTTTCGTTATTCTTTACAAAAACACGTGTTTTCGGTTTTCCGTTTCATTTTTTTTCGTTTACCAATTTCCTGTAATCTTGGGTGGCGTTTTTGGAAAGAAATGTAACATTTTCTTTTGACGAATATTTTTGTAAGTCCATCACTATCATGCATGTACTGCAGACAGAAATAGTAGAACATTGATCGTCTTTTTTAAATTATATGTTAAATATTTCCGCATCATGTTTCGCTTCCACATTTTCAACTCGTCAATGTCATACAAAACTTTTTTACTAAACGACTTTGAAAGCTAATTAGCGTTAGTCACATTACGCATAGTTTTATAATAGCTCGCGAAGCAAAAATAAAATATCATTCAGATACATGTGATGGGCACTAAATCTTATCAATAACCATTATACTGATAATAATAGGCTATTAATGTCTCACGGCGAAGTACGAGCATTGTTCACTAACATTGATTTAAAATTTGAAGAACCGTGCATGGCCATTTTTGTTTGGTCCCATCCCAAGACCCATTTATGAACAATGTCTAACAGCAAAACTACAAACTTACACCATAACCTTTTGACGACCAAGCGACAGCCGACTATCGGGCTGCTATTGTCTTTCTATTGTGTAGGAAGGATTAAAAGCTACCAAAAAATATGGTCTAAATTAATTAAAAGTGGGCCCAAAAAATCACGTGGTACTTTATAACAACCCACACACTATGTACAAGAAAACCAGCAACAGCGTTCAGTTCTTAGTTTTCCGTAATCCATATCTAAGTAAAGAATAGACAGAGTAAGGCAGTTCAGCAGTTGTAGGACGGTGGCAGAAGAAGGTTGAACCATTTGCTAAGAATGTTCATTATATTTGGCTTTAGCAGTTTCTTAGGTGAAGGAGAAAGGTGCCAGTATGTCTATTGTGTAGGTCATCGGACATACAGACAAACACCCGAGTAGTCCAGGTTTGTATTTCATCCGGACGATATACCCACGTTAACTTTTCCGCATCCCATCGAATGTTTGCAACACCCAACATCCGGGCGTCCGGTTACGTCCAGGCTCCGACGTCCGGCGTCCGGGTCGGTTCCGAGATTGATAATAACATAAACACCGGTCCGGCTGTGCCGTATCAATCAACTGCCACGCCCCCGTTGGCAGCTGCGCGATAATATTCATTCGGTTCCGGCGAAAATCTACGAATGTATTCGTTAATTTGAGTTGTTGTGTGGAATGGTTTGTGGTTGTAAATATTTGGTTGTAGATTGGTTAATCAGACACTATGGTCGTAATAAATAAATGATAGTAAGATTTTCAAGGGTAAGTAAATAATTAATTTATAAGAACCTAGCGGACAACGCAGCTCGGAAAAACAGCACTACATTAAGGAATCTATTGAAATTTCATTTAATCAGTGCAGTCATTTAGAAGGAGTTAGGGGTTGCAGAATAGTCCGGGGTTGCGGAATAGTTCTAACAGTCACCGCGGCCCAGGAACATAAAGGGCAACTGAAGACACAAGGGTGGGTTTTAGTCAGTAAAAGTCTGACACTCCTTCCCGCCCCGCCCGGGAGAAGTCATTTGATGATTTCCCATCCAAAAAAAAGTTTAACACACGTACAGAATTAATTTAATAGAACATTAATTAATTTGCATCTCCACATTTTCTATTCCAACTACGAATCTAGCCGAGCACTTAGTGCCAGGCCACACGGTGCGGCAACGTGCCGCACCGCATAAGTGCCAGGCCACACGATGCGGCAACGCGCCGCACCGCATTAGCGCCAGGCCACACGGTGCGTTGCGGCTCCGGCGCGGCGCCTGAGCGGTGCCGCAACGGTTTCCTACATATAAAATTGGATGGTATGCCACACGGTACGTCCAGCGCCGCTGCGGCGCCGCACCGCAGGCTCACCGGACTACGGCGCGAGGCAGACGAGGCGGGGAGGGGTGCAAGCAGTGCGGTGCCGCAGCGGCGCCGCAGCGGCGCCGCTCAGTTCATGGGGATGGCAGTACTGAGCTTGTTGCGGTGCCGCAGCGGCGCCGCAGCGGCGCCGTACGGTTTAGTGCGGCACCGTACGGCGCCGCACTGCTCGTGTGGCCGCCAGTGCGGTGCGGAGTAATGCGGTGCGGCGCGTTGCCGCACCGTGTGGCCTGGCACTAAGGCAGACGAGGCGGGGAGGGGTGCAAGCAGTGCGGTGCCGCAGCGGCGCCGCTCAGTTCATGGGGATGGCAGTACTGAGCTTGTTGCGGTGCCGCAGCGGCGCCGCAGCGGCGCCGTACGGCGTAGTTCGGCACCGTACGGCGCCGCACTGCTCGTGTGGCCGCCAGTGCGGTGCGGAGTAATGCGGTGCGGCGCGTTGCCGCACCGTGTGGCCTGGCACTTACTCCGCACCGCACTGGCGGCCACACGAGCAGTGCGGCGCCGTACGGCGCCGCTGCGGCACCGCAACAAGCTCAGTACTGCCATCCACATGAACTGAGCGGCGCCGCTGCGGCACCGCACTGCTTGCACCCCTCCCCGCCTCGTCTGCCTTGCGCCGTTGTCCGGTGAGCCTGCGGTGCCGCGCCGGAGCGGTGCCGGACGTACCGTGTGGCATACCATCCAATTTTATATGTAGGAAACCGTTGCGGCACCGCTCAGGCGCCGCGCCGGAGCCGCACCGCACCGTGTGGCCTGGCGCTTACTCCGCACCGCACTGGCGGCCACACGAGCAGTACGGCGCCGCACGGCGCCGCTGCGGCACCGCAATGTTCTTACGGCGCCGCTGCGGCGCCGCTGCGGCGCCGCAACAAGCTCAAAGTACTGTACTGCCATCCCCATGAACTGAGCGGCGCCGCTGCGGAACCGCTGCGGCGCCGCTGCGGCACCGCACTGCTTGCACCCCTCCCCGCCTCGTCTGCCTCGCGCCATGTCCGGTGAGCCTGCGGTGCGGCGCCGGAGCGGTGCCGGACATACCGTGTGGCATACCATCCAATTTTATATGTAGGAAACCGTTGCGGCACCGCTCAGGCGCCGCGCCGTAGCCGCACCGCACCGTGTGGCCTGGCGCTTACGATCTCACCCGATCTCAATACTAATATCCCAAGCAGTATTCCGTTTAAGATCCAATGTCACAACCATTGTGCGATATTGTATTGCCATGCTACGTCGTGCAGTTGACAGTTTCTGCAGTGTTGCCAGTGCTTGCACGATAAATCCTTTAGTTATTAATTTGTGCTGTGTACAAGAACAATAAATTGTTTAGTTACAGCCTTCTTGTTGGAGGGAATAGTTTTCTTTGAAACTGGGTCGGGATAAATTGTTTTCTTTTACAGTTTGTGATTGTTACTTGAATTTAAGTATCGGGTGAATAAATACGAGCTTGTTAAGTTCTGAAGACTTTTTGTAAA
The DNA here is from genome assembly GCA_033675125.1 of Athetis lepigone. Taxonomy (NCBI): domain Eukaryota; kingdom Metazoa; phylum Arthropoda; class Insecta; order Lepidoptera; family Noctuidae; genus Athetis; species Athetis lepigone. Next base: position 3,952,348 of record CM066217.1, read on the forward strand.
AACAGACAGGTACAACTTGGCAATGGGTTATTAAAAAAGAATAAGAAAATTAATCCTGAAAGTAGTGAATCAAAAAAAAATTAGAAAGCCATTACTTTATTTAACCAATTAATTGTGTACAAGACTAATTCGGACTTAATGTTTTTTTTTAAGTTTTATAATTATAATTTTAGGTTATGAATGTTTTTCGGTTTGGAACCAAAGTTTCCTAAAAGGCTCTTTTGAAAACTTGAACTTTAACTTTAGTACGATTTAGAATAAAAAAGAAAATGTAAAAGTACATTTTGACGTAAACAACGACTAAACCCATTCATAAAGTCAAAATATCAAATTTTCTAATAGAAAACGGGTGACCTCCTAACACATTTCCGTACATAAAAAAACAAAAGTAAAAAATGTTGAAAAGCTACGATAATAATAGTTAGAAAATGTCTTAATGAAACAAACACAACTTTACATAATACATTTAAAACATTGTAATATGATCTTTATGGGTTGCAAGCTAAAGTTTGTGTTAGATACATGAATATATTAGTATAATTTGATCTGTTGACGTCCATCATGGTGTCTTGAAAGATTACATCTGGGTTTTAGATGGCAACACTCCATGGGGTAAAGATTATATATTAAAAAAAAAACAGAGAACGCGAGCCACAATCACAAACGATGAGTTCTGTATTACGTCCAACGTACAAAGTTAAGATCGAAAAAATACTTTACTTCTAGATTCCTAGAAATAAGTTGTTGTTTACTTTTTCAAAATTACCATTGTCTACCGTTATTGTTTATGAGATACGGACATCATCGTCATACAAGTGACCGAACAGACATTGGATACAATTACTGTCGGTGACTTCCGGCCAAACAACATAGGTTACCTACTGAAAGTGTAACAATAATAACCACTTACGTGCATTGTTTCTCTTCAATCTACAACGTAATTTTTCCCTAACTTAACAGAAGATATCTCCAAAAATGACAGTAAAAGATTCACTACTTATGACATCTTCAAACTAGGTAACTTTTGGCATTCAGTCATCAGTCCGGCTTGTCATTACATACACATCGAAGGGTACGCTAACATAGTCCCGTAAGTACACCAGTCCACACAAGTTATGTAAGTATGTTTGGTCCTGAAACTTCTGAAAGTCCTACTGAAAGTGTAACAATAATAACCACTTATGTGCACTGTTTCTCTTCAATCTACAACGTAATTTTTCCCTAACTTAACAGAAGATATCTCCAAAAATGACAGTAAAAGATTCACTACTTATGACATCTTCAAACTAGGTAACTTTTGGCATCAAGTCATCAGTCCGGCTTGTCATTACATACACACCGAAGGGTACGCTAACATAGTCCCGTAAGTACACCCGTCCACACAAGTTATGTAAGTATGTTTGGTCCTGAAACTTCTGAAAGTCGTACAAACTTCGGCGAGCACTTTATAGGAGCTGTGTATCCTGGAATCACTGTACAGATGTAAGGATTTCTTACTAATGCTATTTACTTTTTTGTTTGTTCTACCTTTTTGGGGAAAGTCTTGTTAGAAATCATAGGAGCGCGTTATTGCTGATTGAACGGATTTTGTTTGGGTGTAGTTGTCTTTGATGCAGGTTTTTTTGGTATCTGCAGGGCAATTTTAGTAGGGAAAATGGATAGAATTATTAAAGGAAAGGATGCACCAAGCTCATAATTCTATATACTTTATCATGATAAGGTACGACCATGAGTTTAGAAGTCGGTCACTAATTATTATCAGAAACCTTATACATATGTTTAATTCTTCGAACACACGTGATTTGAGACACAATAGCAGCCGGCTGTCCGCCATTTGTAACTTGAAAATGGACCGATAAATATTTTTATTTGTTGAATTAGAGCAATGTTTTAATAGTATCTTTTCGTGACGTAGAGAAAAGAGTCACCAAGAAGCTACTTTTTGGCTTAATGGGGTAAGAAGAATATTAATTTTTCGTGGGCGAAGCCGCAGAATATAGCTAGTAGTAGTAAGAAACTAAGATTTAATAATTATAAAATAAAAATTGAGAAAATATTTTTCATTTTCTTAAAGAGAGATTTTCTTAAAGATAATAAAGGTTTAAAATCGTATTACATTACATAATGGTATCTAATTTTGTTCTTTCAGAGGGTTAAAATAGACTTATATATTACTATAAGATATTTTACTTAATAGATAAGATATTTTACTTGGATAGCATAGTGAAAGTAGATAATGTTATAATACTGTCTCCCCGTTCAGCCGCATTTTTGGATACTGATCTGATCCCGTGGGCCATAGCGTGATGCTAGATTATTTTTCTTAAATCTAGCTAAGTTACCTTAAAAAATAATTGCCAATTCCACTGGCAGTTCAAGAAATTGGCGTGTTCAGCTTTAAATATTATCACAATCCACACCCAAAATCCTCAAAAACGAAACCCAAAAGGCACAAACAAATAAACAATCAAAATCATAACACCGTCTTCCATCACCGTATCTCTTAGCACTCATACTTTCGAAGCACCAATAAAACAGTCAACGTATTACGTGCAAACTGTCAGTGACACACGGCTGGGCGATAATAGTTCGTTTCGTATTTGTAACTCGTACTCCAGTGAAACGTCTGTTGATGTCGCTTTTAGAATATTAAGACATTGCGGTATACGGAAAATTATTTGGGGGAAATTTGTGATAAAATTCTTGATAGTTTTGTGGTTAAAGGTTAAGGAAACAGGAATATTTTAATAGGAAAATGTAGTGTATTGTTCGTTTGGTTTTTCGCGGTTACGGGTTTTTATCCTGAGGGTTAATCCCACTTAATTTGTACTATATTTTCACGGCTTAACTACTAACTAAGTACTATCGTTCCCAGGCTATATCGTCAAATGATGAAGAACTTTTCACCCGACTGCCGAAAAGAGGGTTATGTTTCTCAAGCGTATGTATGTATGTCTCATTCCATGGCACGCACTACAGCCAAAACCGTTTTATGGATTTCGACATAAAGAGGTGTAATTGAACTCGTCTCAGTTGCGTGACATAGGGTATATTATTAAAAAAAAGAGATAAAAAAAATCAAATTTCGGAAGTTTTAGGCAATTACATAAAATAGAAACAATGCTACCTACTTCCAAAATTGAAATTGGGTTTTTTGATTATTTAACTTTTATTTGTTTAGCCTCCTGCGGGATAAGGAGCGATTATGTAGAGCTGACAGCCAACCTCCAATTATGGAGAGGCTCTACAATCTACATGAAGAAGAAAATTACTGAATCTGAATTTCATTAAAGCTAGTGTGAAATAAACCTTTTTATCTACCTTCGACTTATATACCAAGCAATAAATAGACTTTCACGAGGGTGAAACCGCAAGCAAAAAAATGGTTGCCTGTAAAGTCGGTTTTACGGGCGAAGATTTTACGTGACAACGTCTTTTACCGATCATAGTTGAGTGGGAGAGAGACGCAAGGCATTCGGCGGGCCTCTCTCTCGTTCGGTGACTCATCGTAACGTTACCGAGCGTTACACTTTTTCATAAGTGACTCCCAGCCGCAACCTAATTTAAGACGTTGTCACGTCAAAAACTAATAAACGCAAGTAATAAATGCGATAGTAACTCTGTATGTTTGTCTGTTACGTTTTCATGGCTAAACCACTGAACCAATTATGAAAATAATTTGTTCGGAGAAAGCTTGAACCCTGGAAACTGAGAAGCAATAATGAGAAAGTTAAAATTGCTTTGTTTATAATGGGTTATTCTACAAAGTATTCGCCCAATTATAAAAATTATTTCACTAATAAGATACGGCACTTTCCGAATTTCCTAAGCGAGGGTTAATTCATTTTCATACTGACAAAACCGCGTACAAACGCTAGTTTACAATTATTTAGTGAATGAATAGGGCCCGATGCGTCTCCTTTGAATTTTATTATGTAAACCGAACAGTCTAAGACGTGGGAGAATTCTTAAGACGATTGTTACCTACAGCAACGTGAGAACTGGGAACCGACTCATTGAGAATAAAGTGTGTGCAGCAATAACAATAAATAAACATTGGTTTTAAAGTGTCGCGTTATTAACGAAGTATTGTGAGTATAATTTTTACTTCGACTGAGATAAATCTAGGTATACTACGTATGAAAATCTGTACTCATATTATTAAGCTGTAGAGTTTTTTTTTGGTTGAAGTGCTTATCTCAAGAACATCTCAGACACTATATTGGTCAAATTTAAATTCTTTTTGTGTTGGATAGACCATTCATCGAGAAGGATTATAGGTTCTATAACATCGCTTTTATTGCGAGATGCAGCATCTGCCCTTATTCTCGCAAAAATGTGCACATGCAGAAGAGAAGTAAATAACTTGCAACTCTTAAACCAATACTTTTCTTTGACACGTGTTTCGCCGATCAACGTTGCATTCCTCTGGAGATGTTGACACGTTAACCGCTCGGACATGAGTATTAGAAATATTTTCTTAACAATGAATTTTCTTGGATTTCCGCAAAGTAAAACCTATTTCTATAATGTAAATAAGTCTTATTTAGCTCACACTTTACTTTCAGTCAAACAATATTCCAACGACACCAATATAATCATCATCTCCCTAGCCTTTCCCAACTATGTTAAGATAGGTTTTCAGTCCAACCGAATTCAGCTGAATACCAGTCTCAAGTTTGTCATTACCTTACGGGTGAAGGAACGACAAAAATCTCGATTTTTTAATTAATACAAGACAGTGTAAAGCTCTTGTAGTCTGTATAATTTAAGGTGACCTTTGACCTACAGTTGAATAGCCTGGCATTGTTATAAAAATATCTTTAGTTATGCCGTAAGTTGCTAAAATATTAGAACCCATACCTCTTGACATTTATTCAAGTAAAAATGTAACCTCTAACCCGCAATTATTCACCAAAAAAATACGCTTCAAGCTTCTACATTACACAAACGAAAACTCGGAGCGACAAAAAATATATACCTTTATTTTTTTATTAAAATAAACAAAGATGGTCGCCAAAATGTAACCGAAGCGCACCGACTCGAAAACGCAAGCGAAACGCACCGAATTTTATACACAGTTATCGAACATCGAATAACAGTGTCGATTCAAAACTGACGTTGTAAATAAATAAAACTGGCGAAAATTTTCACGCACACAGATAAAAACATAACTGTGACCATGAATTTACAAGACACAGAAGGCTCAATCCTGAAAGTGAATTCACGTTTATAAAAGTAGCGTCAGTAGTTTATGAAAGTGTCATGGGCATGCATGTGAAGAGTAGGGATGAGACGCATACAGCTGATAGAAATTTATAAAAAAATAATGTAAAAGGATGAAGGGAAAGGAAGACGGAAGAAAATGTGGATGGATTTAGTGGAAAATGATAGCAGGAGAAAGGAGTGAGTGACAGCTAACGGTTGTCAGGACGACTTGCAAAATAAAGCGTGTTTAACGATTTAGGATCGTTAAACACGCTTTATTTTGTACGCGTACAATGAGATAAGGACATAAAGAAGAATCATATTTAAGCGATAAACGCAAAACTGCCAGAAAAAAAATTGAGATATTTTTCATTATACACAAGATTTGTTCCCAGCACTTAATGACAAAACTCAATTGCCATATTTTCCCCAAAACTACTTAATAACGCAACAAATGTACGTAAAAACTTTAATAAAATTTAAATAATAATCTTTATACAGTTGGCAAAGTTAATTTCTGTAAAAATAACTTGCCCCACATAAGAAATTTCTCCGGAACCGTGTGTGCGTTTACAAACACAAACACACAAAGTCATACCCAGACTCGGAACAAATACTAACAGATCATACAAAATACTTAAAAAGGAAAAAGAAATTATACGAGAATCTGTCCGACTGAGCGGCCCCAAACTTCATACATTTAAAAGAATGATAATGAAGAATTTTCCTCTAAAACTTTTCCGGAAATTTTCTAGAGCAGATAGAAAACGTGTCGTGGTTTGATTTCAATCAATTCAGCATTTCTGCATGTAAGAGCTTGTGATAGGCGTTACCTCAATCGGCAAAGTGAGCCTTCTACACCTATACATTTTGCTCCAATGCCCATGATTCATGAGCTTATAATTCGGGACTGGGGAAATTACAGAGCGCACAGGGTAGGGGGAAGGGGGAGGTGAAAAGTTGCTGTTATTGCCGATATTAAGCCGTGCGCACACCTGTGTGTGTGTGCACTAACGGTGTGTGTGTGTGACTAGTAAATTATTACACCCTCGTGCATTACGTGTGCGTGCGTGTAGGGTGACGATATTCCAGGAAATCAGCGGGACAATTTAGATACGGCACGCGAACGAAAATACCGTTACGAATTCGGTTTTATTGTAGTCAACGTATTTGTTTACTATGATTTTTGTGTGTTTTCGCAACGTGTAAAATGATTTATTGGTGTTTCGTATAATATTTGAGTGATGGAGCAGTAAAGGATGTTCAATTTCTTTTTGGGAAGCAATTTATTTTGGTTTATTGCTTTTTCTGTCTGCGGAAGTATATGTATGTATAGAGGAGCTTGCCCACTACATTGTATCATTATAATAATATGATAGTACTAGGAACATGCGAATATAAATTAATCAATCAAAGCGCTAATTGTGAAATGGCAAAGAGACAGCCCGTTAGTCAGAAAAAATTAAGGTTGTTCCAAAACGTAGGTCTCCAACGAGAAGAACTTTAAATTGAAATGTGTGGGACTGTGCTCATTTGTTTTTTTAATGGTGGTGACAATAATGATATGACACACTCTAGTTGGTCATGATAATTGGAGATGATGATGATTCCGTGCCTGACACGTCCATAGCACGTCCATAGCACGGTACGATACAGTGAGCAAACTCTTTAAATGTTACCCAAGTTCTCACAGTTGAGTGAATTAGAATGGATGTTGGCAGTCGGTCCAGTTTAGATTTGAGATGGCAACCGTGAAATATCGTTTACGCTTAAAGTACTCATTACACTATTCTTGTTACCTGTTATATAATCTTACTGCTATTTTGAACGTTAAAGTTTGTGAAGATGTATGTATTTGTTACTCTTTGACGGTTTAACGGCTGACTGGAATTAGCTGAAATTTTGCACACATTTAGGATATGGATCGAGCAAACAAGTTGTAAATTGTATTCCATTTTTGTGTGTAATATAATTACACGAAATGGAGTTTCTTGCATATTTTTGTTAGCACAAAATAACGGTGGAATGAGCAACTATAAGAATATTTTTTTAATGTTAAATGACCCTCAAAAGTGACTTTGTTTTTTAGAAAAAATAAACAATTTTACCCTTTTTACTTTAAACTTTTAAGCGAGTACAGTAAATGATAGTTCGCATTTACTGATTCAACAGTTTGTTATATATTTTACCTTATACGAACTTAAATATGTAGAGTGGGCTTTACCATTATAAGGAAAAAATATCCTGGTTATTATAAATCCTGGCTACCATACCCGTCTCGTTCGGTCGACTGAAACAAAAAAGCAAATATTTCCCGCCGTTCGGTCCCGGAATTTGATTTAGAGAAAATGTTCGATGAAATATTAACTTTCTGTAAACTGCGGGCAAAGGCCGCAGATTGAAATGATGCCAAAGTAAAGTTAATCTTATGTTTTGAAAACAATAGTTACGTCGGGAGTGATGTAAAAATAATAAATGGTCGAATCAAATCTTATAAATATTAGTATAAATGCGAAAGTAACTCTGTCTGTCTGTTTGTTATGCTTTCACAGCTAAACCATTGAGCCGATTGATTGGCATTTGATACATAGTAAGTTTGTACCCAATAGGCCACTTTAAAATTTCGATTATACTCGAGATAACCGAAATTTACGTAGGCACAAATAGTCTGGCGACAGACTGACTAGTTTACTAGACTATTTTGTCCTAAATCCTAAGGCGTAGTTTCATAGATAGACGCCAGCTTGATCGCAAGCTTGCTCAAAGCGTACTGACCATTTTGGACTTGTATAAGTCCAGGTAGTACATACATAATTCAAAAAGATACATTGGTACTTGTTTAAATTAGAACCCACAAAATCATATAACATGATAATACAGGGCAATTTATGCGGTTTGTGCATAAGTTGCCCTGTATTACGACATTTGACCACTCGAACTCTCTTTTTTCAAACAACGACGGGCGAAATTTCATCGTTATTTTAAGATATAATTTTAAGGTTTATTATGGCAAAACCAAGCTATATTAACCAACTTAAACAATTACGACACGATGTCTTTATCTTACAGCCTTAGCCAGAAGGCTACAAGCAAAGAAGGTACATCAAGGTTATAAGCCTAACTATCTAACTAATTACCAACAATTACTCTATTTACCTATCCATCGATCATTTTCCTTGGCTACTGTTTTACCGTTTACAAAGTCCAGCAGCATTGTACATCATTCAATTTGATCGTGTCGCGTTAGATGGTAATTATAATTTTTCGACGATTTCTCTTGCGCGTGCGCAAACGACCTTTGGTTCGCGTTTAGTTGTTCTATTACCTCATTGCTTGTAAATAAGTTTGTATTTTTGTATTTTTACTGTACCTATTGCTAATTGACGGTAGTTTGACAAACGGTATATTTTTGACCTTGTGTAGGTATAAACCTATAAATAAACTTATTATGTGGTCACGTTACCGTATTGGCTACGTAATATGAAGATCTGCAGTGTATGTGTGTGTGTCTATACAATATCGTATACGTTAACACTGCGATGATTCTGGTGAAAAATCATTTTTCTTATTTATCTTTCAAAAATAGCTTAATACAAAATTATTCACACTATCAGGTCATGACCAAACGTAAATAATAAAATACATAATAAGGTACTTAATAAATAAAATTATCAACACAATTATTATATTACATTACTATTCAATGCTCAATTGCCCATCTATAATTACCTAACTAAAGCCAGTTTTACACAGAGTGTGTGATTGAATATGGGTCTCTGTCAGTGTTATATTTATTGTGACATCATAATGTTGCAACTCGTATAAATTTACACAAATACACTCAGTGTGTGTGTTGCATTTAAGACTATTACCCGTCTAAACTACTTTTGATCAGCAAAATCAGTCAAAAATAAAAGCTAAATATATCCCGATTTAAACAACCCGACTCGGATAGGTTAGGTTAGGTTTTTTAGCTACCCAGAATGGGAGCCCTGCGCAGCGGGGTGTTGTCGAAATTATACGGTCAAAAGTAGTTCTGACTGATTTTGTCTGTCAAAAGAACTAGTAAAAGTGCATTGTACTTGATTGATTGCCTATTTCATGAAAAAGTCATTCAATCGAGTTGTATGTACTCTGAGGGCTGTTTAGGTAATTTAAATGATTATAATTCTGTAACTGGTGGCCTATCACAGTCGCAAAAAAATTCTATATCACACACCCAGACACTGAGCGGCAAATTGCCAAAAACGTTCCAAAATTTGAATTTCGCGGTCTACCGTGAAGCAAGATTTTAACTGCATCATATACATTGAGTGTATAATATCTTGTATCGTAGTGTAAATCCAGCTTAACCCAGTACACTGCGCAAGCGCAGGCCTTCTGTCGCGATTAGCGTAGCCTTGTAAACTGTCCGCGCACGAGTCGATAGCAACGTCACTTCATGAGCATTGTCAATCACTAATTACGTTAGCATCGTACTTGTAATATATTGTAATAATTTAAGTAAAGATATTGTTTTCAAGATGGCGTCCGAGGAGTTCTTGTTTTTAATGTATACTTTATGAATATGTGGCACAAAAACCATTAAAAAATCTTTTTATGTTGGAAATCCCATTTATCGAGGAAAGCTATAGGCTAAATAACATCACCAAGATGGTAGTAACCAAAGATACGGGTAAAATTGCGGGGGACAGCTAATGAGCTATTGAGATTCTATTTAAAACGAACAACGAAGTAAACTTGGAGATACATTTAATTGGTTATTATTACTTGTATATTAATTTGTAGAGATCCGTTACTTTATACTCGAGGTAGACTACTCTACATAGAATTATTGGTCTACAATAGACGAAGTATTATGTTATTACATTTTCCTGCCATGTCGGTCACGAGTTATCTTGTTATCATAACAATAATGAAAACTGTCGACGACTTGACGTAGAAGATACTATTGTTAAAGTGCGAACAGTAGATACGTACACAAATACCGAAAAGTGACCACTCTGATGGCCTCCCAAATCAGAACATGAACAAAAAAAGAAGAACAAAAGAGAGGAATGCCAATATTATTACTATTAATAGCTATTAATAATATTACTACTACTAGCGTAGCAACAATTTGCCACTATATACACTCAGAAGAATTGCAAATTGCAATAGATAATGAGTCCCACTTACTAACTTCTTTGTGTTTTCCAATTAATTTACATTACATTTTCACCTAATGTGTTTAACTTTTTGACCGCCATGTATAGATGACAAACCAAAATGAGCCCAGCTCACCACGGTCACGATCCCGTGACAAACTTCTACAATTATTTACTCCTTCAAACACACGTGATTTAAGACACACTATAAAGATAGCAGCTCGACAGTCGGCTGTCGCTTGGTGGTCGAAAGGTTAAGAAGCTTGGCGCTGTGGGCACAATTTCGCTATTTTGACGTCAAAATGTTCTTTCTGTTATACCTATCTACACGGACTTTGCCCTACATTTTAGCTAACACGTTGCAACAACACCTACATGCAAGTAAACACCGTTAGCTCCTAAGTACAGTCGTCAACTAAACATAGGTGGCCATAGCAACCTTCTGTTACGATTAGCATGGCCGTGCAAAGCAGCGACGCGTGAGTCGTTTGTAATTCTTGTTACAAATGAGTACAGTAAATAGTTATAGTGTTTAAGTAAATTGGTGATAAAATAAATTTGCTTAAATCCGTACTAATATTATAAATGTGAAAGTAACTCTGTCTGTGTCTTCAGTCTGTTCAGTGGTTTAGGCGTGAAGAAGAGACTTCTTCACGCCTAAACCACTGAACTGATTTGAATGAAATTTGGTACAGATATGGTCTGGGACCCGAGAAAGGACATAGGATAGTTTTCATCCCGGAAATCCCCCAGGAACGGGAACTATTATTACACGCGAACGAAGTCGCGGGCAGAAGCTAGTATATAATAAGTACTTCGATTTAATGTGACTACGTTTGTATCAGTATTGAACTCTCAAAGACTAACCGACAGCCGGTTGTCGCACTGCTATTGTCTTTCTATTGGGTCTTAAATCACTAGTGTTCAAAGGTTTAAGGACATTAATATCTTTCAAAAATGCAGGTGAAGCAATACCGTGGACACTGGTGACTTTTGTAACTTGATCCAAGATGAGATGATGTTTGCGGGAGCGAGGACGCATTCCAGCGAGATGCACAGATAAGTTGTACAGACTCTAAATTTATTTAGGGTAAAGGTTTCTAGATACTGAGTGAATAATTTGTACCTACAAATATTTCAAGTTTATAAGTATAAACATAAGTTTTGTGTTGCACACAATAAGTTGATAGGAAGTCTTCACTGTTTTCCTCAATTATTGAAGTAGGTTATGTGGTTATTATGTCGTTATTTTAAATATACCTACAGTGCATGCCATGCTCATCTATTTATTCATACTTAAATATTATAAACATGGTGGTTAGGTCTTTCAATATAGATTTTCCCCGAATTCTATAAAGTCCCAAAAGATGTAAAATAAAAAGTAAGTTTAATTGAAAAATAATATTCTTTTGGGCGATTTTAGGTTATGTTCATATGCAAAGTCTCCTACAAATTTCATAGGCAGTAATGAACACTTAACATCAAGTAATTAATTATCAAAATTAAGCAAAATGTTGTGTTGTGTGAATTAATTTGCCACTAGAAAACTGCACTATTGCGTATCCTAGACAATTATTTTATGGTAGACATTCAGACTACATGACTTCCAAGCCCATGTAGCAAAAGATAAATATACAACACAGTCATGACAGAATAACTACGCTAAACCGTCCCTATTGAGATCAAGTATTTAACTCAAATATCGAGCAATTAAAGGGCCATTTAGTCTTAATGCTACGCTTAAAAAACAATAATGATTTTGTTTTAGAAAGTTAATACAGTAATTATTATGTAAAGTGCTGTAATTCCACTTGTTAATGTTAGTTTAACTTTCAAAGGTTCAATAATGATTTTACGCAACCCATTTAAAGCAATAATGAGCACTATTACAGGGCATTAAGTTTTGGTCGGTTTTTTTTAATTCCACAAGAAAATTTCTTGTGGAATTAAAAAAAAACCGACTAAGTTCTAAAAAAAAAAATGTTGTTATAAAAATACATCAGTTGTGCAAGTTTCAACTATCTAGCTATCACGGATCTTAAGATACATCCTGGTGATAGACAGACAGACGAGCGAAGTCTGAGTAAGCAAGTAATAGGGTTCCATTTTTACCCTTCCTAAAAAGACCCTAAAAGCGCTGTCGCAAAATTTTTACTGTTGTCATCTACTTTTAAACTACCTAAAATACCGAATTTTTATGGCGCGAAGGGATGATTGGGATTCGGTCAGAAATAGAGCATTTAAGAAACTTCTTGTATACTTAGTGAGTACGAATGAATGAGTAATAACTGACCGAATGAATTAATGATTGAACTAATGGGCTTTTACTTTTACATAATTAAACTGAATGCTTTTGCAAAGGTTACTACCCTATCAAATTAATAGTATATGAAAAAGTAAAATGAATTGCATTCAATTTTATCATTACGTGTGCTGACAACTTTATTTACTAACAAAATAAATTTCATCGTGAAAAAACTCGTACATTACCACGTAATAAATTAGATATATTTTACAAATACAGTGCTAATTTTCAAACGAATTTCACTAGGTATTTCATTTTCAAATATAGCAATAAATGTTTTGAATATTTTGTTTTGTAGTAATGAATTTAATATAGAGTCTCTCATATGGTGATTACTGAATAGGTTTTGCCCGCGGCTTCGCTCGCGTTAGAAATATTGATGACCAAGCGACAGCCGGCTGTCGCGCTGCTATTGTCTGTTTATTGTGTATCGAATCACGTGTGTCCGAAGGTTTATTGCAGAATATTATCAGATACTTTCGGATTATCAGATATATCTAGTTCTAGTAGTAACCAAGCCTAGATTTTATTTATTATCATACATTACTCTAACACGATTTGCTCTACTTAGACAAAGCCAGGTGGAAGTCATAGTGGTGACCCTACTCTGCACGTTTGTCCTGAGGACTGCGTGTGGTCGGCAGCCATTATAATGATAAATGAAGCGAGGCAAATTGTTTCTCTACTTATTCATATTTAAATGAATAGGTATCCTAGTCTGATTACTCATATTTAGTAAACACGTTGATAAAGTCTGGGTTATTTATTATTGATTTATTTACAGTTTAATGTTTAAATAGTGACTTGCCCTAGCTTTGTGCGAGTGTAAAAATCTTTGAAAATCGCTGACTTTCACTTTCATTGTGGGTTGCATAGTAACCAGTGATATCGGTAGGTCATTTAAACATCTGTTACTTGCGGGAACCGAACGCGCGACACACAGTGCAACAGTCAAAATCTCAACCACTGTGCCAACCGAATGTGTTGTTTTTGTTTACGAGAAAAAAAAAAGCATTGTTGGGTCCATAATTTTTTGAAAATCTAAGAGTGCTTGTACACGGTGCATGTAGCTGGAGCAAGTAAAGATGCGGGTTACATGCGCGAGTAATATGCGCAAGCTATTTGTTCGAGTTTCTGAGTCACTGGACCCGCACATGTTTTTAAACGATATGTTTACGATGCATATAACCCGCGCAAGTGCCTCAACATGCGCAAGCTACAGGCACCGTGTACAAGCACCCTAAGGGTGCTTGTACACGGTGCATGTAGCTGGAGCAAGTAAAGATGCGGGTTACATGCGCGAGTAATATGCGCAAGCTATTTGTTCGAGTTTCTGAGTCACTGGACCCGCACATGTTTTTAAACGATATGTTTACGATGCATATAACCCGCGCAAGTGCCTCAACATGCGCAAGCTACATGCACCGTGTACAAGCACCCTAACTGACGGACTTAGTCGTTGTTTTTAATCATCTAGCCTATTCGCCAATTTAAATATCCATTACACGATAGAAGCTACACTTTTACTCGACGTCCTCAATACTGTATTGCATAATCGCTCAGCTACCACAAAAAAGCTGGCGTGTTACTTGACTAGGTTTCCTATCCATTTGCATAAAATTTTAAGACCTAATATAACTTCGCATAATGTTGTTTGGCATAATTATATTTTGGCATAACATAATTACGCATAACTGCTCATGCATAACTTTTTTAAGCATAATGTCTCTAACCATAATAATGATTAGGCATAATATTCTAAAGCATAAACTTATTAAGCATAAAGTTCTAAAGCATAACTTTTTTAAGCATAAAGTTCTGAAGCATAACGTTTGTAAGCATAATGTCCTAAAACATAAAATTTAAAGCATAAATTTCGCATAAATATATAAACATATTTTATAGGTATAACAATGGAAAATTTATTAACACCTAGAATATTAGACACTATACCCGCATGCAAGCAAGCATGCAGTATGCAGCATGCAAGCAAGCATGCAGTATGCAGCATGCAAGCAAGCATTCAGCTTGCAAGCAAGCATGCAGTATGCAGCATGCAAGCAAGCATTCAGCTTGCAAGCAAGCATGCAGCATGCAAGCAAGTATGCAGCATTCAAGCAAGGATGCAACATGCAGCAGGCAGGTTTTCTGTGACGGCTCCGGCGCTGCGGGCCTCCGGCGGCTCCAAGCGTGCTATCGTCGTCGCAGACGGCTTTCGCTCACCACCGCTGCTTCGGCTTGTTGGCCGGCTTCGCCGGCCAGCCTCAGCCGCGGCGGCTCGCTCCCAGCCGCCTGCTCCTCAGCCCGCGGGCCGCCTCGCCCCTACGCGCCTACGCGATTTTAAATAACACTCTAGGGGTAGGACAAACAAGACTACGTGGAGTCGGTTTTGCAGCAATTCGGTTCTGTCACTAATTTTTGTTGCACAGCATATTAACTTTTTAACCAACAATTTATTTGATTGTTACAGAAACTACAGCAAATTGGTTTGCTTTACATAATGTCATGTATATTTACATTTATATATCATTTGCATGAAAATTGTTTTTGTTATTTATATTAATTGTATGCCTAAACATTATTATGCTAATAGTCATTAGGCCTACTAATGTTATGCTTAATAGTCTTTAGGCCTACTAACGTTATGCTAATAGTCATTAGGGCTACTAACGTTATGCGAATCAAATTTATGCCAAAACAAATTAGTCTTTAACATGATTATGCCAACATAAAATGTATGCCTAAAAAAATTATGCCGAAGTATTATTATGCCAAAACAAATTGTGCCAAAATCGTTATGCCGAAGTATATTAGGACAAATAATATTATGCGAAAAGAAGGGATCCCACTTGACTATCACGGCCGTGCGGCTGACAATCGATTTGCCATTTTTCTGCTTCGATTGTATGCACTTACGTCATCGTTCGGCCTTTCTTTTACATGCTGAAGTATTCTATATAATAATTAGTGCTTGAAAGCAAAAACTAACATACACAACTATATTCTATATATTTAAAGGTGCGGTTTCTAAAGACGATGGTGATATAATAGTATTTACAGTAGTATGCAGTAAAATTGAGACTCAGCTGTGTCCGCAGACAAACTGTTCAAAACAGTTTTGTGGACCATTATATTTAGATTAATTATATACTGTACTGTGAATTAATAAATAAATAATAAAATAAATAAAATAAAAATAAATGATAATAAATTGACGATGAGGTGTAGAATAGAAACCTATGTTGTGTACCGCTGATTGACAAGAAACCCACTTCTTCTTCTTATCTTACTGAAATCTCTCTAACCTACATTATCTCTGGCTTAACAAAAAGATTTACCTTTCGACGACCAAGCGACAGCCGGCTGTCGGGCTGCTATTTCTTGTGTGTTTTGTAGGACAATATAGGTTGAAAATTTTAAAAACAATGACTAACTTATAAAAAATTAGACTTTTTTTAACCCTTATTATTTTTTCAGGGTTTTATGAACAAAAAATGTCACCCCGCTGAGTAACTATGAAATAAATAATAAAAATACACTAAACTGTTTTCAAACAATCAAAATCAAGGATCAAATTTAATAATTACTCACCAAGTTGCATCAAAATTGATTCAGTGGTTTAGACGTAACAGCGTGTGTCTGTTAACAGACAGAATCACTTTCACATTTGGCATGCATGGCATCCATACTAGAATATGGCTGCTACAGTCCACTAGCATCAGTATTAGATAATCCGTTTCAGACAAATCGTCTCTCAAAATACCGACTAGACAGCAAACACCAGTTTTGTTGTAACTACATAATTACATCGTACTTCTCTATTGTGTCGTATTGTCTTCTCGTAAATGTCAATTGCTAATGTTGTTCAATTATCAACTGTTTCAGTGTGTTAATTAGATACATTTTTGATTACACGTGTTTCAGCCTACATTGGTTTGTGTAAACGAAATATACTGGTAGCGCTTATCGTCTGTTGTACATAATTTCTTTTTTTTTCTTTTTAATTTAAATAAAATGCTTAGGTTAAATTTCATTTGGCGTTTGTCGGTTGTTCAGAAAAGTGTCGCTTATTGTTTTTTCCTAAACCTAAGTAGAACAACCTTTCTATTCTTTAGGCCTGACCGAAAAGTATCCTGCATGGTTTGTTGAACAAAAAAAAAAAAATCTATGTCTGGACTTTAAAAGAGACGATAATCCTTTGAGTTTGTTTCGGCATTTCTTCTCAGAGGTAGTCAGCTAGGAAATGCCGACTCCATCTAGTTTAAAATAAATGACATGTAATAGTGATGTAATATCCTACTTGCATAATAAACAATTTCAATTTCAAATTTCGTAAGAAAAAGCAAGAAGCTCCACAAACACTTCTTTCAATCAGGTTAAAGTAACCACAGTATTGTGGTTACTTTAATTACTGTCACTAAGGGCCACATCTCATTAGGACACGCAACTCCGCTGACACTAAGGTCCATAATATATCTCATTAGGACACGAGGTTGTGCAACCCGGGTTGAACCACCGAGAAAATGTACAGAGTTGTGTGTAGGTTATTTCACTAGAACACATTTAGTGGCTTGTTCCCGGCGACAGAGTCACCCGCTGTTGGTGAAACCAGAAATATGTATTAAGCTCTATGTGCCTTGACGTTCCAAAGTGACTCCATGGTCTAACAGAAACAAAAAAATAGACTTTGACTGAGTTTTTGGGCATTTCAACAGGACACCAGTTGCGCTACCAGGGTTGACCCTCCCTTTCTTTTACGACCGACGTGCGGTTAGCTAACTTAACTGTTTGACGTCCATTTTTGAAAGTGACAACCTAAGTGGTGGTTTTGGTGTTGCAGAATGTTTATAATAGTTACCGTGACCCCGGAACATAAAGGGCAACCGAAGGAACATGAGTGGATTTTAGTCAGTACAAGTCTGACACGCTCTCCCGCCGCACCCAGGACGGGAGAAGTAATTTGATGATTTCCCACTCCCCCAAAAAAAAAAGTGGTGGTTTTGGTGTTTCTCGCATAGTAGCTCTAGACACCACGGAGGCGCGATCTTGTGAATAAATAGGTGCATAAATGCTTATGGTCCTAAGGCTGAGGCTACACTAGGATGCGACGCGAACTGCGACGCACGAGCGATTGAAACAAATACATGGATTCTCACTAAATGGCTACACCGTTCATCAAATATTACTAGCGATCTTTGATTATTTCTGCGACAGGAACTACATTACTGTAATCGCGGCACCAGCTACATCGATGTATCAGTGAAATTGAATCGAATATACGCCAGATTTTCGCTTATAATAATAATAATAATAATCATTTTATTTCAGGCATCGGAGGCCCATATTATAAAATACATAAAATAATCTTAAACAAATAAACTAATACATATATTTTTAAAAACAAAAACTTAATACTAATGTACACGAAGTGTCGGCGTCGTGTTTCGCTGACTGGTGTCACGTAGCTGGCCACGAAACCGGCGGAACATAACACCCTTCGGCCAAAACTCTTCTTTGAGGAACTTCTCGAGATGCTGCGTCGGAACACGCACCACGAACGACTTGAAGTTCGTTTTATGACGCGGCTCCAACATCTCGACCCTCAAAGTCCAGTTGGTTTTCACCCGCATGTACTCCACGACCTCTTCAATCTTCGTGGAATGATGCAGTCTTGATACGTACATCAACGTTAGCCATTCCATTCCATGATAATGTATGATAATGTAGCCATTCCATGTTTATCTCGTTTCGCTCTTCCAGTCGCATCGCAAATCGCTGCCTACTGTAGCCTCAGCCTCAGGCTGAAATCGACAACTTTTAAATACGCCCATTTCCCAAAATAATAATTTCCTAAATACAACACAATAACGCATCGAATGTGTTTTGGCAAATGGCGCATTAAGTAATGCATTTTGGTTTATTTTATTTTGTTACTATTTGGCGTTTATTGCGCAGGTGGGAGTGCAACATTTAAATAAAATATTTAAAATGAATTCCTTTGTATGTATTTTGATACTCTCATAGGTATATAAATTTTACGACTTCTATACTAAAATAATCATGGAGTAAGTTTGTACTATTTATATCAAAATATTTTCATTGATATATAAAACTGCGAGGCGAACGAGATTAGGGCACATGTTAGATGGACACGAACCATATTGTGCTCTATTTTTAGAGCAATAAAATGTATTATTGCTTGATTGTTTACGATACTTTAGATTAATAACAAAACTGTAATAAACTTTAAATATTTTTTTTTATAAAATATCTAAATATCTCGTAACTGTGTGTGTGTATCCCATTTCAAATACATACTAATATTATAAATACGAAACTGACTTATGATGACATTTGAGCTTGAATCCTATGAAATGACACCAAAATATGATAAATAAATAAAATACGAGCAAAAGCTAGTCACCTATAAAGTAATAAGAAATAGCAATAAAGCATTATGCAACATAACCTTGAATGAGCTAATGCTATTATGCGATTGCATTCATGAATATTTAGTAGTAAACAAAACTCGTCTTTATTAATGGAAGACCAGGTATGCGTGGGAAGTTATCGAACTCTAGTAAGTACTAAAATTTACTTGCATATTCTATGATTTGCCTATCCGCACCGGGATTACGTATCTTGCAATCGCCGAGCGATCGCGATAATTTAGTAATATTTACTTCTCAAACGTCAATTCAAAATACGTCACGTCAAATAGCAATCTAGCGATAGTGCTGCCTCTGTGAAGCAATCAGTTAACTAAAATATGCATTTTTCGTTTGGTGGTTTCGTATTTAGTATGGTTTTTAAGAGCAAAGTTATTTTTTTTTGTTAAAGGTGATATTTAATTAGTTCCTGCGATTGCTACTTTATCGTCATCGTAGCAATAAGTGCATTAGGACAATCAGCGAGCGATTAGCAATCGGTTAACGCGCGGTGATCGCGCGATCACTGCGCAAATAATTATAGCTGATTGCTGTTTCATAGGTAATAACCCCGCGGAGCATTTGGCTATTAAAGATTGAATTTTGACACATTATTTAAACCGGGTCAGAGCCCGTACGTCCCCTAAGATTCGCACCCTGTGCCCATTCGTCCCCTGGAACTTTTGAGGGGCCTATTCGCCCCCTGAAGAATATTTATTTTAATTCATTCTTCTAATAAAAGTACATGTATATAGTCCTGGTACAGTCGCGCAGAAAAGGGTAAAATAAAAATATAATAATTCCTTAAATATCATGTTTAAGTATTTCAAATAAGATTAAGTTTAATAAAATGCCTCTAGGCTTTAGGCATAAAGTCAGTCTTCAAAATAATTAATCGATTCGTCGATCGATCGTTTTCTATTCACCACTTCACGTCACTGCGCGCCTAGTACTTTGCATTGATTAAGGTGATCTTGTGAGAAAATTAAGGAATACAGTGAATTTTAAATTTTCGTACATGACTACTTCACGTTACTGCGCGCCTAGTACTTTGAATTGATTAAGGTGATCTTGTGAGAAAATTAAAAACACAGTGAATTTTAGATTTTCGTACATGACTACTTCACGTTACTGCGCGCCTAGTACTTTTGTTCTCTTAAGTTTTCAATCATTAATACCCGTTTTTTAACAAGCCATTCGTAAAGAGACAATATTACATCGTAAGCCTATCGACAGGTTACATTATTATCATGACGGATTATCATTCATCGTAGCTCTTTTTTCAATGATCTGTTATGATTTATTAAATTAATTGCGTTAATAAACTGTTCACAAGTGTACTATGTTAACCGTTTTTAGGTAAAATATAGGTGATTTTATCTTAGGGGACCAATAGGCACCTGAATAGGTGCCGAATCTTTAACTTATATTGTGTATATATCAGAGGAGACGAACGGGTACCTTAAAAATAATATTTTTATTAAAATATTAATTGGTCCCCTACCAGGAGACCAACGGGCACCTATATAGGGGCCGAATCCACAACTTTTATGCTGGGGGACAAATCTTAGGGGACGTACGGTAAGGCGGCCAACCGTCCCGCATTCTGCGGGACCGTCCCGTAATGCTAGACGAAATCCCGCTTTGAAATTATTAGTAAAATAGTCCCGTAAAACGATGTATGCGTCCCGCATGTCCCGCAATCCTATTTTTCTACCACACTTCTACACAACCCCCACACGCGCGCACGGTCCACAGCGCAGGAACACAGATTATAATATTGACAAGCGTATCGCGCTTAATCTCGTTCTCTTTCTCTCTACTGAACTCATGAGGCGTAAGAGCGGGAAAGGGGCGCACGGGTACCTAATGGAATTGTTTTGATTTTAAAAATTAGACTTTAATTGAATTTAAAGTTTTTATTTTATCATTCATCAATTAGTGCAGATACCTAGTTTGGCTACGACTTTAAACGAAGATAACTTGTTTGACGAAGTTAATTATGTGTCTACTTACGTAAACAGTGATATCCTAAAGGGCTGGGAGGAGAACAAGTACAGCACTGAAAAACGATGGTTAGAGGTTTTCGATAAATTGCAAAAAAAATGGAATACCGATAAAGAACTGCTTGCTCATTGTCCAGTATCTGCTTTGCTTACCAGGGACGAACGCGCCTACCGAAAGAGTTTTTTCTTTGATGAATGCTCGGTGGTGGACGTCCGAAAAGTCGTCACTAAAAGTGAAAACACTATGAGCTCTGCTAATCCCTAACACCCCCCCCCCCCCCCCCCAACTCTATCTATTCACCAAAAGTCCCGCATTCAGTTTTCAGAAAGTTGGCCGCCTTAACGTACGGGCTCTGACCCATTTAAACCTTCGAACACAAGCGATTCGAGATACAATAGGAAGACGAAAGGTCGTCGAAAGATTGTGGAGCTTATGTAAAAATCAATAGTTACTAAGCAAATCTAGGCTATATGTGATGAAATGGCTTATTAGTACATACTTAATAACTTATAATTTAAGTAAAGTTTTATTTCTTTTTTTCCACGTCGTTCAAGAGGTTTTTTTGATATTTGTCTAGTTGATGTCTTTTATATTGTTAGTATGCATTAAGGACATTTAAGGTTAGTGATTTCAATTTGAACATTTTTAACCTTTGAGTTTGTTTCGGATGTTTCTTTTTATAGTAGTCGGCTAGGAAACACCAGCCCCATAGCTCGCTTAAAGTAAAAATATCAGTAATATACATATAGCGTAAAAATATGTCACCAATTTACAAAATAAATATCATTTTATTAACTTCGACCTAAAAAGTATAGTCACGGACACACCTATTTAACGCTTTCGATTCTAGAAACTAACATTCGACAGGAACAACTGCATACCGATTATCGTTAATCGGCACACAATCGAGAATCGAACGATCGCGTGCATAGATGCAACCGATTGCTTGTAATCGATTGTCTGCCGTCGCCAGAATGTGGGTCAACTTAAATTGAAAGACACTGCGACACGTGAATGGTGGGTTCCTGAATGAGCTGAAGGTTGCACCCTGTTTTCTAAATAAAAGCGTTAGAAAGAGACAAAAAGTAGCCTATGTTAAACTCCATCCCTTCAACTATCTCCACTTAAAACATCACGTCAATTCGTCGCTTTCCTTTTGCCGTGAAAGAAAGACAAACAGACAGACAGACAGACAGACACACTTTCCCATTTATAATATTTTATTAGTATGGACAAAGGTGACTGACTGACATAGTGATCTACCAACGCACGTCCCCACTGGACGGATCGTGCTGAAATTTGGCATGCAGGTAGATGTTATGACGTGGGCATCCGCTAAAGAAGTATTTTTGGAAATTCGACCCCTAAAGGAGTAAAATATGGGATGGAAATTTCGATATCCACGCGGGCTAAGCCGTGGGCGAAAGCTAGTCTATAATAAAACTAGCTGCATGCTGCGGTTTCTAGGGTGTTCCGCCATGTTTCTAGAATCTTAGTTCCGTCTGTGCGTTGATTACTGACAAAGATCCTGTTGCTTCTATTCTTGATGAATAAAGTAGTAAACTGATTAACTGATTGTTAAAATGTGAGACATGAAATGAACGAAGTGTTTTTTGTGAGGAGTAGGTAGCCGTTAAAGAGCCGCAAAAAGGTTAAAATTGAAGATCAGAATTTTGTATTGATTATATATTAATAGCATAAAATAAAATCTAAGGTTGGATGGATAGATTTATCAATGAACAGGTTAATTGATCTGGGCGGTGAATATTGTATGTGTTACTGTGTTGTGAAGGTCGCGCCATTATTTCAGCAATATTAAAGTAACATGTTTTAGCTCTATGATAATTTTATAAAATAACAAATTAGCATGCATGTACTTCTCAATGTCTTAGCAATAACGAGTCCAATTAAATAGCTCTAAGTGGAACAACACAGCTCCCAGCCTAGGTGTAAAATTACGTGTAAAAAAATTAATTGCGGAAGTAATAGTGTAACTGTGTGTGTAAATGCGCATGTATCGTTACTATTTTTACTGATATTACTTTATATACGAATCTTCTGTTCCCTATTTTACTTCTTTGGAGTTGGAATTCCCTAAAATCCTTTATTTATTACAAAAAAATAATTACAAAGAATATACCCTTCATATTTCATATCTCTAGGTCTAGTGGTTTCGGCCGTCCTTTGATATATCATCACTCAGTCAGTTTAAACCTTCAAACACACAAAAACTGTAGCAGCCCGACAGCCGGCTGTCGCTTGGTCGTTCTAAGGTTGAAATTTTATATTTTGTATAGTAGATTAGCACTCAGGAACAATGCTTTCTACGAGTAATTTTTTTGTCTGCTCTGCTCTTCGTCTTCACCCGACTGCCGAAAAGAGTGTTATGTTTTTACTTCTTTCTCTTGATATTTATTTTCTTCATTCATTCTCTCTCCCTTACGTCTTATAAAGAATCTAGCAATACGGCAACATTTTGTAAACATGCCTAAATGGCTTCAGAAGGAGAACGCTTTTCAGTTTCCGATAGACCGTTATGAAATGAATACTGATAATATTTGCCGATTCGATCGGGAATATTTGCCCTTCTAATAATATAAGCTGGAACATAACATCGCCGGGACGATGTTCCTCGTTTGCTTTTATAACTTATGTGCATACACGGTTCGTTATATACTTGTATCATACATGGGAAAGTGTGTATCTGTTTGTTCGTCCGTTTTTCACGGCAAAACTAAGCGGAGCGACGTATTGACGTAATTTTTAGGTGGAGATAGTTGAAGAGATGGAGAGTGACATAGGCAACTTTTTGTCTCTTTTTAACCCGAGCGAGGCCGCGGACAAAAGTGTAATATTTATAGGTGTATTCTGTTTGAGATCATGACTTTGACGCTGCAATAGTAGTAACCTTGTAATATCTATTTATTAACATTGTAAAGTAAGTTTAGAAGTTCCAACGTTAAATGAAAAATAAACCCTTACCGGATGACATTGTTTTCAGTCTGTCTGCAAAATCTTTCGCAGGCTGTTTTTATGATATATCTACGCAATACATATACGCAGAGGAAAAAAATAAACTAAAGTCAAGTCTCGCCAATAAGACAAAACCCAAAATAACCTTAATTTTTAGTACTATATCTTTCTTCTACCATTTTGTTTTAGGAAAATAAAATTAAGCTCTCACGCAGAACAAAACAATAACTTATGCGCGAGCAAAGTCGCAGGCAAAAGCTAGGGCAGGAGAAACACCAAACTAGTCGTGATAAGCTTATATTACCATCTTTTCAGTTGTATGAAGGGCACTGAGGTACATTACATAGACATTAGTAGATAGTTACAGACACACATACCTACATACGTGTCGTAGCTATTAGCACCGGTGCGATTCCGCGGCCTTTTAGTGCTAACACGTCGCAATTATCACATCTAAAACAGGCCAGCCGTTCGTTAAGTACGATATGACGGACGAACAGTTTAACGCGACATTAGAATTGTTGATAGAGTAACGTATTTTAAATGATTTTTAAATGATTTATTGGTAACTAGTTGTTCTTGTGATTTTACTCAGGTCTATTTTCACAGGAGTCGACGCGTGATGATATACAGTCTACACTATTTTTCATTTATCTACTCACAAAGTATTTAAGGAAATAAATTTCCGATCGGGCAGACAATTCCAAAGATAACAAAAATAAAAACAGTTGTATTTTATGTTATAGGTATCGATAAATTTCAATTCCGATTCATGTAAAACGTTTAGCAGTAACAATTTGAAAAAAAAAAGCTTTTGATAACAAAAAAAAAACATCTGCAACATTACCCAAAATTTACATTAATATCGTAATACCAAAAACCCCGTCATTCCAAAAAATAAAACGCATCGTCATCGAAAATAATTAAACAAACCGCGTTGGGCAAATTCAGGCAAACACAAAAAACATCAAAATATTTTATTAAAGCCCAATTTCGAGGCACAACTGACAAACGTTGAAAACGCCATCAAGTTTTCACGCTTCAATGACTTTGCCCATCGCCCGGGTTTGCCCGTTATGTCCCAGGGTGCCCAGCATACCCCTATTGTATCGCAGTCGTAAATATTTGAAAAACGCCGTTGGCTATGTAGCTGTAACTAACTGGACTGCTGTATATCACGTGAACTTCCAGAGAAGATTATGGGGCTTTGAAATAAGCGATTTCAAAGTCTCTATGAACGGCTATAAATAAAATAAAATAAAATAAAAATAAAAAATAAAAATAAAAAAGCCTTTTATTTCCAGTTTTTACAATTTAAAAAACACGGTATCTACCTCTATACTTATAAGGAATAACAAAAAAATAATAATTAAAAGATTAAAAACATTTTTTTTTTTCAGATATAAGTATCTAACTATAATTAATAAAAGATAATATTTTAAGTATTTAGGTTTATACATATAATTATGTTACTGGAACCCCTCTCAGGTAAAGGCCTCCTCCAAAGTTTTCCATTTCTCTCGGTCTTGAGCTATTTTTTGCCATTGTGGACCAGCTATTTTTTTAATGTCATCGTCCCATCTAGTGTGTGGTCTTCCTCTACATCGCTTACCGGATGGGCCTTTCCATATTGTAACTGTTTTTGTCCATCTATGATCCTTAAGACGTGCTACATGGCCAGCCCATTTCCACTTAAGCTTTTGACTATAGCTGAGAGCATCTATTGCTTTTGTTTTGGATCTTATCTCGGTGTGTTTTATTTTCTGTACTCTCTTAATGTTTAACATACTGCGTTCCATTCCTCTTTGGCATGTTATTATTTTACTTTTTATTTTGCTCGTAAACTTCCACGTTTGGCATGCGTACGTGAGACACGGAATGAGACATGTGTCCATGATTTTTTTCTTTAGCTTGACAGGCATTTCGCTTTTGAATATCTCTTTGCAGCTCCAATACTTATTCCAGGTATGTTTTACTCTTCTCTCCACTTCGAGTTCGTTGCTCTCTCTGTTGAATCCAATTTGTTTCCCTAGATATACATATTGATCGACATAATCTAATGGGTCGTTTTCGATTACGATTTTTGTTTTTTTGTAGTTTGTCATAAGTTTGGTCTTTGCGATGTTCACTTCTAGTCCTACTTGTTTGCTTGCTTTATGTAAAGTGTCTAACATATATTGAAGTTGTAGGCTCGATTCTGATATTAAGATCAAGTCGTCGGCGAACCGTAGGTGATTTAGGTATTTGCCCTGGATATACAAACCACATGAACGGCTATAATAATGCTTAATTAATAATTCTTTTTATCTGTGTATCATAACCAAATTACACCAGCTAAATATCAGCCAATTCATTTACCGTTTGAATGTAAAAAGTAGAGTCTATTAGGTAAAAAATCGTTCGTAGTTCCATAAAATTTTCCAATTTTCCTTTTTTTTTAAAGTCAATAAACATGCAGAACATTTATGCTATTTAAAGAAACTTTCCGAACCAGACGTTCTTCGTATCAATGACAATTAATTGTTAAGCAAATAAATATAGGTATTAACATGTATAATTTTATTTTACCAGAATTTGAATAATCCATTGGATATGATTCATAAGATGCAGCAAAATGAATACAACTTGCTTTCAAATTGACAGAGTTCAGTAGCAATAAAACAACATAAATATCAAAACCCATTCCTTCAGAGATAGCGTGCAAAAACTGCATGGCAGTACCACATTTATCTACATTGTGGCAATACCGAATAAATACTAGCAATACGCCGTTTGCGTGGCCAAACAATGTCTTATCAAAGTCGAAAGTTGCCTGCGGCACGGCCCATCAATTGCGCGAACTCTTCCGTAAGCGGCAAGTATGCAGATCCAACGACAAATACTTTCGACGATTTCCTTTCCGATTGCAACTGAAACCCGACCGTGTATGAGAATTTAGTGGCGCCAGTTGCAGCCGGGATTTGGACTATTGTTTGTATTGAATTGATTGTTATTCTTGTAGAAAAGCATACAAAATGTGCAAATGTTCTATAACGAAAAAAGTGTAGATAGGTTACTCAAACGAAATTCTATTTTCAAAAACGGCACACTAACGCACACCTACATTACACGTCAAAGTAGGATGACATAATTGAAGTAGTGCGAGTGAAAAAGAGATAAACGTCAAATGTCAACGCGATACTCAGTATCATGTTTGTCAATTGGCAAACTTTTAATGTGCCACTTTTTGACTGCATATAACCTATCTACAGTTTTTTACTTATAACCTCATTGTCTATAACAATGAAACTAAAAAAGAGAAAAGAGAGGCTGACGTCATTACCACATGGGATGGCAAACTGGCAATGCTTAATGCCGAATAGCCAAACGTCACTCAATTTTAAGACGTCATGAGACGATAAATATGTTGCTGTCTTTGTCACTCTAAACGGAAAAAGTAAGGATAGCAATAGATTTAACAGCGACTTTAAACTAAGTAAGGTTTGAATATCCGGGGTTGCAGAATGTTTATAATGGTTACTGTGACCCCGGAACATAAAGAGCAACCGAAGGAACATGAGTGGGTTTTAGTCAGTAAAAGTCTGACACGCCCTCCCGCCCCATGGCGG
Organism: Athetis lepigone; assembly: GCA_033675125.1. Classification (NCBI taxonomy): domain Eukaryota; kingdom Metazoa; phylum Arthropoda; class Insecta; order Lepidoptera; family Noctuidae; genus Athetis; species Athetis lepigone. The sequence goes on from CM066217.1 coordinate 3,980,024, forward strand.
GAGAAGTCATTTGATGATTTCCCACTCCCAAAAAAAAAAAAAAAAAAAAAAGGTTTGAATATTCGGCCCTAGCGTCTGATTTAGACTACAAAAGGTAAACAAGATTCACGCAATTGGAAAAGTTAGAAGGCACAATACAAGGCATTAACATCATAAGGTATGTAATTGTTTATATAACCAGACAAGCTGTCCCCCGCGGTTTCACCCGTGTTATATCAGATTTTTGGTTAATAAAAAAAGAAGATAAAAAGTATTCTATGTCCGTCCCCTGGTCTTAAACTACCAATTTTCCCCACCAATTTTCAACCAAATCAGTTCTGCCATTCTTGAGTTATAAAATGTATAACTAACACGACTTTCTTTTATATATAAATAGATATACTGTGAACGATCGAATGAACTATTTTCCACTACACACCGCATCAACTTTTCACTATAATATTAAAACGTCAAATAAATATTTTGGTGGTTACCACTCGACACTGTTGATGTAATTTAAAAGCTGTTCTGTACGCCCTGCAGTATTTCGTGGTTTCATATTTGGTTTTTCGGGGCACCACAATAACATATTTTCCTGCATTCATATTTTAATAATTTTATTACTGGGCTTTTTGGTTTTTCGTTTAGTATTACACCTATTCATAATAGCAATGTCCAAATCAAAATTATTTTGTCAGAAGGTAGTAATTAGTAGAATATGTTTGGCCTGTTTACCTTGTCAATTGACTTAATGTGTGGGATCTGATTAGACTTTATTGTCAGATGCTACAAAATATTTTAGCCAGGATATTAATGATGATTACCAGAATAGTTCATCCTGGTTTTCCAGGTAAGTAGTCAGCTCTATCTCTCATATAAGTACATAATTTTTTTCTTTTACCATATGCGGACTTTCCCGATAAATACCTGGACACTATGTACCGTAATGTATGATATTTTGGATACTAAATAAATTAAACTTGATGAGATTTTGTAAAACAAAGTCACAGATGTGACTAGTACAGCTGAAGTGGAAATGCACTGGATACATCGCCAGGATGACGATTAAACTGAGTTCGTCGTTTGATTTCTTAGCCAAAGACAACGACATAAACTAGTCATTTCATGAAGAAGTACATAATTATAAAATTATTAAAATCACGTAGAATTCCGATTACCCATATTCTCTATTCTTACCTTGACCGCGATTAAAATCTTAAAAACGTATTTTCACATCATGAATGAGTTGCAGAACTTACCTGAAAAAAAAAAGAATAATTTTATTAATCAAAACAGTCAAATTGGAGAGTCATAAAAATATAATACCGTATTGTATGAAGCGTTTTATCGATAAAGTTCCCATAAACAGAACCATAAAAACTATGAATTTGATTATAATAATCTATACCTAATATTGAATATTGCCGTGCTGTAGTTACCGGTTTTCATGTAGTTATTACTTTTTTAGTACACGTAAAGTCCCTGTTGTCATTCGAAGAACTGACAGTGGTTACTGGTAGTCAAAAGCCAGAAAGTCTGACCAGCCTTACCAAGTTGTATCGTGTCGCCTATCAATTGACTCAACTATGAATAGACTCCTTCGGATAATAAATCTTAAGAGAATCAATTTGAAATACTGAAACTGTACAGACTGTACAAAACCTCTTTCTTGAATATTTTCAAACAAACCTATCTATTCAAGAAATGAATCAAAACTGTTGCGTTGTTTAAAAGTTCTAAGCGTACACAAAGACGGACATATACACACAGCGAAAATGTAGTGAAGAAGAAACTCAATAAAAGAAATTGAATTGATTGTAGTAGGTTGATGTGTTAGCGTCGTTACATTACATAGTTACAATTAAACTAAATCCCAAAAACAAATTAAAAACTTTAGTCAATTTATGACTAAACAAGGAAAATATTAACCCGACCTCCAAACTATTAATAAAACGAACTAGATTTTAATATAATAGTACCGAACACTGAAGGAATTCAATCTAAACAATGGTTGCTTAGCGTGCACCACTTGAGAGTTAACAAAACACTACAAGTTAGATATCGGCTGATATTAAATTACTTGGCCGAGCAGCCATGTTGGTTCTGCCAATAGAGGTCTGATAAGGCGCACCCCGCATCGAGACATGGTTTTACCGTGAGCTATGCAGTTCTTGTGTACATTTTAAGCCCCTCGATGCGGGGAGCTATAAAGGAGTTTGATAAAAAAAGTCAAAGAAAAATAGAACTTAAAATAAATCTGAACCGTTTTACGGATATATAAAAGGCTTGTGTTTCGCCCAAAAAAGTACCAATTTTACTACCAAAAAAGTTCTAAACGTTTACCAAAATGGATAAATGGTCACCAAATTACGCTTCTTAAAATATTATGAACTAAATCCAATTTGGTTTTTATATGAATTTGACTGAAAACTGAAACTTTATATGAATCACTAGTAGATCTGGCGCTCGGCGGCGTTGTGTGGTCACAGTTCTAACCTAACCTAACCTAGCAAAATTTGGTGACCATTAATCCATTTTGGCAGCCAAAAAGTTTTTTGTTGATTATTTAAATTATATCCTAAATAAAATCACCCTTGAGTGACCTTATTTCATGCATCAGGTTTAAACTGAATAGGTAGGCCACTGATATTGCCTTATAGGTTTAAATAATTGGCGTGCAAAACGAGCAATGAACATAACTTTAAAAATACATAAGTAAATATCTCATATCCGTATTTGTGAGCAAATAAAGCCTGCGGTCTTCAGCATATCACGAATTCACGACTCGAATACTATGGATATTTACATACTAATAAGCCCCGAAAGCAGACTTATGTTGGTCTTTTAGAATATTCAATATACTCCCAAGACTTTATCCGTACATAAGTAAAGTAGTAGTAGTATAAAATGGTAAATTATATAGACTGATTGTTGGTATATTAACGGGTGATACATCAACGCAGAATTCTAAACGCTGGTCAAAGAGCCATGAAAATTGAAAAATGAGTGAAAAGTAAGCATCCACTAAGAAAGGCTTTTTGGGATTTCCAATGTTAAAGGGATAAAATAGAAGAATGGAAGTTTTAACATTCACGCGGGCGAAAGCATTTTGGTATATTTCAATCACGGCCATCTGATCCTAAGCTAGGCATTATAACCTAGCAACACATAAACGTATTTGACAATTGATTCTTTGATCTGTGAAAACACAAATAAAAGTCCTGGGTGGGAATCGAATGTCTGGCTCAGCACTCAGGGTCACTAACCACTAGACCAACAAGCCAGTCTATAATATTCCAAAACGCAATGACACAGCTCCGTTTCGCTACAGCTTAGCTCCGCTATAACTTAGCTCAGCTACGTTTAGCTCATCTCTCTTCTACACCTGAGTGCACTTTCCTAGCTCCTAGGTAAACTGATAGAACGGAAGCACCGCTGATAATGATCTCGCTTCGTACCCCGACGTCGCCTGCCCGCGACAACCTTCAAGCGCAAATAGATTTTGGATGAAAAAAACGTTGCAGTTCCGCTTACTGTTTTCGGGGTTTTATTTCGTCTGGTTTTAAAGACGGCATGAAATTATTGGTGGATGAGGATTGCTTTAATATTATCGAAACTTTGGTTAGTGTAAGACTTTTAATTGTGCTACTTACTATTATAAACGGTAAAGATGGATAAATAGATGGAATGGGTTTTTTTGAAACTTTCAAATAACATTCATACATCAGAATAAACAATAATATATGGCTACATTATTATATCACGCTATGAACCACGGAACGGGGCAGTTACCACAGACCTACGACTTCAACGCAGATGAATGAAGTCAAAAGCACAAAGAAATAAATAACTACAGTAGTATGTAAAGAACATTAAAAAAAAAACGCCCATTTCAAAACTAAATAATAATCAACAGAAATACAACAACACATAATGAACACCATTTCCAAGAAAATATACCTTTATATAATTCTAGTGGCATTTACAAACCGTCAAACGCTCATAAATGCAGGCCATAAAAATAAAAGTCTAATAATTCATAGTAAACGTCAAAATTCCATATAGTTGTAAGTAGTTATGACGTTTTGCGTCATGCAAGCTCATAGGCATGCAAGTGAAGCCGCGTTGCATGCAGGATTATTCGTGGAAACTGTGTCGAATCGTATTTTATTTGCAAGCGAAAAAATATAAATACATAATGCAGCATCATCTATTTCCGAAGTTGTTATTTTTGTGTCTATCGCGTTTGGAGGTTGAAGTGTCATGAGAAATATCGGACAACAAATTCTTTGTGCAAATTCTTAGTATTATTTTGTTACGTAATTTGTTGTTTGGTTTTGTTTTAGGTTGAACTGGTTCAATGGATAGGCGGGCTACTTGTTGCAGAGCAACCTTTTTTTTGATACTATATTATTTTTGTATCTTTTTTTGGAATCAGTTTTAAATTATAAGAAAGCATGTCATAATTTGTTGTCTTTGTCATAGCTACATTACAGTTTTTAATTTCCACTCATTGTTATTTATTCAATAAATATCTTAGTTCTCTGTTCTCAGGCTTTCAATCATCCGCACTACAAATCATTCAGTCCACTCATCGTTTATTCTACTACTAATAAGTTTTTTAGTTAAGCTGTATTTCTTTTTGGACAACGATAAGTTAATTGACTCTTAATCCCAAAATTTAGTATTGCCATACAACGTGGCAATTTGGCCGCCTATCCTGTCCAGCCGTTCAGCCTCATATCCTGTCAACAGCGATGCGGACGAGTTTTTTGATGCCATTTGTTAACTTCGAATACGGTAAAGAAACATGGACTTTTAAAATAATAAGTCTGTAATCGCCAATCTACTTTGAGCAAGCGTTCAAATAAAAGAAAGATAATCTATATGACCGAAGTGTCTGGGAGACGTGTCTTTTTGCCAACAGACATCCATCGAGCAGGTATGTCAATATAAAGCGCTGAAGCGCTGAAGCGCTAGTTACACATCATTTGATTGGTCATCTTTTTTGTGCTCACCGACATTTTATTTATATGAGTCTTTCGCAAGTATTTTCTACGGCGGGTACTTATAGACTAATGATTACTTGTTCTTTATCAAGGACGGCTGGTTGTATTATCATGAATGAACTTGAAATGAACTTCACTTAAACTAAAAGCTTACCATCTTATGAATGACTATAAATATATTTTTTCGGACAAGATAACTTCGAGAAATATAAATCCTTTTATTAAAACCTTCTTATCCAAGCGTAACAGCCAGGCTTAACTTTATGCGTTCCACTTTAAGCAAATAAAACAACCTGCCAACAAACTTCCTTACACTCCTAATATATTCCGCTGGCACATTAAAATTACCTTCCGCTTTTCCATACTTTTTGTTAGGCAAACATCACTTGCATACAGGCATTCAGACAACGTTCCTAGGATCGTAAATCTCTAGCTTCAAGTCACAGACATCCGCATTTGCTGGGAAGGGGGGGTTAAGGGGGGAGCAGGACAGTGGCATCCGTCCCGTCTTTTGTTTTGCAACTCAATTAAAACTTGGCTGTTGGTACCGACCACGCTTAGAAGGTCGTTAGTAAGTTTAGAAATACACACGTCACGGCGTAGATCACTGTTTCATGTGGATTTTGTACAATTAAACCCTGATACAGTGCTACGCGGAGTTAATTTGAACCAGATTTAGTTCGCACGTTTACTTCGTTCTTTTCCGAGTTCTTTTGTGATGGGGTCTAGGATAGTACCTTGGGGTACTCCGAATATGCTTCCATTCTATCACTCACACAACACCTGACTTTTATGAATGATGGGAATACATAATGATGGAGACTGAAATTTACTGTACTAGATCTTAATAAAAAATGCTATTTTCGAGTCCCATTAACCCAAAATTAACCATAAAGCCTAGTGTTACTTGATCGAATGCCTCAAACAAAACTTTCATATCAAATGGCGGTTATAATTTGAATCTACTTCGTGCATCGTCGGCTTTTGATCGGCATGCGTTCGGCGTATATGATTCAGTCCTTCTACCATGTATGTCGTAACTGTAACGTTTCAAGTTTTTGATACGCTTCTGGTTACAGGAAGTGAACGCTTGACGCGACCGGATTCGGCGAAGTTTTTGAATTGTGATTCTGAAAGGACACCTGTGTTGTTATGTCGTGTGAATGCTAATTTTGCGGCGCGATGTTTTCTATTAAAGTTAAAGAGAGCATGTACGGATCGTATTTGCTACATTTCGCAATGTTATATCGTTTTCATTCTGTGCTCGTTATTTTCTCGTTCGGATTTTACAATTTACGGTATTTTGCCGTAGTAAGCCTTCGTTGTAATTATAATATCTTCATAAAAACTACAGAATCATGAGTTACATGGGAATTATGATCATACAACTGATGTACTGCTTGCTAAAGCATTTCATAACTATCTTTTTTACTCGACTCTTAATCCAATTAACAAGTTCTTAAGAAATCTATCTAAAATAATGTCACGGCGTTAATCCCGTTGTTCACACATCGCCTTGTTTCTCGGTAATGTCCGTAATCTGGCGATCCTTATCAGTAGGCGTCGCAGGCGCATGTTTGAACAAGTGTTGCGTACCTTATTATGTGTACCTATGACGTTCAATGGCTACGTTTTTTGGGGTTCTAAGGTGTTGAGTGTTTTGTATTTAAAATGTATTAAGCCTTAAGTGTTTTTGAAATAGCTTTTAACCTCTAGCCTCTAGCCTGAAGATGTTCGAAGGTGAGGTCTAGGATGACAAACAAACGTGTTCAAAATTATAAGATGACAGCTGTAATAAAATAAATCTAAATATTATTCAATAAGGACTGGTCTTAGACAGCCGATAGCTCAAATAGAGAAAAATAAAAATATATTAGGAAGCTTTTTGAACTTCAGTGGTAAAATATAAAAGCAAATTTTTAAGTAAGTTCAATTAAAGGACCAAGTCGTTAGAATCCGGTGTGTCTGATATTATTTTACTTATTACATTATATTACTCGAATATTGCTTTACTTTTAAGTGTTCTTCAAATGTTATTTACTACTCCTACAATATCTAAAGTGGCTACATTCTCAAACACGTTAAACATTCTTCAAAACGCACCCACCATTATCAGAAAGCTACTCATGTTTGTTCAAGTGTCACTTGTCGTTACGCAAACGTGTCGTCGGCGTTACGTTGACAATGGCTTCACTATTTTATACCTTCTATATTTTTGTTTTATACATTACTTTTTATTAATAGTTTTGACGACAACTGGTTTTTTATTTGATAGAGTTTGTACGTGTGGTGGTTTCTCTATTTCGTCTTGGCTTTACCGGTCGTTGTCATGCCAATATCATAAGTAAATATTATTCGTCATTTGCTCAGGCTAAGTCAAATTCTTTTCTTAATTCGAACTAGCTGTTTTCAAAGGTTTTCATTTTCTGGCACTCTTTAATCCTTTGTTAAACCCTGATAGAGGTTGAGTTCCTGAAAATCGGTTGCTCGAGGCGCACTATATCATAAAAATAAACTATTATGCATAAAACATGTTTTTATCTTCAGTAGATTTGGTTGTACTTGGATCACCACCAAAAAACCTGCCAAAGCAAAAAAAGTTTTACATTTCTTGCAATTTCGAAATCGATCACCAAAACACCCAGTTCAAAAACTGTTAACCTCAAAAACAAATGCCAAACTCGATTTTACCAGCAGTATAATAATTTAACCGTCAAGTGTATGCATATGCAGGTACTGATAATACCCTTACACACACACACACTCATAAGGACTAAAACAAACATTGCGACATGGATCCATTGTTTAAACATCGCTTGTGACTAACGCGGTAAGTTTTTGTATAGCATGGTCTTTTAGACGACCACCTAGCGTTCTGTTTCAAAAGTATTAAAGCACCAGGAACTTGAAAAGTTGTCATTTAAAATAAAGAAGAAGAGAATTGAGCAATACTTTTGGGAAGTAAAAAATATAATAAGCGACAGAAATTTACAGAATGATGTTACACTGATAAGGATGGATCGAATGTAGAGACGGCTTTATGGGTCAGACCTTAAGGTATTGCTTACGAGGATTGCCAAAAATATACTTGGTCCTAAGGGATTTGTACACGCATTATTTTGTTCATAGGAACCTTCCTTGGACTCCAACAAATATTTAACTAAATATTAGCTGTGTTGGTCCAGCCCTTCTCGAGTTTTCTACTTATCACACATGTAGGAATTGATTTCTATTTATCATGATTTATCAATTAAATTGTCTCAAATACTCTTCCTCCTCTGTTTGAGATAAAGAAAAATTGTGACACTTATACACTGAATGTGATAGTAACAAAATAATGAAAATACTTTTCACACAGTTCAGCAATATTAATAGTTCAATATCCGTGCAACTCGAACAATTGGACTTCACCGGGTTCTGTATTGAAAAAGTGATTAAAATCCAAATCGTTTAGCATCCGACAGAAATTGCATTTTTCCACGTTAATCCCCGAATTCGTAGTAAAGCTACGGTAATAATTCCGAATGCCAACAACGCACCTCTATCGATTCATCGCGTGTTACTAAAACGGATGTGTATTTAACGAGCGCATACTTCGCTGGCTGCGAACCGACGCGCGATCGTATCGTGCGTACTAAGCGAGCCGTGTAAACATAACAGTTTAACCACGGTAAAATGTCGTATTGGTGAGATGTGTCGCGTTAGTTGGTGCAATGTTGGATGTTAGGGTTGTCATTATTTATGTTAGTGAGAAATGAATTAAATTTGAATTTGTTTAAAACATAATATATACTTATTGTGGAATGTTTTTTTTATTAGTTTAAACAAGCTAGTCTCTAAAGTCATCATTCAGATTAGATAAATTCTTATTTTATGTGACAGCCCAATTTCTTAGGGATTAACTTTATTTAACATCACGCTACGACTTACAGGAGCAGAAGAGACCAAAAAAAACATAGGTACATTTTCATATTATATGACGTGAAAAATGTTCAATTTTTATTATAAATTCTACGGAGTAAGAGATTCGGTATAGTTAAAATTTATTAAAAAAGCCGGTGTAAGAGTGAAAACTAAAAGAAGAATTATATGAATAAAATTTCATAACCAGAAACTAATGTCACTATTACTGGTCTACATAAAAAAAATATTATATCACTTTTATTACACCACAACTAGCTATTATGAAAACATTAATGACTAATGACCAGTACTAAAGTGGTTAAGTGTGGTTACGACGCCGTTTGCACAAAACGTGTATGAGTCGTTTATTAGTTTACTAAATTACACAGTAATGTACTCATTTGAATATAATATAATGCTAATATAAGCCTATTAGTGGCATTACTGGACCACTGAAGGAAAAAGGCTTCTTCTCAAACAGAAAGCGAGCATTGATCACCACTCTTGCTGAAGTCGGATTGGCGATTTCGGACTTATCAAAAATAAACTTTAGAAAGCTCTAAACTTGCTCGAATTCGAACCCACAACTTCTTAATAATCTCAGAATAATAAATAGAAATTTTGTATTTTATGTTAATGTATATGGAGTGGCAATGACCGGCCGGTCTAGTGCGCCATTTTTGGAGCAGCTGAAACAATGGCAAGAATGACATGGGCCTCTAAACAGGGCCAGGATCTGCAAATCCACGCAAGTCAGGCGCGTAGCTGGGTACGGGCTGAGCGGCGCAGTGCACTGTGGTCTCGTTACATTTTTATCGAACTCATTTTTTAGACAATGACTAGGGGGGTGAAGATTTATTTGCTACAGACCTGTTGCTGTCTTTGTCACTCTATGGGCATAAAATAAGAACAGCAACCATAAAACTGCCGAAACGCGCCAGCCCTAGCAACTCGTATTTAATCGGCAGCGCTCTGTGATGCATCTATTCTCTTTAATCTGTGCCATGACTGCTAAACTAGAAGCGTCGACTAATTGTAACGATTCCAGCGCTTGCCGAGATTTCTAATTTATCGTGTAACAATGGAAACGGGCTGTGTTCCCGTGTATAGTTAACGGATGGGACTCCAGCGCAAATTGGATCCGATACGTTTTTTGGTGCAATTGCGTTTTTTTTTGAGTGGCAAAGAGCTTTACTTTTTCACTTGGAATTGTAGTGATGAGCTACATTATTTTTATTTACTTTCGTTGGATCCCACTTTAGCATTTTTGCCGTTGAATCCCACAAAGTATCTATATTAAACACTGATTTCAATAATGCACTCGGTTAAGACTGGAAGTAGGTCGTCGTCGTTTGAAAATTGTTATTACAAACTATCAAACCTAAGAAACCTGCCATAGCAACGTTGTAACTTTTCTTCGGAAAAAAAATTACGTGTATATACTAATCAAATACAAATTGTTTGTTTAAGCGCGCTAATCTCTCTACTAGTATAATTGTAACAGTTCATTTGTAGGTGTATGTTAGCAAGACTTATGAGGAGTAAAACAGTATAGCATAATATATACAGCATCACGATGGACAACAATAATAGGCGAGACGACAAAAAAAAGTGTTGAAGTCCGTCAGTTAAATAATCAAAAAATTTGGGACACGTATTTTTTCTTTTTTCTCGTAAACAGAAAATGACGACAATACAGTGCGTTGAAGTTTCGTGAAACGTCACGCCTTTGTATAATTTTTACTGAGAAGTGACGTCACAAGCCCCCTCTCCGGAACTTTGATGCTATTTATCTTTGTATTTTGTTATTAATTTGATCAAGCAAAAAATATGTGTCCAGTATTTTTGGACTGTCTAACAGACGGACTGAACAGAATGTCATTTTTTTGATGTAGTCAACTAAACTTCTCTACTCTTCTTAACTATTATACTCCTTTATGGTTTGACCTATTCTTTACAACGATCATCCCTTCAAGTTTTATATTACCAGCGGTATATTCCCAACCACACTTATTAAGTTAGTCGCTAAAAATGAAAACCAATTTATTTTCATAATTTGCGTCCGACAATAATTCACAATGATTTTTATTCGAAATTCTACACCACAATTGGCATTCTTAGTCATTAATTAGCAGTTACGTTCATTACTCAATTAACGAATTACTCGTTATACATTGACGACCCATCACTTTCATTGTGGTGTACATAATGAGTAAATTAATTAAATACAGAACATATTATCAACATTACAAATGAACGTTTACGTAGAAAATTGGAAAGTGATTGATAAGCGATAAAAAATGTAGAAGTTCATTATTTAGAAATTAATTTATTGGTTAATTACGATAATTTATAGGTAGTTTAATTTGATTGTAAGTGGTTCACGTAGGCGATTGTACTTTCTGTCTCATAAATTCTTTACACATTTTAAATTTTAAGGTATTTTTATTATTTAACGACTAGCGAAGCGATGTCAGCTGCCTTCGCAATATCACCAACATCTATGGCTACTGCTAAGATATAGTAAGATAATAAATAGCCTATAGCCTTCCTCAATAAATGGGCTATCCAACACTAAAATAATTTTCAATAAATACTTGTAGATTCTGAGATAAACTTCTTAAATAAACAAACTCGTCATTGTAACGTTGGCGTTTAATTTATTTACTATTTCTTCCAATCGTTTATTTACATGAATTGTAGCTACAAAATGTAAGTTAGTATTATGGTTTTAAGCAATGAAATTCAACTGAATAATAGAAAAACTATAGGAACTACATATTTTCTTTTGTTAGATATTAGAATACAAATAGCTGAAGCTGAAAGAATTTTCTTTGTACGGTGTTAACATACTTCGCTTTGTATCGGATTTTTATGTACAACAAGCTATGCCCGAGGCTTCGCTTACGTGGATTTCTTTGAAGTTATACTGTTAGGTAGCAGGTTGTCACTAGCACTAGATGACACATTGACACCTAAATGTTATGTCTAAGTAGATACAATATAGAGACAATAGCTGCCCGACAGCCGGCTGTTGCTTGGTCGTCGAAAGGTGGTTCTATGCCTAAATGTGTAATTCTCAATGCAACTTCATCAAAAGTTTACGAGAATGCCGAACTGAATTTGCAGACCCATTTAAACAACAATCAACAACAAACAAAAACCTCAACAACAAGAACATGACAGAACACCAATAAAATTCGCATACAGTCAATAAAACGCTTCACTCATTCTTCATAACATTATCAAAATGTTTACATCGCAGACGGATTCTTTCGATGTCCATTGTTTATTTATTTAACGCGACAGAGAACGGTATCACAAACATGCAGCAATGGAATGTGATTGTGAATTTGTGATACAGTGTTTGTTTACCGATGTTGATGCATCGCCGGTTGTTTTGGAAGCTGGTTGGCGACAGCGGTTGCGTTTATTTTGGACGCAGAGATGTTTGGAATACTTGTGTATTTGTGCTATTATTAATGGGGAAATAAATCTCGTGGTATGGTAAGCTCATGTCAATGCCAGGCATTTAACAATTTAATTTGCTCTACCATCTATTCTACAATGCCACTAGTCTAGAGATACTGACGTATCATGAAGAAATCACAGATTTTATAACAGGAAGAATTAAATTTGTACCTCAAGGAGAGTCACATTAGGTATACTTTACCTTCCTTCATTGTATAAATAAATAAATGACACTGTTGACGCAGTTCACTTTTCTTCTGTCCCTCTCATAATGGGAATAAATTAATTTATTTATTTATAATGCTTTATGCACACATTATGACATAGGTACAATGGTAGACTCTATGCCGTCAACCAAAGAGCAGTGAAGAGATAGCATAGTAAGTACACTTTAAAATAATAAATTTAAACTATTTAAATAAATTATTGAATTAATATGTACATACTTATGTAAATAAATATATATTAAATAAATTCAACATGAAATGTTCAGGGGAAAACCGCCCCGTAAACAATTTCCAAGATGGCGGGACTCCAATCGACAGGCTGTTACCAAGAAATAACTATTGTAATACCAAAACAAAATAAGCAGCAACTGTATATTGTACAGTATATTATTATGCGCCTGAAATGCAACTGCGTAGCATGTATGTATGTAACGATTGTGTAACCAAATTCATTGATTACGAATCGGAACGAATGACGAATGCATGCTAAATAATGCCAATGACGTCACAGTTGAAAGATCAATTAGCAATTCAAATTAATCGTCGATATCCAATTGTCTTCCCAATGTACGGAAACGGAGATAATAAGTAGTTCGTTATGGAGATCTCGGAGACGAATTATGTGACAAAAGCGGTATGAATATTGTTCGTTTGTTGCCATTATAAATTATATAGGTTACCAGCATAATATTAGAATGTAAGAAAAGAAACTTAAACCTTGGAACACACGCGATTTGAGACACAATAGAAAGACAATAGCAGCCCTACAGCCGGCTGTCGCATGGTCGTCGAAAGGTTAAAGAATAGAATGCTATCATTATAATTTTGTAGAATTACACGTTACGTTGTATTTAAGATTTACCAAATCGCAAAGTGTTAGTGCATCACTCGCAAACCGCAAAAAATTATCTAGTCTACTTCTTACTTGTAATAACTAGGGTTCTCGGGAACTCAAAAACAAGAAATAATAAATTATAAAACACTTTGTGTAGGTGTCAACTTTGAAGTTATATAAATACTTTCGATCGGTTATGCGTGAAACAGTAAAAGGCATTCACCCATTCTTACTTACGCACTGATAATAGTGGGAAATGTTGTAATTAAACAAATGCAGGAAATCATAAAGATATTGCTACTTAGGCAACGAAAGGTTACAATGTAATCAAAGGAAACACAGACAGGCTATCGCCAATTCTTGCATAAATAATAAACCAAGTTTTAAAAGCGAGTAAGCCCGATTAATATTTTTTTTTTTTTTTTTTTTGGTGAGTGGGAAATCATCCAATGACTGCTCCCGTCCTGGGTGCGGCGGGAGGGTGTGTCAGACTCTTACTGACTAAAACCCACTCATGTTCCTTCGATTGCCTTTTATGTTCCAGGGTCACGGTAACAGTTATAAACATAACATTCCGCAACCCCGGCAGGCGTTGGCCCTGTTGGGCCCCTTCCTGTGCTGACTCCTTCTCTTTGAGGCGCGCGTGGAACAAAACGCGCCGTCTACGCGGTCCTGGTCCTAGCCGGGCGGCGAGCTACCCATCGCTCGCCATCCGCAGAACCGCGCCTACGGTGGCCGGTAGTCGTCTTGCGACTCTCGACGTCTTCGCCTGGGTCTTTGTCCGGGGCGAGAGGCTCGTCGTTGCCTCTCGCGCGCCGCCGCTTCCTTCACTAGCATAACTGCTTCGCAGAAGGAGGCGACGGCATCCCATTCCATCTCGCCCCGCAGCATGGCCTGAACCAGCGCTGGGCGCGAGAGGTCACCGCCGCCGATCGCCTCTACGAGGACACGTCTATGGTCCGCCCATGCGCGGCACACCTCCACCGTGTGTTCGACCGTGTCCTCCAGGCGACCGTTGCTGCAGTGGTGACACCCAGGCGTCGCTTCCGCCTGAATCCGACACAGGAACCTCCCGAACTGACCATGTCCGGTGAGGACCTGTGTCAGGCGAAACGTGAGAGCGCCGTGGCGCCTCTCCAGCCACTCCTCAAAGAGGGGTCTTACCGCCGCTATCACGGCGTGCCCAAAGCCCGATTAATATGCCTCCACTAAAATACTTTAGGTACCTAAATAGACCTTTTAAACCGAAATAAATAAACTCTACGTAGCCTCTTCTATTACTCTCTCACAATTGTCAACTTACTATGGAAACATAGAAACGGGAATATAACTAAGCCAAAGTTTGTGCTAAGTAACACTTTATCTCGACCTTTGTGATAATAATTGTAGGACGTAAAAGGACATTGACCGTTTTGGACCAAATGCTGCCCAGACATGAAAATAATGTATGCACTGATTCAATGTTGGACAACAGGACAACAGGAGGTCGTGATGGCCCAGTGGATAAGGCCGCCTCTCGTGTAAGAGATTGTGGGTTCGAATCAGGGCAAGTACCAATGTGACTTTTTTAATTCATTATGTACTTTATAAAGTTTATCTTGGACATCACTGACATCCTGTGCCTCGGTAAACACGTTAAGCCGTTTGTCCCGGTTGTAATTCGTAGAACTTTGACAGTCGTTACGGGTAAGCCAGAAAGTCTGACCAGTCTAATCAAGGGGCATCGTGTCGCCAGGACTGACAGGCAGTCGCTCCTAAAACACTGGTATACAGCTCAATCCGGTTAGGCTGGAAGCCGACCCTAACATAGTTGGGAAAAGGCTAGTGAGATGATGATGATTAAATGTTGGATAACACTTGGTCCAATGTCCACACACATAAGGTCATTTTCCTTTGTTCCGACTCTAGTGATGACTTAATAAATAGTCATTATAGGGAGTAAGTCAGCAAACAAAGACCTAATAAAACAGCAGGTAAAACCGCGGGCAACATAAAGCCTGATTTGTGCAGACAGAGTCAGTCAAAAGCCAGTTTCCTATCCTCAAGTGTGTCAGAACGTACACAGTTTATCATAAATTTAATACAACAGCACTTTGCAGTCCATTATCCTAATGCATATACTATCATCTCTATCAAATTTTCTCATTATTCATTCTGAACCGCGAGACGATTTGATGAGAGAATTCAATAGAACATGATCTAACGCAACCAGACGGTTGACCTGATCAATCAACGAGACATTTCTGAATTGTATAATTCAATTTTGTTATTCACGATTTGTTTGAACAATTACTGTGACTGCTTCGTTCGTTTTGCAGTTGCAAATTTGCAATTGCTACTGCTGCAGTGCTGCAGTTATTCTAGGTTTGATGTCTCGTCGGCAAAATTGGATTTTTATGCCTTTTCTTTGCTTTTTATTTATTAACACTTACAGAGGCGGAGTTAACGCCCCAGGTATGTTCTACAAGTTGCGGAATATTTATAATAGTTACCGTGACCCTGGAACATAAAGGGCAATCGAAGGAACATGAGTGGGTTTTAGTCAGTAAGAGTCTGACACGCCCTCCCGCCGCACCCAGGACGGGAGCAGTCATTGGATGATTTCCAACTCACCAAAAAAAAAAAAGGTATGTTCTACAAGTCAACCATTGGTAGTGCAGGGATAATCAGGGATATGATGGCAGGTGCATATAAATGAATGTGATTATATGTATAAGGTGTATATATGCTATCTGATAAACATTATTTCTACTGTGTAAAGGCATGGGAGTCGCTTGGCTTTTGTTCAAACCCTTAAGTCAAAGGTCAATGTGTATAGGCGAAGTTCTGTTGAATAAGGTCCTTAGAGTTCATGGCCTCATGAACTTCCTGGATCTGGCCTTACATAATTCATGCTTTCATAATAATTTTCGATAAAATCTACGTAATTCCGATAACTACAATACAGATTTTACACATAACAATTTTGGGGACAGGGTCAAAATTAATCACTCCACGTCATTAGATTAAGACTTCAAGAGACTACCTCTTACATTTAAGGAAAACAAACAAATATTTATCACTTCATTCTACACATTATTATAAGTACAGAAAGCAAAATTTTCACTGCATTTATACACAAGCCTACAGAATCTACATTCTCAGTACACACAACCCGGTCTAGACATCCCCAAAATACATGGTAATGACATTTCATCTAGCTAGACTTCACATCAACACTCTAGTCCAAGAGTGTACGTAGATCCATCATCCGCATCTCAATCACCACTTGTTCTAACCGAGAGTTAAATATAACCTCACATTTGACAGCCAGTAATTAATGTATGTTCAAACATGATGGTCCGATGTTCCGTTTTCTACGAGGATAATGCAAAAGGAGGAAACAAAACGTGTTTATTTCAGTCCTCGGCTTTGGTTAGCAATAGTCGTGTTACGTGATTTGCTGTATGTTATGTACGGTTTAATTTTCTTGATGCGATTTGAATAGTTTGTCTTCTTTCGCGCGGTAGTGACGCTACTTAGCTGTCTTAGTTTTAAGGTTTCTAGTATATGGGTATTATTAAGTACCTCCCTTTGTGTGAAGAAACTGTTTTTCTTTCTTTCTTTTTTCTTCTAAGGTTAGTTTTGGCGAAAAAGGAAGCGGATTGAGCGGTCCTAGCTCTTCAGTGAAATTTATTGATTTGATTAATAGAAATAACAATAAGTGGGAGGTTTCTTCTTTCTATAGCCTAGGCCTTATGTCCGATGATGGTAGAGTATTGGGCCACAGTAATTATAGAAATATTTTTTTACTATTAAAAAAAACGGTTCCATTTGTGTATTTTTCTTACATTACAATTATCAATAGTTTAGGAAAACGAACCAGTGCATATCAATAATTCAAAGTAGGTATTTGTATGCAATAATTTTAGTGATTCTTCGCAAATAATTCTTTTCAGTACATTGAGAAACATGTAGAGCCCAAGTCAAGGATTTCCTTTGGAATATCCAGTTAAGTCATAGATAAGTAATAAGTTTGATATTAAGTAATTTTACTAGTAAAGGCAGTGTATTAAGTCATAGGAAGGCTCTTGGGAATACCCCTTAGCTACGTCAACTTTCTAACTGTAGTATGACACAACTAGTAGTAACTTTTTCCTTAGGATATTACTACATTAATCGATATATTGTCAATAGATGTCACCAATCGATGTCAGAATGAATCAAGCGATTGACAGTTGTCAACTGTCAATAGTCAATTATTATCGTGATAATATAAAGTAGTAAGAAATAATGTAATATGATTTATTGTTGACTGATTGATAAAGCATGATTTCTTAAGACACACTTGTGATAAAAATAAGTTATAGGGTCATTTCGCCTGTTCGCGTCCATTTAGTGCAGTTGGCAACTTTGACGGCGATAATAAAATTGTTGTAAAACTATTTTTTATGAAAAAAATATGTGATGTGTTAGTTATATTAGTCTATTTTAAGATTTACTTGCAGTTTTGTTCGAAACCTTTAGTGATTTTTTTTTAAATAGGAAAGTTTCAGAAATAGGCGTTTTACCCAGTTTGCGTCCAAAAAATCCAAATTGCGTCCACCCTTGGACCAATTTGCGTCCAACCACTTAGAAAAGGAATAAAGGGGTGATATTTTTAAGAATTTGTAAAAATAAGCAGAATTACAAAAAAAACTTTATTTATGAATATAATTATAAAAAAAAAATGGTCAGGTGCGAGTCGGACTCGTGCAACGAGGGTACCGTAATATTTTTTTTTTTTGTAAATAAAATACAATCAAGTTTACGGTTTTCGGAGCTTTTTTTTTACTTGTGCCACATGACAATGCTTCTTGCTAAATTTCATGATTCTAGGTCAATTGGAAGTACCCTATAGGTTTTGATTCCCTTGCAAATGTCTAAATGTGCAATATAAATGGAAAGTAAACAGCCATACATTTTTGTTGCGTTGATTTAGAAATTCAATTTTTACACTTCTTTGAGAGTTAGCAGACCTATGTATGTGATATTAATTTCAGCTTGATATCACGACGCCTTTCAAAGAAAAAGGGTCTTGACAGACGGGCGGACGGACGGACAGCAAAGTGATCATTTAAGAATTCCGTTTTTACCTTTACTAGGAACGAAAGTACGGAACCCTAAAAAATTACAAAAGTAAATATATTTCATCTCAACATTGATTGTAAGTAGTACATAAATTGGGCACGCCGTGATAGCGGCGGTAAGACCCCTCTTTGAGGAGTTGCTGGAGACGCGCCACGGCGCTCTCACGTTTCGCTTGACACAGGTCCTCACCGGACATGGTCAGTTCGGGAGGTTCCTGTGTCGGATTCGAGCGGAAGCGACGCCTGGGTGTCACCATTGCAGCAACGGTCGCCTGGAGGACACAGTCGAGCACACGGTGGAGGTGTGCCGCGCATGGGCGGACCATCGACGTGTCCTCGTAGAGGCGATCGGCGGCGGTGACCTCTAGCGCCCGGCGCTGGTTCAGGCCATGCTTCGGGGCGAGACGGAATGGGATGCGGTCGCCTCCTTCTGCGCAGCAGTTATGCTAGTGAAAGAAGCGGCGGCACGCAAGAGGCAACGACGAGTCTCTCGCCACGGACAAAGGCCCAGGCGAAGACGTCGAGAGTCGCAAGACGACTACCGGCCACCGTAGGCACGGTTCTGCGGATAGCGAGCGATGGGTAACTCGCCGCTCGGCTAGGACCAGGACCGATTTAACACTGACCAAAAAAAAAAGTAGTACATAAATAATGATTGCACGTTTTACAATAAACAGTAATCAGTTCTGTTCTTTTTGCTAAATATCAGTCTTGATTAATAATCCGTTTGCCTGTCTGTCTCTCCTTCAGGCCAAAACCACTGAACCGATTTGAATGAAATTTGTTTCAGATATAGTCTGGGACCCGAGAAAGGACATAGGATAGATAAGTTTCATTCCGGAAACCCCCGGGAACGGGAAGACAATTGTATTTAACTAAAATACTTAGTGGACGCGATTGGATTTATTATTATCCACTGTAGGTACAGTTTGCGTCCATTGCGGACGCAAAGTGGAAGTTTTGTAAATTCGATGTAGTAATTCGCGTCCACCTTATTTTAATCGTTAAATGTAAAAAACCTAAGCAAATTCATGATTAACATTATTCCTTTTTTCATTATAAAAGTCTAGAAACAGCTATTAATCCTGAAATTCACATAAAACAATAAAAAACTTATCATCGAACGCACCGCTGCACACTATTTTTTATCTAAAAAACCGCGCTTTCGCGGTTTCTTGTTAAACAGCCGGGACTAAATATTTTTTTAAACAGGATTGGTTTGTCGCACGGACCTTTTGACCTTATGTGCGTGTCTCTTATACATTGAGGTATTACCGGTAATGACTATTCGTTTGACTGGTGTGTAAGTTTTCTTATTTTCGAGGATATTTTGAAGGAGATCCGTAAAATGGACGCGAATTGGTCTATGGACGCGAACAGGCGAACTTACCTACCTTGTTAGTACCTTCGATGTTAAATTATAAAATTTTATAGGTTGTTGTGGTCTCTTAAAGTTAAAAGTAACCCTGGCTTAGAATGGTAATAAGGTTTATTGTCTTAGTACATAGAGATGATTTATGTATCTAGGTAAGTACTTTACCGATTATGAATACATAAACGAATGGCTCTTATGGTGTAAGACTTAAGGTCGTTTTCACAGCTGAAGATTATGTGTTTTCACTTTGATAAATTAACATTTACAGATACTTTTGACTTAGATTTATAAGATAGAGAATGCCGAAAACTCAAATATTTCCATTTAAATAAACAGCTAAAAGGTTTTTTACGGAGGGTCAAAAGAGTGAACAAATTCTTACGAAATCGTTGTAATAACCATTAATTCTTTGTTTACTTTGGTTAATATCAATGATTCCACGTTTAATGCTAAAAGCTGTCCTTGAGACGATCGATTAGTATTCCTACAAACGCTTGCTATTCTGAGAATTTGTGAGAAAATATACTAAAACATTGTCTTCACCACTTTGAGCCAAGATCGTAAATAGTGGTGTGACATAGGTATTGTTAGCGTTTCTCAGCGGAGTTAATTACCACAACGATTAGTAACAAGGAATTCCTAATCGATTTCAAATATATTGCGCTAAAATCGAGTTTCTTTATCAAATAAAACAAACAATAAAAAAAGGTTAAATTGAAAAAACGTACACGATTTACACAGACATCAATTTAAATTAAAACAAAATTGAAACGAGAAAATCGTTTCGAATTTTAAACGCAACTAATCATTACCGTCCGTTCCAATTTTCTCGGAACGGGACAAAAATAAAGAAAATTAAAAAGAATACAAAATGTCACTTAATTTCCACGTAGTTATAATAACTTGCGTCAGTGGAGACGTATTGTTTTTCAGTCGGCATATCGGTCAATGTCAGACACGCTTTCCGTTTCGAATGGGAAAAATAACGTAGACGTTTCACAAAAAAATTGTAGTACGGTTGGCGCGTCATTCATAGAATCTATGTGTCAAGGATAATTCACCCGAGCATAAAGACGTTACTGAGTGACCGACAACACAATACACGTGTATAGTGAATGGGGGGTTAACACCGAACCTGGCACATGGTAGGGGGTCGGGTTCGACGGTGGTAGCCAGTAGGCGGCGCTGATGGGCGGATAGTTGCTGCCGCTGGTCCTAACCCCCGCCTTGCCGCGCGCGCCGCCCGCCTCGCCTCGCATCCTTAGCACTACACCACACATTCACAATCACATGCCGCGATCACGTCTGCATTCAACCGCGGCCGACACACAACTAAAGGCGAACACTATCGGAGGTGCGCGGGCGCCGGCTCTGACGGTCGATCAGTCATTCCTCGTGGTGTTGTGTCACCTAAACTCCCTCCCCCTCCCCCCCAAACAGTGGCTAATGAGCTCCGTCCTGGCGCGTCATACGGTTTTCAATTGCATCGCATCTATTGTGTTCAAAGTTAACGTTGTAGAGTCGTAAAGACGCCTACGCGAATGATAATCGCGTTTAAACCGAGACAGTGTTAACGCTGAAATGTAGTGTCAATGTCCTCGGCACAATAGGGTTAAAAGTTTATTTTTACAATAAAACGTAAACGTAAGTCAGTGTAATCGATTATGCAATCGATTCAAAAAACTAGATCTTCAGTTATTCGTAACTTGTCTGATTTTCAACAAATAATGCTCTTACAACATCCGTTTAACTCAGATATTTATGATCGCATTAAAAATGTATGCACAATGATTTTGAATATTTGTTTATTTATTGCCATTACATGTACAGTAATGGACACATATCATTGCGGTGCGGCGTTGTTGGTTTTCATTGACGTGAGACTACTAGGCGTGGATCCTGGGATCGGTTTCAGAGCCAGACAAAATTTTCTCGGCGTTTTAAAATGCAGTCAGCAGTTAAATTTTTCTTCGTGCCTTAGAAAGCATGCAAAGCCGTTTGTCCTTTGACAGACTTTCCGGGTAATCAAAAGCCAGAAAGTTTGTCTTCATGCATACCGTACCGTGTTACCCAGTAACTGGGCTACGAAGGTGCGATAGGCAGTAGTTCTATGTAGAACACTGGTGTTTACGGCTGCAGATTGTTGAACTGGAAGGCGACTCTTACATCCTCGGTGGAACAAAACAAAAAAAAACCCGCCACCAAAGTTATTAATATCGCGTTTGTAGCTAAATACTTACTTAGATAACTTCATAATGACTGAACCAATTGTGACGAAATACGTCTAAAAGCCATCACTAGCTAACCTACTTTCAAATAAAAAAACCTCATCCAAATCGGTTCACTAGTTAAAGACGATGCCATAGACAGACAGACACACACAGAGCGGTCAAACTTATTATAACTATCTTTTAGCATCAGTGTTTAAAATGTAGGAAGATGATGACATAAAATTAAACATATTAAACACGAATTATATGCCAGTGTTATGTGAAGCGTGATATATGAGTCAAGTTTATTTTATCAGGTGGCCAGTACATAGCGAAGGTAAATAGAATGCATGCCATTTCACAATGGATGCCTCGTTGTAAAGGCGAGGACACGATGCGTCTTCCAAACTACTTTGGAGTGTTAAAGTGTCTAGTTTGTCTGTTCATAGTTTTATATCGTAATAGCTTTTGCCTGCGACTTCGTCCGCGTGGAATAATAGTTCCCGTTCCCGGGGGACTTCCGGGATGAAAACTATCCTATTTCTCGGGTCCCAGATTATATCTGTACCAAATTTCATTAAAATCGTTTCAGTGGTTTAGGCGTGAAGAAGAGACAGACAGACAGAAAGGCAGGCAGAGAGACAGAGTTACTTTCGCATTTATAATATTAGTATGGATAGTATGGATTGTATTGTTATTGCATTCTGAGTGCCACTTAGGGACGCGGTTATTTCAAGATGTATTGGACTTACAAGGTTACATTTTGTGATATTGATATTATCTCTATTAATAAAGCTGAACAGTCTGTTAGAACGCGTAATCTCAGGAAGTATTGGTTAGAATTGTAAAATTCTTTTTGTGATGAAGTTGCCCATTTATCAAGCCATAAAAGGTCTCGCTACAACCTACTTAGTACCTAATGGGTAATCAAAGCTGTAGGTAAAACCGCGCGGGGCAACTAGTTAGAGTAATATCAGCATATGATGTATTTACGGAATGGGATGCCGTCGCCTCCTTCTGCGAAGCAGTTATGCTAGTGAAGGAAGCGGCGGCGCGCGAGAGGCAACGACGAGCCTCTCGCCCCGGACTAAGACCCAGGCGAAGACGTCGAGAGTCGCAAGACGACTACCGGCCACCGTAGGCGCGGTTCTGCGGATGGCGAGCGATGGGTAGCTCGCCGCCCGGCTAGGACCAGGACCGCGTAGACGGCGCGTTTTGTTCCACGCGCGCCTCAAAGAGAAGGAGTCAGCACAGGAAGGGGCCCAACAGGGCCAACGCCTGCCGGGGTTGCGGAATGTTTATAGTGGTTACCGTGACCCTGGAACATAAAGGGCAATCGAAGGAACATGAGTGGGTTTTAGTCAGTAAGAGTCTGACACGCCCTCCCGTCGCACCCAGGACGGGAGCAGTCATTGGATGAT
This sequence comes from Athetis lepigone, assembly GCA_033675125.1. NCBI lineage: Eukaryota > Metazoa > Arthropoda > Insecta > Lepidoptera > Noctuidae > Athetis > Athetis lepigone. The sequence goes on from CM066217.1 coordinate 4,003,562, forward strand.
TTCCCACTCACCAAAAAAAAAAAAAAAAAATAATGTATTTGTCTCATTGCCCTGACAAAGGCCGACTGAAGCCTTGCTTATGCCTTCACTGCATCAGCAATGAAGGTGATTCCAATTTCGAACTTATAAATTATTAGCTTTGCAAAATTACTGTCAAAATACGATGGCAAAATAGAAGCAGAGAATAAGTGATACCTAAATAAATAAAGTTTGACATCTTCAAAAACTTAACAACTTCCTGAGCAGCTCAACTATAATAACACGAAACATTTATCAAACCAAAACAAAACATGAATCAAAACAGCTGTTAAAGTTTTTCTAAGTCTCCGATCAGCTGATTACATAACATGGCGGATATGACAAATCACAAGCTATTAGGTGATTCGGTTCGCGGCAAAAAATCCACTCATTTGCAAGCTCCCAACACTCGGCACTCGCGAGCACTGTGTCACATAGATGGAATACCGAACTAGGTGAAGATTCTAAAAATCGACACGCAGCCACTTTGAGTGGTGCTCGGGACGTGCTCTGTGTTTTAACGTGTCCATACTTTCTGTTAAGGCCCGGGATGGTTCGGTTTGACGCCCTTAAGCCCGGTTTCCACCGCGAGCGGAACGGCCCCATTAATGACTCCGTTTGCAAGCGCAAACTGCATACTTGTATTTCCACCAACAAAATTATAATTCTTAATACATAATTGTTTATTAATGCATTTATTATTAATTATTATTCGACTATTTGTTGTTTATTTGTTTGACTATTAGTTATTTGCAGTTTGCGCTTGCGAACGAAGTCATTAATGGGTCCGTTCCGCTCGCGGTGGAAACCGGGCTTTAGACGTTGGGGGTTTTTGAGTCATACTCATTCATGACATGTATGGTAAAGTCATAGTCAAAGAGACATTGCTGCGCAGACATTTATCATAGAATAGCTTTCGACCGCGGCTTCGCCTGCGTGGATGTTGAACTTTCAACTAGTAATTTTTCCGTAAAGAGGTTTAATCCCCAAAATCCTTTTTCTTCCTAGTTGATATCTACTGTTTACAAATAACACAGTCCATATTTTATGCTTCTAGGACCAGTGGTTTGGGCTGTGGGTTGATATATCATCAGGAAATCAGTCAGTCATTTACCATTTTATAAATTTGACATAATACGGTATTTGACACTATTAACCGATAAATCTAAGACATATTTTTTATAAAACCTATCTTTTTATTAGTCCTAAGCATCGGATTTGTTTTTAATTTACTGTAAAATTGGATTTTTAATTTATTGCTTTTAAATCAATAAATAGTTAGTCAATAGGGTTGCTAGCTTGTGACGTCACAAGCTGGTATTGGCATACAAAGTCTATTGGAGAATTGCGTTTTGACAGCTCATAAAAAGTACGTCAATTGATGATGGTGTCAAATACCGGATTATGAAACTAGACTCTAGAATGAAAAATAACGTGCTCTAAACTAAGGTGCATTATCTGCAAGAGCAAAATGTATGGAACCGTTTATTTATTCCAGCTAGCCTCATTTAATTTCGCTCGTGTTGAGCTAGGTCTATGGTTACTAATCAGCTCTCGTGGGACATAGCGTGATGTTAAATACATAGTAATTCTCTATAAACGGTCGCTTTTTGCGTCCTGGGCCGTAAATACACTAAATCTTCCTTGAGGAAGTGCTTTAAATAGAACAATTTAAGTACCTATTAGTTTCAGAGATAAGTGACTGGATAAAATACTCTATAGTCAAATAAATATTGTTATTCAAAATATAAGTTTCAATTTAAAACATAATATACTAGCTTCTGCCCGCGGCTTCGCTCGCGTTAGAAAGAGACAAAAAGTAGCCTATGTTACTCTCCATCCCTTCAACTACCTCCACTTAAAAAATCACGTCAATCCGTCGCTCCATTTTAGACAGACAGACAGACAGACAGACAGACACACTTTCCCATTTATAATATTATTATAGTATGGATTCAGAATAACAAAATTGTCAAAACGATTGTACGATTGGCTAGTGAGCTGTGTGTCGTGAGTTCGATTTCTGTACGGGACAAACATTTGTATGATCTACACATGTTTTTTTTAATTTCTAAACACACCTACGGTATAGAAGAAATTCCTAGTATGAGGCAATGGTAAAAAAAGAATCCAAACAAATAAAAAAAAAACAACTTATTCCAAAACGAGCAATAATACAAGTTCCTAATACGTACAAAAAAAATCTAAGTAAGTAGGTATTGATTCACAATATGTGCTAAGATTTTCCTTATTTACTCAATTCGGTGCAGAAACTGCATCTATTGCACCGACGCGCGTGATTCCGTCGATTGACGCGCACGATTCATGTTAAGACAGCGTAATAAACCGATGCTTATACAGGGTTATGTTTAAAACACAATAACGTCACAGTTATACACTGGATACATTTTTAAACAGCGCGCAAATTTTAGGTGCTGATTCTGGTGCTCAAATACTACAAATTTTTCATGGGACCAATATCAAAACCTCACCATCAACCCCGAAAACAGTAAAACTGTGACATTATTGTATTTTGCATTGTTAATGCATTTTGCAATTTTGCCCCTGCATTGATAACTTCATAAACAACAATTTTCCTACTATGATTTGCAGCTGATTTTTTAGTCGTACAACATGAAATATATTTTAATTTTGATTGTCTGGCAATTAATCTGACGGTTCACATAATGTTATGTTGTCACCGCCGCGCGCTGTTTATGGACCATCTTCAATATTAGAGATCTTGCAGATAGGTTGCTATTCCAGAGACAAAGTTGATGTATCTCATATGCCTGCAGTTAGATCAGAACCCATAGCCTTCAAACTAGAACACAGCAACGCTGTTTCGGAAGTATTACCCCGAATAAAATGGTTCACAATGAACTCTATTACCCTCTCTCTTTGAAAGCTCTAAATGTGCACATTTTTATGAGGTATCAAAATAAAACAAAGTAAACAAACTGCATCGCAACTACCTGGGCGATAGATACTACGAAAATAAAAGACCTATAAGGGGTAATAGCCAAAAACAACAAGAACTTAATAGTCACATTTTGTTTTTAATTTTTTAGTTTTGTAAAAAGTCATACACACAACTAAGTTGTTGTTCATAATGTTTTTATTTAGCTTTTAATTTTTTTATAATTAACAATATAGATTTGCAAGGTTGTAAACAAGCGCAGTTCAAATAACCCTGTATAAATAGCACCAACATGCCATTGTTTGTATACTAGCGGTTACATTCCGTTTTACTCGCGCATTTAATTTATTGTTGACGCTTGAGATTTATAAGATTTATCTCTCTAGATTTTTCTAGAGCTGAATTCTTCGGGAATGTCAAACAAATTAATTAAGAATCAAACGAACTTACCTTGTGAAGTTTGATGTCTAATTATACGAGTGTCTTGAACGAAGATGATTGCAGTTTACATGCAGCAGTACGCGAGTTGATGCTGTCCTAATCACACTTTTAGATTTATTAATCGATTTTTTAAAATCGATAAACAAAAAACTAAATAGTATTGTATTTGACTTGGTTCCCCCCACCAACGCCCTCCGAACTGCTTGCGCTCGGATCGCCATTTTTTTTAGAGCCACACATTTTTTCGATGAATCTAGGGTATTTATAAGGGTGGGCGGGAGTGCAATCATCTTCGTTCAAGACACTCGTATAATTAGACATCAAACTTCACAAGGTAAGTTCGTTTGATTCTTAATTATACTTCGTATCTTTCCGAAGATGATTGCAGTTTACATGCAGATGTTTAGAGCATCGAAAAAATTACACATGGAAGTGATCAGCCGAATTCTTTATTTATAGTTCACATAATCAAAATAATAAAGGTTTTCTTAAAAATGATTACTTATAATTATATAACTTTTATTTAAAGATAGCATCTACAAATTCAGTTTCTGTGGATGTGGAAATATTTTTATTATAATATTTCATAAATACATGGGATGACTGAGTCCAACCCGCGGCCTTACGTATGACCTCGAGATTAACACCTGCTCTGTGAGCTGCAGATGTCGACGCGTGTCGCGTACTATGCGCACCATATATTTTTGTATCTATGCCGCATTTTTCTAAAGTTGATTTAACCCAATGAGACAAGGTCTGAGAGCCTATTTTCTTATGAGGTTTTTGGTAGCTAATAAAAACATATTCTTCTTGGCAACGAATGCCACTAGTTCGATTTATGTAGTGCTGAAGAGTTAAAGCTGGACAGACTTTAGGATTTTCTTTAATAAATGGTAATACGATCAAAGGTTGGACATTACCCGGCCTTGATGTTTTAATGAGATCATCAATTTTAATTACAATTTTATTTAAATCAGTCTTAATATTTTTTATTTTTATTAGGCTTAGAGTCTGCATTCTTTGTGCAGACGCTAATGCTAGCAAAGTTACAGTTTTAAATGACAGATCTTTCAGTGAAATCGAATCATTTGGAAAATAATTGCTTAAGTAATTTAAAACTAGATTAGGGTTCCAAGTAACGTCGTACTTTGATGTAGGGGGTTTGAGACGGTAAACGCCTTTAAAGAATCTTTTAATAGAATCGTTACAGGTAACATCCTGACCTAGTAATATAGATAATGCTGAACGGTGACTGTTTAGCGTGCTATAACTGGCGCCTGAATTAAATTTGTCCGTCAGGTATTCAATAACTATGTTTGAATTTGATTCAGCATAATCTATATTTTTATTTTTACAGTAAACCCACCAAGATTTTAATGAATTGTTATATTGGTTCAAGGTGTTTGTGGAGAAGGAGGCCATCATTATGTCTAGGGAAATACCTGGAACGCCGCGTTTTAAAAGGGTCTGCCTGATAATTTCCCTGCCATCAGGGTGAGTTTCGTGTGTAGGGGATGCTCTTCCCTGAAAGGGGAAATTAATAAATTTCTGTTAGGTTCAAAATATAAAACATTTGAAATGACTAGTTGTGTCCAAACTGGATACCACGGCTGTGTGGGCCAGTAAGGTACCACGACAATGCCCTCAGCTTTATCGTGTTTAATTTTATGTAAGACTTTGGCAATTAGGCTAAAAGGTGGAAAGGCATAAAAAATTATGTTTTCCCAATTAAATGTAAATGCATCAACAATTTCGGAGTTCGGATCTAATTTCCAAGAAGCATACCGTTGACACTTGTAATTTTGTATGCTGGCGAATAAATCGAATTCGGGGGTACCAAATGTGGAGGTTATCCTGCAAAAAGCATATTCAGCAAGTTCCCATTCCGTGTCTATATTACAAGTTTGGCGTGATTCAAAGTCAGCAACTGTATTTTCACTAGACTGAATATAAGATGCAAAGATGGTAATATTGCGTTTTTCACACCACTGCCAAATGTCGCGGGCAATACTGTTTAGGTGTGTATATTGTATACCACCCATTTTATTTATATATGCTATGGCTGTAGTGTTATCGATTCTAAGTAAGATGCTACAAGACTTTAGATGTGAGGCAAAAGTTTTGAGACCGTAAAATGCAGCTAATAGCTCTAGCGTATTTATGTGTAGTTGTTGTTGGGAATAATTCCAATGACCGCGCGCAGTTTTATTATTGCAGGCTACCCCCCACCCCGTGTTCGATGCGTCACTAAATATTTCGAGAATGTAATTGTCTGCTATGAATGAACTAGAAGAGGAGTCAATGTGATTTCTCCACCATAACAAATCATCTTTAATGTTATCGGATAGTGTCATGTATTTATTGTAGTTATTAGAGTAATTGAGTGCTAAGTAGTACGCGTCTTTTAAATCTAACGTGGCCAGGTAGCAATGTTGTTCAATTAATTTTATAGCCGTACGATAGTCTTCCATTTTGAAATGGTTGATAACGACAAATTTATTTAATTGTTTTAGATTTAGGATAAACCGGTGTTTTCCATTTGGCTTTGGTACTGTAAAAATTGTTGATATGAATTGGTTTGCACAAGGAGTACAGCGTGAAATATAACCTGCTTCTAAAAATTCCGTAATACACTCATCTATTACATTTATTTCTGCGGTCGTGTAAGATTTAGTTGCGACAGTAGTCGTTTGATATGGTAAACAACGTAACGGTATACGATAGCCTTTTATCCAGGATAAAACAGTTTCATCACTTGTGATATTATGCCACTCATTAAAGAAGTAACGAAGTCTACCGGCTATAGGTATATTGTAGTGTACCTGAGGCGATGATGGCGTAGTTAACGGCGTCGAGATTGTTGCGGGTAGGTCGACCGCAGCCGCGACGCCGGCACCGGCGGTGCTGCTCGGCGCTGTGCTGGCGGCGGGGCTGACTGGCGCCGAGTGCGACTGGGGGGCGCTCGCGAGTCGGCGGCCGGTGCCCGCGCAGGCCCCCGTACGTTTAAAGCTCCAGGATGACGAGACGTGGAGGTGCTGGCTTGTCCACCTTGGTTATACTTGCCTCTGTTTGCAGTATATCTTAGTTCCGAGGCGGATGTGGATATGGCCTTGGATGACTTTAAATGCTCAGACAGGTTAGAACCGAATAAAGTCTCATCGATTTTAGTGTCTTTTATTATTTCCCTTTTCTGTTTGCTTAGGGAATTTATGATGGCAAAACGCCTTGAAACCGATTCTCTATAGTGCGTATCGCAGAGAAGACGCCCAGCGTCGCTAAGGTTTTTTATTAACTCTTGTGGGATAGAATTTGAATGTGGCAGGGCCAAGTTTAGTGCTTTGCCAATCGCAGAAATACAACTGGACATTTGGTTTTGTTTTTGTTCGCTGTACGCATCTCTCTTTACATTAATATCGGAAAGAGCAGATTTTATTTCCGGATTTAGGACCGGTGCTTTCATGTTTGTACAATTTTCTGCGGGTAGGTACTGTTTTAAGATATCCAATTTTTCATCTTTAGGTAGACCATTAACTAAAATATGCTTCCACCTTGTTACTAAGTCTTTGTGTAGATTATCGCCAAAGGTTTTATTCTGCGTTGGGTCCGAACCTAATAATTGTAGGATATCGGGTTCCAATTCGAGATTATCTTCCGCTATTTCTTCGACCTCGGTGGGTGCCTCGACGGGTAGGATCTCGTCTGCAAGAAACGTAAACATAGATATGTTTTGCGTTTTGCAACTCTGTTCGTATCCACACACGATATACGTCGGGATAATGACTGCGATATACGCAAAGAACAGTAAGGTACATGCACGAAATACATCGCAACGCATAGAATAAAAAAGTAGGTACGATCCACACACGGTACACGTCGGGATAGTGTCACTGGTATTAGCGTAGGTAACTATTATGAACGTAACTATATCCACACACTTTTTGTCGGGATATTATAATTTAGGTGTCAAACCGTAACGGTATTATGACACGAGCGGTCTATACATTGACTTATTTGCACTAATGTGCGCATAACGTACACATTCATAATGCAATAGAATGTTAAGGCGTAATAATGTTGATTCGAAATAAGTAGTGAATTGTTAAAATATGGCGGTAGACGGAAAGAGGTTATATGTGTTTTAATAAGAAATTTGTACAAAATATCAGTATGTAAACTTACCATGGGGTTCTGGATCACTTTCTACGTCGAGATGAGATGACCGAGCTGGTGATAACGGCGGCTTATCGCTGGAACTGGAGGAGGAACTCGATAACCTCCTCCGCTTTTTCACAAGTTTTTTAACTTTTTTAAATAATTTTTCGACGATTTCACTGTCATCCTTGTCTGATCGCTTCCTTTTGCCCATTGTGAACGAGTAGGTTTCAAACTGGGGAAATACGTGTGACTTGGACAACACAAAATCACGTAATGGCGATCCGAGCGCAAGCAGTTCGGAGGGCGTTGGTGGGGGGAACCAAGTCAAATACAATACTATTTAGTTTTTTGTTTATCGATTTTAAAAAATCGATTAATAAATCTAAAAGTGTGATTAGGACAGCATCAACTCGCGTACTGCTGCATGTAAACTGCAATCATCTTCGGAAAGATACGAAGTATAATTTGGACGCATACCCGACAATCAACACTTTGATATCTATTTGCAACATTTTCGTCTTTCTTTAAATAAATAAAAAAGATCGCCGTTTAGAAGAGCATATTTATTTTCGATAGAATTGTAAAGTGAATCTTATTTCAGCGTTTTTAGATACAATCGTCTGCACATCAAGCTACTAAAATCTGTCAAATTTCTTTGATATATTTTCAACTTTATCGCTAAAATATATTTTTTTTTTTGGTGAGTGGGAAATCATCCAATGACTGCTCCCGTCCTGGGTGCGGCGGGAGGGCGTGTCAGACTCTTACTGACTAAAATCGCTAAAATATTAGAATACTAATTGTTGTCTCACACTTTAATAACTTAATGAAGTTCATAAAAGGAGAATGATCAAATCTAGCATCGCTATAAAATAAGACGGTATCGCCACAAAAATATACTCATAAATCATAACATATTATTTTAACTTTCCTAAAATAACTTCATGGAAATCTTTTGCGGGGTTAATATTTTATATTTAATAAGTTATTTATTCGACTTTGTTGCATTCTTCCTTTAATGACGCACTTTAGTAAAAGCAGTGTTGCCAATTTCATAAACTTTCCCTTAATCAGTCTTAACTGATAGTATTCCCTTATATTATATTTTAAGCGCACACGTTGATGTCTAAAATAATTACGACTATTTTACGACATTTATTTGCGTTACCAACAATTTATATTTATTTAACATTTTTAAAATAATGTTATTTTACTAACAAAAAGTATTTAGGTGTTTAAAGGTGAACGCAGACTTGGCCGCACCGCACGCGCCGCAGTCTTCGCATTCGAATTCTTTATATGAAGTTCTATACCACCTCGCACACCTACCCGCGTCGCAGTTGCCGCAGACCCTGAAACGACAACAAAGCAAATGCGATGACTGCGGGGACTGCGGCGCGTGCGGTGCGGCCAAGTCTGCGTTCACCTTAAGTAATCACTTATGGTTGATTTTTATCAACTATGGGTAGCACTACCACGAAAATTCAAATGTTAACAGTCAAAATTGACATTTTAAGTCAAACAAAGCGACGAATGTTTTGATTGAAAATTGAGTTTATTTTGCGTTATTAGATAACGAATCATTACGTTGAGTTTGTGTCCAGCAGAGTCTTCCGATTGCTGCGCGATCAAGCTATCTTTTCAAAACTTTCGTACGTTGACGTTTTTACGACTTCGAATCCTTTCTCTCTTAGTGCAGTACCAACAATTATGTAAAAAATGACACGCTGTGTGAACTGTGCTCTTGCTCTGAAACATCCTCTACCCCGTCGTCAACTGGGGGAGGCAACGGATGCAATGGTTACAATTCTACGATACTGGATTATTCCGGCAACGGTTAGTATCGTATTATACTATTTTTTTTTTTTTTTTGAGTGGGAAATCATCAAATGACTGCTCCCGTCCTGGGTGCGACGGGAGGGCGTGTCAGACTCTTACTGACTAAAACCCACTCATGTTCCTTCGATTGCCCTTTATGTTCCAGGGTCACGGTAACTATTATAAACATTCCGCAACCATCGTATTATACTATAGTATTGTATCTTGTACCGCTTTTCTCAAGACACGCTTTTTTGACGTTAGTGTAGGGGAAAATGAGTGCATTATTGTTATATATTATTAACAATATTATTTGTTGTTATGGATAATACCAAAGATGGTCCAAGTCAATAGCACTATTTGTATTTTGTTGTACAGCTAACTGTAACAGCAGATAACGTAAAATACTAATTGAAAATCCTATTAGAATCATTTTCGACTTCCACGCGGACGAATTTTCTATTAAACTATGCTAAGATTAATAAATAATATGTAATAATATTTATTATATTTATTTTCAGATGTCAGAAGAACATCCTCTTCTCTCAGGAATGTTATATTATACTCGAATGAGCATCTCTAAACTGGTAAAGTGAGTGTTGAACGAGCTTATGGACAATGTGTGCTTTGTAGCACACATTGATTGAAGATCTGTAGAAAGAAATCAGTATTCTGAATAACCGACCTACTCTTTGACAATTATTCAGAAGTGCTTGTAAATAATCTAAGTGAAATAAATGCCTTTGACTTTTGAATACTTTTATTTCCACACATTAATATTACAAATGCTTAATTACACGCATTGCAATGATGACTAGAATAAGATTTGGTCTGTTTATACAATAATAAATTAGTTCTTCATTTCCGACCGCCTATCCGTTCTTCCATCCGTCCGTCCTCCTCTTGCCACCTTGAGGCCCGAGTTACACCGAAATGCCAGCGGCCACCAGCGAGCGTCCCAAGAAACGCGAGGCGCGCGGCCGCTCGCGGTGCCGCGAGCGACATCGCGACCTTTTCAAGCTGTTCAAGCGATACTGGTCTTTTAAGTACGTAGTTAAAGTTTAAAATCATTTCACACTGAAAGTGCTCGCCGCGTCGCTGCCGGCCGCTGCCATTCCGGTGTGACTCGGACCTAACGGTAAACCAAGCGATAGCCGGCTGTGCACTTCTATTGTCTTTTAAGAAGTCTGCTGAATTCGCCGCAATTCTCTCGCGCGTATCACGCGCGAATGTTGCGTCCAGAAAGAGCGTACTTACGCGCAAATTCCATATCAAAATGTTGGCGTTCTATTTCCCTCTCTTTCTCTTTTATACGTGCACTCGCTCTGAAATTCGCGCGTTAACTGGACGCAACAAGGCAGCCCTATCTCGACTCGCGCGCATTACGCGCGAATCACGCGCGAGTCGAGAGTCCGGCGAATTGCACGCGAATTACGCGCGAGTTTATTATTCGCGCGATGCTTGTGGAGCTCTCGCCAACGCGCGAGTGAATTTGCTCGAATCGAATCGCGGCGAATTCGCCCTTTCTGGATAGGGTCTTACTGTGTCTCGAATCACGTGTATTCAAAGGATCTAGAAAGCTGAAACTCCACATATATGTGTATATGTATACTACAACGACAAACTAAAGTCAATATGATGAACTTAGGAGGAAAACTATAACGGCTTAGATCTTATTATTTTAGGAGTTATAGAGACCTAACTTGTAAAATAAACTTCGAAAACTTCGTACGAAAATGATGATTTCATAAGTAAACATCATATTAAAAATAAATCATAACAAATAGAAAGTGGATAGGAAACCCTATTCTATGCGTTGCCTGTTTATTTTCTACTCTTTATGCCTATAAGCCACTTAGATTGGTATGACCTAATTACCATTTACTTGGGAACTTTCATTGGTTTGTTAAAACTATTCTGTTTTGTTATATGAGAATATAAATCATAATATTGTTGTAACTAGTACTTTTTTGGTAGAAGTTATGATACGAAACTAACCTCAAAACTTGAACATATAAATCAAAATTCAACAGAAACCCCACAAAATAAGTAGATAATTTTTATTTCCTTGGAAAGTACGACCTCTCGCCGCTTTTATATCCAATTTACACTAAGATACCATTTTTTTCGATACGCAACGGCGTCCTATACTGTGTTGGGCAATGTCCTTTAAAACCAACCATCTAAAACGTAGACGAAAGGTTTTACAAACTGATTTACCAGTTTTTTTTTCTACTCTAACATAATGATAAATATTTTGGGATTATATGAAACAAAATGCATTTAGGTTCATTTATACTTATTACTTTAAAAATTCGAGTAATTTAAAACGGTTTAAGTAAACATAAAAAGTTTACTTTGGACTTTAAATAGTCGAAAAGAGTCAATTTAGCTCAGCTGTTCCCAAGTTTTGCGCTTAGCAACACTTTTAACGGTTCATTTTTATTTATATAGATAGATAAAATCTCCCCATTTACAAACATCATTCAGTTATTTGATATGATGTTTATGAGTAAGTCTGTCAGTGTCAAACAGCATTACGAAAGCGTAGGTACATCACAATGTATTGATCTCACATGCGCTGATATTGTTAAGGTGAAGACGCATTATTGCAATACGCTTCTTGAAAGCATTATCATCTTTTTAGCCTTTTACAACTATGCTGGGGTCGGCTTCCAGCCGAACCGGTGTGTGTCAGCTGGATTGGATACCAGTGTTTAACGTGAATCGACTGCCCATCAGACCTTCGCAACTCAGTAACAGGGTGACACGATAGACCCCTTAGTTAGACAGGTCAGACTTTCTGGCTTCTGACTACCTGTATAATGACTTTCAAAGTTCTACGAATGGTAACCCGGTCCGTCGGCTTTACGAGCTTTAACTTTAGAATGGAGAAGTGGCTAAAAGATAAGGCTAAAGTGTAACATGCATCGTTAAATAAGAAATAATGTCACTAGGATGCTGATAATTCTTTGATCGATCTAAATTAACAATCACAAGAGCTAAGTAATTTATCACATTTATTTGTCTTGCTTGTCTTTTTTGAAAACTGTAACCGCCATTAATGAGACAAGGTATGAATCAGGTTTAAGGTTAATTCATTTAAAAAGCACTGCGACATTGAAGTACCACCCATAGACGCGGGTGATATCGCGGTTGGATATCTGATAATCTTTACATATTACTAACTAAAGTTTCCCGTTTTACTCTCTAAAGTAAGGTAAGTTCGCCTGTTCGCGTCCATAGACCACTTCGCGTCCATTTTACGGATCGCCGGTTCACGAATGTGATAAGTAGAGAAACCCAAATATTTGTAACACCACTGCGACACTGAGGGTTCGCTAGTTCTAAACGCAACAGACTATAAACCTCAACAGTCCCGACAGTCTTTACTGCGAACTTAACAACTATCCATAGCCGTCAAGTTCAGTGCGTTACGCTATCTCGTGTGTAATCTGTGCGTTGCGTTACGCAGCGGACAAGCGGCGACGCGGCACGCACGTTCCGTGCCTCGTTCACACATATCAGGTGCCAGTAACTCTATACGTTTGTCTTATAGTGAAATATTTGTGGGGAACAGCCGTTTGTACGGCTGAGTGAAACTAGTGATGTGATTGTGTGGAAAATAGGACGAAAGTTTAAACCTCGAACACACGCGATAGAAAGACAATAGCAGCGCGACCGCCGGCTGTCGCTTGGTCGTCGAATGTTTAATATGCTTAAACTTAAGTAATTACTAAGTTTTACAAACATTACACTAATGCAACTTCTACATCAGAATAACACACATGCTGAAATCACGCTATGGCCCACGGCGCAGTAGAGCGGTAAAGACCTAAGATAATAGTATTACCAGTCTATTACTGTCCCACTGCAAGGCAAAGGCCTATTCTCATCCAGAGAAGGCACGAGCATTAATCACCACGCTTGCTGAAATGCATTACGCGGGTGAAATTGTGAAGCCTTGTAAATCAACAAAACTATCAACAAATTAATATTCAATTTCTGTCCTAAGAATACGATTGATCATAAGTCAAAGTGGAGGACAAATTATTAATTTCTATTAGTTCATTTGTAAGTCACTTTGTACAGTCCTTTGCAAGTAAAAAAGCAATAAATCCTCTTGATGTTACTAAATAAAAGATCGTACACAAAAATATTCTTATTCGATATGTAGTCGTATCGACAGTGCGGCCCAACCCTGAGCAAATAGGTGGGCAACTAGTGAATCAATTTGTCATGCGTGCCGTATGCAGTCCTTGAGTACTGCCTTATCGACGTTTAGCTGAACAACGTCAAAGTCAACACTTCGTAAACAGATATGGCTGTGCTTAGATTTAGATGCTACGATAAGTCATGTATTTGTCCTTTTTAGACATATTACCTGATATTATAAGTAAAAATAAATAGATATTGGTGCTGATTCTCTTGTTCACAAACTTAGCTAAATTCAAGTTAAATGCATCTTTATCTTTCCATTTCTTAAAAAAAGGACAGAAGATATATTTTAGTTTAATCCTGTAATATTAGACAGCGCTTGAAGAAAATTGACGTATATTTAGACGCCATGTTTTTAAATCGCGTTTAAATTATCTATGGAGAGTCTAAATTTGACATGACTTAACTAATATGTTTTCTTCTGTCCTTTTCTTAATTAAATGGAAAGAGAAAGATGCACTTAACTTAGATTTACGTTAGTTTGTGAATAAGAGAATCGGCACCAATATCACACTACTGGGAAATATCATAGAGTAATGTGCGACTTTAGACATAAGTAAGCCAGCCCCCCTACGTAAGTGGCATATTTAAGGAATGTAGAATAGATAGTTAAATGTCAAATTACTTAGCGTAAACTTATGTCAATCCCATACATTTAACAATCTACTATTATCTAATATTCTACAATTTATTTATTCAAACTTCATGCACAAATGTACATGGGCGGACTTAGGCATTCTCTACAATGCCACTTGTCTAGGGAGGCAGATGGTATACCTTTGTCGTGCCGTATATAAAAAATCAATCTATTTACTTATAATCACTGTTCAAGAGGTGATCCCTGGAAGATCTGGCACCATTATAAAAAATATTTTACCAATTTACAGCTACACAGTTACCGGTTCTTAGATTATATGTCATGGCCTTATAAGTTGACGAAACAGCGAATAAAAGTATTACATCCAATGATATAACGCGACAAAAACACAGAAAAGACAACCATAATTTATTCACACAACAACAATAAAACTGCTATCTAACATCCATTTTGTTGGCGTTTATCACATAGTTTCTTCGTTTTTTACGTCACCGACCTTGGCAGACTGTAATGGTTTGTGCAAACAGTACCAAGACGGTTTAGAGGCTGTTTTTTCAGCGTCTAAGTGCGGTCAATATTGCCAATGAACTTCTTTGGGTGTTCAGTAAAAAAGATGTGATAAAAACTTTGTAGATGATCAAAATGCTGCAACGGTTTTCGACTTCAAAAAACTTACTAGCTTTCTCCAGAGATTACTGATAGGAGCATTACCATTTACTGTACTTTCATTAGTATCTAGATATACTTACTTAATAATATAAAGCTGTAGAGTTTGTTTTTGAATGATTAGTTAAACGCAATAATCCCAGAAACTACTGGTCTGAATTGAATAAATCTTTTTGTGTTGGATAGCCCATTTATCGATAGAAAGGGCTATCGTACACACTACAACCTACAGGAGCGAAGCAGTAACTACAAACGTAGATGAAACCGTAGTTTATTTTTGTTCGCATCTAAACAACATCTTTCTGCAACAATTTTTGCTCCAATGTTATTGAGTAATTGGATTACCCTTTCGACGACGAAGCGACAACCGGCTGTCGAGCTGATATTGCCTTTCTATTGCGTCTCGAATCACATGACTGTGTTCAATGGTTTAAGCGTAGATAACTTTAAAGTGACATTTTTCAGTCCCTTATTGAGGAAATAACCGCAAAGATATCTATTTAATATTGAAATTGACTTACCATTTCTATTTTCACTATCAGCCGGCTTCATCTGAATAGGGTGGTGCATCTGTTGAACAAAGAAACAGAAAACGTTAATATTTTTACAGAATTTTCGAAAATGTGTGGGTTGCGAAATACATAGTTCTAATAGTTACCGCGGCCCCGGAACAAAAGGAGCAACCGAAGGAACAAGGGTGGGTTTTAGAAGTCTGACGCTCCCTCCCGAACCGCCCAGGACGATGGAAGTCATTTGATGATTTAAAAAAAGCATACGTAACTTAATATTCGTCAATAAAGAACAACAGTTCTAAAGTAATTTGAAAAGAGAATGCACTCTAAACTCATCTATTTGACTATGCATCGGCACAGAACACAAATAATGTTAACCCTATTAGAATGATTAACAGCATATCGGCTGACGACATTAAGTCCGGTTTGAACATGGCACTAAACAATTTATAGACTCAGAATGTCCAGTAGATATTAGACTTATTGCAAAATGTCCTGTAGTGGTCATATTCGTGATGTCGAACTTTCATCCACTATATTACCCATTTAGATTCCAAAAAATTCGTCCATAGTGGATACCTACTCGTCACAAAGAACACCACCCTCCAAGTTTAATGCCTCTAGGACCAGCGGTTTAAGTTATGGGGTGATGTATCACTCGATCAGTTAGATAACCTGCTTTATACCTGATGGGAAATGATTTGCTTAAGTTTGAAATTCCTTTGTTAATAATTTCTAAAAAAAATCATAACACATCAAACCTAATTTTTAGGATTCCGTACCTAAAATATTTACAAGACTACTTCTAGTCCATATGCACCGAAGCTTATTTTTAAGCATATCTATGTCTGTCAGTCATCACCATTAATCACAATTCAAATAGTGCACCTTCTGCTCAACCCACATGTACAGACATTCTAATTATTTATTTATATGTTGGTAGGTGTGCAAACAATCCCGAACTATTTTAATTATTCGTAAACATTGGTCGCGCACGCTACGTGTGGTGTTGTCACACTATTGTTATTTCGATTGTATGTGTTGATATGTCTGCAATTATTCTCATTTGTTTTGAATGACTCGCAAGTTTGAAACATCTTGCTAGTAAGGCTTTAAGGCCTGCACCACGATGAGTGGAAATTCCACATCGTTTTTATCATGAGGAACAAACGTAACCCTTAGGTATACGATCACTTTGCTTTGTTGTCCGTCTGCCTGTCTGTCAATTAACTAAAACAAGATTTCTTCACCTACAAGTATGTACGGAACCCTCGGTGTGCGAACCTAACTCGTACTTGCCCATTTTTTGTAGTAGGTAGTGATAAGTTATTAGCGAAGAAGTCTAGCCTATGATGACAGCCACCTATAGACATCTGCAATATCAGAAGCTATTCCAAAGACAATATTTGATATATCTCATGGGCCTGTAAACACCAGCACCCACCCTACAAACTGGAACATAGCTACGCTAGTTTGTGGCAGGAAAAGGTATGGTAGTACTTCCTCAGACTCCTTCACAAAGAGCTCTACTATTCCTAAAGTCGATCATCCACTTCGGAAAGGAATTTGATTAAATTACTGACACTGGGACACTACGGGAAAGGATCGGCCGTAACGTAATACGCTAAAAATGAGAGTCCTACCGTTTGAGCACCAATATTCACTAATTAAAATAAGTTTGAAATATGGTGCTCAATGCATTGATACTCAAAAACTAGGTGCTGAAACTGAAATACTCTTAAAAATGTACACCCGTTCCTTGGCGGAAAATCTCCGACGGAATTTTCGATCAATGTGGCGTAAAGCTAAGACCTGATCCGTACTAGCGGCTAACCGCCACAGCGGTTTGAATTAACTGAAATGTGTTTGGCGCTTACCATTTTATAGTGTTTTTTATTGAACTTCGGTTAGGTGTGCGGTGTCGCGGTTTTTATTAGTGCTTATGAGGGCTAATTACTTATAGATAATTATTTTCTCTATAAAACCGTTTAAATAGTATGGGTTTTTAAACAACCATATCTACACAATTGGTCTTTTAGAATTGGTGTAGAATTATGATGAGACCACTTTTGTTAAGGTTAAGTTTTACCTTTAGCAAGTGAAAGTTTCCACCCCATATGGATTGTAGTGTACGTTACTGGGTCCTACCTACTTATCCATTTCTTTTTACTTGTAACCTCATTGGTACTGTAATCTTAATCAGCCGTTTGATGTCTTGAGCAACTATCTCTAGTATGGCAACCTTTGCGGATGTTCGATCGTTGATCTCAACCGATAGTAACCTATACGCGTTCGACGAATGTATAAATAAACTAGCAGTTTATTTTGAGTATGTGATTTATTGCAAGAAAGAAGAGATTTTGTGGTCACTGAAAAGATTTATCAATACTTTATATTTAGTCGGGAAAACTGAAATGCAGGTGGGACGGCAATATTATTATGATGAGAAGTCATGGGAAATAGGCTAAATATATAATTTCAATAGGTATCTAGGATTCCAAAAACAACTGCTATCTGCACATCAGATGGTAGGATATTCGGAGAATCGCTGCTTGAGTGAGGAAGATCCATAATGAAAAGAAGTGGCAATTTCAAGGAGAGGTCTTTGAGAAAATACAAGACAATTACAATGCACTTGTTGTATAAAATATCTATAGAATCAACATTTCTCATCGTCGTCTAACTTTGATAAGGCAAAAAAAAAATACTTTAAATTATCTTTCTACGCTTCCATCCCCAGATTATTCATCTTTTGTTTTTAATCAATTTGCCGCTTGTGATGTTAAGAGCAGCATTGCGTCTATTACCTCTGATGCTGTCGGAAGTGACTGTGTCAGTCGTAAAATGATCCTCCCTATCCTTGATGAAATCCTTCCTGTCATATGCCACATTCTAAATTATTCTACAGCCAGCGGTGTTTTTCCAGACACTTGGAAACAAGCCCAAATTACTCCTTTACCAAAAAAAGCCAATCCCTCATCCTTTTCTGAGTATCGCCCAATTTCCATATTACCATTCCCATCCAAAGTCCTAGAACGTCTTATTCATAAACAATTAAGCTCATTTCTATCCAAGAATAGACTTCTTCCCTTCCAATCCGGTTTCCGTCCTGGTCACAGCACTGTAACCGCCTTAGTCAAAATTACGGATGACATCAGACTGGGCATGGAAAATGGCAAGTTAACGGTACTTGCACTACTGGACTTCAGTAATGCCTTTAACACCGTTGATTTCGACATTTTGCTCGGTATACTTGGCTCTCTTAACATATCTCCAACGGTCATTGATTGGTTTCACAGTTACCTGTATGGTCGCCGGCAACGTATTCGTATTGAAGATAAATACTCTTCTTGGTGCGATACAACTGCTGGTGTGCCTCAGGGTGGCGTTTTATCCCCATTACTCTTCGCTATATTTATTAATTCAATCTCAAACAAATTACTTTCATCTTATCACCTTTATGCAGATGATCTTCAAATCTACTCGCAGGCTCCTGTAGATCAACTATCGGAAGCCATTGAAAAAGTTAATTCAGATCTTTCCCAAGTAGCGGAGTGGAGTAAGTGCTATGGACTTAGTGTAAATCCTTTAAAAACCCAGCTCATTGTTATAGGTAGTTCACGAATGGTCTCGAAAATTGACTGGTTTCATCTCCCTCAAGTTATTTTTGATGGAATCCAAATTCCTTTCAGTGATAAAGTCAAGAACTTAGGGATATATTTTATGGATAGCAGAATGTCATGGGAACCACAGATGCAGGAAACCAGTAAGCGGTTATTTGCATCTGCAGGATCCTTGAGACGGCTGCGGAATTTCCTACCTACTGCTACAAAAATTGCGCTTGCACAATCACTTCTACTTCCTGTCCTTGACTACGCTGATGCCAGCTATCTTGATCTCAGAGAGGACCAACTGAATAAACTTGAGCGTCTTCAGAACGTTTGTATTAGATTCATATTTGATTTGCGCAACTGCGCAAGTATGATCATGTATCAGAATTTCGTATTAAACTCAAGTGGCTTCCAATAAGACTTCGTCGGAATGCTCATATTCTGTCCTTGCTTTTCTGTATCCTTTTCCACCCTACGATCCCTTCTTATCTTAAAGAGCATTTTCAGTTTATCTGTGAAACACATTCGCGAACTCTTAGATCATCAGAAAACTTAATATTGAGGATGCCAGCCCACTCCACATCATTTTATGATAAGTCATTTGTGGTTCAAGCTACTCGTCTGTGGAATGCTCTGCCTGTGGCCATTAGACGCGCACAGTCTCTGACTACTTTTAAAAAAATGGTAAAAGATCACTACTAGGCTCTTTAACACTGTCATCACTCAGTTAAATTCAATTTTATTTTTATATACTGCTTCTATTGTATCTATGTATTGTTTATGATTTGTATGTATAAAGATATACATCTAATGCACATATATATATATATATATATATATATTTATATGTGACCACCCATACCATACCCATAGACTACCCGTTACCCATTTTTTAATAATTTAATTCCATCCAAAGGTTGTCTGGAAGAAATTGCTTTTTAGAGATAAGGCCGCCTAATTGTACTCTTGCATATTTGTTTGTGTTGTCCTTTACTGTTTTTGTCCTATTGGTGTACAATAAAGAATATTCTATCTATCTATCTAAAATAATTATTGAGAAAGGTTATAAAAATTGTTAATTAAAGGCTATGAGTAATTATTTTAATTACAATAATTATGCAAATCTATATTTTTACACAAATACGACGCTTCTTTGCCAGAAGCGTTTTGAGTACTCTTATTGTGATAACACTGGTTTTTACAGTTATAATTATTATGAGAGACACGTAAGGGCTACCCATATACAAAATTAGGGAAACATCAGCTCTATTCCCATGCATTATAGTTTATTATCAATTAGCAGGATTGAGACCAGATACACATGATATACAATACAGTTGTTGCGAAGCGCCGAAAGAAGAATCTTAGTGTGATCAATCAGTGATCACTCTATTTATAAAGTGACATATTGTATCTACTCAGTATTGAATAATGGCCGCCCGGTATTGGCAACCGCATCGCTTAAAGTATTCATTCGTCATTATTAGGTGTTTAGTTGTTATAGATAATTAGATATACAAAATGAATATAAAAAAATATTCAGAGGATTTATTTTATTTATATCATATACAGTCACTTATGAATTGTGATATTGTGAAAAAGCAGGTCGACGCAAGAAACTTCTACATATAAATAATGATTGAATGTTAATAGTTAACCTTTCGACAACCAAGCGACAGCCGGCTGTCGCGCTGCTATCGTCTTTCTATTTGTCTCAAATCACAAGAGTTCCAAGGGTTAAAATGAAGTAGTTACATTATTAGCACACTTAAATTTTACCATGAGCCAAATCTTACACTACTACGATACTTTCAGATTGCGATTCTTTGCAATAATATGATGTTTATGTGGTTATATCAAAATTTCATAAAAATCTTAATTAAATATAAGTATTTTTAAATCAATTAAAATGGTAACCTGGATGACCGATTGTTGAAATATTAAAGCACAGTCCAAATCGCTGGTCCTAGAGACATGAAACTTGGAGGGTAAGTTCTTTGTGAAAAATGACCTAAAAAAAAATTGGCAATTTAAGCCATTTGTGGGCGAAGCTGCAGGCATAAGCTAATCAATACTATAACATCTCAATAAAAACAAACACACACACACATTTCTTCAACAAACTGAAGAATACTGTCTTGCCCTAGCTAATATCAAATACACGTCGATACCTAGCCCAAATTTGCGCGCTAACACGTAACAGAGACGTAACACAGCGCGCATATTCGCGTGCGCCAATTCCCTCGTCAAACGCCTTATGACCTGTTAAACTGTTCGTTTGTGTTGTAGCTGATCTTATTAGTTACAGGTAACTTTCGCTAGTTTCACAAATGAGGTATTTTCCTTATAGACTAGGAAGATAATTATAATTGCACATGTTATGTTTTTTTTTGCAATACTATTTTACAAGATTTGTAAGAGATCTGGGGTTTAAATTACTAGCAGATCCCGCGGTTTCATCTACGTTTTTATTTAGTTACAACATCAATAATCAATACAGCAATAAGTTCACTTTCTGTTCAATACGATGGGTATTCTTCAGTTACTAATTGCGTATTTAAAAATGCTTGCCAACATTTTTCAAATTAATTACTGAAGTGTCATTCTCGATTTTCTAACCATCTTATCCGTAGAAAACAAAAAGGATTCGAATTATTGAATTATTTATTACCAAAACGTCAAATATATTACCAAAAGAT
Organism: Athetis lepigone; assembly: GCA_033675125.1. NCBI lineage: Eukaryota > Metazoa > Arthropoda > Insecta > Lepidoptera > Noctuidae > Athetis > Athetis lepigone. The sequence continues at coordinate 4,025,218 of CM066217.1, forward strand.
CAAATGTATGACCAATCGTCCTTTTCTACGATTCAACCGCCAACTCTTAGAAAACAATTCGAATTTCAAACTTCAAGAGACAAAGTTTACTGAAAAGCAATTACAATGAACTATGGGCATTAGAATCGTCCTAGATTTAAGGTGTAGGTCACAAGTTCTCGATAGCGCCCGCCCATCGCAGGTTTATTGCCATTTGCCTCCATTCAATATAAATTCCCGATAGACGCGAACGGCATCTGCCTGTAGGGTTGACAGACGCGGCCTGAATTTAATCTGTGTTTAAAAAACGTGCTTTAAAAACTGAAGATAATATGCCGTGATGGCCTAGTGGTTAAGGCCTCTTATACAAGACGTGGGTTCGAATTTAGGCAAGTACCGATGTGTTTTTTCCAATTCATTTATGTAATTTCTAAAGTTTATCTTGGACACCAAAGACATCGGTGAAGGAAAACATCGTGGGGTAACCTGGACTTGTAGTGAGTATAAGTCCGAAATTACCAACCCGCCTTGAGCAAGCGTGCCTTTTTTGTATAAAAGGCCTTTGCCCTACAGTGGGACAGTAATAAGCTGGTGTTATTATTAAAAACTGAAGACTAGTTATTCAATTGTGAAAGTGAATCTGAAATCGTCAATCCGCCTTGAACAACCCTTTTATGTAAGACAAGAAGCCTTTGCCATGTAGTGTGTCATAAATAGGCTTGCTAACATGTTAGGGTCGTCTTCACGACTAATATGAACTTGGTGAACACCAGTGTTTAACCATTTGATGACCAACCGACAGCCGGCTGTAGGGCTGCTATTGTCTTTCTATGGGGTCACACTTCGAAGGATTAACATGGAACGATGGTCTTTCAGAATTCTAAATAATAACTAAATACCTCTATGGTAAGACTAATTGACAGACCTTTGTGGCTTCTTACTCATCACCTCCCTAGCCTTTTCCCAAATATGTTAGGATAGGTTTTACGTGAAGCGATTGCCTATCAAACCGCTACCACTTAGTTATAGGGCAATACGATACACCTTGGTAAGGCTGCTCAGACTTTTTGGCTTCTGACTACCCGTAACGACTGTCAAAGTTCTACGAATAACAACAGGGATCAACTACTTTACGTGCTTTCCGAGGCACGGGATGTCAGTGGGTGTCCAAGATAAACTTTCTGACTTCTCATTACTCATTGCTAATTAATACTGACTGGTATATTATAATACAGACAGATGTAATTATCTAATCGGATTCCGAGCTAATAATAACCTCCTGAGCATTCTCAGGAAGACACAGAGAGATCAAGTGCCCTCTTAATAAGGAAACCCTTATCGCCTACACGCACTTTAATCATTTAATCCGTTTCTGTTCAGCACTTGTAAAGTAAAGTAAAGTAAAGTAAAATTTATTTGTTTAAACATGGTGTACATACATTGCATGCAAGATACTAGTGGAGTACAAAAAAAGTTCTAACATGTTCAGCCGCATATAGTGGCGTACAAATTGATGGGAAGAGATGGTCCTAAGCCGTGATAATAATTATTCACACTTGCAATGTAAAAGTGAGACTAGAAGGACATAAGCAAATGACAACGTAAAATTGCGTTACGTAAAGTAAGTTGCGTATTATCGGTTACTGATTTACCTTGTAATTTATAACATACCCGATGGTAAGGTTGGATGAGCTTTTTAACCCTCGACGCAAAAAAAACGTTTAATTTTGATTCTACGTGTGTGTCTGTCTGTCTGTTTGTGGCATCGTAGCTCCTAAAGAAGTGAACCGATTTGGATGCGGTTTTATGTTTAGAACTGGATTACCTAGCCATGGTTTTTAGACATTTTTCAAGTCTTTAACTCTTTTGTTAGCTGCATAACTACAAGAGGGGCAAGGGTTTTTATTTTTTTTAATTTAATTTGTAATTTTTTTCGCAACCGCACTCGTAAAACCGGTATGAAACGCCTTACAATGTGCGCAGGAGTCACAGACTCACAGCTGATACTCGTACGTTGTCTTACATTTAATTAGATGAATCATTTGATTTAAAACTGCCAGACACAATGTGATGTTATCATGATGAATAGCGAGCTATAAATAGCTGTTTATAAAAAGATTAGTATGAAGATAAGAATCTTTATAAGAAAAAGGTTAACACTGTGTTAATTTTTCTTACACCTTTCTAATGATTATAAAGTGACCTTGAAAATGAACTTGCCCACAAAACTATTCTACTTTCAGGGAGATCCTGTATCATCGTCACCGGGTACCCGAAGAAGCTGTCGATGATGTAGCGCGACGTTTAAAAAGTCGTCACCGTCCCGTCCCGTCTTGAAAAGTCGTCACCGTCCCGTCCCGTCTTGAAAAGTCGTCACTGTCCCACCAATAGTTTTTTTTTTTGGTGAGTGGGAAATCATCCAATGACTGCTCCCGTCCTGGGTGCGACGGGAGGGCGTGTCAGACTCTTACTGACTAAAACCCACTCATGTTCCTTCGATTGCCCTTTATGTTCCAGGGTCACGGTAACCACTATAAACATTCCGCAACCCCGGCAGGCGTTGGCCCTGTTGGGCCCCTTCCTGTGCTGACTCCTTCTCTTTGAGGCGCGCGTGGAACAAAACGCGCCGTCTACGCGGTCCGTCCCACCAATGGTGAAGCCATTAAACTTTAAATTCCTTTCTTACAAGCCTCCTCCCTCTATCACCGATCCTAAAAACTTTTCAACAACAATAAAAGCGAGGTTTTTATTGATATTGAAATAAACTTAAGCTGTCTGCTATTTCACAGTCCGTAAATGTCAGTGGAGTTTTACAGTCAATTTGTAGTTACAAATTGAAAAGTTTTTATTGTATTCTGTATAACTGTAGATAAATTGTAAGCGACGACGGCGGGTTTAACAATCTCTTAATGCCTAATGTTAAACAAGATATTCGGTAGTTAAATTCGTATTCAAATACTAGAAGGCTAATGGCCTGTTTTATCACCTCTAAACACTTTTTTGTGCAACATATTTGATAGATAATTTCTGAGTTGTGGAGATCTAATAGGCAGTTTGTCCATGTGTTTAGCTGGATGCTGTTCGGCAGCACAACCGATTTTTATGACGAGGAAAAACCCTAGTAAGTGTTTGCGGTGATATCTGAAACCGTTTTTTTTACACATTTTTAATGTCAGGCTTATTAATTTATAGTTACAGTTTTTTTTACAATTGTTTACAAACAAGCTCATTGTGGCTTTATTAAAGCAGGCTTTATTGGTTTTTAGACTTGTATAATGGTCACGCCACTGTATTGATTGTATATCAGATAACTCTATTTCTTACTGTGTATATGGGCATAATTTCGTACGTTTGTGTTGTCTAGCATGTTTAATTTAGAAAATTTCCTCTTCTCCTGATGCACATAAACTTGAAATATTGCCTTAAAGTAATGTTTATTCTTAAAGAGAAATTATCAAAATGTGTTAACAAACAGACAGCCCTAACAAACGTCACGGTACTTAAATGTCGATAGTAATTCGCGCAGCGGACAGTGATTAAAAATAAATGAGCTGTGACACACAACACGATTTACACTGAACACATTACTTTGATCTAATATTTGGTTTAATAAACTTTACAGACATGTACAATGATCATAGTTTCAGAAGTCCTTTGTGGGTTTTAAACCATTCGACTTGCAATTCGTATGTATATTAATATTATAAAGCTCCAGAGCTTGTTTGTTTGGTTGGACTTAATCTCATTACTGGTTTGATCGTTTTGAAAAAATCTTTTGTGTTGCTGGCTATAGCCTAAGTCTATTAACATGACGCTACGACCCAAGGAAGCAGAGTAGTAACCAAAGCTGCGGATGAAACCGCGACGGACAGTTAGTTAGTGTAATAATTATAAAGTTAGGGAGTTCAATTATTGATGATAATTTTATCAATGTGGCATTTATATTACCGCTTAGTCCTTTAAAACTGTATGAGAATTTATTTTAAAAAGTGTTTGTTTAGAGTGCATTCTTGTTCAATTTTGACAAAGCACATTAATCTCTATATTTTAACGTGTCTTCACATCAGTAGGTCACGCCCGAACACAGCTTGGGCGTGTCTTTACTTTCAATCTAATATTTTAAATGTGACAATCTGATTGTTTGTTTGTTGCGTTCGCACGCCTTAATTTCTAAACCAATTTTGATATTAAAATTAAATTAACACATATTTTTTAATCCGTCACTTCTTAGTGTCTGTAACGTATACATCGGTGGATAGGTTATTTTAAATAGATAAATAAATTATTTGACTCTATATTTGCTATGATTTACAATTATAGTTAAAACCACCGAAAAAAATTGTGCCAAAAAACCGTAACACACTCGCCTAAAAAATCTAGTACAGCATAACGACGCGCCAAATATACCTAAAAAAAACAGGAAATTCTATTTTCTGTAGACCTTCAGCCCTATGCAAGCTGTCACACGACACAGTGTGTCGGTAACTCCGTAGTAATCCGCACATTGGACACTGTTTAAAAATAAATGAGGAGTGACAAGCCGCCAAGACGACCGCCTCGTTAGACGTGCTAAATTAATTTATAGTACACACACGTAGAATGTAGGTAGGTAGGTGTTAGTTTTCCATATTATGAGAAAAATATTGATGCGATTTTTTTTTTGTTTTTTTTTTTATTTGCTGTATTATATTAAGACTTTAGGAAGCTAATCTCTGTATGAAATCGACTTATTTTCGACATGTTTCACAACACACTTTTAAATGACTTAAGATTAGAGAGTCTGCTTGTGACCATCAGGTGTAACCCTGCCGAAACGTCAAGCAAAAAACAAAAAAAAAAGATATGTGCGCGTTAAATCCCGATTAACAGTGAAGTTTAAAGATTAGAGGCCTAACTGCAAAAAAAAAATTGTGCTTCTAATCATAAAAAATATTATACAATTGATACGTTGATCAAGTTTTATCCATCTTTAGTAGAACTTTTATGAAAGTTTTGTTAAAAATCCGTTCTTTCTAAAGCATACACGCGAGTAAAAAACGGACTGGCAAGAGCTAATTAAATAAAAAAGAATTGCTAATTAGATATTTAACCATGCTCCATTTTACTACAAAGCCAACTGACTTAGTAAGAGAATAATACAATCATCTAGACCCATTCTACTTTATGGCAGAATATCAAAGCAGTATGTGGTTGGCTTGACGGACGTCGTAAGCAGACACGACATCGTGACTTGTGGCTACATTCCGTACACCACTAATGTGTTTTTGTAACATAAATCGTCGCCAATTTATCAATTAAAATGTTTATACTGAAACAAGATGTGTTTTATATCGTAATATGCATAATTAATACATTAATCACATGAAATAGTGAGGAGAGAAGAAAGGCGAATGTTTTGAATCGTCCCACGCGTTTGTCAATGAATGTAATATGCTACCGCGGTTATAAAGGGTTGAATGTTTTTGCAGTTTGTCATTTGACAGTAATAGTTCGATGTGAGAAATGCTTGTTGAATATGTTTCTTATACTTTGACATTAGTTAATTGGCTTTAGTAAAATATGGACTTTATTAAAGGAAATTGCGGATCGGAATGTTGGGCCTTGAAGAAGATGGATGAAAAAAGATTGCATGTTGCAGAGATGAGAATGTTGAGATGGTTGTGTGGAGTGACCAGAATGGATAAAGTGAAAAATGAGTATATTAGTGGAAGTCTGAAAGTAGCACCAGTTACAGAAAAACTGAAAGGAAATTGTTTGTCCTGATTTGGGCATGTAAAGAAGAGGGATGAAACGCATTCAACTAAGAGTATGTTTTGAATACATTAATATTTTTTTAAATTGATTATTAATATGAACATATGTCATAATAATATGTAAGTTACTCTGCTATAACAATGAAACTAATCACTTCTGTATGTCATACAATTCAGAGCTCTGAGGAATCTAAGTAATTATTTTTTAATAATTTGGGTTGCCTCATCATTTAAAAACTTTCGAGAAATTAAATACGAAACTACTCTAAAACGTACAGCTATTAAAATAATGTTTGGCACAGTGCTCCAAAGTGACATATTTGTGGCCAATAAAAATTATTCAGCACTTTTTTTATTATGATAGTTTTATATGAATATTATGAGTTCTTACAAATACAAAAATACAAAATTTATTTATTTCAGTACCAAATACTTTTCTAACAATAGATTGTGATTGGAGCCTCCTTTTAAGCAAATAATGCCTGTATTAGGAGACTCCGCTCTTCCATAACTTAACAATATTTCAATAATTTTGGTTTTTATCTATTTATTTATCATTTACAGTTTTATTTATAAAAATCTATGTGTAGGGTGTGTATGTGTGTGTGTGTGGGCTCGTGTTTGTGTTTGAAGTGCGTGTGGGTGTGTGTCGTGGTGTGTTTGCGAGGGTGTGTAAGGTGATGGTTTATTTTACGTAATTCAGCAGTGCTTCCGTATTTTCATATGTTAAGGGTTTTATCCATTCCATTAGCAATTTCTTACATTCATGTTGTTGTTTAGTATATATATATATTTCTTTGTTTACCTTATTATATATTTGTGCAGAGCGTTTTTTGTATTGCATTGCAGCACATTTAGTCTTAGTTTGTGGGACTTGTGCAATCATATCTTTCCGTCTCTTTGTTAGTATTTTAGTATGATAAGCAAGAGTTTTGTGTTTTTTTAAAATCAGTTGTGTGATGTACAATTTCCTAACAGAAAGTAGACCACTTATCTGATAGATACTTTCAGTAGGGTATCTCATTCGCTTAAAATACATAATTTTAATGAGGGCTCGTTGTCCTCGTTCTACCTCTATAAATTTTGTTTTCGCTGCACCGCCCCATATCGGTATACAGTAGGCTATGATAGATTGTGCAAGGGCGATGTAAATTTCATTTAAGAGATTTCTGTTTGGGCCGGTTTTTTTATTTGTGATGGTTGGGACGACGTGTCTTAATGTTTTGAATATCCAACATAATTTCCTGATTCTACGATTTACATGTTCGATATGGAAATACCAAGACAAATTTTGGTCAATTATAATACCCAAATATTTAGTGTGGGATACTTTGTCAATTAAAGGACATGTGCAATCGTTGTTAGCGGTTTTCTGCTTACATGAGTGAACTTTAATGCTAAAATCTTTATTTGGTTGTGAACGGTTTGAAGCAGAGAAGCAAATATAATTCGTTTTCTTTGTGTTCAATGTCAATAGATTATCATTTAGCCAGTTAACAATAATGGTCATTCCCATCTCAGCTTTCAGCTGAACTTCAGACCAGCTATCTCCAGAAAATACAACAGCGGTATCATCAGCGTACGAATAAATGCTAGCGTTTTCAACTTTTAAGGTACAGAGATCGTTAATATAAGTTAAAAAGAGTGTAGGGCCTAGAACGCTACCTTGAGGCACGCCAAATGATACATCTGCATCATCACTGAGATATGTACCTATCCTAACTCTTTGCTTTCTCTCTGATAGATAATCTTTAAGGAGATTGAGAGGGACTCCTCTTATTCCGACTCTTTCAAGTTTGGCCACAAGAGTTGGAACAGAGACGGTGTCAAAAGCTTTTTTTAGATCCAAAAATACCGCGAGGCAGTTTGTCCCTGCATCTATATGTTCAGTGACTACCGAACTGAGGGCAGAAACTGCATCTTCAGTAGATACTCCCTGTCTGAAGCCAAATTGAGTAGGCGATAATATTTTAAATTTGTTGAAATAGTTAACAAGTCTCACGTTAATTAATTTTTCTAGAACTTTGGACAAAGCTGGTAAGACAGAGATTGGTCTAAAGTTGTTAACATCGTCACTGTTCCCACTCTTGTGTACCGGAGTAATAACTGATTGTTTTAGTGAGGTCGGAAAAATACCATTTCCGAAACATAGGTTAGCCAGATGGGTGATGATCGGAACGACTTCCTTGCTAACATACTTTAAAAATCTAGTCGAGATGTTGTCCCATCCTGGAGCACTGTCCGACTTCAGACTCATCAAGATGCTTTCAACTTCCTTAGGGTCAGCGTCTAAGAGTACAAAAGAATTATTTTGCGTTGGTGGGATGTTATATCGAGCATCGTTTTTATTTGTGGCTAACTGGATTTGTTGGGCTAATTGCTTTCCAATATTCACAAAATAATCATTTACAAAATTTACTGATGCCAATGGGGACGGCATGATATTCAATAATGATGTGCTATGATTTTTAATTTTGTTTGAGTAGGTGATTGTTTTTATGTTTTTCCAAAGTAGCTTCGAGTTAGTATTTTCTTTTTAATTTTTTAATTAAATTATTACAGTAATTTCTATAACGGCGGTATGTAATTTTCAATATTTCATTATGTGGTTCAAGTCGAGAATGTCGTTGTAGTTTATTGCGATTTTTTATACAGCGCAGTAATCCAGGAGTGATCCATGGTTTGATGATGCGTTTATTATTTGGGATACTCGTTATATTAGTGCTGTAATTAATAGTGGCAATCAGTTTTTGTATGAGTTGGTCAGTCAGCAAATTTGGGTCGTTACAAAATAATAATTCCGAAAGTTTGATTTTCTGTAGATATTTTAGCGCTTCTTCATAATTTATGGTTGAGGTAGTTTTATTTGCAGATTCTTTATTTTTTATTTTAGAAAGTGCTAAAAATGTAGTATAATGGTCAGTAATAGTTGTTTGTAGAATAGCAATTGATGCAGATGTCTTCTTTTTATTAATTCTCAGCATAACATGGTCCAGGCAGTTTAGTTCTCTAGTGGGCAGTGTATGACCAGGTAGTATACCATAGGCTGACAACATATTAAGGTAATGATTACGGTTGTTTTGTTCATGAGCCACTTCAGGGTCTTTGGGTCTTATGTTAATATTTATATCTCCTGCTATTACGACATTTTTCTGTGCAGGTAATGAAGCTAAGTGTACGCTCAGAGAGTCCATAAAGCTATCAAGGTTCGTGTTTGATGGAGATCGGTAGATACACAAGATAATGTTATTTATTGTATCTATTTGAAGACATGTCGCCTGAGATAGATATACTTCTTGAATTACCGGTTTTAGTGTGTTTTTTACGTATACAGCTACTCCATCGTTCTGATTTAACTGACGCGTTGTGACATAAGACTGATAGTTATGGAGTTGTGGTAAAGATTTATTTGCATTAAGTCTACATTCTGTTAATATTATCACATCAGTTTCAAAATCAAAGGTAGATAGCATAACGACAAAATCATCGAATATGCTCCTTATATTTTGTGCGACAATAGTCAAATCATTTTTTTTTACATTTATATGTTTAGAAAGATTTGAGCAGTCGCATTCAACGGAGCTAGCAATTGCAATGTTGTCTATCTCATTTAATGCATGTAGGGTGTCACTCATATTGATAGTTTTTAAATGGAGTTAACGTCACGATAACATATTCGCAGGCATATCTAGTAGAGCCTATCAAAATGAATGTTAGTGGTAAATGACCTAGTAGTGTCTTTATATCGAGTCTGGTTTCTAATGTGTATCTAAGTGATGTAATTTGTTTATTTGATATTATTTGGGAGTTTCGTTCTTTGCGTATACAAGAACGTTTTTTAATATATAAGTATATTCGGAATGTTTTTTTGATGCTGCACGTAGGTTTAGTGTTTATGTATGGTTTGTGAGGAATGAAAGTGTGTGAATGTATTACTATAACTGGTGTATATAGGTTTGTATTGAATAAATGGGGTGGAGTTTATTTGAATGTGGGTTTGAGAGATTTTTTATGTGTACAAAACAATTGAAAACGTACCTTACTACTAAGTGGATAGTACAATAATTACACTGCGCGAGACGCGTTACGTATAGGAAAGAAGAGTGAACAGTAAAGAGTCATGCTTTCAATAAGAGTTGATGTATTTGTTCTTCACTTCTAATTGTTATTGTTGGACCTAGATCTTCTTTCTTCACATAAACTTTGCCATACGCAGTCCAGCAGTGTTTATACGCACCCGTTTTTTTCAGCTCTCTGGCAAGGAAGTACAGTCGAGATCCCTTAGGAGTCAGGTGCTCGGACAAGAATATAGGTGTATCTTCCTTTGTCCGAAAACCTAGATGCTTAGCGCATAGCTTAGTCTTGTGTTTGATGTTGAAGGTCTTTCCCATTTTCAATATTTCGTTCCTTAGAATAGTTGACCCAGTTTCAACAACAATCGGACCATTTTGATTTTCATTATTTTTTCCACGCACTCTATAAACATCCTTAATGTCGCACTTGGTCATGGAGCAGTCTAGATTTTTGGAAAGACTCATAACCATACCAATAAGGTCTTCTTTAGACTCGCTGGGCGTTTTTGGCACATTTTTAATTACAAAATTGGTTTTTCGAGTTCCCGTCTCAATTTCTTCAATTTTATTCTCCAAAAGTGTGATATATCTCTTATCCTCTTTTGTCTGATTTTCCAATTGTAAAATTTTCTTTTCAAGATCTTGGTTCTGTGTCGTAAGGTATGTAATCGTATTCTGTATTTGTAGGTTGGATTGCTGTATTTCTTTTAGCATTTCCGAAACTTGTTGTGTTTCGTTTCCTTGTTTAGTCATGAAAAGAGTCATCATTTCTTTTATTTCCTTTTTAAAATCATCTAGTTGTTCCGAAATTATTGAATCTTCCCAAGTTCGTTTGTTTCTTGTAAACACATAGTTAGGTGGCGTCTTATTTTTGTCATCATTTGCCATCAAACTAATCTCCGACTCTGATGGAGATTTATTCATTGGCGAAGTCATTATTGGAGTATCCAATATTGTAAAACAATAGTAGTTACGAAGACAAGTTTGTATACAGAAATACCTTTACTTGATGCGACTCCGTAGCAGGTAACCAGCGACCTCTTGTGTTAAGTATCTCGTAGCCGATTAGACCAGTCGTAGCGTAGTACCGTAGCGCCGTAGCACTCAGTCCGTGACGTAGCTCTGCGTAGGCAGGTTACCAATTTCGCGCGCCGAAGTCAATGTTGAGACGGCGTAGCGGCCACGGACGCGACTACACTCGATGTGGTTCGAGTTCAAACCCCGCCAGCGATGACTACTCTTTTCAAGTTTGTAAAAGGCGAATTGTCCAGCTCACCGCCAGTTGTAGATTCCTCACTGTCGATCCGTTGTTGATGACGCGGAGAGCGAGAGTTCCGACCCGATTCAATATGGCCACTGCACTTTATGGGTGTATTCGCAAGATAGAACAGGAGGGTCCGAGTCAAGACGGCAAGTCGAGCAGAAAATAAAATTATTTAAATAAAATCAGATTTCGAAACACTGTCCTCAACATAAAACACGTCCGATCCGTACGATATCCGAGGGGAAGAGGACAGTTCTTATATGTTTTCATAGTCATTTGGAGAGTTAACTGTCTAATTTATATCCAAACTAAATTAAAATATCTCTTGGAAGATGATATCGAGATGAATGTGGATTTCCATTAGCTTTCGCGAACTTCAGTAAGAGAAATAAATTGTTTGACGATTATTAAAGTTTATTAAAACCACAAATTAAGTGTTTTTAATTTAGTACGATATTCTTCATTTGAAGATTGAAATTAAAAGATTGGTGTCGTTCAACTTTACTTATATTTTCTAATAGTAAAAGGTTACGCAACGAAAAATCCAGAAAACTAGTATTTAACCTGAAAAATAGGCTGGTAAAACCGCGGGAGAGTTAGTATTGAATAAAATATTTTTAGCGTGTAGGTAAGACATTTTTCCCCATATCAGCAAATTGGAACAAAAAAACCCCTATATAATAGGTATACGCTATCAATATTTTATTCAATACCAAAAGCCATCTCGCTGACCTATCATGAAAAAGAATAACAAAAAAAGGTTCACAAGTAAAACGTCCCAACAAAAGTAATAACGTTTCAATTCAAGCAGAAAATCTTTCTCAAACACTGACCGATAATCCGGAAGAGGTCATTTTCCTTAGATCAAAGCAGCAAAGACTGACAGGTAAAAAAGAAAAAAAAAAGTGGCCACAAAACAAAGAGACCACTTAATACCATTGTGTACCCCGCGATGGGCCAAAGTGGGCCCCCAAATCGCGAGTCCCCACAAAGGTGAACCTACCCGCATTTAAAAGATACTGGCCGAATCAAAGAACCCCTCCCCTTTTAGGCTTATTACACGGTTCGGGGATTTCTGTAAAAAATGGACAAGTTTGAGCTGAGATAAAAGAGCTTATGATTCTGTGGTCCGTTTGGATCGATATTTTTCTTATTTTACTGTGATTGAATGATAAACTTAAATTGTAGTACAATCATTGGGGGATCATTAGGCTCATCTCTCAGACTTTAGTATACATAACTGTTACGTCATCGTGGAATCCAATTGAATTCACGATGAATTATAAAAAAAAAAACAAAAAATGTATTATGGTACTTTAACGGATTGTAAGATATAACCGATTTCAAAAAGGAGGAGGTTCTCAATTCGGCGGTTTCGATGTTAGCGCTACCCCATAAAACACTGGAGTAGGCACTGGCACTGACCGTAGACCAAAAATCACGCGTATACTATAAAAATAACCTCGTATATAATATCCCAATAGTGCCTACCAATTCGCCTAAAAAAATCAATCTTTCAATGCACTTTAAACCCAAAACCTTTCCACTACCCATCGCAGAGACCCCTAAACCGTCTAGCCTCTCATTGCCCGCGGTTCTGCCTCTAATACCGACGCGACAGCAATTACAATGAGTGCTGCTTTGTCTCTTCTACGTCAAGATCGCGTTGTTGCAGACTTTTTTCAAGTAGGAGCATCGTTATGGGACCCTTAAACCATTGTGCCATTGTCCCGAAATATTGGCACGAAAAAAGGAGGGTTTTTGATTTGCATGATCGAAATGTTTGAGTTATGCTGGGGTAATGCTTGTTTTGTTAACTCTAGACAGTCTAGACTTATTTACCGTTAATTGTCGCGATATCTTAGCGATAAAAAATTAAAAGACTTCTCAAAGTTGTAGCATAATTGAAGAAACATTTGTGTCAGTTTGAGGCTCATAAAAAAATTGCTAAATTTTTCCTTGGTTGCAAACGGTCGCAAGCTAAGCAAATAAAATTTCCGCCAAAGAACAAAATTGTGGGAAAAAATAATAATGTACTACATTGTTGATAAAAGTTGTATACCAATTTATCTAAAACATCACTGATCGGTGAAAAAAAACTTCAAGAGGAAACCTGGACATATAATTAAAAAAAAAACGTCGTTCCGCCTTAAGCAAGCGTGATAATCAATGGTCGTGCCTTCTCTGTAAGGGTTTACCCTGTCTTCTGGCCAGAAATAGGCTGGTATATATTTTATTTATTTATTTAATCATGTACAACTATCCTCACAGGTGAAAAACTATTAAAAAATAAATAGGTATTCAAATATATATTTCTAATAAGTATCTTATTACTTTATCAGTTGCATAAACAGTAAGAACATTCAGCTTTGGTTCAATGACAAAAACCGATTGTATTTATTGGCAATCGTCTAATTAACTAAGTTCAAGGACTCATCAGATACGCTTTTGCTTTTTACTTAACAATTAATATTTTCTAATTAATTCAAAACATTGACTGCGTACGTAAAAAAACATACAAACAGCCGAACATAGTACCTCCTCCTTTTTGTGAAGTCGGTAAAAAACGTTTATTTTACTATCAAAATGGAGTATAATATCGTTTGCGGGGTAAAAACAGATATTTAAAAACAATTTGGGTCAATTTGGCCAGCGGCTTTTAGGCAAACCAATGTTACGCTGAATTTTTAAAGTTTTATTTAATATAGATGAAGTTTTAATCGTTGAGCTGGCCAGTAGCTCGTGGAATAATGGAGAACAGTTGTTTCAATTTTGATACTAGACTTTTGTTTCAATAAATAATTATAATTAGTTTTACATTGTTCTTGTACGAATCATTTTGACTTGGGTCTTCAAGCGCCATCTGGGTTTTACCTTATTAACTTTGTTTATTTACTAACACGTCTATATATCACCAAACCACTTAGAGATCATAGCACGTATTAAAAAAAGCCTTTGTCTTGTTGTAGGATAGTAAGAAGATCAATATTTTAGCTCTATTAATTGTTAAAAAAAAATAACTATTCAAGGTTTTTAGAGAAGCGGTAAGGCGCGTGTAATACTGCTTGTGTTGCAAGCCTCTTCAGGCTACGGTGACCACTTACACAGTATACTCAGTTGGGTCTTATTTTTAACGCCACCGTCTTTATATTCAAAGACGTTTTTTGGTAGTAATCAACGCACAGCCCAAACGAATGAAAGCTAGAAACATGAAATATGCACATACATAAGTCTTTTATTATGACGTAGATACACACTTAGAACCAATTTTCGAAAGTTCTACTCCTAGCGGGGTAAAATAGCGGATAAAAATTGTATAAAACAGGCGGACAAAATCATACGAAACAGCTAGCACAAAAGCTACTTTTCAGTGCAACTGGGCCTTTATCCGACATGTACGGGTAATTCCGTCACATAACTCTTTATAAGGCAAATCCACACTACGCCCTTCGTCAGTTACGTCTGGTAAATCCTAAAACTTTCGAAACAGTGATCGAAACTAACTGCCGTTGTAAATTTCAGTTCCAATAAGCGTTCCGTTGAATTCTCTTCCAGTTTACGATTATCGTTTAAGTTTTCTGTATTTGCTCGGGTTACAGTGGCCTTAGGATTGGGTTACACTCGTAGGGCGAAGCGTTTGAGTACGCCAAATCATCGCTTAGTTCGCAAAGTGATGAATTGGCGTATCGTCTGATTTAATTCAATTATAAAACTGACATTACTTTTTTCGGATACGATTTTTGTTTGGATGGTAAAATTGGGTAGCCCAGACGGTAGGTTGCTGTGGACAGTCTAATTTTTTAACAGAGTAATCAGGTAACGAAGTTAAAATATAATAATATATATAATACATAAATAAATATATAAATACATATTTACATACATACTATATATACAAAGTGGAGAGAGATACAAATAAAAACATGGAGAAATACAACAAATTAACGAGACGAGTCTGCCAACTCCTTAAGTAAATGTTCTCGAGCTTTTACATTGAATGTGAACTGATTGGTAGGCACTGATATTCTGAGGAAGCGTATTCCAAAGGAAAACCGCTTGGATAGGAAAAGAAGATTTAAGGAAACCAAAACGGTGAGAAGGACATCGTAGAAGACGGTTATTGGAAGAAAGTAGATTTTTGCTGTGCATCGTCGTTGTACCTATGCAATGTGATTGCTTTCTTAGAAATACTATTGCCCACGGTTACCTATTTGTCCGAAACTACCCAATATTTTTATAACATGTTGCGTTAATACTTAGTTCGGACAAGCCATAAAACTAAACATTTTAACTATGTGTATAATATTCAGTCACGCCGTATAAGCACCATATACATGGTTATTGTATTGCGAAAATACACAACACCACCACAAAAATACAATTGAACATGCTTAGTTTAGCGGTCGCATCTTTATCGCTTCGCTTCACTAGTGTGTACCTAACCTAAACATTAGGGTTGAAGGCAGTTCTATGATCCATGAGATCCTTAAGTATTTTACTACCTCAAGCTCGTGAACATATTAAAAGGTCCCGTTAGAGGTCCTTTAGAGGACCATCAAGTGTAAGGGGATGCGTTATAATTTAGTGTCTGTATAGTTCTCGTTAACGCCTAAATTGCTGGGCTCATTTTGATAAATGGGACCGTCATATTTCTAATGAGATTTAAGCGAGGTTGGTCTTTAGTTTGGAAAGCGTTGCGGTGTTTCAAAGGGAATATTTTATAAAAATGTTTTAATTGTGTTTTATAGCATTTCGGTGTTCGATATTTGGTAAGTATATCTTTTTTTAGTTAATTTTTTTTTAAGAGTTCGTTTCTTATTCTTTTTTAATAAATTATTGATATGCATGATATGTTTCAATACGCCAGCGCCATGTCGTTGCATACTACTTATCCAATGACATGCCACTGGCGAATTATCTAAACATACAAAGGAGAACGGGCGGAAGTGGTCCAAATGGCATCGGCTAATGAAACCTAGTCCATATAATAGTTTTTATTTGTTTTTATTTTATTTATTTAGGTTCACCAACAATTGCTTACATCAATACTTATAATTAATACATGCTGAAAATAATTAGTAACAATGTAGCAATTACTTAAAGGTAAACACCGCTTATAGTGTATGCAAGGTAGCTTTTTAAATTTTTCGTCTATAATTGGTACCAGTTTTCTGGACTGTATAACTTTTTTCTCCGTGGGCCGATTTAATGGTGCCCATAGTAAAAAAATATCCTACATTCCCGAACTATTATATGGACTAGGTTTCATCATCCGACGCCACTTGGACCAGGGTTCGTAGAAAAATGTCCGATCTCCTTTATTTTCTACACACACCAAAAGGTACTCAATTTTCCCTCCACATACATTACACTAGAAAACCAAACAAGAAACAGGTAACTAATAATTTACAACCGGAGATAGGAATGCACTTACCTACAAAATAAAGCCAAGAAAATGTCCTACACAACAATCTATATTTACCAATAGAATCTCTGATGTTCGAAGCGGAAACGGGTGGATTACGGAAAATAAACTAGACTGAAATGAACTACGGTAGATCTCAGGATTGCAGCCATATTGATTGATGTTTTTAGTGGATTTCAGCGTCGACTGGACTATGAGACAGGCTTTTTATACCCTGGACATATTTCAAGGGTTTTTTTTGGATGGAAAATCATCAAATGAAAATCATTAAATGACTTATCCCGCCCTTCGTTTAACTGACTAAAACCCACCCATGTTCCAACGGTTTCCCTTTATGTTCCGGGGCCGCGGTAACTATTAGAACTATTCGTCAACCCCGGCAGGCATTATAATTCAAGGGATGATATCAGTGACATTATTAGTAAAAAGTGTAGATGGGTTAATTATACGACATTGTATTTTCAGAAACGGCACATTAATGCACACATACAATTAGACGTCAAAGTAGATGGCATGATTCAAGTATTGCAAGTGAGACAAATATAATTTGCGACTAAAGTCAATGGGGTGAAATAGCCACATTTACAGTGCCACTGGCTGACTGCCTATTACTTTTCTACACCTTTTTACCTATTTTATCATTGGAGGTCATGTTACGGACAAGTGTCAAATAACTACCTAATGCAGAGACATGCCTCTTATTACACAGAGAACCAAAAAGGGCAAAGGTCGAGTCGGTGATTTCTCACCTATTTTTATTACAAGCTGTGTCTGTGGTTTCGTTATATATTGTGTACTAATAATATAAAGCTGCAGAGTTTATTATGTATGTTTGGGTAAACGCACTAATCTCGGAAAATACTGGCCTTTTAGGTAGCCCATTTATCGAAAAAGGTTATAGGTTATGTAACATCACGTTACGGGCTTTGAGTGTGGAGCAGTTACCAAAAATGCAGGTATAATCACGGGGGACAGTAAATTAAACAACAAAACTGTAAACCCGTTTTAAATTTTTGCCATTTTGAGTTTACATTTTTATTGACGTAAACTACATAACTTAATTTTTGACTTGAAGGTGAAAAAACACGCCATACCACACTCTTTTGGACATTCTATATTTAATATTCTATGCGTGCGTATATACAAAAAACTAACAAATCAAAGTTACTGGCACAAAACCCGCGGAACCTCATCCGTAGTTCCCTGCGAGGGCTAGTTTGACCTTGTTTTCTTGTCAAGTAAATTGTATCGTGTCCCTTATACGAGTACCTTGCAAAACAGATTAGTTGCAGAAGGCTCACTTGAAAAAAATATGCATATCTACTAAAAAATAAATCTGGGTGAGAGTACGAGAGAACAACAGAGTTCATACATGGTTGTTTTGTTTTGTTAGTATACATACACAAGATGTTATTGAATTGGATGAAAATTTTAAATTAAAGCATAGTTAAACATATTAAAAAAAACAGCGTTACTACCTATGAGTCAAATCTTTTAAATACAAAAATAAATTCATTTTGTCGGGATAGTAACGAACGAACGTCTGTAGATTGGTTTTCCTGATTTTCAAGTTGGTTTTGCACAGGTGTGAAATAAGATTTTTAGCTCTCGACTCCTACAACACAGCTGCAGCAGCTATTGGCTACAACATCTCAGCGGCACTGCAGAATATTTAGGCGCAATATTAACAAGTTGACAATCCAATGCACCATATTTTGCTTTTATCGGTAAAGACTTCTATTTTGCTTCGTGTTATAAACTAGCAACTCTTCCCAGCTTGGTACGAGGGTTACAAATCTTTTTTTAATCACGGCTTTTCTATACTATACCACTAATTATACATACAAATCTTCCCCTTGTCTTACTCTATCTATTAATCCTTCGAACACACGTGATTCGAGACACAATAGAAAGACAATATCAGCGCGACAGCCGCTAGCTAGCCGCAGCTATCGTTCGAAAAATAAATCCGTTGCCAAAGTTTGAACATCTAAACATTCATACGGACTGACAGACAGCGGAAAGCGATTTTGTTTTATACTATGTAGTGAAGACTTTGTCGATAAATGCCCAATTCTTAAATGCCCAACAGCTTTAAAATGGGCTAATTCGCTTAATTTTATTTTATGTTATAAATTAGGTTTCACTAACTGAATCACGCCTAGCTATCTAATGAAATTAGCATCAACAAACTTTTTTTAACACTACGTGGTAAAAGCCTTTTCTATCAAGTGTCGTACAAACTGAAACTTCTATAGTTCTCTGTACATTTTCAACGCAAACGTACAAAGTCGGTGTTATGACTTTAGTAATTTCCCTCGACGAAAAGTTTTCATTTGCCAGCAATGCCGTGCTGTTTGTTACAATTCAGGCGGGTTCAGGTGAGTTCACTAGTACAAATAGTATTGATGAAATATTATAATTGATTTGTGTACGTGACATATTGAAATACGGAGCTGTTTTGTGTAGTGTAATTTATTGAATTGCATTGTGGAATTTGTGAATCCTGTGTGTAGTTAATCAAGTTTAAATATGAATTTGAATTGTTTAGTAATTTCAAATTTTATTTAGGTAGACTAATACTGGTCATTATTGACTGATTAATTATTGCGAGTATAAATAGGAGTATTTTTTTAAATTAATTGTTTTCCGGCTTATGTATGTGACCGGCGTCTATGTGTCTCAGTATCAGTACTTATTGTAGGTTCCATTTTTATTATGATGTATATTTACCGCATAAATTCTAGAAGTGTTTTTGTGACAATAAACAGTTTTTATTATTTATTTAAGTTTTTAATTAAACGTTGTGTTTACAAATTCCTTAATCTTGTAAAATAAAGCACGACCTCGCGAAGATTAACTTAGTGAACTTAGTTTTAAGGTAATTAATGAAATCGTTGAGAAATTGTAGGTAAATTCTCATTTATTATTTTTATTTTATTTGTTCGTGGTTATTCAAGTTTTCTCACGTAACACGCAAACTTTACATAGTTTTAAAACTTATTGTTACGCAGCCATATAGAAAACTATGTACAGTCAGCTACAAGAGTCGTGGAACACAACAAATATTTCATTTCTAGGTTTTGAGATATTTTAAAGGAAATTCGAAAATTACATTTTGATAACAATTATGATTGTTAATTTATGCCTATACTACTGCAACACCGTGAAAGTGTTTGTTTTTTTTTGTTAGAACTGTCAAGCATTTAGTTTTTTTATTTAAAATTTAGTTATAATTTAGTCAGATGTATAAGAAATTTTCTATAACTTCTTGCTACGGCTCACAGCAGGGAAGCAGTTGGCAAGGTTGTAACTTAACAAACTTAATGTTATTTTGAGTTTAAATGTAAATGGTGAATAGTATACATAATTTTATAATAACTTCACACCATAATTATTAAAATTTCAATATTTATCAAATGCAAGGTGCATACCTTGCTGTTGATCATCTTCTACCGCCGACCGTACCTATCTCAGATCCTCAGGAGACTGCCCAGAAACCGAACCTCCTCAGTTTCCAAGTTATTACAGCACTTTATAAGGCTTTAAACTTGGCTTAACTTGATATCCAGCTTAAGGCTTATAGTTGCAGTATTAAAGCGAAGTGCGAGCCAGTTTATTGTCTTCGATAATTTGATATGTTTTGAACTAAGCCGTATTGATGGAAATTATGTTTCAGTGATATTATTTCATACTATGTGGAAAGGATGTGACGAGTGCGACTCGTACTTGTTTGTGTATATGGAGTTTCTTGCCCGTTCTTCTCTATACGTAACAACATTTTGGAATGGGCAGTAGATTCACTTTTGTTTTATAATTATGACGTTTCAAAGTGCCTTTTTTGGTCTAATGAAAATAAATGATTTGACTATTGACTATATTACATTTTTAAATTTATCAGAAGTTATTTTATTTCACGGATTTTTTAAGTTCCTAAAACTTTAAAATATAATTTTCTTATTGTACACTGGAGGAACATCTTAATTTACAGATCCAAGTCTATGGATAGACGTATAGGATTAAAAAAAATATACAAGTCAAAATACAAATCACAAAACTATCCTCTTGTCAAACACAACAGACTATCTATGTCCTGTCATAATTGTTACAATTCATACGAAAATCTTTTAGAAATAAAAATCTTTAGATTTTGTTCCGAATCTGTTTATTTTTCAAAGAAACCCTTCTAATGTTTCTTTTCACAAGAACCTTCTGTTTAACGTATACTTAAAAACTGAAAATTCACAGTAAATAAATAAATAAATATCCTAGGACATCTTACACACGGCCATCTGATCCCAAGCTGAGCAGAGCTTGTGTTATGGTAATCAGACAACTGATAAACATACTTATATAATTTTTAAATACATACGTATTATAGATAAATAACACCCAGACACAGGACAAACAATTATGCTCATCACACAAAGTTTGTCCTGGGTGGGAATCGAACCCACGACCTCTGGCTTAGCAGTCAGGGTCACTGACCACTAGACCAACAGGCCCGTCAACACACACACACACACACAACACACACACACACACACACAGTATACACAACACACACACAACACAGACAGCCAGTATTTTTCAAGTTTCTCCTAAATTTTAGGCTTAGCAACACATCTATGGATAATTATATTTTATTTATATAGCGGATAATTGTTTCCAAAAAACATAGTAAGCACCTAAAAATCTGTCTAGATTTTCAAAACCTTTGAACGTCAACAATATTCAAAATTCCTTAGCAATCTTTACGTAAAATACATTCGATGTTCTTGTGAAGTACTGAAAATTGCTCTTTTAATAAAATCATGCTGAATAAAACCACGCTAAGCTTGTTGTAAAGACCGAATCGATACGATGTTGTAGCTTTTACAGTCTTTTGTACTAAGAAATAGGAAATGAAAGTCTCAGTTTACAGACTAAAGCTACTGTATCGACGAATTCTAGTTTCGATTAAATATTCTCAAAGGAGAAACAACTATCATTAAACTTTTTTTAACCGTTTTGAAGCTGTTCGTAATTAGAATGTTGGAATTTTAAAAGCTGCTCTCTGTCTCCCTAGACAAGCGGCATTGTAGAATAGATGGTGGAATAAAATAGATTGTCAAATGTATGGAGATGTCAAATTACTTAGCGAAAGCTTATGTCAATTTCATACATTTGACAATCTATTCTATTCTAGATCTATTCTACAATGCCACTTGTCTAGACCCTCATGACTTTAAAATAATGGTTTTTGACAGTCCCGTTGAAGGCTCGATTATTGAGTTCAATTTTCAGGTCGGGAAAAGCGTTTGCCTTAGGTATTTGAGTTAAGAAAGCGACGAAGAAAATAATATACTATTGGAATCTAAATATTGATAACGGTCATAGCTAGAGAGAATTTTTGCCCCTAAAGAGGTCAAATACCACACTGCGTATAAAGAAAGCTTATAAAACATTGGCCTAACAATAATTCTTTGTTTGCAATAAAAAAAAAGCTCTAGGAGAATTTAGTAGAGGCTTTTTAAGACCCCGCCAAAGCTTTGAACTTTTTTATCTTCCAAACGATTTTACGTCCCCAACTATATTATTTCGTTTTAGTACAATTTTACTACAAAACTTGGAAAATCAGGTCGAAAATCGTTTTAAAACGATAAAGGAGCATCGAATTTTGTTGGAAATTGTTATTTTTAGACGATATTTTTGCTCGAAAGCGGAGCACAGACTATATAAAAAAGCGGGCCATTTGCGGTGCTTTTCATTGCACTTTACGCTTTCACGACGACTCAACGTTGAACGGCGAAATTACGAGTCAGGTCAATTACGAAATAAAGTCATACGTGAACCAAATTTATATAGGTTTTTAAAAAGTGAAAAATAGAATTTGAAAAGTGCAAATTTGCGGCAAATCAAATTACCTGTATTTGGAAGAATTTAAATAGAAAAATCTCATTGTCGTGGTTTTAACTGAGCAGAATGTAAAACAGTTTTCTGTATTTCGTAAGTCAATGTCACATTCGTATTTTTGTTCATTTAAAGATATTTAAGAAAGCCTATTAAAAATATTAAAAAAGTGTGAAGCTCTATATCATACTACGACCCACGGGAGCTAACTATTAACTAAATACGAGAAGAATCAAGAAGTTCGAAGTATATACCCCGGTAAAAAACTAGTGTAGAACTATCTCTGGACCTAGTATAAAAGGAATAGCTGCCGGCGATTTCAGTTTAAAGTTTTTAATATGTGAGCTTATAAAATCAGTTCATCTAAAAGCATTACACAAAAATTCCAGAACATACTTTTCATAATCACATAATACCACTAAACACTATCCCAAAAACAATCTAATGAACAGAAATTCCTCCAAAGAAAGCGAAGCAGGCAAGTTTAAAAGTTCATTCCCGTCGCACGCTCCATTAGTTTGGGAGCCGATTTTTTCCGACCCCCTAACTTTCGGGGCCAGTGTCTCTGCCCCAAGTTTGTTTCCCGACAAAAATAAACACAGGATCACACGACTTTTTTCTCTGATTATTTCCAAGTGAAATATCACAGGTTTGCTTGTGGATAAGTGATTAAAATGTGTGGAGGTGACCGGGGTAAAAAGTTAGCGGGTCGGCTGATTTTTGCATTTTTTGCTTATAGAGTGTCCGTACGGTTGACGTCATATTTAGGACGAAATATAATGATCAGTCTAGCTTGATGGTTGAGATAAAATTAACATTTTTAGGGAGACGTTTGGTTTTCAAGAGAAAAAAGAAACGAATTTTTTAAACATTTTCGAACTCCATTTTGCACCGAATTTTTAAAAATCCTTTCTTAGTGCATCTTCGTTCCCTAAATAGCATTCAAGCAAATTTTCGTACTTCTATAGCCGATGGTTTCAACTATACTTAGATCGATCAGTCAGTAAATCTTTTTGACAGTTTCTTTTTTTATAGATATATACTTAACGCAATATAACAAGAACTAATCCTACACACCAAACAAACCCAACGAAAATTTTAATCCCAACCCCAATGCTACCAAAATAATTAAGCAAGACCGAACATTTCGGCCGGTTGCTCACGGAGCAGTTTTATTGAAAACATCTCTATTGAACGATCGCAGATACCTTCAGAGCTTTGTAACTTCAGTCGCGTTCTAATATCCATGTTCGAGACGCTACTTGAAGGAGATATTGCTGGCCAGACGACAGAACTGTTTGGCTTCCTATGCAGTCAATAAGGCCGTTTGTACACCTGTATACTGTGGAACTGGTTTCAATCTTTTGAATTATGAAGTAAGCGGTGTTTGAAAATGGAACGACAGGGTTGTCGTTCGATTTTGTTGTTGACCAGACGACAAAATGGTTTGCTTCGTATGCACTCACTAAGGCCAATAAATATTTGTGGGGGTTATTTGTGGCACTCGTCTTTTGCATTATGAGGTAAGCGCTGTTTGTAAATAGAACGACAAGGTTTTGGTAGTCAGCCGATAAGTAAAAAAAGGGGATTGCATGCGTATTGTTTTTTTGCTGACTAGATGACAGAACTGAAACTGGTAATTTGTTATTCAATTCTGTCACTCAATAGGCCGTTAGTAGAAATATCGGTAGATCTAGATTCAATTTTAATAAATTGTATTTTGATGACAATGTTGAATTAGGTTTGAAAATAGAATGAATTTAAAGAGTCACAACAAAAATACTCGCCAAAGGTACTCCGTAGAAGACCTCATTGTAAATAAAGAGTTCAGCGGCATGTAAACATTTTCAACATTTCTTATATTCTACGACTACGTAAAAAATGAATAACTTTTTACTAATAATACATATATCATTGGTTTCAGCCATTACTATGAGGTTCATGATCTGGGTGCATTCAACTGAAACGGCTGAACTTTCATTAATGGTTATTGCAAATAATTACGCACGCGCGCACCGAGCCCGAAATTAATTAAACTACTATTTCGTAATTATGCTTTCGTTAAATTTGTGCACATTTAGAACATTTGTTACTTTTAGAAATTTACATTTTGATTACTAAACGCAGTAAATGCAGGCGTCCGTCACTCGCTCAAGGCCACGCGTTTTATGCCTACCGCTTCGCGTATCGTCGACGATACAACGAACACCGGGCTGTCGCGCGCCCGGCTGAGTGCTCGCGCGTCACGGGTACAGCGTTGACTATCAAAATGCCGAAACCACGTAATTATTGCGTGATTATTATGCAATTCCCCTGTTTCCCAATTCTCTTGTTTCCCTTTTGATTATTTATTAAATTATTCACGCGGTTTTGGATATTTTCGACACTTAAAATATATTAGTCGGGAATTCAAGGAACGAAAAATATGCATCAGTCATTTTACCAAACTGAAAATATTTGATCAACAAATAAAATAATAATTGTTTTTCTAAAACATTCGTTTTATTACCATTGTCATCATACGTATAACCCTAGCAGATTTGCTGGACGACACGCACACACGTTAGTCGCGCGGCGGGCAAAAGAATCTCAACTCTCTTTGTGCGTACTTATGGTACATTTCTCCTTGCTGCAAACAACTGGTATTATTATTATGATTTTGTAGGCTATTATAGCGTAGGTATTTTGGTTTTTGTATTGGAGTGAAGTATCTGTTACGTAGTAACTATTTATTAATCTGTGGTAAATGTCAGTTTGAAGAAGCTAATAAATAAATAAATAACATAATCACAGCTAACGAATAATATAGCTTATCTTTTCATCTCAAGCAAATAAAGAACTATACGGTTCACAAGCATATCTGAAATACAAAACACTCTTTTTTTCGCATCGGAACCAAAACATCGCAACAAAAAGTGTCCTCGCGTACGACCGGCCTAGCAAACGCCCTATTCTAAAAATTCTCCATTCTCGTCAGACGTATGTACGGTCAGCACAAAAGGCGGACACGGATGGTAGCGTCGGCAATGTTTGTAAAGCCTCGGCTAGACGTCGTAATATGCGACGGGGTGTATTGTGAGACTGTGACGTAGGTAACGGAGGCCCCGTTGCAATACCTTAAACGGTCCCTGTTCACAAAAATTAAATTAATAATAGCATGCAGATAAATATCTTTGGACATCGCACACACGGTCGTCTACTCTGTTGAGTGCACTATGGTAACCAGACAGCTGTTATACATACTTATACAATTTATTAATACATGCATATTATAGTTAAATTACATCCAGAAACAAGACAAACAATTATGTTCATCACACAAAGTCTGCCTTGGGAAGATTTAGATCCCATGACTTTCGGCTTCGCAGTCAGGATCATTAAACAATAGAGCAACAGACTCGTCAAAAAAAAAATATAACGGTTTGTAGGAGGCCCGTGCTGTACTGTACCGCTCGGCCCGTTGAGCGCTAGCCCTTTCGTGCAATAAGTAGGTTATAATATATTATTTAGTAAGTTCTTTTACTGTAAAACTTAGCACGAATAAACTGTTTTTCTTTCTTTCTTCTAGTGGGGCCTAAAATAATTGCGGTGGCTACGGCCCTGGTGATCAGGCAAGCAGGCATACAAGGCGCTGCTTCGTAAGATGCCTTAGAGTTACGCTAGCTGACTCCGTTTGATATGCAAATCGCAAATGGTTCAGTCGTATAATGTACCTTTCGCAAAACGCACCCCCAACGAAAAACGTACCTTTCTCACAATGCACCTTTCTCATAATGCACCTTTCTCATAATGCACCTTTCTCATAATGCACCTTTCTCATAATGTACCTTTCTCATAATGCACCTTTCTCACAACGCACCTTTCTCACAGTCACAAACTTAGTCAAATTTCCGGAGTTTTTTTTTTAATTCGACCATTTCTTTTGCAGCATCTGATTAAGCTTAATCATAGAAACCATTTAGGATCTGAGAAGTATGGCCCTACGACGCACCGTTTCCAAGTTATGGGCCATTTACTTTTTTTTAAATATCTTGGAACATTCGATTTTTTTTAAGTGTAAGACCGGAGCTCTCGTTACGGTAAAGTTTGGCCCTACGTTAACAATCATAATACGCAAAATATTGGGAATTCGATCCAAATTTTCTGTTTAGTTGTTTTAGCCATTTTATCCTGGTTTTTAGTCTTTCGATTGTTTTTATAAATAAGTTATTATTTTGTTTATTTTTCAGTAGATTTTGTTTATTAGTAGTTTGGTAAAATTTATTTTGTTTTATTTTTAAGGTTTAGTAGGTTTATAGTAGGTTTTTTATAGGTTTATAGGGTAGAAAGTTTTTATTTTATTTTATTAGTTTTAAGTTATAGTTTGTTGTTATTATTAGTTTTAGGTGTTAGTCTTAACATGGATCCTTTTTCATTAATTCTCGAAAGAAATTTTAATCTTTGGAATTATGCTGCAACTATTTGCAGCGAGGAAAGGGCCATTGAAGCGGCAAAACGGTGTCCTTCCTGTAGGCGTCCAATGAATGCCGAACAAAATAGCAATTATAAGTTGGGGTTCAGATGGCGTTGCAGAAGGGCAGGCTGCAACATTATTAAGTCTCCTTTAAAGGGTACTTTTTTTGATCGCAGCAACGTATCACCACCGTTTTGCCGCTTCAATGGCCCTTTCCTCGCTGTAAATAGTTGCAGCATAATTCCAAAGATTAAATTTCTTTCGAGAATTAATGAAAAAGGATCCATGTTAAGACTAACACCTAAAACTTATAATAACAACAAACTATAACTTAAAACTAATAAAATAAAATAAAAACTTTCTACCCTATAAACCTATAAAAAAACCTACTATAAACCTACTAAACCTAAAAAATAAAACAAAATTTTACCAAACTACTAATAAACAAAATCTACTGAAAAATAAACAAAATAATAACTTATTTATAAAAACAATCGAAAGACTAAAAACCAGGATAAAATGGCTAAAACAACTAAACAGAAAATTTGGATCGAATTCCCAATATTTCGCGTATTATGTGTATTGTTAACGTAGGGCCAAACTTTACCGTAACGAGAGCTCCGGTCTTACACTTAAAAAAAATCGAATGTTCCAAGATATTTAAAAAAAAGTAAATGGCTCGTAACTCGGAAACGGTAGGTCGTAGGGCCATACTTCTCAGATCCTAAATGGTTTCTATAGTTAAGCTTGATCAGATGCTGCAAAAGAAATGGTCGAATTAAAAAAAAAAACTCCGGAAATTTGACTAAGTTTGTGACTGTGAGAAAGGTGCGTTGTGAGAAAGGTGCATTATGAGAAAGGTACATTATGAGAAAGGTGCATTATGAGAAAGGTGCATTATGAGAAAGGTGCATTATGAGAAAGGTGCATTGTGAGAAAGGTACGTTTTTCGTTGGGGGTGCGTTTTGCGAAAGGTACATTATACGACTGAACCATGCAAATGTTACTGTTTTAGTATCGGTTTTGACGTGTGTAGTATTTAGGTCGGGCGGCCATATTTCAATTGGAAGCTTTAATGTAAGTTGTGTTTAAAAGTCGGGGAAATTAATTAGTGTTGTGTTTAGGTGGTTTTGATAAATTGGGTTTTGCTTTGATTGCTTATTATTCACAAATTAGAGAAGAATCAAATTGTCAATAATATACAGATTTCAATCTTTATGTTATTGAAAATTAGATATTTTTGTATTGTTACTGACAGTCCCTCGCCCGCTTTTTCCCGCGTCTATGGTTTCAACTCCTGCTATTTATCATAAATCTGACTATCTATCATCTACATAATGATTTTATCCGATATATCTCGGACCTAATTCTAATTATTTGTCAATAAAGCGTTATAATAAATTTTATGCGCCTGATGAAAATATCATAGCAACTTAACAAGCAGAGTTTTTAAGTTACTGCAATAGTGAGAAAAAAACATGTATAAAAAACAGATGCTTACGAATCACCTCGAACCATTTCCATTACTTTTCTTAAAAATTATCAACGCAATGATGGCATAAAAATCTTTTCAGTAATTTTTGAGTTTATCGCTACGCGGTGAGAGACATAATTTAATATTATGTAAAGATAGATGCATTGCTTTAACACTTTTGTGGTGGAGAGCCTTAACAGACAAATAGACAAACATGCAGAGTTACCTTCACAAATGTAATATTAGCCAAGATTTCAAAAAGCTGCTTCAAAAGATCAAAGATTAGCCCCCTCGTAACTTATTACTAAGCTAACGCTTAACCTAATCTATGCCTACTCAAAACGTACAAATATACGCAAGTTACTTCTTTGGAAATTATTACGAGACGAGCAGATAATTTTTACGTGGGACGAAAGCGTCAAGTGTCAAAAGGCTCATGTGCTAGCGTAGGAGTCGACTCTATTGACGACGAGTTCAAAAGGCACAAAGGGATAACTTGACAAGTTACGAGTTTCAACAGAAAATATATAACGGAATTCTGAAGGTGAAATAAAATATTACGTTGTTGAAAACGACTAATGAAAGCAGATTGTATTTCAAGTGTGTATACTATTATGTTCGCGCGGATGTTCTCTGGAAATAATGGATTTTTATTGAAACTTGCGTCCTCTTTACGTTGTGACTTTTCAACTCTTTTATCTTTCAATGAAATATTTGGAGCTAGTGATTCTGCTATATTATTATTATTATATAGTATATTAAAATAAAGTAAATGAGTCGCTTTCCGCCGTCTGTACCTTATGCTTAGATCTTTAAAACAACGCAACGGATTTTAATAAAGTTTTTTTAATAGTTGTAATTTTATGTAACAAACAGTATAAAATTACGGAGTTACGCTAAGCCTTTTACTATGTTTTAGTTAACCAATTAATATTAAATTAATGCTTCTTTTATATTTACCTTCCAGCGATAAATAGCCTTATATTAATATATTCAAAGGGAAAAACATAAAAGGATTTTACCAGAGATTAAAATAAAGAGAACGTAATATTTAAATTCAAAAGCAGAACGTACCAGACTTCAAGAATTTATAAATATCCGCGATTGAAAAATCGTTCGTATACCAGAATTTAATGTACTCTTGAACGAAACAAAGATAATGCAAAACTTCTATATATTCCGCCATCCAATAACCCAGAAACAGATTTAGGATCTTTTCCAATATGTTCTTTGTCAAAACGGAATAGGTAGAATACGAATAAAACTGCTAGAGTTAATACTGTAAAGCTTTTAAAAATAAGAAGTAAAGTTGAAAAACATTATTACAAGGCTGATTTTAATACTCAGGCAGCTTCTAGAAAGATTTTTAATTCAATTAGTAGTTATTTTAATACACGGTACATACCATACACATACCATATTTGATAATCAGGCAGTACATTTTTAGGTTTTCGTTTGCAGTAATTCCGGACTTACGACTTAGCAAAGGATCTTTCAAAAAAGAGCCTTTATCTTAAAGGCTTGACTTCATTGGAGTTACAGGTGCCAGTGGTTTCTTTGGGACTCCTAGCACCAGTCTACTGGAACACAGTTGATAGTGTAACAGCCTATCATCATCATCATCAGCCATCTTAACAATTGTTAGGGCTCGAAAACAACGTAGTTAAAGTTACGCCTGATCTGTCGTCGGGCGCTGTACCCAGGATAGGTAGTGAAAGAAGAGGGATTGTATCAACACCTGCGGACTTAGTTAACCTTTCAACGACCAAGCGACAGTGGACTGTCACGCTGCTATTGTGTCACGAATCACATGAGTTAAAAGGTTTAACTTCCATTAAAATTGGCCGGTGTAACTGAAATTCTGTCTCTTCGGTTACATCGTACTGTTGATCACTACTTTTCGTGACTACGTTGAGCGTACTTTATGGTACATGTGAACAGATCCTTACTCGGAATCCACTTATAAATATGATATAATTCCCGAGAACTATCCCAATATCTATTACTATTGTACGAAAACTCGTTGCAAACCGATATACCACGATTTCAATCCGTCGATACGTGCATCGAATGCAATGGAAACGTTATACAGACATTTCTCTATTATAACAGCCGTCTATGTTATCGAGACCTCCCCTGCCGCTTCCTCGTTCACAATCTTGTGTAAAGATGGAAGATTTTCTGCAAAATACGGGGGTCTCACGTGGCTGGTTTTGAGGAGGTTACCTCAACCCGTGTTAGGATAATAATGGCTAGCATTCAAGTGAAGTTCCTTTAGCGAAGTTCCCTCGCATCGTAATATCAACTAGTTGTAAAGACTTAACTCATTAGAATAGAGACTGCGTCGTGAAGTTTGTGGATGAGTAAATATACAGAATGTGGCACAGTTTCAGATTCAAATTGAGGTTGCCATTGTTCTTACTTTATTATTTCAATTTCTGTACGAGTTTGTGTTCTATTTTAACTTGTAATTTACAAACTGCGGGATGCGGCTGCAGTCACTTCGTGAGGAGTTGCATTGTTGATTAGTTTAAACATTATTATAATGTTTTTGAGAATGTTAATTTCAAGACATTCGAGAGTCGCAAGACTACTACCGGCCACCGTAGGCGCGGGTCTGCGGATGGCGAGCGATGGGTAGCTTGCCGCCCGGCTAGAACCAGGACCGCGTCGACGGCGCGTTATTGTTCCACGCGCGCCTCATAGAGAAGTCAGCACGAGAAGAAGCCCAACAGGGCCGAAGCCTGCCGGGGTTGCGGAAAGTTTATAATAGTTACCGTGATCTCGGAACATAAAGGGCAACCGAAGGAACATGAGTGAGTATTAGTCAGTAAAAGTCTGCCACGCCCTCCCGCCGCACCCAGAACGGGAGCAGTCATTTGATGATTTCCCACTCCCCAAAAAAAGACAACCATTTTTGCAAAGACAGAAATAAACACAACAAGAAACTTGTCTAAACATCTTTCAAAAAGGTTAACCTAGCATCAACTTTGACTGGCCGTCTGAGTTTCTGAACAGTCAAGAAGTCGTTCAGTTTCACAGAAAAAATAGCTACGGTTTTGGCGGAAACCCAAAAAAAAACAACAACAAACTTATCAAAGCGACGTACAAAGGTATTTGAACTCCGCACTAGTTACTTGAATACCAACAACAAGCCATATCATATCCTTACAGCAGAAACTTCATCTATTCTAACACTTTTTCCTCTAAAAGCCCGCTTCATATAAAACTTTTTGAACTAGTCTATTCCGCCACGACTGCCATTATGGGGAACTTTAGTAAGTGGCATTTGATTTAGGGAACAAAGTCATAGGATATTCGGCGAAAACTTTGACTCCGAATGCTCAGTTCGCTTTATGCTAGATATCTTGAGGATAAATGGGAAGGAGAGAGGTACTTAATACCGTATAATCTCCGGATCTGAATGAGGTGGAACATTTTGATGCAGATATCGTGAGAGGTAACTAAGAGATTGTCCTGTGTCAGGTGTCTGATTGTTGGTCAGTGAAGTATTATAGCACTGTGATGGTTCTTGTGATAATATATATGGTTTTGTGATGAGGTCATCCACTGAATTTAAGCGCCCTTATACATATTTATACCTTTACAAATCATTAATCAGGTCTCAGTTGGAGTACGCTGTTTCGGTGTCGAATCCCTTCTATAATAAGTATTCAGATGCGATTGAAAAGGTACAGCGTAAATTTTTGAAAGCCATGTTTTTCCGTTGTTTTTGTTCCCAAGCATCTTACAGTGACCTCCTCGATAGGTTTAAGCTACTTAACTTAAAGGCCAGGCGAACTTTTTTAGAGACAATGTTTTTATTTAACTTATGCAACCATCCATATGACTGTATTGATATTAGTAATAAGATTTGTTACGTAGTACCTAGAACTACAGTGAGCCGTGGAGTGCGTGCGAGACCACTTTTTGCTATAACATCAACGCGTACGAATGCTGGCTTGCGCGCGCCCTTACGTCGCATTACTACCCAGTTTAACCAAATTTTCAACAATATTGATATCTTCGCCTTAAACACTAATAAATTCCGAAGCCTAGTCTACAAAAGGGTTTCAGAAATTTAAACCCAGTTATGTATGTTTATCAACATAATGATGTTTCTTTCTTTTTTCTATTTGCATGCCTATTTAGTTTTCGTTATATAATTAAAGCACATTATTTACAATAATATTATATAAGTATCATTTGCAATCGCACTACGTAAAGTGCATTAATCTCTTTTTCTTTATAATCTGTGGAAAATGTCGTGGGTTATACACTTGCTCACTTTGTATTGTAATTGCTTTTTATATTATTGTAGTGTGTAACTGTTTATTTTCCTAAATAAATAAAATAAAATAAAAATATATTCAGGTAAGTAACTGAGTGTAATGGTTTTCCTCGTTTAAGGCGAATTGGTCCTGTAGAAAATGTTACTCGACAGTGCAATGCCGTTAAAATACTTCGTGAATGTAATGTTAAAATAAAAACCTATTTTCTTCATTACTGTGGATTAAATACCGTATTCATTCGATTCACTCTAATTGTTAAAAATATTTAAATAATAGTTAAAACATTTCATTGCTTTTTTGTTGTAAATAAAAGATTTGTTAGAAAGAAGGGAGTGAAAGTATTATTTAATTATAAAATAAAATTTATGAATAGAAATCTAAACACAAATAGAGCAATATAGGATAAAGAAACGAAGACGAAGTCACGGATAAAGCTAGTAAATAAACAAACTAAAAACAAATGCACCTTCAATACATTTAAATAAAGCCCAATTTAAACCCGTACAGTTCTGAACGCTACGAATTTTATTCAAAACTTTTGAGTGAATCTTGTTACCAAGAACCGCTTGAGGTAAACCCGTAAATAGAAAAGGGGTCTTATAAAGTAATGAAAAGACCTTTTTGTTGCACGCGAGAAATAAAAAAAAACCTCATTATTCTAAACGTCTTTGGTATGAATGGATAAAAAAGAAATATGGCGTCGGTGGTGGAACAATGGACGACTTTTCCGTCATGACCTTTTGAGTTAGCATGCATCAGTTTCCATTTTTAACAAGGTTGTTTCAAGTGAGGACCGTTGTCTTGTGTTTCTGGTTCGAATCACATAAGTGGAAGCCGTGGAAGGTTCTAGAAATAGGAGAATACGGGTGTGTTTTGTTTTGCTTGTACTTGTAGTATATTTTGCTTTATTTCTATGTGAAGAAAGAGGACAATAAAGTTTTCAAAGACTTGAAAAGCCTTATTTTTTATTCTTTTTGGAGTGGATAGAATATGCTGCATGCATGATTATAAAGAGGTAGAATATGCTGAAAAGAAATTGTACCGATTGTAAAAAATATTGCATTGATAGAACAATATTGTCGAGTAGTATAACTTG
This sequence comes from Athetis lepigone, assembly GCA_033675125.1. Classification (NCBI taxonomy): domain Eukaryota; kingdom Metazoa; phylum Arthropoda; class Insecta; order Lepidoptera; family Noctuidae; genus Athetis; species Athetis lepigone. Next base: position 4,058,919 of record CM066217.1, read on the forward strand.
TGGCTATGATTATTTACATAAGTCGTAATCTATACTTAATATTATAAAGAGGTAAAATTTGTAAGTTTGTAGGTTTGTAAGTTTGTATGTAGGGGGTAATCTCTGGAACTACTGGTCCGATTTGAAAAATTCTTTCAGTGTTAGATAGCACATTTATCGAGGAATGCTATAGGCTATACCGTTACGCTACGACCCACGGGAGCGGAGCAGTAACGAAAAATGCGGGTGAAACCGCAGGGGACAGAAGGCAATGTTGTGATGGCTTAGTGGTTAAGGGGAGCTTCCTATTGTACACGAGGGATATAATAGAGCAAGTGGGAAAGTATCGACGTATTTTTTTTCAATTCAAACATAGTTAAATTTTATAGACATTATTAGCAGAGTACGTGGCAGCAACAATGACATTCTGAGGATAGTTTCAAATATTTTTCATTGTCCGATACACTCGCTCTGGGTTAGTATCGTGGTTGAGACAGTCAAATGAAATAGTCTATTTTTATTTTGTTATTGTTGAATCTGTGGTGTAATTTTGTAACTACTAACATAGTTTATAAGTTTTTGTTGTTACTAACCATTATGGATCATGTAATCTGACATTTCAATATTAAATTAAATTAAATTATTGACATCAGTGATTGAAAACATCATAAAGCATCATGGACATATGATGTAACCCTGGAACCATTAATCCACCTTGAGCGAGCATGGTCATCAATGCCTTATCAGTATGTGAAGAGAGCCTAGCAGACGGACAAAAGGCTAGTTTTTCCGACGATATTAATTAACACGTCATACAACATATAACGGTCGAGACTACCAGGTACCTTCATTTCCTGTTAAACAATTTCAGGCTCAATTAATACTCCCATCAAGCTAGCTTAGTTCAAATTTCGCACTCTATATACAATACATATATTATAAGGATGTGTACACATAGAACGTCAGTTTTACAGGATTCTTTTTAACATTTACACAGCTGTTTCAAGAACCGCGCCCCTTTATGCCAAGCCTCGCATAGGTTCGATCCGATAAAACGGATCAGTATTGGCGTTGTAACAATAATACCGCCAGCCTATTGCTGTCTTACTGCAGGGCAAAGGTCTCTTCTCATAGAGAGAAGGCACGAGCATTGACCACCACGTTTGTTCAATTAAATGATTGCCGTTGTGTAAGGTATTTATTACTAGATCCGGAATCTAGGTGTGTGAGAACTCGTGTCTACTACTACAAACACACGCCATTAAATAACGGATCTATAAAACGGATCGCTGTGTTCCCGCCCTTATACAGTGTATGGACACCAGCGACCATTGTCCGAGTTCCAACGTAAAGCGACATGTATTTCGGTTGAGTTACTGCACGTTAACAACACGATACAGTGCTACCAGGCTCACAGCAGAATGTTGCAGGTTTGTTATATTTGCTGGCTTGGCTCTGTTTCCACCAATCTACTTATAATATGTATAAGGAGAAACCTGAAATTTTCACAGGGGTTCCTTTTATTGTGTTGTGGGGGAGAGCTCTAAGAAAAGATTTTTAAAAATTTTGCAGTCTAAGGGGGTAAAATAAACACCCACGCGGGCAATGACTCAGTAGCAAACGGTAGGAAAAAACTTTTTTCAAAAAAAAATAACCGCCTTCAAAAACTAAAAACCCAATAATAACTAAAATTTCGGAAGTCGGTGGTAACACAAATTGAGTAGCAGAAGAGAAGCCACCGACTTCCGAAATTTTAGTTATTATTGGGTTTTTAGCTTTTGAAGGCGGTTATTTTTTTTTGAAAAAAGTTTTTTATTTATTACTCTTTATTCTTTATTGCACAAGAAAAACAATACATATAAAATAGCAAAAATATATGAGTTATATGTACAATGGCGAGCTTAACCCAAATTTGAGTTATCTTCCAGCAAACCTTAATTCTATAAAAGAGATTGCAATAGAGGATATGGCTGTGTGCAATAACAATACAATTTTAGCTTAAAATTAAATTATGATATAAAAAAAAAAAGTATACATACTATAAATAAATAAATACATCAATAAATAAATACATATAATATAAAATACATACATATATATATCAATCAACAGACAGGAAATGTTCCCTAATCCTCCTCTTGAACACCTCTAACGAAGGGCTATCTCGTAAAGAGTGCGGAAGTGCATTCCAAAGGCGCACAGCCTGAACTGTAAATGATCCATCATACCGACTTGAAGAGTGAGAAGGAAAACGAAGGAGAAGAGATGATGTAGACCGACAAGGTTTATCTCTCGGTACAAGAAACTCAAAACGTTCGCGAAGATAAGAGGGCGCCTTAGAATTGTGAAGAACAGAAAAGAGAAAAGAAAGAGTGTGACAATCTCGACGCTGCCGAATAGGTAGCCACTTCAACTGCCTCCGAAACTCCGACACGTGATCGTATTTTCGGAGGCCGAAGATGAAGCGAATACATAAATTCTGCAGACGTTCAAGCTTGTTAAGAAGTTCCTCAGTCGCATCAAGAAAACAGACATCAGCATAATCTAGAAGAGGCAGAAGAAGAGACTGAGCAAGAGTAATTTTAGTTTTAAAAGGCAGAAACTTCTGTAGACGCTTAAGAGATTGATACGAACAGAAAACCCTCCTGCTTACTTCAGCAATGTGAACATTCCAAGATAGGTTGCAGTCCAAGAATACGCCTAAATCCCTTACTTTACTGGAATAATCTATAACAGTACCTTCAAACAGAACAGGCGGAAGGGAGAGATTATTCACTAAATTGACAAAATATCTACCACCAATAATGAGGGCTTGTGATTTTGCAGGGTTGACTAACAGTCCAAAACTTTTAGCCCACTGACTGATGTTAACAAGATCATTATTGATGGCATCAATGGCTTCAGGAAGCTCCTCGATTTTAAAATGGCGATAGAGCTGCAAGTCGTCTGCATAGAGATGAAAATGAGAAGTTAATACCTTAGTGACAGCGTCAATGAAAACGGAGAAAAGAAGAGGAGAAAGGACACCACCCTGAGGAACACCCGCAGAAAGGTCACACCAGTCAGAGCAAGACTCATTCAAGTGTACAGACTGCGAGCGACCACGAAGATAAGAATCAAACCACGAAATCACAGGAGGAGATATGTTTAGAGATAAAAGGATACCTAAGAGGATGTCAAAATCAACTGAATTGAAAGCACTACTAAAGTCCAACAGAACCAACACCGTAAGTAGTCGGTTTTCCATAGCCAGTCGGATGTCATCAGTTATTTTGAGCAAGGCAGACACAGTGCTATGGCTAGGACGAAATCCAGACTGGTAAGGACTAAGCAGGCTATTAGAGGAGAGATAATGCAACAGTTGATTATTACCAACACTCTCAAGGACTTTGGACAAAATTGGGAGTATTGAAATAGGACGAAACTGGGATACTGAAGTAGGATTTGAAACCTTAGGAAGAGGCAAGACATGGGCCTTCTTCCAAGCAGACGGGAAAGTACTTGTAAACAAAGAATAATTAACAATGTGAGAAATTACAGGAATGAGGACATCAAGGATGGGAAGGAACATCTTAAGATGCAGACCATCATCACCTACTGCTTTTGTAGAAATAGATGTGATGGCCCGCTTAATATCCTCTTCTGTGACTGGGTGAAAAGAGAACGAAGTACATAATGGCAAAGGAAAATTAGAGATATTGTCAAGAGTGGAAGATTTAACAGCATTATCCAAAGTTATTGGTGATTTGGAAAAGTGAGCATTAATTGTGTTTAAGTCAATATCAGGCATGTTGTTATTCGCAACTTTGCCGATTCCAAGAGATTTAAGGAATTGCCATACTTTTACGGTGTTAGAATTTTGGATTGTGTCGTGTATGTGGCGCCTTTTAGCATCCCTACACAAGCGACTGCAGCGATTGCGCAGTTTCTTATAAAAGGACAAGTTCTCATCAGTAGGGTTCCTTTTATAACGCCTTTTTGCCCTGTCTCTTTTAGACATAACGTTTTTGATCGCATCCGAAAACCAAGGAGCTGGCAGATGCTTAACCCTAACCCTTCTCAGTGGAGCGTGTACCTCAAAGAGACTCAACACTATCTTGGTAAATTCAGCTACCTTAGTGTCCAAGTCATTGCTATCATAAACAGGAGACCAGTCGATATTGCCCGCATCCTCGCCCAAGCGCTCCAGATCAATGTTTTTAAAACTACGAAGCAAGAGAATTTGAGATTTACGCTTAGGAGGGCGAATTTTATAAGATAGAAACAAAAGATCGTGGTAAGAAAAGGAAGCTGCAAGTTGTCCGAAAGAGGCTACCTTGTCTAGGTCAGATACTATAATAAGATCAAGCAGTGAGGGGACGCAATGAGGAGCGTGATGCGTAGCATTTAGCTGAAGGATGTGCATGTTGACAGAAGAGACAAGGGTCCTGAGTTTACGGCTACGCATATTGTCTTTAATTAAACAAGTGTTGAAATCACCAAGTATCATAATGTTATCATAAAGGGAAGAGAAATTTTCAAGATTTGTTTCAAATGAATTAAAATAATTAATATGACAGGAAGGGCTATAAAAAACACCTAAAAGTAATTTCGTGTAATTAAAAGTGATTTCAATAAAAAGGTGTTCAGCAGAATTTGAGTAATTACTCGGAGAGTATTACTTTTTAGTGTCGACTCCCAATGTTTGACTGTGTATAGTATCTTTCAAAGTAATTTATTTTTAAAATAAAACTACTAACAATCTTATAAAACGAAAATAGAAACTTGAAGACAAAGCACACATCGTCTATGAAAATTTCGTCATTTTTTTTTTGTTCTTGGTTAATTTTTCGAGAAGCACTGAACCGATCGCAAAAAAATTTATATGGGACCACCCCTGAATCATGACTTATCAAACAAAAAAAGAACCATCAAAATCGGTTGACAATTGACGGAGTAATCGATGAACAAACATACAAAAAAAAAAAAACATACAAACAGCTGAACATAGTACCTCCTCCTTTTTGTGAAGTCGGTAAAAATTAAATAACTCTGCAGAATGTAGAATGTCATGTAATTATGTAATTGATATTATGTTATGTGGTAACACTTCATTTAACGTGTGAATATTAATTACCCCTTACTAATAATCACTGTGTAAAGTTATGTCATGAATAAAGCCTGTGTAACCATACATTTTTTGACGTATAAACCTGTCATAACTTTACACAGTGATTATTAGTAAGGCGCTATGAATATTAAAATTTTCAACGTAATGAGTTACACGTTAATAACACGATACTACCAGGCTCGCATCAGAATGTTGCAGGTCTGTTATATTTGGGCTCTGTTTACACCAATTTCCAATAACTCCCGATTAAAAAACTCTGCAGAATGCGGAATGTCATAATTATTATTATGTTGTTGATATTATTATTATGCTAGCACTTAATATAGCTTGTTTTGCAAAATTTGACTATTATAAAATACTAGCTTTTGCCCGCGGCTTCGCTCGCGTTAAAAAGAGACAAAAAGTAGCCTATGTTACTCTCCATCCCTTCAACTATCCCCACTTAAAAATCACGTCAATTCGTCGCTCAGTTTTGCCGTGAAAGAAAGACAAACATACAGACAGACAGACAGACACACTTTCCCATTTATAATATTAGTATGGATATTCTTTGGGAATTAGAATAAAGTTCAGTTTCCATCGACCAAATAACGTGAATATTTCGAAAGAAAGAAAAGAATATATAAACACTTAAATGTGTTTTAAAAGGTCATCCCTGAAACGCAGGCGTAAAATTTCACTCACATTCCTTTTAAAGAACCTCATTATTCGAATACACGTCAGCTTTAAAAATTCCGAATACGTTCACTAAAAGCAATGCTACTAAAGCTTTCATTACTGTCTTAAATTCACCCGCTGTGTCCTGAAAAATTTAATTAATTTTTGCATTTTATTTAATTAAGAACGGTTCAATTTTAAATTTTTCTTTATTCAGCAATATTTTGTATTAATTTAACTCGATTAAACAAACCCAGTGAGGATTGGGGCTTAATTGAAAAAAATAACGTACTGTGTACAATGTAATTGGTGTTACAGACCAATTTGCAATAACTGAAGAGCTGTACCTACAGTGTGTTCAATGCTAAACATAGTCTAAGCATATAAGGATGGTGTAGTGGTAGAGCTCACAGCCGTTGTGCTGTGTGTTTCGGGGTCGATTCGCACACGGGACAAATATTAGTATGACTTAAAGTGCGATATCACTTCGCGTTTTTTTTACCCAACTGCGTGACGCAAAGGAGGGTGATGTGTTTATTTGCAAGATATTCGCGTTTCTTGGGTAATACAATGTCTACTCAACGTATATAAATAGGATTCATGTTGTTTGTCAGTCTAAAAGGAACGCAACAAAGCCAACGAAGCGACCCCTAGTAACCGTTGATTCGTCACTTTTCAGTTCAACGCCATCGTAAGTTTAAGTTCAAGTGGCCAGGTCATTGAGTTGTCTAACAAACACAGATTTGTAGACATTGTTGTGCAGCAATGTCTACAAATTCATAAGGCTTGGTAAGACTAAGCTCAAAATCACGTACAACGGTACAAGGTAGGCAAATGCCTAGTGTATACCTATAGTTATTTACGCATTAAATATTCAACCTTTACACCTAATGGTTTGCGTGTTAACCATTCAAATATAAAAATCCTGTATTTTCACTCGGAAAATACAAATTTCCACATTCACCCAAAACATAAAGCACTCCATTTCTCCCCTTCATTATTTCGTATGAAGTTTCCAATGTGGCGGCCATAATTCGGTGCCGGAGCGGTGCATCGTCCGGCCCGGTCATTCCTTCCGGTACATTGTCTTATCCGGCCCACTAGCCTGACCATCAATCATACACCGGCCAGGGAATGCGACCACCACAAGGCGGATATTTTCGAGTGGCGAAAAATATTCACCTCCCTTCCACCCCATTTTCTACTCTAACGTCAAACAACCAAAGTTCAATATCATTCAACGCCCACATTTGTATTATTCTGCTAAACTGACTTAATGCCACCGGTAAATTTGTAATATATGTGCCCTATATACTATATGGACAGAACATTATTGATAATTCCATATATTGGATTCTCAATCGCCGTTCCGTTTGGGAGATATATCGGCGTTGTAGGGTAATATATTGCTAGCCTGTGGCTATTACGGGCAAGACAGCCTGGAGGTAGTTATTACCCTTCATTGAGTACAAATACACAGCTTGTATTTAGTTGACATTGCATAGACGGCGATGCGTCGAGCCTAGCAATTACTCTGCGAGCCAAAGGGGCTCGACCCTTTGCATGTAGCCAGGCGAATGCGTTTGGATCTATGCGTCGCGATGACTGTCAGGATTCACAAGGCTGTGTACCATAAATGACATCTGTGTGCTAAACGTATGAAGCGTTTATGTCCAATCATGGTACTGTATTTCGGGGAAGCTTCTGTTAAGTCAAGCCTACTGTTGTTCAGATTAGAGTGGAAGCGTATTCTGTCAGAAGATGCGTTCGTATAGTTAGTACGCTTGACACACTGTAAGGTTGAATGATTTGTTCTCTATTTCACTATTTTGGCTTTACGTAAAGGGCCAAGATACGCAGGTGGACAAGATATTATGCCTTCAATCGTAATATCAACGATTGTATAAAGTTTATTATGGCAAGTTTGTGCTATAATGTGTAACTTAGATTTATATGTAGTTTTGGCTATGCGGAGATTACCACTAAAAGTCTATCTCTGTATCCTAAAGATTAAAGAAGATAGGCATTTGACATTCCATTTCTGAGACAGGATTGATAAAATATTTATTTATGAGATTCTTATTAATATACATGACGCGGGCAGTGGTCCAAAAGAGGGCTAGATAATATTTTTGAAAGATAGTCATTAGTTTTCTTGCAAGTGATTGAAATAAATGATGACACTGAATAAATCTAGCAATTAAAATCTTTGAACACACGTGATTTGAGAGACATATATATTTGCTATAGGGTCCATCTTGTGACAACATACTTCTTGCAACCCAATCTAATACTACCTACTAATCTATTTAATAAACAAAAACTGCTTGTACTGAACATAAAATAGACCTAAATTCGGTATCAATCTACATACATTTATCATGGCGACTGTTTTGTCTCCAACACTACGTGCCGGCTGTATTCAGCACCATTTCCGATCGTTCAAGAGTTAGGTCTCATCATCAATCATACCTCTTTGGGGTATTGTCATGACATTAGAGTGCGTCATCAATAATAAAGGTTTTTTTTGGGGTAAATATTTGTTGCTTATATTCTCGTGATAGTTTTAGTGTGTTGTGATGGTTAGTTCGAAACTGGTCAAGTAGCAATGTGACTTTTGCAATTTATATGTACCATCGACCCAATGGAATCATGACCCACCATAAGCTTATTTTCCTACAGACATTCTAATACAATTAGGTCGACAATCGCGTAAACATGTATTAAAAATGTCACAAGTCTAGTCTTATTATTTTGACAGCTTCAAACGATTTGTCGTCGAAATGGGTCATGATTCAATTTTGTCGATAGTACTTTCTAACAACCATTGTCAATCACTTATCCATCGGTGAATAATTATAAATGATAAATGAATAATTATTAGGTGAATAATTATTATTCAAATAGGAATAGAATCGATGCATTATAATGTACTAAATATCTGTATAATGTACCAAACATATTATGTCTTGTATCTAATTCAACAGTTAGGTTGGAAATGACCGTTAGTTTTTCTTCGACATCCCACGTTTTGGAAAGCACGTAAAGCAGTTGACAGGGTGTACCAAGTTATTGGATTGTGGAGGTTATATTAAGTGAGACTAAGCATTTATTCGTTGCTGGTAATAATTGTAAGTTTGTGAACAATCCTATTGAAATAGAGACCATTGCAAAGATCTTTTTTTTATTAATTATCGTAGTTGTGATTTCACATTATAAAAATCGCAATATTTTAATGGCTCGCCGCAATGCGGTTACACAGTTCATACAAGTACCCCAAAGACAGTCAAAAATATTCGCTTACAATATTTTTATTCACAGCGAAAAGACGCAAAAATTTAATTTCACGATTCTAAAATTTTGGAGTCGGATATTGCTGCAACTGTAAACTTTTATTGTCAAGGAAAGGTTTTGAAATGCAATATTGTACTCCTAAGAAAATTCTACGTGAGTTTCTTTTAGTTTCTGCAAAATATTCGTAAAAATAGGTAGGGAAACTACAAACGCGTTAATACTAATTACCTTCGTCAGATATAATTTCTAGAACAACTAATTATGTCTACTTTCATTAAAATTTATATCCGAAATACAATCCATCGATTTTTAAGAAACTAAAACTGACGGGTCCTATATACATTATATTTACTTTGCTGACTGTACCTAATAGAAAACCGGTATAATTTCCCACAAAAGTGTTAATCGAAACGGACTCCGTCCTTATCAGACCAATTTGGTCAGCCAAACCACGACAAACCCTTATTGGGTCGTACCCATAAGAAATCATCACTGTAGATAAAGAAATAAAGACGAACCCACCCCGATCCGGTCACAATCAAGGAAATTGAAAGGTCGACCCGAGTATGTCTGGGTCTACCTTTCTGCTACATTGTCTTATCCGGCAATGCATCATTTTGCCCGGATTCACCCGGAAAACCAATACGTATACGTGCGTGGTGGGGTTATTTTAATAAATCCAAGATTTGATGTCGCTAAAGGCGCGTAGTACGTGCCTATTCTTCATATTATTGGTTGGAGGCTGGGAATTGCTCCACATTTTTTAAGCTGGGTACTAACCGGTGTTACAGGCCGTAATGTACCATTCGCTGTAACTGTGTAACATTAGGTCATGTTCTAAACCCGGTGTAATAAGCTCGTTATTAACTCGAAAGGATTCGCCAAAAAACCGACAGAAGAGAGCACTCGCAACGAGCAACTTGCAATGCGATGCACGTTGCGAGCGCCTATAGGCGCCGGACTGACTGGGCGAACGCTCAGTGTAACACGTAGCACGTAACGTGCCGAAACTCCGGTCAGTACCCAGCTTTATACCTACTACAGAATTCTCAACGGCTGAAGATGGAAATGAGAGGGGTTTTTTGTGAGTCGAAAACGGAACTTTTGAGGAGGGGTTCAAAGCGTTGAGGACTCGTTTCATTCCTGTCAAGTGGCGTCGAAAGGAGGTTGACAGTTTTATTTTTTTGAGGGCCATGTGTATGAGTTTGTGTGCGCAGTTCTTTTTTGTGAATATTTTATTTTCGTAAGAAGTACGTATTATATATGTCGCAGTCATTTGGTTGAATCAGCTATTTGATTGTATCACTAGCGCGTTCATTGAATAGCAACATTTAATTGAATGACTAGGCCGAAAGCTGATTAAACAAGCGTCACTCAACGTCCAACTAGATAGCTGATTGTAGCATAGCCCTTTGAACAGAGCGGACGTAATATCAGTCAGGTGATTGTAATTTAGTTCATTTTTTTTCCGCTGCGGCGTTAGTAGTCACCAAAACAAATATGGCGTAAAATAGCTCGCGCAGATAGCACTGTTTTGATATTATTTTTATTAAATTTACTTTAAAGTGATAATTCTTAATAAAATAGTGTGACAGCATGGATTTACCTATTGATACGCCGCCGCCGGCAAGTTTTAAAGTTTTTTTTTTAAATTAATATCATAATAAAGTGTGTCATGTCATGTCCTCATTTTTGTTATGTTAAGGAAGTTAAGTTTTTAAGTTGCGAACTTATGGTCACCCTAAACAAACATTACAAAGTCGACTATATCCCATTAAACGACAATGCTAAATGAGGTTCAGTCACGTCGTTGAACGTTACATTAAACAACTTGACGAGTTGTCGTTTAGTCATTCAATTAAATGTCGTCATTCAATGAACGCGCTAGTCATACAATCAAATAGCTGATTTAACCAGATGACTGCGACATATATACAAGGAGGTATTGAAAATCATTGACCGTTGGTTACAGCTTGGGTTAAACAGTTTTTACGAATTATTTATTTTAGATGAATCGAAAAGTAGCGAAAACAGTAACTTTCCCTTTTTTGTAATTGCACATAGGCACTTTAATTATGTCGTGGTAACACTAGATCATCGTCAGATCGTCGGAGTTACAAGGCCCGGCTCTCATGCAAGAGGTTGTGGGTTCGACCGGTTTATCTGTCTGTTACGGTTTCATGGGAAAACACTAAACCGATTTTGATCGGTACTGCGTAGAGAGAGAAGCTAGAACACCAAGAAAGGACATAGGGTCCTTTTATTTTTGATGATCGTATTTCACGCAGACGAAATCGCAGTCATAATTTAGTCACCAATAAATTCCAGATATTAAAAAAAGTTAATAACGACACACACACACATTTTATAAATTGCAAATCGTTCATGCAAACGGATCGTGAGCCCAATTGAAAGGGTCCGTGTAATTGAGCCGTAACAATAATGCCTTTGATAATAAATTGTTGTAGCAAATGTGTTGCGTATTCAGAAAAATAATCGAAATAATACGTATCGTCCTTTATATCAGAGAGTATTATCGTTATTGTAATTATTCGGTTTTGTGAATTATTTTTGTGTTTTTTTCTAGTCTGTTTTATTATTTTAATACTTTTAGGTTCTATAATAACTGGGACCTTCAACATAGGTCGATATCTATCTATAATTATGAAATGGTAAACTGACTGACTGATATCTGTATCTGTATATCCACGCACAGCCCAAGCCCAAACCAACTTGATACCGCGAGAATGCATGTTTTCACCGCCATGACACCGCGACGCAGCGAAAAAGTTGCCGGGTTAATATTTTTTTCAAATTATTTTTAATTAGTTATGTGAGTGTTGACATTTGCATGCTGTGTGTTATATTTTTAGGCTTTAGTGGCTTGAAATAAATAATTTTATTGTCGTTTTAAATACATGTAAAAACTAGAGAATAATTATTAAAAAAGTATATACCAGTCTGCTTAGTCATGGTCACACTTTCACATAAAAATATTACAGGAGATTATTAGTTAATAAAATAAATAATTTTCATTTTAGAAAAGCTTACAATGGTGTGTTAATTTACCGTAACACGCAAACCGTATCTATTTGGGTTACGTAATCGGTTATACCCTTTTATTGTGCGTTTTAGTTTGTGGTTCAGTGACTCAGCGAATATTTAAGTTATCACGATAATCCTGCGATATAAAAGCCGTAAGTCATTCTCTAATTAAACACTAAATTACAAAAATTACTTGACCTCGTTTCTTAGTAAAAAAAGTCACTTAAATTTGACGTAGGCTGTGATTAAGGGTGGCATGGGTACTTCTCAGAAATGTCTGTTATACCATTTATATGTACATAACATCTTTATATACAAAAATGAATCCGTATTTTCCTTGGTCACGTCACGTCAGATATTGAGAAAGCCAATCAATCATCCAACTTTTTTAATTATGTTGTCATTTATTTATTTGAGACACAATAGCAGTGCGACAGCCGGCTGTCGCTTGGTCGTCGAAAGGTTAAACTTAAAATTAGTTGTGAATAGTAATTACTATTCACATTTTAATTGTAAGTTCCGCGGGTAGTTGCTTGGATAAATAAAAATATTTACAAACACAAACCAACAAAGTCCTACAAACTTATTACTATCAAGACATAGGAAACCAAGACATAGTCGACAAACCGACCGAACTATATTTTATATCACATAAACATAATCAAGTCGGGGTCCTTAATAAACATATCAAGAATCGGACGGGCCCGCAAGACCCCTGCGAGTCCGTGGGGTCACCCGGGCCCACCCTACAGATATTATCATGAAAGACAGTAGGGAGAAGGTCGGACTAAGGGTTCGGATACATTGACTATGATTAGAGGGAGAGAAATGCTTGATTTTATAGGAAACTTGTTTGTGCTTGTGGCTAATTTTTTTTATAGTAGCCTGTCTAAATTTAGTTCTAACGTTTTCCGAGAATTTCTTTTTAATTTACAATAATTTTAATCCTTTACGAAGATTATTAAAAATTATAAAATACCTATTAAAATTTCATCTATCTACCTCCAAGAAAAGACAAAGGAATCATAATGAAAAGTATCAAGGCAGTTCCAATTCGGAGTATTCCTGTTTGAGTACCTATTTTAGAGCACCAATATTCAAGCTCATTTACATTGGTGAATATTGGAAGATAGAGAAGAGTAAGGCCACGTCCGCACAGGCAGGCGGCTTGCTTAGCGCCTAGTGTCTAGCGCGTCACCTAGCTAGTAGCTTAGTAAAACAAACGTTCTAAAATGAACGCGACCGGCTGCACTGCGCGCTTAGCGCCTAGCTAGTCGCTTGGCGTGCATCCATGTAAACAAACGTGTTGGTTTTTTGTTGCGAGGCGCTAGGTTGAAAAGTAGCCACTGGGTGAAAACTTAACTCGGATTTTTGTAAAACTATTTGTTTATATTGCGTATGACCAGGGAAACATTTGATCTACTTCTCAGTAAAGTTAAAGGAAAACTAACTCATTTGGATACTCATCTTAGAAAAAGGTTTCACAAAGGTTCTCTTTTGAAAACTGAAGCAATCAATATTTCATCCATGGTTTTCTTCTAACCTCCTATAGTATTACAAAAATCCGAGTTAAGTTTTCACCCAGTGGCTACTTTTCAACCTAGCGCCTCGCAACAAAAAACCAACACGTTTGTTTACATGGATGCACGCCAAGCGACTAGCTAGGCGCTAAGCGCGCAGTGCAGCCGGTCGCGTTCATTTTAGAACGTTTGTTTTACTAAGCTACTAGCTAGGTGACGCGCTAGACACTAGGCGCTAAGCAAGCCACCTGCCTGTGCGGACATGGTCTTACATGGATGCACGCCAAGCGACTAGCTAGGCGCTAAGCGCGCAGTGCAGCCGGTCGCGTTCATTTTAGAACGTTTGTTTTACTAAGCTACTAGCTAGGTGACGCGCTAGACACTAGGCGCTAAGCAAGCCGCCTGCCTGTGCGGACATGGCCTAAGTATTTACTAAGAAAGGATTTTTTGAATTTGACCCGTTAAGGGGGTCCACGCGGGTGAAGTCGTGGTAAAGCTAGTTTGTACTATAAAAGAATAGCAAACCGACAAAGTCATAGCCTGACAATACTGAAACAGATTTTCATGAAAATAATATTAATATGTAACGCTGTGCGTACAGAGGGTTTCATAGAGTTCATTGTAATGTGAAGAGATAAGCGGCCCTTTATTATATTACCAAAAGGATTGCGATATCATAATAATAATATGCTTTGAACTTGTTCAGAAGCAAGATAACTACCTATAATACGTGAAAAATGCGGGTCAGTGGAAAGAACAATGTTGAAAAAGGTTTCATTGTTCTGAGGTTTTTTTTATAAGACCAAAGATACCAAATTACTAGCAACTTTTGTGACGCCAAAAATGTTGTGAGTAGTAGATGTACTTAATTATGTAACCTACATAACATGCAAAATTTAAAAACGGCACACAAACGCACATTTGTGCTACATAATGTATAAACTTAAATATAAAGCGACTTAAATATATTATTACAACATGTCACTGTTGCAGTTATTATAATTTACGCGGGATAAACTATGACGTTACACCATAATGGCGGACCATTTTTTACTTCTTTTTTAAACCTTCAAACACAGGTGATTCGAGGCTATAGAAAGACAATAGCAGCCCGACAGCCGGCTGTCGCTTGGTCGTTGAAAGGTAAATACTTCGGATTTAATTTATTTGCCAATATATAGCTAGACCGAAATTTTCGCCAATAAGGCATACATTACTAAAATACCTGTACACACTAATCTATATCTTTCATTTTCATTACCTCCGCTAATGAGCTGTCCATTTCACGCCGTAATACCCGCTGTTCTCGGTTCAATGAGCGCGCACCCTAACAGAGGGCGGAAGGGGGGGTATTATGAAATATGACGGGCCACATCGCCCCGATACTCGGATTAAGGGCCCGTGCTAATCTCTAGCTGACTCCAACAAAATTGCTCATATCGTCCGACAATGGAGCCAGTAATTCGTACGCACCTGTTTTCGGGACTAAATTAAAAAAGTTTTTTGAGCCATCAATCCGGATTCGTGATTAGGAAGTTTTTCCCGTAGGTAATTGCGTGGACTTCGGTGTGAAGTTGAGATTTTATTTGTCTGGCGTCTTAATGTGGGGTGAAGCGGAATCTAATTTCATTTGATTTGAACGATTTGAGTTATTTTTCTTTTTGTTTTCGGATCTCGTTTGCTGGGTGTTCGACATGATACTGGGAAGTTTTGGTGCGCATTAAATTATGTTTTTGTATTCTTCGACTTCGGGATTGGAAAGAGGAAGCGAGGGATTTCCTCTTTCATATATGGAAGAAGTGGAGAGAGGCCTTTGCCCAAAAGTGGGACAGAATAGGTTATTAATCCTTCGAACACTCGTGACACAATAGAAAGACAATAGCAGGCCGACAGCCGGCAGTAGGATGGTGGTTGAAAGGTTAAAAAAAATTCTTCGACTACAATTTTTGTAGCATATTTTAACGCGTTTCATGGATGTGCCAGGGACGGAAAAAATAGTAACTAAAATGGACTGATTTTAGATAGAATTTTAAATATCCTCAAGGATAATTTATTTATAATTTATTTTTCATTTATTTTTCATATAATTATAGTCGTATTGTAATACACTTGTAAGCTGTGCATTTGGATAATTGTACTAGTTTTTGTTACATTAGCTGGATACCTTTTTTTAAATTTTAGTGTATTTTAAGTAGCTTGATGTATTTTATTAAGCATGATGTGATTTCCTGTAAGTGAAGAAACACAAGGACTTTTATATTTTTATGCATGTGTATACTGTTTGTGTCGTGTATTCTTTGTTAGAAATCCAAAATAAAATAAAATAATCATCGCTCGCTTCCTAAATGAGAAACAAAATCATTTGCCCTGCAGAGAGACAGCATATGAAGTATTATTCAACACAACGTGATTGCTAACACACAGATCTATCTTTTACAATCCCAAATAACATCGACAACTATTCGACTCACTGACATCATTACCATTCGTAGAGAGACTTTTGAATTTTCTCCTCGAACCGGAGCAGACTCGTAAAATTTTAGCATCATATAGATTGTATTCTTGACAGAAGTGGAAAATAGGATGCAGTATGGCCGATTTGACTTGGGAAGTAATGAATTAGAGAACCGTGAAGCATGTGCTGTCTTCCTTTATTTATAATTTAACATGTATTTAGCATTCACCCGCGGTTTCCAAACCTCTGTCTCTCGCACCGTAGCTCTTAAATACATTTTTGTTATTTAAAAGTACGCTATCTAGCGATGGTTCTCTTTCTTTCGTAGTAATTAACACTTCTGTAAGCTAAATTCGCGATCTTGCTCCCTCGAAGGCGGTAAACCTTCGAACACACGTGATTCGAGACACAATAGAAAGACAATAGCAGCCCGACAGCCGGCTGTCGCTTGGTTGTTGAAAGATTAAATGTTATTTTACACGCGTGTTAACAATTACTAGCTTTCTGACGTTGCGCTTCTTTTTCTGCAGTTGTTAGTCACAACAGTAAGTTTCCGATCTCAATACGCAACACCCGCAACACACATGTTCATATAAGGGACTTCACACATGAGATGCAGCATCTGCACCGATTCTACAACGTCGCCGCGTCGTGTGCAGACGTGTTCAGAGATGTATGCGTAACGCTCTCGGACAGCGAGTAGCATACGAGACGTAAACGATACGATGCTGGTACGCTACGATTAATGTGTGAAGTCTGTCAGAGTAAACTAGACTTAGAAATATGTGGAGATGCACTTGGGCTTGTTTAGAAAGCATTACAGGCCATTTAAATATTGAGAAATGTAATGAAATCTACGTTTAAAATTCTCGACATGCGCCCGTTACAGCCCCTTATTTTGTTTTAGTTAACTATTACTCATTTACCTGAAAAGCCTAATTAGCTATGGCAGTTTTCGTTTGAGTTTCATCATAAATGTTATCACACTATCACAATTTTCCCATTTTCCAAAAACAACTTTTTCAAAGTTTTTTTTTTCATTTACTAATTTAGTATTAAAAAGTACTATGACAAATTCTCAAACCTTATTCAGCATTAAAAGTATCAAGCTAAGACAGACTACGGACAGTTGAAATTCTACGGAAACGCAAAATCGTCGAGTTCGCATTCTTTGTCTCTTATAAAACGCAAGTAAGTACGTATCCAATATAATCTCATCTTTCTCCTCTCAATTCCCTCATTTCAACTGTTTCTTTGTAGTTGACGATATTATCGCAAGAATCAAAGACATCTGATTCTTTTGGTGTCAAGTCTTTCCAAGTTGCCCCCCCTCATGAAATTTGACACCGCCCCGCGATCGCTTTGACACTCCTCAAGTATTACAATTATTGTAAGCTTGACGATCTGTTCGCGATAAATTAATTTAAGAAATTGGATATCACAGATAATTGATTCTTGTATTATACGTCTGGTATAATGGGGCTTTTATAAAGGTTTTTTTAAAGAGATGATTACATTCTATTCGTTTAATGTTGCTTTGTTATTATTAAGCTTCTGCAGAAAGTAAATGAATAAGTCAATAAAATAGATAAGTCAGTAAATATTTTGATAAGGCAATAGTTTGACATAAAATGTCTCAAAAACCAATGGATCGTTTTTTTAAATACATAAAAAAACTATACCTTTTTATCTTTTCAGTACCTATACGTTTAACACTTAACATTTCCACATACCAGTCTGTCTTTTAGTGAAAGCTTCAAGAAAATCTGTATGCTAGTTTGTTGATTTTAACTCGAACAAACATGATCGCCTGGAAACTGTTATAATATAAAGAAAATTTAATTTGGTAACAGTTATTCGTAACCGTGCCATGACTTCACGCGGACGAAGTCACGGTCAGAACCTAGTGCAAAACAAAACAACTCTAAAACCGCATTGCCAATCTAAACAGCACTTTTCCCATTCCCAAATCGCTTACACCTTAATCCCCACCAAAAACACACCGCTCACAATCTCTCAATCTAATCGAATTTCAAGGAAGCAATCGTTACTATTCGACTAACACAGAGTCATTCGATTCGGGGATCGACTAACGGCAAATTGCTTAATCGCCATCACTATGACCGTCCTACACGACACGTGAGGTGTGTTCTAATCACCTTATTGGGTTACACTACACCTAGCCGATTACTTATGTAATTACTAGGACCTTAGAGCCGCGAAGTGGTCCTAGTGTGTGAAATGGGGCAGGGTTGGTTCGTGTGTTGGGGGCTTAGCGTTGAATTTGAGTTTGGAACGTGATGTGATTCCATTTTGTGTTTGGTTGGTGTAAGTACTTACTGAAAGTTCAGATAGCCACATGAGTTAAGTCTAATGAAAAATTTTATAACAATTGTCATAATTAGCATAACAGTGGGTGTAATAATGTTTGATTTTTTTCTATAGGACAATCTAAAACATTATTTTTATTAAACAGTATGTTTAAGATTAAATCCGAAACAAATAAAAACGTGTTAAAAATAAAGTAAAAACTATTTTTGCTATGTAATGGGACAGTAAGTGGTAAAATATAAATATGTTTACTGCACCGTGAAGGGCCAATCAAAGATCAGGAGTGCATAGGGTACTAAAGCTTTTGCAATATTGCTCGATACTATATTTTATAGTATTATTGTAGATCTACCTATGACGGGGGTCGCAGACCTAAAATAAAATTGAATCAATAATATTTTCATTGTTTTTAATTAATTTTCAACGGTTAACACAACACTACAATATAATTGAAAGGCTATGGTCCGCCTGAGATATAGCCGTTCCGTGGTGGTCTATCTTGGCCGTCACCGAGACAGGACGGTCCCAGAGCGGTCATTAGAAACTATTCGCTCGCTTAGCACTCAATTGTGCTACGAATATAAAGTTTATAACGTTTAAGGGTATGCAAATATCCTAAAATCCTTTTTTGTTCAAAAAGTTGTTATTGTACTAAGAATAAAAAGCTTTTGGCCTAATTATTTCAGAGTGCTATAAAATTAGATGCGACCGAACTTGCAGGCAAAACTCAATTGTCTAACTATTTAATGATTACAAAGCATCTAAAAATCTAATTTCGCAGTACATTGAAAGTGAGCCAAATTTTTAGGGCATGAATTGGGGGAGATTTTATAGAAATTATGTCTTACTTTTATTGGTTACTAATATAAAATACCTCATTGATCGTTCCTGGCTATATCTTACGCAGACATGGGATATAGCCGTTCCGTGGTGGTCTATCTTGGCCGTCACCGAGACAGGACGGTCCCGGAGCGGTCATTGGAAACAATTCGCTCGCTTAGCACTCGATTGTGCTACGAATATAAAGTTTGTAACACTTAGGGGTATGCAAATAGCGTTTTGAAGCTTATTATTTTATTTGTTTAATAGTAATATTTTGTTCATTTTTTTGCTCCTGGCTTCATCCGCGTGAATGTCGTTAAAGTAAGGTATCATTGTTCTTAGTAGTAACATAAATAAATGTCCAAGGTTCAAGTTATAGCAGACTTAATCAAATTCAATTCAGCGGTTTAGGCGTTCAAGAGTAAGAGATAGACAGAGAGAGACTTTCACAGCTTTTTTAAACATTGCCCGTATAATTTTTATTTGTTTGTGTTTTCGAATTGATAAGCCATAAAAAATGTCTATTGTGTTATGACGAAGCTTTGAATAAAAATAATATTTTAACACATTTTGATACCGTTTAGTTTTGACATGTTAGTCACAGTCAAAGTCACGATCCCTAACTAGTGGAAACCAAAAATATGATGCAACACAGAGCCAGCAGCCTCTGGTATATTTGTCAATACGTTCAAAGCAAAGCCTTTGAGTCGGTGAGCTAATCAGGCACCCTCATGCTACGTAGCACTGAATAGAGCATGGCTGACCACTAGTGTACTATTGATATACAGTATTTCATTTGAAGTTTTGAAACCTTTGCGGTATTCCTGTAAATATCTTTGATATACGTCATGAAATTACAACCAAATGATATCATGATAATTTCAAGCAAGTATTCCTATGAAAAAAAAAACTTATATTTTGTTTCTTGATCGTTATCAAGTGACAGCGGGCTTTCGCGCTGCTACTGTCTTTCCATTGTGTCTCGAATCAATGTGTTCGAAGGATTAAGCGGTATATAATCATTGGCTTTTTGTAATCCAAATAATGTTAATCATTTGATTAACATTATTTGGATAATAATTAATTAATTTAATTATTTGGATTTCCAAACAATTATTATAATAATTATGTAGTGTAAATAAAAAATAAGTACGGTAAAGCTGAAGGTTTTATGGAAATGTCGGTCAATTTGGAAAAATAATAAATCATAACGATAGCCGATAATACCGTTCAGAGTAAAGCGATAATCAAAATTTTACCGAACGCAATTTTACAGTTTTAAATTACGTGACGTTGAAAAAGAATGGCCCATTAATTATATCTATATTTTTTAATAATTTTCGGGTCTTATAATAAATATTGTCCGGATTCGTCACTTGCATATATTTTGTACTTAACTTCATAAGCAATGCACAATTAATTGAAAGAAAAACGTTCCTTAGCTCAAATTGCTTTGTGCAGCAAAAATGGGACTAAAAAATATAATAACAACAACAATAAATAACATACGCATGTATCTCACTGATGCGCCAAAAAGAAGCAAAGAATTTATTTAAAAAATTAACATTTATTAAAGTGACTTCGCGGTCATTTAACTACATAAGTTACCTAAAAGATCCACCTTCCCTCAGACGGAACCCAAGCCGACCACATCCATCTAAACCAACATAGGTACCTCCTCCTCTTTAAACACCACAACAAAGGCGAAATTAATAAAACCGGGAGTTCACGATAAACTAAACACCAAAACACGAACTATGTTTGTACGTACGGAACCCTGATAGCAACCCCTACACTAATGGACCTGGTCAATTACTTAAGACGGGGGAAACCGGATCATAAATCCGGGCTATCGATCAAAGTTCGGCCGCGTCCGGGCCGGTCAAACATGTCCGGTAGGTATTGTGAGTATACGGTGGTTGAGAGACAAGAAAGGGTAGAAGGTCAATAGGGTAATTTTAACATCAAACAGAGTAGGAATGATTTATCTATATTATTTTTTCAGGGACCAAAAACAGTTACATGTTATGTTATGCAATTAATTCTTATCTTAATTAAGTAACCCTAGGTTACTTAATTAACTAGGTACATTGAAAAAAAAATTAAATGGTTAACTATCTGATTGGGTGATTTATCGAGGCACAGACCAAACTAGTTCATTTGAACCTTCGAACACACGTGATTCGAGACACAATAGAAGGACTATATGAGCTCGACAGCCGGCTGTCGCTTGGTCGTCGAAACGTAAGGTTTGCCAACAGCACTTCTGCATGGATAACTTCTTAGCAAGACAGTCGCTGTTGTTAAAATCTTTTATACGCTGGTTTTACTATTTAGGTAAGCATAAAATAATAAACAAAACTACTGACTCTAGGGATGATTTTAGAGCCACAGTAAGCGTTGTACTTTAAAGTCCTATATATTTAGCGTTGAGCAGTTGAAAACGCACTTATTTTCTTAAAATCTAGAACTATATATAGAACTAGCTTCTGCCCGCGGCTTCGCTCGCGTTAGAAAGAGACAAAAAGTAGCCTATGTTACTTTCCATCCCTTCAACTATCTCCACTTAAAAAATCACGTCTATCCGTCGCTCCGTTTTGCCGTGAAAGAAAGACAAACAGACAGACAGACAGACAGACAGACAGACACACTTTCGCATTTATAATATTAGTATGGATATTGAGTTATTAACTGCCTATTTATTTCAAAATAAGATACACGTCAAATTATCAATGGAGTAGAACTTCTGTGTTTATCTTTATCGTGTTCATGCATTCTGTGGTTGATTGATTTGTTAAGTAAAAGGTTATTTTTAGGTCAGTGTGGTGTGTCCTGATATCGCTTTATCATGAAGAGGAGTCAAGGAAAATACCAATATACACAGTGAAACTTGAACAAACCAAATAGGTTTGTTTTCCGACCTCGGATAAATTCCGTTTCAATTTCCCCGCAAAGAAAATACTGGTAATTTTCCTCAGCGTAGCTTCGAGAACTGCAAGTTTATACTACTAGTCTATAATTTTAGAAGCGAGAAATTGAAGAAGTGATATTTTATTGGGGTATCCATTAATCAAAATTAAAGAAGATTGCGGACAACGAGTGGATGCGAAAAACCCAAGGCTGGGATGGTTGGCGTTCTTTTGAGGGAGGTCTACGTTCAGTTGCGAACGGCAATAAGCCCATGGTCTATTAATCGCAACAGGGGCCCAGACTGGTTGATTACAACAGCCTGTATTTCATAGAGTGAGTTTAAGGCAGCAACTAATATTTAACTCAACGAGGGTCTAGCTCTGAACCTTGGTCTTAAACCCCTTCCTCAAATTAGTCACATTATCCTCATTCCTCCTCCCTCAGCTCAAGCCTTAAGAAAAAAAAGGCCGGTGTATCAATAAAACAAAAGAAAATTCTCAAACCCTCCTCAAGACTACCGAATTGAAAGAAGAAAAAGTGTCCTAATTGGAACTCGAGAGACTGACATTAAAACCATCTTCGTCATTTTGTTCACGGTAGGTAACAAAAAAAAATTCATGACCATTATTCAGAAGACTTTAAAAAATACTTTTCCCTCTAAAATCCTTTTGTACGCATATTATCACTAATCAACATAACTATATACGATGCGAAAATTAATAAGAAAAATTCCACAAATTCCCTGACCGGTGCCTCTTGTTCGCGGTTGCGGGCCACATCTGATGGTCACGAGCGAACTATGTCAAAAATGTTGCCCAAGACATTTCTGCTGCCGAACTTAGGGCAAGGGGGTGAAGGGACCGGGGAGGAAGGATGACCACATTATGCTTAAACTAGTGCTTTCTAAAGGGAGATTTTACGTTGTTATTTAAACTTTTTTTAGTTGGCGGTGTCCGAAATTATTTGGTAAATAAAACTGGCTCGGATCAGTAACTTGGAGCAAAATACATATATGCATGTTTCTGTTCTATAAGTTTCAACATATACTCGTTTACATATAATGTATTACACTGCTTTTATCAATAAGGGGTATTGGCGGATAGTTTATTAAGGTTTTCTGTAAACTGTTAATTGTTGAAGTTGTCGGAAAAAGACATGGCGATTTTTACTGGCGTGTGCCGCGTTTAGCTATAAAGTAACAGATACTTTTTATCTAACTTTGATTTCCTAGTTCCTACAAATTTGCAATAACCATTCAAGCAGACGAATACGCGGGCAAAATATAACAGTTGAATAAAACAGAAACACGTGTAGATACATCGTTTGAGGGCCAGCAACCCTTTAGGGTCGTGTATAGGGAAAGGTGGAGGCATGCACTTGATGATTTTGATTAGGCACGTTTGTGGCTTCAATAAAAGCAGCGTTTATATTATAGGAGCAAGTAAAAGGGTTCTAATGGGGGCGAGTCGGCATAGTTTGTGTAAATACAAAGGCGGTTACCGGATTAAATACCTTCTACTCCTGCTTAATTTGTGTTAGATAAATAATCTGTCGACTTATGATCCTTATTTGGGGAGGTAATCCTTACTTATGAATGCGGGTACGTTATTCATGATGTTTTAGCACCTGGAAAGGGTTGGAAAGAGCTTCCTTATAACGGTTTTTATGGTCCTTGATCGCTTGCTATAAAACTATCTATAGCATAGAAAGTATTTAGGGTAATATGGCTTAGGCTTGCAACTGAGGCTATATTCAATCTTTAGTAGTATAAGTATCCATCAGCGAATTTGTTTATTTGTCAATTTTTACCCACGGCGGCACGGAGAAGGTGAATGCGTTTGGGGTGAGAGATTGTGCTTCAGGATGGCTGGACCAATTGACATGCAATAGGGATGACGACAACATAAAAAAATGGCATTCTGTTTAGTCCGTCTTGTAGGTCGACCAAAAACACGGGACAAGTATTTTTTGCTTCATCAAAATAATCCATACTAATATTATAAATGGGAAATGAAAAATGAATGAAATGGTGTGTCTGTCTGTCTGTCTGTTTGTCTTTCTTTCACGGCAAAACGAAGCGACGAATTGACGTGATTTTTTAAGTGGAAATAGTTGAAGGGATGGAGAGTAACATAGGCTACTTTTTGTCTCTTTCTAACGCGAGCGAAGCCGCGGGCAGAAGCTAGTAGAAAAATAAAAAGATAAAGAGCAACAAAGTTCTGGAGTGGGGGCTTTTGACGTCACCGTAATGCAAAAATTGTATCTGATCGTGACGTCACGCACAACTTCAACGCACTGTATCGTCGTCATTTTTCGTTAACGAGAAAAAATACGTGTCCAAATTTTTTTCATAATCTCAAAGACGGACTAATTCCTTTTTGTCTTCTCGCCTATTTTCTGTAGTAGAATATTGTAATGTATGGAGCTTATGCCAAATATCTATCTTAACTAAATCCATTGATAGATAGAGAAATAGCTGTTAGTTTGCCTGATATTAGTTATCGTGGATAAAAGGTGGTCATCATAAGGCGCGACTTTACTTGGTGAACATGGCAATATATTTCTCTTACTTGGGTGATTCAAACTTTACACTTATTAGAATAAGGTTCATAGTACGTTGAATTGATCACACAAATAGTTTGCCAAATACGCCAAATTAAGTCATGTCTTAACTGCCATGGTGGGTTCTTGAAGAACATACGCTGCTCTTTACATCGACTTTATATGGCTGTAAAAGCCAACTTTTGGAAGTCGTATTACATAAATAAATAATAATTATGATTCTGCTATAACCAACATTGACACGGACAAAATTGCGGGCCAACACTTGAATTATATATTATACTCTCGCTTTGGAATTATCAAAGACTTGATCAGAAATATGTATTGGTGTATTATTTGTAATTTATACAGGACAATACACAATCTAAAGACTGGATCTAATACCTGAACTATTCATGTCTTAACAACCAGCTTAATTACCATACTAAATCCGAAATAACTGATAACAACAGGATTAAACGCAGGTAAGTACCAACAGATTACAATAATTTACGATTTTGTCCCCCGACCCGTACCTCTGATAGTGAGGGGCAATAAATTATTCGGAACTTAAAGTTCGGATACTCTCGGCTATTATTTATTTAAGGCCAAACTGCGGATAGTTCGCGGGAACTTTCGTCACTTCCGTTCAGTTGGGAGGCACAGTTGTAATTTTCTTGTTGTGACTCTTCTTATTTAGTTCGAGTCGCGGATAAAATGTGCCAGGAATACGATTGACTTGGTGTTGAAGTTATTTTATGTGGTAAATCTGTAGCTTTTCATTCAGTAAATTTCTGATATTTTTTTAAAATAGATTTTTAGCCAATTTCAGGGTGTCCACGGAGAGTTAAAACTTTTATCTTTTGTTCTTAGTCTTGTAGGTATATTGACTGAATGCGATAAGAAGTTCATATAAGTTCTGCCGGGGTTGCGGAATGTTTATAATAGTTACCGTGACCCTGGAACATAAAGGGCAATCGAAGGAACATGAGTGGGTTTTAGTCAGTAAGAGTCTGACACGCCCTCCCGCCGCACCCAGGACGGGAGCAGTCATTGGATGATTTCCCACTCACCAAAAAAAAAAGTTCATGGCTTCCAGTAAAAACATTATTCCTGCTAACGAAAGTATACAACGAAAAAACTGTTGTTGTTGGTTAAACAGATAAATTGAAAAGCCTCAAGTGTTTGTAATAAAACATTGCTCAAACAGTCATACACACCCTTGTAACGAGGCAGGCGTCTCAAGATGACAAAACAACACTTCCCCAGAAGAACGACAAAGAAACAAAATACTATACAAATATTTTCGTTCCTCCTATCTCGAGTTGGCAGCCCTCACCTGGCGTTCCGATCAAAATGCGAGCGTTTCGAGAATCAATCGAGAGAGAAAAAACCTCTCCGATAATATAATGGAATCGAATTATCACCGAGATGAAGACGAGACGGCTATAGGGCTGTCTAAACAGACGTATACTCGCTGTTCTATTTTTGTTCCATTCCGTTTTGGATTAGCGGGATATTTTTTCAAGTTGCGGATATTCGGTGCGCGGCGGCACTAGCGTTGTGGAGTGATGCTTATTTATTTATACAGAGGTTTTCCGTGGTTTTGGGAAATGACGCAGCGTGTTTAAGGCGTGCAGTAAAGAGAAAAAGTGTTTTAGAATGCATTGTAATGGCGCTACTTTTAGGCCAGTCGTGCGTCTTACCTTGTAGGGTTATTTTATGAACTCCGAGTCAATGGCTATCGTTACACGTTTAATGTAAAGAGGTTAAATCTGTTACTTTTAATCGTTTGTTCGCAGAGAGTTTCACTGACAGAAAGCAGAATTTTTCCCATGCTAAAAGCTATAGAAGCACGCGTAGTCGAATGCTCGTGTATATAAGAGTTTTGTTTTAGTAACACATTTTTGCTTAAATATGTGTATTTTTGGACTAAATTATCGATAAAACACACGTGAATTTTAATCTAATGTCATCTGATAACAGAAGTATAACAAGAACCTATAAACAATTAATCATTCCCATTTTTACCAGCAACCCTACACAGAGGGGGGAAGGGTAGTCTACAAAAGTCTGTAATTCCATTATTGTAGATAACAATCGCGAGTATCGAATTGTGTGTTTGTTCACCCCCCACCCAGATTCTGTAACGAAGATTGTTATGGAACTTTTCTGACCAGCAACAGGTCTCATTGATGATGTTATTAATTCTTATTGACTGTTATCTCGATCTATTTGTTGGCTTTGAGCCGGGGACAGATATGTGGCTCGATTTGCAGAATGTTTGATGGTTAAGCAGTGTATAGATGTTTGTTGACAGATGCTTATGTGTGTACATTGTATACGTGTCTTTACCAATGTTGAAGTGAATAGATCGGGTTTTGTGTTATGGTAAATATTAGCGACGTCAATTGTGGTATAGTGTTGCTTTTTGTGGTTGTTATATATAATACTAGTATACTAAGCATTGTTGTTGTTTTGTTTCATATATTTAATTAGAATAAATATAAATTACTGTTGTAATATCGCCATTATCAAGAACAGGGTCGAGCAATACCCGTACACTTCCGATTTCACAAGACTGTATTCAAAGCAAGTAGCTGATGAATAATCCTGGCTACAAGATTGTGTCTGTGATCTGTGTTGGTGCTATTGTAAGCAAAATTTATAAAGAGGTACGGTTTTTTGCAGGCGGTAGGTACCTTGAAATGTCGATGCAATTTTTTTTTAAAACTTTTATTGGTATATATGGTCTTTATAGTGTTTTATAGACACGGTCAAAGCCGCGCGTCAAAAGTAGTCAACTGTACAAAGCTTGATTAGACAAGAACCTTTAACGGTTTATAAATACAATATTTCATTTAATTAATAGCTTTAATTTAATGGTTAAAATATATTTGATTAATTTTCACGCAACATTTATTTGGATAACAGAAAATATATACTTATCGGAAACCAATGCATTAATACGATTACAATTTAATGTATTGAAATAGGCCACTACACTCATAGTAACATTATAAGTATTATCCCACAAATTCGAAAATAATTTGTATTTTACTAACCACATTGGTTTCCCGGAAAAAGGCAGAGCATATAATTTTATTTAAATATAACAGTATTTATAAAAAAAAAGTTTAAATTATGTGTATGTTTGTTATTGCACTCAAAAACTACTTATTGGATTTTGAGGAACCTTTAGAGTAATATAGCTTATACATAAAAAAAACACGGACTACAGAATATATATTAGTCTACGACCGTAGGAAACGCAGCAATATATATAGTGTATCTAATACAAGAAAATTATATGCAAAGCCATAAAGGCATTTATATCTCATTAAGACACAAAGTGACGCTACCTCGGGTCGCGCCCCCAAACCAATTATAGGCGCAGTGATAGACGTACAAGCTTCAATTCCACGGTTTTTAAGATCGCGAACATACTCTGCTTATCGTCGGTAAAACACGTGAAGTTTGCTCGCACTGTATTGCGATGCCTTAAACAGAAGACGCTTAAGGCGAGATAAATAGACGTTGCTTAGCACATACTTTAGCTTAGCACTATACCTGTCACTGTTACACAACTGCCAAACTTTATGTGCACGATGGAGACGGGAACATGTCCAGGCCAAAGTCAGTGCTTGGTGACGTCTATTTATCTCGCCATTAGAATTATATGGTGACTCGCGACTCGCACACAAGATTTCATACTGATTGGATCGACGAAGATCTGCGCGGCGGTTTTAAAGTCCGCGTACTTACGGTCCGCGTACACACACACGCGAAAAGGGCCGTCGAGCCATAAGTACGCGTTTGCTCGTCTGTTTAACACCCCTGCATTGGTGTATTGGGGTGTTGAATAGTGGTGCAACTAAGTGATACACTCACCAAGATGCGCAACTATCCCCCGAATACTTAAACGTCAATTAATTTAAAAAGCTCTCAAATCTGTCGCTGTCCTTACTATATCGCTTTAAAGTGACAAAGAATAGCAACATATCCGAGTCTTAAAGTTGAGTGACGTTTGGGTGTTAAGGCATTTGTGTCTTAATAAAATATGGCCTTTAAAACGTGAACATGTAAAAATTATAACATTCAAAACGCACTTACCCCGGTCAAAGTTTTGATATTGTGCAAAGCGTCTTGCGCTTTCAACGCCGCTTTGCGTGTGAAAAACGTCACAAAACAGCACCCTGTAACAGAAGCGCACACGTACATAACATGACATACACACGACATACAGGGGGATGCCTACGACACACCTTACTTTAGACAAACGTAAAAATCTATGGTTAGAACACATAAATCTAATTTGTATTTGACAATTTTTAATTTAATAGCAAAATTAATTTATTTGAATAATAAATAAGGAATATTTTAACAAATGCAAAGTATTTCGCAACTTTAGATCTGGCAGGGCAATTTCGACTGTGAGGTAATTTTTAACAAAATAAAAACCATGGCAAAAAAAATGCTCCCATAGTTAAAATTACCACATAACCAAAATTACTCTCTAGATCTAAAATATCAAGCATAAATCATCGATAGAATTTAGTTTTTATTGAAGATAATTTGTCTAAAATGTGGTGTGTAACATAAAAAAAACATTGTAAATCAATAAAGCTCTAGAACGCACAGAAATCACTCATCGCAAGCTTTACAAACAAAACCTAGATTATCAAAACAATTGAGTATAGTTCTTTTAAAACGAGTCAACCAACAAACTAATTAAATTTGTCAAATGTATAATAATTTTTGACGTGGGTTGAGACATTTTTACAGAACTGAACCTAATTTATATGAAGAAATCACGGCACACTTTCTTGGTTCCACTCTTAATTACAGGCATTTTCTTTCCAATGCTACAGACATGATAGATTCAGTCATAATCCTCCCTCAAATGCTAGCCATGATACTATAGACTCCAAATCATTTCAAACGAAAACGTCACCTATACTTAACCTAGCAAGTCTTAAAATCGTACACACTTTATAAGGACAGTACTTATTGTACCTGTCTCATTCTGTTAAATGATCGACAGGCCATTTTACATGCGTCAGACTAACACGAGGATGGCGTGCCTCTGCTAACGAGTTCGCTTTATAAGCTGTTAATTGTGACACGAACATATAAAGTACACAGCATGCACTGTATACTTACACAGTAAAGTAAGTCCTGACTAATGAAACACAATGTAATCGAAGTATTGAATTGGACAAGGTGTTGTGCTTCAGTTATGGGTGGTTGTATAGTTGGAAAACAAAAGCTGCCATAGAGGTGGGTGTTCTTAGGTGTGGTTTTTACAGTGTTCTGCTATTGTAAAATTTTCGTTCTGTGAATAGGATAAGTAATTGTCTTATACTGCTACTGAGAATTGAGTTAAATAATTAGCTAATGAATTTAGCTGTTTCATATCAGCAGAGTCTCAGCAAAGTTCAATTTTAGTACTAAAAAGTTTTAAACAAAGCTTCTTTGAAGCACTTTAATTTACATGTTCACTCAATTGCAAAACAAACGAAACAAAAATATAAAATGAGAGACAATATTCACTGCTCACAAAACAATTTAAAACGCAACATTAATTACGTGACGTCAAAAAACAAAAACAAGGAGAAAACACGGAAAAACAAAATAAAAACCAGCATTTTTTTAAACAACCGGCGTCGTTTCAATGCAAAACCTTGTCCGAGGTACCTAACAAAAGAAGAGTAAGGTACAAGTGAAAAGGGGGGTTTTTACACAAAAGATTTTAATAATGGTACAAACAAAAATGTCGACAAGTATTATAAAGAGTATGGAGACCTGACCCTATTGTTGTTCGGCAAAACAAGTATATGTGAAAACGCGACAAGCTTAAAACACATATTGGAGCGAGAATTCATTTTTATTATTCGTTTTTTATTTGATTTAAATTTTCATGAGTGTATTTAGGGATGAAAGGTACTTAACGTTTTGAAGTAATATGATTTTTATATTGTCTGAATAAATCTGATGTTCGTGGCTGGCTTATTCAACTTTTTTTTAGGATTATGAGAGCTTAGCGAGAAGCCACAGAGATTGGTTTGATGTAATGCTTTAGGCATGAACGTGGAATTGTATTATTGTGAAATATGTATGTGGCTTT
Organism: Athetis lepigone; assembly: GCA_033675125.1. Lineage (NCBI taxonomy): Eukaryota > Metazoa > Arthropoda > Insecta > Lepidoptera > Noctuidae > Athetis > Athetis lepigone. The sequence goes on from CM066217.1 coordinate 4,089,710, forward strand.
ATTTATGAAGATTTAAAAGAATTATTAATTGAGCTTGCTTCTCTCCATAATCACCCAATTATAAACTGATTAAGTCTAACTTGCCAAGTGTTTAGGGGGCGCCATAAGCACTTGGTAATTATTTTATATTGTTTATCACTCATCAGTGTGTCAGGCTCAGATATCAATGGTGAGTTTTCAAATATCCTCAAAATATTTACAAGAACTGTAAAAATGAGGAAGCTTTTGACGTGTTTTGATTCTTTTGACCGCAGAAATCTCAATTAAATTTTAAGAGTACCCACAATTTAAGTACCCTTACATTTTAATTGAGATTGATTCTGTATAATTTATTTTAAAACCACGAGTTTTAACACCAAAATATTATTTCTTCTGTCTAAAAGTTTCCCTTTGTTAAATGTGGCAGAGTGTCGACCAATCTCAGATTACATAATGAAGATCGACAGTTCCTAAGTTTCATAATTACAAAAGCACAAAGGAAAAGTTTCGAATTTAAATACAGACAGTTTCGAACAAAAGTTTAGAATTTAAAATAGTTGAAATTTTGGTACCGAGTTTCATTCAACTGATATTTTCTAGATATTCCTTGAAATATATTAAAACGGTGGATTAGGGAAAGTTGAATTTGGTCTCGGTGTATTTTCTTCGTTGAAAGTTTATTAAGTTTTTGGCTTCCTAAATAAAATGACAATTGAAATACCAACTTGGCCAAACTTTTAATTTATATTGAATTCTTCGAATTTCTTACAGAAGCAGAGTGTGACTTAAGTTTAAAAAAAACAAACTTTTAATACTAGATTACACTTCAGGCTCCGAAAATTGGTAAAGATGAACAAAAATACTGCGCTATTCTACTTGCCAAACGAAGTTAACTTCAAGTGGCTTCGGGGCATTGCAGAGGAAAATTAATTCATTATTTCAGTTGGCAGTTATATCCTCAAACATCTCACTCCGTCGAGTAGCTTTTAATCTAAACATAACTCCACCGATACTGAATAAAGATGGTTCAATTAAACGTTCCGCCATTGCACAAGTTTCAATATTCCCGATATTAAAATTAACAATTACTAATTTCGTTTCGCGCTGAAATGTTATCTGTAATGTAATCGAATACTATTGAAAGATGTTCAGTGAATCTGTTTATTTATAGACCTCCGAAATCATGATATTTATATTTGGTTTTACTCAGAAAGCATTTGTGACAAAAACTAAGTTTACATTAAATTAGTTTCTGAGAATCTCTAATTCTGGGAGTTGTCAACCCTTGTCACTTATTAGACGTTTATCAATAATAGAGTATTCCAAATAATATTTATATTTCTATTAAAACTAACCGGTTACACAGATTGGAATAACATACCTTTTTAATTATTTTTTCATAATTATGTATTGGTTAGCAATAACAGTAAAACTAATAGTCACCACCCAGTAACACCAGTAGTAGCCACCCAGTAACACCAGTAGTAGCCACCCAGTAATACCAGTGGTAACCACCCAGACACCAGTAGTAACCACCCAGTAACACCAGTAGTAGCCACCCAGTAATACTGTCCAGTAGCAGTCACACAACAATACTCGTAGTAGCCATCCAGTAATACTAGAAGTAACCACCCAGTAAAACTAGTAGTAATAACCACTTAGTAACACCAGTAGTATCCTAGTAGTAAGTACGAAAGGGGCTGCATGCTTCCAGACGGCATACGTGCTCATACACTTTACCACCGTGATGTTTCCACCAGCTGCAGCTGTTAGTAAAAACTTAATAGATATCTTATGGTGACACTTCACTAGGCGTATTTTGTAAAACATTTGCATACATTTGTCGCAACGCAATATAAACCTTATTTCAATAAATCTAGTAAAATGTGCGCTCGAATATTTTCCCCAATACGTCTAATGAAGTACCGCCATTAGCAATAAACACAAAACACGAAACAAACCTTTGCTGGCTCCAGTGATCTTGTCCCTCAGCACATTGATCTGGTGTACTCTGCCAAACTCTTCAAACATCTGACGAAGGTCGTTCTCGTCCATGCTTCTGGGGACCTGGCCCACGAACATCTGGAATGGCACGTCAGAAGGTATTAGGGGTGGTGTAAGAAAGAGATCAATATATACGTTAAGCTGATGTCAGAGAGGGAGGACAAGAAGAGAGTAATTTGTCTCCCTTTCGGTAGCTACATGTCACTGTTCCATTAGCTGACTAGAGAGACTCTCGAAGAAGCTAAAAATCTAGTGGGTCGACTTCTTACACACATTTGTTCAAATATAATACTTTGCAGTAAGAATGAGCTTCAACTTTTCGTTACTTTTCATTCTCGGTTAACATAAGTTCAGGTTATATTACAATTTATACAAACAATTTAAAACTTCGCAATCTCGTAGTCAAGAAGCAAATTTTCCGTTCTCCGGGAGCTGTTATAAGATTTAAAATGACACTCCTATTACATAGATGCATTACTAGAAAAGTAATAGTACCATTTCAAAAGCACGGTCTTTGGGACAATATTTCAATTTCAGGTCGTAATATATTGCTTGGACAATATAATACCAGTTGGAAAAGGTATCTTTCTACATTTGATTTAGGTATCGACGACCAATTTTGATTTGTAGTCTACCTATTATTAAATGTAAGCCACTAGTATTTTCTGAGTAAATAAAATAAGGTAGCAAGATAAAATAAAACAACATTGTTTTCGCGAAATGCTGCTGTTTTATTCAGAGAAGCTTACATTGAGTTATATTGTCTGCCTGAATGGGCAAGAAATGAGGAGCTTTGAAAAGCTGTTGACAGACTTATATTATGCCACTCATTGTAATTGCAATAACAACATAAATTTCAAATTAATGGGGACAATTAATAAGTCATGGTTGGCAGACTCGGTGCATAAAAGCAATCATGAGGACTTAATTGGCAGCGGAGCGGTGCTGCCGCCTAGCGGAGGCCGCAGGCATCCACGCGGAACATTTTTAATTACGTCGGCGCATCACTTCATTTGCAAATTTCAAACTTCATTTTCTTTAGAGTGAAACGAATTAAAGCGACTCAAGTGCGTTTTGTTCCGTTTCCCTATCTGACAAGAAAAGTTTTTATTGTTGCCTTTGACGTTTTTGAGGCGAGGTATCTAAATTAATTTTATAGAAGGGTCTGATTGTAGTTTTATTTGTAAGATTTATCCTCTAAAAAATTTAGTTTGCTACGAAAAAACCTTTCACTGATAGATAGATACATTATTACCGAGTAGCATAGAATACGTTTAGACTTCAATGCCGATAAAGTCACGGGCCAAACTAGTAGGTAGCTATTTTTTTACTTAGCTATTTTGTTAAGATTCATGTCACCAACTCATTACATTTATAATCGTTACCCTACTTAGAACTTTTAAAGGCATTTCTGTGCACATTCTAAATTTTAATCACATCTGTTGAATTTACTGTAAATTGATAAAACGATAGCACATTATGAACATAAGTTTATATAATTTCATTAAATGTTCAATCATCTTAATGTATCATTTGCGTTCCCATGAGCGATTATCGTTATCAGGAGGCATCATAGGTATGTGGGTTACTAAAAGAGGTCGTTGACATGCACGAAATGTCCCCATTTATAGCAAAGATTGTACTGTTTTTGTAAAAATTAGTTTTCTTTCAGCTTTACGTAAATAAACACTTATTTTAATCGATTGCTCGATTGGTTTTGTTGATAGTTGGGAAAGTCTTGCTGTTTAAGTAACCCTCTTTCAAAAACGAGGTTGCAGGTTTGTTACCATGTAGGTTTTTATCAATGAGATTTTTACAATTAATGTAAGTTTAAAACCTGAAGTAATCATTATCTGAATTAAAAAAGGTTAATTCGCTATATAACTATCCTAAAAATACCTCTGGAAATGCCTAAAAATACTCATTATAAATTGGAGTCGATGATAGTGGATCTTGGTTTTGACTTTTCAGAAATTGTCTTTATTCTTTAGGAAAGTTCTTTGTCTTACAAGCACCAAAGGCTTGGTTTGGGATGACGTGTTTAGGACATTAGGGGCATTTTTAATGTTCTCTATCCCCCCTGCATCTGTACTAGTGTAATGGGGGGGTACCACAATGTGGTAAGGGATCTAACCAAAACCGAAATACTTTCAACATAATTATACGACTTCGTTTCAATATATGTAGTTATACGTATATTATGTATGTATGTATATTACCTTGATGTAGTCAGGGTCCGGCATTTCAGGCTTCTCGTCATTGTTGTTGTTGTTAATACTGGTGCTGTTGTTGTTGTTGATGTTCATGTTCATCCCACTGTAACAACGGGAAACGACCGGTTAGATGCTTGTACAAATAGTTCGTTGTTTACTGAAATTAAACTAGTGGATTGAAAGATTGAAATGGTAGTGTTTAAGTAAAACTCATTGTTAATTTTTTCTAACTTAGGTTAGGGAAGTATTATTAAGTTAAACAATCATTCTCAATTTTTTTAAAAAAGGTACCTACGTCATTTATCATTCATGAATAAAATGTTACATCGTCAGACGGGCTAATCTCAGGAACTTAATTTTAAACATCTTTTAATTCAAACTAGCTTATTTGTTGAAAATTGTTATATGCTATGAAACATCACGCTTCGACCTACGAAAGCGGAGCAATAACCAAAAAAGCTAGTGTAACAACATTAAAATATCAGTTACTAGCTTTTGCCCGCGGCTTCGCTCGCGTTAGAAAGAGACAAAAAATATCCTATGTTACGCTCCATCCCTTCAACTATTTCCACTTAAAAAATCACGCAAATTCGTCGCTCCGTTTTGCCGTGAAAGAAAGACAAACATACAGACAGACAGACAGACAGACACACTTTTCCATTTATAATATTAGTATAGATATAATAAGGTGGGTGTCCGCCTTATTAATAGCTCCTTCTATATGGATGTATGTATTCATAAGGCATTCAGTTACAGAGATAAAGAGAAGGATGATCAGATAGACAGGCAGACTCACGTATCATCGCGAATCTATCAAAGTTCATTTTTTTTTTGAATGAACGAAACTCTAAAATAAGACAGAGTTGTGAGGACACAAAATTGGTTTGATTTACTAAACTACCCTTTTGGACGAGGCAATTCTCCATTCCATTCAATGGCCTTTTGCTGCTGCAAATCAAGTTCAGTTTTGCCCTTATTTTGACTTAAATTCTATTTCAAAACTCATTAAGAAAATGATTAAATATCCGTTATAAAAGATAACCAAAGGAAACGTGATTATGACACGATAACATTAAGATATAGATCTTATCAAATATTTCAGTTGTTCTACTAACGAAAATAAATAAAAGTATTATTAGGCAAGAATTTGCCTTCAACAAAACAATTTAAAACACTAAAATAAAACAAAAATAAATTACTGAGCTTGGGGTTTGAACCTGAATCGCGTCATGCAATAAGTCAATCGCTCACAGTTGGCTTATCTTAAGTACATAATTGAAACGAACCAATAGGTTTTTCTTAATCTTATAACCTTTTTTGTATTGATTTCAAACGTGGTTTTAGTTAAAAACGCTGACAAAATACATTACAAACTCTGTAAAGATTTTAGTACTGATCACATAAACAAATCCTAAAAAACAATCAACATGTTTTTTGATTATTCGTTAAACACTTTTACTGTTAAGCATTTAATCTAGCAAATTGAGTTAGTGGAATAAACTCCATATATAATGATATAAGGTTGCGATCAGCACATAAAACAACAGACAAGATTCCAACTCAGGTTAAGGTCTAAGTGTTAAAATATAATCACGTCACTAACGAATTATACTATTAAAGTATCAAGTACCATGACTTCACCATCCGACAACAACTATGACCTATGACGTAGAACAAATATCATGTCTTCAAGCTATCAAAGAGATTTACCTAATGCTAATACCATCACCAATCTCAATACCAAGTACATAGTAATTACTATATCATTATATCACCACAGTTGTTCGACAGTCCTTTGAAAAGGGAATGTCTAAAGATGAGAAAAACATTGCATAGTAAGTATGAAATGAAGTTCCCTGTTTGTGTTTAGGCTTAAATCTTTTGGATTTCAAAGCAGATTTCAATGCGTATTCGTCAATAGTCCGAGTGATTCAAAAGGATGGTTATTTGATACAATAAATACATGCATAAGGTAAAGAAAAACCAAGATTATCAAAGATATGTAACACTTTTGCATAGACGCTACGCGGATCGCTAGCAAGAAAATAGAAGAATAAAAAAAGGTTATGTACCGAATGATTCTAGAATATCCATAATACCATTCTCGCGTGTGTGCGACGCACTTGTCGGCACCGTTATCACTGATAAGGCCGAACATCGCTCGATTACACCACGTTATCACTTATCACACTCGATCAACCAGCCACTCGGGACAAACTAACGCTATGACGTTATTGTTACAATGTGCGGTGGTACGGATCTAATATTTTGTTCGGGTACCCTCGTTTTGGTGATCTAGGATTTGGTTTGGAATATTATCTGTGCTTTGTTTATGCTAAATCTGATTGTTGAATAATAATGAATGTCTTAAATTCAAGATTTATTAAAACATAATTAAGTTTAAATAATCAACAATATTTGATAATAGATTTGCTAATGATTATGATTTGCGGTTTTTTTTTATTATTGCCACTTCCAAAAATTATTGTTTTTATATTGCATTTCGACTGTGGGCATAATGAAAATGGAAAAGAATAGTTGGCTTACATAAGCTATGTAGGCCAAGGTTACAAAATAAAAATTAACGTCAAAGGCTGCTTTTACGTAGTGTAAAAGCAGCCTCGACGTTAATTTTATTTGTAAAAATTACCAAAAAATAATTATACGTAATTTTCATCTCCCCATGCAAACAGGTTATTGTTATACTTTTACTAAGTATGTCTGTCCGTTGAGGTCCGTTGCATCTTAGTTCTCAAACGCCTGACCCGATTTTGAAGTAGTTTTAGTTTAGCGCTGTAATTAGTGACTTTCTAACTTCGTAGCACACCCCTACTACGTATCTTTTAATATTTTGATAGCAATGTAAGCATTAGATATATTAAAGAGATTATTTTCCTTAACTTTCGTGCTGGTACCGACCTATTTTTGTTTTATTTTAGTACTTTTATTTAACTCGTCATAATCCTTTTGTATTATAATCTTTATCAGGCACATTATCGATCGGTGTAAAAATATAGGTCTACACATACTTACACATGTAAACCCATTCCTGGTTCCCAATGTGTTAAATAGACGTTTCGCCTGCTCCGGTTAAAACATTAATTTATTACACAAAGATTTGTCCAGGGTGGGAATCGAACCCACGACCCTCAATGGTTAGGGTTACTAACCACTATACTTACAGGCCAGTCAATACCTTCCTTTATTTTTGGATACCCAAGATTATTTAAAAACAATGTAAGCATAATCCCTACTAATATTATAAATGCGACAGTATCTCTGTCTGTCTGTCTGTTACGCTTTCACGTCTAAGCCACTGAACTGATTTTAATGAAATTTGGTACAGACATAGAGTTGACCTTGAGAAAGAACATAGGATAGTTTTTTCCCGAACTTTTGAAGAGTTCTCTTGAAAACGCCATATAACCGACATCCACGCGGGCGAAGCCGCGGGCAAAAGTAGTACATAGATGTGACGCATTGCCTTGGGGTCAAAATTAAGCCCATCCTATTTTATGACTAACAAACATAACTAAGAATATTTGTAGACACTTATTTAATGACTATGATCTTTTTAATATTGCTACTGTTCTTAATCTTTGTTTATTGGTAAGTTTATCTTGCAATTGCAAGAAGGTCCTGAGTAGAAAGATCATGGCAAACGACACTTTCAAGCATTAAAATGTCCTCTCACTCACTCGTATACTGTGCGAGTGAAACGGCACGACAAACACCTTCGTTTGGCCGCCATTTTTTATAACGGCGGGTGTAGTAAGTAAATAATTAGAGCCGAGCCAGCTGCCTTTTCCAATAATATTACACTAACCCTGTCCCCAAGTAATTAAACCTTTAATATCATTATCCCTGTTAGCCTCCGAGTTTGTTACCTACGCGTTATCTAACCGTAATCTATCGATCGACCCGATAATAAAGGGGTATTACTAGCAGAACGAGGGTTAGATTTATCGTTTCAATACGTTTTATCATCTGCCTCCCCACGTACTTAGGCATTGTCTGTCAACTTCAATACCAAGTTTATCGCGGCAATGTTTGTAAACGATAATATAGAAACACATTGTCGAATCCAAATAAGTTTTGTCGAAAGGTGAAACCGAAATTTGTCATAGTTCGGTGATCCTTTTGCGTGAAACGCGGCAATATGAGCCGTTTTGCAAAGGACTATGGTTAGTTTTTCATTGTTAGTCGGGTGTCGATTCATGGGATTAGTACGTTAAAATAATTGTACAAGTATTATTAACATTTTGAAGCGTGGTATAATTTTTTGAAGTTGTTTTGAGTAGATTAGGCCTAGATAAATAAGCGTTGCACATGCCATGGGTAAGGAATATTACTGTCACTGAGCACAACCATTCAACTGCGTAACGGGTCAGAAGGCTTCATTAGGATATCATGGTTTTGCCAACCTGGTGGACACTACCAACGAAATGTATACTGCATACCCTTCAAGAGACGTGAGATATATACTAATATAGTGACAGTTGGCGTCCCCACACATGGATAAATACAACACAATATGTGACCAAGTTATTGTTATTCTACGGACGTGAGCAAGGGGTCTACACCCCATGCTTAATGGAGTCTGTCCACTATAGGGTTCCTAGTGGCGACCACTGGAGGTAGGCACTGTCTACCTTTAGGTATTGCATTATATTCTGTGGCTGTGGAGTGACTTCACTTGACGTATTTGGCAAATTATTTGCGTGTTCAATGCAACGTAATATGAACCTTAATCTAATAAGACTAGAGTATAGTTTGTATTATTGGGTAATACAAACTATACTCTAGACTTATTAATGTAAGATAACGCAAAAATATTGGCAAATAGGCCTGGTGAAGTCGCACCATGACAGAACACTGGACAAATGCTTTTTTTACTAAACTCGGATTAGTTGCCTATGACGGTACAAAACCCCTTGTGCTCGAGTCCAACTCGCACTTTGCCGGTGTCATGCAGGACTTGTTTCTTCTACTATTTTGGTGGATATGACATGGTATGTTGTAGTGGGTAGATTCTTTAATTGTAACAGAAGGCACGTCTTACGGAACATAAGTTTGTACAGAATTTTGCTATATTAGTTACGGTAAAATATTAACTTAATGACTTTATGGCTTTTGCCTTGAACGTCAGGTTGTGCCACTGGTGACTTACTTTAAAGTGCATATTTGTACAAAATAATACTGTTAGGTCCAGGCGGTTGTTACTTAGGTCGATCAGTCTACGTTTATGCCCCACTTAGACGTGTAGAGGAGGCTAAATTAGAGAAACATATCTGCCTGGATTGGAACCCCATGCATTATAGGGATGCGCTGTAGCCTTATTCACTGCAGGCATTTTACTCATATTAACGACATTTTCTTTTACTATACGCCAAATTTCAACGACGCGAATATGCTATGTATAGCGACTATGGATTGATCCATAAGCCAAGCAAGCCAAAGTCTCCACAAGTTCATGACACACAAACCACACAATTCGATCGAAATAGCCGTAATCTAGAACATTATAACGTACAAGTATTATGACTAACTGCCAGCAAGCAGCCATTTAAACAAATGCTTAGATAACAATATGTTTGTACGCGTATGATCGTATGCATGTGTTTGTTTGTGTGTATGCGCTATCACGTATATCATTCAAGAACGATATCGTAATATGTATGGCGACTGTTTAGATTTTCGATAAAATTGTTTTCTGTGACGTATGGTAGGTTACTTCCTATTTATGGAGTAAAAACGCCAAAGCAACGGAGCCACATCGAGCCAAAACCTTTGATATTGATCATTTTTACTTTTATATTATTTTTGTAAATGTCTCTCTCAGGAGCTGCTCCGTTTGAAAAACTATGTGTTGGGTAGACCATTTATTGAGGAAGGCTGTAGACTATATAACAACACGGTATGACCTGCGGGAGCGGACTAGTAAAGCCAGTGGTGAAACCGAAAATTTATATTCAAAGCAGGCATCAAATCAGGTAGATCAGGCCAATTTGCGACTTAGTTTAGTCACTGACTTCGTATACGAAGTCATTTTAAAGACAGTTCAGTGAGTGAATCAGTTAGAAATATTCATGAAAAACTGCATCGAGTCACTGAACTGACTCGCAAAACTGACCTCGAGTTCGGAGTCCACAGCCTTAAGCACACATTCTAACACGTGTAAAATTATCATCAAGAAACAACAAATACAGATAAAGTTCTACATAAGCGAAAAAACCAATAAAATTTACAGAACCGTTCACTTAAAAATGGTCTAGTAGGCTCCAAACCCACTGACAAAGGATTTAGGAATCCTAAAGACGCCCAAAACTACTAAACGATATCTCGAAGAAAACCCTAGCTTACAAGTCTAGAAATAACATAATATTCTTAAGCCTAAAAATGGGTACCCTAAAGAATATTATTTGAGCACTTTCTTAGCCTAAACTTCAGTCGATTGGGCAAAGAAAAAGGTCGGACTAAGGAGAATGGTCTATTTTGATACTATAGTGATGTCATATTGTATGTTTGAACAAGTTATAGATTACAATTTCGAACGAATAGTTGAGGACGATGACGTCACAGATGTGAAATCGTGGGCGGTGACGCAAACTCATGGTTTATGCTTCAGTAAACAGATATTCATTAAGGTTGATGGCTGGCATGTTAAGGCAATGAACACATTAGGAGATTTTGTTAATCTGGTTATCGTAGATGCGATGAACAACCCAATTATAACCGTCTGTGCCGTGTCAAGATACGTTAGATTGCCTGAAAGCTAATCTAGTCGAGATTCCATGTTGTTGATCGTAAAAGGTTGAAAAAAATACAAAAAAAAATTACATGTGTTTTTATGAAATTAAAACTTTTACTAAAATTTTCACTGGTTAAAATGCGATCGCGACTACAACCTACAATAAAGTCGATAGCTTTGAAACGACAAAACCGATTTCGATGAAACATGACTAATGACCATTGTTAGATAAGTTAGGTCCACCCGTTTTCGAGCTACGGTGCCATAGAAATACACTCATAGCGATCAAACATTTAATACACCTCTTTTAGCGTCAGAGGTTTAAAATTACAAGTATAATCCTAAAACTTAAGCAGCTATGCCTAGGCAGAAAATAATACGAAAAATATCCATATGCCTTTTCTGAATGAGGGATCACATAAAAATGTTTTATCTAGCAATGATATAGCACTTTCTGAGATAAAATAACCAAGAATAAAAAGATCTATCCTGTGAAGAAATACATAATAGATTTCACTATTGAAGTTTTTGCCGATCGCGATAGCAAAAAAAAACTACTAAAAGGCAGTTATTTAAAAAAAAAAAACGCTAATTGTTGTTAAATTCTTAATGCAATAAGAAATGGTTTATATGCGCACGTGTACAAGAAATACTTATAACCTATTTGGAATGTGTCACTAAGTACACAAGTAAAAAATAACCAACCAACCTGACATCTGTGTAAGCTGACAAAATAAAATTAAATGCAAAAGAAAATCACAAGATAAAAATATTGTACCTACATGATTAATAATTATCAACCAAGTGTTGCTACTGACTCATTAAGAATAATATTGTGTAAGCAAGGTAATGAATAGACAGAATAATGCACCATATAAATAAAGTTATATAGGAGGGAAAAAAATTGGACCACTTGAATCAGCTTGACAATTTTAGTTACAGTTAGAAACTTTCGCATTATAATCCAAGTCTTTATTTAGACAGAAATATAATAAGAGAAAAATTTACTATAAGTCTGGGAATCAAATTGTCATATCTGATAAATTTATCGAGAAGGGGCCCAACAGGGTCAACGCCTGCCGGGGTTGCGGAATAGTTATAATAGTTACCGTGACCCCGGAACATAAAGGGCAACCGAAGGAACATGAGTGGGTTTTAGTCAGTAAAAGTGGCCCCGCCCAGAACGAGAGAAGTCATTTAATGATTTCCCTCTCGCTAAAAAAAAATTTTGAAGAATTTATACTAATATTATAAAGCAGATGAGTTTGTTTGTATGATTTAACGCACTAATGAAAACTTAATGAAACTCATATTCCCCCAATCCTTTATTTTTGACAAGTTATTGACTGATGAGATGGCAACAAAATTTTGAATGATTTTAGTTACGGAAACAAATTGGTGTCCAGACATTTAAGATTGTGAAAAGGATTGAAATGGTATCATGTAAAAATAACGAAGTTTCATTTTAATTTCCAATTTGCCGGGTCTAGTTTGGACTCATATGAGTGGAATATACAGAAATGCTTTCTTAAAACACATCTACGTCATCTAAAAATATTTATGCAAAATTTGATGGTTGGATGGACACAGCAGTTTCAGCTGTGTGTGTGTGGACTAATTTATATGGGACGTTAAAAGAAACGATAATATACGACGAGAGGCAAAATACAGGCAATATAACAAATCGTGTGTCGGCTGAAAAAAATAAAAACAGTCCCATTTTTTAATCGCATCGATCCCACCGCATAGCCGTAACCCAGTAAATGCTTTATGAGGTTAGATACCGCTCTCCTGTTTGCTAATTAAACAAACAACAGCAATTTTATCTAAATGTGTCATCAACCTTGGGACCAGATAATTTGAGTACCCATAATTCTATGAGAAAGATAAAATCGTCAAGGGTTTAATTCTGCAACCAAAACACCTACCTATCACACAAGGTAACAAAAACACGTCTTATGTTAGAACTAGTACAGCAATCTAGAACGACAAATTGGTAAAGATCTTCATCTCAAATCACCTGAATATCAGACATCCCAATTCAGTTTTGGCAACAACTCCGTCAAAGTGAAAACTGAAATAGTAATAAAACTTAACGCGTATCCAGAGATCCAGCGATTCATCAAATCTGTTGAAATGCTTGCCAAAATCTAACTCAGAGAGCAAAGTTTGGAAACTGTTATACACGGCAACATTGAACTTTCTTGCTAGGTGAGCAATATAAATGAGAAACTTCAACATTTCGGTAAAGTATGATGGCTTAATTGGAGTATTGATAGAAATAATCAATCGAACAGAGGATTGATGAAGGAAAGCTTTAACACCAATAGTGAATGATTAATAATGTCGTTGATGAATTGAATGAATTAATTCACTAAGAATGTCCATCTTTGACTTTGGCAGGATGATCAACATTGGTGTAGTCAAGGACAAAAATAAAACAGAACTAAGAATTTGAAAAGCCTATAAATCGAGATGAGAACTCAACTTATAGATGATACAACAAACTGGCACAGTAAATAAAAACATTATGTACTAATAGTATTTTTTTTTTGTCAATATTCAACATATTTTAACGTTGATAACAATCTCGAAAGTGTTCAATTAAATGTATTACATTATCACCTGACTTTATATTTTAGGTTAGTTACTAACATAAGTCCATATAGTACTTGTTATGTTGTAATACCTCGTGTTAGCAATTTAAGTATGCATTGAATTGTAGGCACAAGTAGGCTTAACCAATTAACCGAAAGAAAACCCTGGTAGGCACGAAAGAGCAACAGCGTAGTCGGAATTGAGTATACTAGGTTACGCTGTTTTGATATAAGTTTATCTGGTGACTATACTATAAACACAGATTCAGTACATGATATTAAACTTACTTTTGATCGAGGAGACGTACTTAAGTATATATGATTTGAAGCAATAATGGCTGTAGATAACAAAGGCTTAAAAGCCAACTACTAAGGATTGGGCGATCATAGTGCTGCAGAAAACAACCTACCTAACCTTATCTCTGAAGTGTATTGTCTTATAGAATTCAAAGGAATATTACAACGACTGATATCAACACGTTATAACTTGCTCCAAATGATGTAATAACAATGCTAGATAATACACAGTCCAGGTGACAAAATAGGAAAATCCTTTCAGAAAACCGTTCTAAATGTTCAAAGGCGTCTAGCGTAATCACGCTTGCCTTGCCACCATCATTGAAACGAAACGAGATAGCAATAGTCGTAGTTAGTTCAATAACACTTTTGGTGTAGGCTGCAAGGCAAAGAATTTTACTGATTAAATCTTTAAAAGTTACTCATACTCGTCTTCCTATTTGTCTCTGAAAACTTCACTGCACGTCCTGAAGAACTAAATGATTGAGATGGTCTCTACACTTTTCTAGATCACACAAGAGAACTTAAAAACTACACTTACTTTGGTTTGCTGTACGGCGACGATGGTGATGTCTTGTGGTTCTTGTTCGGCTGCGTGTGTCTATTCGCATTTGTGTCTAGGCCGCCGCCCGGGGATATTTTGCCGGCGAGTGCGTTCAGTGTATGCAGCATTGCGGGCGGCGGCCGCTTATATCCAAGCGACCTGGTCACACTGATGAGTCGACCACGTTTGTCGAGACGGTGCTGCTTGGGAGCCACGGCGCCTTATCTCCTGATAAGAGGCGCGGGGGCACAGACGCCCCCCGCCTCATCTCCACCTGACAGTCTCACGCACGCACACACTCACGCGCAACGTAAATGTTTGCACTTACTACACGATATGGGTCAGCGTCCTGTCCGATCTATACGACATGGTTTTGGCATTTTTTCATTACTATTTTGAGTTTTTATTTTGTACTGGTTTTTATACACGTTTCACTTTGGTTTTGGTGTCACTTGCCTGTTGGATTTGAAAATGGTTTTGAGTTTGATTGTTGCGATGTTTTGTTGCTACAATTTCGATGGTTTGTGTTGTTTAAGGATTCAGCTTAGGTTAATGAAGAACATAAAGAGTGGATTATGCTGTCAGATACTAAAATATTTTCGAGCCAAAAAGCGATATCAAACATTTTGCCTAAAAATCTAGTCCCACTATTTCTAGCCTTTCATACGTAATGTTGACAAGAGTCATATTGCGTGTAAACGCGCTGTATAAGTCAGATTTTATAACAAACAATATATATCCGAGCGCCTCGTGGATTACCGAAAAAATATGGTTTCTAAGGTGTCAGATTTACAAACGCCTGAACAAAAACGCAAAGCAAAGCGAAATATATCTACGCGTAGTCGTCGTAATGAAATATGTGACCGCAGGCGGTTTGAGAAAAGCCTTTTTTATTATTTTTATAGGATAAATTCAAAGAAAATGAAAATGTCATCAAGTAAGCTTTGGCTTTGGCTTGTTATTTCCTTTTTGTTTTAGTTACAGAAAGGTTAATGCGTATCAAACATGATAAAAAGTAATACCTGTCTTTGCTACGAGTAATTTGGAAATAATTTTGCCAAAGCCCTGTTTCACGACGTTCCAATAAATTCCGAGTAAATTGCTTGGTATAATATGCCAATATCACACAAATTCTGTTTGATTTTTATTATATTCGGTTGTTAAGAGGTTATGAAATAAGTCCTTAATCTGTCAGCTCAAAGAGAATAAGTTACAGTTCAATTTAATTAATTAATCAATTCTGTACCATGATTGGAAAAAGAGATTTCCCTATAGATTAAACATATTTTTTATTTATTGTCTTCCTTCGTTAATCTTTCACGAAAGAACACGTCACGCTAGCGTTTACTTTGCATTTTTCGAAGTCGAGTTTCTAAAGGTTCGAACACACCGGAGCGGGCCCACTTGGGCCCGATCGTTGTGTCGTAAACGTTCTACGAGCTGACGTTGATACAGGCCTATTTGCGATCATGTGACCACCCACGCTCGCAACTCCATTGTAACCGTATCTTAAACCAATCTAACCTAAACCAAATAACCTCTAAAAACAAAAGCCAACAAAATCAAGACGTCTCCATCTTAATAGTGTATTTGTTGAGAACACAAACACTGGGGTATTGACGTGTCAGTTCAAAGTAGTCCCTTTGGGGCGAGCGTTGGGTCTAGGTTGACCCACTACAGAGTATTGAGACACCGATGTATCTATATTGTGTCAACTAACTAAGACCGCTACTCACTTGGTTTCTGCTGTAGTAACATTGTTATTTTGATAACAGGTACTTCTTGGAGTAGAGATGAAGATGGAACTATGTTTCTTACTTGGCCTTTGTTATTGAAGTGCGGTTAAAGCTAGTAAGGTTATAGTTTGCTCTATATGTAATGTAAATACAAGACCTCGGTTTGCATTTGACGATTTGTCAACGAATGACACAGTGATGGTTGTCTGATTACGTTAGTTATGATTATAGTATGAGGCCAAAGAAAAAAAAGAAAATGAATTTACTAGAAGAGAAGAAAAAAACATGTTTAAAACACAAGATATCTTAAGAAATACAACGAAAATATTTCAAGTACATCCTCAAGGGCCGTTAATGTGAAATAAGACCCACACGTCCGAGCCATACTATCCCAAATAGTAATTACACCAAAAACTACCAGCACTCCAGTGTTAATCAATCCTAAAGAAAACACAATCAGTATAAACTTATCGAAGGCCATGCAAAAGTATAATGAACCCATTTGCAAGCATCAGGCGCGTGCACACGTCCCATTTTGCGGAAAAACCCGGGTTTGCGGCCAACGTCACCCAAAAAAAATTAACTGGAAACACAAATTGGTGTGTGTGAGATCCAATTTGGGGCAAAACGTTGTCCATCTGTCTAAATTAGGCTTAATTACTGGACATTGGTATTATGATCGGGATTGCGCGGAAGGTGCTGGCGATTTGTTAACGCCGTGTTGTACACGGTGGATTATTAGCAGGGTGTGATGGGGAAAATAAAAAAGAAAGGTAATCGTTATGATGTCAGTGAGAGATTACCTTTATATCTCGCTCGTATTGTAATGATAACTCTAGTGTTACGCAGGAAGAAAGGAAGTTGGAAAATGTCAATATTTTTTGTTGTAAAATATACATTACTAATAACGTTTATTTTAGTACATCTTTGGGCATTCAAAATATCTAAAGACTGCACTGTACTGTAAGGGTTTAAGAATACAACTTTTACTATGAGAAATACCCTGAATTTTTCGCGTATGAAAATGCGAAAACAGGTCAATAAATAATATTGATGTTGCGATAAGACGAAAGACTATTAACTTTTTAAAATGCTTCATAATGTGCTTGGTCTATTTCTTATGGTCTTTTAGTGTTTTTGTGCAAATTGAGCTTTTCGGCTTAGACCAATGACCTAGTAAGATTCGTGAAATCTTGTTGGATGTGAACGCAAGAAGAAGCTCATTTGAAAATTCCTAAAAGAGCTTCTTTAGAAGGATAAAACTAGCATTTTATATTACTGTTAAAATTAAGATAACAATTAAAGAAACAGATATTACAGCACAATAAACTACAAAAACATGAGCACAGATCCACAACCCATGACCGAAAATACTTAAGCTCAGTCAACAAAGACCACCAAACAACTGGATCCGTTTCGTCAACATCCCGAGCAGACTTTATGGGCACTTTCGAGCGTAGTCACAGCACAATAACAGCTTATAAATACAACAATAAAATCATTTTTTACGTTTATTTTTATTAACGTTTAAGCTGCTATGTTCGTAAACGGGTCTGTTTGGCGTTCCGATTGTTTTTAGATAGGATTTATATGAGGGAATTGTAGGTTAACTTCGCGAATAGGTTACAAATAAGGTCCCTGGCAGTCGTTATTTTTTTAAGGTTAGAAATAGGGTTGTTGTGTGTCACGACAATCATGCGTTGGAAAGGTCGTAGATTACGTCATCATGTGTAATGCAAAAGGTTTGAGGAAACTATGCGTGTCAAAAAATCGATTTTGTATTACAATCTAATATGCATTTATCTTGACCGTAAAGAGCAGATTTATAGGCATTTTCACATTCACAAGAACAAGTGAAATTATTTGTATTATGTTTCGTTGGGTTTAACACTATTTTCCTTGTTTTGTGGAAATTAATCGTCAACGATCCAGTATTTGTAAATATGTGTATGTGACTATCTCATAAGCTAGTAGGTGTTTGGCATTGTATTCTTATGTAATTTACATGTGGACAAAAATTGTTACACATTTTAAAAAACTTTTCTGCCCATTCTTACCCGCACAAAACTGCCCTTTGGAACGAGCAACTAGGTTAACTTCTTTGTGTTTGTAACTGACGTATCAAAGTGCCTGTCTTATGGAGTATTGAAAATAAACAGTTGGAGTTAAACATAACTGTAATCGGTCATAACTCCTTGCTTGTCTTTTCCAATATCAAGCCCGCTTACAGAACAACCCGGAAAAAGAGCCCAAAAAGCCAAACGAAATCATATTACCATTAATAAAAAAAGTATCCGAACGTTCTAATACAAAACCCCGGAATTTATCCGAGACATTAATGTGCAATTTTTGGCGGTAACATTCGCATAACGCGCCGGCTTTAGATTTGTTCCGCTCCGGACCCTAATATTAATTCCATTATCATAATTCCACTCTTAATACTTTCCACAGAGGGTGGCGAGCCAAAATCTTGATGTTTTTGTTTCCGTGCCAAGTATTTATTTGTTTTGTGTAGAAACGTGTAGTTGCAGAAGGATTAGTTGATGTGGCATGGACGATGAAGTGATATTCATTGTACAATTTTTTGTCTTCCAAAAACTTGAAAAGAAGTCACAGTAACAAACACTAAAACCGCGGAAAATTACATCAATCATTATCGATGAGTCAATCAATTATTCTATGGATTAATTTAGCTTTTCTTTTTAGTTCATTTTTATAATTGAAAACATTTTCAAAATTTAATGATTCGTTCCTTGAAACTAAAGTGTATTATATGACATTTTTTTCTTACCACTCTGCTCCTATAGGATTAAGCGTCATTTTATAAAGCCTTCTTTGTTTAATGAGATAAGTACGCAACACATTTTTTTAATTCGAACCCGCACTTCTTGAGATTAGCGCTTTCAACCGAAAAGATAAAAAATCACTTCAGCTTTATAATACTCGTTTAGATTGGATTTTTATTTTATAACTATCCTGCATTTTTCATTTCAATAGTAAACCTTCTGTTAGTTTAACCTCCTAATACTACTCCTTTAATTCCACGAAAAATTTCGTGGATAGCTTGTTGGTACAAAAGTTTTTGTGAAACAATTCTAGTGTCAAACATGAGAATGGGGGAAACGTGCCAAATTGTTGCTCTAAGTAGTACTTGTATTTATGGGACAAGAAACACTCTAACGCCATGAATTATTTAGCTTGGCATTTGTTTAACAAATCATGATATTTTTTCTATGATGCTAAAGAGATGATGATGGAGTTGCTATGATGGTAATGAGGTATATGACAGGGCCTAGTGGTTGGAGCGACCGTTTCTCATGTAAGAGGTTGTGGGTTCGGATTAGAGCAATCCATACTAATATTATAAATGCTAAAATAACTTTGTCTGTCTGTCTCTTCTTCACGCTTAAACCACTGAACCGATTTGAATGAAATTTGGTACAGATATAGTCAGGGACCCGAGAAAGGACATATAATAGTTTTCATCCCGGAAATCCCCCCGGGAACGGGAACTATTATTCTACGCGGACGAAGTCGCGGGCAAAAGCTAGTTTATAACAAATGTGCTTCCTACAAATTGTGTAAACATTACAAACATGTTAAAGAATAAATAAGTCTAGTTGTGTGTGTATGTGTTAATGATATTTGAAACGTTTCCACAATACAGGAAAAATTCCTAATGTGGGGTAACAGTTTATTCAAATAATGAAATAAAAGAAAAAGTCTCTTTTGGATTGTGACTTGTGGCTAGTACTTACTTTACTCCTACAACTAACGTGTGGTTAAATAATAATTACTTGAAGGTAGTTTAATCGTAAGTTATTAATAAAGGTCACACTATTATACTTACTGACTAAATATGGGATGAAAACTCAAGGAAGGTCAAATTTGGCAGTCATTTATATAATTATTGAATACAGCTAAGAACGATTCATCAAATCTCTGCACTACCGATAGTTGACTGGCAGAGAATGCCTAAGGCATTAAGTCCACCTCTGTACATAAATTTTGTGCATAAAGTATTAATAAATAAATAAAGGATTTTGTAACTAAACAATGCCGCAAGCCGTTGCTAGCTAAAACCAGCAATTTTCCAAGTATTGATCCATACGCAAAAGATAAGAAAATCCCTCGACATTTTTCTCCATCGGTACATATTTACTGCAAAGTTTACCTCAGAATCTACATACTTATCGAAGTCTGGGGAGATATTAATCCCCAGAAAGCGGTCCACGGGGACTTTCAACTTATATAAAGTCATAATGTGCCTTGTTATCTATACATAATGTAATAATATCGAAGCGAAGTTACGAAGAGCTTTAAAACATCACGCAAATCCTTTGAGAATTCTTTTGTTAAAATTTTATTCGTTTTTTTTCTAGTCATGCCAGTCTGTAGACAATGACAATTAGCTATTGGTGCCGATTCCTTTCTTCACAAACTAACCTATATTAAAGTTTAGTTCATCCTTTCCTTTTCATTTCATTAAGAAAAGGACAGAAGATCAAATATTTTAGTCATGTCAAATTAAGATACTCTTAAACGCGACTAAAATACGTCGATTTACTTCAGGTAATGGCATAACCCTAAGAAGCAGGCAAGTAAAAGACAGTGAGTAAAAAATAAAATCGCCTGCACATTTTATCATACTTAGGACATTAATGTCTACTAATGAGCTCAGTTGAATGTAGTTAGCGTTGGAACTCGGTTTAAAATCACGTTATGTTAAAGTTACTATATTAACATTACGGTAACTTAACATACAAGTGTGCGTTAATATTATATAATGGTGCCCAAATTGTGTAAAATGTATTAAAAGGAGGATTAAAATGTGTAAGTTACGATTCTATTGCAGTCAACGGGAATGAGATTATTTCGAATTGAGTGTAATATGAAGTGACGTGACGTGTGGTGGACACGCAGCTGTACGATGACGATGACGGCGGCGGTGGAGAAACGGCTTTACGCCGCCGCATAAGGCCGTAGTACATTTATTACAAATAATATAGCGCAATCATAACACACTTATTAGTCTACTGGTTAGTGACCCTGACTGCTAAGCCGCAGGTCGTGGGTTCGATTCCCACCCAGGAAAAACTTTGTGTGATGAGCACGAATGTTTGTTCTGTGTCTGGGTGTAATTTATCTATATATTATGTATGTATTTAAAAATATAGAGGTATGTTTATCAGTTGTCTGGTTACCATAGTACAGGCTCTGCTTAGTTTGGGATCAGATGACCGTGTGTGTTGTCCGAGGATATTTATTTATTATTTATTAATCATCAGAATAACACAGATATGGATCCACGTGAGCAGAACATTAATTAAAGATTAGTTTAACGTAAGTAAAACCACGGGGGTCACCCCTATTCATTAGATAATTGAATTTTATTGCAAAAATAAACTTTGTTAAATCTAGGTAGGTATCTTGCAGCTTAAAGAACAGTATCAACGCTTTGAGACTTGCAATTATGTTAGCCAGTTCCTAAAAATTTTGTTTCCTTATGTTTTAACGATTAAACAGATACTAAACTTATAAAAATGATAATAATAATTATAAAACAATATACTAAAGTTTTTTAAAATTAGAGACATGAAAATATCCTTATTTCTATATAGTTTTAGTAGAAACTCCAGCCGTTGGAAATAACATTGTCTTCGGGTCATCTAGTAGACTTCATATTACGACTTATAATACTAGACGCCGTTATTGAGGATTTTATATTCGAACGTAATAATTTTATTCCCCAATAGCCATAACCCGCTTAACATAGTCAACATAATTACCGATTGCCCTCGAGCGCAAAACAGCAAATATTAATAAAATCAACAAATAATACTGAATAACAAACACGCATATTGATTTAATCAAGAAAGCTATACGAAGCTGTCTGCCCATTACACCGTAACATTCTATGAACGGCTCATTTACGCTACACTCGAATGTATACACCGAGTGTCTAGTGTGAATACACATAAACCAGTGTGTACGTTGTCGTATTGTCAATCAGCCTTAATAGGCACGCTAAAGAACATGACACGGACTAACGATGTAATAAGTAAAAAAGACGTAGATATGTTATAACTGACAAAAGTTTACCATCTGGCGTACTTAGTCACGTGCTAGTTGATATACGCGTACACCAATAGTGTGATAATACAATATTATATTATGTATGTGTGTGTTTTTTAAGTTTGAAGAATTTGTCACACTGGATGCGTTCTGCGGCCTGCGGTCAGGTCAAAGTGAACGCAGCCCGCATCATGTATGAACAACGCCGCCCGCAGCCCGCGGCCCGCGTGCCCGCAGCCCACCGGTCCGAACGCGTCCTTCCCTCCCCACCGCCCCGTCGGCCCAACATGCGTTCTTTGGTTGTGCCCGCTCGGTCAGATGGCATTCTATACAAAATATATTGATACCGACAATGTTGTTCATACATGATGCGGGCTGCGTTCACTCTAACCTGACCGCCGGCCGCAGAACGCATCCAGTGTGACAAATCCTTAAATCTTATGGGTTCATCTACACTTTTTTACTTGAAAAATCATTGAAACAAATTAGTATATTTAATAGGACGTTACTTTGCAAATAGCATGTTACATGTGTGCATAAACAATATAAAGAAAGAAACCATGATTATTGACAAAGGTTGTGTGTGTGTTTTTGAAGTTAAAATCTTACGGGTTCATCTACAATTTTTAACTTGAAAAATCATTTACACAAATTAGTATATTTAATAGGACGTTATGTTGTCAATAGCATGTATCATTTGTGCATAAACAATATTAAGAAAGAAACCATGATTATTAACAAAGGTCACCATGTGGCTACAAAAAGGTCAATTAAACGAACAACGACGAAAATATTAAATTATTGTGTGCTTCACGGCTATGCCCAGGCCAGCAAAGATGCTACTTAGGTCATGCTGGTTTTCAACTGGGCCTTGAGATGTAATGTGATGATGCATAAATGTATTATTTCGGATTACACCAGCAACGGATATACTCGCCAAAAATTGATGGATGATGTTGGTCGATGATGGAACGGCGTAGTGGGTATAAAGTATTCACACTAATATTATGAAGCTAAAGAGTTTTGTTTGTGATTCAGGAACGCAAATCTCACGAACTCGCTGATCGAGTGATAGTCTTTTAGTATTCAATAGCTCACTTATGGAGGAAACATAATACAAATATATTTCATATAACAACACGCTATGACCTACGGATATCTAGTAAATTCTATTACAATACAAATAACATTTTTTTTGTCTAACATGTTTAGCTGGACTATGATATGATACGGTGTAGTGAGCATATACCTTTAATTCTGATTCCAGTCATCAAACAATCGTTGCATAATCAATCGTTGTTAATTTATTGTTACGTTTCATGATTCATTACATAATGATTTTAGATAATTAGTTTAATCTGTATAATTTATGAGCATATCGTGTCACTTTTATTGCCATTGGCAGAAGGTCTAAAATCCTGTGACTTACGCCTCTTTCGTGAAATGTAACAAATGGATATTATTTTAGCTTTTTGATGTTTTGGATTGGATATTAATTTACTGGAAAATATTGTTTTGTTCTAGTCTGCTAACTTTTAAATCAAATGAGCGTATTACGCTTTATTTATTATCACAGAGAAAAACGAACTGTGTTTATTCTGTGTCTGGGTGTAATGTATCGAAAATATTTATTTATTAACAAATTATATACATATATATCAGTTCTGTGGTTACCATAGTAGAGGCTCTGTCTAGTTTAGGATCAGATGGCCGTGTGTAAGTTGTCCCAATGTGTTTATTTATTTGCTGATATCACAAACTATCGGTGAATAATAACACCAGGAAATCACACTTTACTTAATGAACGTGCAGATAAGGTAGATAAGGTCAAGTAGTAAAGTTATTTGTCTAAATGCATAGAACTTTTAATGTAAGTCTAAAACCGCTCGTGCCTTCTCTGTATGAGAAGAGGTTTTTGCCTTGCAGTTAGATAAATTATAAGTTGGTATTATTTCATTACAAGTGCAGCGAGAATTGACATGCAAGGTACATCTTAAAAGATAATGATATGTGAAAATAGCTAAAAAATTACACACAATTGCAAAACAGTTTCACTTGAACCCTTAAAATCCGTCGCATTACACAAGCGCTTTTAAATCTACCGGTAATCTTTTAAATTTCACTTTTCGAACCACAACCTGCGGTACCCTAAAATGCTTACTATTTTATTTTTATTATCAACATTCGATGTGGAACCGTAGCGAATTATCCGCAGTGCCTATTACGTGAACGTAAATTGGGGATTTTTTTATTGAGCACGCCAAATCGACGACGTCACGAAATAGGGCTTGGCAGGCATCGGGGGAAAATTATTTACCTCGTGGTAAAACCACCCCTTGCTGTTATGGGGAAATAATTTTAAGAAAATATGATGGGATTTTAAAAGTAATTTAGCTAGGGGCTTAAAGAATGGGGATGGCTTTTAATGAAATTATGTGTCTGTGAAGACGATTTTATGTCTTGCGTGGTGGTTTATCGTTATTGTATGACCAAAATTAGGGTTTATTCTTTAGTAAATAAAGCCATTTTTTTTATGAGAAACTTGGATTATTTTTATTCCGTCTACATTTATCATAAAGAGCTCTTACGGAAAACTATCCCAGAAAACTAGTTCTGAGAAACTTTAAAAATAGAACTAAAGTAACTAATGGGACAGTTTCCTATAATAATCACCAGCTATAAACTCTAACGTGAAGCCATAAACTACACAAGCCGACTATTTTTACACTGCCACTACTTCAAAACTTCGCGCCAACCAAAGTAACGTTGTCAGATCAACTCATATTTCACAACTTGCAACACTTCCTAACTTTTAACTCAAGCGCAGTCGCAACTCTATCGTATTCCATTTATAAACTCAAACTTCGAATAAACAAACCGGCCAGACACTAAAATTGTAATTAAAACATTCTTTATTCAAAGCACGACTTCGAGAAAAAAAACTGAACTGTCAAGCCGCACTTTTGGCAGCAATTCGAAAAAAGAACTCGGTGACTGGCTGGTATTTAAATTTTTAAAAGTTTGTGCAGTGGCACTCGAGTCTTCAGAAGTTGTCTCCACTAATTATTTGTGTATTAAAGCTGTGTCGAGCATCTGCAGTGGGTCAGTTTTGTGCAAGTTATAGTGGTACAAAGTTGGTGGTAGTGAAGCGAGGCGACGGAACGGGACACGGAATTATGATAATCAGGATGCGGTACTTTAGGAACTGCATTTGAATAACAACATCCTATAAATTAAGTTCTATTAGGTCGCTGGAAGTGACGTTTTAAAGTCGTAGTCATTTCAATCGTTATTAATTTTGACAATTTTCTTGGAGTCATCTCGTGTTCTTGGTTATAAGAACACGTGTATGATCTCCATACTATAATTTAATAACCGTACAATTGTCATTTAAACTCAAATATTATTTTCAAACTGGACATTGGCAGAAATCACCGAAAATTCGGTGGATTGCCATTATAAATATAAAAGTTGAAGTTGAAGTTGACAATTTTCTTTTGAGCGGTAGGTAAGGATGATAAAACATGTAAAAGGCATTGATAAGTACATTTAAATAATGTTTCTTTCAGCCAATAAAAATTATTCTTGTTTATTTCTTGTCTTAAACAATGGTATTGCCTTAACTAAGGATATACAATCTGCAGAAATTAAAAAAACTTCTTTACATAATATAAAATACGTTTTCCTGTTTCTACCTACACGCTTAGATCTATCGTTTACAATTAAATAGTTAGCTAAAAGTTTTTTATTTTATTTACTCAATAAAGCTGAAACTCTCTTAACTTTGTCAGTTTTTTCAGACGATTAGAAAAAAAAATGTTATAAAAATAAATTCGTGTACGATCCATTACCTCCTCGCTCGAGGACCCAAAGTCCTCGTACGGGCACTAGCTTTGTAAGCCGACCGTCGACGGTTTTGTAGTGCCAGAATTTCATTAATTTACATCCGACCCAACTTTACAACTGTTTTGGGTTAAAGAGTCATTATGTCACTGTGTGCAAATATTTAATTTAAAGATTACACTTTATAATAATCAATCGATAATATTAATTTTATACGTTTTTATTTTATCAAGTCAACAAAATAAGCTCTTTTATTTTATCGAGTCAATTTGTTTTTCAGTTAAAACGTGGATAAATTCGATAATTTATAAAATATAAGTCTGTGTACGATCCATTACGTCTACGTTCGGGGCCCAAAGTCCTCGTACGGACACAGGCTTTGTAAGCCGACCGTCGGTTGTGTAGTGCCAGAATTTCATTAATTTACATCCGACCCAACTTTTCAACTCTTTCGGGTCCAAGAGTCACTGTGTCCGTACTCCGGATGCTTTTCATAATAAACACTGGAAATTATTATTTTAGTGGACTATTTTAATTAATTAAAGGGTAGGAATTTGTTTGCTTCGAGTTTTATGATACAAAGTAAGAGGATAACTGTAATGGATTTCTGGTTCAAAGTTTTGCTTTTCTGTTATGCTGGCTGTATTATTTAAGTACTGAATGTAGTCTTATAATATTTTGATGAATGACTTATTCAATAATAATGAAAACTAGTAAATGGGCTAAAGCGCAGTTTTGTGGATTGTTTGATTTCGTTACCTCAATAGGTAATATAAGAAATTGTAAACCTTAATAGGGTATTACACTGTATAAGAGAAAAAATCTAAAAATATATTATTGAGATAGCTTATGCAAAAAGCAGCCGAACAGTGTTAGTTTTAGTTCATAAAACTAGAAAATATTTTTTTAAATTCAATTTAAAGTTTTCAGTTTTTTTTATCTGTTCTTGAACACACCGAAATACAGACCACAGACAGTGACAGCTGTCGACTGTCAACAGTGTCAACTAGACGTCACTATTTGTTTTATTTATAACCTCCTAATCTTAGATTATTAACCTATAGATTGAGCCACCGCGTGGCCGCACATGAGACAGCACTATAAAATTTCAATGTTGTCATTACGTAAAATTTTCCCGAAATATGACCAAAACCGTGAGGTGTTCCGTTGCAACAACTACTTATTACATTCATGTACTGAGTTGCGTATCATAATCCTTATTAAGAGTGCAAAATTATTTATATCGTAAGTATTATTTAAGTTACGAGTCCAGGTTTTCTCACGATGTTTTCCTTCACTGATGTCTGTGATGTCCAACTATAAAAATTATATAAAATTCCTTTTAAAAGGGAGAGGATACCTCACAGGGCATAAAAGAACTTTAATCATCTGATTAATTTTATTTATTTAACTAGTTGCAATTTTATTATCAAGTTATGGGAAAAATAGAGCTGAGGTATGGTAACACTTTGAAAAACAAGTAATAGGTTATGTAGATAAAAATATAAACGATATCGCTAGAAAATGTCCTTAATTTTGATCGAAAGCCATGTAATTACATACACACAAATGTATTTATTCAATCAATGCACAATAACTTGTAATATTTGCATCCTTACGAGTGAAAAGTAACATTCTTACCTTGCTTTCTTTCTGTGCGGCTTTTGCAGCCTAAAATAGTGCATCCTCCCATTTTATAGCACAGAAAAAGCACTAAACACTTAACTACTGGAGTCAATTTCTCAAATATACATTAAAACTATTGGTTTAATTACCGAAATTGTTATAAAATTGTAAAAACTAATACGAGCCGACCATTTCAATGACAGTGACATCCCTTTGTTTGGCTAACTTTTCAATGTTCGCCAAGCGAAAACCGGCCACGCCGAACGAGACAGAGCATGTTATGCTTTGTCTCAATTTTCTTACGAAATTCGTATATATGCTTCTCACTTTCACACTTCTTTACCACCTCATGGCTACATCTATAGGTTAATAATCTAAGCTCCTAATACGATCTTTATTATAAAAATATACTTTTTCATGGAAGTTATTGTGAAAGATATTTTAGATGGCTAAAGCACATAGGTACTTACATCAAAGTGATATTTACAAAAGTACAAACGGGTTTTTATGGTGTAATAGTTGGAATACTCTTCCCACAACTTTTAACTAAGTTTTTCTTAAATTTGAATCAGTTAACACTAGAATTCACAATTATTCCGATGTTTTCACACTTGTGTTCTTGCATTCCGAAACGCACACCAACGGTAAGTCGAACAGTAACTAATTTTTTA
Organism: Athetis lepigone; assembly: GCA_033675125.1. Taxonomy (NCBI): domain Eukaryota; kingdom Metazoa; phylum Arthropoda; class Insecta; order Lepidoptera; family Noctuidae; genus Athetis; species Athetis lepigone. Next base: position 4,118,046 of record CM066217.1, read on the forward strand.
GATAAAAACAATAATAATGATGTAAAATATCACAGCACATTTGTTTATTTACACGACGTGAGGACGTCATATCGCCAAAGCAAAACCACGCCCACGGCGTTTTTCGTTTTTGGAAATTTCCGCGCGAAATTTGAAAATACAATTTTTAAAAGCGTTTTTAGGGTACTTAGCGTTTAAATAAAAATTTAGGATTTTTTTAGTGGTTTCTTAGTACTGTAGGAGTTATTTGAACAACTTTAAAAAAAAGAGTGTAATACCCTATTAAAATGATTAATGTTTTGAAATTACTGTGCATTTTATATAAGTCAGAGTTGATATATAATATCTGGCTTAAAATAGGAGAATGTCAAAGACTCGTAACACCCGTGTGAAGTTAGGGCGGGTCACTAGTTTGAAGTATATGACAATCAACCATTTTCCACATCGGAATTATATTGACCGAGGTGGTCAATAATAGCATCTAATATTGCACAACCCCAAAAAACTAGACAACAAATACTTATACCATTTTATTCACACATACGTCAACACGATTCAGAGTCCACACAAAATATAGCAAAGAGAATAAAAATTGACAGTCACAAACAAAATTAAGGACAGAACAGAACGCCCGCTGTGGTACGCAAAATTTATGGGAACCCTCTCCGGCATTAGCTATTTTGATTTCAATAATATCCACGACAAAAATGCTGGGGGGGGGGGATAACGCCCCCCAACATTTGTCCCCCCCCGCGGTCGACGCAATGCCTCGGCCGACGCGGGGTGAATACCAGCCACGAATAAATAAATAATATGTGTAGAAAAATTAACGGTGCCAGAAATATGTGTTATGTGCGACAATTTTGCGGCGAATAGTTGCAATTTTGATTAGTGGGCTGTTTGAAGAGTTTTGATGATTTTGGGTTAATGTATCTAACTTTTTAACCCGTGAAATGAGAAGTTCTCCTATTTTTTTTAATAGGGTATTACACTGTATAAGAGAAAAAATATAAAAATATATTATTGAGGTAGCTTAAGCAAAAAGCAGCCGAACAGTGTTAGTTTTAGTTCATAAAACTAGAAAATATTTTTTTAAATTCAATTCAAAGTTTTCAGTTTTTTTTACCTGTTCTCGAACACACCGAAATACAGACCACAGACAGTGACAGCTGTCGACTGTCAACAGTGTCAACTAGACGTCACTATTTGTTTTATTTATACCTAACCTCCTAATACGATCTTTATTACAAAAATATACTTTTTCATGGAAGTTATTGTGAAAGATATTTTAGATGGCTAATGCACATAGATACTTACATCAAAGTGATATTTACAACAACAGTACAAACGGTACAAACGGGTTTTTATGGTGTAATAGTTGGAATACTCTTCCCACAACTTTTAACTAAGTTTTTCTTAAATTTGAATCAGTTAACACTAGAATTCACAATTATTCCGATGTTTTCATACTTGTGTTCTTGCATTCCGAAACGCACACCAACGGTAAGTCGAACAGTAACTAATTTTTGAGATAAAAACAATAAAAATGATGTAAAGTGTCACAGCGCGTTTGTTTATTTACATGACGTAAGGACGTCATATCGCCAAAGCAAAACCACGCCTACGGCGTTTTCCGTTTTTGGAAATTTCCGCGCGAAATTTGAAAATACAATTTTTAAAAGCGTTTTTAGGGTACTTAGCGCTTAAATAAAAATTTAGGATTTTTTTTAGTGGTTTCTTAGTACTGTAGGAGTTATTTGAAATACTTAAAAAAAAAGAGTGTAAAACCCTATCATAAAACTGACTGACTAAATCTTAAATATTTGTTATTACTGTTTAATTATTAAACAAACAGCAGTACAGTAATAGCATTAGTAAGAAAATGTAATTACACCATATTGTCATTGGCAAATGTCCATTATATTGGTAATGCCTTTTCAGGTCGATAGTGATAGTAAACATAACCGAATGAAAAGAAAAAGCACATTATTTCTCGTACTCAGAAAAACTTAGGTATTTTTATCCAGCTTATTTCAATCAACTTAATATTCAATATATAATTCCTCATCAATATGCAGTATCTGCAATCAGTTATGCAACAGCCCTTTACAACTGCTAAACTGCATTACTGCTGGACACACTAATAAGTACCTGTCAATTCAACTAATTCTGGAGTGTCAAGATAACGGCTAAAGACAAGGGGGACCTCACTCCTCGCCCCCCTGCTCGTGCTTGTCCACTAAACGATTAATAAATCAAATAAGTAGCCCCCCAATCGGAACTGTCGACAAATCCGATTTCCTATCGATATCTCGTCAAGGACTAAGCTTGTTATAGATCCTTTACTAGATTAATTCATGTCCATAATTCTATTTAGAGTCGAGGAATTTGATATTTTTGAATTGGATGGAAAAGAGCGTTACAATAGTGATGTAGAGCATTATCCGATAATTCCTAGACATGTAATCTCGTAAAACCATTTTATTTTGGTCCTGAAAATCCGTTTAAGCCTTTAACAAAATATGTAATACTAGTTTTTAGTGGTTTTACTAACAGAGACTTTGCAAAGCCTTAGGGCGGCCTGGAGAATATTTTTAGTATAATGCTAAATATCTTTCTTATTAAATTATTATTACAGTTACCACGTGCTTTCCCAATACTAGGCAAAGGTCTTCTTGCATTTCTCCATTGGTCACGATTTCCGTGATGTCAAGGAAATTCTAATGTAAGCTCATCCAAGCTGTTCGGCCATTGCGATAAATACAAAATATTTAGAGGATTTTGTATTAGAATGAAGTCGTCCATAGGTTGCTGTTCTTTATTATAAATACATAATATAACTATATTAATTACTTCTCAAAGACAAAGCTTATAAGAACAAAGCTTAAAAGAAAAAAAAAGGAAAAGACTGCACTAACCAAGCTCCTCTAAATGAACTCCCAACATAAAGAAATTAATTAACTTCACAAACATCAAACAGACAGACAACCCCAACACCTGCAGGTATTTTAACTAAATGAAGAATGTTCTTTCAAGAAGCTTTGTCAAATTAAAATAAAAAAGTAGTATGGAATTAACTTTGACGCTTTTCTAAGACCAACTTGCACCACAAACCTCTAAAGAAGTTTAGTGCTAAACTTAGTTCAAACATAGTTGTGTCTCTTTCTGCTTCTAAGACTTTGAAAGGGGTGCAGTAATAATTTAAGTCTGTTTAGTGCTAAGACTGTTTAGTTATATATATAAGAGAGATATTGCTGACGTCACCCAAAGTATAGTCAGGTTTAAGTGTACTGAGCAGGATATGTTGCATATTGCCAATCATTTTTTTTTGGGGAGTGGGAAATCATCCAATGACTGCTTCCGTCCTGGGTGCGGCGGGAGGGCGTCTCAGACTTTTACTGACTAAAACCCACACATGTTCCTTCGGCTGCCCTTTATGTTCCGGAGTCACGGTAACTATTATAAACATTCCGCAACCATATTGCCAATCATGAGCTAGCATAAGCTAGCATGAGCTGGTAGCAACGGAGTGTATTGAACTTCGTAGACTTGTAGTCAATATTTCATGGGTATAGGGATTTCTTCTTGTAAATTGTCGAACACAACTCCTGGTATATCCATGATCTGAAGCAGCCAGGTGACAAGCCAGTCGTCTTCCAAAAGTACAAATAAAGTTGGTGGGTGTCGAGAACCGGTGTGAAATTTTCCTGTTGCCTGAATTAATCTTTTCCAGAAACGGTGCATTGTGGCAAACCAAGGAAAAGATAAAGATGTATTAGCCTGACGCTTACACGCAAGATTGGTTTACATTAATTCAGCATGCAGAGAATTGAAATAGAAGGGACAACCTTACCCCTGTTGTAGGACATAATAAACCAAAAAATATAGGTCAAATCCCTCTAGCTACATAGACATAGGTTGGTGCGGCCATGTTTTCTTAATGTACAAGCCCCATCTTTGCATCCACGTCCGAATCAAAATTCACGATGGAGCGAAGCGTGGCCCTCGGGACCATCCTTCATTTGTTTTTCATATCATTACTGACCTCAGGATAGACCTTCGATGGTCTGAAGGTCAAGTCATAACTAACAAAGTAATGCGAATGGATGGACGTGAAATGTATAAAACGGAAAAGTCATAATCATACCAAATATATAAATACATATTAATTATTATCTACCTATATATAATTGTAAATTGACTGTTGATATATCAACGCACAACCCAAACCAATCCAAGGTGTGTTTTTCGAGAAGAGTAGGTAAGAAAGGATTTTTTTAAATTCTAATCCTAAAGGGACAATAGGGGGAAGTATAATGGGAGTTTCAACATTTACGCGGGCAAAGCAGCGGGTAAAACCTAGTTTTATATAAATTACACTCAGAGACAGAACATTCATCATGCTGATAGCACAAAACATGTACCGGTAGCAGTCAACGCTAGCAATCAAGGACACTAACCACCAGACCAACAGGCCACTGTAATATAGAACTCCTATGTGTAGTTCGTTGCCAAATTAAAGGTTAAGAGATAATATAAAAGAACAAATCTTCCATTCACTTAAAACCACATTGCAGTGCAAACAGCACAATTTTTAAAAATAATTCTTCGGTATCAAAAAGGATGTTTCATAGTGTACTCTTTAAACACACCTGTAGATGCCGGAACATGAGTCAGCTCGTCGCGTCACCCCGGCAATTACTCAGTGAATTAGGGGAACCCGGAACCGTGCGGTACACTCGCTACAGAAGTAGAGGAAGTACGTGTTGTAGGTGAGACGGCAGAAGGTTAGCTACGAAGGCAAAATAATGCTTGTTGAATGTTTTGCATGAAATGAGAAATCAGAATAAAATATTATATTTTAAGTAAATAAGTCAGCCCAGCCAGAATTGGAGCTAGCTGCTACCAAGAAACTTCGTAAAAACATTTAAATCTTCAAAAGGGATGCGGTAAAATGCAATGGCACACTTACTTTACCTCCAGGGTAAAAAGGTTATATTAGTAGGTACACAAAACCACTGTACTAGTAAAACTACGCCTTATAAATTAAGAAGCAACAACAAATATATTGTTGTGTTCAATCTAGGTAAAATCTTTGTCGCAATGAGTGCCTGAAGAAGGACAGTGTCGCGAATATTATGAGCAAAAAAACATCTGGAGCGACTTGTTCGAGTCTCTGCCAAGCAGTAGAACCGTGTAGATTATAACGAAAGATAGTGTCATATCTTCTGATCATCAGTGACTTACCTAAACGGAACTTTTGATTTTCCTACATACCAGTACAAGAGCTGTAGCAAACGTAATTTCCTACCCGCAATGTTTTCCTGCCACCGACGTACACGGATATAATGTTAATATAGAAAAGCCGAGGGCTTGATTGAATCTGCCGTAAATGCAGCAACCAAGCTCTGCAGTCAGCTGTAGAGGATTTTTACTCTTATTTATGCTTTCATAGTTTCATTAATTTACGGTCTTTTCTTAAGTTAAATGTATAATAGCGATAAGGTTCTGTGTTGGTTGTGGAGAAATGTTTATAGGGTTTCGTGTTTCAGTTACTTACTAGGAAGTTTAATATTTTAAGGGATTGCAGTATAAGATATAAATATAAATGGAGGTTTTTAGTTTGCTTTGCTCAGATAAGAAACTCCACTAACTTACACGTATATTTTATTATGTTAAAGGCGCTTTGCAAGCGGCATGTTGTAAGCTTATCATCTGGCAAACTACTTAGCGCTACGTGTGTCATTATCATTTATATTTAGATTTTATAGCTACTTTGAAAAGCAATAAGTAGTCGTAAACATGTGACGTTATAGTTAGAAATTGTTATCTATTGTCATACAAAATCTTTAGTGGTATCGTGTCTTGACAGGCCATAATAATCAGTTAATTGGTTTTAATTAATAACTGTAATAAAACTTAACACCACATTTGACGCAGTGGTTTAGCGCTTCTGTGCTGCGCTGCGCGTGAAAAGTTCGATTTCTGCATGAAACATACATTTGTATGATCAATCAAACCTATTACTTATAATAAATTCTTATGAGTTTTTATGTTAGTGTTTATAACGCATTCACAATACGGGAGAAGTTTCTAGTGTGGAACAAAGTTTCTTAAAGAGACATTGCATGAACACGCAGCATTAAAATATAAGTAAAACGAATCAAAGTAATATAAATGAGGCGTCTCATTGAGAACGTCCATGGAATATTCAAAGTCAATCACAAAATTATGGCCTCGTCGATGTAAACATATTAAATGTTAATAAGCTATCGATGTAATGGACGTTTTACAAAATTATTATCTCGCCCGATGATTCGACGCTACGTTAGGTTGTACATAAATTTATTACACCGTAAATTGTGATATCTGCGCTTGAAATAATGTTGAATATTTTAGCTTGCCAATTTTCGGCTGTAAAGCTCTTTTTTGCGTGTAAAATAAGCTTATTGGAAAATTTAAGATTAAGGGGTAATTTTTCAATATTTAGATAACGTTTTATGTTGAGGAAGGTTTTTGTCTATTAGAAGAAATGTTGTTCTACTCTCGGATTTTCCAGTATAGTGAGATGTTTAATGATCATATAATTTCACATACACAAACAATTAGACGCGATACAATTACTTGTAGGCCACACAAATAATTGTACTTAGCGGGAACCGAAACCTCGATAGACAACCCAGAAGTCTATAATTATTATAGCCACTGCGCCCACTTTGTTCGCAAATTTTTGTTTGATAATTTTTAATTAGTTATCAATTAATTTGAGACATTTTTCAGAAGTTTTTATTATAACGCCATTATTTTATATAAACAATAACAAAGAGTAAGTTAAAATCATCTAAGGCAACAGTTTTCTAGAAACATCGCTTGTTGCTACACCACTTTATATTCTACTAGACTCAACTATTTCTTTAGGTACTGAAGCCAGGTATAAAAATAACGGTTTTGGTTCTTCTTCTTCTTAGGTGCGTCTATAATTATGTATATTTGAACCTCTGAGTGTCACTAACTATTTAACGCAGACTGTACAACCAATCAGCTTGCGTCATTTTGGCAGCTTAGGGCTTAGCGTCAGCACATACAATATCCTATTGGTTTATTACGAAACATCTCTTCTCCTCTCCGCTTTAGTAGATACCGGACCTAACACTCTACTAATCCATACACACAAGTACATAAACCAATACATAGATAACACTGTTGCCATCACTACATAAGCTTTCCCCTCACTTCATGCCTCAACGCCTTTCAGCCCAAATTATTTCATGCATTGATTATCCGACACCCAATTACAGCGCAAAAATTGCCAAGATTTCTGTGTATGGCGAGAGAAAATAATTGGTACCTATTTATTAGTGCGTGATTCCTTTTGAAGTTCATGGTAATTTGTGTGTTTTTTGAACTGAGAAGGTGTGTTATGTTGTATAAATAAATAAATAAAATAAAGTCGTGTTAGTTACACATTTTATAAATCAAGAACGGCAGAACCGATTTGGCTGAAAATTGGTGGGGAGGTAGCTTAGGACCTGGAAACGGACATAAAATACTTTTTATCTTCTTATTTTTGTAACCAAAAATCTGATATAACGCGGGTGAAACCGCGGGGGACAGCTAGTAATATAATAAATATCTTAAGACAACTCACACACGGCCATCTGATTCCAAGCTAAGCAGAGCTTGTGTTGTGGTAACCAGACAACTAATAAACATACTTGTAAAAATATATGTATATATTTTTTTAATACATACATAGTATAGATAAATCACACCCAGACACAGAACAAACATTCATACTCATCACACAAAGTTTGTCCTGGGTGGGAATCGAACCTACGACCTCCGAATAAATGTAAAATTAAAGGAATATAAAGTAAGAAGGTAAATGTTTCTTATGTGGAGCGTTTGTAGTGTATGCTAAAGTAGTCATTGTGTTAGTGATTTTGTGTTTGTGATCTGTGTATGATGTCTGTTTCGTGAACAAACGTTCATCTTCTTATTTCAGCTAATTGGCGGTTAAATTCTTTTTTAAGTTGTTGTTGAATTCTTTTGGCGAGATAAATAGACGTTACTAAGCACTGACTTTGGGTTAGCACTATACCTGTTACTCTTACACAACTGTCAAACGTCAAGTGTACGATAGAGATGGGAACATGGCTAACTGTTATATACTCACTTCGTGGCTAAGCCAAAGTCAGTGCTTAGTAATGTCTATTTATCTCACCAATAAAGTGCTAATCTACAATTTAAAAAATAACTGGTTGCATATCCATACTAATATTATTATTATAAATGGGAAAGTGTGTCTGTCTGTTTGTCTTTCTCTCACGGCAAAACGGAGCGACGAATTGACGTGATTTTTTAAGTGGAGATAGTTGAAAGGATGGAGAGTAACATAGGCTACTTTTTGTCTCTTTCTAACGCGAGCGAAGCCGCGGGCCGAAGCTTGTCCGTACTAATATTATAAATGCGAAAGTAACTCTGTCTGTCTGTCTGTCTTTCTGTCTGTCTGTCTGTCTGTCTGTCTGTCTCTTCTTCACGCCTAAACAACAGAACCGATTGTAATGAAATTTGGTACCGATATAGTCTGGGACCCGAGAAAGGACATAGGATGGTTTTCATCCCGGAAATCCCCCGGGAACGGGAACTATTATTCCACGCGGACGACGTCGCGGGCAAAAGCTAGTTTTTACATATTCGCAAATTAGGTTGTGCTATGTTGTGTTAAGTTGTGTTATACGTCAGTCACGTTTTTAATTATACAAATATAGGATTATGTTGAGTATTATCCATACCTTTTGTGTCCATACTAATATTATAAATTAGATAGTGTGTGTGTGTGTTTGTTTGTCCTAAGCTCAAAAGCTAGTTTTTCTATAATAATAGTTGTTAACCGTACCTGTGTTTTGGAAAACGCAAAATGCCGTTGGCACCGTCAATCGTAGATCTTTTGAAGTTGTTACGTCAGAAGTGACGTGAAGGCAGTTGGTTTCAGTAGTGAGTCTTACCAAGAAGCACATTAAAGCACATTGGTAAAAAAAAACTTGCTGGTTTGAAAACAGGCAACCATTTTTAATCCAGCAAGTTTTTTACAGTCTCAACCAGCCCTGAATTTAAAATACTGACCTTTTCGTAATAATTAAAAGGCAACGCGGTTACTTCAAATCAAAACTTGGTGAGCGTCTTAAATTATTTTATAATTATTAACAATAAAGCTTAAAAAAAATATTAACATCTTTTAAGCTTTTCAGGAATGTTTCAGTAAGGACAAAAAAATAATTCAAATTTTAATTTATTACATTTGACATTCAAATAAAATACAGCAGATAAAATCACAAGTTTCCACAAGCTGAATATACTTTTGGGATTTAATAGTAAACTTGGTACGGACTCTTTGAAACAAAATAACTTTGCGAAAGATGCCTCGCGAGATATCCTTCAGGAAATATGAATCTTAAAGGGCGAAGTGTAAATAAATTATTTATTTACAACTGCGACATTCTCAACTTTATTTTTTCTAAGATTATTTACCTTACTAAGGTATTTCACTTGCATCTGTGCGTTTACAAACCAATTTTTTTGCATAAAGGTTCTCTATTAACTTCATAAATATATTTATTTGGTATATGCATACGTTTTTAATTTATTTACTAAATGATTAAATGAACTTTTTCAGTGCAAGTTGCGTTTTTTGGAGTATTTTTTAGTGTCTAAACAAATACCTTTAAATTTCGTACAAATATTTAACCAATATGGAAATCGAACTAGTAACTCGCGTCGGAGCAGACTACACAAACAATGACGCCAATTTTATACTCAGAAATGGCCTAGTTACAAAACAGGGTCGTTAACTATAATATTATGAAATTTCAGACCTGGGTATGTAATCCGTATAAATGAATTATATTATTACCAGTTGCAGATACGATTAGGGATATAAAATTATTTCAGATTATCCGAAAGTTTCGGTTAGTTTTAGTTTTGGATATTAATTTTTTAGATAATTGAGACAAAGAGATTATAAATAAATAATGTGCCAGAGTTATTTTGTTGATTTAAGAACTCATCGAAATAATTCGATTCGATTATGGCTTCTAATTGATTATCTATTTCTAATATCTGTCCAGGGACCTAATTCTCGGTTTATGTGATATAATATCGAATTCGATAAGATATCGAGAGTCTTATATCAATCAAAAATATCACAAAATTCAATGACAAATGAATGAAATGGTTGGATAATTATCTCACTCGATAAACTGAGAATACCGATTTATCCAAATAACTCGATTTCTGCCATTTAAATTTGATAAATATCGATTTCGATATTTATCTAACGCACGAGAATTGGGCTCCAGCTATGTTATTATATCAAAAAGAACTCATCGAAATAATTCGATTCGATTATGGCTTCTAATTGATTATCTATTTCTAATATCTGTCCAGCTATGTTATTATATCAAAATATATATACTTATTACACTGTTTGTCTGTGCCACTAGCCTTAAATATGTCAACCGTCATTAAGATTTCAATAAACGGCATTTGTTCATAAGTCACGTTCCAACTAACGACGTTTTATTTTAGACTACATCCTCCAACACCAAAGTCATCCAAGCAACAAACTATTAAATATTAGGTATATCAATTTAAGACTGTCAACTTCAAAATCCATTTTCCAACTCCTCAAAAAAGTCACAAACTCCATCAAGCATTTTAAAGCAACGTCTATATAAACAGGCTCCGGCCAGCCTAGGTTTTTAAGTTCAAGACCTAAGACAAACAAGTGGATGGGGCCGAGGCGACCGACTCGGTTTACAGTTAATTAACTAATATTTACATTGAGAGGGTAGAAACAATTTCTGCTAGAACACCTGCCGGTTCCTCTGTGGCTTGGAAGCTTGCCTGTGAAAATGTACGGGCGAGAATTATGGGCGGGCACGCGGCAATGTATAGACGGGATTTAGAGCGGGCATGAACTCGATACAGTGCGGCGTTGGCTCGATAGTGGTTAACGATATACGGGTATTTTAATTCGGATTACGTGGGTGTACGTTTGGTTTGGAGATATCTTTTCAGCAAATATGCTGTGGAAATCAGTAATCTTCGGAGGTAAATAGCAGAAATAAAAACGCTTAAGTTTTTTAAATTGACGATGACTTTTTGATCAGTTAAAATAAAATAAGCTTAAAATATGAGAATACTGACTGCGGCGAAAAAGCTGGGCATCCTTAACAAGGTTAAGCGATATTTCACGCCGGGACAGCTTCTAACACTTTATAAAGCTCAAGTCCGATCGTGTATGGAGTATTGCTGTCACCTATGGGATGGCTCAGCCAAATACCAACTGGCCGCATTGGGTTCGGTAGAACGCAGAGCCAGGAGGTTGATTGGCGACAAGAAGCTGGTGGCCCAACTGCAACCTCTAGCACATCGGCGTAAAGTTGCCTGCCTGGCGGTGTTTTACAGATTGCACTTCGGTGAGTGTGCTCATGAGCTACACGAGCTCATTCCCCCGTCTCCGTTTTACCACCGGACATCCAGACGTACGGCAGGATATCACCCTTTCTTGGTCGATATTCCTCGAATCCGCACGCAGCGTTTTTCGAAATCCTTTATTATGCGCACCGCAAAGGAATGGAAATCTCTGCCGGCGTCTGTGTTTCCAAAAGCATATAACCCGGATGTATTCAAGAGAAGAGTGCATAGGCATCTTTTGGGTGAGCTCGCTCCATCGTAGGCCCCGTCTATGCCCTCGGACTAGTCTGGGACCAAGAGCAAGCCCATAAGTTATAAAAAAAAAATAAGTTGCACTAAAAGTAGTATTGTCCCATTTACTTTGTAAACAAAATAAAACTCCCCATCTTAAAGAAAACTACACAACATCCCTAAAGTCTTTTAAAGTTCCCATTTAAACACTTGCACGAAGTTCACACATTACCTACTCACAATAAACGTAAAATTATTTGCAAACTTCTGCCAAACACGGCAGCAGCGGCCGCAAACTGCGCCCGTATGTCTTTGAGTATTACGTCCTACACTCGTGTATGGATGCTCAAACGGGTAACGTAAGTTGCTCATAACTGGGCATTTTGTTAAATGTGATAACGTAATATTGCAATTTGTGTATAGATAGACAAATAATATGTAGAATAAAGAAATATTATATATAGGCTGTATAGGCTGAAAAATGTTCTTCCATCACACATAAAGGCAATGCTTGTTCAATCCCTTATCTTCCCAATCCTTGATTATGGTGATGTGTGCTACTTCGACCTGAATGCAGATCTACTGAATAAACTTGACCGACTTCTCAATAATTGCATTCGATTCGTGTTTAATCTTCGCAAGTATGATCATGTCTCCGCTTATCGGTCGATCCTAAAATGGTTACCTATCAGACAGCGCAGAGCGTTAAGGGCTTTGACTACCTTGTTTTCTCTTTTAAACAATCCCAGTTCTCCTTCTTACCTGACTACTCACTTTCAGTACTTATGCTCTGCGCATACCAAAAATCTTCGTTCCTCTAATAACCGCCTTCTTCGATGTCCTTCTCACCGCTCTGGCTTTCTTAAATCTTCTTTTCTTGTTCACGCGGTTTTCCTTTGGAATGCGCTTCCTCAGAATATCAGGACGGTGACCAGTCGATTTACTTTTAAGATGAAAGCTCGTGAACACTAGCTAAAGGAGTTGACAGACTCGATTAATAGTTAATTTGCAGTTCTTCACCACCTCAGTATATTATATTTCTCAATGGCTTTGTATGTATATATATTTATATGTATGTATATATGTATTTATTATTATGGTATATATGTATTATATGTATATTTATATATATTCTACTGTTACTTATAAAATTTTATTTATATCTTTGCACCTGCCATGTTTTGTCTCTGCATCACCCTAAGGTAGACTGGTAGATAATGCCCAAGGCATTAAGTCCGCCGTTGTGCATTGTTTTTGTACATGTGCATAAAGTTTTTTAAATAAATAAATATTACAGTATTATTATTAAAACTTTTCTGTAACAATGCAATCAAAATAATTTGATTTCGTCGTAAATTCGCAAATAAATAAAATGTTGTTATAGATTAAGTTAACGGTCAACCGCCAATAAATCACTTGATATATTACACTCTACTTACTATAAAAGTGTTTGTTCCAGAAATAAGTATATATACATATTTCAGTTCAGAACAAACAGTTTATCTAAGTACGGTGGCTAAAACGCATAATATGGCCCGTGTGATGATAAGGTCTTGAATTCCCATGGACGCTTACAACTCAAAGGGTAACACTTTATTACCAAACCAACTATAAGTTTAACTGGCGCTTTGCCTAACTAGTTACATCTTTTTACGTCTGTTTTGTTCACAAATAGCTACGTCAAAAACACCTAAATTACTTTAACTTTTGGTCTTTTATGTAATAAAGCAACTCTTTAACATCTCACGTAAAATCGTTTACATCAACTCGTCCCATATTACTGCACTATTAGTCGTCAACAGTTGCCCGTGGTTGCCCGTCCAGTGCCAGCCACACCACTCTCCCTATAGCACAGAGGTGCATTCAGGGCGATTTAGAAATACAGCAGTACACCGTATCGTTATAATGTCGTTTAAACTTAGATTCAGTTTAGACCGGCCAACTCGTTAGTGGATGCATACGGCTTAGCGTTAATGTACTTCATTCAGTATTAAATTTTCTAACTTGTATTACAAGAGTTTTATAGGATTTGTGGAAGCTGTTACGCTGTTTTGCTTGAATGGTACCTATGCCAATGTTAATAGACATGCTTTTGGCTTAACTGTGGCTTGAAAGTTTTTCGAAGCTTTCGATGTTATCTGTTCTAGTTTATGTTTGGAGTAATAAAATGGGACTTACTATTCGATGTGTGTACAAACACACAGCAACAGCATACCATGTAATACAATCTTTATATTATTCGCTTGCACTTGCTTGCTGAAAGTAAAGTAATTGTAATCCAAATCATTTGTCATTCGAGTTACCTTAAATTCTTATGGTGGCACTTCACTTGGCGTATTTGGCAAAATATTGGGGACATTCGATGCAACGCCGTAAGGACTTGATTCATATAAATCAAGAATATAGTTTTTATTACCCAGGTAATGCGAATAACTTGTTAAATATACTTTAAGTTGTACCGTTGCAAGTGCTACCATATCCTTATAGCATTTGTATTTTTATTAAATGGGTCATGTTATGTAGAGTCAGCGTCAAGTAGTGACACTCAGGGTGGACGCGATGACTGTAACAAAATTTATGGCGTTTTGGCTGTACCTACCTATATGACTTATTAAGTGTCGATCTTTTGAGATACCATGTTGTTGACAACAATATGGAAATTTGACTTTTTGGTTGCGTTTATACGTATATTTTTGAACACCCTCAGTGTCACAAACACCACAGGTGAATGAGAAAAAAGCCAATGTTTTTAAAAATGGAACGTTTGATGGTACTATCGACGAAATTGAATCATGACCCATTTCGACGACAAATCGTTTGAAGCTGTCAAAATAATAAGACTAGATGTGTGACATTTTTAATACATGTTAAGTGATTGTCGACCTAATTGTATTTGAATTTCTGTAGGAAAATAAGCTTATGGTGGGTCATGATTCCATTTGGTCGATTGTACATGACAGTGCGAAAGATTTAAAGTGAAAACAATAAGATAAAACGGACGCGTGTGATATGAAAGATGTTTTAAAAGGAAGATTTTAAAAGTGACATTTAGATGTGTGACATTTAGAGACAAAAGATGAAAAGACGAAACGATGTAGACGGTTGAAATATTTTTCGAAACAATTTCTAAATATATTATATTATTAACCTTTCGTTTAAACAGTTCTTATATTGAAAACATGATTATTTTTTGCTTATTGCCTCTTACTTCTTTTATATTAGATTTCACCACAATATACTCAAAGTAAATAAAATAATATTAATAATAGTATATTGGCTCTGAATCCAATATAAAGGTTGACAAATTCCAACCTTAACACGAACAAAAGCTGTAATAAACTAAATAACTATAATGACTATCACAGCTCTTTTGAGACTTTGGAATTCGTTACTCAAAAAGTAAAAATTCACACAAAAGAAACATAAATATATAAAAAAAACCTTCTGTCTGTTACTACATCACTTAATAATACTTCAAACTCTGAAAAGTCTTCACCAACCCAAAGACCCATTTTTCCCCATTACTACCTAACTTTACAAATATAAAAAGAACTCAACAACCACTAACAATTCTTAATGGCCTCTCCGCTTCTAAATAATATTCATTCATTTTAATTACTCGTAAAAAATCTTCAGAAACTAAACGAAAACTCGTAAAGAACAACAGAATAAAAAGTTAAACATTGGACTTTGTAAGAAGTTAGATTAATTAAGTGTTTAAAGAGAAGAATTTAATAGAAAAAGATCATAATCGGTGGGATACTTCAAGTTTTCCAAGAAAAAATGTTATTTTGGTAGAATTAGTATCTAGTTTCGTGTCTAGACTGTAGATGAAATTAACTGTTGAAGTGGGTTAACTTAGACTGATTAAACTTTTTAATTTTGCCTTTAGGATGTTTTTATACGTAGGACAAATATTCTAACAATGACTCGTGTCAGAGTAGGTATTTTAATTTGGATTCTAAGGACTTATACAAAATACGATGATGTTAAAATTAGATCATTTTTATATAATTGATGAACGTATTCATTAGACATTTTGTTTTTTTTTTCCCTTTTATTTTATTTAATAATTTTTTGAACCTTTTAGTGACAGCGAAAACTATAAACTTAATTATTAAGTTATTAATCACTAAGTTTTTTTTTAGTTAATCCACATAAGGAATGTCTCATAGTCACATTCACAAACATTAGGAGTTGGAAACAAATACTTGTACAAACATTTGGCTCGTACACTGTACAAAAATCAATTCCGTGACTAAGCTAGACCACTGCGTCAACTGTGTTCTCATACTCTTTACATTAAATAACCTTTTTTATCCTTGAACAAACATTGCGCAACATTATTACAAATTAGAGAACTTTTTATTACTAAAAAATAAAAGTCTGAATTAAGAACGCGACCTCAAAAACTTCGAGCTAAGCTCGCTGACAGACTGACGCTGAAGATAAAACTTTTACAACCCATAATAAATATTAAGATCTACAAAAACTTTTCAAATTAAGTATCTACTAAAAAATCTAACAAAAACTCAACTTAAACTTACGAAAAAAAATCTACAATGAGCTGTTAAACGCCGCAAAAGTTAAAAAAAATCATAATAAAACCGACTTCGTAAGTTTTTGACACAACCAAAGAAAAAATCTCGGATAAAATAAAGGGCAGATATCCGCCGGGATCTTATAAAAACGTCACCTCATTGGACATTGTTCACAGGTCGCGAGATAGTGTTGTCAACTGCCAGGTAGAAATTCCCGGAATTAATTTAATTTGGGTCGAGTTATTTAGGGTTACGTCCAGTTGAATCGTTGATTAATGTGTATGAGGTAACGAGTTGATATTACCAAGTAAGTACGAATATGTATGTTTTTTTATCTTATAGGTAGTAGTCGTTAACTGCGGCTTTACTCGCTCATTTTCATACATTTTTCATCCTCCATTTTATCCCATTGTAGGTTGAAATTTCTAAAACCAAAGCCTGTCTTTATAATTATATATGCACAACATATTGTTATGACTTATAACGAATTAAAATTACCAAGGAATGAGGCAGTTGTTTGTTGTTTCGGGAACAACCACACCACCAAAAAGCGAGACACATTAATAATTCACCACACACAAAGGGGTCAACCAAAATCCCGGGACACGCCGGAAAAATTGGGACACCTTGCAACACTAATCGGGGTACAAAGTGGCAGGAAAAGTTTCTTAGTTCCATCTCCCTTCCCCAACCCCCGGGATCCCGCCCCGGGATTAAGTGAGTGGTCTCCTGAAGGATTTGCTGACGCGACCTGGCTCGCAAAAAGTCGGCACTGTCCCCGGAATGATACGCCGGGGACGTCAGCTTGTAATTAAAGGTGATGAAGGTAATAATAATGTGGATTACTGTTTTTCGCGGCGCTCACTTAAAAAATAAAGAAAAAAATATATGACGTCTTTAACTTTCATTAAAACGTTTAAATACAAGATTTACTTAAACATTTTACAAACCTATTTACGCTTTTAAACTCTCTTTTAGCTAAATATTTTCCACATTTTTATTACAACGAACATTATTGCGAAACTTTAAAACGCGTTATTAAAAGCTATGGAAGAGAAATATAATAAAAAAGAGAGAAAAACGTATCACAATTCAGGGCAGCTACACACGAGCGGCCGCAGCGAACAGTTTCTGTACTAAACCTCGCAAGAATCTTATTAAAACTTGCCGGTACGCCGTCCATTTGTTTAACTTTTATTCCCATAGCGGGCCCGGTCCAAATGTCCGGGAAAAGTCCGCGAGCAATAGTGTTGAACTTACCGATATAGTTCGCGGAATTGGGAGTTTTGAATATGTAAGTGGGATTGAATTTCATTTTGGCTTATATTGTAGTAGTTGATTTCTTCGCACACACATTTTCATAGCAACTTTCATCCCTATTTTACCCCATTAACATGAATTTTCAAAAATCGTTTTTAGTGCGTTACTGCGTTACAGAAAGATATAACTTTGTGATTTCGTTCAGCTTAATTTCGGTTGTGCGTTTAGAACTACCAAAAACCTATCTCTTTTGGATTGATTATTATTACACCACTCCTTTGTTTAAAGTGATTAAAATTTATCAACCCTACATACAAGCATAATGTATCAGTAAACTAGTTTTCCAATTTAAATCCTTAGTTGACGAAGTTACAACAAAGTAAGTACAAAACTAAAGCCAGTATGCAAAGATAGCGTTATAATGAATATCCTTGTTGAAAATACACTTTTAACATAAATTATAATAAAAATGTTTGCTCCGAAACATCTCGAGGGGCATGTTGCGGGTAGATATCCGCGTACGTATTTAGATTATGTCCGGGATGGGCCAATAAACCGGGATATCCCACCGCGGCCGGGACCGTTTAGCATCACTAGTGCGGCACTAAGCCGTGTCCCTGAAAACTTTGAACGTAACTAGAGAACATAGGATTTGTTTCAACGATTATGTTAGTACGTAACATTGATTTTTGGTTGTTTTAAAACCTATTTTCTTCTAAAATTCAGCTAGGTTGTTAAACTTTAATAACAAAATGTCTTTTTTGTCTGTTAGAGAATAAATGTCATTAAGGCGATTCACACACGGCACCGCGCACAGCCGCGGAGGGTGAAACCTTTCACGGTCGAGCGGTGTACGTGTGTTAGGTATCAGCGACTAGAGAGTGTCCAAAAGCGGTTCCTCTATCATCTTTGCTACGCAGATCATTTGGCAAAACGATTAAATTGCTACACCGCTAGATTAGAACATTATCACATGGACTCACTGGCCACCCGAAGAAAGAAACTTGATTTAATTACCCTCCACAAAATCTTCACTGGAGCTTTAGATTGTGGCGAGCTCTTGAGTTCCTTACTTTTTAAAATCCCATCTCGGATCCCTAGGCCTAACACTTATGAGTTGTTTTATATACCTGGCTCTAAAACTAATCTCGGACATTACGCTTCTGTGCCAAGGCTTTGTAGGCAATATAACATGTTGGCAAAGAAATCTAACTTAGATATCTTCGAATTCCTATCTAAGTATAAAAATGCTTAAAAGATTTAATTTAATTTAATTATATTTAATTTAATTTATACTTAATGGTACATTGTTTTTATTCGCTTCTCGTAATTTTCACAATTTCCTCAATTTTATTTTTATGTTTTTGATTTGTTTCTTTTAAAGATGTTTAAAATTGTTTTTGTTAGCTTAGCTGTTAAATTTCTGTGCATGCTGTGGTCTCCTATAAGTGAAGGGGTACACCAACTAAATACCTAGTTTAAGTTTATATATTGTAACGTTTACTTCTTTGTTGGAGATCCTAAATAAATAAATAAACGGATTTCAAAGTGTCTTGTACAACATGACATCCGACTCACCGCCCTCCGTGTGTGAATCGCCTAAGAACTTATCACTATTACACATACCACTTGCTAGCTTCACTGATGAGACCTTTATCGAGTATCACATTTTTGATCGGATTAGGTAAAATACTTTACAGAACAGGTAAGTCTAATATTCCATGAAAGTTCTTTTCACGACATTCGGGTAAATATTCTACGTACTATTGTGAGTCTTATAAACCTTCGAACACACGTGATTCGAGACACAATAGGAAGACAGTAGCAGCCCAGCAGGACGTTGAAAGGTTAACCGACTTCATTACACAAACAACGTTCATTTAAATTATGTTAATTTGTATGGAATTATTGTGTTTCCCTTTGCTGTCACTACACACTTTTTCACTTTTTCTAGATACTAAAGTTTACGTTCACGCGATAATGCAAAAACTCGCACCGAACACTCAAATGGAAATTAAGTTCCACTTGTAACTAAATTCCCAAGGGCCAACACCCACATAATAGAAACACGCTCACTTACACGAGTAATTTATTCAGAAATTAAATTTAAATGACGTATCAGTTCGCCAATATAAAGTTGTTCTCCGTGAAGTGAGTTTTCATAGGAAACTTTATCAATTTTCGACTGCGCCCGGGGTCGGACGACTTCCAATCAATTGCGTCATCGTTACTGTACGGTGACGTGGAGTAGGTTTACTGGGCGGTGACCTGACGTCGACGTAGTATGTGTAAGTGTATGTCAGGTGGTTATTGTTGTCGAAATGTTGATGGCAGCATTATCAGCTAATACTAGATATGACGATCAGTGATCATTTTTTTATTTGACGTCATCTTCACGTCATCATGCCAAATTAACGTACAGATACAATGTAATAGAATAGCTTTTGAATGTAATATAAAGCATATTTTTTATTTAATTTGACTGACCCGTGACTTTCAAGCAGGAGGCGAAACCCAGATTGGCCAAGGTCCGTTTCGGATTACGAATTTTGCAGTAAAAGCTCGAAGGGTATGAAAGTTGGTGGTGTGTCACCCCAATGCCTTAGTCAGCCACAAATAAAGCTGTTGATCGTACGCCTGATCTCTTCCTGGCCGTGACGGATCGCCACCCTATCGCCCTGTCAGAGATTATAAAACATTTAGTGTCTGTCTGCACAAATACAGTTACTGTATTTGTGCAGACACTATTGTTTTGTAATATCCCTTGTACACAACTCGTTTAAAAAAAATGGACGAAATGGGCAAATTACGTTTGAGAGAGTGTAACAACTATTATTATAGAAAAAAAATCTCATTTTATCGGTATAGGAAATCGTTCTAGCTGGTAGTTTAATACTAAAAGTTGATGAAAATATACTGAAACCTGATACTCTTCCAAGGTTACATGAACTACTACAGTAACAAAATTATATACCTACCTATGCTAAACGATACAGATAATTATAGTCATATAACAACCACATTGAACCTCGTTAGTTAAATGGCGATATTAATTACAAGTATTGTGGCGTTGTTTGTGTAAAGGATTAATCGCGGCCGCCATTGTCCCGGCGGAGCGCCGTGTCACGGAATATAGTATACTGTGAATATGCGTGTAGATGACGGAAAATAGTGTAACGTATGCGGAGAAGTAACGGAGTATGATATAATGGAAATATGCATACCGATGACGGAATGTATGTAGTGTGCCGAGTATATGCGTGTAGATGACGGAAAATGGTATGACGTGAAAATGGTATGCTAAGAAGGGATGGAGTATGGTATAACGTGAAATGTGGGCAGAGGAGATCGAATATAGTGTAAAGTGAATATGCGTAGAGGAGATGGAATAGTGTACCGTGAATATGCATACGAGTAAGTCGGTGACAGCGTATAGTGTAGTGTAAACCTATGCGTGATGGTGACGAAGTATTTCATTAAACGTACAGGTTACGGAATAAAGTGATAAGTTACTAAAAAGATAAAATATCAAGTATAAATGTGTCTCCAATATTCAGACGGGCTGTATAAGCTAAGCATTTGTATGACGATGCTTGGGGCGAATTACCAATTTTTTTTACCTAGTATAAATCTTTTATCTTTGAAATATAGTTGACGTATGACCGGTTTCGTACAGAAAAGATGTCAAAAATGAAAGTTAATTTGTAGG
This sequence comes from Athetis lepigone, assembly GCA_033675125.1. Classification (NCBI taxonomy): domain Eukaryota; kingdom Metazoa; phylum Arthropoda; class Insecta; order Lepidoptera; family Noctuidae; genus Athetis; species Athetis lepigone. Next base: position 4,139,244 of record CM066217.1, read on the forward strand.
ATATTTCGTAGTCTTCATTTTTGGCATTTCAAAACGGATTTTCTTAAGAGATTTTATTTTTAGAAGCAGTTAAATTGTCACATTAATCCTTAAGCGATTATCCGAGTATTGAAAAGCTCTTATTGGAAAAATAATGTTGACAAATCTATCCAGTCATTCACAACCTTTTTAAATTGATGAGAGGACAATGTGTTTCCTCAATTCTTAATTAAGACTTATTGACTGAAACAAATTATAAAAGAAATAGGTTTTACTTGAAATCAAATCACATCATAAGAATTAAAATATACAATCTTCTAGTACTCTCTGGTTTAGTGCAGCACCAAAATATTGCTTGAAATAATATTACTTAGAAAACAAGTCTTAGTTTTGCTTGTTAGCTAACAAGGATGAAAGAGGAACTCTTGGCTTTTGCTTAATGACGTTGCAAATAACAAAATAATGTGGTCCTATTATTTCTAGATTATACAAATTTTTAATATTATAAAACGCCCAAAGCACTTAGTTTACAATTTTAAGATCAAGAAAATTGAGCTTAAAATAAACAAGAGTTTTTTAATAGTAGACATAGTAATAATACACTCAGAAAATGCGAAATACCTGCTTTTTTTAACGTTTTAAAAGAAACATATTATTATGAATATATAGACAACAGAAAGGCTCTGACACACAAAACCTTAAAGCAATTATTAAAGATAAAAATTAAAGTGCATGCCTCTTTCGATTCAAAAGATACGTATTATTAAAAGATAGGCAACGGAGTTTAAAGGTTCTGGCACACAAAACATTAAGTTAAGGCAATGAATTTTAGGTAAAAACAAAGAACAACCGCATCATTTGTGGCAACGAAACGTTTGCGAAAAGGACCCTTATAAGCGCTGCAAATACCTTCAACACGTAATTCCATATAAGACGCTTAGAACCTAAGTAAGTAGAGAAGTAATTAAAAAATGACGTCATTATAAGAAAATTATTCAACGGAGCGTTTTCTAAACATTTGCTTACCCGTAAATTTCCGGTCGTAAAGTTTATTGGCAAGGAAAAGGAAAAATCTCAGCAAAATTAAATTTCATTAAATCCCTTCAGAGCTTGGATGGAAACATAGGGGAGGCTAGATGAGGGGTGTGCGCTGATCAGATTAAGAAAACTTAGAATACTATCTGAAGGTAAAATCTTGTAATTAAATACGTTTAATATCGTTTAGCAGTCTCATCTCAGTGTTAATCAGTTCTGAAAGGGGAATGATGAAGATAGTTATTTACTTTTAAATAAATTTATCATTGCAAGTGAATCAAATGTGACTCAAATATTTATTTTTTCTTTAAGACTATGTCCCCATAAGTATTCTAATTAATATCTGTAATAAAATAGGAAAAAGTGATACGTAAACCTACATATAAGAAACGCAAAACTGAGCGGTAGTTGAAGTATTGCTTTGGCTTGGCCACCTTTAATTTATGTTTTACATACTATATTAAATTATGATGAACTTAACTTCAATGCTACTAACACCGCAATAGTTACCGCGGCCCCGGAACATAAAGGGCAACCGAAGGAACATGGGTGGGTTTTAGTCAGTAAAAGTCTGACACGACCCGTCCTTCCCAGGTCGGGAGAAGTCATTTAATGATTTCCCATCCATAAAAAAATGCTACTAACACACGCGTTTCCGTTCAAACTCCCACCGCGTATATTCCCATATTTACCTAGTAACTCCTATTAAGCACTTCTCTAATAAGTCTCTCCAACACGAACTTAAGGGTGGTTTTTTTATGATCACTCCTTCGTGATCTGAAGGGGAGCGCCCCCTATTTCACGAGCACACCCCTTAATGTGCGAGCGTGATTATACGCGTTTCAAAGACGGAAAGCTTATTACAATTAATTGGCATCTCCTGTTGATTTTTGAAGTAATGAGGGTGGATCTTTTCCAAATAATGGTGAGAGATAAAAAAATATAAGAATTTTCGTCTGGCGATGTTTTTTTAAATGTTAAACTGGATTAGAGTTTTTCGTATTTCGTGGAAACGTTCTTAGGTGTATAATGTAATGTAGATACTAGGTTGTGGAGGTATGATAGACAGTCTAAATATCTGGCATTTAGCTGTGATTTGTCGGGAGTTGGAAGATATGAGCATACGTACTCGAACTGGCAAAAAAATTAAAGTAAGTGGTTGGACATCGAATCGTTTGAATAGTAAGGAAGAAAAGACAAGTCTGTAAAAAAAGTAAGCATAAACGAAAAAGGAATAGCTGTAGCAAAGAAAGACTAACCGAATAACTAGAAGTGTAATTCAGTCTCCACTTTGAAATGAAGAAAAACATCCAAGTCACACAATCGGCACCCAGACATAACATTCTCCAGTTCCTAAAAAAATATCGCAGAAGGAAAATTAACAGCCTTAAGCTATAAAGTTTTTATTTCCACACGTTTTTCTCTTTATAAAAGTAGGAAAAATTACACATTCTCGAAAAAGACTACGCTAGGCATCCAGACAGACATGCCAAAGATAAGACGTCTTTTTTTCAAAGTCGTACGAATGGTATTTTAATTATACTACCCGTTAATTACGAGCTAAAGGCTTGGCGTAGCTTGTTCGCTCAAAGAGTAGGTATTTTACTTTTAAACTCGCTTCATTTGTTCTTCAGTCTTAGCCGTTTTTCACTGATCTTAGAATAAATAATGTATCCTGTTTTTAACGAGGCGCCGACTTGTTAAAATGAAAATTCGTGAAGAATTGAGGTTGAAAACCTTGGAGGATTTCGACGAAATATGCTACTGAATACTTCTAAATTTAGTTACGGTACATTTACACGGGAAGGTAAAAATAATGATGAGACAAAAAAGTTTTTAAGCAGTTTTAAGGCGACATCCTGGCCATCAATGTTGTTAAGAATTTGCAAAAAGGAAAATTTTTGTGTTTTTTAAATATTTTTTTAATGTTTCGTTGTCTTGAGTCGCAACGTTCTGTTATATCACTTAAAACTTATACAAATTCTCAACTGGCAAGCTTAACTCGGAATTGAGTGTTCTACCAGCAAACTAAAATTGACGAAATTGAGATTAACAATGGAGAATTGGATACCTTTGTGCAAAAACAATACGTTTGCAATATGATTCAATTATTGTGGATATGGATATCTAGATGTAGATTAATTTGTAATACAATTTAGAAACACGGAAACTATTTCCATACTACCCAATCCTGTCCAAAACTAATTCCTACCTACCCGCCCCTCATTTAACTTGACCGTAAAGATATATTTACTTAGTCAAAGGTACTCAATTCAACAAACACGGACCAGCATCAACCGAGTTCCGTAGTGCGGAGACCTCTCAAGTTTTTCCCGTTGTCTAATCGTCCGATCCGGGATAGTGGGCCGCTCGTTAGTATAATGGTAGTATTAATTGCCGCTCGTATTGTTTGCTGTCCCGGGGTAGTGTTGTGACTCGCCGGGACAGATGTCGATAACAGATGACAGTCGATTGTTTTCAAAATGGCGTTTGCGAGGAGCGATTGTTGTTTCTGGAGATCATTTGCATTCGATTCTGTTTCAATCTGCTTAAAATGTTACGTTGTCGCATAGATTGCTGCGGTGGCTTAATGGTGACTAGATACAATTGACTTTTTGATGATTGATAAATTGATCTGATAAAATGCTAATGACTTATGTGAAATAATGTGTTTTTATTTTAAATACTACAGTACAAAATCGCAAGCTAAATTAGACGTTAAAGTTCCTGGCAAACATAATAAATTAATTATTTTGCGTAATTTTAAACAAAATAACATCACCGTTGAAATAGCTCAGTTTAGATCATGATTTAAGTTTAAGCATCGCAATTTTTTAATTATTAATGACGACGTCCAACATAATTACACCAAACATATTCTTTATTAAACTGTAATATCGATAACTAGTCCCCATTTTCCCATCACTACCCCGGACTACAGTCTAGGGATTAACGAGTGCCGCGCTACCCCGGGCAAAGTTGAGAGATATCTACAAGCGGTCCCGGGCTGATTTGTTTGTCTTGTTACGCGTCTATTAAGTTAAGAGCAGTTATTTCGATAGTTACTTGTTCGAGTCTTTATTGCATTTGTTATCGTTTAGCTGCTTACGATCGTAGGGCATTAGCTGCAAGTGTTTTCACTTTATTCGTTGAGACTTTGTTGGAAAACATAACAAGTGTTTATTTAACAATTTACCTCTAAATGAAGTCACTACTAGCATTCTATATTAGTCTTAAAACATGACACAAGTGATTATATAGCCCCGTTTATTTTGAAGTTTGTTGTTAAAAAATATTTGTCGAATTTGGCAAAAACATAATGTAAATGATACCGTTTGCTTACTTTAAACTAACGGTGGGGCTAGTTTCTGCTAACCGACTTTGAGAAGAAAGATCTGACACATATATGCATAGAGATTTTTAATGTTCTTTCTATGTAACACTGAGTCATGCGAAGATCATGACTGTTAATGACTGAAATGCTCACTTGATGAGAGTAGCACACAGGTTTGAGCGGAGCTGAGAGTAATCGTTAAAAAAACATAAGGAGCCAAACTTGACTGAACTTTTGGGTAGGCCACATCAAATACTTAAATCATACATACATCAAACTGCCAGACTCGCATAATAATTTAATAATATACTATAGATATGATTGTCTACGATCAAAGCGTCCTTTGTCGTCAGACCAGACCACTGATTTAAAAACACCATAACAATACATTTTCCCCAAATTTCCATTGCACGATAACATCAAGACACATTATTTCCCTTCGACACCCAATGAGAATGTAGATTTCTCCCATACATCTATTTTTATCACTTTATTACATCGATAAGGGGCAATGCATGACGAGGAAAGACATACAAAGTGAGACGGAGACAAAATATGTTTATTTATGTGTGTAACGGTGCCAATATAGGCAATAAGAGTAATAGGTATAGATGTTAACCCCGCTTTGTCCCTTAGGGGATGGAGCTGCTGTTTTTAATGTTAAAGAAGAGGAATAACAATTTTCATACCACTAGGTAATTACACTTTATTATCAATTTTTTACGAGTTTCAATCGATTTTTTGAACTAATATTATATGTCCAGTCATTTTTGATATTATAATATTTATAGGCCATAAAATTATGCGTTGACGAATTCGCGGGAAATGGCTAGTAATACCTAAGTTTTGTAATTAACGTCTGCTGAAAAATGGTCGTTTTGGATGTGTTGACATTTTTTCAAACCGGTTTCATTGTCCAGATATCTGAAAACTGTTATTTCTTTTTGAATTATTTAATATATATTTGTATCTTGTTTTCAACCTACTCTCCAAAATTTACGAGTATATACAATTCACATCATGTAATTATGAGGTACTAGCTTTTGCCCGCGGCTTGGCTCGCGTTAGAAAGAGACAAAAAGTAGCCTATGTTACTCTCCATCCCTTCAACTATCTCCACTTAAAAAATCACGTCAATTCATCGCTCCGTTTAGCCGTTAAAAAAAGACAAACATACAGACAGACAGACACACTTTCCCAATTTATAATATTAGTATGGATTAGTATGGATTATTTTGTTCCTTGTAATCTTCTGTATATTTTTCTTAATTCTTTCATATGTCACCATAAGGTGTAGAATCACAATGGATAAGCCGTCTCATTAGTCTAAAAAGAAACAGGCATTGCGCGTATCTAATTATTATTCCTCCGAAAAATAACCGTCAACCGACAGTAATCTTTCAGGAAATTCCTGAAAATTCAGACCGGCATAAATTAAAATCATTAGACCCTCTTCTTTCTAATAAAAGGTCAACTTTATTAAAGACAAAAGTGTGCACTCGACGACTTTTAATTTAAGGGCTTTTTCGCGCGAACGACGCGGAAGAACGTTTCAAGTGACGAATTAAAATCGTCAGGTGTGATTTTGTTTTTAGGATGTTCTTGTTATTGTTGTAATGATGGGTGTTTATTTGTTTTTGAGTTTATTTGTGAATTAAATAGCACATATTGTCTCCTCCTCCTTTGAGGGTCAACCAGGGTAAAAAAATAATGTTTGTTTGTTTCTTTGGTTGAACGTATGAAGAAGAAGAAGAAGTACTGGAACCCAATTCTCGTGCGTATTCTCAGTTTATCGAGTGAGATAATAACAATACAATATAGCGATACTTTTGATATTTTTGTGATATTATTGATTGATATAAAACCCTCGATATCTTATCAAATTCGATATTATATCACATAAACCGAGAATTAGGTCCCTGGTCCGAATTGAAAATTGTCGTTTGTGCTAGATAGTCTATTTAACAAGGAAAGTTATGTATCATCACGCTACAACTTACGGGCGTGGAGCAGTAACCGAAAACGTGGATGAAACCGTAAACATAATGCAATCGCACACAAATTATTAACAATAACTACTGTTTTACTTGACTCCATGTATTTAATTATTCCGTGTTGAAAGTTGAAAGATTATGTAAAGCCCCGTATTCATGGTAAACATTTGTTTAGCCACTGTTGATCAATGATGTTGTCGCTCGCCGGGCGTCAACTCTGCAGTATGGCGTGATCAACACCGCAACACAAGTGTTGCCCGTAATATGATGACGGCAACTTGTCAACATGTTTATGCAACCATGTTGCTAAACAAAATGTTTACCATGAATACGGGGCTAAGAGTATTTTTTTTTTTAACTGATGGGCTTGCTCTTGGTCCCAGACTAGTTCGAAGGCATAGACGGGGCCTACGATGGAGTGAGCTCACTCAAAAGATGCCTATGCACTCTTCTCTTGAACACATCCGGGTTATATGCTTTTGGAAACACAGACGCCGGCAGAGAATTCCATTCCTTTGCGGTGCGCATAATAAAGGATTTCGAAAAACGCTGCGTGCGGATTCGAGGAATATCGACCAAGAAAGGGTGGTCCAAAAAAATGGAGTTCCAAAGTGCCTTTTAATGATACTATAGTTTTTTCAATTACTTCCACTAAAGTGATTCTTGAAACGCTTTGCATATACATTGAGTTTCCATGATTATACAACGTTATTTTAATTTTAGCATGGTCTGATGATGGAGCCAAAAAGTTGTATTTTTTGAGGGTTGTTTCTCCAAAGGTTTTTAGTTGCCTTTGACTAGTTCACTCAAGACAAAAAAAAACTGGAAATAAAAAAAAAACGAACAGTTTTCTAAACTAGAATAAGTATAAAAATATATAACAAATGCATGCAGGATATGTGTATAATTGTAAAATAAAAAAGCTATTTTCATATTTCTAACTAATATTATTTCTTTACACTTATAGACTTATAGTAAGTTGTCTGTTGCTATAATTAAAAAAATGTACTTATAACAGTAGTAGCCAAAATAAACTGGAAAGTTGTAGGACCTAAAATAATTATATCAAGTAAACCCCGAAAAAATACACCAATACTTTCTGCACACACTGCGATAAAACTCGATTCCCAGACCAACTGTTTACATTAAAACTTCGCGAAAAAAAAACAAGTTGTTTTTTCTACTGGCAACATTATGCAGATTCGTCCTCTCAAATTACTTATTTTAAGCAATAAACGGCGTGGGACGTCGTAGAAAAATCTTCGCCTGAAGAAATGACTTCGAAAAGTTTGGCCCAAGTAATAAACTTTCGACTTCTCCTCGCCTCACTGCCGCGGGCTGGTCTTAATGTGCCAACTTCTTTTTTATGATGTGACAATATGTTCTGAACGTGCAGGAATGAGGCTGTTAGAGTCTGTTCTTGAGTTTTTCTTTAGAAGAATTAGGCAGTGGGTCGTTGGGTTTTGAGAAGTTTGCGGACAGCTGCTGATTTGGTTGAAGTGATATTTGAGTGATATATTTTATAACTTACACTAAGCCCACGCGGTTTACGTTCGCGTTGAACTAGTTTTTGGTTATTGCTTTGTTTCAGAGAGTCATAGCGCAATTTTGTGTATAACTATAAAATTTAAAAAAAATAGTGAAGTGGTTTTTGAGTTAAAGAGTATCAAAAATCCTCACAAACATTCACATTTTTTATATTTATGATTGATGTTGTAGGATAACTTATTATTTATTTTGTTTATTGCGATGAATTATTTAAGTTAGTGTTTTATGAAGGATTCATTTTTTGTTCCATGGTTTCCTTACGTAATTTTACTTAACTGATGTCGGTAATGTCCATGAAATGTACTTTATACATTTACGCCTGAAATTTCTCCTTGGCCTAACCTAACCCCCTCCTTGTAATTACTAGCTAATCACAACAAACATTATAAATCCCGCTGCCTCTTCTGACTTGTACCACTCGATGTTCCAAAGGGCGGGACAGCGATAATGGTTATGGTTAAAGTTAGTCGTTTCAACTGTAGGTATTCCATAGTATAGCTACAGTGGCGACTTGTATCGAATAAGACGACGGTGAGGGGGTCGGCAGAAGTATAAAAGTTAGGTATGGTAACAGTATTATTTGCTTGGTGTTATTCTCTTTCAAGGTTAATTAAAGTTAAGTTAAAGACTTATTATATGCTATCTTTTATCCGTGACTTTATCTGTGGGTGTTTTGATGTGTTGTGAGTGTTTTTAGCCTTCTATCGGTAAAAAAACATTTTGTAATCAGACCAGGATTTTCATCCATTACCTTTTGCAAACAGAAACAAAAAACATTATGACTATTTTCGTCAGTTTGACGTGCTGACACCTATGGCTTTTAAAGGAAAACGGGTTTTTTGGTCCACGAACCAATAACAAAATTTGTCTGAATATTGCCCGAATACTCTACAGCAACAGTTTTAAGAGTATCTTAAAATTAATCGACGTTTGGTTATTCGGGGGTTTATTATGTGATATTTAGACAATTTACACGTTATTGGTTTATAGACCAGAGAGATGGTGGAATAAAAATGTCCAAGCTAAGCTAAGTAATTTGAAATCTCCATACATTTGACAATCTATTCTATTCCATTCTACAATGCCACTTGTCTAGGGGGGGCTGCTCCTTCACATTTCACTTGTTCTCCTTTGTTTTGTTGAGATAAAAGATTTTGATTTCAATTTTGCCATGCTATAGAAAAGAAAACCCTTTTCAACATATAATTTTTAGAGCGACGTAAAAAAAAATATTTAAAGCATTTTTCAAACTTTCCACGTCAATACTCGAAAAATAGTATGAAAACGGACACAGCCATTTTTTCCGACTGTCTTTCAACTCGACATCGCCCGGTTTTAAAACATTCAATGGCAAAGATGACGACAGGCAAAGATGCCGACAGGCAAAGATGGTGACAGGCAAAGATGGCGACAGGCAAAGATGACGACAGGCAAAGATGGCGACAGTTTCACATTTAGATGGAGTTTTTGTTTCAATACAATTTGCTATGCTAAGGGATTAGAAGGCAAACAGACAGGTTTTAAAAAGAACTTTTGTATCGCACACAGAATCATCTGTTTATTATGTTAATGTATTCAGTGCTTTACTTTTTATATGTTTACGCCTTGGGAAAGAATGGCCCTTAAGTGTATATAGAGCGATTTGTATATGAAGATTTATTTCGTTTCTAGAATATTTTGGCTCATGCTTTGTGTGAAGCAATGAGATTCTTTTGAAGAAATGAATATGGAATAATAATAATATTCGGGGGTTCTAGGGACAAATCAGACATTGTCATTTGATGTGGTATTGGACATAGCCTCTGTTGGTAAACACACAACTGATGTTTATATTTTTATACTCTTCAAAGGCCATGTTCTCATCTTGTCGTAAAAGGTAAGATAGTATAATTTATGAAGAACTAGCTTTTACCCGCGACTTCATCCGCGTGATTAATAGTTCCAATTCCCGGGGGATTTCCGGGATGAAAACTATCCTATGTCCTTTCTCGGGTCGCAGACTATATCTGTACCAAATTTCATTCAAATCGGTTCAGTGGTTTAAGCGTGAAGAAGAGACAGACAAAAGGAGTTACTTTTGCATTAATAATATTATGAGTAACGTAAACTTAGCCTGGTAGGTAGTAGGTATTACCCATATAAATTTGATGGGCTTTTTTTGAGTCAATACAAAATGTCCCTTTTTGACCGATTGCAAGAGAATTCTCTCATACAAAGTAAATTAAGTTCAAGTAACTAGCACTTTGGGAATAATATCATATTCTGTTCCTACCTAATAATTTAACTCTCATCTAGGATCCAGGCTCATTGAAATTACTAGTAATTTTCGTTTTCGATACTAAATTGAAAACCGTACCTCAGAGAACAATAGAAATGCTTAAGTTACTCTCAAGAGAACATTTTGATCTATAAATACCTATACAAAGCTTCTTAAGACGCTAAGCTACCCCCAATTATAATAAGAGGAAAATCACCTTAAGATTAAAAAGAAAATGGCGTCTCATGACGTCACACTTTGTGAAATTCACGAATAACGAAGTTATTTTAATGCGCGCAAAAATATCTCACGAAAAATGACAAAGCATAATACTAGTAATAAAATCTCTTTCGTACTAACATTTTTATTGCTTTTCTAGACGAAAATGAATGATCGCGTCCCAGAATCCAGACTGAAAGCCCAACATTATAACGTAAGAAACTTTTTTCTTCGAATCAGAGTGCGTAATAGTAAATCCGAGAGATTTTATCTTTTCAGAGACGCAATTAACGAACTTTTCTACGTAAAACGTTCGTTTTTAGATAAAAATCCTTTCTCGAATGTCCTTTTATAACTCTAATCAGATTGTTACAAGTTTTTATAGTCAGAGTTGAGCCTAACTGTATTGGTACTCGTGCGAGTGTCCGTTTTGTTTCAAACTTGCTCCATAAACGAGCACGATTGCATTTGTCACGATTATTGTGTTTGTTTATTTGTTTTTATCTTATTTCTATTGTAATTGGTCGCTGTTGTGTTTAAAGGGTTAGATAAGGACTTGGATGGGATTTGTAAATTTTAAGTATTTTTGTCTTGCTTTTTTATGATTAGATGATAAACAAGCTGAAAGCCTATCTGATGTTAAATAGATGTTAAACTGCAGCCACATTTGAAAGATAATTAGGTTCAGTAAATGGCAGCTATTATTGCGTAAGATTTTTCTTTCTGTCTTAAGAGCAGCAGGGTGAAAATCTTTATATTATCAGTTTTAAAGAGTAAGTTATAGTTTCCTCCCTATTCTTCATCAAACCAACTATTTTGGACCCCTTCCAAAACATTGAACTAGATTCAATTGTCTTGTCTTTCCTTGTGAATAAAGTTCAAAAAGGCCTTTTATGTTTTCATTTAAATTAGTAGATTTGACTTTGATTTGATTTTGATTGACGGGACCGCCTTCCTATCAAGAAAACGAAACCATAATTATAATTATAGTATCTAGCACAAAGGAGAGGTTTATTATCCATCCCTTTGACACAACCCCTTAGCAAAACACTAACCAAGCGAACAGCAAAATATTTTCCGCAGCGCAAATTGAAAATAAAAAACTAAATGGAACTGCATATTTGATGTAACGCCCAAAAAATGACAGCATATTTGATACAAAGGCTGAAAAATTGATGTAAATTCGTTATAAAGCATAAAACACTGGTGGAAAATGTTGCCTACTCCGCGGGGTTGGCGGCATTTAATCCTGGCGTCAGAATAAGGCCGCGTCAGGACGGGGCGTGATTTACACGCGACGCGAACGCGACAAACGCGACAGCTCTGCCCACCAACACGGCACGGGTTCAAAGCGGGCCTCAAGCGCCTGACATCAATGTTGCGCTTACGGGAAATGTACGCGGAAATTTTAATGGACCTGAAAGGGTTTTGCCACCTTTTTGAGAGAGACACACACTACGATAGGCTGTTTGGTGTTGACGCAAAATGTTTCGTGTATTGAGTTCGATGGAAATTCAATTTGTGTGTTCTATTGTGCTCTTTTGTTTAATTTCATAGCGGAATATGAATAGTGCGTCGAACGAGGCTGTGTGAGTTTGAAAGACCTATTATCTAGTATACACAATTTAATTGAAATTGTGTATACTAGATAATAGGTATCTAGTATACACAATTTCAATTAATTGGTGCAGAACTGACGAATATTTTGGAAATAATGTAGGTCTGTATTGCGGAAAAACTTATTAGGTTGCTCTTGACAATCGGCTTTTATTTCGAGTAATTAGTATTTAGCAACCCAGTATTTTCTTAGGTTTAAGCGTTTAACTAAACAGACAAACTTGACTTTTCAGCATTATAGTATGAGAATACATTTTAAAGCCATTAAAAAGTTTTAGAATATCCACTTAATTTACTTGAAGTCTGTTTAATTACAGGTAATCTAATACTTATAGCCTAAAGTTTGCTTTTTTATTAAAAAAGTTCTTCAAAATTATTAAAAGGAATTATTATAAGATGGATCATCTTTTAATTCTCATTTACTTTAGACGATTACTTTTACTTTTTAACTACTTAAACGATATTTGTATAAAACTACATCAATATTGTACTATGAAATTTGTTTGTTTTTTATTTGAAAGAGACTAGCTTTCGTCCGTGGCTTCGTCCGCGTTAATATCAATACTTCAATTCCCTATTTTACCCCTTTCGAGTTGAAATTTTTATTAATATTTTGTTAGTGGTTATCTACTCTTTACAAAGAACACAACTTACAAGTTCCATGTCTCTAGAACCAGCTGCTTGGGCTGTGCGTTGATATATCAACAGTCAATTCAGCTCTATCAATCGACCTCAAAAAAGAAGAATGTATGTATGTGTGTATATTTCTGGAAAGTGAAATTCCGGCTTCTGACCACCCGTTACGACTGACAAAGGTTTACGAATGACCTAGACGAACAGATTGACATACTTTCTCATACGTGCGATATCACTGATGTCCTTGATAGACTTACAAAGAATGAACATATGCATTGAAAAAGTCTCATTTGTACTTGCTTCCATGCATGAGACGTTGAAAGTCGGGCCACCACTGGGCCATCGCGACACGAAAATAATAAAAAAAGAACAACTCCAACCCCTTTTAAAAAAGACGCCAATTAATACAGCCACAAGTCAATGAACGCTTTGTAAAAACGACTTTTAAAGCCAAGATAAGCACTAAAGAACTTTAAAGAAGCAACTTCTTTTTTTAACTGGCCACTTGCAAAGTTCACAGCGCACAGCACAACTCTTTGCTTTACAATTGACAAGTTTGCTTAAGCCTGTTTTTTTTAAGTGATTAAGGTCTTTGGGGAGAGTTTAGGTTTTCTCGAGGGCCTGTGTTTTAGTTGGTTTAAAGTTGTTCTATTTTTGAAATATGAATACGGTAATCCGTTATGCCACGTCCGCACAGGCTGGCGGCTTGCTTAGCGCCTAGTGTCTAGCGCGTCACCTAGCTAGTAGCTTAGTAAAACAAACGTTCTAAAATGAACGCGACCGGCTGCACTGCGCGCTTAGCGCCTAGCTAGTCGCTTGGCGTGCATCCATGTAAACAAACGTGTTGGTTTTTTGTTGCGAGGCGCTAGGTTGAAAAGTAGCCACTGGGTGAAAACTTAACTCGGATTTTTGTAATACTATTTGTTTATATTGCGTATGACCAGGGAAACATTTGATCTACTTCTCAGTAAAGTTAAAGGAAAACTAACTCATTTGGATACTCATCTTAGAAAAAGGTTCCACAAAGGTTCTCTTTTGAAAACTGAAGCAATCAATATTTCATCCATGGTTTTCTTCTAACCTCCTATAGTATTACAAAAATCCGAGTTAAGTTTTCACCCACTACCCAGTGGCTACTTTTCAACCTAGCGCCTCGCAACAAAAAACCAACACGTTTGTTTACATGGATGCACGCCAAGCGACTAGCTAGGTGCTAAGCGCGCAGTGCAGCCGGTCGCGTTCATTTTAGAACGTTTGTTTTACTAAGCTACTAGCTAGGTGACGCGCTAGACACTAGGCGCTAAGCAAGCCGCCTGCCTGTGCGGACGTGGCCTTACATGGATGCACGCCAAGCGACTAGCTAGGCGCTAAGCGCGCAGTGCAGCCGGTCGCGTTCATTTTAGAACGTTTGTTTTACTAAGCTACTAGCTAGATGACTCGCTAGACACTAGGCGCTAAGCAAGCCGCCTGTCTGTGCGGACGTGGCCTTATGGTTTTGATGCTTGTTTTATTTAATACACGTGTTCTGCATTAGACAATGTCATCTTCATTTCGATATTATGTATCTCAAAGTATTTGTGGTTAGCAGGTGGCCATGTTTATAACAGCATCAGTGGTGGTATTAAGGTCCTGTAAGGTGCAGAAGAAGAAACAACTTGGGCTTCGTAGTAATTGGCCCATTCTGCGGTTAGAAATGCCGCAAAATATTGAGGTACTAACCACAAAACGCTTATAATAATACGTATCTATTGGTCAGCTAATAATAAAATTACCCTAATTATATGAGTAGGTGACCTTGTATGACCCATTTCCTGATCCTAAAAAACCCATGCTAGTTTCACCAATTAATATGATACCACCATATTTACACTAAAAATACCGTCAACAATCAATACTAAATATAGTGACTGTACATAAATCTCTGGTCTCGTCAGACCGAGAAGACAAAACAACGATTAATATCGCAGTTAAACTAACGACAGGTCATTTGTTACGGCAATATTACGGAACTGAGGCGGTGCAGTACAGACCTAGTGAATGTACATGTGTGCTCTAAAGTGTTTGCTTGTGAAAGGTTATGAAACAATTCTGGAGTATGTAAAAATATCTCTGGACAACTCCCACACGGTCATCTGATCCCAAACTAAGCAGAGCGTGTACTATTGTAACCAGACAATTGATAAACATACTTATATTTTGTAATTTATAAATACATACAGGTTGGTAATCGAACCCACGCCCTCCACGGCTTAGCAGTCAGGGTCACTAACCACCAGACCAACTGGTTCGTCAATGTATATTGATTCAATACTGTACGGCTCCAATTGAAAATAAACTTCACGATGAAAATAAAGCGTTTCCAAATTTTGGTGTGTATACGAATTTTTTGTATCGGTCTATGTATTTAAGTAGTAAATGTTTTTATGTCAAAGATACATTTCACGGGTTTTTTGGTCCAGTAGTATGTGACTCAGGCTGCTAGTCCGGAGGTCGTGGTTTGGTTCCCCGCAAGGACAAAGTCTGTGTGTGTAACTTATTTTATATTATAACTAGCTTTTGCCCGCGGCTTCGCTCGCGTTAAAAAGAGACAAAAAGTAGCCTATGTTACTCTCCATCCCTTCAACTATCTCCACTTAAAAAATCACGTCAATTCGTCGCTCCATTTTGCCGTGAAAGAAAGACAAACAGACAGACAGACAGACAGACAGACACACTTTCCCATTTATAATATTAGTATGGATGGATATTATTTAAGTTCATAAACATATATTTTCTTAAAATTGCGCTCACATTTTCTATTAACCACTTCACACAACTGCGCGCCTAGTACTTTTGATTGATTTAAGTACTAAGTATCTCAGTATTTTAAATTTTCTCACATTGTCACTTCACAGTACTGCGCTCCTAGTACTATTGTTCTCTTAAGTTTTCAATCTTTAATTGAATTTAGAATTAACTATAGGGGAAAATGATTCATCTTTTATTATTATGTTCTCGTCGATTTTTCATTATTTTTAAGATGTATTCTGCTATTCGGGGCGGGGACAAATCCAACGAACCAAAAACCATGAAAATTGGTCTAGCCGATCTCGAGTTATAAGTGTTGTAACAAACCCGACTTTGTTTTATATATATATATAGATATATGTGTTTATAAATTATAGAAGTATGTACAACTGTTGTGTGGTTACCATAGTACAAGCTTACATCGTAGGAAAAAACTTTTTAAATCTTTCAATGAAATTTTGTAGCTAGGAACTATACTAACACACCTCCACGGTTAAATAAATCAGATACTTCTCAACAAAAACACCAAACAACTTTGCCCCCAACTGTACCCAGTAACAAATGATTTAACCACACGTCTTCACGTCCACGAATCATATCTACCCGTATTTACATTCGGTTTCTTCAGCCGCAACCGTTTTGATTTATTACCACGTACAGTACGTCGTTTATATCGTACAATAACGGATGCAAGCCGACGGTAAATTAGTTTTTGCCCGGTAACTACGTGAAGGAAAAGGATAGTTAGTCATTTCTGTGGTATGCGTGTGTTTGATTGATATTCCTTGCATTAGAGGGCTCTTTATCGTGGTATAGGACAAGTAAAGAGCCTACACCTTCTTTAAATTAAACACTCTTGGAGCATTGTCTTAGCAATTGGCTGTCCCAGATCTGATTTCTGGACAGAACAAACATTAAAATAATTGAAGTACTTGAAATTTTGAATCATACTGTGGAGAGATGTAATCTATATTATATTCCTTGGTCACTTAGCAACTGGAAAATGACTTGACCGATTTAATTTTTCTAATCTTTTCTAAAACTTTTTAAAAGGATCTTAGGGAACAAAAAAGAAAAAAATAAAAAAATCTGAAACGATCAAAGACTATTTTTATCAGTATTTCTTACAATATCATACCATAATACCAACATACACCTAAAATTATATAAATAGCTTCACATAAATAAATAAACTTCAATTTTAGCTTGCTCATGTTACAATGTCACACGCAGGGCATACCTTTTCATTAAACTGTCATTACACAGATTAATTAACTCTGTAGTGTTTAATAAACACGAAACATAATAAATTTATTAATAAAGAGAAGCTATTTTGATTTATATATTTGTGATATATGGAGTTATGAGAATATATCGTGTGCCCAGTAACTGGGTTGTGGAGGTCTGATAGGCAGTCGCTTCACGTAAAACACTGGTATCTAGCTGAATCCGGTGAGGCTGGAAGCCGACCCTAACATAGTTGGGAAAAGGCTAGGGAGATGATATGGAGTTATGAGAATAAGTTTATCATGGACGTATATACAAGGTTTACTAGTAACTCAACGTATACCTATTTAATTTTTTTAAAGTATGATTAGAATCAAACAAATTAAGCCACCGAATGTTCTACCAGCATTCTGTAGTTTATGAGTTAGCCAGATTTTTAGTTTGTATGAACAGAATGAGATTTAAACATTTGAAGGCAAATTGGACGTTATTTACGGTGCGACATAATTATGCTATAACTTCAACAAAAATAATGTCTTAGTACAGTCACGTCGTAAATGATTTTCGAAATGGCTAGGACCAGTGATCCAGTGGGTACTTACATCTGCGTATCGGGAAACACTAGGAAACCAAAACCCCCTGTTTTGGTTTCCTAGTGTTTTTGGAACTATCTATTAAGATTTTTTAAATACCCAAGCGCAATTTGGCTGTAGGTACAGTAATACTCTTTGAATGAAAAGCGATTTTTTGGTGGACCTCTGACCTCTGAATTTTTACTGACAAACTGTCATAAGCCCGAATATATGAAAACAAAAATACTCCAATTTTGAGTTCGAATCGTATTTAGTAATGATGTCATTCCTTTCATCCTTAACACAGTGTATTGCATTACCTGGTAACCGAGTTGAGGAGCTCAAATAGCTCGTCCCTCAAATAAAATACGGTTACCAACTGCAAGGGTATTCCATGTAAGGTAGATTTGAAGCCGATAGTCAATAGTCAAATCATATATTTTCATTAGACCAAAAAGGCACTTTGAAACGTCATTTACAAAACAAAAGTGAATCTAGTTGTTTTGTACAATGGGCAAGAAACTCCATACTTAACCGCCGATGATAAACATAGTTGGGAAAAGGTAGATGATGAGAATATAGTGTCTATAAACAAGTTTATGGTTCGTGTGAAGTTGGAAATAAGTTTATGATTTATTAGCAGCTAGAGGCCCGGTCTGGTTTCGTGAAATTCTAAAATATGTTCTCGCGAAAACCTACGAACGTCTGCACTTTGCAGTTTTGCATTACAGCGGGCGCTCACATATATTATTTTGTAATAGAGTAGCTGTTGCCAACGAAAGTTGTTGTTGATGCGAGAAATGCGCGCGTGGTTATTCTTTGAAAATGATGGGTTGAATTTTCTGAAACAAAATTTTAATTGACAAAATGTGAATTAGATTCCTCACTGCTTGCGAACAACCCTCCACAGACAACGATTTTATAATGTAACTTACAAACTACTTAAATAATAAATTATCTAATTAAAAACCTATTGTTCTTTCTCCTCTCTACTAATATATATGATTGATAAAAAATAATAATGTGAAAAAAAAATATAAGAATATTTCCTTGAATCGAAACAGGATACTAACTTTTGTTGCGATTCTTAACACAAATTTTCTACCATAGAAAAAGAACTGAAGCTAGAACATTACCTCAAACGAAAGTAACAACAATAGTTCGGAAAAAATTCCACCATTTAAATAGTCTGACCTTTCAAAATCAGAACAAAAAGGCCATTCTTACAATCAGTGACAATAAATAAAGGTAAAAGATATGAAAAGAAAAGCTTTTGAATTTACATTCGGCATACCATTACTACAATGGACTATTATTTATGTCTAGACGTATAATGGCTTATGTCAAGTGGTCGTGCAAATGGGCCTTTTGAGAACCGCCTAAAGGTTAATATTATATGAAGTTTCGTTTTTGTATTCGATGATAATAAGTTGGAAAATGGGTCGCTTTATTGTTTTTTGACTGTGATGTTGATATAATAATATGTATAATGGATGACAGTTAAAAAATGCAATGTAAAAAAATGTTGAATTGAAACATTATTTATACATTTGATAGTAAATAACGATGCTATAAAACAATAATGTTACACAACATTACACTAGAACGCAACCGGAAATTATCAGCAAAAAAATAACGGCATTTTAAAGCTACAGGATATTTTTTGTTAGCTTTTGACTTCCGTAAGAGTCAATATTGGTCATAGAAGATTAAAAAAAATAACCTATATACTTCCTTGGGGGTTTAAGTTTACTCCGCAACTTTCTTCTAAATTCGTTCAGTGGTGTAGCCGTAAAATCGTGACAGACATACTTACTTTCGCATTTATATTATCCGCGTTATGTGTGATGTGATGTAGCCTATGTCTTTTTCTGATGTAAAAGCTTTAGAGTTCTATTAAAATCCGTTTAGTAGTTGTTCCGTGAGCGAGTAACAAACACACATACAAATTCACATTTCTAATATTAGTAGAAAATCCTAACACAAAAGCAATCTAAAATCAATCAAACACAAACCCTCCACTTAAACACCAACAAAACAAAACAAATCAAAAAACATTTACAAAACAAAATCGGAATAATTCGCCCGTAAACAACATGTAAAAACATGTTCAAATTCGACGCGTAATTTACTCGCGTGTTAATTTACGCATTTTTACGCAGTGACGCGGTTGTGCGCCGGCCCTTACGCGGCCCGGTGATATATTGTGACAGCTTTAACGCCATTTTACGGTTAAGGTGCGTCCTGTATCAACTGAGTGCGGTTATTTATTGACTTGTTAAGATTTTTGTGTTTGTTGGGATTGGTATCTTTATAATAAAGTAGTATTATAGTGTGATAGTGATAGTGTTTAGTTTTTAGGAGTTGTGAGTGGTACAAATATTTTTATATTTCATCTGCCCCAAACAAGCAAGCTACCAGTTTAACTTACTTGCTAATGCAAGCTAAGTATGTAGTACTATGTAAATAATAGCTAGAAGGTTTTTCCAGCCCCCACAGTACCTACACACTACCACAAAGCCAAAAACAAAACAGTTTTCCCAAACTAGAAAATATTAAAAAGAAAAAGATCTCAATACTTTTACTATTAGGATGATCTGTGACATAGGTTTCCTTTTAGGTCAAAAAAGATCCTATAAATAATAAAATATGTCATATTGTAGTCGTTAGGAGGTAGTCCTGCCATTCATACTAGGGTCGAAAAGTCCTTCAATATCCCATTTCTGCTTGGACCATTAGGAATACATTTAGGTAAACGATTTTCTGGATTGGTATTCTTGTAACTTACCTATTGGGTGTTCTTCTCGCATGTAAATAGCTTACAAAAAGGGGATTAATAACTAATGCAGTATTGCTTTCCTATACTAATATTATAAACAGGTAAACTTTGTTTATTTGATTGTAATGAAAACAAAAACTACTGGACCGATTTTAAAAATTCTTTCACCATTCGAAAGCTACACTGTCCACAAGTAACATAGGCTATAATATAATATCACGCTATGTTCTACGGGAGCGAGGCAGTAACCAAAAACCTAATGTTACGTGGGTGAAACCGCGAGCAACAGCTAGTGTTATTATATAACTATTTATCTGTTGCTCTTAACTTCGTTTGCGCAAATAGTAATTGTATACCCTGTACCGAGTGTGAAAAAGGAATAATAGAGCTCTCTATCAATAAAAAAAAATCATCAAAAAAATAAAATTTGTAAAATTTTATAATTATTCCTGGACATTAGTTTCTACAAAAAAAAAAGATAATTTTCACCGCTTATAAAATAATATTAGTGTAGAACAAACATAAAATAAATAGCATTACTTGCTTTATATTCGCTTGGACAAAGCAGATTCTAATTTAGACTTCCAAGTGTTATCTTTATACCTTTAATTAAGATTGTTTCAGTTGTAAAGCCGTGAAAACGTTATAGCGAGACAGAAATACAAACGAGTTGCTTTACGTAATTATTTACTTCACATTGACAGAGAAGAATAATATATTTAGACTGTGTGTGTGAAGATAAGAAAAGTGTAATTTATTTAGATTGTGCCACTGAGTAATCTTGAAAAAAAGTCCCGTCTATAAGTTGGGGGTTTGATTTCCGCCCGGGACCAACATTTCATAGACATACTGACATTTGTGCTGAGACTATCTATTTATTTTTGTTTACAAATACATAAACTTATTATGTATTTGTAAACCCCATCACGATACAAGATAACCTTCTACTGTACGGTGACTTTTGTTTACAATATAGGCAGTGCAAAATACCAAAGAAAAAACTCTTGCCATATTCACAATGTCCCACTAACCTATATACCAACCACAAGTTCATTGTAAAGCACCGAAATATATTCAAAACCGACGAACATAAATTTGAATATATACGATCTTCAGCAATCACAACATAACTGCTTTCTTTTATTTTCGGAACAAAGTTGAACGGAATGTTAATTTTTATTTACTTAATGTGATCGGTTTTTACCTAAGTGTAACTTTCTATTTTACTGAATTATTGGCACGCTACAAATATTCAAAGACTGCCAAAATATTTTGCTTATTTTGCTTGTACCAGATTTGCACTAAAGTTACATTTTTTTTTAAATATATGGTATTTAAGGAGGCCAATGGCCCCAAATGCGAATGGGACCAAGTGCGAATGAAACCAAGTTTGAAAGGGACCAACTGCGAACGCGGTACGAAGTGCGAATGGAACCCGCAGTGCGAATGGCGCTAAGTGCAAATGGGACCAAGTGCCAATGAGAACAAGTATTACGAAAGGGACCTACTGTACGCGGTACAAAGTGCGAATGGGATGAAGTGCAAATAACCCCCTTAAATGTCGTATAAGCTTGCAATGTCAAGTGGTAGAATGCTATATACAGAAGGTAATGATGATATATATTATATTGGATAGCCTTGAGACGAGTCGTTTCACTGCATGCGATCACTTGGTACAAGCCAAGCGTCGACTAAGTGCATCGACATGCAAAGAGCTAACTATGGGAAACTAACATAGAACGGGAAACAGTATACATTCCACTTGTTGAATGCAAACTTAAAAGGCGGTTCTTGGGTCACTTTCGGGTCACTGCACTGGTGCGTCAAATACGATATACTCGCATTATCCAAATTCCAGAATTAACTGATATTTATTAGCTATCCGCGGTGACCTGATATACTAGTGTGGAGGTTTCTATGTAATTTAAAGAGATTAAATTTGGACTGCAAATATAAGAAATCGACATCTACTGGCTAATATTTTTCGGCATAAATAAACCATTATTCAACCGCTACAGTCTAGTCAATCCGTACTATCCGTACTAATATTATAAATGCGAAAGTAACTCTGTCTGTCTCTTCTTCAGGCCTAAACCACTGTATCGATTTGAACGAAATTTGGTACAGATATAGTCTGGAATGGAATAGTTTTCATCCCGGAAATCCTCCGGGAACGGGAACTATTGTTCCGGACGAAGTCGCGGGCAAAAGCTAGTTGGAAATATAACACAGAATGCTAAAAGCTACACCAGAACCCACAATACCGACTCCTGAATTAATAATAAAACTAATTTTAGGCAACTCATAAAAACTTTGATCATTCAATTTGTTGAGGGCAAAAAAAAACTCAATTCAGTTTATTGCCCGTGCTCAATGGCTACGGCGTAGCGGCGTAGCAGCGTAGCACCGTAGCACCGTAGCGGTTGCTCGTAGAGGCGGCCAACCGTAAAACGGCCTGTCGTAAATAACGGGCCGGGTTACAATAAATGAATAATTATCGGATGGTTACCGTTTTACGGCGCAGAGTGGCTTTCAGGTAAAAGCCTCCTTTTGATGGGAAATCAGGTGATAGATAATGATAGCTTAATTGGAAGGATAAAATTGCCTTTTAGCCTTAATTATGGGGTGTCAGAATTTTTTAAGTTGAAATTTCCTAGTGAATGCTTTAAATAATTAATGGTTGATTTACGTCGGATTTTTTATCCGAGGTATTAAATCGCTGACAAGTCAAGATAATGGCCATTAATTAAGTCGTAACGAATTGAAGTAATTGTAACTGACCTGTAAATGTAATTTAATACGTAAGAAAATTATTGTTTTATTGCTCCACTTACTTCTTAATAAACAGTGTTATTAATATTTTTTTTATACACATCTATTAATGTGTTTCTAATTAGTTAAGTGTGTTGTGTAGGGGGCGCCTACCTAAAATACTGCATATGGAAAGTTGTTGATGTTATGTTGATCTAATCTGGGTGCAAAAATTATTTATTTCTTAAAAAAGAAATCTGCATTAAAGTCTTACTAGTTCGGACCATTGCTATAGTTTGCTATTAGCAGTGGAGGAAAGACAACATTATTATTTAAATAATTTAATATTTATACCCATTACACTATCATCATCTGCATGAGCAAAGCCAACAACTC
Source organism: Athetis lepigone (assembly GCA_033675125.1). Taxonomy (NCBI): domain Eukaryota; kingdom Metazoa; phylum Arthropoda; class Insecta; order Lepidoptera; family Noctuidae; genus Athetis; species Athetis lepigone. The sequence continues at coordinate 4,162,375 of CM066217.1, forward strand.
CTTAGAACAGTCATAATCCATACTAATATTATAAATGGGAAAGTGTGTCTGTCTGTCTGTCTGTTTGTCTTTCTTTCACGGCAAAACGGAGCGACGGATTGACGTGATTTTTTAAGTGGAGATAGTTGAAGGGATGGAGAGCAACATAGGCTATTTTTTGTCTCTTTCTAACGCGAGCGAAGCTGCGGGCAGAAGCTAATAGTCATCTATAAATCACTTCACAACCGATTCAATACTAAACACATTCATTACCACATTCATTACACACCTAAACACATTCATTCACCCAAACATATTCATTATATGCCATTAATTTTTGTCTAGAAAACAATCTACAATCTGCAACTACCGCGGGATTAATAGGTCAAGCGCGAAACAACATAAATCAGGCGGACGCTAAACGAATAATTGATGGTACAAATGGATCCCCCCCCCCCCCTCCCCTTCTAACACGCAAAAGCTAAGCGAATTAATTATCAACGGAGCCTGTATGGGATATACGAGATAATGTGGAGTGGGTGTGAATGTGTGTGGGGTGTGAATGTGTGTGGGGTGTGAATGTGTGGGTGTGTAGGTGTGATGTTTTCATATTTGGAGTGGGTGTGAGGTGTGTTTTATTGGTGTTGTTGCTTACTATTTTAAAATGTTTCTTAATTTTAATCACGAGGAAACTTTAAAATAATAAAATAATATGTGTAAGGTAATCATCATCTCGTTTCGGGCCAGCTTCAAGCCTACCCAGATTCATCTGTTTACCAGTGCTTTCTGACCTCCACAACCCAGTTACTGGGCGACACAGTACTCCTAAATTAGACTGGCCAAATGGACCAGCAAGTATCAATGTATTTTTGATATATATTTCTGGGACATTACTGACATCAGTAAAGTCAAGAGACCTAAAACTCCTAAACATACACCTGAAATGACAATCTACTAAAAACAATTACAATAAAATAATTTTCAAAGAATTTACCAAGTCAAAGTAAAAGATTATAATCTAATGAGATTTTTTTCTAGTCCCCAGCTTTAATTCCGAGTAGAAATTCGGCGTGCGATCAAAATTCCTGTCTCGTACGTAATTTAAGGAGAGGTGAGGCCAAACGTCAGTTTTTATTCAGAGTTCCCTTTCCTTGACTGTTAAATAAGATTGTTTTTTACTTTGTCGATTAGATGCTTACGTGTTTGTGGGTCAATGCTGTAAAACTTGTAAAGGTAAAATGAAGAGGCATTTTAAATGGGTAAACAAGGCGTCCCGAATGTATGGACTCCGTGTGTAGTAGTGCTTGCTACGCCGTAGATCGTAGTAAGATGTAGAGATACTTAATAAAATGTCAGATTACGTCTTTCAACTTAATTTATTGGTGATTTTATACATTTTTTTTACACTATCTGCAGATTTTAAAATAGTCAAATAATATAAAACACATATTTACTATAAAGCTGAAGAATTTGTTTGTTTGCTTGATTGAACGCGCTAATTTCAAGAACATCGAGTCTGATTTGAAATAATCTCTTTATTTTGTAGTAGCCCATTTATCGAGAAAGGCTTTATAAATAATATGACTCCTATCACAGAAGAACAGAGAAGTAACCAAATTTAAAACTGCAAGGGACCGCTTGTTATCTACACAAAAACAGCCAAACAACTATTTATCACACTATCAAGACTTACCTGACGAAACTTCGGCCATCATTCCCCCTTTAAAACATTGACGTGCTAACAAGATCTGAGGAACCGCGAAGACAAACACAAATTACCAACATCAACATGAATTAATTATTGTTTAAACAATAAGCGTCTTAATGAAACCTATCCCATGGCACAAGGGGTACGGGAATGGGATCTCAATTAGACCCCATAAACACCCTATTTGTTATGTTGTACCGATAGCAAGCTAAGTCAATCTCTTGATCAAACACGAGTTAAATTTGAATGGAACAATTTAATATGACTTTAAAGTTGGTGTACACAGTTTTAAGAGTAAAAGTTTTGTATCTTTTGTTTAAGTTGCTGTGTGACCTTTTAGGTTCCTACTAATAAACTATTTTATATGATAATATCAGTGTAAAGTAGACTGATGGAAAAAAGAATGGACGGAATGTGAAAAAGTTATGAAGAATGATATTAAATAAAATGAGAACACAAAACAAACTTTTCTTTTAAATTGTAACGCATAATCACAGTAAACAGAGAACGCACTTGACATTATAAAATGAAGAAAAATAAAATATTCTTGACCAAAACACTTAACAGTGCAAGTACTTGTATACAAATATGACGGCAGCTATCATCATAAATGCTTTACTAACCAGTAATATGAACGATGACGATAATAAGACCAAAATTTTATCAAAAACGTTCGTTTTTCACAACAATTTTTATTTAGTTTACTATCTGTGCGAGACAAACAGTGTTACTTTCGCATTTGTAATATTTGTAAGTATAGATGAGCTTTATTCATTTTAAAACGGCGGTGCTAATTATGCTAGTTATGTAAAGTTTCACTATTAAATTGTAATACAATACAATTCAACAAAATACAATGCTATTACTAGTCGATAGGTGAACTAATTAAATTCATTGGTAATGCATACTTATGCAAGATGCATATATTTGCGCAAACATACCGTAAAGCTGGGCATTGAAGGTCATTTTACCGCGTCAGCATTGTCTTACAACATCTATTAGCTGTTAAACTACATTTAAAAACAGAATTAAATAAAACCCCAAAATTCATCCAAACATTCACACATCTTTGAGCGTTTAATTAGAAATCCTCACATACGCTAAGTGACCAAATATTTAAATGCCAAACACTGGATAGCGGTTGTGCAAATAATTCTCAAATTGAATAAAACTATTCTGAGCTTGTTCGTAGAGTTCCGTACGGTGATTTGATGCCTCGAGGCGAGCGAACGGGGACCCGACGAGTCCCGACAACTACCGAAGTTACACGAAGCCAAGACAAACTAGGCGGTATATTTGATTTGTAGTTTTTGCGTGTAGTGGTTTAATAAGTGTAATTTGATTCATGGGTGTGTGATATGAATTAATTAATGAATGTGGGAATTTGTATTCGAGCTTAAGTTTTTCTTTTTTTATTTCAGGGCTTAGTAGTCTTGCTGTAATTTTCGAATCATAGAAAACGTTTGGCTCATCACGCATATTTTTTAAATATTTTTTTTTAAGTTAATACTTATAGAAACTGATTATTAAAATATTGAAAAATTATCATTTTTAATTACCCAGATTATTTTTAATACCACCAACAGATCCGGTACTGTGGCATGTAATGGTAAACAAAATATTTTGAGTACGTCAAATTGTGTGATAACATAAATATGACACCAATTTTAAATAGTTATGTTAAATATCTGTTTACATTCATTCATGCATTCTACTATTACTACTTATATTTATAATTATGTTTATTACAGTATTATGCTAAGCACACCTTTATGTTACTATGTAGTTAAGGTTATTTCCAGACGTCAGGCAATAAATAACGTGCTAAGCCTTATGTGCTAGTCTACGATGTAACTAAACGTCTGTTGAAATAACCAAACGAAGTGCACACACGCTTGACGACGACCACAATACGTGAACTGTTGGAGGCACGTGGTGGCCACAGTGTAAGAAAGAACAGTAAGTCTGCTTCGAACAGGAATTGTTGGGTACTATCGACAAATTGGAATCATGAGCCATTTTGATGATAAATCGCTTGAAACTGTCAAAATAACAAGACGTGTCGAGTGACATTTTAATAAATAATGTATTTGAATCTCGGTAAGAATATAGGCTTATGATGGGTCATGAATCCAATTTGTCGATTGGACATAAAAAACTCACCACACATGGCGTGAATTTACTAGGCAGCGAGCTATAATGTCATCTAAGCTATTACAACTGACAGAAGCAAATATTGAATGTATTGCGTCGTATGCATTCAATATTTATAATCACACCACAAAAACATTAAATTATTTTTTATTTCAATTCGTCAAAAAGTGCATAAGGACTTCATTTACAAGAACGAAGAATTGAATCTAGTTACCTATTCCAAAAGATGTCTTCATCTCAAAGATGGCAACGCATCTGCGAGACCTGTGGTGTAGCAAATGTCACCTAAATTTGAGTGTTTAGGTGAAACGTCAGATTATCTGCCACAAAATGACATAAAAACGCTTTCTATTGAAACAAATGCACAAGAAACACCAAACATACTTTGTAAAAGCAAAAGTCTTTAAATTATCCATACTTCCATACTAATATTATAAATGCGAAAGTCTGTTTATATTTTATTTCTATGAAATAAATTGTATAAAAGTTATCCATGTCCTATACCTTCTCCACGTATCTTTGCACAGTGAAAACGTATAAAAGCGTAGCGTGTTACAGTCCAAGCAACGCACGCTAATTGACAGATTGAGTGAGCAGCCACTCTGTACCATCGATGGTGTAGGGTGAGCACACCGCCGATGCATGTAGAAACTCTTATAAGTGGGCAGATTAAAAATACATTAATACGTAAGTGGAAGGGGATTGTAATGGAATGAGAGATGGAGAAATTAGAAATGATAAAAGGTGGATGCTGATGCACTGCTGATGGTGAGGTTGTGTTTTTAATTAAAAAGTGGGAATAATATATTTTTTTGGACAAAATTGTCCTATAATAGTTGTTTTTATTTTGTTGTAAGTGTGTTTAAAAACATATAAAGTACAAATACAAATAACCTCGGTATAAAAAACACTATGGGTCGAATCGATAACACGAGGACACCGAGCCGCAGTGCTACACGTTTTTTTTTTCAATTTAAAAACGGTTCATTTCGTAAATTCACATCGGTTGTGACTCACATTCACAAAAACTTTACAATACTTATTGTATTTAAAAAACTTTTACTGTATTTTTTAACCTTTGCTGTATTCCAACCATATTTTATAAATTGAGCCTCCAAAAAAATTAAGTATATTTTCCCACACTTTTCTATTCTAAAGTGTTTTTCCTACACAATTATTAACATTACCTGTTTTATCACTAAAGATTGATAACAAGCTTTCTAGATGTTTATATGCGGAAACATTTAAATGGTTCTCAGTTGTTTATACCTGTTTCTACTCTGTATTAATACACTGTATGTTTTCCCAATAAAATAAAATAAATAAATAAATAAATTGAATGTCCAAACTAACCTCAAACACATGGTAACCCTCTTACGTGCTACAGTACGGGCGTCGAAGGTAATGCGAACGATTTCATTCGGTAGGTACACAGTATCGAAATGATTCGATTGTTATCGATTGTACGAGCCGTCTCAATTCGATTATTTTAAATAAGCGCCAGGTGATCCGAATGACGAATACGGTACGAAGAATTGATCAAGTGTGTTCGTTATTTTGATTGATTGCCACTTTTTTGTGATGGTCTTGATGAGTGATTGTTTGCTGCGTTGCGTGACGTGGGTTCAATTCTCACACAGGAAAATTATTTTGTAAGGCCTACTAGGGTTTAGAGTGTTGCTTTTTGAGTATGTGAGTTTGTGTTTGAAAATGCACCCATACACAGGAAGAAAGTCGTGATATGAAAACATTGTGACCTAAATGCGTTGTCTACGTTTTTGATGTTCTAAAAATGTTGATACTAATTCTTTGACAACACTATAAAATCAACCAACATAATATTTGGTAGATAACGTAGGAATAAAACGATTATGATCGCAAATGAAAATAATATGCTTTCCAAAACATACAATGAGATTATATGCCAAACTGAAACTCAACTCAAACTCAAATAATTTTTTTCTAATAGTCCATTTAAAAGGCATTTTAGAACGTCAAAAACAAAGAAAATGAATCTAGTTGAGTTGAATCCAAAAATTAGAGAACACAATATCAATATTAGTTTGGATAATACAACAAGGGTATCCATATCCTTTGGCTCCAATCAGGTTTCCAATAATAACAAACAATGGACGAAAATAATTGGGATATACGAGACGCGGCTAAAACACATTGACACGGTGCAAAATATCCACACCGCCACAGGGTAAGCAAAGTCAGAAGGTTTAGTTTATGCAAGGATTAAAATATGGTATATTGAAATGTAAAACTAGAATGTAATGATAGTAATTATAGCCCTTAGTATTTATTATAATTACGTAAGTTATATTTAAGTAAAAAAGAAAAAAAAAAAACAATACGGCTGGTACTTTTAAAGATTAGTGCGTTCAACGAGGTAAGCAGAAAGTCTTAAGCTATTTGCAATATACAGCTAAACCAATGTTCTATGCTAAGTAACGTATAATTACCGCGGCCTGACACACTCGCAGATTTATAGAAGACAGGGCTGAAATATTTCTAGATAATACTTTATCATAAACAACAATATTTCAGTTCCAGAAACGTAAAATAAAATACCCTTCAAGGTCATTTCCACTGTTCTATAGAAATTGTGGCAGAGCCTATTGTATAAACTTCCCATTCCGGACTATTGACCTTCTGCAATTTCACACTTTGTGGTCTCAAGCCCAATATTATACAGGGGTGGGCTATACATCCCTGAAGTGGGGGGTTGGTGCGAGTTTATTTTCAATTCCGACAACAATACGCTGTTTTTCTCACAAACTACCCACTTAAATATAATGCGGCCGATACGGAGAGCAGTGGAGCGTTTTTATTCGCGCTTTTAGAGGATGCATCTCATAGGCGTCAACGGTTTTAGTACCTAAGACAGTGTATCCCTTATGTGCTAACTTTTAATCCGGATTTATTATATAAAAACCTGAATATTGAAGTAGATTATACTGTAAAGTAACTCACATGAAAACTAATTAAATTTTGCGTCATAATATCTTAGAACCTTCCAATAAAACAGGTAAATTTTCATTAGAAAATACAAGATTTTTTGCCGAAAACTCTCCAACCTCTGTACTCTTATGACATGTACCACGCTATACTTCAAGTCCCCCAAGGATGTATTTTATTTAGAAATATTGTTTTGGGACACACGGACTCAACGATAGGCGTTCTTGCTCAGATACGGCAGGTATTGAGTTAGGGTACACTATAGAAAGGTCAACACAGAAAACCCACAATGGCGGCAGGCAATAAATAAAAAACAAGATAAAAATAACACGGGAAAAAAGTGGTGTTATTATGGTTCCGTTTTTAATTTTGGGGTACAGAACCAGGCGGAATTTGAGACACTTTGTTTCTTCGTTTGGATTTTTAGTTTAGTTTCTGTCTTTCAGATATCGATGGGTCAATTTATTTTTAACGCACCAATTTTAATGTCCGATCCACGAAAACAAGCAAAAATAATCCTTTAGTAAGACTTGAAAAATTAATCAGTGTCAAATATCACAGCCTTTCTGTGTAAGCAATCATTACACAGAAAGGCTGTAAAACTATACATTAGATTAAATAAATAAATATCTTGGGACAACTCACACACGGTCATCTGATCCCAAACTAAGCAGAGCTTTTACTATGTAACCAGACAACTGATAAACATACTTATATAATTTACAAATACATACATATTATAGATAAATCACACCCAGACACAGAACAAACATTAGTGCTCATCACACAAAGTTTATCCTGGGTGGGAATCGAACCCACGACCTCCGGCTTAGCAATCAGGGTTACTAACCACTAGACCAACAGGCCCGTCAAACACACTAATGGCGAGATAAATAGACGTTACAAAGCACTGACTTTGGCTTAGCACTATAGCTGTCACTGTTACACAACTGCCAAACGTCAAGTGCACGATAGAGACGGAACATGGCTAAGCCAAAGCCAGTGCTCGTCTATTTATCTCGCCAATAGTATATCAACATACTATGTTATCCAGGAGCGAAGCAGTACCCAAATCCCAAATTAAACCAGGTTGAAACCGCGGAAATGAGCTTGAGCTAAATAAATTTCAAGACATTCTTTATGTGCTTCCCTTATCGCGTGTGCCAAGTTAAACTTCTGCTTACTTTATGTACTGTGGTAAAGAAATGGCGAAGGTTAGAAAAGGTAGCAATTTAAACTCACCTATGCACGATATATTTGTGGTTCTTCGGGCACACTTTACGGCGTGAATGGGTCGCTTTATGTGTTCGAGTGATTTAATGATGTTAGTTTTGTGTTATATCGCCATTTATTTTTGATATTAGTTTTTTTATTGGTTTTTTTGGGGAACGGAAATATTAGGTTCCATATTTTAGGTGGCTTTTTTAGAGATAAGTAGTTTTTTTGTTACACGTCGGTGCTATGTTAAATCTTTGTATCAAGGCTTTCACTAACTCACACGTGTGTAATCTGTATTTTCAATAGCATTGCATTAAAATACTCAAAAAAATTATGAAGTATGAACAAAGTGTAAAGATAAAAAAAAAAACAAAAACCTATTTCAATAAACTAATTCAATTAGCTTATGACAATCCGCAATAACTTTGTGTCAGCCATTACTTTTAAAATGAGATCAATATTTTTTTACAAACACACTTTTCATCTGTGTAATATAGATTCCAAAAGAAATAACTTTGATTAAACGACACTGACTAAATTCACGCCGCACCATGCACTCGCATTGGTCACCACGAGTCACGTGCGAGTGGCAGAGCTCTATTCCTATCACTGTCGCACAACTTTCAAACTACTTTTACAAGACAAAGACAAAACACAACTCACCCAAACTACGCAATATATCCTCAGATCAAACTCATTACTCATATTTCAATAAAAATTTGGAAACCAATTTCTTATCAACACCTCTGTAATACCGTAAAAGTTTTCCTGCAAACAAAATAAAAAGTGACAACATCCTACAGCCCTTTGTATTCAAATGCTCAGGTATCGACAAGGGCTCCAGTGTTGAAAGGAGCAATTTAGAGCTCGTCGATCTAAGACGTATGCGGTTTCTGGGAAAAGGGAATCGAATGAATCTTATGTGAGTGAGTGAACGAATGGTTTATGTGAGCTGGTTGAATAAGTAATGCAAGAGTTGGTACCTATTGGGCGCGGGATAACTGGATTCCTATCTTTTCTAGATTGATCTGATTTTGATAGGTCTGTTAGTCTAGGTTTTCCGTTTTTTAATATATGTAAGCTCTTTGTAGGTACATTTATGAGATATTTTCATTTAAACCTTCTAAAGATAATGGTAAAACCAAACTGTTGCATTACAATCGATTTTTGGATATTTACCCCTGAGGGATAAAACAGCGCAGGATGTTTATAAAAAATTAGGCGGGTAAAACCGTAGAACTCAGCTAATACTTTCATTAAATCATAAAAAAATACAGTTACGTTCGACATCCATACTAATCTTATAAATGGGAAAGTGTGTCTGTCTGTATGTTTGTCTTTCTTTCACGGCAAATCAGAGCGACGAATTGACGTGATTTTTAAGTGGAGATAGGTTAAGGGATGGAGAGTAACATAGGCTACTTTTTGTCTCTTTTTAACGCGAGGGAAGCCGCGGGCAAAAGCTAGTATTGTAATAAAACACAAAACGTCTCGAACAAAGAAAACAAAAAAGGCCCTACTCAAGTTAACAAAAAGGTGGAAACCATACTTGTAACGTTAGTCGCTTTCGCTGCGACTGTGCGACAGTATGCGACTTAATGATGTAAGAAATATGAGAAAGGCAGGGCCGGCGACAATGTGCTCTAATATTACACAGGCTGATGGCACGCGCTCTAGTTTGCTCTTTAATAATACAGCCGACGATGCCAGATAAAATTTCAAGGCGCCTAATATGATATGGTTGTATAGGCGCGCCTTTGTGTCGCTGCGATTTGTTATGATAAAAATATTTAAAAAATAGACATAAAAACAAAGCTTTTATTGCGTTATTTTTAATTTATTACATTTTTTTTTCATAATTTTGGGTGTTGTAATTATGTTTTTTTTTGTGCTTAGAAACTGATGGGCCACCTTATATTAAACAGTCACCACTGTTTCTAGACTTGTGCAACAGACGTCTTGTAAATACGACCCTGGCACCCTTTCAAACTAGAACACAGAAACATAGCTTTGCGGTAAAAACAGGTACCACGGACGATCTCCTTTACAAAAATTTCAACTTCTACTAAATTACGATAGTCAACTCATTATTTTCTCTAACAACCAGAATTTAATCTATAATCTACCCAACGTGCACACTCATCGCAGCGACACGCAGCCTAGTCTGAAGCGCCTTATAATAAGGTCGACTGCAAGCGAATTATTCGTTCCCCTTGTTGCCACAAGAGGTCGTAACCGGGTGCATTACTTTACCGAGCATTTTTGAGGCTTCCTTGAGACGTTCATAAGGTAGTAATAGGTGTAATATGAAAGGAGAAAATTCTATGCTCCTAGGGAATGAAGGAAAAAGTGAGGTAGGTCACGTTACGTCATTTCCTCGAGAGCACGAACTAATAAAGAGTTTATTTAATGAAGTTCACAGCGCAGTTTTATTAGCTGTTAAGTAATATTGCGGTGACTTTATTGCTTTTGAAAATATGATATCTTGGTTTCTACAAAGTAGAGTTTTTTTTTCAAATATGTACCGAATTTCGTTCATTATTTTGGCAACATCTTACGAGATAAATCGAGATTGCTGCTCTGTCTACCAATATAGCAGTGGCGTGCACAGGGTTTTATGACAGGGTAGGCAGCTTTTTTTCGAAAAAATAAAAAAGTTTTTCTATTGCCGAGATAGTAAAAAAACTCACTAGATGACCAGATGATTTAAAAGTATATTTATAAACTAAATACCTACCTACCTACTGGTTTGGTTTTGTAACAAAAGAAATAATTAAGTAAACCAACTCATTTAGAAATTAAATCTACACGCCTAACTTTTTTTAAATACGATTTTTGATGATAATAACTATTCAACCTTCGAACACACGTGATTCAAGTCAAGACACAATAGAAAGACAATAGCAACGCAACAGCCGGCTATCGCTTGGTCGTCGAATAGTTAAATAACAGACACGTAAATCAAAATAAGTAATTTCATTGTGTGTACACAAACACGCAGCGAGTAAATAATTTATTTCGTAAATTCGTAATTCTTACATTCACATAATAAATATACGGGTTATAGCTTTTACCTTTTCCCTGGGTTAATTCTCGTAATTCAGGTACACATCTCGATAGGTACACTTTCAATACCACATAGCTACCAACTTTTCAATAATTTCGTCATTCGTAAACCTAACATCGTAACTTGTAACAAACTCACATTGTCAACACAAACATGCACATTTATGAATGAGATTTAGGCAGAATCTAACTCTGCCTACAGCCGTTCTACGAGACGCCGCGCTGGCGCGCGCGCGCCTGTTACGAATGCGGCGCGAAATTTGATTGTACACTATGATTTATTGATGATTTACTCCTTTATGTTAGGGATTTTTACATTTTTTTTATTTGTTTCATATTTTTTAGTTTTAAAATATTAGGATTTACATCTACTGGTTCTGGGTGAATTGGTCTAGGGTCGGCAGTGCCTTTCTGCCTATAAGGACCGCACGTCCCTGCAATATAGGTATTAAAAGTCTTATACATCCGGCAAACTCAGAAATTGAAACGTCACCCGTCGTTTAAATTTTCTCAATTTTTATTTTTGTTCTATGTCACACTTCTTTTAAAGGGACGTGGTGTGCAATGTGCATCGTTGTGGCGCAATACAAAGTGTCACTCACAGAGTACATTACAATTTGATGTAGTCACTCATGCTCCAAACTGGATTTTAGGGGGCTTTGATTTGCATGCAGAATCATTAGCGAAGGCCGCTCATCGTCTCCCTAGTCTTTTTCCAACTATATACTGGGGTCGGCTTCTAGCCTAGCCGGATTCAGCTGGATACCAGTGTTCTATGAGAGGCGACTGCCTATCAGCCCTCCACAACCCCAGTTACTGGGAAACATGATACTAGGAGTATACATGATACTAGTTAGATTGGTCAAACTTTCATCAAACATCACGACAAAGGCTGGCGAAGGCTAGTAAAAAAACAAACACTAAAAACGACGAAATTCCTGACGACAGCACTATTGGCTTCCAGTTTTGTGACTCTTAAAGCGATCTCAACTCAGTGACCAAAGCATAATCCCATTATAAATATATTTCACAGCTATTTAAACAAGATATTAATGTTAATTCACTGAAGACAAAGATTAACGCAGACTCGAGGGCGGGAAAGAGGCGGAGGGATTTTTTACGATGTGATTACATAATACGATGTAATAAACAATATGGCGGTTTAAAAGTGTTTGTTTAGATGTTACAGCTAATTGAATTGGAGTTTTAAGATGTGATGGTGTTCTGATGCTTTCAAAAGCTCACTAGCTTTTGTGATGTGCTTTAATTTAAAATACAGACCTTCATTAAAAAACCGATAAAAAACAAAGACATGATCTATTTATTATTAATGATAGATTAGGATTACACATTATGCATTTCCTAGAATATCGCAAGAACGTGTACCAAACCTATCATCACATTTAAGCATCTATATTATTATGAGATAGTAAACTGACTGATTGGCTGGATGATATAACAACGCACAGCCCAAACCGCTAGTTCTGGTTGCGGAATGTGTATAATAGTTACCGTGACCCTAGACCATAAAAGGCAATCGAAGGAACATGAGTGGGTTTTAGTCAGTAAGAGTCTGACACGCCCTCCCGCCGCACCCAGTACGGGAGCAGTCATTGGATGATTTCCCACTCACCAAAAAAAAAAAAAACAAACCGCTAGTTCTAGAGACATGAAACTTGAAGTATAATATGATCTTTGTGAAGAGTTAGTAACCATTAGAAAGTTTTTTTGAATATTTGACCTTCATAGGGATAAATTGTGGCCGGAAGTATACTTCCATTCATGTGGGCGAAAGCTAGAAAATTGTACGCCACTAAAACCTCTTTAAATTTTTCACACCGTCACCGACACCACCAAAATTCACCGATACAGGCGCGAATCGACTTCAACCAATCACGCACTCTCTAGATTAAATCAAGGTAACCCTACCCATCTGCTAATCTCGTGCAAAGTAAACTGCGCGAACGAATTACTGTAATTACGTTCGGCTGTGCCCGCGGGGGATAATTTGTTGGTTTTCGGACCCTAGCGAAATGTAACACCAGCCGGGAACTGGGGTGAGCTCTGTGGGATCCTGCGGTGAAGGCTGGTCGTGCCACAGTCTATCTGACATTAACAGTAGTACAATTGTGCCGTAAATGTGATTGGATTTGAAAGTACCTTTTTTGCTTTGAAACGGCTGCCAAATGTGGATATGAGGATTTAACACAATACAATTATTATGCCTCAAGATTAGAGAAATATGGGAAGTAATGGCTTTCGATCAACAATGTAGCAAGTCTTTATTAAATAGTGTGCTTTAGAACATTTTTTAATAACCGACTTCTAAAAAAAGGAGGAGGTTCTCAATTCGGATGTTTGTATGTTTTTTTTTATGTTTGTTCGCGCATATCTCCGTCGTTTGCCAACCGATTTGAACAATTCTTTTTTTTTTGAAAGGGTAGACTTCCCAAATGGTCCCATTGTCATCAGGTCCAGGATCTGATGATGGTATCATGCCGAAATCGAGGGAACTCCTCAATTTTTATAGATAAACGTACGTTTTTTTTAAAGTTAATCTAAAACGTACTTGGGACTCTAACTAAAAAGTTTTTTTATGTAATAACAAAAAAAAAAGTCTGAATCGTCGCAGTTTCGGAACGGTGCTAGTAAAGTGTGAGGCTACCACATGTAAAATATTTTAAAGTTAAAATAATGACTAAAAATCTAAATATCTATCTAAATAAATCTTATTATGTCCAGGTGAAGAACAAACTTAGCCCCCATCCACAGAGGTGTTAAAGTATGTAAGCTAAGTATGGATTGTTTAAAAATCTGCCAACTTTGCCTTAAATTTGACCGCTAGACACGCCACTAGTCCCTAAGGAAAACCCCACACGAATGTTTTACAAAAAGTTCGTGTTGTTCGACTGTAAGAAATTAATTTAAGTGTACTGTGGTTGTTACGCTCGAAACGCACCGCTCGGGTTCTCTGTTTAGGCTGTTCTATGAAGTGCGAATGCGGCGCTTGGGATAAAAGTAGGTATGTCAAAAATCAAAAAGAAATAGAAGGCAGTTTTTAAGGATTCCTTAAGATAAAGGAGATTAGCAGTAATTAGCAGGTCGTGATGGCCCAGTGGATATGGCGCCCGCCTCTCGTGTAAGAGGTTGTGGGTTCGAATCCGGGCAAGTACCAATGTGACTTTTTCAATTCATATGTACTTTCTAAAGTTTATCTTAGACATCACTGACATCCCGCGCCTCGGAAAGCACGTAAAAAGCCGTTGGTCCCGGTTGTCATTCGTAGAACTTTGACAGTCCTTACTGGTTAGTCAGAAACTCTGACCAGTCTAACCAAGAGGTATCGTGTCGCCCAGTTACTGGGTTGTGGAGGTCAGATAGGCAGTCGCTTCCACGTAAAACACCGGTATCGAGCTGAATCCGGTTAGGCTGGCAGCCGACCCAAACACGCTGGGAAAAGGGCTAGGGAGATGATGATGATGATGAAAGGAGATTAGCAGTATAAAGACGTCGACGTGTATATTCTTATTCTTCACACTAGTATCGTCTAGTAGTAGAAAATCAAATTTTAATGTAATTAATAGTTTAACGGGCGCCGTCAAAACTATCAATGTAATTTAATGTATTTATAGGCTGTGACGTCGTTTGTGCGTTTTTTTTTATATCTGATTATCACGTTACTGAAGAATAATGTAGCTTCCCATTATTGAAAAAAAAAACTACAAACTCAACTCTACAACTCAATCGTACACAAATATATTAACCATCCAACTGATATAACAGACAAACTATGTATATGTATAGTTTTGTTGTTATAAAACTTAAAATGTACCTGTCTTACCAATAAATAAATAATAATAATATCTTTACCGATAATACCGTCTACGCACAATTTAATCAAATCAGCTACCACATAACTATGCACCCCTTCCAAATTCGTTCGGTTGTGTCGTAAGTTACACTGGCGGACATAATAAATGGCCTGCAATCTACAGCCCCCTAAAAATGGAAATTTTATTAGCATGCTCTTTTTGTCCGCATCTGTACGTTGACTGCTAAACAAAGATATATTCAGCGTGGTCTTAATGAAAATGTAATTAAAGAAACCAAAAATGTGTTGCAATAATTAAATTGGACGGGAAAAGAAACCTCAGAACATAAATGTGGGAATGTTATGGGTACTTTGTTAAATGAAAATGTATCTAATGACAGATTATACACTTTCTTTTGTAAATATTAATTTACACGGACTTGAATATTTTATATATGTGTTTTTCGTTTAACTGTCCACAAACAGCGCTTAAAACTCAACACAGAGATTATACTGTAACACATAAAAGGATATAAAATCCATTTCATAACGATTTGCCTAAAGCAGGTGCTCCTAAATTTATAATATCTTGTTGACTGCACATGTTTTTCAATTATAGGAAGTCTTCCCCGTAATATCGTTTTATTAAGATGTTTTAAAATGTTTTCTAATATACATAAAAAAGCATAAGCGTTGTTTATAGATCAAAAATATCGGAGAGTCATGGAGATACTAATAGACTACTTGGAAACCAATGGTGTAAAGGGTTTGCTTAAAAGCAAAGGTATAAAATTAAATCTAAATGTTTTAAGATAATTGATTTATAGTTCGGCGTTCAAAGTAATGATTTTGAGTGAGTTCTAAGCATAACGAGAGCTATAGGATGATCTAATAAAAAATTGAATAATAATTAGTATTATGACCTTAAGAAATGTTTTTTCTAAGTCTCTCTACGACAGCGTTATACCGGTTTGGGAAAAACGTTCTAAAACTCATATGAACTCTCTAGCGGTTTACCCAAAATATTCTCCTATAAATTCGTATCATATTTTAAACGTAATCTAATAATGCCAACGGTACTCCTGGCACGCATTCGTGCTATCATTTTGAGTATCAGTACCAGGGCACTCTGTACGTACAGTTAATAGCGCCAACATGTTACTATTAAGCGTAACAAACAAAACACGAAAATAACCTATACAGTCCCACTGCTGGCAAAGGTATCAATTTCAATTAATACTTAACAATATATATATATACTATAAATTGGTCGGTAATGGTACTAAGCTATATGTTTTCCTTATTTGAACCGGTTCGAAGGACCGTGTTTTGATGTGTCGATTTTTATAAAAAAACTCCTTAGTTCATAAATCATAGTTGTTTTAATAAGCGCAGCTAACAATCAACAACTTGTTAAAACAAACATGAGTGAAGTTCTTCTTAACGTGACAATAGAGAAAAGTCGTTGCAAAAAACTTGCAATGCCAGAAAAATAAGCATTTGATTAATTAAAATTTACTTGATATTTTCCCTTAGAGACTAAATTGTCTTGACGTTTGTACATTTGTAATATTTTACTATTTAGATTATTTTCTAATTCATAAAATGACAATGAAGAATGCAAAATATATATTTTACATAATTGTCATATTATGAATAACTTGCAGTACAAGTGCAGGAAGATAAACAATGATAAATAATAAAGGAATTTCTTAAGGATACTTGTACAGATTTGCTAACCTACTTATAATTTTTAAAAATAGTTTTGCCTTCGTTTTACTTACACTAACCATGAGATAATCGCTTGAATTTTGCTCTGTATACATAATTTTGCTCCTGAGTGTACATCGTTGGTACTATGATAAGTTAAAATGGCCATCACGTGTATTACAACTATACCCATAAAACTAATTTGCCCATAATGAGGACCCATTACTTGTAATATGCGGCACTTTTAATATACAACCGATAAACATTGTTACGGGATATTCTACTTTATTTATGTACTGTTAAAGTTGTTTTTTTCAAGCTATTGTTGTAATTGTGAGTTATTTTTAAAGAACTTATTTAAAAAATGGTTATGACTTTATAATAACTGATCTGAAAGATTTTGTTTTCGTTGTTTCAAAAGGTTAAAATTTTTGTCGTAACTTCGATATAGCGACTCTCAGTGCGAAATAAAGACGTTTATTAGCACGCGCTTTAACTAAGCGCTATACCTGTCACTGTTACACAACTGTCAAACGTCAAGTGCACGATAGAGACAGAACATGGCTAAGCCAAAGTACGTGCTAAGTAACGTCTTTTATCTCACCATTAATGTCAAGCATTTTATTTTAATTGCACTAAATACAAATAGTCCAAAACTATGTTTTACTTTTCAACTTTTATTGGATTGGACCTCTTTACAACACACAACACTGACAACTGATAATTTTAAATAAATGCTCTGAATGTTCTACAAACGCATTGTAATAAATTAAAACGCAATTACTTGATTCAATGAAAATTAAAGTGCTAAATTCACCTAACGAAAGAAATATAACCAATTGGAAATCGCCATAGTATTCAAATGTTTGAAAAATATTTATCAAAAAGACTAATGGTTGCTAGCTGGTGATACGGTCGTCAGCAACACCTTGGTTGCACCACCAAGTTGATACCAGGTGAAAAACCCTTTATACAAATGTAATGGTGCGACTGTAATGGTAATACAAACTATACTCTATGTTTATTACAAAAAGGTGTATTTTACGTTACGAATAAAACATTACTGGCCAACCGATGGCGCTACTATAATGTTTTATAGAAATATAGCCCTAGGGTAACGAAATATTTTATTTTTCCGTTATAATGTAATCGTATTAGTACCATCAGATCGATGTTAAATACAGTAAAATAATTAAAAATATCACGGTGCATACTTATCGCAGGGGACGATTACAATTTCATTGGAAATCCACCTGAAACAAAATAAAATTTCACATTAGAAAAAGTATGAGAATTTTGTTTTTTCTTGTAGGAATATAATATATTATTAAAATGTATATTTTCTTGGTCCTTGTTTAGCAGAAAGGTTAAAGTGTGAGTTTGACTCGTGATCCTAAGATTCTGCACAAACTTATAAATTTGATATGTAACTGTCTATGGATGGTTCCTCTTACTCGTGTTATAATATAATTTATAATTATTTTGTTTGTGTCTTTTATAACGTCTAAGAAAAGTAGTTCATAGGCTTAGAGACTCTTGCGAGTGTCAAAATATCACTTGGTTGAGTAGCATTCTCTACCAGTGAACGGGGTCATTAAGTACGCCTTTGCATCTTTGTGCATAATAAATAAATAAATAAAAATTACGGTATAAACTACTTTCGATTGCATGGACTTGGGCTGTTTTAATTTTTTCTCACCACTGTGGGTGGGTGTGGGTGCAGTTCTAAGGAGTATTAAATTCTATTTCAAAATAATATCTCGATCCTTTAGATACTCAGAAAAAGAACGTTGACGTCCAGGCACACAGAGATAAATCAAGATTTTTGAATTGCAGAACCCTAAAAAGATATTATGAGCTTCATTCGAATATTATTATCGGCAAAATGTGAGTCTGGATAAGGCTCTCCAGAGAATAAAGCCGCTACGAATATTCATATCTCTTAACATGAAAGCATAATAGGCATAAAGTTTAATAATTTATTTATTTAATTTAGATCATTGCAATGGTTTTTTAACCGACTTCTAAAAAAAGGAGGAGGTTCTCAATTCGAATGTTTGTATGTTTTTTTTTTTTTTATGTTTGTTCGCGCATATCTCCGTCGTTTGCCAACCGATTTGAACAATTCTTTTTTTGTTTGAAAGGGTAGACTTCCCAAATGGTCCCATTGTCATCGGGTCCAGGATCTGATGATGGTATCATGCTGAAATCGAGGGAACTCCTCAATTTTTATAGAAAAATGTACATTTTTTTTTAAAGTTACACTTAAACGTAGTTGGGACTCTAACTAAAAAGTATAAAATAAAAAACTTTTTCCAAAAAAAAGATAACCGACTTCAAAAACTAAAAACTCAAAAATAACTTTTTCGGAAGTCGGTGGCAAAGCAACACAATTCGACCGGCAGAAGAGAAGCCACCGACTTCCGAAAAAGTTATTTTTGAGTTTTTAGTTTTTGAAGTCGGTTATCTTTTTTTTGGAAAAAGTTTTTTATTTTATACTTTTTTCAATGTCAATATCAACATTGTAACTTCGTTGACTCCTTTCTCCTTAAGAATAGTCAATGAAAATTTTTACCTATTCACTTTTCTACACTAATATTATAAAGAGGAAAACTTTGTTTGTTTGTTTGATTGTAATGAATAGGCTCAGAAACTACTGGACCGATTTTAAAAATTCTTTCACCATTCGAAAGCTACATTGTCAACGAGAAACATAGGCCATATAAAACCATGCTAGGTCCCACGGGAGCGAAGCAGTGACCAAAACCTAACATAATGCGGGGGAAACCGCAAGGAACAGCTAATATTTAATAAAAATGAATATTTTAACGCAATATTAGCCCGCGAGATGATAATCCAGATGATTTTGAAATAGTCACGGCCTTAAAGATGATTTTTTTATATTTTTAATTTTTAAAAAAGGCGCAAAATACTCATCACGCTTTCGGAAACATACAGTAACACAAGAATCTAGGCATAATTATGTCAAATAGTTTTTTTATACGCCTAGAACCTAACTACTTCTCCTTTCTTATAATATAATTAAGTATAGAGTAACCATCACATATATCACAATAGGAACACGGGTAATTAACCTACGAGTAACCCATAATTGGTTTATAACAGATAGCTCCGTACATCAATATTGACCGTTAAAGGTAGACGCACAATTGATGAGGGTATAACTCATTAAATCATGCGAATCGGTATAATATAGCCAAGAGGGAAACTTTCCTAATGTTTATGGATTTTCTCTGTTAAGAATTAGGGCACAGGTGGTTCGGTAATAGGGTTGTTAGTACCTTTGGGTGTGGGATGACTAAGGGTTTAGGTAACGTGAATCGTGACATCACAGTATCGAAGTGGAAGGTACTTAGAGATTTTTGTTGGAACTTCAAGTTGGATCTTGAACGTTTTGTTATGTAAAAACCAAGTCAAGAGCGAGTCGGACTTGTGTACAACAATTTGTAGTTTGTAACTTTTTATGTAATCTGCTAATAAGCGAAGAACTTTTCATGGAATTTTATTTATCAAAACTTTTTATTGACTTTGAATTTTTTTGCCAAACATGACAGTGCTTTCTTGTGAGAGTTTTGTTTTTTATTCGAACGTACGGAGCCCCAAAAATATGACTTGTCCATTAAAAATTTCTCAGTACCATGGGGGTTGAAAGTGCTAGTGGAACATTCCGTGCTTAAGAAAGCTTGTATAATTCATCGGTTTGCCGATTCACTTCTTTCTGGATTTGAGGAATTGCCTTCACATTGGACTATGCGAATAAAGAATGAAAATGTGTGTTATATATTGAGCATACATTAGTGCAATGTAAAATGTCCTACGTGCTTAGCAGATTCGTTGGGCAACTCTTTAATAGAGGCTTTACTGAGGTTAAGATTGGCAACGAGACAGAGACTGTCATTCGTCCTGAGAATCACTGTCAAATGGCAGGCAGACAACTTAAAAAAAGCCGAAACAAACAGGTCCGTCACGCAAAACAAACATAACAATTACTATAAATGCGATTCATCAATACGAGACAGCCGTCGCCATGTTTTGCTATCATCAATTCTGTACGGTGCCGGATTAATGAATAATTAATGTTAAGTCTTCGTGTTCGTGCCATACACGATTTAATTTTCATTTGATTTGATTGTACACGGCCTGTGGGAATGCGTCACGCGGCGAAGTGTAACGTTAATGTGTCTGTAGGAGTGTATGATAGGTGTGTTAGTTATGAAATGTGGTATTGTAATGTGAATACTGAACGCCGCGGGGCTGCTTAGTGGAGGCAGTGCTTTAATTATTGTTGCTTAGGTTTCCTTCATACAGAGAAGTTAATGCGGCATTTTTTTTATTGAAAATATGAAGAACACTTGAAGGAACAAGGCTGCGTTTTCGTCCGAAGTTTACCTCCATATAAGTTGAACAAACGTCTCTTTAACAAGTGCTATCATCACAGGGGCGACTTATTGTCTCAATGGACATATAATTAAAAATTTTGTTTGAAATAACTTGTACGCTTATCAGAACATGTTGATATTTCTCGAAAAACGTCTTTTTTTCATTATTTATAAAAACTATTGACAGTTTCTTGCTTTTTTTCTCTATAGAAATCTAAAGCTTGAACAAGCAATCTTCACTGATTCCTAAGTCACAGGATCTCCTAGTTTAGGAGTCAGGGTTACTCTATTTGTTTGACCTTTAATTCATTTTAATTCATGTGACTTTGTCCTTAAGCAATGTTTGAAGGTTTTTGTATAAATAAAGATTTTAATTATTATTTATTATGTACAATTTATATTTGATATACATTATACCTACCGATTTTATTTAAGTTTAAACGAAACTAAAAATCTTCCACACACAACCAAACGCCAATCCAGTTTTCTAAGTCCATTTTTATTTTAGTTTCAGATTAAACATTCATCTACCATACTGGCATATCGTAACGTCTTCGTGTTGAGTTATGGGCTTCCGCAAACTTTTACTATTTTTCCCCTTGCACAAATTTTAGAGTTCCGCCTTAAAAATATATCGCGGGGAAGCAGGTAAACACAATATAGATTTTTGTTGAGAGTTGAGATTTTATGAGCACCCATAAAAATATTTTGTTGAAATCTTCTGGTGAATTGTTACTTAGGTTGCGTTGAAGCATTTGGGTCTTGGAAATTTCACTTTCAGATATTTTTCTTCAATGTTTTTGAAGTTCAATATTGCTGTTGTGGTAATAAATAAAATGTAAGATGATCGAAGAATTAGATGTTGAAATATAAAAAAAAGCTTAAAACTAATTAATTAAAACCAGTAATACCTAGTAGAGCTATTTATTAAAAACCGTAGAGCTGTTTATGAAAAAACTTAAGAAATACACAGTGTCAACTTTGCGGCAAAACAGTGTTGCTGAATTCCAATTTTTAGGGTATTTGTATTGGTGTAGTTACCGGCAAATGCGACGTATATCATCTTTGTATCCAGGATGAGCATCTGCCCGCACTCTTAGAGACAAGGATGATGCTTTCAGTGGTGCTAAAGTATATAGACGGCAGTGACCTCTAATATTAATAAACAGTAAGCTTGTTTGCTATCAGACACATAAAAAAAGAAACACAAAATCGGCGAACCAATACAGAACCCCTTTAAAAAGCCTACAATTCATACATTCCCCGTTATTTTTACTTCCCGCTATCCCGCGGGAAACCTGATAGGGGGAGAGGGGGGGGGGTATATCAGGTGGGGTTGAACAGATAGTCGGGCGAGCAGTTGAATTATATTGTTATTTCTGCGATCAGGAATCGATTGTGCGTCCCGACGGTACGCGGTTACAACGTTTGGTCTCACGGATAGCCGTGTTGTGGTGTTGGCTGAAATTTTATTGTTACTGAAGGTTAAGTAATGAAAAATATTGGTTACTTGGTTTGGTTAAGAAAGCTCTAACTGTTTGATATAATTTTAAAAAAGAAACGTTTTCTTCCTTCCTTCTCCGAAATTTTGACACATGAATATTCAATCGTTTATCCTCCTGTAAAACGGAGTTTTACATTATTTAATTATTTATGTTTTTAAATTATTTAAAAGAGGAATGTATAGAGGTTCTTATACATAGGTGTCTATGCAAACAACTTTCAGAATAGGCGAATAGATTTAATTATTTTATTTGAAAATGATGTCTCAAAGTGCCTTTTGAAACGGAGAATGAAATAGTACAGAAATAAAATAATAAGCCTGCTTTGACATGTAAGTACACTTATGTATAAACGCTATCACTATACATCTAAGATTACATCAAAATCTACACAATACTAATAAAATAAATATGAAACATTTTCATTACTACGACCCCGTTGGCCAAAGTCGTTCCTTACGAAGTAAAAATAGAAACATCTGCCATAGAATAAAATAATGATAAGTCTACTACATAATTCCGGGCGCAGAAATGGCCCAAAAAAAATTCGACACAAGTAATATAATATGAAAGTAAATAAATCCCCTTCTATGTCGGTCGTCAAGGACGATATAGCCTTTTTTGATTAACGCCACAAGTATACCGTCTCAGAAAGGGTTATATTATAATATTCCGACAGGGTTGTCACATCGCAGATTATTACAATTTGTCATGACTCGTCTTGTGATTGAATCGTCAATCTTTTGGAAGGCACTCGTGAAAGTTCAGTGCGTGTGTAATGGAATAACGGGGATTTTGTTTTGTTAACTTGGAAAAGAATTTTGCACAAAAACAATGAGTTTTTAGTAAAATCTTGTGCAGATTTTTTTATTCGTATTTGTGCATTGAATGAAACTATAAAATATACTTAACCCCTCAACTGTCGTTACGAACACCCGTGTGCTCGTAAGGAAAAATGCCACAACTGTCGCGCGAACACACGGGTGCTCGTAACAGATCGCTCACCATTTTTTTATATCTTTTTCGTTATTTTTTTTTAATGGGACAATCCCACCACACTATTCCCAACCACTGCAACTCCTGAAAACCAGAATCAACAGTGGAGTCATGGTGTTTCATCTACTATTTTGGTTACTGCTCACCACGATGTTACATATCCTATAACGTTTCTGGATAAATGAGCTATCCAACAAATTTTTTCAATACGACCAAAACTTTAAGATTATCACGTTCAAACAAAAAAACAGGCAAACTTTTCAACTTTGTGTTATTATTTAAGATTCGCAGCATGGGTATAAAAAAGCCATATCAAAACTATCACCATTAAAACCGACCAAACAGACTCTACAGTCACCATTACATTTTCACTGAAATCTACAACGCGACAGCCCTATTACGAGCAATAGCAAAGAATATACCTACCTATTCGCAGAAAAATATCCTGCACTTATCCACCGCGTGTATTACTACTGCTTATGTTTTATGTCAAAACATAAAAGTATATACGGTTTTATGTGTGAGAATAAGAGAAATAAACGGGTGAAATTTAAAATGAGCGATTGTTAGAATATCGTTGGTTTGAATACTGGGGGTGCATAGGAGGGTGTGTTGTTGCAAATTTCTATGGGTGGGAGATAGTTTCAGAAGAATTCAATTCTAGAGGAACTTTTTCCTACGGAAGCTTGAATTGTGGAAGGAGCTCCTCAGACATCGTTTTTTAAGGATTGCATTTACTCGTATTCTTTAAAAAGTAGGGAAGAAGAATTTGAATTGTCTCGAGAAGCATGTAGTACTTCTGATAATGC
This sequence comes from Athetis lepigone, assembly GCA_033675125.1. NCBI lineage: Eukaryota > Metazoa > Arthropoda > Insecta > Lepidoptera > Noctuidae > Athetis > Athetis lepigone. Next base: position 4,186,692 of record CM066217.1, read on the forward strand.
ACGCAGCGATAGGTCGTTACGGTGACCGAACCATCAGGCGACAAATGGAATATTTTTAAGCCGAAATACCACAAATATTGATATAATTGTACCAAAATGTACTCATGAAAAAAAAAACAGAAATCTGTAAGACATATCAATAAAATAGAATAAGGCTGATCCTAAAACAAAAAAGTTATCCAACAACAGATTGAATTCCTGCGGATTATAAACGAAACAAGAAATGTAATCAAAAACCTTTTTTACGAAAAATAAAACTTCTAATGCAACCCCAAAATATATTCGAAACACGGGCAAAGTAAGATTTAAACCCCCAAACTTTGTACTTCACGAAAAACGGACGTGGCTCTAAAAACTCGCCAAACAAAAAAAACTTCGATCATTATTTATTATAAATACTTTTTTTCACGTGGCTAAATAAAGCCTCCGGCTAAATGCGGCCACTTCTGGAAATTTATTATGATCTATAGATTCTCAGTTCTCTCTCCATAAAAGTATTACACCCTTCAAACCGAAAAGTTGGAAACTCAGCCAAAATTATGTCACAAGTCGGTACCCTTCGTACGAAAGTTATTTTACTACTACACTAAGACTTTAAGTAGGGAATGAAGATGGGGGGATAATATAAAAACTTCCTTTGGCAATATAAAAAATATATAAAGGCCGATTTCTATGGTATTCGGTTGAAAGTAGCAAGGACCGTTTAGCTTTATTGGTTTCAAGTGCCAAGTGCCGTTAATGCCGGTTTGGGAACTTTATTATTGAAGCTTGGCTGGAGTGAAATAAGACCGTTCACCAAGATGATGAAGGTTCAAACTCAGCGGCAGTTGGCTATAAAATTGCGAAAATAAAAGTTAATGATACCGTTGATAAAATCTTTCGTTAGGATTATTTTATTTTATGAAAGCACGATGAAATTAATGAGACTTAAACTTTTAATTCTGTTTTAAATTTAAGTAGATACACTTCAGTTTTTACGGCTCATCTTCAATAGATAATCTCTCTGATTTATTTATTCCGAAGGCGCCTTTTATGCACCTATATGTGAGGTCAGTACCGGCAAAGTACTATTAAATGAATTACACAATTTTATTTCTCCTTTATTTATTTATTAATTTATGTTTATTTTGTACACCATTGTCATCAGTGAAACAAGAAAATCTTTAAACAACCAAATCTTAAAATAAATAATTACGTGACTGAATCGTCAACCCGTCTTAGCATGGTGATCAATGCTTCTATCTGTTCTGTAGCTTCGTTTTCTTCTTCTAGTCCAGAGGTTGGCGCGCAACAAGTTTTTCTCTTCCACATCATCCTGTCACCGGTCATGCTGTCACTCACTTCTTCACACAATCCATCCATCTTTTCATCGGTCTTCTTCAACCTTTCTATTCTATTAAATTAATATCCCAGTTCTACAGTAAAGAAACCGTTCAGCTTGCAGCAAAAACCGGTAATTCGATCGATCATTACCCGCATACTAGAACAAAAAAAAAACTCATTGTAATCTGCAATTTGGCTTCAATAGTTATATTTTTGGATATCTTCCAATCAGCATGCATTTCCTTTTCCAATCATATCTTTCTTTTCAGCCGTTCTGTAAGACTGAAACCGTCGTTTATTGAAGGAAACTGCGCCGTAAAACTGTTTAAAAGAGGTTATGGATGGTGTACATTGTGAATCGGATTTATCGTCAAATGAAATCGGAAACTTGCATACGTTTGAGTACAATGGTGCAATGCAGCCGGTGAGGTTTGTGCCCAAATATTTATTATACTTTGAAGTCTTTATATTCTTGTTTTGAACACCGTTTTTATTTTATCATCAACTAGCTGCCCCTCGTAGTTTCTCTTAGATCTCTTCAGATTTTTAATAATAGTACAGATAAAGACTAGCTTCATTTTCTTCATTTTCCGTTTTAACTCATGTTAAGTATTGTAAGTCTTCAGTTACAGCTCCACTCTCTAGATTCATAACGTGATATTCTTTAACCTGTGGTTATTTTCTTAGAAGAGTGTGATAGAAATGTTTTCTATCTGTTTACAAATTGGTCACTAATCAATGCCTTATAAATCAAATAAATAAAATTCTAGTGTCACACACAATGTTAGTTACCTTACTCTTCCAAAACGGCTTTACCGATTTTTACCAAATTTTGTATGAAAAAGAAAAATAAAATACATAGTAGGGCTACTATGTATTTTATTTTTTTTCATACCCCTAGATTTTTAACGCGGGTTAAACCGCGGGACGCAGCTAGTTTCTATATAGTAATACACAGATGTTGCCAAAAATTGGTCGAAAATAAAATTATATTACCGAGAAATTGTTAGGAAGCTAAAAGTATACAAATATTAATTACCACACTGTCATTAACAGCTTCCGATAGTCAATTTTAATTATCCGAAATTACAGTATTTAGTAGACATTGCGAAAATATATTTGGTACAATATGAAAAGTTCGCAGCGCAAAACTTGTTGGAAATAATTAAATTCCATTCTCGGAGCATTCCCTTATTATTATTTATTGGGACCAACTAGCCCGGGGCCAAATCCGCTGTAGGTGGCCTTTTATGTTTTTTTTTCTGTTTTCCTTTGTAAAAGATTGGAATATTTTAAATAGTACTCAAGTTTGTTGTTTTTTTAATAACGGTTACTACTATTTCACTATAACTGGTGTAGTTTTATTATACAGAATGTAATCTAAGAGTAAATTAAAACGGAAACCTAGAATAACCCTAAGTGACAACTTCATAGTTATATTGTGTCCATGTCAATGTTTATACCACGAAAATTGATGAGCTTTTTGCACGGAAAATAACTTTTGTGTTAGATTTCCTCATTTTTTCCCCAATCCTCTTCAGGGTGGTGTAGCCTAGCTGTTACATTCTGTCCTTTAGTTTTTGTCCTTACTTTGATTTTGTATGAGTACACATACACATGTATAATAATAGTACTTGTAGTCAGTCCGTCACAGAAACATTACCTTTTAACACACATAATTCGAAACACAATAGAAAGACAATAGCATTCCGAAAGCCGGCTTTCGCTTGGTCGTCGAAAGGTTAAACTAGAATATCATTTCCCTAGCCCTTTCCGCCCACTATGATAGGTACCACTCTTATTCTAACTGGATCCAGCTGTAAACCAGTATTTTACATGAATCGCCGGCCTATCAGACCTCCACAGCTGAGTTATTGAGTAACACGATATCCCTTCGTTAGATTGATTAAATTTTAGCTTTTGACTACACGTATTGGTTGTCAAAGTTACACGAATCACGTTTTTTGTTTTTATTTTTAAATTATTTTTATAGCGAAGCAAGCGTTTGCTTGTATGTTAAAAAGCTATTCATTCAAACAATTCTGAATACACACCATATTGACTTTGTGCTAGCACTCTTTTGAAGCGAGGACGATATCGTTATATCGTATTGACTTACTCAATGAATATCATTGCATTCAAGAGTTAATTTATGTTGCAACATTTTCTCCAATGTATTTAATTTTTGAAATGAAGTGTTAATAAATAAATTAGGGTGAATTTTACTGATTTTTTAATTGATATTTACTTTTTAAGTATATCTTGTTGTTGTATTGTGTTGCCGTGAAAACACCGCAAGGAAACCTGGAAATCGCACATCAGCTTTAAATATGCGTGGTGTCTAATGCTCATGTCTTTTCTGTATAAGAAAACGCCTTTGCCCTGCAGAAGGACACTATAACTAAAATTTTATTGTGTGAATGTAAGTTATTCAGCATTTAAAATCTTTTTCGCCCCAGCGGCTGTCAGTTCTACGACTCACAAGGAATACTCCAAACAATTCACCCAAAACACAAGTTACATTATCACACAAAAACAAAACAGACATAACTTACAATCACAACACGAATCTGCACTAAAAGTACAATTCCAGCATCTCAGCACCTGGAATCGAATCGGTGCACAACAAAACTGCATCGCCACGCTTATTAGGTGGTTACAAGACGGAGTGGCATAGATTTCCCTAGAGTGCTTGTACTCCGCCGGCGTTGGTCAATCTTGTAGTACAGAGATGACGAGGCCCTGTCTGGTAGGTGCTTTACGTTAAATTTTCGATGAGAATGCAGTTCGTTGAAATTGCAGCTGTGTGTAGCTTGTTATCTCTTCATCAGCTTTGTTTGAATGTTTAAGGCATTGTCGGCGTTGGTACTTTTTTGTTGCAGCTGTCAGTTACCGAATTGCGTGCTTTGCACTTTTCATGCCAACTTTGCGTTACTCTTAAACCATTAAAAATACATCATCTTATCCGACCGATTTCGGCCATGGCGACCGCTTCAGCTTCTATTCATTATTTTGGCGCTCATGCGCCCGAAGATGGCTAATGTACCCTATCTTTGCTAAGAAATACATAGCCATAAGAAATCAATACTAAAATTATAAATGGGAAAGTGGGTGTGTTTATTAGTCCGTCTTTTACGAAAGTATAGAGCGATGAATAGACGTGATCTTTTAAATGAAGATAGTTAAAGGGATAAAGACTGACATAGGCTACATTTTACAATAGCTAATGGGACAAAAACCAATGAGGTTGTAAGTAGCATTTTTTTTTTTTGGTGAGTGGGAAATCATCCAATGACTGCTCCCGTCCTGGGTGCGGCGGGAGGGCGTGTCAGACTCTTACTGACTAAAACCCACTCATGTTCCTTCGATTGCCCTTTATGTTCCAGGGTCACGGTGACTGCTATACACATTCCGCAACCCCGGCAGGCGTTGGCCCTGTTAGGCCCCTTCCTGTGCTGACTCCTTCTCTTTGAGGCGCGCGTGGAACACTAACGCGCCGTTGACGCGGTCCTGGTCCCAGCCGGGCGGCGAGCTACCCATCGCTCGCCATCCGCAGAACCGCGCCTACGGTGGCCGGTAGTCGTCTTGCGACTCTCGACGTCTTCGCCTGGGTCTTTGTCCGGGGCGAGAGGCTCGTCGTTTGCCTCTCGCGCGCTGCCGCTTCTTTCACTAGCATAACTGCTTCGCAGAAGGAGGCGACGGCATCCCATTCCGTCTCGCCCCGAAGCATGGCCTGAACCAGCGCCGGGCGCGAGAGGTCACCACCGCCGATCGCCTCTACGAGGACACGTCGTTGCTCCGCCCATGCGCGGCACACCTCCACTTTGTGCTCGACCGTGTCCTTCAGGCGACCGTTACTGCAGTGGTGACACCCAGGCGTTGCTTCCGCACGAATCCGACACAGGAACCTCCCGAACTGACCATGTCCGGTGAGAACCTGTGTCAAGCGAAACGTGAGAGTGCCATGACGCCTCTCCAGCCACTCCTCAAAGAGGGGTCTTACCGCCGCTATAACGGCGTGCCCAGCACTAGGTTGCGACAGTCGTTGTCTCCATTCCGCCATGAGATCTCGCCGGAGCTCCGTGAGCCGTGCCGCTATAACCCGCGGCATCGGGACTTCACCCCGGCGTTGCACTTCCACGCGCCACTCGTACGTGTGTGCAAGGACTGTTGCCTCCAGATCCCACGGCGGGACGCCGGCAAGGAGGCATGCCGCCTCACAGGAGACCGTGCGGTATCCCCGCACCATGCGAATGGCCATGACCCTCTGGGACGCCCTCAGAAGTCGGGCCGGAGCCGCGGCTAGATTGGGCGCCCACACCGGAGCCCCGTAGAGGGCCATGGACCGCACGATCCCCGTGTAGAGCCTCCGGGTTGTAAGTAGCATATTAGTTTTAAATATTAGTCTAGGATGGAAATGAACAATCGCAAACTTAATTTTATGTTTTTATTTATTTACTGTCATATTATGGCCTTATTAGTGTTAGTTTATATGAAGAGCACGTCACTGTTTCTGCTTTAAATATTCCTTTTAACCACCAACGTAACATTATTCATCAACACTTTTGCCCACATAAAAGAACACACATATACCAAAAAAACCACATCACTTACACGAACATATCAGACCTTTTAATCGCCCATTTTAAGCCGCGTTTCACTCTAAAAAAAGACTGCGATCAAATCGTGAAATGCCTTCAATAGCGAAAAGAATTGCTACCAGTACCCCATCACGTAACTGTTCGGTCGTTCACTATCCTGATTGAATATCGATGGGCTCCCCTAGGGCACACTGCTATTGTTTTCCCATTGTACGCCACCATGGGACAATAGGTTAATGATTATACGAGCCCCCACCAAATTGTTATAGCATCATCGTGTTAATACAATTTTAAACGGCTTAGTGTCGGACTGTGGAGTAATCACCTCTTCTTGTGTAGCAGATATGGCATATATCTATCAATTACCAAGCTCGGGTAAAACAGTTATTATAGGTACCAAAGCGTTTTTTATTGTAAATATTGAATACATACCGTCTTAAATAAAACAATTTTAGAAATATGGACCTTACCAAAAACAAATAATATAACAGTGTTTTATGAAATATTAAATTACCTACCGTGTATGTCTTCTATTTAATTACCGTGAATTACATGTATTTTTTTTATAATTATAGGCAATTTGATATTGAATAAAAAAAATATTCTCGACTAAGATTTAATTGTAAAAACTCGATTGTACAACACATCACTATTTATTTGGGACTAAAAACCTGCAACACTGGAAACGTATTTTTTCTGACTCGAATTAAAAATCGTACTATAGGTCTGAAATCATTTTTTTTTCACATAGTAGTACCAACCTATTATTGTTCTACTGCAGTGAAAATAGCTATTCTCATAGAGAGGAGACACAAGTATTGATCACCACGCTTGCATAATAATATTAATTATCTTTCTACATTGTCTATATGCTGGAAATTTCAGTAGATATTTTTTTTATACTCGCAGAGGTACTTGTTGGTCTTTAACGGCTGTGGGTTATCACGATTTGCGCATTTCGACAGCTATACCAATATTCTCTCTCTCTGTCTGTGTATCTATCTGCTAATCTGTCGCGGTTTTACAGCTAAACCAGTGAAAAGCTTAAATAGCTTATTCCGTACGAAATTTATTGAAATCCGTTCATAAAAATGCTATGTGTTCGTGTTAGTTGCGTGCAAAATCTATTTAAATTAATAATTAACACAGGTAAATGTAGTGTAAACATGTTTTAACTTAATGAACAAACACTACATATTATGTTCATTCTAGTTAGGTTTGACCTCGCGCAACAGTTAGTTTTAAATTCAAAATCTCTTGAACATATTCTGGTCGTCGCTTTGTGTTCGGAATAACAGATGATTTACTGCATTCATGTCTGATATTCTGCTCCGAATTAAAGTGAAAAGAAAAATATTATGATACGTTTTAAGTCTACGTCCCAGGTCCAGGATTCTTTGTTTCAATTGTTACTTTTGTTCAAATTTTAAGCAGGTAGATACAAACGTGATTTCTTATATACCTCTTGAATAATCAATGTATGCTCACAATACTGAGGATCAAGATTTTTTGTAAGCATGTGATTTATCCTATAAGGTACTAGATACGTAAACTTGTAACTACGTAAACTACGTAGAGCTTATCTCCTTGTCCATGGAGGAGTGAAGCACGTGTCGAGTGTATAGTACATTTTATGTAATGTGAGTATTTTTGTGAGTAGAAGGGTGATGTTACATCCTACGTCGTAAGCTTGAAATATTTTTTGATTGAATGAAATTCATGTACCTACTATTCTCGTTGATACATCAACGGTCAGTCAATCAGAATACCAATTCATATATATATAATGGTATTCTGATTCATATATATAGATATCTTAACAATAAAGTATCAATAAACTTTCACAAGACAACCAACAACTAAGTACCCACCAATAAAGAAACTCTTTAAGAGTCCTATTACATTTTTCACGCAAATTCATGATTTTTGACGCTGTAATTTTCAGCAGTAGTAAGGTATTTTAATTATTTGTTAAATAATAACGATAGTACAATTCTCTTTCTTGTAAGTTGGAATTACACATTTTCATTTTTCTTTTCGTGTAATTTACTATAAATATTTTACGAACACAGCTTGCAAGAAAAACCGTTGGCAATGGAACTTTGACGCTCAAATTCACATTGCTACATTCAATTCTTATTAATGTTAAAATTACTAAGAGATACTTTGAATGTTTTACTTGTTTATTGGAATTTTAGAATTCCTTTGAATTCCTTGAGTTTTTAAGGAAAAAAATCGTAAAGAAAGCCTAATTTAAGCCATAAATGTCTTGATTCAGCGTCCATTATATTCCAAATTAACGCAACTTTATCAAATAAACTAATATAATATAAAACTTCAATCTACAATGCATACGTTTCATTAATTTTCGTATCTCAATTTAATAAAACAAAATTGCAATAAATAAAGTTAAAATGCTTAAAATGTTAAAATTCTGCGTCGATTCAGCGCGTTCCTCAGTCCCGTTTACGATTTGTAATAGGACTCTTAACCAAATCCCAGGCACAGGGTCACAAGCGGCACCAACAGCGAGCATTTCAAAAAAAGAACGGGCACACAAAAAAAAAACAAATTCGAAACGAGCGATTCAAAAAATTCAAGCAAAATTGAGGCGGACACACTCAAGCCGTAAACAAAGTGTGGCCGTCACGGAACTCGACACCTGCTCCTATTCCCCGTAAAAAAGGGCATAAAAATGGCGGGAAAGGGGGGAGGGGAATAAAAAAAGGAGCAATGAGGACATTAGCCAAACAAAAGGGAGCCGAGAGGGTCATAACTCGAAGCGCATTTTCCTTTGTCACTGTGACGTTGCTAAATCCGCAACTGACGTGATATTGTTTAGGCCAAGTGAGGAGTTGCGATTTTTTCCTGCGACGCGACTCTGTTCATATTTTTCCCTGGCTTTGATTTTTTTGTTTTACCTTTTTTGGTATATATTTTAGTTTTGTTACAATTTGACCAACTTTTTAAGCAGTTGTGTTCTTGATATCGCTCAGGAATCGATGTTGATTTTATAATTGCGATGTTGGCATACTTGACAATTGATTAAAAAGAAAAAAGTTTTATAAATGTTTTAATAGGGTCTATAATATGTATCATCACGGAGCCGATATTCGATCATAAATCAGAAATATGTATATATTTTTTCTAATCTGACTAGTACCTAATTCCAAAGATTAACACGTCTAAACAAACAAACAAAAAAGCTTTTCTTTTCACAAGCAAACTTATGACGCTTTATGTTGCGACTTTATTCGGCGTATTTGGCAAAAACTGCATGTTCAATACAATGCAATAATAACACTATTCTGTTTGTAAAATGTCGTTTGTATTACCCAAATAACGCAAATATTTTGACAAATACGCCAAATGAAGTCGCACCATTAGACAAATTAATACTCAACACACACGACAACCCAAAAACAAAAGACAGTCGCAAACGCGTAGCCTCCCTAAAGCCAGATGTGAAATAGTCCTCCGCACCTTGGGAGCGCTTCAACTACTCATTTCATGCATATCATATGTAGGTCGGCAGAATTACAGGCGTACAAGTGTCACATACATTAATCTTGTGTTAGAGTGGATTTGCGAGGCTGCGCTGTCATTGTTTATCAGTCGTCAAATGTATGTCTATGTGCTGTTGGATGGTGGAGGCAGTTAGTTATAGTATATGGAGTTCTGTTCATCATATTTTCCCAATTTATTAGTTGTGACTTTCAATCTAATCAGATGCCGTTAAAACTATGAAACTTCCGCAACCCTGTTACTGGATAATACGATGTCCCTTAGACTGATTGTCAGGATTTCTAGATTCTGACTACCAGTAACGACTGTTAAAGATTTACAAATGATAACCAAGACCAAGAGAAGAAATGATGGCATTGTGCGTTTTGAGGCATGGGAATTAGAAAGTAAGTAAAAAAATCCGTAACCTGTGTATCAGAAACGGGAGACATAACCATTGGCTGGTAGACTCTACTATGTTAGTTGATACTAACTTTTAGCTTTTAGTATAACAAGTGGCACCGCCTATTAGACCTCTACAATTCAGTTGCTACTGGATAATTGATGCATGCTTTTCCAGATAATATGTACGGTAATTCAATAAAATTAAATTGTGTTTGTAATGCAGTCTTCGGTGTTGTTGGAGCTGTTTATAATTATGATGTAATGTTTAAGACAACTGACCATATTAGGTGGATATTGCATTATCTTCCAAAAGTTAGTGAAATGCCAAATCCTACTGATCGATTAAATAAATACTATCGTTTTAAATTACCTATTGTACTAAACTGATAAAACCGCAATTTCATCTCCAGACTTAGTATTTTCTCCGCGTATTATATCAAATCCAAAAAACCAGAGCTATTTTTCCCGAAATCCTCCACAAAGAAGCCTATCTACCATTACATTTACCAAGAGTCTATCTATATCGATTCTTTTGTTCTGTCACGAGTCCATTTCTTCTTGAATGGGGCATACGCCGACTCGCCCGGGGCAACGAGCCGCGATATAGTGAAATCAAAACGAAATAAATGAATTTAGAGATCGTCGAAGGTCGTTGAGTTGGATACTTCTATTTGTGATGTAAGTATATCATTTTTAGAAAATAGACAATACGAATAATATAATAAAAAAAATATGAACCTCCTGAAGATTTGTAACTACTGACTTGACTTATCGGGTTTCCAATTTATGTCGTCTATCTCTACATTATTACTGTCTGAATAACCGTTTCATTCTATAATTTACGCTGACCTTTGGATAAATAACTTTATCTGGAAGCCTGGAATGCCAGAACATTCTAGGTTAATCCACAATTTATAATATCTAGCGACCCGTCCCAGCATCGCATGGTTGTTACAATTCTATGAAAACCTGGATTTTCATTACTGTAATATGCATGTATTATACACATAAACCTCCCTCTTGAATTACTCTATCTATTAAAAAAACCACATCTAAATCCGTTGCGTAGTTTATAAAAATCTAAGTATACATATAAGTACAGACAACGGAAAGTGCCTTTGCTTTTTACAATGTTATGATAAAAGGTCTATCTCAAATGGATTCTACAGCAACGTTCATGGCGTCATACAAAATCTTCTCCCACGCTTCCGAATTAACCAGCTAATTCATTTGAACCAATCTTCAAATGTGTCAAAACGAGGATTACCCTTGACCCTTAGTCCAAGAGGGAGGGAACATGAGGGATATCGCGCTCAGTATCCATTCATCACCTACAATTAAAGCTTTGTAGATAAATCGCGACCATTCTCATCGTTAAGTAACAGTTCCTGGACCATTTTGGTTAGGTAGAAACGCAAAAATTATAAACGTTTGTATTTGACTGTTAAAGGTCCTTTAAGTGGTACCTTATCAAGGTTGTGTAGAACTCTGGACGCTGTTCTTGACGTAAAACTAAATATATATTCGTAAAAACGATTGATCTTGTGAAATAAATAGAACTTGTCGATATTAAATATTTTATTTGCAGTTTACTGCAAATAGTTATTGGAATGATATTGATACATTTGAGCTCGAAGGCACACAATGTTTTTAATGAGTTTTGGGATCACAGTTATTGGAATTTAGTAGTATTTATATTGCAAATTGGAAAAAAAAAATACCATATAATACTTTGAAATCAAAGCTGAAAGCTTTAATTTGAAAATATTGTGAAAGTGTAATAAAGTCGTTTGTTTATAAGAAGTTTTTATTTTTTGAAAGTCATACTGACTTAATTATTAAATAATTTACATTGATACGAATCTACATTGTTAGAAAATGCCGTAGGTTGTTCTAAGTGATTTCTATGCAGACGAAATCAGGGACAAAATCCAGTTTAAATAAAACCTAAAAAAACAATACAGGGACAGATATTCTATAAAAAAAATCCCCAATAAATCAAAACCCATCTTGGAACTTTTGCCGCAGTGGGACAAAAATTATGGACGTCTGTTTGACTTTGCGCACTACTTTTCGCAATTTTACGAGTATTATCAGGTTTTTTCACATCGTTCAATATGCGACCTTGGAAACTTGCGTGTACTTTGCGATTGACAAAAGAAACCACGCGATGGGACGTTATAAATATATTTGTTAGTCGGCTGTAATGTTTATTGATTCTTGGACTACTCACGAGACGACGATGAAAATTAGGCGATTTAGCTTGTTTGACGACCTCAGAATAGATGTTATTCTTCAGATATATTGAAATATGAAAATCAATTAATATGAAACGATCTGCCAATTATTTTGGACAGAACTTGTTAGAAGAAAGTGAAACCGGTCCTTAGTTATATTATTTACGCTAATATCATAGAGAGGAAAAATCCTAAATTGTATCATGTGGTATCTCCTACATTGTGTCAGGTCTTTGAAACTAGCGGTCCTATTATAGAAATTAGCTCACTAACAGATTGTGTAAAATGGGATAAATCTTAATGATCTTATTCTTTATGGTCGAGCGCCGAACTGCCCCATGTTCGGAGATCATTGAGCGTCTTTAATAATGGTCCGACTAATTATCTAAGGCCCGGTTTCCACCAAAACAGACCGGAGAAGAGATGTATCATACAACCAATCACCTTGCGCTATTTTGACAGCTCAGCGCTTAGCTTCAACACATACAATATCTTATTGGTTAGTTACGAGACATCTCTATTGGCCATCTTGGTAAAATCTAGGCCTAATACTCGCAATATGAGAGGCACTCTACTTCTTTGCTGTCTCAAATCAAATCAAACAATTTACTACAATCCATAATATGTACAGCATAACATGCGAGCATAAGGAAACAACGGCATCCCATGCGTTCGTGATTATAAGTTTATTCTATTCTGATCTGGCGGACGGCCAGTTCGGCTTTCGCAGAGGACGCTCCACGGTGGACGCCATCATGCGCGTGCGAGCCCTCACGACAGGGGATGCGGTGGCACAGGGCAGGGTCGTCTTGGCGGTGTCTCTCGACATCGCCAACGCCTTCTATACCCTGCCTTGGGGGTGCATAGGGGCCGCATTACGGTATCACCGGATATCGCCGGCCTACCTCTGTCGTGTGGTCGAGGCCTATCTGACGGACAGAGCCGTTATCTACCCCGGTCACGAGGGAGTGTGGAGTCGACGAGGGATGTCGTGCGGTGTTCCACAGGGTTCGGTTCTGGGACCGCTCCTGTGGGACATCGGGTACGACTGGGTGCTGCGCGCCGACCTTCCCGAAGGCGTCAGCGTAGTGTGCTACGCTGACGACACGCTAGTCCTAGCGCAGGGAGGGTCGTTCCAGGCGGCGGCCGACTTAATGTCGAGAGGTGTTGCGACAGTCGTGGAGAGGATCCGGCAACTGGGACTTGAGGTGGCCCTGCACAAGTCCGAGGCCATGTGTTTTCATGACCCTCGGCACCGGCCACCTCCGGGGTCTCAGATAGCGGTAGGAGGGGTTCACATCGGTGTCGAGTCGACGATAAAGTACCTGGGACTTGTCCTCGACAACCGATGGAACTTCACGGAGCACTTCCGACGTTTGGGCCCCAAACTGGCGAGGGCTGGAGCTGCCCTCAAACGGCTCCTGCCCAATCTCGGTGGCCCAAACGCCTCCTGCCAGAGGCTCTACGCGGGGATCGTGCGGTCCATGGCCCTCTACGGGGCTCCGGTGTGGGCGCCCAACCTAGCCACGGCTCCGGCCCGGCTTCTGAGGGCGTCCCAGAGGGTCATGGCGATTCGCATGGTGCGGGGATACCGCACGGTCTCCTGCGAGGCGGCGTGCCTCCTTGCCGGCACTCCGCCGTGGGATCTGGAGGCAACAGTCCTTGCACACACGTACGAGTGGCGCGTGGAAGTGCAACGCCGGGGCGAAGTCCCGCTGCCGCAGGTTATCGCGGCACGGCTCACGGAGCTCCGGCGGGATCTCATGGCGGAGTGGAGACAGCGACTGTCGCAACCTAGTGCTGGGCACGCCGTAATAGCGGCGGTAAGACCCCTCTTTGAGGAGTGGCTGGAGAGGCGCCACGGCGCTCTCACGTTTCGCCTGTCACAGGTCCTCACCGGACACGGTCAGTTCGGGAGGTTCCTGTGTCGGATTCAGGCGGAAGAGACGCCTGGGTGTCACCACTGCAGCAACGGTCGCCTGGAGGACACGGTCGAGCACACGGTGGAGGTGTGCCGCGCATGGGCGGACCATAGACGTGTCCTCGTAGAGGCGATCGGCGGCGGTGACCTCTCGCGCCCAGCGCTGGTTCAGGCAATGCTGCGGGGCGAGACGGAATGGGATGCCGTCGCCTCCTTCTGCGAAGCAGTTATGCTAGTGAAGGAAGCGGCGGCGCGCGAGAGGCAACGACGAGCCTCTCGCCCCGGACAAAGACCCAGGCGAAGACGTCGAGAGTCGCAAGACGACTACCGGCCACCGTAGGCGCGGTTCTGCGGATGGCGAGCGATGGGTAGCTCGCCGCCCGGCTAGGACCTGGACCGCGTCGACGGCGCGTTAGTGTTCCACGCGCGCCTCAAAGAGAAGGAGTCAGCACAGGAAGGGGCCTAACAGGGCCAACGCCTGCCGGGGTTGCGGAATGTGTATAGTAGTCACCGTGACCCTGGAACATAAAGGGCAATCGAAGGAACATGAGTGGGTTTTAGTCAGTAAGAGTCTGACACGCCCTCCCGCCGCACCCAGGACGGGAGCAGTAATTGGATGATTTCCCACTCACCAAAAAAAAAAAAAAAGTTTATTTTATTCTATTCAAAAATCAAGACCAGAAAATATTATACATAAATACAAAATTTCATTTCTACTTCAGTCTATCCAGAATTCTAGACCAACTCCATTCAGACAGTCGGTAAATCAAAAGAGGTACATATACCAAGTCTAAACTATCTAAACTTATTTTGCTAACACCAAAAGGGACGTGACACGTAAAGAAAACTATTTCAAGTGAGGTAAAGTGAAGGATTTGGTCATGCTATAAAAACCAACCCGCATGCTCCTATGTCATTTTATGACCCTATACCTACGCCATTTCCTACCTAGTTACTTTCTTATTTGTATCTCAGATTTTTTTACTTTCTTTGTGCACAACTGCTCTGTTAGTCTCCTCGCCTGCTGAGCGACTGTTGAGTGTTGGGTCCCAAGTTTTCCTATGCGATTTTTATGGTTAAAGATCTTTATTTCTCATAAGAATACAATGATTCACTTATTGAGAAACTAAGTTTACAAAAGGTTATCTCATTAAACGTACAGAAACATCGAGTTTAAAAGTAAATTTATAAAAATATTAATGTAGGTAGGCGATCGCAAAATTGTCTACAACCAACCAAAAGATTTTTTCAATAGCAGCCCGTAATTTGGTAGTTAGAAACATCGAGCTGCCTAACTAACATTCAAAAAACGAATCGTGACTGATAAAGTCCAATTTTCAAAAAGGTTTACACCGCTTATGAATTTTGGCAAGGTAGGATAAATTCTGAGTTTATAAGTCTTTAGATGTCAAATAAGCTAAAAAATCCAGATTACTTGTTAGGTGTTTGCAAATGTGTTGCTATCTTAATGGCAAAAAATCTTACAGGGATAACCTTTCAACGACCAACCGACAGCCGGCTGTCAGGCTGCTATTGTCTTTCTATTGTGTCTCAAATCACGTGTGTTCGAAGGATTAGGATGAGTATTAGACTGAGCAGTTATGAGTTCTACGGACTATACTATAGTAGACTAGTAGTATTGGTAAAACTGGAGAACATAATTAGTATTACATTTATGCTAAAACTGTTCATGTTCTACAGAATACAATACATTTTGATTAATGGCAACACGTATAAGTAATAACGCGAATAAACTCATAATCCAAAACACAATCTACATAATATTAGCAGAAAACATTAGGGAATAATTATGCATGCGAATCAATCGAGAATCATGTTAAAGGGTTTATAATATTATAAAAAGAATAATAATATTTATTAACTATAAATTAACCTCTTCTTTAAATATTTTAAATTACTTAATTGATGATGAGTATAATAACTTTTCTAATAAAAATTAAAGTAAAGTAAAGTAACCAATAAAAATTAAAAAGATACAAGTATAATATTATTCTCTATTGAAGTTTAGGCAACCGTGTTTACACGTAGACAGCACTAATTTATATAAAGACAAACTTTAGTATTTTGTAATAGGTTTACAAACACAGTATTTTTGTTTCAAGTACAAACGAAGGTGACACTTTTGTCGTTCTAACAAAATAAATATATTAGTATTAAGAAATATAATATTCTTTGATCAACATTGGGATTATTATTTGTTTACGTTGTCTCAAGTATGTGTATAAATCAATACTAATGAAAAAGTAAATATGTTTGTCTATCTATCGCGTTTGCACGACTACACTATTAATTATGTAAGTTATGGATAAAAACAAAATATTTGACATTGTTTTCTGTAAGCGACTAACACATAAATGTATGTATCATTTTTTTTTCATTAATCACTCTTTAACACTTCAAGTTTAACTTATCAATGGCCAAGCGACAGCCGTCTGTGGTGCTGCTATTGCTTTTCTATTGTGTCTCGAATCACGTGTGTTCGAAGGTTTAATAAGAAAAGTCGAAAAACTTCTACTTGTATGAATTTTTACTCCGATAATTTTGTCCAGGCAAGAATAAAACATGTTTCATAAATGTCCTCCTGACATATGAGAAATCTCTAGAAAGAAATAACGTTTGAAAAAAGAAAGAAAAAGTCTGTCATTACTTAATTACGCCGAACATCTTTAACACTAACATGTTCAGACAAGCATAAAAATAAGTCATAAATTGCGTAGGCCCAAACATAAGTCCTTGTGGCATTCCAGCCAAAAAATATCGCTAATATGACGAGATTACCTCGCTTCGCCCTTAATTCTGTCACTTAGAGAGTTTTACCTCAAAAATGAGAAAGTTTCAAGGACATGTACCGTCATATTCCTGTCGGTTTCGTTACAAAATTGTTGGAAACAAATCGTCTAATGAAACAAAGAGCTCTTCTTACAGACAACGAATATAAATTTAATTATGGAACTCTTACTTTTGGAGTTCATTACAATTTAGGGATGGTATTATGTAGGTAAGAAGCCGGGCGAATCAGACTGTTATTATTTTCTAATGTACGAATATTTATTTACAGAGTATGCTATTTTTAGATGTATTTGCTAGAAATATTTTTAAACTAATAGATTCGTTAAAAGCTTTTGCTCGTGTGTGGCGTGAAAATCACGTCAATGGTAAATGTAGTTTAAAGTAGCGGAATAGAAACAGTTTTGAGGTTCAATTTAAAATCTTACTAAAATTCATAAAATATCAATTTACAAAAAAAAAGAAAGAAGTACGACTTGAACTCGAACACAAAGGATTCCTAAGTTTTCTTGCGATCTGTTAGTAAACAACAATTTTTTCAGAATTTTAGACTTGGTAATTTCGGCTAGCAAGCGAAATTAGACAGACAAATAAATATACAAGTGGCTATAAAAGGTTTTCGTTTTTTATTCCTTCCTAATAAATACAGAATTATTCCGTTTAGGCGCAGATTGTCCAATTCGCAAAATGTCCAGCGGTCTGAAATGGTCCATTTCGCAAAATGTCCAGTTCGCAAAATGTCCAATTCGCAAAATGTCCAATTCGCAAAATGTCCAATTCGCAAAATGTCCAATTCGCAAAATGTCCAGTTCGCACAATGTCCAATATTCTCATCATAGCATTGTCTACCCATCAATCACTGAAATCAAAAGTTGGGTTCTAATGATTAGTCAAGTCATTCGTTATAATCAGTTTTTTTTTGTCACATTCCTTTTAATAAGTATAACAAAAGAAAAACAGGAAGCATGATTCCGACTGATATAGGCACAGCACAAGGTTCAATTCTCGGGCCGACCGAATACTTACTGTATGTGAATGACATGTGCAACATCTTCAGGGAATGCTCCGTGTACCAATTTGCTGACGATAAATGTTTGGTTGCTGCACACAAAAATATACGCGAGGCACAGAGAGTGATGCAGGGAACCTACGACCACTTATGTAAATGGGCACACCACGTTGGTTTTGTAATTAAATAAAAAAAACGAAACGATGACGTGCAGGGCTGATGACTGCCAGGTCATTGTTGATGGCCTTAGTGTACTATGACTCATCACTCCACAAATTTCTAGCCTTACAGGAAGACCGTTAGTCGGAGGGTTCATTAGCTCTTGGGCTATATTAATTTTAGTGGGTACAATAGTTTTTAAAATACGAAACTACAATTTGTAAATGTCCTCGATGTAGGTTTTGTATGTACGCCCGTAGCTACTCAGGCCGTAGTCAATTACGGAATCGGCTAGTGCCAAGTACAGTGTTCTGAGTGTTCTATAAGATATTTTATACTTTAGTATCGATAATTTTGCTAAAACAGACCTTGTATAGACTACATACATAATCAATGTGCGGCCGCCGAATTTACTGTCTATTATCAAACCAAGATAATGTGCTGTGTTACTACATCTAACTGTTGACAATTACACACTATAATCGGTTGCTGAAGACACTTGTGCTCATGAGCAACGACAGAGGGCACACAAGACGTCGTCAAGTAAGCTGAAAGTATATGCATTAATTTCGTTTTTTTAATTAATTACAAAACCAACGTGGTGTGCCCATTTACATAAGTGGTCGAAGGTTCCCTGCATCACTCTCTGTGCCTCGCGTATATTTTTGTGTGCAGCAACCAAACATTTATCGTCAGCAAATTGGTACACGGAGCATTCCCTGAAGATGTTGCACATGTCATTCACATACAGTAAGTATTCGGTCGGCCCGAGAATCGAACCTTGTGCTGTGCCTATATCAGTCGGAATCATGCTTCCTGTTTTTCTTTTGTTATACTTATTAAAAGGAATGTGACAAAAAAAAACTGATTATAACGAATGAATTGACTAATCATTAGAACCCAACTTTTGATTTCAGTGATTGATGGGTAGACAATGTTTTGATGAGAATATTGGACATTCTGCGAACTGGACATTTTGCGAACTGGACATTTTGCGAACTGGACATTTTGCGAATTGGACATTTTGCGAATTGGACATTTTGCGAACTGGACATTTTGCGAATTGGACATTTTGCGAATTGGACATTTTGCGAACTGGACATTTTGTGAAATGGACCATTTCAGACCGCTGGACATTTTGCGAATTGGACATTCTGCGCCTAAACGAATTATTCGTACCAACAATGTTAAGTACTTTTGGAATGGTAAATAGATTAAAGCGAATGATACAGATGAAGAAATATTATTTCTTGGAGCCATGCATACCATATCTACAACGTAAGCACTTCTTTTAGAATGAAATTACTCATTCCTTTCAAAGACGTTAACAAAAAAAAACATTCATAATATTTTCTGAATACGACAAACCTAAATAAAGCTAAAAAAATATCGTCTTACAAAGTGCTTTAAGAAACAGAGACTCTTGACTTACAAATACAAATAAAAAGTAATTTAAAAAATGAAACACAGTCGGAGTATTTACTATGAAAACTTTCATGTTATGCAAATCACTGTATCTAAGTTAGGCGGGGAGACCTCGGATTCTCGTCTGAAGGGTTTACTGATAGCCTCAAGCAAGGATTACTGAGGAATGAGAGGGAGGGAGGGGGGAGGTGAAACAGAATATTGTATTAAACGCGGATATCCCTTTTGACAAGTTTTTCTTTGAAGCACCTGTTACAGCGATGTTTTAATAACTTTCCAATACTTGGCACTCACTCTTTTAAGTAAAGTGAGAGGGTCAAAGAGTACTTGATATTGATGACATAGCTTAGCTAGATGACTATTTGAACGCAATTTATGTTGGAATGGCTGACATAATTGTTTTATATTATCCTCTTATGACACGCTTGCTCAAGGTAGATTGGCGTTTTTTTGCGTTTTCTTATATTTATTATTATCTGGTTTCTGCGGTTTTCCCAGTCCATCGTTTTTCATAAAATTTGAAAAGCAACTTAAACCATGACCATAAGGATTAAAAGCCACTGCAATTTCAATAAAATTAATCGTTGAAAATCTTAGTGATCAAAGTGAAATTGTAGTGTCACAGCCTAACTTCCTGCAGTCAACCAACGTTAATAAAAGTAGTTTTTTTAGTAGAAGTATAAACAAAGTGAGAAGTAAATATTCTGATATAATTATATAGGTTGAGGTAGTTTAGTAGATTAGTTTTACAGTCATTACAAACATTGTTATGATGATACATAACATATTAGTAAAGTGTGATATATTATATTTGCAGCGGTATTCTGTGTAAATATATCAATAAATTACACTTAAAACCTGTTTTACAACCTCTAAATAGTCCTTATCCACAAGATTTTGTATGAAGTTATCTGCCAGACACTTTATCTGCAAAATGTGAAACAGGCGCATACAAATGTAAATTTTATAGAGTGGACAGACTGCAAGTACAACTTCACTTACTCTGTGGCATTGCAGTATCGTGCCATAATACAAGCTGAAACGGAACCAATGATAGAGGAAATACAACAACGATAGCGATCGGTGATTAACATTACGATAGTACTTGCTAATGGTATTGGTCAGAAATGCTATACCAATAAGTTTTGGACGCCAGCCAAATAGCAAGCATGTCAGTAATTACATGTTGAGCCCGACTGGCTTGTGCTAAACGAGGCTTCGTATGTGGTTAGTCTTAGCAACAAATAACGTATTAGTTTTCATATTATATGTTGCATTTGTCTGGATCACTGTCTGAGAAAATGGCAACTATAATAGTTTAATTTCAAATGATATACGATCCTAAATCCCGTATGAGATTTTAAAATTATTGTATGACTTTTTGTGAGATGCACTTTCCAAGAGATTACGAGTATTTGATTTAATGTTTTTCGTTGGAAAATCTTTATCAAATTTGACTGAATTGTAATGGTAAGAATATAAGGATTCTTATTTTATCTTAACATTGTATATATTTTAATAAGTTTAAATACATATTGGTAAAGTAAATGATAATGACGACTGTGATGCTCTTGTTTCTCAGTGATTAACTTTTTTTAATTTACTTACTTTGATGAATGTGAATATAAGTTTGTTCTAGATGTTCCTTCTCAGAGTAGTCAGCTAGGAAACATCAGCGCCATCGGTTGCTTAAAATAACCAAAAAAACAATACTAACATACAAAAGTGTTAGATTTCACCAATTTGCAAAATAAATATCATTTTATCATTTATCAATACCATTTCACTTTCTTATTTTCTCAATATAATATCAAAAGTATACTTTTCTTTATTTATAAAGTCCAAAATAAAGCCACCAGCACAAAATATGCATGATAGCCGCGATTGAATCGTGTTAGGGTGGCGATTTACGTCGGTGACGCGTTAATACATTTTGTCCAACAGTAGGCGAGTGCTGGCGGTTGAGGCGTGTTCACACGGTAATAGTTCACTTTCTGCCAGTACTGGAACCGTGGAAAGTTAGGTCAATACAGCTGACCTGCAATTCTAGATATTGAGTGTGGGAGTTAAGACGTTGCGAGAACTTTTGCAGGTCACATTGTATTTATTTTTAAATATGACTTTAAAGTAGAAAATATTTTTTTGTTATTTAAGTAGCAAAGTTGGACTTGGAGAAGACCTTTATTCAGAAGTCTGACAGACAACAAGGTAAAAAATAATAACGTAAAATATATTGATAAATAATATTTTAGATTAAAGTTCTCTTGAGCTTTATGAAATATTTTTCCAATGTGAGTTAGATAAAATGCCTATTCAAATTGTCGAGCAAAAACAAATCACATTTACCATTCGCACATTCAAGCTTGGCTTACGAAATCAGATCAAACTAAATCAAAACAGTTTTAAACCAGTACTTTCTACTCACTCCATCTGAACCCAACTTAACGCGGTGCTTAACCGGCCCTTATTTCATTTGAAGTTATTAGATTGTTGTTACGCGCCGGCTGCATTTATGATAGCCTGCATTAACACTCACTAAACGCTAGTACATGTTTTGTAATAGTGCGAAATATACTAGGAAAATTAAGTTGTATGGATGAGAAAATTAAGTTGGAAAAGTGAAAAGTTGAAATAAAAAATGGGGTATTGAAAAAATCTATGTCAGTATCTGTTAATTGACAACTTAAACACAGTTAAATAAAGTTCCGTTTATTTAAGGTGGCCATTGACGGTCATTTTTCGCGTCAGTCTAGTAGTGAAACTGAGGCGTCACTCCTGGTTTAGGTGGCCACTCAATTCTGGCATGGCGATTTGACACTCACGATCAAATTTTGGGCGTAAAGCTCAGCTGACGCGCCAAAATGACCGTCAATGACCATCTTTGTATGAAAAACGCCTTATTTAACTATCACGACAGTATTATGGTATTCGTATGAAATAATAAATACATAATATTCCTTCTGAAGTCATAGATAATAAATTAAATTATGAGAATTGATACATTGTGTTACATAAAGTTAATGTAACGGTTTCAGCCAATAATTTCGTTCAATTAGGCAAAACCGCAGACTGTCACCGTTTGTGTTGTATCCAATTAATGATTATTAATAATTTATTTACAAAGGAAACTGTAATGTTATGATGGCATGAGTTAACACTGCGTTTGACGATATAATAAATAATTGATTTCAGACTACTTTATTATGGCGTGACTTTACTTGGCGCATTTAGCAAATTAATGAGCCGCACTTAAAAATCAAAAGAATGTCTTTTACTGAGGAAAAATTAAGTTCTAAGCCAAGATTTTTCAAACAAAGTTCAAGTCACTTAACACGACACCCACCAAAATCGAATCCCAAAAAATCATCAGTACATTAATCACCGCTACACATAAAATGCGTAATAAATAATCCCCAAATATACGAGTAAGCACTTTTTAGGGACTGAATAAAAAATATTATCGAGTTAAATAAATCACGTTGCGACATTAAATGTACCGGGGACAGGTTTTAAGACCTCTGACTGAAAGAGTACACGTTCATGAAACATGAACCGTGACGGTAACTTCAATGTATGTGTACTTTTGTGCTTAGATTATAGATATTAGGATTGGTAGGGGGATAATAAAGGTCATGTTACTTGAAGAAATAATAGCTAAGTTTTGGCCTGCGCTGATATTTTTTGTAGGAGCTTTAATTCCCGATTTTGATATATCAGTACTTGAATTTCCAGAAGTCAGTTCCTTTACATCATTACTGCATCTTTACATCTTACTATAAAAACTAATTCGAAAATTTAATTATTCTAGTTCAGTATTTTTGGCTGCGCATAGGGTTATCATTTTTGCGTTATATTATGTATCCAGCTTGTTATGATTCTACGAAAAAAGGTCTTTGTTTAATTTAAAACCACAAGTATAAATTTACCACAGTAAACATGCTTGATCAAGTAAAATTGGTGATTCAGATTTATGTTAATTAATTAAACGGCCAGGTTTTATAACGATATTTTTCCTGCAGCAATAATTCCAAAATAAACCTTAAAAGTGTATTTGATATAAGATTTGTAATGCAGTAATATCTAACTCGTAACGAGCAGTGGAGCATAACACAATATCCTATCCCACATTACATATTATTTACTTCGCGGAGATAATAGAAAACACAACAAAAGCTTTCAATAAACAAGAAATTCACGATGCAACCGATAACAAAACGAGGAATAGCAGTAAATTGAATAAAAATAAAATGAATGGGCACGTAAGAGGTTAGGGGCGACTAGACAGAGGGATTCGAACTACATAAAATCGGTAAACAGGAAAATGGGAGAAATTCCCTTGTATATCGGCACGGCAACAAGAGGACATCGATAAACAGCGACTAATATGCACATACTAATGTGAGAGTACACTTCCAACGTTTTACATTCCCTGTCCTCTACCCCGGCTGCGTACCCAGCAAGCGCCCTAACATAAATCGTAGGACCGTTGTCGTTACGGCGGCTATAAATCTAACCATTCACTAATACACCACATTCAAATGTTACCGACAGGGGGGGAATCTCGTATGCGACTGGATTTCTTTCCCCTCCCCGTTCCCCCCCAGTTTCTTTGCACCTTAAAAGCGGTGCGTAAAGTATGACCACATTTATCTCGAGCGAGTTACGCTGACGTAAAGGTTAGGTTAAAGTGTAGGCGATTTCAATAAATCTTTGTTACGTTGTTATTGTAATTTAATGTGTTTTAACGGGAGAGTTTGTGTTGCCCACTCGAATTGAGACTTTCTTTTGATTCTTACTTTTTATTGGTGTTACAGGTGTCTAAGTAAGTAAATGTAGTTTTATTGGGCGTGTCTTTTTATTTTATTTTGTATTCAAATTTTAATAAACTTATGGACTGTTTTCTAGAGAAATTAGAATATTGATTACCGTTGTTACAAGTCATCGTAAGAACGTTGTCAAAAGAAAAGAAAAGTCGTCGCCAGAATATTGTATAATAGCAACCCGACTCATTGCCAGGACATCCTTATAGAGCAACGCGAGTCATCGCTAGAACATTGTTTACAGCGACGCAAGTCATCGCTAGAACATTGTTTACAGTGACGCTAGTCATTGCTAGAACATTGTTTACAGCGACGCAAGTCATCGCTAGAACATTGTTTACAGTGACGCGAGTCATCGCTAGAACATTGTTTACAGCGACACGAGTCATCTCTAGAACATAAATTAACTGAATGTGAGTCATCGTCAGCGCATCTTTTCCTAGCGACTAGTCGTTGCTAAAACAACGTTATTGCATACAGGTGACCAGGGGGCCAATTCTCGATTTTCGCCATTTATCTCGAGTTCGAGATTGTAAGTCTATCTCTATGTCTATCAAAAATATCTCTATCTCTACCAAAAAATGGCGAATTGAGCAGAATTCCGTATTCTCAGTCAAAATAGAAATAAATGTCGAGTCGAGTGAAGATAATGTTACCATTATGAAGAATCGCACGTTCCGTTTTTGGTAGCTTAGTAAAAGTAGCATAAGTGAATGAATGATTTCGTTTTAAAATGCTGAATATACGAATATTTAATTATAAAACGAAACGTTTAGTGTAAAAATAATCAGTTTGACAGTTGACTGTCTGTCAATGACAGAATTCAAGTGTTAGGTAGGAAGTAAATGATAAAGTTCTTTATTTTAAAATAAAAATAGTTAAGTCATACAAAAAATCAATTATAATAAAATCGGTTACAATAATTGTGCACTCAACAAACACGTAAATTAGGTATTTTAGGGTGTGCAAGATAGAAATTCTAATAAACAAATAAACTCGTCCATCTTTCAGTGGTTTCAAGTCTAATCGTGGTCGTCGTTTCAAAAAAACACAATGCACAAATCAAAAAGTATAAATCGAATTTCCAGTAGGTATGAGATGCTAAGCCGTATTTTATTAAAAAAATAAGGAAATAAAAACACAGGGTACAATCCAAAACTAAACGAATTCACACAGAAATGACGTATCTCTACAATCGACATGACATCTCTACTGCTCAGAAGCACTCGACATGAACTCTAACGTTAGCCTTCGACAAATGTCGAACTCGACATCCCCAGAATAGCAACTTTTAAAATTTGACGAAAAAATGACGTCATTCGACTTTTTTGTCGAATTCGACATCATCTCTAAAACCGAGAATTGGCTCCCTGTACGTATCGTCCCGCAAAGCTGTGAAACTATTAAACGGAAACAACCAGTTGCGTTACAAAAACAATTCTAACAGTATCTTTACATGTACAAACCACTATTAAATAAATCGTAATTCCCTCTAGACTCACAATCTAATCATAGACAGGTTTATACCACGTAAAGAAGAGTTAGTCAGAGGCTGATCTTCAACTCTTCACGGCCTCAAGGGATTGTACCTAAGGTACAAGTAACTTACCTAAATGCAGTACAAGGGAGGCACAAATCTTCGGCTCATTGTGAGATGAGGAAAAATTACGGGAAAACCCTTCAGGACGTACAATGTGAGGGTGAGATCCCGTTGGTGCTCGAGTATGTGTTATGTTTATCGTTTGTGGAGAGGTTAGAACTGGGAGCGCTATAAGTGGGTATGGGTATGGATGTCACTTAAAAAGACGAGTCTGTAAAAATTGACATTTGTGAGTCGTCTAGTGAAAAATGTAGAGTGAGAGGTGGTTGCTAAGGTACAGGCTTATACAGTGAATAGACACAAATAGGTTATAATCACTCTGCGAGGGATATGCTAAAAACTTTACCTTGTAGTAAATAAGAAATATGGGTTGTCGGAAGAATTGAGGAGGGCGGTTTCAGATAGGTTCAATGTGTGGTACGCGTTAAAGTTCCGTTTTTGAAACTCCCATGTTGAGGAGGTATCTTTAAATAAACATTGGACGTAGCAAACAATTCTTCGGTACCCTGCATTAAAATCATCCATTTTGCATCATTTTTCTTTCAAAAAAATATATCTTCACAAAAATTACAAACCTTTTCACTCCGCTACCGCTTACAATAATTTCCGCTTTCTATATAACCGAGTTGACTGCGTGTCGGCATTTTGTTTGCATCCCGTATTCTTTCGACATATCTAATATATCTCTCACGCCGAATATTGTAAGGTATAAAACATGCCACACTGATCTGTTATCTATTTCTAGGAAATGAATACAATCTGAATCCCAAATGC
This sequence comes from Athetis lepigone, assembly GCA_033675125.1. Classification (NCBI taxonomy): domain Eukaryota; kingdom Metazoa; phylum Arthropoda; class Insecta; order Lepidoptera; family Noctuidae; genus Athetis; species Athetis lepigone. Next base: position 4,213,278 of record CM066217.1, read on the forward strand.
AGGTTCAACCTGTTTGGGAAATTATTTTCTACATATTTTTATACTAATATGCAGTCTTATGTTGTTGTCGTGCCCATTGGTTAAATAAAGTGTAGTTTAAGTCGCGGCAGATATCAATGTGATTTTTTCAATACATATGTACTTTTAAACAGCTCTTCGTAGGATTAATTGTAGCTACAGCATCGCATTGGGTAATGCGCCTGCAAAGATATTGTATGTTAAATAAATAAATAAACTTTGTTTTGGAGGAAAACATCGTGACAAACCCGGGCCTTATAATTACTGTAATTCGTTTTAAGCAAAAGTATAAGAAGAAGCCTTTTTCCTACAGCGAGAATATAAAAAGTTGGTCGTATCTATAGAAGAGTCCACAGACAATATAACGTATTTACGTGACATATAATATACTTGTTGCTTTATTAATTATTATAATAAGTGTTGTTAACAAACAACAACGTCTTTCTTTTAATAGTTTTATAATGTCTTTCTCAGTAAAAATATTTTTAGATTTGAAAAATAAGTTTCGGAGAATTGCGCCTCACTCAAAAAGAAACTAACGATTCCTCTTTATTATATTAGTGTAGATTACTAAATGAACACTGAAACATTTTCAAATCCTAACAAAAAACACGCACAAAAAACACGTCCACCATATTGAACTAAAAGTCGAAACAAACACAAATAATTCACGTATCCCCGATGTATCAGTAACATAGCTAGAACAAAGCCGCAGGTGCACCCGAGTGCAATTTAACAAAAACTTTTGTCAACAATGAAAAACGATCTAAACCAAAAAAGGTATATAACCAGCTGTGTAGCTATCGTCATCGAATTTCAAACTGCCATCCACATTTTTACCTCTTTAGGGATTTTTTTGGGAGTGGGAAATCATCAAATGACTTCTCCCGACCTGGACAGGGTGGGACTTTTACTGACTAAAACCCACTCATGTTCTTTCGGTTGCCCTTTATGTTCCGGGGTCCCAACCCCGGCAGGCGTTGGCCCTATTGGGCCCCTTGTCGTGCAAATTTCCAAAAAATACTTTCTTAGTGGCTACCTACTCTTTACAAAAAACACACTTTCCAAATGTCATGTTTCTAGGACCAGCGGTTTGGGCTGTGACAATCAGTCAATTTTGCCGTCGGCTTTGCCCGCGTGGATGTTTAACTTCGATCCCTATTTTAACGCAATTTTCACAATTATTTTTTAGTCAATATTGACTGTTCACAAAGAACACACCTTCCACATTTCATGTCTCTAGGACCAGCGGTTCGGGCTGTACGTTGTTATATTAACAATCAATCAGTCAGTTCAACATTCAATCAGTCATTTAGTTTATCAATCTATATATAGTTACAGTATCTGAAAAAACAGCAAGCAAAGGCAAAATATAAGACGGAATCATTGCGTATACAATCAATCTTTCTTTGCGCAAGGTAAGAGGCTCCTGAGTGGTGGAATTTGACAAGGAAAATGGAAACTTTCTATTGAGCGCCTCTCATCCTGCTCATGGAAAGTTGAACAACTCGCTCGAGAAATTTAAGAGGCAAGTTTATGCCGAATAATAGAGACGTACGGTTCGAAAGGGAAGTGAAGATCAGAGGTACTCAAAAGGGTATCTTCTAGAAAAACCGTCTGGTGTCAGTCTCACTCGCAAATGAAAGTTACCGTGCTATGATTATCTCCCTAGCCTTTTTCTATAAAAAAAAATCGTTGGTTTTTCAGTCTAGCCGAAGCCTATAAAACCTCCATAAACCTGCACTTTCCCACTTTCCACTTTATAATCTAAATAATATAATGGTAGAGATGGCTAGAGACATGAAACTTGGAGGGTGTATTCTTTGTGAGGAGTAAATATCAACTAAGAAAGGATTTAGGTTGAAAAGGGGATGGAAGTTCAATATACACGCGGGAAAAACCGCTAGCATAAGCTTGTATTACATATTTTAGTTATGATAGGCATGTCATATGAATAAGTCAACTCTACCTGCTACGGTTTATGGGATACATTCCTTTTGACACATTGAAAGACCATGGGCGAGTGGAAAGCGAAAGTTTAGTAAAAAGGTCTCATTTGGTTCCCTTCGGAAAGTGGAACCCTAAAAGTAAAACATTCTGTAAAGCGTCAAGGAGGAAAGGACCTCCAGGATTTTGTTTGCGGAATTTCATGTAATCTTTTCAATAAATTCCGGGAGTGAATCAAATCCACTGGTGTTAAAGGCTTTGTAAATTGGCAGGTCAACTTTAGTACATTAAACCCCGTGTTTACCAAAATTAAATCAATAAGCATTTAAATAGTTGATTAAGTCAATATTGAATATTATTTAAATTCGTAATAGCTTAAACAGTAGCAGGGTTAATAGCTATTTACGTTAAACACATGTAATTTAAAACTATATGTTAATGACACGATTTACATTCACAAAAAAACATTATTTTAGCTGCTTTCTTTCACTTAAAACGTCCCAAAACAATAATTGACTTTTCCCAAATATTCAATAGTTACTCGTTACATCCAAAGTTGTATATGAAAACGGTCGTATTTCAACTTGGCTGTTTTTTCGGTGGAATTCAACTTAGCTCGAAGTTTCGAATAAACAAGTGTTGTTTCAGTGTTGAAGTTACCTCTAGCAGAATGGAGTTTTAAGTTGATAAAATAAAAAAAAAGAAGTGAAAAATCTCAGGGGTAAAACTTTGAAAAAATAACTACAGCACCGAGGACTGGACGATTTTAGTTTTTATCGTGTTCTTTTAGTTGTGGCAGTTTTCTCGTTAACTTAGAGTTTTAGACAGTGATGTGGAGCAGGGGATGCGTGAAATATGGGCTGTGCTGACAGACTTATTGTAACTTTTAAAAGAAAAGAAAGTTAAGATTTAGACGTACTTTTACCATGAATCATTTAATATTTTTAACGTTGACAGTGTTTAGAAGAACTTTGCATCTATGTCATTGTTTGAAGTTAAAAATGATAAGTTTACGGTTAAATTAAATGAGCTTAGTCATTCAGGTGGCTAATGTATTTTAAGGTTTTATGATTTTTTTGGGCAAATTTGCGTATCGATGCAACGTTTTATAAACCATATGTTTTTAGCTGTATTGACCTTATTTTAAACATCGAGTGTTTGAATGTGTGTGAAGAAGAAGTGTGAAGTATAGTTTGTGTCACCCGAGTAACTCAAACATTTTGCCAAACACGCCAAGTAAAGTGCCACCATTAGTGAAAGTAAAAACCGTACTTTGTAATTATAGAACTACTACTAAATACTTACATTTGTACATAACACTCAGTGCTCGAGTTCGACAGTTTGAAGTCGGGTTCGTCCAGATTTTTATTTAATTATTCATTTGTAACAATCAACTATTTTATTAGGGTTAGACATACATATTGTTGTGAATATAAGCATATTCTATCTACCTACTACTGCCTACGTCTACTTATCTACTCTTAATAAATTTTAAGTATGTATAACACACAACCTATTTTGTTACTATCGAAATAAAACATTGATTAAGACGAAGTTAATAAGTGACCACTCACTCTCCAGTTTATAGCCGCAACCATTGACCTATATCGCAGTATATGCTTATGATTATAATATTACAATATTTCTTATACAGAACAGAATGCTTCAATGTAACGTCTAATCTCGGGATCCATCATCATCTCACTAGCCTTTTACAAACTATTTTAGAATCGGCTGCTAGTCTAATTGGATGCACCTGCATACCTTTTCTATGAAGGTACTTCCACAACCCAACCAGTTACTGCGTCGGTACCTCTTGGTTTGACTGGTTAGACTTTCCAGCTTACCCGTAACGACTGTCAATTATTATTATCTATGAATGACAACCAATGGCTTAATTGCTTGTTTCAGAAGCACGGTATGTCAGTGATTGCTTAGATAAATTATAAAATGAAATAGTCACATTGGTACTATAGCAACTTTGGTCTCACAATTTAACGCTTATTTCAGCACAGGCTGTAAAAAAGCCTCATTTTATATCTAAATATATACTGATAGAGAATAATAATATGCCTAATGCATTCAGTCCACCGTTGTATCTACGAACAAAAAGAATAAATAAATTGATAAAATAATTATTTGACTAATATGCGTATAGATTTAGAACGTTAATTTAAAAAACTAACTTTTAGTTTCTATTCGCCGTAGTGCCGTGCGAGCAGCTACGACCTGCAGCGGTATGGTACGTTACTTTTATACAAAAAACTTCATGTAACTGTCATTCAACATAGTTCTTGTTGGCCATTTAAGTGTACATTTTGTACTAAGATTATTACAATTGCAAACCTAAGCCTACCATTACAGTGTGCACTTAGTACGTCAACTTACTATCGGAGAAAAGTCACAATAATTACCTGCCTAGTATGTCTGTTAATATATTAACAACAAAAGCCGGACTCGAGCACAAAGAGCTCCATTCTTAGTAGTACTAAAGAAATAGAGTATTTGTTTCAAAATTATAAACTTAAAATTTTTCAGGCCAATTGAGATGACAATCAAGTTCGTCCGGCCATCTCGGCCATCTCGGCTTGAAACTGCATTAGATAGGAATAAATGGAAGGAGGGAGGGTAGGCCTTTGCCCTTCAGTGGGACACAGACGGCTGATAATATTATTTTATTTTATAGATAATATAGGGGTGGGGTTTTTTTTTTTTTTTTTGGTGAGTGGGAATACATTCAATGACTGCTCCCGTCCTGGGTGCGGCGGGAGGGCGTGTCAGACTCTTACTGACTAAAACCCACTCATGTTCCTTCGATTGCCCTTTATGTTCCAGGGTCACGGTGAGTGGGGGTAGGTCATCAAAAAAACAGACAGACAGATCGACCAACAGACATGAAATGATTATCGAGTAATTCTGAGGTTTTACTTTTCACTAGCTTTTGCCTGTGGTTTTTCTCGCGTTAGAAAGAGACAAAAAGTAGCCTATGTCACTCTTTTTCCCTCCAACTATTTCCACTTAAAAAATCACGTCAATTCGTAGCTCCGTTTTGCCGTGAAATACGGAAAAACTAATAGACACACATACTTTCCCATTTTTAACATGTTATTACATAATCTTGTAACAAGATGGTTACCGCTTCTTTTAACTTGCACTTTTCTTCCATCTGATGGATTTCTGCCTAAACACACATTCTCAAAGTTAACTTCGTAATAATCTGTGAATTGACTCTCAGAAACCTTAAGTATTTAGTTAATTAAAGCCAAGCACATGCTACGCTGGATACAACCGCTGCGGTTGCAGTGCGGATATGCGGTCACGTAGGATCGGATATTTCGGATACGGTAATCGAAATCGCTAAGATGGTTAACACAAGTTTATATTGGTTGGGGTCCGAAACTATTTAGTATTGAATACGTATACAGACGTCATATACATAATGGTAAACTGATTGGTCACATAATCTAACACTGCCTCTGGTTCTAAAGACATGAAGCTTGCTAGGTGTACTGTTTGTCACTACTAAAAAAAGTATTTTAGAAAATTCCAACCCTAAAGACAAAATGTAAAACCCTAAAGGTAAAATGGGGGATGAAGTATCGACAAAGGGCAAAGCTGCGGTCGAAACTCGTTACAATAGCTAAGACATTTAAGCAATAAGAAATCTAAATTTAAATTGTATAAAGCTACGAACCTAAAGAATGTAATAACGTTTAAATCATATTTTAACATGTCAGGACAATAGGTAAATTACAGAAGTGCTCTCTTAAGAGAAACACAATTTGAATATCCCTGTCGAAGCAATGCAAGCATTTATCAGTAATCATTTAGTTCAAATAAAAATGCTAGAAACAATGCCAATGCAATGACATTTGAGACTCACAAAATAGCTTTATATCAGTAATTTTTCTTACACTGCAAAACCACAATATATTCACCAAAAGTGTAAAAAAAATACGCCATTAGGCCTCTGCCTCGAATCTTGCGGGCAGCGGGGCGGCGGCGGCGGCGGAGCGGGAGCGGCAGAATCTTATGCGTAAAATCAAATGGAACGGCCCTCGAAAACAGCGGCGCGGCAGCGGGGCGGGAGCGGGCAGCGAGCGGTGTACTTTAGCCAAGCGGTGACCGCCCGCGCGTTTGCGTTGTATTGTTGTGCAATTTATTTTTGTGACGTGTCGAGATGTGTCGTACGTGCTGGAGCAAATTATTTCAGATTTTTAAGGACACCGATATGGAACAGCAAAGATGGGAACCATGAAAACTGAATAATTATAGGTATTTGATTGAGATATACCTCTGTATCGTTTTGTATTAATTCCAGACTCTAAATCGCCTTTGATAGCTTCAAGAATATAGTCAAAAGTTTCTACACTCATTATAGTGTAGTTGTAGAATTTGTCGGGACATTGTCTCTGTTCTTCATAATTTCTATAAAACTCGTATTTTATGTTCCTTGCTTTATAGTAGGGATTTATTTACTTCTTCTTTTGCCTACAATAAATCGAGCGTTAGGAATAAATTTGAATCAAAAAGATGTTGCCGCCATTGTTCAGTTTAGAATAAAAACAAATATCTCGACGACACAAACATAAGTACAACACTACGCGGCTATAGTGACGCGTGATCTGCCCGCTAGTTTCGAGAACGGGTCTGCGACGCCCGCCCCGCTCCCGCGCCGCTGCTGCCACCGCCCCGCTGCCCGCAGGTTTCGAGGCAGAGGCCTAACGGATATCATTTTATTCAATGGCCCCCACAGTTTTCCTTACATTGGCTTGTCTATAAAACAACCCCATCTGTAAAACGGTTGGCCGTGCAATAATGGCGTAGAAACACATTTACATTAGTTCACGTAATGTACCACATTAGAGGCTATTGCCTACAACGAGATAACATACGAGTATCCTACAAAACATCTCAAGAGCTTGTATTGTACTCTCAAGTAATTTGTGCCGGCGGATATTTTTGCTGAGCATTACTGTTGCGGATATTTATCGGATTTTGAATCGAGCGGCACTAATGTGAAGTTATCTTTATTTTAGTTTTTTGTTGTTACCGTGTTTTTAGTGCGGCACGATATATCTTCGTTAAGTAGTCAGATAATGTACACTATTTAGTAGCGCATAAGTTACATGAATTTATTTAATTTTCCAGTTAACTGTGGGTTGGGTTGTAATACTTTTTCTTAGTTTTCACGTTTACTGTTGGATTATTTTTTATGTTATCTCTCACGTTAGCAATCGTTATTAACAAATTTTCAATAATGTAATAGTATTCATGTTATTTAATAGTCTGTATTTTAAATAATACTTTTGTTTGAACCGACTGACAATTATAAATATTTCTCGAGTAGATTACAGGAAAAATTCCTTGAGTCCAACTCTAATAAATAGCAAGTATTTTATAACCTTATCGTAACAAACACATGACAACTCAAGTAACAAAAAAGGAAACATAAAAATCCCCTTACATTTTCCACAAAACATTTTTCCCACAATTCTTACGAAGAAAACTACCCACTGACTTACGTGTAATAAAACCCATCCTTAGGCATAATCCACACCAATAGGTTTTACGGCTACATTAATCGCGTCAGTAAAACGTTACCCTAATTTGTTCGACAATAAAATCGAACACTGCTGTGCGAATTGAAGATTTTTATGTACCTGAAACAAGAAAACAAAGTCGTTAAGGGCGAAGACGTAAAAACATTAGGAAAAATATATTATTATGTGTGGGGTCAGTGTGTGGGCCCTGCCTTTCAATAGGGCTTGGCAGGCGATCGGCCACTGAATTTTGCCTGCTCCGGTCAAAACAAGAATTTTGTTATCATTAACACTTTTGAGGAGTGTTTCGGAAAACCTTTTGTTGGCTAACTTTGTGCGGTCGGAAAGAAAAGCTTATCTGTTTATCATATTTTGAAATCTGTTTATCATATTTTGAAATCTGTTTATCATATTTTGAAATCTGTTTATCATATTTTGAAATAGCTTTATTTTGAATGAATTTCCTATTTCGACCGTAGCGGACGAAAACCAGCGGCCGTAACATCTACTAAGCCTTCAATAGAATGGGTCATCTTTCTTCATGACCTTATGTACTCGAGGGTAAAAGTCAACAGATAGCGTTTTCTTTTTTTAACCGTTCATTACATTAGAAATACAAACTAAATCGTGGATACGTTGCTTTACTATCACATGAACTCGTATTGACAACAACCAGCATCATAACAAATACCTATCAAAGTCAATGTCAACATCAAATCATTTCTTTCTTATAGGTTTTTAAAAAGGTACATTAGAACGACATCAATAAAAGAAAAAAATAATGAATATAGTTGCCCATTTCAAAAAGTTGTTACGTATGGAGTAGAATGGGCAAGAAATCGTTCTCTATAAATATTTAAAATATTTTTGCGTTCAACCAAACAACAATCTTTTTAACTTAAACTATATAACAATATTAAAAAGCTAAGGGATTTATTGGTGTACTAGCTTTTGCCCGCGACTTTGTCCGCGTGGAATAATAGTTCCCGTTTCCGGGGGATTTCCGGGATGAAAACTATCCTATGTCCTTTCTCGGGTCCCAGACTATATCTGTACCAAATTTCATTTAAATCGGTTCAGTGGTTTAGGCGTGAAGAAGAGACAGACAGACAGACAGACAGACAGAAAGACTGACAGACAGACAGACAGACAGACAGAGTTACTTTCGCATTTATAATATTAGTAAGGATTGCTACGACCGATGAAAGAGCTGTAACCCAAGACATGGGTAAAACGTGGAATAGCTAATATTCAATATTGTAGTGTTGCTAAAAAAAAGTAAATGACCTATTGCAGCTAAAACCAATTCAACAACAGCGCAGAAAATCTAAACCAAATCAAAAACCCAACAATTAATTTCACAATCACCATTTATATCAATTTAGCAGATAAAAACACTGAAACCAAGTACGTTAAATAAATAAACAAAGAAATAAATAAAAAAAGTACATTTCAAACTGTATTCAGCAGAAACATTGAAAGCTTTTAAGGCACTAAGTAGCCAGAAACCTTTTCGTTAAAACTTGTAAATCATATTAAAAGGTTTTCATGTGAAATGGCTCACCTGCTCACGACTTGGGAGATAAAATAAATATTCCTGACGGGGATCGAAAAACCATTGGAAAAAACTTTCCCTGCGGAACCCGATTTGCAAGATGGTGACGTTTTTTGTTTAAGGAAAGTGAAGAATTCTTGGTAGTACAGCAACAAACGTCGATTAATGACACAAAATTATACCATGCATCGAATTTGTTGTTCAGGGTTGCCCCTTTAAGTCTTCCAGAGCGGGATACTTCACATCTTCGTGGTTCGTTTTTGTTAGTTGAATGTTTACAATTTTTTCGGTATGGCAAGCTTAGTTGTTGGTTGCGTAAAATCTAAATAAAATATTAATTTTCTCTAGTGGACCTAATACTCAACACAAAAAATATCTATGTATCTAAATAAGAACATTAGTACATTAAAAACAAAACGAAATGAAGTTAAAAGAAAATGAGGTTTTATATAGCTGCCGAATGAGTCGGAATGCGTTGGAACGCGTCGAAAATTCGCAAATTAATATTTGGTTGTATATTTTCCTTTATTCTCTTTTGGCCAAGTAACCCTTCCTCTAGGTTTATTGAAATTCTCATCCCATTGATCTTATTTTGAATAAACTTTTAGAATGCACACAAAACGTATTGATTGACATATGAAGTTTTTGACCACTGTGGTCAGAAAGTTCATTATGTCAATCATTTCCAAAACTAATGTAAAATACAGTTCCTGCCACAATCCCAAAACCTTCACTGCCGACCATCAAACAAAAACACTGACTCCGGACCCCAGAACCACAAACTATTGACTCACCAAATCCGAATATCACAAATAATCCAACAGTACATTAAACAAATCCGACGACTTAGCGCCGAGTACACACTGTTCACTCTCACCTCGAAACCGTTCATATCGCAACGTTCCTAATTAAACCGCCGAATTCACAGCGAAGCGTCGACGCGCTAATATAATAAAGCCAGTATAAACCGCACTAAACGGGTTTAATATCAAGAGGGCGGGGTGTAGCTCAACTTTTCGACGCGGTCGGGCGCATTACAACTTACAACCGGAGCGGATTAGCGGCGGTGTGTATTCAGCTTAATGCTGGCTTCTTTGTTTGCTGAACTTGTATCTTTGTGCGCTGATTACAGTTGTATCTAGACGAGGCTTTATTGGCTGCGTTGTTGCATTTAAGTGCTAAATTAACTTTGGATGAGGTACACAATGTAAGGTGTGAAGCGGTGTTGCGATTGAGATTGTTGCGAGACGTTTTGAATTGTGTTTTGTACATTGTAAGGATTATATTCCTTGATAAATAATGGACGAGCAATACAAGTTTAGATTATGGCGAGAGCTTCACAATGTATTTTGCGTTTAAAATCCATATTAATATTATAAATGGGAAAGTGTGTCTGTCTGTCTGTATGTTTGTCTTTCTTTCACGGCAAAACGGAGCGACGAATTGACGTGATTTTTTAAGTGGAGATAGTTGAAGGGATGGAGAGTAACATAGGCTACTTCCTGTCTCTTACTAACGCGAGCGAAGCCGTGGGCAAAAGCTAGTAATAATATACAACAAAAAGTCAGTAACGTACTAACTGTTAAAAGGAGATCCAAATAAATATGCCACTGGTTTTAGTCGCGTTTTTGGTTACTATGATATATGTAGTACTATGTATGATACTACACGCAAGTAAAGTAACAAAAAACTATTGAACTTTACAATACATATTAATAAAGTTTTCAATACTTTTGTTTGATTATACAGGTCAAAACTAAAACGAAAAAAAATCGGTTTTAGTGTCAGTATTATTAGTTATATTGCTTAATCCTAACAGTGACAATCTTTCATTGAATTGTGGCAGACCAATAACCAGTACCTCTTGAAAAGTGGCATTATGAAATATATAGATAGATAAATAGAGTCTTATACGAGACAGAAAATTACTTAGCGTAAGCTTATGTATGTTCTTACTTACTTTACTCTTACGAATCTATCTAGAAGTGCTGGAGAGATTCACAAGAATTCAATAGACGCAATCTGTGCAACATTTTATTTTTTCGATTTAATCTCAGCTGCGGTATAATAATCAAAAGGTTGCATACGACCCAAAGGTAGCATACATCCAAAATATTGAATCAATCAAAACAAAACATTTATTCTCAAACTACAAAATTGTCACCAAAAACCGCAGAAAACTAATTTTTATTATATCAATCTGCGACTTCGACAGGGGTCCCAACATAAAGCGGTTCCAACAAATTGAAACGAGAACCGAACCCGTGACCCTACACGTCGCTCAATAAACGGACCCCGAATGTGTTTATCGGCATTTGATACTGAACCCTTAGTGTCACAGTGGAAGAAAATTTAGAAGTTATACTTGCGACTATATTGAGAAGGGAGAAAGAAGTTACAGAAAGGCGACTGGGCACAAGTATTGTATCTTTAATGTAAAATACACGAAAGTAGTCATAGTTCTAACCCTGTATCAGTGTCGTGCCTAGATGTCACACTGCACATTTAGGACGGTACCCATAAATTTATACGCTTACTAATAATCACTGTATAAAGTTATGTCATGAATAAAGCCTGAGTAACCATACATTTTTTGACGTATAAACCTGTCATAACTTTATGCAGCTATTATTAGTAAGGCGCTTAATTATTATAACTAAGTACATTAATATGTACTGTCGGCCATTCCAAATGGTCGTTACTTCAGCGATAAATCGTTTGAAACTCTCAAAGTAACGTGAAGAGTGACGTTTTTAATAAATGTGTACACGTATATTTACCTATTTTAATGAATGTCTGTAGAAAAATAAGCTAAGGCAATAATAAAAAAAAATCTTTTGGAGAAAATGCATAAAATTACCGTATAAATGTGTGCACCTTGGGCATTTTCTACGAATCTACTTTAGGGTGATACAGAGACAAAACTAATGTAGCTGCACACATATTTAAAATTTACAAGAATAAAATATGAGAATAAATACAAGTATACAAATACATTATCTACTGATTTACCGATTTTTCTGTAGTTAGGACTTTTGAAGGAGTACTGTGTTACCCAGGAGAAGCCTGATAAGAAATTTATCGATATTTTACCAATTTTTCTGATATCCATACTATACTAATATTATAAATGGGAAAGTGTGTCTGTCTGTCTGTTTGTCTTTCTTTCACGGCAAAACGGAGCGACGAATTGACGTGATTTTTTAAGCGGAGATAGTTGAAGGGATGGAGAGTAACATAGGCTACTTTTTGTCTCTTTTTAACGCGAGCAAAGCCGCGGGCAAAAGCTAGTAGTCTATACAGAATTAGTTTCACATACACTCACATTACCCAATGATCTGCTAATACGACGCGTGTAGGCGAAATAGAACAGTCTTAGAGCTAGTATACGCCAGATTGCGTATCGACATCTAAGCTATAGGCGAACCGTAGTCGATTATATTATCATATGGTAATCGAATGTACGCCTAGCTATGGCCATCTTGTACTTATTGGATAATGAATGTCTTGTTGATGTCGTATGGTCCTTTCATCGTTATCTAGGTATAATGGGAATAAATTAAAATGCAAAAAGGGAGTCAATACATCATTAGATAATAAAATGTGAAATTAAATAATAGTTTTGAGTTTCAGTTTTCGTATCTGTAGTTTATTTTGTATTATAGTGATGTTTGTTCTATACCATTCGATGACGGGAACTCTAAAGACTGCCCATGACTTTTCAAACTTATCTTGAGAATATGAACCTGAACGGGCTTGTTGATTTGTTTAGTACTAAATATCTTAATTCTCGTCATACCTTAAATGTACCACTGTTTGGTTAGCTAACCTACTCAAATCGCTGTATTAACTAGTCAACACAATTCCCGTTACCCGTTACCCGTACCCGTACTCGTACCCGTACCCGGTACCCGTTTCTATGTAGAATAACATTTGTGGAAGCTTGTTATTAGCAAATAATCAATAATTCAAGTTGTTATTAGTCTGTAAGCTTCCTTTTAAAATAAAATAAATAAAGAAACTTATTCGTTCCGAAAGTATTTTTGTCAGTGGTCCTTCTATCCGCGTCATTATTGTGGACACTGGTCCTTCCTCAATCCATCCGTCCCTTCGTCAACTAGACACGTGACGTAAATACAAGTCTTATACATAGATTTTATTTTCTAATATTTTACCATAGTATAAAGAAGGGAAGTAAGTTATCTTCATACAAACGTACGCCGCGCGGCTTGTATGTGTGCGCCATAGTATCTATGCGTCAACGCACGCACACTTAACAAAATCTCGACGCGTTTCTCCTGACGCCAGTCGGGGCTTACACTGCACGAGGTTCGCGCGTCACTGCTTTTCGACACCGGTAAACGAAACCAAAATGTCTGATAATCGCAGCAGAACGTATTGCTGTGTGTTAGGGTGTCTTGAAAATTCATCGATTTGAATATTGTCTCTGTTCAGATTACCTATTGAACAGAAAAGGCAAGCTAGTCACTCATTCTAGCATATAATTTTTACTTGATGTTCAGATACCTACCTACTTAATTATTTTTTGTTGTATTACTTTTCTGGCACACATGAGTAAGTAGGTAGGTAGGCCTAATTTCCTACTAGAATGTATTAGGTACTTTTGATCTGTCAATTGATTTGCTGCTATTGCTTTGTTTACGTTTAGTTATGCCGATTTCTCAATATTGTAGGTATTGTAACTAAGTTTTTACCTACTTACAGTTAGAAAATCGTAATTGTGTCGTGTGTAAAAGTGACAACCCTAAGACAGTAGGCAATTATGTCGCGGATTGGGCCGGAGATAGCCTACTTCCCTTCTTTATACTATGATTTTACTGTCTAATATGTTATTGAAATTCTGGGAATCCGTTTCGGGTTTGATGTCAGAAGCTTGTTGTCAAAATGCTGATGTAGGTAGATATTTATTTATTTATTATAAAAGGTGTATACTATCCATAGTATTCTGTAACTGTTATCTTTATTGGTTAAAGGGTAATGCTCTGTATTTATTAGAATTTAAACCTATGTTTAACAAGCCCCTTCCACAATAAACTGTAAATAAATAAATGTGTTTTAGTCTCATCATTCCAGTCGACAAAATTTATATGAAAACTAAATAGTTTCTTTTTTAAATTTAAATATGTTCACTGCATTTACCCCAATTTAACATTTTTACTTGACGACGTCATTTGCTATGTAAGGTCGCGGTCTGAAAAGGTTTACCAATTTTGAAAGTACATTCTATAACACACTTTTTTCATTAAAATCTAAAATGCCATATCATGTGACTTGTTACCTTTTAGAAGTTATTATGCAAAATGAGACAACGAGAATAACAAAGACGTTACTAAGCAACGGCGTCGGCTTAGCCATGTTTCGTCTCTATCGTGCACTTGACGTTTGGCAGTTGTGTAACAGTGACAGGTATAGTGCCAAAGTAAGTGCTTTGAAACTCTTTTCTTAATTTGTTGAATTGACATTTGTCAAAAAATATTGTTTGAACGTCGTTTAGACAAGAGTAAAATTTTACGAAATATTTTTTTTCATATCGAAATAAAATGGCAAGTTTAACCCTGGAGCAAGGGACAATCTTTGAACATGGATATAGTTTTATATCATTAGTGCCTTATCACGAAATTTATTATAACTATTGTGATTTACTGTGAGGTTTGAATAAGATGTCTGTGAATAAATCATGGAAATGATTCAGGAAGAAGTGATGATGCCTACTACGAGATAGATCACGCTGTGCTTGAGTGATACCAGAAATACTGATCTATGCGCGTGTCTTGTTGCATCTATGCACTGGTCGTAACTGCGGAGTAATGTTATACTTGATATTGAATAAAGATTTTTTAAGATTTGATTTATTATTTCCTTAACTTATTATTTGTCGTAGCTGTGAATCCGTACTAGTTCATACTACTATTATAATTGCGAAAGTAACTGTCTGTCTGTCTCGCTTTCGCGCCAAAACTACCAAAACGATTTAAATGAAATTTGGTACAGAGTTAGTCTATAGCCTGAGCAAGGGCATAGGAAAGTCTTTTATTTAATTCCAAGGGAACGGGAACTACGCGGGTAAAACCGCGGGGGTCAGATAGTATTTACCAAAGATTTTATTCAGTGCTTTTTTTCTTCATATTCTTATTCAAAAAATTAAATTAGTCATAGCTGCGGAGTGATGTTATACCAGATATTGAATAAAGATTTTTTTAAACTTTTATTTATTATTTCTTCATATTCTGTATGTTTTTCAAAGTAGGTTTTCTGAATATCAAACCTTTTTAGTAGTCAGTCCATCACCTAAAGCGATTGATTGTCATATCATTAGAAAAAAATAATCTATGATCAATCAAATTATCATGAAATAGACATTTAGAACTTGTGGCATTAATGTGTGCATGCAATTGTGATCCTTATGGTGGTAACCACTTTCAGACCGCGACTGTACTTAATTTAAACTTAGTATAGTTTGTGAAAAAGAAATTCAGCACCAATCTCAACTTGCACAATAACTAATATAAAAAGTAAAAAAGCTCAACTAGTTTTGTTCTCAGTCTACAATCAGAAGGAGAGTCGGCTCAATTAGCTAGCGAGCTCGAATACGCTCAAATAGGCCCTCGGGTAAGCTGAGCAAAGGAAGATGGGGTAGGGCTTCAGTGCAAGCGAATTGAGAATATTTTGTACACTAAATGCACTATTCAGCGAAAGAGTTAATGCATTGCCTGGTATAATGGTCTTGCTAGATTTTGAGTAGGTTTTAAAGTAAGTAAGTTTTAAGATAAGAGATCTGTTGTGTGTATTTGATCTTGAGATAGTCGTTTGCCACGTATCCATACTAATATTATAAATGGAAAAGTGTGTCTGTCTGTCTGTCTGTCTGTTTGTCTTTCTTTCACGGCAAAACGGAGCGATGAATTGACGTGGTTTTTTGAGTGGAGATAGTTGAAGGGATGGAGAGTAACATAGGCTTCTTTTTGTCTCTTTCTAACGCGAGCGAAGCCGCGGGCAAAAGCTAGTGCTTTAAATAAATCATTTAAATATTCAAAATAATTATTATTACTCCAAAAAAACTTAGAAATACTGACGTATCTTAAACCTTTGAATACACGTGATTCGAGACACAATAGAAAGACAATAGCAGCCCGACAGTCGGCTGCCAATTGGTGGTCAAAAGATTAATTCGTTTAGTCCGGACTAACACAAATAATAATATGAAAATTCTATAGAAAACTGCTCAAATTATTACAATTAATAAAAAAAAACCTTTTTGACAAAACTAGCAGGATCTGGGAGAATGCAAAAACATAATTTCTCTACATTCAAATTTACTACTAATTACCAACTAAAAGCCTTCAAAAATATACAAGCTACGCTCAGACGTAATCAAAACAGTCTTCCCGCTTACAGCCGATACACACTTCATACGTGGGTAGATACGTATGAAGGGTAAGATCGTGTGAAGTATCTAGGGAATTTTAAAGCGGGGTAATCCCGTACACGGAGCGAAGGTGTTCACTGTTCGAAAGATCGGATGTACCGCTCGATTGTAAGGTTAATTATAATGGCGAAGTTCGCATAACAAGTTCGTATTTTGCGGAACCTTGTGAAAGGAGTTTATATGACAGATTTATAGCGGAGTGCGTTAGTGAGTGCTTTGTGTAAATTGTACAGCTGTTGTGTAGGTGGGTGTTGAATTTTAGAGGTTTTATTGAGTGATACACAAGCTGTTGTGTGCATTAAAATTTAGTAAGCGTTTTGGTGTATTCATGCTTTTATATAGAAGCAATATAACTTTATAGGGTAGGTATGAGCGCAAGGAGAAAATTTAACCGAAATTTGGTCGATTTTGTTAAAACGGAGTGACTGGTAATGTCATTAGGTGATTGGAAGATTTTATTCATAGGTCAATGAGTGATACTAAAATAAATACGCTTTTCGTATGAAATGAAATCGATTTATCTATTATGCTCGTGCTTTTTCTATGTGAGAAAAGGCCTTTGCTCTTCAGTGGGGTAGTAATAAACTGGTATGTATATTTATGTTTTTTTATAATGTTTATTTATGTTATAATATGTTATAATGGTTATTTATGTTTTTTTTTTAATTGGAAAATCAACTAAAATTCTACATGTTTCGTCCAAATAATAAACCCTCTACTGATATAACCATCTTCAATATCACACACCGCTCAACACCATCGCCACTCCCAAACCTAAAATCTAACACCTCGAAAACCCGCTTCCATTTTCCATTTTTCAACTAAAATCAAACCGAGCAATGTGAGCCGGGAGCGTACAACCGGTTTACACTAGTCGCGACCGGTGATAGTCCGAAGCCAATCAACACGGTTGATCCGGTTGCCGATATCGATCCAAAACCTCGTTGAAACATATCGCCCTCGTGTATTGTACTAATCGAAAGTGCCGGTTGATTTGTGCACAGCATTGGAGGGTTAATTTTTTGAAAAAAGAACACCGTTGTTGCGGGGTTTTGTAAGCCGTTTCGAACCCCATGTGCGTTTGTGCATTCAGGAATGAAATGAGAAACATTTTTGTCTGATGGTGAGTGTATGGTTAAATTGTCAAATTATGTGGTAGTAAGATTCATGTGAGCATTACTGAGGTTCGATATTTTACGTACAGATAAATGGAATGTCCATTACATGAATTGTATCATCATCCGTGAATTTATTGTTTTAATTATTCGTGATTAAAGTTGTGATTAAAACATTGCTCTATTCTAGAAATTTATAAAAGTGGTCCTGTATTAAAGTGGGTGCGTTTACAAATTTAAAAGCACATATACATATACACACGACTTCTCTCGGTAGTGTAGTAGTTCACTCTTTTGATAAATATTCTGAAATGATAGTCCTTTGATCTCATTCTACTATTATTTCAGAATATTTGTCGATAGAGAACTAAAACAGTGACAAAAGCAATTCACCAACATCAAATTCTTGAATCTTCATCCATTCCCTCAATTTGTCGCGACAAACGAAGAACAAGAAAAACTAGATAACCATCTATTCCCAAAATCAGTGAAGACATATCGCCACAGTAAATCTTGCAAAATCTTTTCGACGTAACGGATAAAATTACCAGGCGAACAGAGTGTCACAAGAGGACACTTACTAAGAGCTAGTGAATATCGTAAATCTCTTGCGACCTACTATTGTCCTAGTACTATCTATTTTACTTTGGAGGTTGGCTGAGAGCATTATTTTAGTCTTTATATATTTTTAGGGACTTTTAATCGATTTGGAAATTGACGTAGGTACTGTCAGGGATAGGTTAGTAAAATTTATAGTTTGAAAAAGATTAGAGATTAGAAGTAAAATTAAAACTCTGTTTAATAAATTAAAAGTTAGATAATTGGATTGAAAAGATTTTAAAGTAGGTCATTTGCGAACAGTATTATTTTTAGTTATTTATTTTAATAGGTTTCTGGTTACCGCTCCGCTCTCATAGCATGATGTGGTGTCTTATTCATGTATACGCTAAATTACTCTGAGGTTTCATCAAAATCCGTTCGTTAGTTTTAGTGTGAAAGAGAAACAACACACACATACAAACGTTCACATTAATAATATTAGTAAGATTTTATTTCGACTCAGACATCAAGCATGTCCTTGTTTATTAAAGAAATAACCTCTAGCAAAACTTCAGCAGAACTTACTTTCGTAGATAATGCATACATCAAAGAGGCATTGTTATTTTAGACGCTTGAGACACAGTTTAACGATCCATACAGTTGTAAAACGAATGTACTTGCATAGAGCAACGGCGGGGATCTCGAGGGGAAGTGGGCGGCGCGGATCGCTGCCCGCGAGTGCGCGTAGTTGGCGGGCCAAACTCTGTGGGGCTAACGCATCCGTGTAAATCGCAAGCAAGTTTTCAAGAATCATTGAATAAACTTATTATAATGGTGCACACTTCTTGTTCTATGTACGGATGTACCTCGACAACGAGACACAATAAGGATTTAAGATTTCATAGATTTCCCCGTGACGCGAGGTAAGTTTATTCTTATAAATTCGTATTAAACAAGTGGGTACCTACTAATATTTATTTTGTATAAACTAATAATACCCGTCGTGTTTATAGTTACGTATATAATTATAGTAGGTACGAGTAAAGTTAAGTTATACACGTATTCGTATACGTTATATTATTACAATCGGAAAAACATTTAAATCGGCATCATTTATATTTCGTATTGTAGGTATATACGCTTTGCGAACGGGCTATCTCAGGCACTTGGACAGTTAGGTTATTTATTTATACAAAAGTAAAAAAAACTAAAACCTGACTACGAAAAAACCCGGATAAAACAATAAGCAAAGGTACCTGACAGTCTGTTTCCAGGTTATGACCGTAGTCGCATGCCGCTGTGACCTGTCTTTTTTTCTTCTAAAGCTTGTATCTCGAAAACGGTGTGTCCTATCGCAAAAATAATGAAAAATTTGCCCCCCTTTATAAAACCCCACAGCCGCGTAATTCTCACATGTAGGTAATATTCAATTATGAAAAAAATAAAGTTTGTCTTTTTTGACAACCCTTGCATATTTGCACGCGGTAGCGTAAATACCTACACGGGCGGCGGTGTCGTCCGACATCAAAGGCGTTTTCCAACTGTATGGATCGTAAAACTGTGCTTGAGAAACCATAGTAAGAGCTCTCACTTGTGGAAACTAGTCACTCAAGAGGCTCGACGGCAGTCGTTTGAGCTTAGTGCGGTCGCGAAGCGTTCGGTATGATGTAGGTAGCTCTTAAATCACTCTTATGCGATTTGAAGGCCTTGTTTTTTGTCCAATTACGTCTTTGTAGTGTGTGGATTGATGCTGCGGAGCGTGAAGGGCGTTTGGTGTTTTTGGCGGTGTTGTACGAAATTCATATATTTATTCTTTTTTTTTAATTATTTTCTAGTTATTTCTAAAAATTTAAAGGAGCGTTTTGCTTATTTTTTTTTTTGATGTTTTATTATGTTTTTATCATGAATGAAAATAGGGAATCTCACATCATTTTGACAACTGTTATTATAACAGTAGTCTTTATATGACTTTTGTTTTAAAAACGTTGTCATGCATCCTTAGGTTGAGGTATTTTTTATTCAGGATAAAGACTGCTTTGTGTATGCGTATTTTTAAGACCCAGAAGGCAGTATTCAGTAAAGGTTTACGGTAGTAATTTTTGAGAAATCTCTACAAGATAATCCTTGAAAAACAATTCTCGACAAACTAGCAAAAATATCTAAATTACAACAGCTTTCAATCAAGAAGAAACATATCACACTAACAAACAAAGACACCACCAGAATCTTAGCACCATTGACACAGCCGAACAGATAAACTTTCGTCACAAACCTTCACATCTGTCGACCCCTTTGTTCCACAATTATAACAGAATAGGCGGACCCCGGGGGCGACACTTGGCCGTTATTAACTTGGGGGCTCGGCACGTGACGAATTCTACGCGATTATGAAACTTGGCGCGCTTCGCAACTTGTGTTACGGGCGAGCTTAGTATATTTGCTTCAACGTAACTTTGAACGAATCAGTTTACTAGGCTCGCATGAGTTTAAGAGAAGTGATGTGGAGTTTGTAAACCCTCGATTTAGTATAACGGGTTTTGGAAATGGTTTGGCGAGCCGGTATAAAATATAGTATCGCCAGAAATTATATAAAGGAAAATTGATAAGAACTGTCAATTGCTTCTGCTTTGATATATAAAAGAAAATAGTTTCAGTACTAGGAAATTCATGAAAGAACAATCGCAGCACTTAAAATCAAAAAGGTGTGCTGTGTTTGACAGTTTTAGCTATTTGCTAGCCATAAAAATAGTATTAATGTATTTATATAATGTAAAAACTCTGTAAAATGTGAATATCGTTTCCTCACACCAGGTAATTAATAATAATTAGATTTGTTAATCCCATGGTGCTACTTCACTTGGCGTATTTGACAAAATAAACCTTATTCTAATAGCACTATAGTATAGTTTTTTATTACCTAAGTAATGAAAAATCAAAACTTGGGTCACTCAGCAAACTACATTAGTAACTAAACCTCTTAAATACACACATCAAAAGTGTCTAGGGATATTTTAATTAAACCTAAATAACCAAAATTCTATTAACTTTTTGTTAAGACACCTACACTTTAAAATAAACCTTGTTTAATTGTCTATCTAATCTGATAATAAACTTTTAGATAGAGTTAAATTAAAAAAAAACTTAGAAGAAGAGGAAAAACTCAACAAAATTTCAATTTAACTTTATTTTTGAAATTTCAAAACCTAAACAACAAAACAATTTTTTTTTTATAAAAATTGTTGAAAACTTAAAATTAATAATTCGTGGATCCACCTAAGACTCTCCTGACACATCTGGAGCGGTTCTGCATACTCAAAACAAGGGGGTCAATATCCTGTTGTGGAGTACTGTCCCAAATCCTGCTAAGATGCAAGAAAAGCTGGTTTTGATGCACAATATCAACAGGGAAATTCCTACGAGCTCTTCTCTGAAGCATATTCCAGGCATGCTCAATAGGATTTAAGTCAGGGGATTGTGCAGGCCGGTCTAAAGCTTGGATAACATGCTGTTGTAACCAACTTGTAACGATACGCGCCGTATGTGGACGGGCATTGTCGTGCATTAGCTGGAAATTTTGTCCCATTTGCTGTTTGTGGGGCAAGATTACAGGCTCTAGCACCTCATCTCGGTATTTTCGAGCAGTCATATTGCCTTGTATCCAAACGAGGTCCGTTCTACCGCCGAGACAAATTCCTGCCCAAACCATAATCGTGCCACCTTAATATGCATGAACTTGTTGTGGGTGCTGCAGTCGATTCCAACGTCCAGGTTTTCTCCAAACGCGTACTCTTCGCGAATCAGGATGAAATCCAAACCTAGATTCATCAGTGAAAAGCACAAGTGACCATTGAGAATGGTTCCAGTTTTCGTGTGCAATAGCCCATTGTAATCTTCTTCCTCGATTACCTCTCCTTAGTGCTGATACCCAAAATGGCCTACGAGCACGTAGATTGACTTCATGCAGTCGCCTTCTCAAAGTTTGACCGCTTACCAGCAAACCATACTCTCTCTGTAGCCTTTGAACCAATTGCATCGCCGCTGCATTTAGTTGACTTCGTGCAGCATTTACTATGAATCGGTCCTGCACATGTGTTTTAATGCGTTGAGGTCCTCGGTGCCGTTCCACCACTTCCTCCGTGACACGATAACATGACCAAAGCCTGGATATAACGCTCTGACTGGTCTTCATGGCTTCAGAAACGGCAATTATGGGACAGTATTCCACAACAGGATATTGACACCCTTGTTTTGAGTATGCAGAACCGCTGCAGATGTGTCAGCAGAGTCTTAGGTGGATCCACGGAATATTAATTTTAAGTTTTCAAGAATTTTTATAAAAAAAAATGTTGTTTTGTTTAAGTTTTGATGTTTCAAAAATAAAGTTAAGATTGAAATTTTGTTTGAGTTTTTCCTCTTCTTCTAAGTCTTTTTTAAATTTAACTTTATCTAAAAGTTTATTATCAGATTAAATAGTCTATTAATTGTTTAATAGACTATTTAATCTGATAATAAACTTTTATTTTATTTTAATGTGTACATGTTTTAACAAAAAGTTAATAGAATTTTAGTAATTTAGGTTTAATTGAAATATCCCTAGACACTTTTGATGTGTGTACTTATTTATAGCACAAACACACATAAACCGGTGTCAGAAGTAAAATATTACATGTTAATAACATTCTCTAGTAGTATTTTTCATGTCAAAGGGCCCAGTTAATTGATTTTGTGGGAGTAGTTACGACATTTCTCATTAAATATGTCGTAATTATAGTAACTCGTGCGACAAATCTAATAATATTTTGTCATTAATGAATATCATTACATTATAACAGGGCCGGACTTAGTTCATTGTGCATGTTTAAAGTGTTCGTTGATTCCAGAAAAACTATTTATTATAACTTTGCTAACAGACGTAATTATCAAGTCTAAATAATAGTTCATATTTAAACAAAAATCTCATAGCATTTTCTTTTTTCCCGAATTTTCATATTTTTTTTAGATTCTGCCAGGATTTCACAAACTTATTATCATTAATCATATGCATTCATTATTTTTTCCAATCTGTATTGCTATTGGTCTCTGTCAAAGCTTTTCACTGTTCCCTGTGTAATGCCAAACAGACAAAGAGACAGATGCGGTAATTTTATATACAAGGATTAACAACTTTAAGCAACTTCTAAAATCCAGCCCTGCCCCGAATAATACGTGTCCTTTCATATTTTCCCTTACGCTTAATAACCGGGAATGCCGTGTACATTACAAAGATGACAGCTCTCTTCGTATCTCCGTCATTACTTTTCTTTTTTTTTTTCTTTTCCTCGGGCGAAGGTACAAATTAATCTTTCCCGACTATAGAGGCTTGTAAGTGGCAGTTCTTTTCTGTAGACCATTGTGTTTGAAATTTCCATGGAGCTGGAGTGTGATGGGAATGTGGTGTATTTGTTGATTGTCTGTTCGGAGCGATTGTTGTGGTGATCGGAGGCGACGATGGTGTTGTATAGGAGGGCTTCGATGGCATTTTGTGCTGCTCCTTTTTTTTTCTATTGCCGTTTTGTCATCTGTGAGCTTTAAAGAAATGCGTTTTGATGTTTTGAGGAAGTTATACGAAGAGATATACAAATGAAAATTCGAAGTAAATTTTAACTGTTGGGTTGTAATTAAATTATATTTTTTTTAAACTTAGGCTTAACAATAACTACTTGATGTTACATTATAGTTTTCTATTAATATGTTATCAAGCTATGAGCCTAAAAACTTAAACAATCAGTCATTAGTCAATGCGATTAATTAGTCAGACTCAATACTGGTATATACATAGGTCCTACTTTTTCAAAATGCAATTTATTATGTGACTACCATAACAAATTGCATTTTGAAAAAGTACGTCTATCGAACACAATCATGAAAACCAATAGCCAACTTTATTTTTAAGACAAAATTTTCAGAAACATCTATCAAAGTGCACAAGAAGAACTCTCATATAAGCTGTAAAACAGACCAATTTACAGCTAGTCCAGCGAATACTTTAATTTATTCAGTCAGCCGGCTGCAGTCTGGCGTTTAATTGTTATTGCTAGCAGACTACATAGCGTTTTGGAATTTTAATTAAATTAATATTTTTTAGTTTGTCAGTTGGCTGAATCCCTCTGTCTAGTGCAATGTTTGTTGAACTTCGGTTTTTTATTGTGATATTTGATTTATGTTGCTTTTAGATCACAGAAAAAAAAACAGTGCTTTTGAAATCACTTAAATTCGTCATCATTATCTCCCTGGCTTTTCCCAACTTTGTCGGGGTCGGCTTCCAGTCTAACCGAATTCAGCTGGATGTTTTACGTAAAGCGACTGCCTATCAGACCTTCTCAAACCAGTTACTGGGCGATACGATACCTCTAGGTACGACTGGGCAGTCTTTCTGGCTTTTGAAGATGTTGACAACAGTCTAAGTTCTATGAATGATAACCGGGACCAACGGCTTTACGTGCTTTCCGAGACACAGAAGTTTGTTAAAAAAATAACCAGCATTTTTTTGCAATAACATTTTTAATGCATCATATTCTGTATCAACAATAGTGTACGGTCTACCCTTACAATAGGGATGACGACAACATAAAAAATGCATTCTGTTTAGTCCGTCTTGTAGATCAGCCAAAATACGGGACACGTATTTTTTGCTTCATCAAAATAATAAAAAAATACAAAGATAAAGAGCAACAAAGTTCTGAAGTGGGGGCATAGTGCGGTCTTTTAACGCCACCGTAATGCAAAAATTGTATCTGATCGTGACGTCACGCACAACTTCAACGCACTGTATCGTCGTCATTTTTCGTTTACGAGAAAAAAGAAAAAATACGTGTCCAAAATTTTTTAATAATCTCAATTACGGACTAATTACTTTTTTTTCGTCGTCTCGCCTATTTATCACATACTCTCAAGTACAATATTTTTAAGTAACCCATACAAACAGCAAAAGTAATATTTATCAGCATATTGAACGTAAACCCTGATGGTGCTACTTCACTAGGTGTATTTATCAAAGTTTCACGTTACTTGGGTAATACAAACTATATAGACTTATTACAATAAGGTTCATATTGCGTTGTATCGAACATGCAAATATTTTGTGTAAGTAACAGTACTACATAACACACACACACACACATTTGGTACACTTACATTTCGAGTACATAAATACCCAATAATTCCTCTTCAATATGATACTCAATACTTTGTTAATGGCAAAAGGATCATGGGCATTTTTGTATGAGAGCTGGGCGTAAAACCAACAGAAATAAAATGTGTTGTAATTTACTTTATTGTACTTCTAAATACCCCCTAAATACTTGTTAACCCCAATATCGACCGGGTATGACTGCAAAAAAAATCCAAAGATTGATTAAATAAAACACACATATTTGTTAAAAACTACTGTATATTGATACCTTTTATTTAAATATCAATGGTTATCATCAACTATAACATCTAATAAATGTTCTGCGGGTGCAATGAAAGGCCTGTGCCGTCCTAACCCTAAAAACCACAAAACTGAAACTATGTGGGCACAACTTCCTACTGTTCTTCTGCCTGTTAAGCAAGTACAGTAATGCTCAACTATCGCATTTCTACCGATTTGATCTTTATCGATCAAAATGTAAGATGCGCGATCTGACATGCCACGACTGTATTTTAATTCGAAGCAACCACACATTAGTTTGCAGAATATTACATCTGTTTAAATCATCTAATGACTCCTCTCTATATAATTCAATTAAATAAACACCATCGCGTAAATGTTCTGCGACATACGATTTTGCTAGTTTCATATGATAAGTTCCCAAAGCATGAAGCACTATACATTCCTCTGTTAAACGTGGGAAATCATTTAGGAATGGTAGATTTGCTTCCATTCTTACAAAGTCTCGACGTTGTCGTAATCAAATAAACGATTCGGGTTGTTCATTTTTTCATCAATAATGTTTATCAACATTATTTAATAATGTTTATAAACATTTTTTTTTTATTTGTCAACCAATATATTGGTTTCTATGGCTCTCTTTAGGGTATATAATATGTTCTGTGCTTTGGCCTACCTCTGCACTACATCGTGTCGTGTTATCTCCGTTGTATTAGCGATTGTTTTGGATTCTATAACAAATACGTTTGAACATCACTGAATATCTCTGCTCACCAGTTGTTTGGGTGATTGCCGTCATAGTATAAAATTAAGTAATAGTCATTACTTTCACATAAAATATGTTTTAAAGCTGTTGGTTTTACGCCCATTTTGACCGTGACTCTTTACTCGTATTGTGAAAATTGAAGTCGACATTCAAAAATTGTTGTGTAATTATATTAGAAAGTCCTTTACCAAGGCTGTCTGTTTGCTATAAGCTTAAAAACAGCCAAACGGATTTTCATGCGGTTTTTGCTAATAGACAAAGTAATTCACTATTAAGGTTTAGCTGAATAATACACGCATATTATAGTAAAGAGAAGACGCTAAATAATAATAAAGTGCACATTCAATCACAATAGGTGTAATTAAAGTGCTAATATAATTAGCACGATGCAGAAAAGCCTACAATCGCTTATCTATGATTAGGGTGCGAGCTCAAAGGGCGCATTAGTGCATGTTCAGTCATTATGCTAGCCTGGTTTTGAGCCTTTAAAGGTTCATTATAGGGAAATAATGGCTAATGATCATTATATAACAGTTGATATATTTTTAGCTTGAAGAATAAAATAATGTTTTATGGGTAAAAACATAACTGGTAGAAGCTTTCTATCAGTAAAAGACAATGATATATTGGAATTGTAAGACACAAATCATTTGGAGATCCCAAATGATTTCTTCTTACAAATAAATTAACGAAAACAGAAACTCATTTTTCCATTATTATAGTGTTAATCTACATCGATAATATTTGTGACTCATTACCAACTTGGTGTATCTAACAAATATATATTGGCATTTCTTGGGTAATAAAAACTATACTCTAGAATCATTAGAATAAGGTTGATATTGCATTGCATCAAACACGCAGATATTTTGCTAAATACGTCAAGTCGCACCATAAGAAATGATATAGCATGTGATGTTGTATATATAGTCGTATGTATAGCTATCCACTTGTCTCTCAGTGTTTCAATAGCGAACCTTTAATTTGCACTATCATCCCAAAGAACCCATAAAAACAAAAGAAAAATTAAACAAAAAAAAAAACACCCTAATCTATCCATTCCATCAAACAGAGAAACCTAATAAAAAAAACTAACTTCAGTAACCAGATCAAAAGTTAGATTAACATCAAAATTGCGAGCCGTAAAACTAAGGGTCAGAACTTATTACGTTGTATAATTCTCGGGCCATAAAACGGGCGGGAACGAAAACCTTATCTAATTAGTATCGACTGGCGTCATGTCACGTGACTGGGATAGGACGCGACGTAAATCCCGGCCGCACACTGTACGTGATGTTAAGCTTGTGGAGCCATTAAATTTGCGATTTGAGTTGTAGTTTTGTAAATGAGTAATAAAATGGATGACGATGTCTGTGTTATGTCTGGATTTAAGAGGCGTTGATCCTGGAGTCTTTTTCAGATGTTTTTTGTAGAGGTTGATTGTAAATAGGTATTTAAAAAAATATGACTTTCTCGTTGTTTACAGCTACAGCACTAATGCTTAGTGCACACAACACAACAATTTATCGTTACGACAACGATATCTCGCGCCAATTTCCGTGCACACATACGATAAAATTGCACTAACGAACTGCGCATCGTTGCCGTGTGTACTAGCATCACAAATAAAAACTTAAAATAAATTTAAAAAAAAAAGCAGAATTCGTTAAAACACTTGATATTACGTACAATGAAAACACAAAACATTAATTAGTTCCGTCTCAACTCACGTAGAAAAGTTGATAAATTCCTTAAGTCTGCACACCAGAGGAAATTAGTACTATAAAAGGCAGAAGCAAGTTTATTAGGGTGTATTTACACCAGCATTTTTGTTATTATTGACTTGCAATTCGCAATTACCTATTATTAACTATTTTTATTTTTTACAATACAGTTTTATTATTTTAATGCGGCTTAGTAGACTTCTAAATTGATTACTATATAGCTGAGTTTCATATAGGTAATTACTCTTTTAAATATAAAGCTTACAAAACAGTTTTACTGTACTACTGCTTACATGACTTGAAGAATTTCATAACATTTAATTATTTATTATAAAATTTTTCAGCACGAAAAACAAAGCTAGTTTATAGTTTCCCGTTTTTCAACAATTTATAATTTGACAGTATCTTTACTCATTGAAATCGCATGTAATCATTCTGACGTCATAACCCACACATTGCCCGTGTAACTACACCTTTACTCTTATTTCAAAGTAGATATTTGCTCCTGTAGGTCGATATTTATTTAAGCTGTGAAAGCTAGCGAGCTGGATAGTTAGTGGTTCAAGAGGTTGCGGGGAGAAGGGGGGTAATTGAGCCACCACTGTATTTAGTACCGTCGTATTTTGTTATAGAAAACTGATAGTGGTTTGCGAAAAATTCTCGTTTCTTGGGATTTTGTGTCTAATAAGTTTGTAAAATTAAGGCTATCATTTTTTTAATTAACGTTGGGCTTATATGGCGCGGCAGTGATCTCGTTACTCTTTGTTATATTAACAGATTAGGATACTTAAAAAATAGGAAAATGAACAAAGAAAATGGGCATTATGTAAGACTCAGGTGAACTAGAACTCTATGGGTTATTCTACTGCTATGTCCTAAATATACTTGAAACATAATCTGCACCTCGAGACTGAAATTGCTCTTATCGTGTCGCCATTGAACTAATGAGAAAGGCGAGAAAACAAAGAGCACAGGACCAATTCATTGAGAAAACATTAAGGGAGTCATGTGATGATAACTTACTATACTTAAACTTACATTTTTACAAGAACTCGTAAGCTGCAAAATTTTTAAACAATTTTCTTGGTAATGGTGCTAATTCTCTTGTATACAAACTTAACTAAATTTAATCTAATTGCATCTTTCTCTTTCCATTTCTTAATGAAAAGGACAGAAGATACATTTTAGTTTTACCCTGTCAAATCAGACAGCGCCTGAAGTAAATCGACATGTTTTTAATCGCGACTTAATTATCTAAGGAGTGTTTCAAATTGACAGAACTCAACTAATATTTTATCTTGTCTTTTTCTTAATGAAATGGAAAGAGAAAGATGCACTTAACTTAAATTAACGTTAGTTTGTGAATGAGAGGATCGGCACCAATGAATGCCTGAAACAACTGAATCTAGAAACATGAACTATTTTATTTAATGGCATAGCAGCGCACTAAGAAAGGATATTATAAAATTCAAGCTCCAAGATTAAAAAATTGAAAATACAAGTTTGTAAGTATAAAAATCCGCAGGAAAGAGCTAGCAAATAAACAAACAAAACCCAAAAACCGCTCCCTAAAAGACCACGTCCACAAACATATTGCAAGACCCTTTTAAACCATAATGAATACTTAATCATTAGAGAGCGAAACGCCATCAAATTCGGCGACCGAAAAACAGGTAAAAACCATAGGAGGTCCTCGCGGCATACCGAAGCTCATTAGTGAGGCTTGAACCCGAACAAAACCGAAACAATTTTGCAAATTTGTCATCGCCGCGAGATTACAAAGCAGTGCTCCGTTTTCGTCGGACCTTTAGTAATTAACCCAAACACTTTGTCATAGAAATTTATTCGGGGGCCCAATTACCATCGTTTGTTGTGGTATAGGTCCATTTTTCCCCGTT
This sequence comes from Athetis lepigone, assembly GCA_033675125.1. Lineage (NCBI taxonomy): Eukaryota > Metazoa > Arthropoda > Insecta > Lepidoptera > Noctuidae > Athetis > Athetis lepigone. The sequence goes on from CM066217.1 coordinate 4,243,242, forward strand.
CCACTATTTTATGTCTGCTTTTGTCGAAGATATTTTCGGAGGTTCTTCTTTTAGGATGTTTTTGTGACTCACTAAATAAAAGATTACAATTTAGGTAAAAAAATACGTACAGGCGAAGTCACGAGCAAAAGCTAGTAAATTATATTTTTAAGAACATTCGCATAAAGGTGCGCATTGTAATGCTCGGTTCTTCTCCTTTACTGATGTATGCCCGTTTTGTATCATTACAAGGTGCGCATTGTAATGCTCGGTTCTCCTCCTTCACTGATTTAATACTCAAATCTGTAACGTTACATTACACGCGAATGCTCCAGTTGAGGGAGCACCTGTACAGACAAAATTACCTTAAATTTTTCTTTATATTTGACATTGATTGTCACAAAAAAGAGTTGAAGCCTAAAAGAAAATCCTAGTTTAAGTTATTACCTCTAAGAACATGTTGGCATTCAAGTTGAATAATCACCTTATTATCTTTAGCACTGTTCACAATCCAAGACTGGAGTACTAAGAAAACATTACCATAATATAACATCTTGAACTGGTTATTATTACACAAATTACGAGAAACAACAAACTCTATAACTCCTTGTTTTCCTTAGCGATATTAATATGGATCATCATCTCGAAACTCGGCAAAGTGAAAATAATTGTATGAATGAAAACGAAATACCTTGCATTTAAACTTCTCAAGTAATTAATAACGGTATTCCAAGTATTTCCAAGTAATTAATAAAATTCAGAAAGTTGTGAGTTTTAATAAGCGTCTGATACGAAAACACAAGACTTGAGATTCGGAATGGTACCGTGACTTATATTTGCCGTTCAATGTGGCGCCACAAAAACTTATTGGTGGAAAGTGGTTCAGACTTTTCTGAACAATTGGTTGTAGATAAATTAATACTAAAAACCGTATACCAAGTTTTATAAAGGTATAATAATGAAAGGTTATTGATATTTTTGTGCGTAAATAAGCTTCTTATACAACAACTTAATATTTCACATATTGACTGGGTGTTGATATATCATCGCACAGCCCAAACTGCTGTCAAGAGTCATGAAACTTGCAGTGTTTGTTATTTGTAAAGAGCAGGTAGCCACTAAGAAAGGACTTTTGGAAATTCCAACCCTAAAAACCACTTTAACTTTTCCAACTTTTTTTTTCAACACACTTTGTCGACTTAATTAATATACATAATCTATGCAAAGTTTTACGCTGTAATTATGTGTACGGTAAGCCCACGACAGACGAACGGATGGACATGAAAAAAATATAAGGGTTCCTTTTGCACCATTTTGGTACGGAACCCTGACGGGAATCAGAAGACTAGTTGTTATATTATTATTTTTTTATTTATTTATTTATTAATATTTGTGAGAACAGTAGTAAACAGTCTCATGTATCTACTTATCAGCTTTCATTTTCTTTAAAAACTTCCTTCAGTGCATCTGGCTAACACGCGATTGTGATAAGGTGTTGTCTTACCTGAAACAAGCAAACCATTGGCAAAATTAAATTTATTGAAGAACTAGCTTTTGCCCGCGGCTTCGCTCGCGTTATAAAGAGACAAAAAGTATCCTATGTTACGCTCCATCCCTTCAACTATCTCCACTTAAAAAAATACGTCAATTCGTCGCTCCGTTTTGCCGTGAAAGAAAGACAAACATACAGACAGACAGACAGATACGCTTTCCCATTTATAATACTAGCTTTTGCCCGCGGCTTCGCTCGCGTTAAAAAGAGACAAAAAGTAGCCTATGTTACTCTCCATCCCTTCAACTATCTCCACTTAAAAAATCACGTCAATTCGTCGCTCCGTTTTGCCGTGAAAGAAAGACAAACAGACAGACAGACAGACACACTTTCCCATTTATAATATTAGTATGGATGGATATTATTTAAGTTCATAAACATATATTTTCTTAAAATTGCGCTCACATTTTCTATTAACCACTTCACACAACTGCGCGCCTAGTACTTTTGATTGATTTAAGTACTAATTATCTCAGTATTTTAAATTTTCTCACATTATCACTTCACATTACTGCGCTCCTAGTACTATTGTTCTCTTAAGTTTTCAATCTTTAATTGAATTTAGAATTAACTATAGGGGAAAATGATTCATCTTTTATAATTATTCGATTATTCGATTTTTCATTATTTTTATGATGTATTCTGCTATTCGGGGCGGGGACAAATCCAACGAACCAAAAACCATGAAAATTGGTCTAGCCGATCTCGAGTTATAAGTGTTGTAACAAACCCGACTTTGGTTTATATATATAGATTAGTATAGATGTTCCGACTGTTCCGACTGGCGTAGGGGATTTATTTTGAAGAATGTTCCGACTGGCGAGAGGTTGAATAAAATATTAAAATATTAGTAAAATATTATGTATTTGACGGTTGCCTGTAATTTATTGTAAAATACCTAAGTAAGGTGTTGAATAATTATATAAAACATACCAATAGTAAAACAATTTGGCAATTGAAGTTTAGAATATCTTGGATTTTATTATAAGCAGATTTTAAATTTTAAAATTGGTCACAAATCGACAAAGATTTTCCAAGTTTTACCATAAAAGATTCAAAAATAGAAGAATTGGTTTTTGTTATAATAAATAAATAAATAAATATCTTGGGACAACTCACACACGGTCATCTGATCCCAAGCTAGCAGAGCTTGTGTTACGGTAACCAGATAACTGATATACATACTTACTTATATAATTTATAAATACATACATATATAGATAAATCACACCCAGACACAGAACAAACAGTCATGCTCATCACAAAAAGTTTGCCCTGGGTGGGAATCGAACCCACGACCTCTGGCTTAGCAGTCAGGGCTACTAACCACTAGACCAACAGGCTCGTCAATATAATAATTATTCTATAGCGCAATAATATTTCTATTGCGCGTTGAAATATCTGCAGTATGTCCGCCATTGATATTCAAAGAACTAAGATGCACAATTTTTTACAACTATTTTGTTTTCGTTCATATTATCAATTATTATAATCCACCAAATATAATATAATATTTCTAGTAGCACAATAGTCCTAAAAATAAATATATTAATAAAGAGATTTGTAAAGGGTGTGTCAGACATAAATACGTTTCAACTGTTGAATGAATGTTTTATGTGTGTGTGTGTGGCGCGGCTGTGTGGTTGACGACAAATATTTCATGATATTAATAGCTGTCCCTGGGGTTACACCCACGCTTTTGATTACGACTTCGCTCCCGTGAGTCTTAGCGAAATGTTATATAATATTACAATCTATACTAATATTATAAAGAGGTAAAATTTGTAAGTTTGTAGGTTTGTAAGTTTGTATGTAGGGGGTAATCTCTGGAACTACTGGTCCGATTTGAAAAATTCTTTCAGTGTTAGATAGCCCATTTATCGAGGAATGCTATAGGCTATATACCATCACGCTACGACCCACGGGAGCGGAGCAGTAACAAAAAATGCGGGTAAAACCGCAGGGGACAGCTATGTTATATAATATTACAATATAGTAATAAAAGATTTTTTTAATACCTTAATATGAATCTCTTGGGTCTAAGCTTCGCTACTACTACTCCGCTCCCATAGGAGATAGCGTGATGTTATACGTGTAACCTATAGTCTTCGTCGATAAATGGACTATCTAACACAAAAATATTATGTCAATTCGAACCAGTATTTCCTGATGTCACAAATAAACTTTTTTTTAGCTTTATTAACCGACTTCAAAAAAGGAGGAGGTTCTCAATTCGTCTGTATGTTTTTTTTTTGTATGTTTGTTACGCGATATCTCCGTCAATTATAAACGGATTTTGATGGTTCTTTTTTTGTTTGATAGGTCATGATTCAGGAGTGGTCCCATATAATATAAATTTTGTGGCGATCGGTTTAGTGCTTCTCGAAAAATTCACCGAGAACCAAAAAACTTGAGATACGCACTCATCGTCTATGTATATTACACTGACGAAGTGTGCGTTTCTTCAAGTTTCTATTTTCGTTTTATACTGATATACTGTTATACACAGTCAGACATTGGGAGTCGACACTAAAAAGTAAAAAATAAAAAAAAATCCAAAAAAAAGAACCGCCTTCGAAAACTAAAAACCCAAAAATAACTAAAATTTCGGAAGTCGGTGGCAAACTGGCAACACAAATTAACTGTTAGAAGAGAAGCCACCGACTTCCGAAATTTAGTTATTTTTGGGTTTTTAGTTTTTGAAGGCGGTTCTTTTTTTTGGAAAAAGTTTTTTATAATTTAATTATTTTTATTGGATTAAGATTTAAATTAAGGCCCATTTATCGCATTAGACTAGTCCGCAGGGACAAATGTAAGTGGATATATATGAATAAATGAATAAAAATAATATTAGTAGTGATTTAAATTTCTTCTGTGTTTAGTCCATTAATTTCTCCTAATCGGGTCAACCGATTTGGATAAAATTTTCCATATTTATATTTCAATCAGTTCCTGGATGGTTCGAAAACACATTATTGTAGATCCAAGGTGGTGCTCTCATATCAGTTTATCACTAAATCAGGCTCACTATATTGATAAATTGTGCTGCAATTAATCTTAAAATTCGATCAACGAATCACAAAGTTCCAACAATCTGTCACGCAATATTTTCTTGGAGTCACCGCAAGAGTTAGGCTGAGACTACAGTAGGCAGCGATTTGCGATGCGACTGGAAGAGCGAAACGAGATAAACATGGAATGGCTACATTATAACCAAAAATCTTGCGTTTATTCGATTCAATTTCGCTGATACGTCCATGTAGCCGGTGCCGCGATTACAGTAATGTAGTTCCTGCCGCAGAAATAATCAAAGATCGCTAGTAATATTTGATGAACTGTGTAGCCATTTAGTGAGAATCCATGTATTTGTTTCAATCGCTCGTGCGTCGCAGTTCGCGTCGCAGCCTAGTGTAGCCTCAGCCTTAATCTGTGCTTGAGCTAAGATCTGTGCTAAACTAAAGTTGTGTAATACCAGCTTAGATATCGCGAAGTCCAAAGAGGTTCTTATAAAAGAAAAGGTCATCCGCAGACGTAACTTTTCTTATGATAGTCCAATTTGTTACGTGGAATAGAAAAAGTATTATCTTTGAATGTGTATAACGACCTACCAAAGCTTGGCATGGCTTTTCTATACTATTTTAACAGGCATGCAATTATTAAACATAATAAAAAAAATTGGTATGGATGAAAAACGAATTAAAATCAGTTTTGCACTTTAAAAAGCTTTTTACAAAAAAAAGATACGATAAGATAGACCTGCAGAAGAGAAGCCACCGACTTCCGAAATAATTATTTTTGTGCTTTTAGTTTTTGAAGTCGGTTATCTTTTTTTTGGAAAAAGTTTTTTATTTTTTACTTTTTAGTTAAAATCCCAACTACGTTTTAGAGTAACTTTAAAAATAAAACGTACTTTTTTCTATAAAAATTGAGGAGTTCCCTCGATTTCGATGACACCATCATCAGATCCTGGACCTGATGACAATGGGACCATTTGGGAAGTCTACCCTTTCAAACAAAAAAAGAATTGTTCAAATCGGTTGGTTACCCGCATCTTTACTTGCTCCAGCTACTTGCACCGTGTACAAGCACTCTTAACGACGGAGATATGCGCGAACAAACATAAAAAAAATATACAAACATTCGAATTGAGAACCTCCTCCTTTTTTTAGAAGTCGGTTAAAAATATCAAACCGCGTAGACAGAAAAGTGTTTTAATTTTATTCTTATTCTTCCGTACTGTAAAGTATCTTACAGTACCTACATTTATAATCGAATCCCATGCAATATCTATTTTATTTATTTATTCATTCCTTAGAAATGAAAATACATTGTGTTTGCATTTCTCACCTCAATTTCTATCTTTTATTATGAATTCGATAACGTCTGGCAACATTCCAAAACCTGATCAAACGCTATCCTCTGTTCTAAAATACGTATTGGGTCATTTAGACATAAAACCTACTTTCAGATAACCATAAATATATCGTTTTTCGTATTTGTCTGTGTCTTTGAAAGTGTTTATAGTTATATGGCATTATTTATTGAAAAAGTTTTTTTGCAGGTAATGTGTTTTCAATATTATTTACTAAATAATAAATATTACTTATACAAAAAACGTATTAACCATATCAATTTATTTATGTAGTTTTTAAGTTTATCCAAGAGCTCCTTCACTATAAATCTCTGCAGGGACGGGTAGTCAGAATAAGTCTGAGAATCAACTTTAGCAAGGAGTGTAATTGTTACCTAGTAACTGAGTTATGATGAAGCTTAGATAAGAAGTCACTCCATATAAAACCGACGTATTCAATTGAATCTGGTGAGAATTTGAAAACCGATTTTAATATATAGTAAAGGCTAAGGCGCGTAAATGGGCCAACGACCACAGCGACCGGTGGCCGTCGCGCGCTGCCGTGCTACGCGGACACAGCTGTATCGAGTGGCCGCTACTGGCTACACGTGTTCAACGCGTCTATACAAAATATATGAAAAAGTATTTTGAGTGACTGGCCCTGGTCGGTGGCCCGTTTGCGCGGACCCTAAGTAGATGAATTATACAAAAAAAAAGGTTTCGACACATCGCTATGTCAGTAAATCGCCTACGTCTGCAGTTTGGGCGAGTCCCTAGTAACATTTCAAAAGACTGATTAACTTTTAAGAGAGGTTTAAAGAGATTTGTCTTATTAAGTACCGACATTTGTATTAAACCGTCTATTTAGTTTTCAATTAAGCGAGAATCTCCAACATTTTTCTGTTAATTTATCGCTGTCCAAAGAATTGAAAGGTCTACGTTTTCATTTCAAATTCATTCGAGTCAGTGTAATAAATTATCAATTAGGTAACCGATAAATCTCTTGGGGCCCCCATTCTGCAATTGTACGTACTTTGACCTCCGATTTAATGGCCATCGACTTAATAACTTCAACTTTTTACAGAGCCAAGAACACTTTTAAGGGGAATCCATATTCATGAGTTCCTTGATGCTTCGGAATTCTCGCTCAACACTGCGTTTTATTCAATTAATTCTCGATATCGACGTGGATCTTAACCGAACCACTCAACGCTCCCTTTTAAAAGGATCTCTGGTCTATGAATATTCTACAAAGTACTTGAGCTAACAAGTCTTAGTAGGGAAATTGTTGAATCGCAAGTATAACCTCAAGATCGCGTTAAGAATAGGAAGCGTACAATATTGTATTAGATTTGAGAATTGCGTTGTTAGCTTAAATTTGAGGAGTTTTATTTTATATATTTTGCATAATAATCGTATAAACTTTCGACGACCAAGCGACAACCAGCTGTCGGGCTGTTATGGTGTTTCTATTGCGTCTCTAATCAAGTGTCCAACATTCTTTTCATTTGGGAAAATAAAATTTACTCTATGTAGTCGAGATCAAACCATTTTAAACTAGGTACTATGGTACTTGTATTCGTGAGCGCAAAATGTAAAATATTACTCATAACGTGTTATATATTTTGTACGTTATTGTTTTGACAATGCTACTTTCATATTAATTTGAATGAAATTACAGAACCATTTGTGCAGTGGTTTTGTACAACTGTAGGATAAAATGATGTTCGCGCCCCTAACTATGTTACTAAAAGTTATGTCAGCCAGGCGGAAGTACGCACGGCACTATAGGAAAGGGAAGGGAGGGGCGCGGGCGCAGCCGGACGCACCGCAGAGCAGAGCAGCGAGCCGCCATTACGACGAGATACGCACGCCGCTATAGTCGATAAACAACGCTAAAATTAATATAAAGGTGTCGCAAGCTATGTCGCGTTACCGCAGTCATTAAAGTCCTACAATCATCAAGAACAAGTTTTATTTCTCTGACAAATGAAATAAAACGAAATAAGTAGTCGAATTTTAATTAAACAATGACATTGAAGATACAAAGATTCGAATTGAAAGTATTAAATTAATTAATTTCTTGTTCAAGTTTCAGCTTAACTAAGCTAAATTTAAATACAACACTGCTTTTATCTCTAATTTGAACGGCAAAAATCTGTTTAATTTTAATATAATTAAATATTTTAATTGCTAAAGTCTAAACGCTGACTGTCTAAATGCCAACGTTATTTAATATCAATAAAATAATTCTTATCGATCACAAAATAACATAGGCTACCCGCACACACACAATAATATTGACAATAAAGTACAATTGTCAATAATATTGTGTGTGTGCGGCCTGTATTGCGGTATTGGATAGATAGAATCTAGATTATTGACAATCTTGTATTGACAATATTATTGTGTGTGTGCGGCAAGCCTTATACACACTGCAAGGTCCAGTTGAAAACCAGCGTCAGACACTTGTGGTCTGGCATTATGCTGAACTGGGCCTGTTTGGCGCAACTGTGGGGCACACAATATAATTATATATTTTTTTCCCTTAGCACGTTTTTGTTTTTTTTTTGTTTAACTACTTTGTTTAGTACTTGTAAGTAGTTTTAAAAAATCTTACAATTATTGTTATTTTTATTTTATTATTGTGGTTGTAGTCTGTGACCCCACTGAATGTGACAAATAAATGTTTTTTCTTTCTTTTTTTCTTTCTTACATTAGTGTGATTTTATGTACCCTAACATAACGCTTGTAAAACCGCGGGGGACAGCTAGTATAAACTGAATTAGCTTTTTACCGCATCCTTGCCTGCTTGGATGTCAAACTATCATCCAATATTTTACCCCTTTAAGCCAAAAATCCTTTCTTACTTTTTTTTTTGGTGATTGGGAAATCATCCAATGACTGCTCCCGTCCTGGGTGCGGCGGGAGGGCGTGTCAGACTCTTACTGACTAAAACCCACTCATGTTCCTTCGATTGCTCTATATGTTCCAGGGTCACGGTAACTATTATAAACATTCCGCAACCCCGGCAGGCGTGGCCCTATTGGGCCCCTTCCTGTGCTGACTCCTTCTCTTTGAATCGCTACTTACTCTTCACAAAGAACATACCCTACAAGTTTCATATCTCTAGGACCAGTGGTATGGGGTATGCGTGGAATATCAACAGTCAGTCAATCAGTTAACAATTTTATATACATACAAGCTGTTCCTCGCGGTTTCACCCACGTTACTTGGTTTTTGGTTACTGCTTCGCTCTTGTGGGACATAACGTGATATTATATAGCCTATTTTACTCGTGGACAATGTAGCTTTCGAATGGTGAAAGAATTTTAAAAATCGGTCCAGTAGTTTTTGATCCTATTCATTACAATAGAACAAACAAAGTTTTCCTCTTTATAATATTAGTATAGATATCTATTGAGAATTTAAAAAAGTCATATTACTGAAACTCATATTATTTTAACAAACTACGTTATTCAAAGTAAAACAGGTAAAGTTGCAAAGTGTTTGCAAAGTGTGTGTGTGTGTGTATATGTGTGTGTGTGTGTGTAGTGTGTGTGTGTAGTGTGTGTGTGTAGTGTGTGTGTGGGGGGAGAGCGTGTTGTAAGCTAATAAAATATAGAATTTGTATTATTTATAATATTTACTTAGTGCGGTCGTCATGAATGCTAAACATTCATGACGGCCGAGGTGAGCAGATGTGTACTATCGTCAAGTTTCAGCAGTTTGTAGACCACAGAGGAAAGTCTGTTGGACTTTATGGGGTATTATTATTAATTCACTTGTGTGTCTAAAAGTTATCTACTCAAACGACTGAATATAAAATATTACGCTTTATATACAAAAATAGTCTCGGCCAATATTGAAAAAAAGATAATCAATATTGAACACATTTTTTGACATACATTTTTAATAATCGCTCATTATATGGCCGAAATAACCATAATGTGGGAGACTATCATACAAAGTGCACACGATCCGTTTAATTTCAGTTCGGAGTATAAACGCGGTCCGACTGTAAGTACTTGTAATAAACAAGTGATTATCTTTTATTTATTATCGTTGACTGTACTGTTAATGACGTAGAATATTAGGAGTGTTTGGAATGGGTTGAATATATTTTACACTAGCTTTTGCCCGCGACTTCGTCCGCGTGTAATAATAGTTCCCGTTCCCGGGTGATTTCCAGGATGAAAACTATCCTATGTCCTTTCTTGGGTTCCAGACTGTATCTGTACCAAATCTCATTCAAATCAGTTCAGTGGTTTAGGCGTGAAGAAGAGACAGACAGACAGACAGTAATACAGACAGACAGAAATACAGACAGACAGAAATACAGACAGACAGAAATACAGACAGACAGAGTTACTTTCGCATTTATAATAATTATTAGTACGGAAGTACGGATAGTACGGATATCTAGTGTGCTAGTAATTCTAAAACTCTTCTAAAATGCGGGAAGAATTTAACATGGCGATTGAGTCCCGGACTAAAATATGAATAAAATTTGAATAAAATATGATTTATTTTTGTAAATAGGTAATAAATTACACTTTTACACGTCATTTTTTTTCATTATTTTTCACATCGTCAATTTAATTTTCCCTTTAATCGACTATGGTTGGATAAATTGGACAGAATTCTTAATAACTGTATTAGGTTTATTTTCAACTTGAGAAAATATGATCATGTCTCTGACTACAGGTCTGAGCTAAATTGGTTGCCCATTCGCCAGAGGCGAAATTTGCGTGCTCTGACTACGCTTTTCTCTTTGCTACACTGTCCCACCCTTCCTTCCTATCTTATATCTCAGTTCCAATATTTGTGTTCTTCGCACTCTAGAAACCTACGATCTTCCAACAATCTTCTTTTACTTTGCCCTTCTCATACTTCGGATTTAGTTCATTCTTCCTTTCGGATTCAATCCATTCTTCTCTGGAATGCGCTTCCTCTCGATATCAGGACGGCCACTAGCCGTTATGGGTTCAAGCGGAAATTGAGGATTCATTTTCGAAACATTTGAGCAGAGTCTTTTGACCAGTCACTACACTCTCTGTTGTATATATATGTATGTATGTGTATATATTAATATATAGTATATTTTTTATACTTTTTATATATATATATATATATATATATATATATATATATATATATATATATATATATATATATATATATATATATATATATATATATAATAAAGTATAAAAAATAAATATAAAAAAAGAAATAGATCGGAAGAATACAACTTAAATTACAAAAAAATACACATATATAATTACCTACTTATATATATATATATATAAGGAGGTTCTCATTTACTGTCATAAATGCCTTAAGGAGTATCGAATGAACAAATCAGTCAGATCAGAATGTGCGTTACCAGGTTTTCTTCCTAAAAACGCAATAAAAAACTTTTCAGCGAAAATGCATTCCCGAGGTTTTCACTTTAAGGCGACGAAAGGTGACCTGTTATGTACAGTCAGCAAAGTATATAAGTATACAGTGCCGTCATATACAATTGAGGTTTTATTGAAAACCAATGAATGTATTCAAATGAAATTGAACCTAGTTGAAGAACTAGTAATCTTCTACTATAGTTTTAATTTTTATTAGAAAATATCCGTGGGTTTTTGAGAAAAATTAAACTGCATCTGACGGCCCTGTATACTTATATACTTTGCTGACTGTACCTCCGTACCTTTCCATTTTAATACGGTATATTTGTTGTGCTGTGTTGTTGTAACTTACCTAAGTTTTGTTTGTTTAATATCAGCAGCTAGGTACCTAAAGCTGAGATTTGGTATCAACACAGCCTTTTAAAAATGCATGCGTAAAGTTCAGAAATCGCGTAGTACGTAATAAATTTTCATTAACCTTGTCCGCCTCGACGCCGACCTTGAAAAACTTTAATGAAAAAACGCCCGTTCTGCCTACACAATAACTATTATTTTTCATTAATCTGCGACACGCATTGTATTTTTCATTAAAGGCCTTTTCTTTGCTGCTTCTCTGATAATTTATTTAGGATGTAATCAGCTAGATTGCTTAATTCTTAGTCTAACCTAGGGTATAAGAATAGGTTTTGTGTGCATAATAAAAACGCTTGTTCATTATTTTTATGTGAATCTTGACCTGTCGGTAGATAGGCAGTTTTGGTGTCCAAGTTGTAGCAATAACCTACTTTTAAGGCAATTTTAAAGGCAATGTTGATATGTTTTTAAACTGCTCAAAAATGCATTTGCTGAAACTAGCAATTGTTTACGAAGTCAATAAAACGTTGATAACTTTGAGATAACTGTGTGTGTGATAACTGTGTCAACGATTAGTATTTATAAGGGCCGAGTCACACCGGAATGGCAGCGGCCGGCAGCGACGCGGCGAGCACTTTCAGTGTGAAAAAATTTTAAACTTTAACTAGATACTTAAAAGACCAGTATCGCTTGAACAGCATGAAAAGGTCGCGAGGCCGCCCGCGGCGCCGCGAGCGGCCGCGCGCTTCTCGTTTCTAGCGACGCTGGCGGCCGCTGGCGGCCTCGCGGCGCGGCGCCGCGGGCGGCCGCTGCCATTCCGGTGTGACTTGGGCCTAATAGGGCTCACAAGTTTACCCTATGAGAATACCTCTAATTTGTCGTGATATCGTTGATAACCTATATAGTTATTTATGATTATACTATCTTTCCTCGCGCCTTCGCTCGCGTTAGAAAGAGGCAAAAAGTAGCCTCACTCTACATCCTTTCAACTATCTCTACTTAAAAAATCACGTCAATTCGTTTCGTTTTGCAGTGAAAGACGGACAAACAGAAACAGACAGACAGACAGACAGACAGACACAGACACCCACAAATACTTTCCCATTTATAATATTAGTTTGGATTTCGTAAAAGTATTATTATGGAAGCAAAGCCGCATTTTTGCATACATCTAATATTTTTTCAGCGTTACAAGATTAACAAATTAACACGGCTATTCCAGCTCAAGAACAGAACATGGTGTCTCCCAATTTATCATACACCTTGACTTATAGACCTACATTGCGGTGGCCAAGTGGCTATCATGTCCCCTTAATAGAGATTGGTGTAGGCAGGCCGGTTGACGTCCGAATTAATTTATCGACTAAATATATTACACTGGTAAAGTCGGATGTATAAGGATATTGTGTGTAGCTTACACTGACAATAGTGAGCGAGTAGGTTTCTTTGATTATTTTGATCTGTAATTGAAATTAGCCCGAGAGAGTTGTGAATAGCGCAAATTGGATGAATGCCATCATAATGATAAATTGAAATAATGGTAATGATATTCATAAAACGTTTAAAACGTATATTTTATTTACTATGTTACCTGAAGAGTTTAAAATAGCTACACAAACTTATACTATGTTCGGCGATGAGTGTAGCTGGTTAGGTTTTCGCAAAGCGGTTAGCTTAGGTTTGTTCGGAGCTTCTACAAAGCCTCCGTGAAAATACGGGTAAAGAAAAAAACCTGACATCAAACAATTGATAAAAAAATAACTTTTAAATATAAAACAAATAACCAAAAAAAATTACAAAAAAAAACCGGTTAAAGTAAATAACTATTTCATCAAATGTGTGGTTTGATAATATTATCATTGACATAAAATGAAATGAAATTGATATTGAAATGGAAATGAAATGCAGATGAAATAATGGTCCACAAAACTAATGTCAAAAACACGTTTCAGTTTACAATACAAATAAAATCAGTTTATCATTATTTCAGAGCTCCATATTGCTTTTCAGATACATTTTTAAAACGAAACTTTTGCTATTCAGAAAAAATTGATCCTAAAACGTTCCAAGCCCACTTAGATCCTTTTTATATTACACTTTAGACACTTTAATAAAAGTTTAGGAATACTGAATCGGGATCGGTACCTAACTATTATCTAATGGGGTCGCACCTTAACAGTGATTCTTGTATAGCCAGGGTTAACACTTAAAATGGATTGTACAAAAGGTTCTAAAGCCGGGAACTGACTGGCGAAACGTGGTGTAATGGTGCGACTCCACTCGGTGTATTGGGCAAATTATTTACGTCACTTGGGTAATGCAAACTATACTTTTGTCTTATTAGAATAAGGCTCATAATAAGGCTTCATGTTGTTTGTGAAATACGCCAAGTAAAATTGCACTATAATGTGTAACACAGCGAGCATTCGTGTAAGCACCAGCGCAGCGAGCACCTTGTTTCCACATATTGACCACACTAACACTAGCTGTGTATCACCGTATGTAACATTTTTGCGAGGTACAGATACAAGCAAATGTATTACATAATCTATAACAAAATTTCTATGTAATGTAAGGTTCTTGCGAATGCTCGACTTTGTGTGAGTGAACACCTATAATATTTATTTCTCACTTCCACACAATTTTTGTTGCAATGTCAGACTTTATGCCGATTTCACACGGGGGCAGAACAGTGAGGCAGAACAGTGGACAGTACAGTACTGCTACTGTTTGAACGCACAGGACAGTACTGTTCTTAAGACAAAAACACTCGTTGGTTTTAAAGATCAAGTTGTAACAAAACACCGTGATGTTCGAAATGTGGTTAGAGTAAATTAAAAAACAATGAAGTTTTCTATTACAAACAAATGCTCTAGTCTATACCCGCCTTTAGGTGTCTTGAAAATTCAAGGTAAGTTTTGGAAGAACCCACAAGGGAACGAAAAAAAATTACAATTTAACAACTTCGCTCTGTCATTCCTGTTAAAATTACTTTTTTTGGGAATGACCTCTTTGTTTCAAAGCGTTGGAAAGACGAGTTAATGTGCCTAATAGGCTATTGTGTGTCGACGCCAGTTTTGAAGATAAATAAAAGATATTTTGGCAATTTTCAACGCTGGTGTTTTCTACAGGGACTTGATGAAATCTTGATTTTTATTTAAAATACTTCTTTGTTTTTGTGAACTAAAGTATTTTGTAAAATATAAGACCTTTTAAAACAAGTGTATATTTTACCGTGAATCTTTAACTTCGTGTTTTATAAGCTAAAACTGCAAATTGGTTAAAAAAAGTATAGGCAAAATTTATGAGGTTTACTATTAGCTATATAAAATCACACTGTGATAAATGGGAGTAAGGCAGCATTTTTCCAAACGGGGAATTATAATCAATTATATTCTGTCATCTAAACGTTAAAAATTTCTTTTCTATGACCTACTTGAAATATTGAATTACTGCGACCATGACATGGGTACCTAAGAATATCTTATTCATCATCAATACTATAAGATACAGACCTGCCTAAGTATTAATGGAATTATTATATTAAAAGACAAAGACGACTCTTCAATCAAAAATGCCACAATAGCTCTACTAGTAACTAGATGCAAGCTTTTCAAACTTCCCGTAACACCTCGCTCCACACTCCCACAGATCATCAATACCGAGCAATGATTGACTCTTCAAACCACGCAAAATTTATCAATATCGTACAACCAACTCTACGGACCGAGTGCTAGGAACAAACTTTTAATTGGAACAAAATCCCTGTACCAAAGGCGTTTTAATTAGGAAAATTTCCTATGAACAAGCGCGGGCGATATAATTTCTATGCAAATCGAGCGTTTAACTTCGCATAACACAGTGGTTACTTCACAAGGAGGATACCGCAGTATATTTCTGAAATAATAAAGTGCTAATTGATCAAGTTCTGCTGACGGATTATTAATAACATCGTTTGTTATTATAGGTTCTGGGCGAGGAAATGCTTCTGTTACATGTAAATCGTTTTGTTGTACATTAACTTTAAATGGCGATTAAAATTTTGTTTCCAGTCATTAAAAGGCTTTGATTTCGTATCTTTATTTGTTGGTACAAATCTTGTGACAGTTTTTTCATTAACTTCGAGTGAACCAATTCTTATGAAATTTTGCACACGCATTGAGTTTCCGTGACCATATAATATTATGGAGATGTAGAACTCATCTACAGTTACTAGTAATTATATCGATACTTTATTTAATTTTAGATTTTTTACACATTTTCACAGACTTTTATTCCCTTGGAAGTTAAAAAATTGCGGCATTAACATCCTTATCTTTTGATTACGTTGACTCTGGAAGGAAGTAGTCCTGCAAGGGCTTTTTATTTTCAGGTATGGATTCCTATTAACTAATTGCATACAGTAATATTTCTCTGAAATCAATTACGGAGACATTGTCAGAAGTCACAATTATCTTCCTGTAATTAAATCAATAATCGTATCTGTTTACGTAAATGTAATCAAATTAAGCTGCCATACTATCGCGTCACTCTAAAGTCCTCATTCAACATTTGACAATTATTGATAATCATCAAATAGTATTTGGTGTTTGTTTGTAATATTAGTTGTAACATTCCATGGATGTGTGTTGATCATTGCAAATTATACCTTTCACTGATGGGTTAAGATTCAAGACGCGTGCTTGTGCTTTATAAGGACATATCAGATTGATATCCTGTACCTTTCGGGATGCTAAATGGTAATAGAGTATCATTCATAAATAGCTACATTTATATTACGTCACTGAATGGTTGACTTTTTGCTATGCTTTCAAAACAATTATCGTCGTTCAGAAGCTTTAGCATCTAGAAGAAGAAACGTTAGTATTCTAAATTATGTAAAAAAAATATGAAACTCCGTAAGTAAGGTCTAATAATACATTTAGGGCTGATTTTTCAATCATCAGTTAACTTATAACTGAGGAATAAATATGACAGTTTGACATATATTCTATACAAAAGCTGTCAAAACGTCAAACATACTCCTCAGATAAAAGTTATCTGGCGATTGAAAAATCGGCCCTAAATTAACAAATTATTTGACCTTGCGGTAGACGCAGTGGCTGAACGATCGGCTGCTATGCTGCCTGTGCTGGTTCGATATCTGCATATTGTAACAACATACATTTTGTATAGCCTACATGTAATCGTGGAGTGTTTCATATTACATAGCACACGTTTTTAGCTATGCATTATTCCTGTCCCTGTCGCACAACTGTCAAAGAACTAATGTAAGACAAACATACAAGAACATAACTAAGCCAAGATACAAGGTAAGGTGCCAAGTAACATTCATTTATCCCTGTGCTACACTACCTAACCGAATGTTGATTCTCCTTTACCTTCTAACATTATAACAACGAATATCTCCGAAGGTTAAAGCAATTCAAATACTGGTTTCTAAGTATTACGCGGATACACGTGTATTCTAAGTAAGTAGTCTCACACCTGCCTAAATGTAAGTGCTTCTAAAACTTTGCTTAGTACTAAAGTGATAAAGGTATTCTTAAGTACACCTGTTATATTTTAGATACGCTTAAAACCACGTATGTAATCTTGGCTCTCAACTTTAGTAACACATTGAGATGGATTTATAGGGTACTGTATTTTAAAAGGCAAAAAGGAAACCTTCTAATTCATTGGTTTTTTTTCTGTCTGATAAAACACTATCCTTAAAGCATGCCTGTCGGTTAAAATTTATATAGAATTTAGGTCTAAAATCCCTTGGAACTGAGAAATTATACTTTCGTATCGCATCGCTATCTATCTGTCGTATTTGCCTTTTATTTTGATATTTACAAGAGAACTAAAACTTGTATAAGGTTGGCGGAAAACATTATGTTGACTTAAAATAATGAAGTAAAAATTTAGCAAGATGCAGTGCTTCAGTAATAAAGGAAAAAATAAAACTGTTAATTTGTACTTACATCACTACTTAATAAGTGTGTATGTAAGGCCAATTCACACAGAGGCGGTTTAATCCACTTTTTATCCGAATTGCCTTTTTTCAATAAGAAAACTAAAACGAAATCAAATAATGGAAAGACGGTTTCCCAACGTTTTCCTAGAAAGCTGGCACGAATACTGACCTAAAAACAGATAGTTGAATAAGTCTTATATTTTTATGATAATTTTCAGATATTAACTTTTACCCGCGACGTGAGAAAATAAATTCTAGGCTCATAATAGTTATAGCAACCTTAAAAAATCCTACTAATATTATAAATGCGAAAGTTTGTGAGGATGGATGTATGTGTGTGTGTATGTATGTATGTTTGTTACTCTTTCACGAAAAAACTACTGGACCGATTTGGATGAAACTTTACAGTAATCTAGGTTATTTATCAGAGTAACACATAGGCTACAATTTATAATGATTTTATGTAATTTTGATCATAATAAAACGATAAGTGTCAATTAAGTCGGAAAAAAATCTTCCATCTGAGAGCTATCTTGGCGTGCGCTGCCTAAACCAATGGAGTTACATAAAAATGATGTACCACAGGATTGTTTGTCTTAAATAGATCTAAATAAAAGTCCGCGATAGCATATATCTACCTCTTATGTGCAAGCCAGTACGACCAAAATTGTGAACCATAAATTTAATTAAATTTGGTACTATTTTACAATGCACATTTAATATATAATTATTAAACTCTTATCAAAATGAATACATTTCTCGCATTAAGTATATATTGAAGATAAACTTTGTCTTTTACACTAAGTAATTTGGCAGAATAGTTTAAAAGTTATCACGATATGATTGACTTGAACGGAGCGCCAAACGGCAACATCCACGATGAAAGTTGGCTATGTGAAAGAACTATACTAGCACCAAGAAATGAGACAGTTGCGAAAATCAATAAAATTATCTTGGGCCAAGTAACCAGCGATGCAACAACCCAACTCCATTCATCGACACAGTCATGTCATCTGAAGACTGTACGAACTACCCTGGGGAGTTTCTTAACTCTTTGGTGCTATTCGGGGTGCCATCACATAAGCTCAAATTAACCTTTCAACGATCGACCGACAGCTGGCTGTCGGGCTGCTATTGTCTTTCTATTGTGTCTCAAATCACGTGTGTTCGAAGGATTAAAAGTCGGAATACCCGTTTTGTTAATTCGCAACTTGGACGCCCCGAGACTATGAATGGCACTAGATTGCGAGTCATTGAACAAGGCATCAATTGTAACTGGAGAAGCTAAGGGTGAAAATGTTCTTATTCCACGCATTCCAATAATACCCAATAACTTACCCTTTAATTTCAAATGTTTACAGTTCCCACTTAAAGTTGCATTTTCTATAACTATTAATAAATCGCAAAGGCAAACTTTGAAGATAGCGGGGATACATTTAGGGACGCCCTGTTTTTGCCATGCTCACATGTATCTAAATCCCAAAATCTAAATATTTACGCTGAATAAAAATAGTATACGGGAGTATATTGCAGTAAAAACACAGATAATTTAACACAGATGTTAACCTATTTCAATTACATACATATTAATTCTTTCCTTATTACAAAATCTATTAACAAAACCGCATCAAAATCCCTTCCGTAGTTTTAAAAATTTAAGCTTACATAGGGACAAAGAAAGCTACATTGTATTATACTATGTAGTGATTAAATGCAAGTAACATTGGTCCGACCTGTTTATTAGTCAGTGTTTAGTAATCCGTTTGTGCTGGATAGGATAATCTCAAGCCCAGGGAAGGACATATGGCTACTTTTTATAAGCACACCATACAGGTAAAGATGATGAAGAAACCACTGGTCTTAGCATTTTGAAATTTGCAGAGTTCTATTATAGCTTAAAATAATGAGCACTGAGAATTCAGATAATTCCACCCTCAAAAGATTCCCTCTACATATTAGGTATAGGATTTCAAAGATTGTCATCATCATCTCTCTAGCCTTTTCCCAACTGTGTTTGGGGTCGGCTGCCAGCCTAACCGGATTCAGCTGGATACCGGTGTTTTACGTGATACGATACCTCTTGGTTAGACTGGTCAGAGTTTCTGGCTAACCAGTAACGACTGTCGAAGTTCTACGCATGACAACCGAGACCAACGGCTTTACGTGCTTTCCGAGGCACGGGATGTCAGTGATGTCCAAGATAAACTTTAGAAAGTACAAATGAGTTGAAAAAGTCACATTGGTACTTGCCCGGATTCGAACCCACAACCTCTTACACGAGAGGCGGGCGCCTTATCCACTGTGCCATCACGACTTGCAAACGGATTTCAAAGATTGTATGGAAACTAATTTTGAAGTTAGAAATTTGGGATGTACGATGTGAAGTTACATTAAAAAATACAAGTATTTAAAAAATATCACGCAACTTAATGTGGCAGACCAAATTCTACGCGAGCGAAGCCGCGGGCAAAAGCTAGTCATTTATAAATACGAAAGCAAAAATACGAATTTTTGCATTCGTATTCATTAATAATATTTTAACAACCAAGACACGCTTTTTAATTAAACAGCAGTAAAACTTTCAATCTTATATTTTTTTTGGAAGTAGACCCAGAACGGATCCGATTTCAGTGTACCTTTAAAAAAAACAATTTTACCTTTTTAAAATGAAGTAACATAGCTAGAAAACGAAAACAAATTAAATTACTCCGTAAGAAAACCTTGTATTTATTTCTTTTAACTTTTTAATAACTTCCAAAACTCGACAATAAACACAATCACATTCAGTCGAAACAAATGAAAAGACAAAAGCGTCAAACTTCAAAAAGTTCCCATTCAACGCTCAATTAAATCGAACGACTCGCGAATCGATTCAAGAATCGACTCAATTGAATACCGATTGTAATCGACACCCGAGTAAATTGATAACTCGGGGAAAAGACCGCTCTTAATGAATATGCGATTGAGCAAAGAAAGTTAATATTGAAAATTAAGTCTAGGATTGGAGTTATCTTCAATCTATATTTGCATATCTATGGCCGGCCATCTATTAATCAGAAAAAGGTTGGAAATGAAAGGGGATCAAATTGGTTTCAGATGACTCGTCATAATATTAAAACTATTATAGCTGTATAGATGACAGTTTGTAAGTATTGTTACGTTTGTGCTTAAACAGATTTTGATACCATTTTTACCGACTTCACAAAAAGGAGGAGGTACTATGTTCGGCTGTTTGTATGTTTTTTTTTTTTTTTTTTGTATGTTTGTTCATTGATTACTCCGTCAATTGTCAACGGATTTTCAAAATTCTTTTTTTGTTCGAAAGCAGATAGTTCTGAGGTGGTCCCATTGTCACCTAGTTAGGATCTGATGATGGGATCTTAGAGAAATCGAAGGCAACCCTCAAATTTTATAGGCTCACTTATTGTTTTTCGCATATTTTATGAAGTATCTTGTGTATTTGCGTATGGTTGTCACCATCTCAGTTAGCTGAGCTGATGATGGAAGGTACAACTCCTTAACAGTAAGAAGTTACTCGAACAGGCAAGGACTGTTTTAGTAAATTGTTTTGATGTTTGATAGGGCATTTGCCACATTTGGGCTCATGATCATCAAGTCATGACCTGATGCTGCAGTCAGGATAGTCTGCAGAGTACCTAACTCCTCGACAAATAACAGCAGATATATCGTGTTTAGGCTCATTGAAAAGGGCTCGATGTGTGGATAAACGTACTGTTAATGAGGAACACCAAAGTATAGAGACCTGATGCTGAAACCAGGAGCATCAGAAAAAGTACAAACCTTGAAATTACAGCACATTAGTCGTGTTTGGGCTCATTTTAAACAGGACTAAATTTTAACTCGACACTAAAAAGTAAAAAATAAAAAACTTTTTACAAAAAAAAAATAACCGACTTCAAAAAGTAAAAACTTAAAAATAACTTAAATTTCGGAAGTCGGTGGCAACACAAATTGACTGGCAGAAGAAAAGACACCGACTTCCGAAATTTAAGTTATTTTTAAGTTTTTACTTTTTGAAGTCGGTTATTTTTTTTTTTGTAAAAAGTTTTACACCAATATCTTTGAAAACCTTGGCTTTTTCAACCATTATTTATATGTGTAATAATCCATACTAATATTATAAATGGGAAAGTGTGTCTGTCTGTCTTCCATACTAATATTATAAATGGGAAAGTGTGTCTGTCTGTCTGTCTGTCTGTTTGTCTTTCTTTCACGGAAAAACGGAGCGACGGATTGACGTGATTTTTAAGTGGAGATAGTTGAAGGGATGGAGAGTAACATAGGCTACTTTTTGTCTCTTTCTAACGCGAGCGAAGCCGCGGGCAGAAGCTAGTAACAGATAAAAACTTTCCGCATCTTATTTTAATGATGAAAATTAATGCATTAAAATTCGCTTCGTAATATAAATGGAAAAGTGTGTCTGTCTGTCTGTATGTTTGTCTTTCTTTCACGGCAAAACGGAGCGACGAATTGACGTGATTTTTTAAGTGGAGGTAGTTGAAGGGATGGATAGTAACATAGGCTACTTTTTGTCTCATTCTAACGCGAGCGAAGCCGCGGGCAAAAGCTAGTATTTTATAAAGCTGTTACTTTATTTTCATGCGGGCGAAGCCGCGGGCAGACGCTAGTAGTTATGATAAGTTTATGAAGCTTGGATAGACTTTTGTTTTGTTTTTGAAATGTTTCACAGTGAACAACGGCTTCAAAACGAAAAGTTTTGTTACCATTCCAAATGAGTGGACTTTTACCATGTAAGTTTTGTATGTGTTTACAAACTGTCATGCAGGGAAACAGTGTTGAGGAAAGTTTCACTAAAATACACCACATACATTTATGCCCTTACTAATAATCACTGTGTAAAGTTATGCAATGAATAAAGCCTGTATAACCATACATTTTTGACGTATAAACCTGTCATAAATTTATGCAGCGTTTATTAGTAAGGCGCTTAGAATTAAAAAATATAGTTTAGTAACATTTTATTTTTACATGAAATTAAAATGTTTACTATGCGCGAATAATCTGTTTTCCTTTCTTTCGTTTTTTACAGTATGTACCTAAAAACGCTAGAATAAGAGTGCATCATCAAGCAGACTGTAAGCCAATGACAAATAGCAAAATAATTAATCACCCATACCAACACCTACTAATCAATAGACTATATATAATTAGCATCACTGAAATGTTACAGCTCTATACAAATACGCTCTGGCAGACTCTCAAAGTGTAATTAGTCTATTATTGGTGCGACGCGATCGACTGCGGCTAATTAATGGTGACAATTTAATTTAATTACTCGCGTTTATTATTATTTAGTTGTTCGGATGTTGTAGTGGTTTTAGTGTAAGGAAATTGTATGTAGGTTGGGTAATTATGTTGCAAATTAAAAAGTTGTTGATACGTCCCCTATGTGAGATTTGAATTTAAAAAACGGCATTATAATATCCACATTTATACAATCTTATATTGCAATAACTTACTACCTAATGATAACTCTCTGATGTATAGTATAACGAATTATGTTTTGACTTTTATATTTGATTTTTCAACTAAGTATGTTAGAATGTTTAGTTCTAGTCTAACCGGAATTTAATATTAGTTTAGATATTGTTGCAATGAAATAGTATCGGAAAACGTCACAGCTTTAAAACGTGATGTTTGAATTTAAGGGTTAAGATACGTTTGGCTAAGATACGATGGCACAGCACAAATACAATATTGTACTAAAAAAAAATTACGGACCTGTTGGTCTAGTGGTTAGTGACCATCACTGATTCGGTTCCCATCCAGGACAAACTATGGGTGATGAGCACGATTGTTTTTTCTGTGTCTGGGTGTATTTTATTTATAATAATTATGTATGTATCTATAAATAATATAAGTACGTATAACAGTTACAATAGTACAAGCTCTACTTAGTTTGGAATCAGTTGACCGTGTCTGTGAGTTATCCCAGGATATTTTTTTTCCGTAAAAGTAAATACGATTAACGATTAATGTATGACATTTCATATTTTGATTAAATTACTGACATTACTATTTTTTCATTGTAAATTTACTAAATAATGCACGAATTTAATTCATATACTTTATTATATTTTATACTTTGATATTTATTCACAATGTATCTTGATTTTATTAAACAAATGACATAATTTTGCATGCCTCAAGGTGTAATATGGTTAGACTGAGCTATATTTTTAATAACTTTATGTAATTACCCATATTAGCAAATAAACGATTATGATTTATTTATTTATGATTTAAATGGAACATTTTTGGGTTTGTGTCACTTGGTTTAGTTTACGCTACCGTAGAATATTTTTCCTTTGTAGTTTTTAAGGCGGTTACATACTGTTTAAACCTATCCAGCGCTGAATAGATGCGACGGATATCCTATTAAGGATCCGACATCTGATGAGTGAGAACGGGCTTTAAATGGAAGATGTGTTGGACGGTTGAAATGCCTGACGTTCTAACATCATCACATTGGTTACGTGTGTAAAGTCGGTTGTTTTATTTTCTACAACCTATAGGTGTTCTTAATACTGTAAACAAATATAAATTGGAGTAGAGTTTTAACAACTTGCTGCATTTTTTCCGAACATTTCGCATTTATTTGTATCTCAGTAAATGTGGCGCTACATTAATTTGCAACAGGACACCGCTCGTCCCTGTATTGTTTTTCGAGGGCAAAGACACATCTTTTTGCGGGAGTTTTCAAAACATTTGTAGCAAATAATTAAAGCGCAACAAATGTGGCGAGGTGAATGTTTTATGCGTGAAGCATTTGGCGCTAGTGTGCGGCCGCTTTTACATGTATAAAATTCTCGAACTTGTAATAATTTTGACCCCTGGGCACGCTAATGATAGCCTGAGATATTTCATTAAAATGTGGGTTTGATATTTACAGTTATTTTCTTCCACCAACTATTACTCTAATTAATTAACCATTAATCAAACTACTTTATTGATCGGTTTAATAAATTATAGTAGCTATCCTAAAGCCAAAGACGGTCTTTTACAAAGTTATTAAAAAAAGTTAGCCCACTACAAAAGTACACCAAAACAAAACGCCATTTCAATCCAAATAATCCCACATAATCATACACAACATACGTTTTGACATTACGGTCAAGATATAATCGTCTGCAAAGTTTTCAGGCCAACACTATAATTGATATTCATGCAGTAACCGTTAGGGGGTGAGCAGACGTGGTGGGCGGAAGTTTGTTAGTAGTGCCCGATAGCATCGGGGGTGTTGTACATTTAATGGGTGCATTTGTTTAGATTAATGACTGTGAAAGTGACGGTGGCTATGGCGGAGTTCATCGGACAGGTGCGTTTGTGGGTTTTTCTTTTGGGGGTGTAGAACGGTGAAATGTTTTGAAGTTGGTTAGTGTGTGTGATGGATTGCTTTAGTATAGGAGGGTTACATGCCTAACTTTGTAAATTTCTTTAAATCATTAGGTCCAAGAACAGGTACATGTAGGCCGTATCTGTTTTGAACCTGGTGATATACAAAAATATTTATTCTATTAGGGTATTCAAAAACATGCAAGTTCATTCTTATAAAATCAACACTAACAGCATTTAAATTAAGTTGATTTTGTCTCGTCCGCTCGACTCTATTTACAGCATAGAGCGAAAACGCTTCAGACTTTACCGCTTGTAGCCCTCAGTAGCCTTAGAGGCTTAGACAAATAACTTTTTTTTAAATAAGCGGCGATGCCAAACACTTAATACAAAATAGTATGTACTGACTGGTGTCCACAACACAAACATTTTGAGGCCTGTTGTTTAAGTGGTTAGTGACCCTGACTGCTAAACCGGAGGATCGTGGGTTCAATGCACTAAATCTTTAAACGACGATAACTTTGTTTGAAGACATAGACAGAGCATATTTAGAAGTTGGCCTGGTATAAGTTTTAACAATTTGTAAAAACCGAAACAAAATCTGTTGTGTAGTTTTGGTAATTTCCGAATACATACGTAGAGAGAGACGAAAATTATAAAATTACTCGTTTTTGTTTTGTTACTGTTCTTTAATAATTGTTAACACTCTTTTCTTGATTCATTTATTTATCGTACAGACACAAACTTCCTATTGATTTATTGTTATATAAGTATAGATATTGTTTAAGTCACAATACCTTATCTACAGTTTCATTTACTCTGTCATAGCGTATGCGGAGAGAAGAACAGATGAATTTTACTAGACCTGCAAATCGGAAATATTGGCAACAGAGCTCTTTTGAAGTTGTCACACTGTGATCAGCACTTTCTCTGCCAACCGCAGTGTTTATGTCGACACTTCCAGAAGCATTCCTCACTGAACAGGCTTAAGAACCTCTTTAGAGCGCCTAGTACTCTGTCAGTAGAAAAAAGTGTAAAAAAACTTAAGATCGAATTGTAAGCAGCTTTTCTTACATCTTACACAACTATTACAAACGCGATGTTTGGATGTTTTAAGCAAAAAGTAACTATTTATTTCGTACTAGGTTTTGCGGCCGGCTTTGCCCGAGTGGTTGTTCCAAATATGACCTAAAAATATTCTAACCTTACAAGCCTTATTTCGCACTAATCAGTGTTTTATGTCCTTTTTTAGGTTATAGAATATTTCTGAACCAAGTTTCGTTTATTCGGATAAGTATTTTAGGAGTGGAAGCTTGATAGCCCGACTGCCAAAATTCCTTCCGCATTAATAAAACGTACAATATTAGTATTACTTTGGACTATATGAACTTCAAAAGTATTTTATTGAAACTTTTCAGTAATATAGCTTCTTCATTAGACAACATAGACTAATAACACCACGCTTGTACCAATCAAACTAAGAAGAAACCAAAATCGCCAAACAAAGTATTTCGCCACATAAATTAACGAACAAAAAACTCAGTATTTCCTCGTACAGAGCAATCTGCGTCTATATAATAGTTGAAAAGCGTTCATAGAGTGGTCAGGGCGAGTCAGACTATTTGAAATCACACTAACGAGACACTCAACAGCTTTGAGCTAAAGAAATACAGTACAGTGTCGAGGTGTGGCTTCCACTTGCTAGATTAAAATAGCTTTAAAGATTACGATATTCAACTGAAGTGGAAATATTCTGAATGTGGAGTTTAATTTTTATTTAGGACGTACGTTGCACTACGACTTAGTGAACAAAACATGTTTATTTTCAGGGAGTTTAGTTCATCTCACCACTAACAAGGACGTCAAGGTTTTAAATTGGAACCGGGCATGGGCACATTTCTAGGCCACTATGCTGGTTCTTTCTGAGTTACTTTAACACCACTGATATCTATGAACCTGGACTTGGGTTTTTAGTGGTTACCATCGCGTTCTATTTAAACAAATGTGTGCTTTTTTTATACACTAACCGTTGAGTGTTGGTAAGCATAAAACTCAAGTACGGCTGAATCAATTCGACATTTTTATTTCAATTATCTACAAAAATCTGACGAATGTTTTTATAAGAAGAAAAATTGGGAGAGTTGTCTGGACAATTTTCAAGACTTTTTCTAGATTGACGAAATTTTAAACTAAGGCCTAAACTTAAATGTATACCAAAAATACTCCCGACCACAAAAAACGTGACACACCCTTCATTTTAAAACTACTCTCCACTAAATTAAACTCCTCGACCAATACCAGGGCAGAATTTAAAAGTGAAACACGAACTATCTGAGCAATATTTAGGAAGGCACTGACCAGAATACACGTTCGGACAGAATTAGGGGAACGCAGAAAGACTAATAAAACATTTATAAGCGTGGAGAGAGACTATTTTCCATCTGATGGTAGGACGCTGAGTGCATCAGTTGTTTGAAGTGGGGCAACGGTTTTCGAAAAACGAATGTTTGAAATTGGATTGTACCGGCCAGTTCTTTTGGATTAAAAATTGAGTTGTTTACTTTAGCGTTGCTTGTGAATAATTTTGTGACAAGAAATAAAGCCTGGATTTAAAAAGTAACTTTATAAATATGAGCCTATCCATAAATGTTACAAATTGCTGTTTGAGGTGCGTTTAAATGATTCGCTGATTTATTATATATCCGTTTAGCGTGCTTTTGATCCCTGAACATGCTGCTAGGTATGTCCCGCTGTTGCTCTGGTCATGGTCTATTTCGACATGGTCTGTTCTTTGAAATTGTATCACTGGTTTCTGACGAGTTTCAGACTCTTAGGCAAATTGATAAGAATAGCTATTGGTAAAGTAAAGTCATATTGAAAAAAAATAGTTTGTATGTAATTAAATAGCTTAATTTATGATGCACAGTTTGGCAATAAAACATAACCCTACGACACATAGAAGTGGACCAGTACCCAAAACCGCGTTGCCATCTAGTTTCAAAATAAAATTGGCCCCAACAAACTTTCCACTAGCAATCCGTACAGCTGAATACAGTATAAAAATTTCATCGCATTGCTTACATGTCCAGTTGTATACGATAGCCAACTGGGTCGAGAGAGCGTCACGTTATTTTGTATGTATGAGACGAATGTCTGCGGAGGGCGTATTTAAAAGTAGACATTTGACTGTGCCGGCCGGCCATGGAATACTAAAAAGTGTGCTACGGTACATAGAAGAAGACTATTTTAGTTTTAACTTGATGTAAAAATCCAATATTTTTTACGAAGCAACTTTGTTTGTCTGTGTGTATGCCTTTCACTGATGAACACCGAGTCTGAAAAGAAGACATTAGAGTACATAATAACTTAATTTACGACTTTGTATTTATCCACGAAATTCGAGATTTTTCGTAAATTCATATTTGTATTTTAACTACGTATGTATGCACAAACAACTAGCATTGACTTCTATCGTGAAAATAAATAAGAAATAAGAATGAACGTACTATGACAAACATACGATTCATGTGGTAACATGAGTGGATTTAATTAACTTTATGTATTTTGTACGTATATAAGTACAAAATGTACCTAAAGCCCCGTATTCATAGTAAACATTTTGTTTAGCAACATGGTTGCATAAACATGTTGACGAGTTGCTGTCATCATATTACGGGCAACACTTGTGTTGCGGTGTTGATCACGCCATCGCCATACTGCAGAGTTGATCAGTTGATCAACAGTTGCTAAACAAATGTTTACTATGAATACGGGGCTTAACACGAACATTGTACTATTATTGCAAAACACTCTACCAGTATAAAATCGAAAAAAAGCTAATACTATTAAACTCTAAGAAGGCTTCACCATTTTATTGGAATTAGCAATCAAGTCTGAAAATCCAAGTTCAAAGAAATGAATTTACAAACATTTTATTTTGCAATTTTGTAGAAAATTACATGGAATAGAGATAGGGAACGAACCAGTTTATTTTATCAGAAAATTTCCAATTCTACGAGAGCAAAAATACAATCTGCGATAATAATCGTTGGCAAGCAAAACAATTTGAATTGGAAAAGTTGGATAAATAACATTAGTAGAGTTCAATTTATTTTTATGGGCATCTTATTATTTGTGTAGGAATTCAATAATGCTTTATGCAAAGCAAATTTTAAAAAAAACGTTCAATTAATAATGAATTATTTAAAAAGTTTGAATATAATAAAGGAAAAAAAATGAAGTAAAAAAAACTATCAAAGAACATAAAAATGGCGCAGATATTCCCAACAACCATGTCACGTGAAATACCTACACACAACAAAAGAGCACAAAGCCGACATTGTCATATTAAGCCCTCACAAGATCAGAGCTCGGAGAAGTCTGCCGTAATCTCCGAAACCACGCAAGATAACACAAGACGCCAGCTAAAGCCTAGACCAGATTATTTTAGTCAGCTGACGAATATTTTAGTACGAGACTAGCTTTTGTAGCAGATGCAAGCCGAGAACAGTATTTTGTTTAGGTAAATAATTCATAGCAAGATGTTATCTTTGTATATTTTAGACTTAATTAATTTTTAGGTAATCCATACTAATATTATTAATGGGAAAGTGTGTCTGTCTGTATGTTTGTCTTTCTTTCACGGCAAAACGGAGCGACGAATTGACGTGATTTTTTAAGTGAAGATAGTTGAAGGGATGGAGAGTAACATAGGCTACTTTTTGTCTCTTTCTAACGCGAGCGAAGCCGCGGGCAAAAGCTAGTAAAATAATAAAGTTTTCAAGAAACAGTCAGAGTGTTTGTTGGAAAAACAATCACATTTGCGAAAGGACTATCTCGCCAAAATCCTTAAGAAACACAAACACTAACGCTCACTTATACCATATTTATATTCAATTGACATAAAAAGAATACACTAACAAAACAACGAGCCCATCTCGAGGATTGTACAAAAAAAAAATGCTTCACAAACATTTCCATTCATATCCGATCTCTCGCGAACAATGTAACAAATGTTCGACCTCCCGAAAAAGCCACAAACAACATTACGACATGAATTAATGAAGAAAAACAGAAACACCAGAGTCCTATTCAACGGAAACCATCGGCTTACAAACGTCCGACCTTTTTAAAAATAATAATTCAAAACAAAGAATAAAACACGAAACGAAACAGAGTGGACTCTCCATATTCTGGTCAGAACGGTAAAGACGGGGCCTCTAGAGAAATGTAAATAATTTAGAGAAGCGTCCTTTGAGTACCGGGTCCCATTAAATTCCTTCTGTTTGTTGTCCTAATTAGGTAAATTACTCTAGGGAATGTTTTTTCCTTGTGTAAAAAAAAGTTTTCGTCGAAATGAAAATCTCGGTCGTAGGTGTAAAATTATTATGGACACGCACGCTTGTTTTGTTATTTTCCCCTTGCTTTATAAAGGTGATTTTTATCAGATCTATGCTTGATTAAAACGTAACATTCGTTTTGGTTAATCCTTTGAGACAGGACTTGGAAGAAAGCATTTTGGATGTTGACGGGTTGTTACTTTAACTAGGTCGTTGCGGCAGAAAAGGGTTAAACGTATGACAATGAGCCTCTTTGGTGCTCGAAACATATAAAACTGAATAGCATGCAGGTCTATTAACGCTTTTATTAGGAACAGTAATGGCCACACTGGCCTTGAGAGAGAAGAACAGTTTGATGTGATGTAAATGCTTGTTTCCGTCTCAAAATAGACTCCAAAATGTTGTTCTTAACATCAGCTAAAAATTTGACAAAAAAGAACGAATTTCATTCACCGAAAAGTACCAACTACATCCAAATACTTTCCAAAAATATGCGCCCAAAAGCACATTTTAATTTGGAAAAAGCAGGTATTCACATTACGTTTGGTCTGAATTCCTGCACTTTTCAGGCACACATAGGTACTTGAAGACAGAGCATTCTTACAGTCGTTGGGGTCACATCTTTACAGAGTCTGTTGAGTGGGAGACAAATTAAAGAGAAGTCTTATTGTAGGGTGACCGTGCTGTGCGGTAGGGTTGGGATAAATAAATTTTAAGTTTTGAGTCTGATTGTGTTATTTTATTGCTTAATTAATTTATGAAAAACCCTTTACTAATGACTATCCATTTACCATAACTTATATTTTCTTTCTGTAGTTGGTACACTAACTAATACTACCTCGTGATGGTCCAGTAGATAAGGCCCGCCTCTCGTGTAAGAGGTTGTGGGTTCGTATTCGGACAAGTAACAAAACAATATGAATTTTTCAAATCTATATACTTTCTAAAGTTTACCTTGAACATCACAGACATTCCGTGCCTCGGAAAGCGTGTAGAGCCGTTGGTTGTCATTCCTAGAACTTTTACAGTCTGTACGGGTAGTCAAAAGCCAGAAAATCGAACCATTCTAACTAAGGGGTATCATGTCTCCCACTTACTGGGTTGTGGAGGTCTGATAGGCAGTCGCTTTATTTAAAACACTAGCATCCAGCTGAATCCGGTTAGACTTAAAGCCGATCCAATACGGGTGAAGGCTAGGAATATGATGATTTGGCAGATTAAACAACTGCTTGAAAAAAGCCTCCTTAATGCCCTTCTAGGCAAATTTTTCCGCTTTGTGTTAAATATAATAATTATTTGTAAGCTGAAGTTACCTTAAACCATTGTGCTTACCTTTAAGCTTCTTATTAAGATTATATTTTCAGTTCATATTCCGTTAAGGAAAAATTGGAAACATGGAATGGCGACACGCTATATTTCATGTGAAAACTTTTAATATGGTAATTGGGAATCGCGTTTTATAATCAGACTGTTGTAATTACTTTTTAAAAAGGACCCTTTATCAAGATGTTAATTACTAGAAATGGCCACGTATTAAAAAGTAGTGAAATATTGGTCATAAAAAATCATACAATCACAAATAAAGTAATAAAACGTTTTTATGTAATGGTAAAGTGTTTATTTATTGTTAAACTTTAAATTAAATTTTACATAAATATTTTTTTTACATTACTAAATTGTTTTATTAGTATTTTAATTTTTGGTAACAGTAACAGTGTAGCTTTCTGAAAAAAGAAAGAATTCCCCAGAATCTCTTAATTTTTTGATACCTTATATAGCTTTTAAGTTCAAATCGGGTTCTATACCTATAAAACTTGGTAGTATTACACAAAAAAAAATGATCAATTGTGAGACAGTGGCACGTACGAAAAGTTTTGTACTTATCTGTTATTATAATGCCAATAGAGATACATATTTATTTATTTATTTATTAAACATTTGTAGACTTAACAGGTCAACCCAAAGCGTCTACAAACAAGTTACATTTTAGTAATATACGCGTACAGTTGCTTGTTGTTAACGTAGGTACTATTTTATTATATTTAAATTATGGTTAATACAGCAGGTTAGTGTTAGTGTTACACATAACTTTATAAGTAGATTACATTAAAAACATTAACATAGTTATTATATTATTAAGATTATTTTCATTACAATATTATTTATTTTAAATCATTTACATAGGTATTTTATTATTAAGATTTAATTATTACATTATTATAAATTATTACATATTATTATTTATACACACATCAAAAGTGTCTAGGGATATTTCAATTAAACCTAAATTACTAAAATTCTATTAACTTTTTGTTAAAACATGTACACATTAAAATAAACCTTGTTTAATAGACTATTTAATCTGATAATAAACTTTTAGATAAAGTTAAATTTAAAAAAACTTAGAAGAAGAGGAAAAACTCAAACAAAATTTCAATCTTAACTTTATTTTTGAAACATCAAAACTTAAACAAAACAACAATTTTTTTTATAAAAGTTCTTGAAAACTTAAAATTAATATTCCGTGGATCCACCTAAGACTCTCCTGACACATCTGCAGCGGTTCTGCATACTCAAAACAAGGGTGTCAATATCCTGTTGTGGAATACTGTCCCATAATTGCCGTTTCTGAAGCCCTGAAGACCAGTCAGAGCGTTATATCCAGGCTTTGGTCATGTTATCGTCTCACGGAGGAAGTGGTGGAACGGCACCGAGGACCTCAACGCATTACAACACATGTACAGGACCGATTCATAGTAAATGCTGCACGAAGTCAACTAAATGCAGCGGCGATGCAATTGGTTCAAAGGCTACAGAGAGAGTATGGTTTGCTGGTAAGCGGTCAAACTTTGAGAAGGCGACTGCATGAAGTCAATCTACGTGCTCGTAGGCCATTTTGGGTATCAGCACTAAGGAGAGGTAGTCGAGGAAGAAGATTACAATGGGCTATTGCACACGAAAACTGGAACCATTCTCAATGGTCACTTGTGCTTTTCACTAATGAATCTAGGTTTGGATTTCATCCTGATTCGCGAAGAGTACGCGTTTGGAGAAAACCTGGACGTTGGAATCGACTGCAGCACCCACAACAAGTTCATGCATATTAAGGTGGCACGATTATGGTTTGGGCAGGAATTCGTCTCGGCGGTAGAACGGACCTCGTTTGGATACAAGGCAATATGACTGCTCGAAAATACCGAGATGAGGTGCTAGAGCCTGTAATCTTGCCCCACAAACAGCAAATGGGACAAAATTTCCAGCTAATGCACGACAATGCCCGTCCACATACGGCGCGTATCGTTACAAGTTGGTTACAACAGCATGTTGTCCAAGCTTTAGACCGGCCTGCACAATCCCCTGACTTAAATCCTATTGAGCATGCCTGGAATATGCTTCAGAGAAGAGCTCGTAGGAATTTCCCTGTTGATATTGTGCATCAAAACCAGCTTTTCTTGCATCTTAGCAGGATTTGGGACAGTACTCCACAACAGGATATTGACACCCTTGTTTTGAGTATGCAGAACCGCTCCAGATGTGTCAGGAGAGTCTTAGGTGGATCCACGAATTATTAATTTTAAGTTTTCAACAATTTTTATAAAAAAAAAATGTTTTGTTGTTTAGGTTTTGAAATTTCAAAAATAAAGTTAAATTGAAATTTTGTTGAGTTTTTCCTCTTCTTCTAAGTTTTTTTTTTAATTTAACTTTATCTAAAAGTTTATTATCAGATTAGATAGGCAATTAAACAAGGTTTATTTTAAAGTGTAGGTGTCTTAACAAAAAGTTAATAGAATTTTAGTTATTTAGGTTTAATTAAAATATCCCTAGACACTTTTGATGTGTGTATTATATTGTGCTAGTATGACAGTGTGTGAGATGGACAATTGTAGCGAGGATGATTTTGTTTGGCTTATCAGTGAACAGGTCCACATCTTGAGTTAATAAGATCGAGTTGAGGAGCGCAAGTGTACGTCTTGTAGTTGCATTTCTTGCGGCGCGGGTGTGGCAATCAGCCGCGGCCAGCAGAGGCCGCCGCCGACGCAACCCGCGCTCCCCCGCACCCCGCATGGCTCCCGTAGGGACGTTTAGTTTTACTTCTATCAGCGCTGAGGGGTTATCAATTTTGTTGTTGAGTAAATGGTAAAAGTGTAGAACTGACTGCAGGCGTCTTCTTAACTCTAAGGTGTCAAGTCCGAGCATGCCCGTTACAAAAAGTGAGGGATAGAGAAATGGGTAGTACCCGTACCTCTTCTTGTATATGAATCGGCAGAATTTCTTGTGTATTTTTTCTATTAGGAGTTTGTATTTGGCCTCGTATGGATCCAGATTAAAGCATTATACTCTAAACGACTACGAACGTACGCGTTGTATAGCATGATTGCCGGTCTACAATCTTGAAATTTGTACGTTTGACGCATAATAAAACCAAGGGATCTGTTAGCGGCTTTTGTTATAGACACGATATGTTCCCTAAAATTGAGGCGAGGATCAAATGTCACGCCGAGATCGCGCATCTCGTGAACTCTTGTCAGCGTATTGTCTAGTATGCGGTAGCTGTGTTGGATGGGGGCCCTATTTCTAGAATAGGTCATAACTCGGCATTTTTTTTCATTAAATCGTAGATGGTTCCTGACGCTCCATTCTACAACGTTTGATATGTCATTTTGGAGAACTTCGCAGTCGTGGACAGATCCTACACCCATGTATAATTTAAGGTCGTCGGCAAACATTAGACATCTTGCACTTTTGATGACTTGAGGTAGATCGTTGATCATGATAAGGAAGAGAATCGGCCCGAGGGTACTTCCCTGACTCACGCCAGATCTAGTGTAATAGGGCTGAGATTTGTACCCGGCGAGCTGAACGTATTGCTTACGGTCACCCAAGTAACTAGCAAAGAGTTGAAGTGATTTCGGTGTGAAACCTATTGCTGAAAGTTTACTTAGAAGCACATCATTATCGACTCTGTCAAATGCTTTCTGCATATCAAAGTAGGCCGTATCTACCTGCCGCCCTGTATCAAGTTGGGAATGTGTATAGTTTACGAAGTTAATATGATTGGTGGCAGTAGATCGACCAACCCTAAATCCGTGCTGAG
Organism: Athetis lepigone; assembly: GCA_033675125.1. NCBI lineage: Eukaryota > Metazoa > Arthropoda > Insecta > Lepidoptera > Noctuidae > Athetis > Athetis lepigone. Next base: position 4,278,653 of record CM066217.1, read on the forward strand.
CGTCATCCAGGCGCGATTTAACTTGTGAGCTTATGTGACTAGCCAGTAGGGTTTCAAGGATCTTTCCGAACACGGAAGGAACAGCGATTGGTCTGTATTCGGCTAAAATGTGTTTATGTGAACTTTTTGGGACTGGCGTGACCCTGGAAGACTTCCAGCGGGTCGGGTAGGTTCTAGTTTTTATACACAAATTATAAATGTGGAGGAGAGGTGTTTCTAACACTGAAGCGCAATCTTTTGCAATAAATGGTGGGATATCGTCTGGCCCTGATGAAGAAAAGGGTTTTATTCGCTTGATAGTGCGTCTGAGATCCTGAAGGTTTATAGGATCGACTGTAACACAGAACGCATCTGGAGCTGGGCCTGTGTCTATATCTATACCTTCCGGGTCTAAGACAGGAATATCATTGAGGAATACCGACGCGAAGTGCTCTGCGAAAGCGTCTGCAGCAGCTTGTCCCGTCACTGTCTTACCGTTATATAAGTATTCATAGTTGGGCTGTTTATCGTTTCGTTGGTTTTTAACAAACTTCCAAAACTCCGATGGTTCTTTACGGATTTTATTTTGTATTGATTTTATATAATTAGAATATGATTCTTCGATTTGTGTTTTTACTAATTCGCGATAGTACTTGAATAACTCTCCGTTGAATAGTTTGCCTAATTGTTTAAACTTTCTATGATTGTAATGTTTATACTTGATATTGCGTATGATTTCCGCTGTGAACCAGGTGGGATATATAAAACGACTCGAGTTTTTTTTGGGTGTTTTGGCGGGCACGGAACTATTGATAACGGTAAATAACTTGGTATATAAAATATCTACTGCACTATCTACATCGCGAGAGTTGGTGACGTCATCCCAGTCAATGCTAGCCATGTTATTGTACAGTGTACACAGGTCAGCCTTACGATAGTTGTAGTCCGGATGATTGTCGTAGGTGAGTAATACGGGGTCCGGGTGTGCGCGGCGGCGGCGCCGGCGGCGGCATCGCTGGCCGCAGTATCGTGGCGACCGGCGCGCAGGTGGCCATGCCAAGCACACACCGAGCGGAGGGTGGTATCGATCAGGAGGGACCAGTGCCTCGATGTTGTCTGTCACACTCACACGTTCCTCACTCAAACCACTTATGACTAGGTCTAATTGGCCTCCAAAGTAATTGTTAACACGGCTATGTTGCTTTAATCTAACGAAATCCAGAAAATATTCAAATTGATCTTGAACGGTTTTACTCATAGAATGGAGGTTAAAATCACCTAATAAGAGAAAATTAAGGTCAGAAAACTTACATGTTGCATTTTCGATTATTTGTAGTACTTCTAAGTATTGTCCATCGTTGTAACTTGGTGGTAAATAAACTACGCAACACAACATTTTTATTGTTTTACGTTTAATTACGGCGAATATTATTTCGGTAGTTGGTTGAAGTCCGTCTATGTCGGTGATACGTCGGACGTCGTAGTAGTCGCGCACAGCCAGAAGAACTCCTCCCCAGCCGACGTCGCCTGCTCGATCTTGACGTAGCACGGTGTAACCCGGTGGAAACAGCTCTGAATTATAGACTGAGCTCGTTAGAAATGTTTCCGTTAAGGCGATTATGTCAGCCGTAATTCCTAATACTGAGTTTTTAAATGTTGTTGTTTTTGTTCGCAGGCCTCTGACATTTTGGTATAAAATATGTAGGTACTTAGTTTTTCTTTTTGTATGTTGGGTAGTAGAAGTAATAGTTAGATTATTGTTATGTTGTCTTCGGCCTTGCCGTTCGAGTTTTTTGACACGATTCTTGGAGTTCCTTTGATGTATCTTATTGTTAGGCCTTGTTCACCGTTGTTAATTCGCACTTGAAGCTCATTTCGTAGTTCCTTTAAAAACCTTTGTTGGCAGGGAGTCTGATCAGGATATATTTTAAGATTGTTGCTAGGATACTTATTCTTATTGCGGAGTATAATTCTTGAGGTTTCCTGAGAATTGAAGCTAACCTTAATCGGTCGTGTTTTAGAGGGACTATATTTTCCAAGGCGCATAACATTAATAGGTGCTGGACAGTTTTCGTATATAGTATTTATTACATTTGTTATCTGACTCATATCGTGTATGGTCCTTTGCTCCCGTGAATCACAATTCGGTTCTGGTATACCCACCACTATGATATTCTTATCCCTGTGAGATCTGTCGTATAGTTCTGTGAATATGGCATTGTACGACGATGATACTAGATTATTATGGGAGAGGTTGGGGGTACTTGTTACCATTTTAATGGATTGAATATCTGCCTCTAAACACATTATTTTTTCATCCGTTTTGGTTTTAGATTGCTTGAGCTCCGTTATATCACTTTGTATGACGATTTGCTCGGTGGAGAGTTTTTCTACCGTATGTATTATATTGTTTACCTCTTGCCTAATGGCCGATACATCCTGCGATATTTTGTTAACAGTTTCGCACTGGGTTTTGGTAAATTCACGGATCACCGACATCATTTCACTGCGGAATTCCGAAAGCTCACTTCTCAATGTTCCGTCTTCATCAACGTCCGGCTTCATGCGTTTAGGGCCGCGGTTGCGAGTAACATAGATTGCCGGGTCGTTGTCACAATCGTCGTTTCTGGTTGGTTCGGGCTGTGGGCTGCTAGGGACAGTGGAGGCAGGTCCAGTAGTCAAACTCACTGCAGCCATGATGAATACACTTTTCACAATACTGTATCAACTTTTTGAAGTAATAGTAATATGTAGTATAAATAAAATAGTATGGTGAGCGGTAGGGCAAAATAAACTTTGTAACGGCGTATACAGGGTTATTGGTAAAACACCGACATCCTCTCAGGACTATGTTACTATCATCATAAATAACAACTTTTGTTCTATGATTTTTTACAAAATGTTATACATTTACCAAAAACTAATCTTCAAGATTTCGTTGTCCTATCTAACACATTTCAATTCTATATTGTGCCGTAACAACATACCTACGCTTGCCGCGCACTGTCCTCGTTTGCTACGCAGACTTCGTCACATTTAGAGTGTTCAATTTAAATATTTTTAATTATGTATGAAAATGTAATGAACTAAAATATGATACTTTTTAAAATGTCGTAGAACAAAAGTTGTTGATTATGATGTTAGTAACATAGTCCTGAGAGGATGTCGGTGTTTTACCAATAACCCTGTATAAGGTTTAGTGTCGTTGAAGCGGTATTAGGAATTAGTGAGATACACGATAACGCGTCCGCTTAGCTCGGCGTCCAACGACGTAATTTTAATACGTATATTTCAATTCGATACCGATTATGGTTCATGGGACTTAGTCAGTTGCCTGATAGACAAACTGGTGGACAAAAGCCTCAGTAAGGGTCCAGTTGGCACACTTTAGGTACAAAAACCTATAATATTAGTAAAAAATAATTTACTGTAGATCCATCTTTTTCCTACTAACTCACGGTCACCCCGAGAGTCACCGAGCCAGCGAAGGAGCGAGGCTTTAATACTGCGACGCTCCTCGTCTCGCTCCCCATTCATTGTTATAATTGCTTCACACTCATTTTATACTATGTACTCGCTGTATGTCGCGACACAATTAAAAATACACACCATATGACAACTACCTAATGCGGTTCATGACACACATCTTGCTGACCGACAGTCAAACGGACCAACGAAGAGACAGCTGCGGCGTATTAATAGAGATAGCTTACCAATCGCGTCTGTCCGCACATTGTCACCTTTCAAATACAGAAATCTAAAATTATTTTAGAAAAAAATAAGTAAACGTAGATCCATAATTTTTCTCCTAATTCATGGTTTCTCCGTTTAGTTATTTTATTTTTTTATTAGGGACTGATAATTATAAGATTTTTCAAAAAACTATTCAATAAAAATATCCATCTTTTTGCTACTAACTCACGGTCACCCCGCGAGTCACCGAGCCAGCGAAGGAGCGAGGCATTCATACTGCGACGCTCCTCGTCTAGCTCCCCATTCATTGTGATGATTGCTCTACACTCATTATATGTACTCGTTGCACACCGCGACTTTGAGTGTCCCGCCAGGATGTTTGGTCCATCTTTATAGGAATGGTTGGAGTTTTTCCTACTTTGTGCGATTGTGAGATGTTTGAGGTATATTTATTCAGGAAGGATATTATTATAAATGCTAGCGGTAAGTACTATTAGTATTAGTACTTATTGAATAGGATTGGATAGTTTTGTGTCATGGGTAAAAACCTGTCTTAGACTACTGGGTCTAATTAAGAAAATATTACCTAGCAACTAAGTTTTAAACGTTAGTTGTGGTTAGGTGTCATTCCATTTTAAAAGAATATAAGGCAGTCTCAAATCTGACCTCAATAATGATAAAAATGCCACACATGAGTTTCTTTACAAATAAAAATAACTGCTTGCTTAACGTTTACTATCAACAATAACACAACAAAAACCAAATTTTTATTGTAGATTATCGCAGGTTTTTGAAAATACGAGAAAATTCAAACGCAAATAACGGTATGTTTGTTTCCACCCGCATGCTTTAACGGTTGCAAACATAATTGTTTTTACTTTTTTGCATACCTGTTCTAAGTTTGTGTGACTCGACTGTCGCGTTTGTAGTTTTTGTTTACAGTTGTATCGGTGTTGAACGTTGTGTAAAAATATGCTTGTATACATGACGCACAGATCAAGATAAATTAATATTACTTAGCATGGTACTTTAGCTTACATATGTAAATATGTTTGGGCTTTTTGGCAGCTTTTTAACTCTTAGTTAGTTACCCTGTCAGCTAAGTCGAAGGTCATGGGTTTCGATTTTCACCCAGGACTCTTTGTTATGATTGTTAGTCCTGTGTCTGCGGGTAATTTATTTAAAATTCGAGTATGTTTTTATTTATAAGTTATAGGTGTAAGTAAGTTTATTAGTGGTCTGGGTACAAAGCTCTGCTAAATTTGAGATCGGGATGGCCGTGTTTGAGTTGTCTCAAGATATTTATTTATTATTTTAATAAAAGTATTTACGAAATATTAACTGCTTGTCCGATAGTCAAATTAAAAACATTCATAACCAAAAATTCAAACATTCAACGGCAAAATTCCTTAAAAACCCAGGTACTCTACAACGTGAAGGCGCGACTGGCGATTCTTAAGGCGCTGGGCTGGATCAAATGAAATTCTTCCTACCTGCACATAAAATACCCGCATATACAATGAGCTAAAAAATTACGTGACGGACCAATGGTCAATATAATATTATTCATCTGTATATATAAAATAGTAAACTGACTGATAGTGGATATGTCAGGACAAACAGCCCAAACCGCTGTTCTTCTGTCTCAGTTTCGAGTCTCTTTCTGAAACATGAAACTTGGAGGTTGTGTTTTTGTAAAGAGTAGGTAACCTAAGAAAATATTAGGAATTTGACTCCTAAAGGGGTAAATTAATAAATAAAAGTTCGACAAAAAAAAAAAATTGCTAACAATACTTTAGGCCCTAACAAGCAAATATGTCATTACTTGAAGACAAATTGTGGCCTTAAACAAATGATGATTGGAATTGAACACAAACTGCACGATTTTACTCTGGATGACTTCTGTATAGTTTTAATTGGCGAAACTGACTTTAAGACAACGAGTGACTTCATTAACTTAATACTAACTTTAAGAGAATCACTTCAAAAACTGCAACATACAAATGTTATCTTATGTGTTCCTACATTTAAGTGCAAAAGATATGCCAATATGTATAATTGGAGAATCGAAAATTTCAATAATTTACTGTATCTCGATGTTATGACTCACGAACATTGTTACACTCTTGACTCAAACAAAAACTTGTCGTACGATTACTCTATGTTTTCGAAATTAACAGGTGCAATCAATGACTTAGGCATGTACACAGTTTTTAAGGACATTCATATAGAAATGGAAAATATAATACAATATAACGCCTGTAGAACAAAAATAGACGATTTCGTAGCTCACGAAACAAATAAACAAAATTCTGCAATCTACACAAACAATGATAATTTATTTCGTTAATAATATTATAACTGTCATGCATCAAAACATTAACGGTTTGATTAATAAATCGGATATCCTATCAGTATGCTTAGACGAGTTAGCGACAGAAAATATGAAAGTAGACATTTTATGTATCACGGAGCATAATATGAAAAAAGGTGACGAGGCTTATTTACAGATACCAAACTTTAGTCTGGCATCATATTACATGAGATCTAATAGACATGGAGGTTCTTGTATTTTAACCAAGAATGGCTTACGGTTCAAAACCCTAGACCATATTAACCAAATGTCTATCATAAACCTAATTGAATGTTCTGCCATCGAATTGACGGACCTTAAAATATATATTTTATGTATTTACAGGCCGCCGAACAAGTTAGTAGGACCGATAAATACTTTCTTTTTGATTTTGAGCAAAATATTGAGTAAACTACGCACTAACAGTAAAAATATTATTATCTGTGGTGATTTTAATATTGATGTTGCAAACCATTCAAAAATAACTAATGAATTTGTAGAACTATTGTTAAGCTTTAATATAAAGCTCCAGTTTAACCAGGTTACACGTAGCGTTAGTAATACTTGTATTGACAACATAGCTCATGATATTAAGGGTTGTAAAGGTGAAATAAGAGATCTTGCACTCTCTGATCACACTTCACAAATAATCAAGTGTCCAGTAAAAAAGTATAGCTTAATCAAACATTGGTACACAAATAAGCGTAGTTTCACTAAAGAAAATAGATGTATCTTTACTAAATATTTAAAACAAATTTCATTTAATAGGGTATATGAATACGCAGACCCTAACTGCGCCTACAATTCATTCCATGAGATATTCAGCCTAATTTATAACTTAAGCTTTCCTATGAAAAAAATTCGCGTTAGCAATATTTTGAGACCTAAATGGATATCAAAAGGAATACGAATGTGCAGTAAACGGAAACGTGAACTTCTCTGGAGCTATAGGAAAAATCCTAATAATGCAAATAAAAAGAATTTTAAAACTTATGCCAGTAAATATAAATCAATAATAACACTGACAAAGAAGTCTCAAAACAATTATTTTATAAATACTGCTATTAATAAGTCTAAAGCAACTTGGAAAGTAATTAAAAATGATAAATATAACTACCCTGATCGAGGTATTGAGAAATTGATAATCAATGACGAGGTCCTTACTGATCCTAAGACTATTACAAATACATTTAATAATTATTATGCTGACATTATTAAAAATACTGACTGTACAAATTCCACTGACTCAACAAGCAGTAATTCTTCTAACTTGACATTTAACACCAAATCTATATTTATGCCACCAACAATTTCTCCAGACATTCTTAAAATTATAATTTCTTTACGTAATACAAATAGCACAGGTTATGACGAAGTCACAACACAGATTGTTAAGGACGTAGCAGCTTTAATTGCACCTCCTCTAAGCTATATTATCAACCTGTGCATAGAACACGGTACCTTTCCTGAAAAACTAAAATTAACAGTAGTAAAACCAGTACATAAAAAAGATGATAAAACTTCTATTGGTAACTATAGACCTATTGCTTTAATAACTATCTTTTCTAAAATATTTGAGAAATACATATATAATTGTTTCTACCCATTTTTCGAAAATAATAAAGTATTTGCTCCATGTCAATATGGGTTTCGGAAAAATAAATCAATAAATTTAGCGTTGTATACCTTCTTACATAAAGTCTTATTAAATATGGATACTAGGTCGCCTGCCATAGCGCTTTACATGGACATGTCAAAAGCATTTGACCGCGTAAACCATGACATACTCTTGCACAAATTATATGCCTTTGGCATAAGAGGTAATGTGCATAAACTAATTGAATCCTATCTCACTGACAGAAAACAGGTAGTAGAATTAAAAAGAATCTCCCAAATTACCACAACTGAAGAGATTTTTACCTCAGAGGTTAAAAATATAAACTCTGGAGTCCCACAGGGCAGCATCTTAGGCCCACTGTTTTTCCTAATTTATATAAACGACATGTCGACAGTTACAATGCATCACATGACTCTATTTGCTGACGATAGTACTATATTGCTTACCGGTAATGATAGAAATGATTTAAAATTTGACTTAAATAGTACTCTGACAACAATTGAAAAATGGCTTGACGAAAATAAATTAAAAATTAATCTAGAGAAAACTAAAATCATGAATTTTAAACAGCGAGTAAAATCAGATTTTAACTTAAACATACGATATGCTGAAACTGACATTGAAGAAATAGAAGTAACCAAGTTTTTAGGTGTTCATATAGACAATAGGGTAAACTGGAAAACACATATTGAGCACGTGTGCAAGAGACTTAGTCAAAGCTCTTATACCCTCTACAGATTAAAGAATAAGGTCAATCAACAAGCATTACTAACTGCCTATCATGGGTATGTTGCTCCAATTATACGTTACGGTATAATTTTTTGGGGCAACTCAGTAGAAAAAGAGCGTGCATTTAAAGCACAAAAACGTTGTATAAGATCAATGTGCAATCTGCAACGCATGGATTCATGTAAGCCACATTTTATAAATTTAAAAATATTAACACTCCCTAGTGTGTACATATATGAAACCGTAATATTTATAAAATCAAATCCAAATTTATTTGAATATTATACTAGATCCAGACACAAAGATAAGTTACGCATAGTGCCTAGCAAAACAAAACTTTTGCATCAAAGTATCTTTTGTATGGGTCCACATATATTTAATAACCTTCCACCTTTTTTCAGAAATATGAGCGATATATATACTTTAAAAAAAAAGTTACGTCAGTTACTAATAGCTAAATGCTATTACTCAATTAAAGATTTTTTAAATGACAAAACACTGAAATAGCCGATATTTATTATACAAACCAGTTAAATGTAAACCACTGACATATTTATAGAATTTTTATAGAATAATTTTGTAACTTTTAATTAGAAATTAAAATTGACATTAAATTAACACTTAATTGACAATTATAATTTGACACCTAATCTGACATAAAATATGTAATAAATATTCAATCACAATAATTACTCAGATACTATTTAAAAAGAAAAATGACAATGTATTGTGTTATCTGTTATTATTATTATTGTGACTATCATATGATCAATACAGTTTATAACAAAAACTAATTATAAATATTGTATGCCTCAAAGGCGGGACATAGCAGACCTAAGTATAAGCATTATTGTAACATCCCATGTACCTATGATCCACAATAAATTAATTTTGATTTTGATTTTGATTTTGATTTTGACATGCACGCGGGCGAAGCCGCGGGCGATAGCTAGTATCTCACATCTATCTCGCGCATCGTAAATTAAGTAAAAGCGTAAATTATCTTAGACAGATTTTTTAGAGAAGCTAAAAAGTCTGACAATCAATCTAAGCAAATATTATTATTATATCGTATTGTCCAGTTGTGAAGGTTTCGTGTAAAACTAAGAATTAAAAAATAAAGAAATCCGGTAAATCCGATAAGACACATTTTTAGTTCTGTAATTGCTCTGACTGGAGGCAGGTATTGCCATTATTGGTGTGTAAGATGATTAGAGGTCGAGCTATAAACATTATGCCTTTAAGGAAAACATCATGTATTATGAAATGTAGAATATTATATGTGTGTGTGTATGTTTAACTATCGTCTTGGGTTGCCTGTAAAGATAGTTTAAATATGGTTAAATAAATAAATCATAACATAAAAATGCAATTCTACAAAATCATCACAGTCACACAAAGCAGCTGAACTAAAAGTCGCATCTACAATTCGCGGACATTTTTAGTTCTGTAATTGTCCTGACTGAAGACAGAAATTGCCATAATTGGTGTATCAACACGGCAAGGATCTTAACTACGTTATCTACAGAAGAACACTATTAAGTCATTAGTGTTGAATAGATTAATCTAGTTAAATGTCGAGGTGCTTAAGACTGGGACGTCCGAGTTTCTATTTGTATGAGTTTAATGACAGTTGTACTTTTTATTTATTTATTTTTCAGTATTATTTATTAAGCTTAATGAGATCTTATATTAATACTAGCTTTTGCTCGCGCTTCGTTTGCTTGGGAGTCGAACTTCCATCTACAATTGTATTTCCGCCCGCATTTCTTCTAATTTCCATATAATTTTATCCCTTTAGGGGTTCTAAAAATCTTTCTTATTGGATACCCACTCTTCACAAAGACTCTCAAAATGTCATGTTTCTACGACCAGTGGTTAAGGCTGTGCGTTGATATATCAAATCAGTCACTTTAACATTTTATATATACAGATATCGTATCATACAAACTACCATTCTGGTATAAAAATAGTAAATAATGAGCTAAATTACAAAGTAGAGTATCAATTAAAAACGCTTCATCTACATTTATTTTACTCTGTTAAATTAAACTCATTAATACATGCAGATTTCACATTCTATTTTATTATTTTAATCAAACTGCGAGTAATTACGTAATGAACATAGAACGTGTGCTAGAAAATAAGATTCATTTTAATTATTTAACTACCTATTTTTAGCTTATACTTGCTCGACTACATATTAATTACTACACTCTAGGACACGTACAGTAAGGAAAGTTGCATACCATCCTACATTTGTGTCTTAATAATTTTGTAGCGCCACATTTGGAAGGCGACACATTTATCGTCCTGTACGCGAGAAAGGATTAGCGACACATTTGTAGCGTATACAATACATTTGCAGCAAACAATTGTTGCGAAACAATTGTGGCGACATAAATGTTCGATGTGTCTATCATGTGTGAGTGTTTGTGTAAAACATTTTAACCTTTCAACGACCAACCGACAGCCGGCTGTCGGGCTGTCGGTTGGTCGTCACGTGTGTTTAAAGGTTTAAAGCAAATTTGCTCAAATGTTTGTATTTGCCTGTTTACCAGTCGCATGAATGTTGCGTTACAACGGAATGATCGAAAAATGCTGAAATGTACCTTTAGCTAACTTAATAAGCGTTTAACATTTGACGTCTTACTTGCCTTTACCTGATTACAAATCCAAAACGATATATTCGTCTTAAACCTCGAATGCACGTGTATCGAGACACAATAGAAAGATAAAAGCAGCGCAACAGCCGGCTGTTGCTTGGTCATCGAAATATTATTAATCTAAATAAGACCTTGACTGACTTAACAACGTTTAAATAACAACAAAATAGAGTGCCTAGCAACAGGGAAAGCGATTATGTAGCTAAATCAGTGAACTAGAGAATCCTCTCTAGTTTAATCTAAGTAGGTAGGTAACTATACAGTTCAGTAACTACGGCAGTGACCCGTGTTCTAATAGCACTCACTTGATAACTAAATAGTTTATTAGCTAGTTAATTTGTGCGTATTAAATGTCAGTCAGAATATAAAAACATAACTATGCAATTGATGGCTCGGTCGGTGCAGTAGCTAAGCCATCTACTGCTATCTTTCATGTCGCGTATTCAGTTCCTGCCAGGGCAAATATTTGTAATTGGCCTACTTATAAATACATTTTAAGTCTGGCTATGTGTATGTTAGTTCATGTGTTTGTACGGAGTCAAAATACAAGAGAGTTTAATCCTAATAGATATCATCGTTAAAAAAAAAAACACAGTTTGTTATTGGCAAAAGCTTCGCGACCAAAATATTGAGACAAGGCTAGCTGCGCCATACTTTCATAAAGCAAAGATAAGCATTATAATTCGATTGACTACCACCATAAGTTCTGTGTCTATGTATAGGTATCAATATTTAATACTTGAATTTGGTGTACATTTAAAGTGATTTTCAATTGTCGTCAAAAGTCGTTGAAACGAGAAAGAGATAATTGTCACACTGCTCAGCCTATTAGCGCCACCATTTCCGAGTAATTTACTACAACTATTCAAAACTTGAGCCAAACTGAACCCACACACAGATACCTCGTTTCCCTCTTAAGGTAAGACCCCATAATACATGTCATCCAACTTCATTGTAATTCAAATTGGCACTAGTTCAAAACCGCAACTTCTAAAACTTGGGCAATCCGCAATAATCTAAAACTTGAAATTGCACCGCGCCAATCCGAAACTTTCGACCAATTATCCACATTGATTTGCATATCCAGACACAGCAATACCCTCCCCTTAACTTGTACCTCCTTGTCTAGTCACACCTTTGGGAAAAGAGCATTTCGCTCAGGTCCTATCCATTGCTCGTTATATTCAAGTTAATACAACCACTAAACAAATTGAATTATTAATGTACACAACCACAAAGATAATTATATCTTGCCGGATCGTTTTTGGAGCAAGGAATCGGAAAGTAGGACGGTGTTAGTAGATTCTTCTTGTGAATAAATAATGTATTGTTTTGGGTAGAGACCGGGCATCTGCATTATGTACGAGCATAAATAAAATGGGTTTCATTTCACTTCGTGTATTTATTCGAATCAAATAGGAAACGGGAAGTTTACACGCGTTTAGCTGGTTTTAAGATTAAAATAAATGCGTATTGTAAACAAATGGTCAATTTTGACGGTTTGAAAACATTTTGATTCATTGTTTGTTTAACGTTGTCTAAGTCTGCTTTTAATCTTACCGAATGCAAGTAGAATACAAGTATTTTACATTAAGCGACTGCCGATTGCTTTTATTAACACGATATAAAAAAAAAAAAAAAAAAAAAATATGCTCTAGGTAAATCTGATTGCCAGACTATTGGATTTCTACGAAACCGTAACAATTGACAAAATCTGGAATGACAATCTCTCTTCACGTGCTTTCCAAAGCACAAGAGAACCGCACCACCAGCTCAGCTTCCAAACTCCAAGCTGCTAAAGAGATATTCATAAAAGAAAGACAACACTTCTATATCACTCCCATCATGACTTACGCTTGTGCCGTCTTCGCACACGTAAAGCCATCCCGAATCCACACGCTACAGACACTCCAGAACCGCTTCTTGCGAAGAATAACGGGTGCCCCGTTCTACGTTCGCAACGAGTTCCTACATCTCGATCTCCGAATCCCAACCGTAGCCCAGTTCATGAAACGCATTACCAAGCGTTTCCTCGACTCCGCTGAAAAGCACCCCAACCCTCTAGTCGTATCAGCCGCCCGATACAGACCCCTGCAAATCAGCAGGATTCGCCGGCCGAGGCACACGCTCGCCACCCCCGACGACCCCATAACTGTCCTCCAGGAAAGTAGTAGGGCCACCAGTACGTTACGAACACACAGACACAGACCGCCGTCATTCCGCCCTCGCCGCCGAGGGCCGTCGCGACGTCCAAGTCAATGCCCGCCCCGTCCCTTGCTAAACGAGCCAGCCCGCGTCGCTGTGCCAGTAGCTTTAAATTCGCCCCTAAATAATAATCAAAGTTCGATCCAGCCTGTCCCTTTGCTGCCCTCCAACGACGCCCTAAGCCGAGGTCCGTACTCCACAGGGGGTGCCCTTAGCGCAGTCGTTGTAGAATAAGTTTTGCCCTGGCTGGAGGCCTAGAGTCACTCTTGGCAGCCACAGGATTGTCCGGTTAAGCAGTAAACAGCCTTAGCGAGCTGAACTGCAAGATGCCCTAGTCAAAAAAAAAAAAAAAAAAAATCTATATCACTTCTATATCTTATCCAGAAACCAAATAAAAAACCTCACCAATCGCGCTGGCGCTCATTGATCTCAATGAGGCATTTGAACGAAGAAAATCATCTTTTAAAAGTAATTTAAGAGGAGGGTTAATGTGTATAATACTTGCATACAGTAAAAAAATCAGAGATTTTTTGAAGACTTGTAATACCCATGCGAAGCTGGGACGATTCGCTACTGGACAATATTTATGATCTTATACTAGGTACTCTTTCTGGAATCCTCACGAAATCAAAGTTTTACCCTTATGTTTCCCCTGTTGCGGAATGTTTATAATAGTTACCGTGACCCTGGAACATAAAGGGCAATCGAAGGAACATGAGTGGGTTTTAGTCAGTAAGAGTCTGACACGCCCTCCCGTCGCACCCAGGACGGGAGCAGTCATTGGATGATTTCCCACTCACCAAAAAAAAAAAAAAAAAATGTTTCCCCATCAAATAAATTAATATTCGACTCAACAAACAGTCCTTCCGTCCTATAAACACGAAAGACGAACACATAAACTTCCAGATTCATAAATATTAGGATCAGATATATTTTGTAAGATGACTCAAAGCGACCACAGACCCATGAGTACTTCAAGTCACGTAGCGGCGACACATGGCTTTCAAAAAGAGATCCTTCATCAAATATCGTTCACATTTCGCTTTTTTATATCAAGATGGTATATTTTATTTTTATAAAGAAAGAATACGAGCTTTTTTACTTTGAGGTAATGAGTAAAGATTTAATCCTTGTACTTACATGATTGATTCTCGTAAGTTTTGGACTTACTAGGTGTTTTGGCCGCTGAAATTCGGCCGGATCGTTCGAAACAGATATTAATTTAATATTAATATATTTGAGGTGTGTTTCGACCACAATTTCTTAAATAAATTTTTGGGGGTGATTGGAAATCCTGGTCATTTTTGCCGTGCAAAAAAAAGTTTAATGAATTAATTTTGAATGGCTTTAGCTTTAAAACACCTTTCTAAATTATTAATAAAAATTAAATTCCTGTTTAAACCGGACTGGACGAATCCCAGCAGTCTAAACACCTACTAAGTCCAGTAATTTTCACTGGACCGCCTTAAGTAAGGTGAATAATAGAAAATAGCTAATACGTGCTTTTAAATGCATTTTTAGGAGTAGCAGAGCTCTTAGCTAATGAAATCCAAAGAACTACCTCCATACATATTCTTGCCACAGAACAACGTTGTTGTGTTCCGGCTTGAAGTGTTCCGGTGCCAATATTACAGGCACGTGAGAAAAACTTCATCTCTGGGTTGCCAAAGCATTTGCAATGGCTCTGGCATTGCATCTGCAAGGCCTCTGATATTGTTTGTCATCTTGTTTGCATTAAAACTTGACTTTAGTTATTAACAATTTACTAAAATTAAGAGCCAATTAACGCCAAAATCTTTCGAATATTGTTACTATGAGGACATTTAAAAATTAAAATAATCAATAACCCAACGCCAATTTCGGAAGTCGGTAGCTTTTTTATGTTTCATGTAATTGCCACCAACTTCCGAAATTGTAGTTGGGTTTTTTTATTATTAATTAATTATATTTTTTTTATTTCACATTTTTATAAATTAATATATTCATTGCCACTCTCACAATGTATCACATATGTTGAACTCCGTTGGATAGTTTAGGCTGTTGAGCGTGTTATAGAATGAGACTTACGCAAAACATAACCCTCGTTTCAGCAGTCGGATATTTAAACATAACAAGTAATGCCTAAATCGGCCTCATGACATCATCTGACTCAAGAGATAAGTTTGCGCAAGTGGGTCTAACTAGATCGCATCACCCAAATCTGTCTGCATAGTGCACGCGACAGATCAGGTAAGTGACGTCGAAATTTACGCTCGGTTACCGATCAGATAGCCTACCTATATACCTTCAGTCTTTCTAGCAGGATTATGGTGCAAATAACCATACTAGCCTCTTATTTTCCCACTGCAGGGCAAGAGGCCGTTGTCTCATACTGAAGGCACGCACAATGATCATCACGCTTGCTTAAGGCTGATTGGCGAACTCCGACTAACATTATTTATTAGTTCAGCTTTCTTTACGATGTTGTCCTGCATCGATTTCAACGGAAAACAATATAAAGTAAGATATAGGTATGTTACATACACAAGCGAAGTGTTATATTAAACCAATTTAAAAAAAAAAACAATATTTTGAATCCAGCCCACATGCATATGCGGGGACGCCTTAACTTATAGCCAATGACAAATTTAGACTACAAAATAATCGGCAGAATAAAAAAACCTACACGAAAAAACCGTAAAAAATCTCCTTAAATAAATGGTGTCACGTTGTCGCCTAAATAAATATTATTTATCGTAGCAAGTGCCTTTTCTGGTGATAAATTTAGTTTTGTTTATGTATTTCTCTACATACAAGTAATAACTAATATTCGTTCAGTCGTAACTGTGTGAACCCTTCCGTTTATCATTTTTTGATCTTCAACAGTCAATACAGCCCGGTTTCCACCGCGAGCGGAACGGACCCATTAATGACTTTGTTCACAAGCGCAAACTGCAAACAACAAATAGTCAAACAAATAAACAACAAATAGTCGAATAATAATTAATAATAAATGCATTTATAATAAAGTATGTATTAAGAATTATAATTTTGTTGGTGGAAATACAAGTATGCAGTTTGCGCTTGCGAGCGAAGTCATTAATGGGGCCGTTCCGCTCGCGGTGGAAACTGGGCTTACGAGTCCAGGGAGGAGCGGAATTCTTCTGGAGTAGTTCTAATAGTTATCGCGGCCAGAAGGAACAAGAATGGGTTTTGGTCAGTAAAAGTCTGACACTCACTCCCCCGGCCCGCCCAGGGCGGGAGAAGTGATTTAATGATTTCCATCCATAAAAAAAAAATCAATACGGGTGGTCAGAAACACGGCAACCATCAGATTGTCTGTCGTTGCATTGAGCATTATCCAAATAAGCTCAATACAAGGACTATTAATTTTTCGGACTTTTGTTTTTCCAAACCTAACGATTTCATACTGCCAGACTGGAAACCCATTCAAAAGAAACCCATTTTTTTAATATACTGTATTTGTATTGCTGAATATAAAATAGCATGCCGACGTTTGCAACACCAGGTATCAAACACACCTTGCCAACCATTTAAATACCTACAGTACCAGTAACAATAAACAAAAGGCCATGCAAATGACATGCCAATGAATGCTATGAGGTTAAAGTACCCACTAACGTCCAACTGAAAAGCTTAACATGACATACATGATACATTTGACCTTAATCTCTCACCTTCCCGTAAACTGACACCAGTGGGTCTGTAAATAGAATTTCATTGCAGTAACTACAAGTGTAGTGGCGTTTAAAGGGGTAGTTAAATGTGACCATGATTTGCATAACTTGTGATTAATGAAGTGCCAACCAGCGGTTAAGGGTTAAGAGGGCAACGAAATGGTTATTAGTTTTCAACGGCCTGTGTTTAGCTGAAACATATCGTTAAGAATATTTATGGCTAAATCAAAATAAACGGTTGAAAAACTTGGACACAAAAACATTGGCCAAAAAAAACTCTGTAAATTAAAACCTATCTAGTTATTTACTACTTTGAACCCTTTATTAATCTTATTTATTACTCTAATAAGGCCCATTCAAAAACAAATTAAGATCGTATTATTAAGAGGCTTCTAATTACTCAGTATCTAAGCAAAATTAAACGAAGATCAGGGAAAATCTTTCTTCACTCCATTCGACTTTAATCTAGGCCAATATGGAAATACTGTATAATATAGGCCAGTGAACACACACCAGCAACACTGGTTTCACAAGCCTCACCGACACCTAGTTACATGCGTCAAAACTAAAACGGGGTACGTGTCAATTCTCAACGAAAACAATTACGTTTGCAAACGGGCTCAGCAATTTACATAGAGGGGCTACGTCGCCCGGGGCACGGGACCGCCCGATTAAAATCCCTAAAATACACGTCAACGTGTTGACGTTTTGATGAGGCGAAATAAATTGTGCGGGATAGAAGGGGGCACCTCCTAACCCCCGGGGTATATGCGTGCCCCAAGAAAATGAAGGTAATCAGCGGGCTGTGTCGCCCGTTTTTGCTTTGAAAACTGTGCCGTGCGCGAATTTTATCAGCTTACACAGTCCAAATGCTGCGACGTGTGTTTTTTGTTTTTTTCTTTTCGTGTATAATCATTCGTCTTGGTTTTTGTTTATTACGTGAGATTTATGGTGGAATTTAAAATAGCAGTTAGTTAAAACACTTATTAGACTAAAATTATGAGTTATTCACACGAGTTCCAGAGGCGCGTTTTTTAATAAAAACTACCATGTTGAAATGCGATTTGGTGGGTCATGTTAGCCGCATGCACTGTGACCACTGGGCTAGTCTAGAGTAATGACATCGCTGAGGGTGGCTTAGAGAGCGAGACTATCTCAGGGTGGACCTGAGTATTGTGAGGTTGTTTGGTATTTTTAGTGACGTGGGTAAAAAAAGTCTAGAACATATAGGGCCCGGAGTATTCTCTTTTGATCACCAATTTTCAGGACACCAAAAAAGCACTACGCAAACTCTTTTTTTTGTACTCAATATTTAGAAGGTGCTTCAACGGGAATACTCCTTTGGCCCACCAGTTAGACAAAAGAAGTTACATCTAATACCACGTAATTAACTGCCATATAATACACACATCAACATGGTCTAGGGCAATGATGTTATAAGTAAAAAAGTGTAGATAGGTTATATGCAGTCAAAAAGTGGCACATTTAAAGTTTGCCAATTGGCAACATGATACTGAGTATCGCATTTGACGTTGTACGACGTTTGACTGAGTATATAACATTTGACGTTTTATCTCTTTTTCACTCGCACTACTTCAATCATGACATCCTACTTTGACGTGTAATGTATGTGTGCGTTAGTGTGCCGTTTTTGAAGATAGAATTTCGTTTGGGTAACCTATTTACACCTTTTTACTTACAATATCATTGGTCTAGGGATATTTTAATTAAACCTAAATAAATAACTAAATTCTATTAACTTTTAGTTAAGAAGTTAATAGAATTTAGTTTTTTAAATTGTTTAGATTTTTTTTTATTTAACTTTAGTTAAAAGTTTATTATCAGATTAGATAGGCTATTAAACAAGGTTTATTTTAATGTGTAGGTGTCTTAACAAAAAGTTAATAGAATTATAGTTATTTAGGTTTGACTGAAATATCCCTAGACCTTGTTGATGTGTGTAAATAGCTAGTATACCAACGATTGTAGAAAACAGTAAATTTTATGAAAGACTAATTTTACATATATTCAGGTCTGTAGCGAAAAATTTTTCACAGCCATTATTTTACTAGCTGCCTCACGCTGCTCTACCCGCAGAATTTTACTTCTTGTACAATTCTATTTAGCCAGTCACTGTGTGACCTGGTTATCATTATACCTATGTATTTGCAAACATCAATTTTACAAACTGAGAGCTACTTCTAAATTTAGCCAAAGATATTTAGCACACAACAATGTTTTCCAGCATACGTCGGGTATTCAATATTATTAATCTACTCGTAGGTTGACATGTCTAGAACTCTCACTAATTTAAAAACTCCTACAATTTTTCAAGGTCAACCTCTAAAACATTCCCACGGCAACCCTCACGGGCCACATCGGTTCTGCGACCGACAACCACGACTCGAAAACCGAATCAAACTGTAACCATGCAATAATAGGGCCGTCACTCACCACGACACCTCGTCATACACAGAACGGTGACCATTTAAAACTTTCCCGGACCAACATGAGGTGACAACCCTAGTGTACATGCAATTCTGAACTCTATTGTATGCGAAACAAGGACGCTGATGACAATGTGTTTGAAAATTATGAATGGGAAATTAACTTTTGCGCTGTGAGTTGTTGGTGTAAAAATATTGGGTAAATTAAAGTATGCTATGTTTATGTACTACGAATTACACTTTGTTAGTCAATTAGTTAGGCCAATGGTTTTATTCTCTTTAGTCCACCAGCATGCAGGTTTTAGGGTCAATTCTAAAAAAAAATTTAACAAATATGTATCAGAGGCCTGAGCCTTAGAAGAATCACTCACAGTTATAAATTTAAAATGAGGTTAAATTATAAAATGGCCTTCATAAAAAATCTATGTTACCAATGAACTCTATAAAAGTTCTTTGCTTTGCTTCTTAGGCCCGCTTACATTAAGCGGGCCAATATTTTAAAATTCTTTAATGTATGTAAATTAGGCATCGCTTTATAAAATATACAAAGATAACCTCGTTCCAAAGTTATGAATCCAATATTTTCGTAGGTAAAAAAATCGCTAAAAATATTTTTTGGATATACTGTATCAATTTATTTTCTGCTCTCTATATTTTAGCAAATGAAAAGCTTCAACAATTTTTTAACCGTCAAAGCTAAAAACTGACGTGTGTTCAATTTATAAAATATAACCAACTAGCTTTTGCCCGCGGCTTCGCTCGCGTTAGAAAGAGACAAAAAGTAGCCTATGTTACTCTCCATCCCTTCAACTATCTCCACTCAAAAAATCACGTCATTTCATCGCTCCGTTTTGCCGTGAAAGAAAGACAAACAGACAGACAGACAGACACACTTTCCCATTTATAATATTAGTATGGATATCCGGTGAAACTGCAAAGCAATCCTCACCATTGATTGTGACCATAGATGATAGTTTTATTGGTATAATGATGACCCAGAAAATAAGGACCACATCTCATTACGTCACCACGTAGCGCAACTCTGGTCGCGCCACTAACAAAATGTATGGTGGCTGCCTCATTTACTGGTCCCTCTAGTTGCTACACCCAGAGACACCCATAGATAGACCACGTTCGTTCTTTTCTTATCACATCACTGCAACCGCTAATTTGCATAATTTATTTTAAATATAAAACACTTTCCCATCGATATTACATTTTTCCCTAAACTATAACGTCATAATACAGTTTAATACCGTACAATTGTTTACGTTTACGTGTACAACGTTACGGCTATGACGCAGACAGTTCAAGACGTGAAAGCAATTTAACTTCAAACAATAGAGGTGCACCGCGCGAAACTAAATTGATTGTCACCCTACATCAACATTTGTACGACATTTATGGTTACAACTTACATAATATGAGTACAGAAGTATTATCAGGTTTTTGATACCATTAAGAATAAAATTTTATAACAATTACTCTTAAAGTTATATAAAACACTAGCTTTCGACTGCGGCTTCGACCGCGTGAATGTTGAAACTTCCATGCCTTATTTTACACCTTTTGGGTTATTAATGCCAAAAAACATTTCGTAGTAGTTATCTACTTGTCACAAAGAACACCCCCTCCAAGTTTCGTGTCTCTAGGATCAGCGGTTTGGACTGTGCGTTGTTATATCAGCATTCACTCAATCATTTAGTAAGTTCAAAATTTTACAATGACATGACTTTTCATCACTGCAACCGCTAATTTGCCGCTTACCTGAAAAACCCATTAAAAATAGTTATTTTGAATTGATATATAGTTGGTTTAACGGAGTTATATTTCCTATATTTTCTACATTAAAAAATGCACAACAAGAAATACAAAAATGTTAATAGAGGCATAAATCTAAAAATTAAGTTTATACAAAAAATATTTGACTCTCATACATATTCCCTACTGATTGGTGTCAATCGATTACACTTGAATATTTCATAAAATTATGTTACATACAATAGTGAAAAATTTAAAAGCATTTTTTTCATTGCAACTATCAGAAAATACCAATTTCACGATTCACAAATCACAAATTGGTTTGAATGTTCATAATCTGTATTTAACTGACTGACTGACTCGGTGGTATATCAACACACGGCCCAAATCATTGGTCAAATTTGGAGGGTATGTTCTTTTTACAGAGGAAGTATTCACTAATAAATTATTTTAGTAAACAACCTTAAAGGGGTAAATTCGACATCCATTTTATTTTCAGAATCAGACATTTTGCGAATTAAACATTCTTGCGAATTGGACCTTTTGTGACCGCTGGACATTTTGCGAATTGGGCATCCTGCGTCTAATTGATGTAGCTTGTAGCCAATCTCAATAAATGGGCTAAACACAAAATGACCTTTTTAATTCGACCAGGTACTTTTTAAGATTAGTGCGTTTAACAAAACAAACGAACTCTAGATTCTGCTTTATAACAGTTCGAATATAATTTGAACATTCCCTCTCCCTCTCTATTCACAAACTCAATACAGATGAGCATCAAATAGCAAACGCCTAGTTAGAGATGCATAATTATTTTAATTTAGCTGAGCGTGTGCCTTCAATAACAGGGTGAAATTACCTCGCATTCTGTAGCCAATTTATAGACAAAATTACGAACGTAATTGAGATGTATTCAAGGCAGTGAATGTAGCGTAATAAGAAGCGTTTCAGGAGACAATAATAAAGCAATTATTTTTTTTTCATAACGAGTTTTTGAGAGTTTTTTCAGAATCGTTCTTCTAGTAATGCGAAAATTATAAAGATTTAATGATTTTTGTTATTTTTTCAAAGCACACAGTCATTATCTAGTGGTCTAGATAAGAACTTCGTTTGGCAACGTAATTTTACATTAATATAATATTTAATACTATTGACTAGCACTACTAGATTTTTGTACGTGGTTATTAGGCAAAAACTAAAAAAAGAACTTTACAAATTATAAAGTGAACTCTTAATAATTTAAACTGCCATGCTCACGAATATTGTTATTACTTTTTTTTCATTGGTTTTTATCGTACAAATGTATTACTTAATATTAGCAATTTTCCGATTGTACATTTTACAAATCTGCGATATAATTTTATGCATTGGCTTAAAACAGTGTCTTCTTTTTTATAAACATTTGTTTTTGACCACAT
The DNA here is from genome assembly GCA_033675125.1 of Athetis lepigone. Taxonomy (NCBI): domain Eukaryota; kingdom Metazoa; phylum Arthropoda; class Insecta; order Lepidoptera; family Noctuidae; genus Athetis; species Athetis lepigone. Next base: position 4,301,199 of record CM066217.1, read on the forward strand.
TGGCGTATGACGTATTGGAGTATGGTCAATCAATTACAGACTAATTTTGAATTAGCGTTATACTATACATACAAAGCTGCGATGCACCAATTAAAAAAAAAAATGACACCGTACCCCTAACTCAGGGGGTTGAAAAGTGAACATTATTATTATAAACAAAAGCGAAATGTCAAAAATTGTGCCCCTAAGGGCCAGGGCGAAGCGTGGTGACGCATAAAGAGATTCGTCCCTCCGTAAATGATTACAATAAAACTACCACCATGCGGGGGCGGACAGAGAGGGTGGTCGATTTGCATAATTTTACTTTTATTACAGTCACACGCTTTGTTGAAATTTTCGTCTCAAGTTGAGGCCGGTTCTTTGGTTTATTACGGGTGAATTATTTCTTACAAAAGAATTTGTAAATAAGAGAGTAGGTAATGAATGCTGCGCTCAACTCATCCTGACTGCTGACGCTTTTTTAACTGTGTTAAAAATTCTTGATTCTAAAACATATAGATATTTTACAGGGTTTCATCTATCATCATTATGATGATATATATTAAATGTATATGAAACAAGCTTAATACCTACATAATATAAATAAAATTAATATTTAGTAAGCAAACTGTAGAATATATAGGTTATTAAAACTTGCGCTAAACAATACATGTAAACAAATAACTTCTAGCGATGGTCAAGTAATTAAGGCGTGACGTTTTTCAATTTATTCGCAGTTTTGTTTATCACTCTGATAGGTATCGACCAATGACAACACCATGAGCAAAACTGGACTTATTAAAATGTTTGTCTCTAATCCTCAAACACAACGAATCAGATGTATGACAAACTATTAAGATTTTCCTATCGAAGAAATTGCCCTAACTCGACAAAATCAAAGACTCAAAAAAAAAAATAACAGATTTCATTTCGCAATGTTGGTTCGGACACTTTTTACCATCACAGAAAACATTCCAAAAACAAAATCATATTTTAACCAAAAAGAGAACCCAACGAAAACAGCAGTCCAAATTATAATTACGCGAACAAAGCACATCGTATCATATTCTCATTATCCCCAAAAGGTTTTTTCATCTGAAACACAACACCAATAACTGAGGTCTTCATTAAAAATGGGTATACGTACATTATATTTGCACAGAATCGAAATAACGAAACGTAATAAACCACAATTATCTGTAATTATTGCGTATTCTGTACTCAATTTACATCGGGCATGAAAAACATGAGCTCCGATTTCAATTTTAATAATTAGCAGAATCGGTGATCATTTGTTTGAAGGTACTGCAAGGTATATATTTAACGCTGGCGTCGCTGGCATAAGGATGCATGTCAGCAGAAGCGGAGCGAGGATGACAATATTTTTTGCGCCATTTTACCTAAATTGTTTTCACATAAAGAAGTGCCAAAAATAATGGAAGTCTTTATGAAACATGAAGTCTTGAAAAGAGTGTCCGTGGAGTTTCTTGTCTGTTCTTCTCCGTTAGGCTTCGTTCATACGGCATTGACCTGCACGTTTTTTTGTAATCGTTTTTTAACGTATAGTCAACCGGGTGTTCATATGGTAAATTTTTATTCGTATTAGAACGAATAGCCGCAGTTTCCACACAGTTGTTTAAGCTATTCCATATGCCGCTGCGAACCGAATAAGTCAAAGTTCATTCGATTTGCTTGAAAAGTCCGTTGAGTATGCGTTTAAACGTATAAGCGGTACACGTTTTTTTGCGGTACATCGACGTGTGAATGGATCTATGTACGTTATATGGTCACTATTTATACGTTAAGACGTATACTGCAAAAAAAACGTGCAGGACAATGCCGTGTGAACGAAGCCTTAGAGATCTACCTGCGTTTTAGCAACTAGCTTCAACTTTCTGACAACTGACTGACACTTTGACAATATAAGTCTGTAAATAGTCCAAGTGAAATAAATGCCTTAGACTGCATAAAATTTCCGCTCACGAGATTCTTTTGGTGGATTTTAATGTTCGCTTACTGCTCCGCTGACTCGCTCTGCTTCTATGGACGAGCAACCTTAAGTGTCCATCTTGTAAAATTGATGGCGCCTCCACGTACGTAATAAACGAATAATTTTGCTTATCATATTTTTAATCAGCGTACAATATTTTTTTTATTGTAACAAACTTTGTTGATTTTTTTTAATATTGTATAGGAGTAAATTATATAGAAACCAAATATATAATAATGAATTCTATTTATGGTAATATGTTTTTTTAATTAAATTATGAAGTGTCATTCTTTTTCTTAAAAAAAAACTACAATTTGGAGCAACAAGAGTGAACCTTTTTTGTTAAAAAACGTTTTCATCGCGTCATTGAAGTAAGTCTACACTGACGATGTATGACAAATCAAACGCTATCGTTAAATGATGACTGTACTAAAAGTTAAGCTACAATCATCAGAAAAGCCTGCAGTTCAATGAACTTCAACAGAATAAAAAAAATAGACAGCAGTGTCCACTTCAACCCCGCCTCGAATAAAGGACGCTGCATACCCTATACAGCTACAACAGCGGGGATACTCCAAACCCACCCTTAGCCAGGCTTCTAAATCAAACCACCTTCAATACGCATCAGAAATACCGGAAACAATTATTTTTGGACCCCCATCATATCGACAGGGGTGAATCGTTGGCCGCATACATTTGATACAGCTCTTTATTTATTACCATTTTTAAATGACTTGGGATAATTTGGATTTATTTGGTACCAGGTGCCAAATGTCCCTTTAGGGATAAAATCATTACTTTGGTTAATAGAGGAACTTTTGGGAGTTTAATTTGTATGATTGGTAAATCGTTGGCTGTTATGACCACGTGCTTTGGTTAAGCAAATATTTTTGTCATTGTCACACTCCTGTTAAACTACTAAGTGTTAGATAGAGGCAGGAATATAGCAAAGCCAAAGAATATGCTCAGTACCTTACAGTTTAAGGCCAAGGCTAATAAACATACTTTTTTTAATTAATTGATGATCTCTATCTTGCCATTAGATATTAGAGCATTTTTGTTAAAAACAACATTTACTTATCCTACCCTTAATTTTCTTATATAATATAACAAAGAATTTGCTCCATTGCTTATCTCGTAACACATATATCTCTTCAATAAAATTACCACAAAGACATAAAATAGCTAATTAGAAGTTTGTAAAGCAATCATCGTAAACTGGCGTTAATTTATCAGCTTAACCAACTCTCAAAGCATATTCCTTAACGTGTTTAATTAAAGTCGAAAACAAAATCAAGAAGATCTCCTACAGGTGTCGTTCTTCACCCAAAGAAACCGCATCTCACGCTGTTTTAACTAATGTGCTTACACCATCACATGCAAGAACACAACCAGTAAACAAGACCTACCTCACCTCCTGAAACGCGAAACAAAACTGTCGCGATAAACGCAATAGCTAAACAACTCAAAGCTCAAATAAACTGGTCGTGTTTAAAGATTTCGACAAACATCGTCGGCGTTAAGTTTTATTACTTTCCCCTTGTAAATTATATGTGTGATATACGACCTGCCTACATTTACTGGTTTTCACTGAGATACTTTTCTTGTAAAACGATAAAAAATGTGAATTTCTCGAAGGGTTTCGAATGTTTACAGTGATGAACGCCATATTGAATTTATGACGCGCTTACATAACGAAATGCGAATGTATGTGTTGGTTTATATTTTTTTTTCGAAGTTTCATACCTGAAATGATGGATATGGGCGTTGTTGACTGTTCAGAGTAATTGATTAATTGAAATTGAACAACAAGCGGTAGCAGCACCGACTGAGCAAGCCAATAAAGCTATAAAAAGTTGCAATTGTTTGATTATTTGATAGAATTGAATGTTAAACATTCGCTAGAGAAGAAAAATAGATAAAAGATTGTTATGCTAGAAATTACAAGCCCCTCCCTTGTTTAAAAAAAAATAACATTGATAGAGGAACAAGTGAAGAAAACCAACTTACAAGTTTCAATGGAGAGATTTCCACAGATTAGGTATAAAAGATAAATAAGTAATATACGATCTAATGACCTGCCCTTATCAACATACATAAATATCTATTGATTAAAAAAATCAGGTTACACTAACACGAGTCTTTTAAAATTTCCTAGATTCACCCATATTTTATTTTCCAAAACTGCTTACATCTGGACACAATAGAAATCCCAAACAACACGAACCAACGAAAACTCCATGAATATTTTCCCCACATGGTTTTACTTTTTCCAAATTAAAAAAAAAGGAAAAAAAGTTCACGATAGGCCGTGGAACACCCAAATTCGTTGCAGGTGCGTATCGCGAAACGAATTGACTGGCCAGGGTTAGTAGCGTCGAAGGTCGTCGCAAAAAAAAAGAAAAAAAATAGAGCAATAGAATCAAAAAAGTTAGATGTCGAGTGGACACGTGAACGTGTCGCGTCATAGATTGAAAAAAAGATATTCGGCATTGGCTTTTTTGCAGATTTTGAAAAGAAGGATAAGTGGTTGATCTTTTTTGTTGTTATCTCGCCTTGTCTTGTTGATTTTAATCTGTCTAGCACTGTTGGGTAGGTTATCGGTAGTTAGTAGGTAGGAATGATTTGCCCACGGGCGCTAAGTAGATAGGTAGATAGATAGGTCATTGACATTAAACAATAAACGTAAATATTAAAAAAAAGGTTAAATCCGAAATTTGGAAATTATTACATTCAATTTTTTAAAATCATATTTAGTCCAAAGAAATAGACTAAAATAAGATAATGTAAAAAAAACTTCTATCGTTATTTACCTGTGTAGTGATAAAAAATCAGAATGCAGAAATTGTATAATGCACGAGGATTCCACATCGTACGAGTATAATATCAATTCAAGTACAAAAAAAACAATCAGCCAATAATATGATTCTTCACCTAAGACTCGACCGAAAAAGCCAAGTAAACCTAACAATACCAATAAATACAAACCAATAAAACAATCATACCTTTAAAAAAAGCAAGAAATATCATCGCTCAGGGAATAAAATAAACAAAAATTCTCGAAAAACAATGCTAAAAAATATTTAAAAGTTCGAACAATTCATATTCCAGTTTATATTTGGACCGGTAGCCGAGCCAATTATAGATATTTATTTGGCATCAACAAAAGCCTTCCCAGACCAACATCGGTGATCAAAAACAAAGGTACGTAACTAACAATGAAATATGAATCCGTTGTGAGCATTGTAAATTTGAATGTCCGTCTGTTTGATTTCGGTGTACATTAATTTTTATTAAATAACGTGGATGTGGAAACAGAAGTTTTCTGTATTGTGTTGTGTTTTTATGGAGTAGTGTAATTTTTGAAGTGTAATGAATGTCAAGTGATGTTATAAGAATTTAACATTGACTTGACGCTCTACAGTCCGTTGGAATACCTGTAGTTTTGACTTTTCGATGTTAATCAAAGACCAAGTATGTGCATTATAAATCAAACAATAAGAATGGATAAAGAAAAAAGGTGAAAGAAAAATAATGGGAGTCGTTTGCCGAAGAATAGGACCACATAGGCATGTAAAAAAAAACACTTCAAACCAAGAAATACTTCAATATTCTTAAATAATAATATGTAACACAAACCTAGCATAGAATACGAATGTACAAAAATAGTGAAGAGGGTATTGGAAAAGGACCTTTCAATCTAAGGGAAATTGAAAGCACACCCAAAATATCTCTAGTTCGCTCAAATCGCGACCCCGCGTCAAGGGTCCCAGGGGAGACAAAATCAAGTACAACGACAGATATAAATCAATGGCCGCAAAATGTGCATGCATCATGAAAACTGGGTATTACGTGGGTAGATGAAGCGTTTTATGAAAATGGGAAATCCTTGCTAGACCTGAAGGTTTTGATGAGGTTGATGTTAGAGGGAACAGAAAGAGCTTAATTTTGATGGAATAGAAGAATAATATGATGATTATTACGAGTTCGAATGTGGTGTATATTAGTATATGCAATTTATTTACAAAAGCTCCAAAATTTACAGGTTTTAACAGCGGAATTTATAGTTTTATTAGAAACAATGATCACTTAAACTGTTTTCATAATAATTTAAATATACAATTACAATTTATTTAGTCTGAATAAAAAATCGTTCATAGTAAACTTAATAAAAATTCCTAAGGATAAAAGCGATGCGTTTCAAACAATGAAGTGTCTTTACAAAATAAATTGACTATTTAGTCACTGTCAAATAAAATTCAAAAGATCCAAAAAATAAATAGCCTACAATCATAAAACCAGAGACAATGAAAGCTGTTAATTATTATTGTATTCAAAATTTATGACAGTTTTTAATCGAACAATATATTCTAACAAAGTTTTGATTACGTTTCATGACGACCAGCGCATTTGTAAAGGCTAAAATTGTAACAATGCGAATATTGTTTTAATTTTGAAATTTATTGGGAGAGGGTAAAGATTGACTGAGATTTTATGAATAAAATATATCAACAGAGATATAATTATTTTGTAGTACCCGAGTAAACAGTACAAGTCAGACTGATTTAAAAAAAACGGTTCATTTAGATGAATTAAATTTGAGGTTATAGAATCGATTTAGAGAAAAGAAAATCCTTACTATTATAGACAAGGTGAGTAAACTAACTATTTATTACCTATATATTGTTTTATAAAGGAAAAGGCTTTTTGGTGTTTAACTAATAAACATTAAAACACAGTTCAGTTTATTTTAAGTTCAAGTACAGTAAGCGCTATTGGTAATTTAAATCCTAACGGAGTATACTAGTGTCAAGACAATAAGCTGACCGAGAAAACCAGAAACACCGAACAGAACAGAAAACCGTCATAAAAATATCAACTTTTCCACTTTTATCAAAGTAAGTCAACATTCAAAGTTACTATACATGGTAAGTTTGAAAAAAAGGCACGTAGAAACAGAAATATCAATCTCTCTCCCTCTCCCGCGTGTTTAACAGTAAACCTATCATGCTTAACAAAAGAAGCTTTCGACCTGAAGCCAAAACCTCAATCCAACCACAAATACCTTCAACAGGCAATGGAAACAAAACGAAGATAACTGCATTTAAAGCAATGAAACAAAAACCCGAGCTGTCTCGAGCAAATTTTATTCGAACAAGCCACGGAATTAATTAATTGAAGTAATAACTATCTAGCTAGACAATTAGAGTTGGACTTTTACAGATGAGACGGAATAAATTTTGTGTATTTGCTTGTTTTGTTACTGTACATTATTGTTTAAAGGTTTTTTTTTACTATACGTAGTCCACTCAGCTATGTTTAAAGACGCGGTTAAAGCCGGCCGCAAGTCGGGCATGCATTAGTATCTCCCTAAATGTGGCACATTTATCCATCCATCTGTCAATTACCTTCATTTTATTTTATACTAGCTTTTGCCCGCGACTTCGTCCGCGTGCAATGATAGTTCCCGTTTCCGGGGGATTTCCGGGATAAAAATTATCCTATGTCCTGTCTTTGGTCCCAGACTATATATATGTACCAAATTTCATTCAAATCGGTTTGGTTTAGGCGTGAAGAAGAGACAGGCAGACAGAAAGACAGAGTTACTATTCTTTTTATTTTAAATTGTGTAAAATCATAAAAAAAATTGAATATTGATATCAATTATGATATCATTATATTTTTTTTAAAGCCTCTTATTAGTTTCGCATTTTCAGCGTCAAATGTCTGTTGTTTACGAATCGGTAAATTTTGAGTTACTCTATGTTCCGCTCTTTACAAGGAAACGTTCGTAGTAAGTAGACACCACAATACACTGACCCATATTTTTCTTCCATTTTCAAACTTTGCCTATTTACTAAGCAAGCAAAATAAATCAAAGCGAGCTTTATTATTGTTGAAAATTGTTTATTTGGTCAGATGAGACGAGCGCGCAGTGTCGGCAATTAGTGACCGATTCTCAAACACATAATAATACTCACGATAATAAACAATTTTCCAGAAGAAAAATATTTTTTGAGGATTACTTATTTCATCATTTGTTTTTTGAGACCAATTTCCAATTTAAAATTGTCTAAAATCATTATATTTATCTAAGCCTTTATTTTTGAAAAGTTCTTTGGATAAGCTGTTGTTTTTATTTGTACAATTGATGTTAGAGTGTCAGATGTTAATGAACTGGTGAATTTCAAGTCACCCTACATACCGTCCTTTACAAGCGAACGTTCTATTGACCCTTTAGCCACCACAATGCTCACCCATTTTTCTTCCATTTTCAAACTTTGCCTATTCACTAAGCACTCAGAATAAATCAAAGCAAAGTGTAATATCGTTGACAATGGTTCATTCGGTCCGATGAGGCTGGCGGGCCGTCACACAAAGCGGACGTAACGAGGGCGGACCGGAAGCGGCTCGCTGCCGTCCGCGCAGCTTCCGCCGCGAGAGGGCAGCACTGGCAATATTTCCGTTTTGAATCTGGAGTGGGTGATGTGGGTTTATTTATTGGGAATTCGTGATGGAACGTATGGAAATGTCATGGCCAGATCTTTGGGTTAATTTTATGCTATTTTTAAGTCTTGCCTAACTATCTTTTTGAAGAAAAGGAAGAAAGTAGAAGCCTTCCTGTACAAGCATAAACTAGCTGTCCTCTGCAGTTTCCTACACACTTTGATTACTGCTATGCTCCCGTAGGTCGTAGCTTCATGTTATTGCCTATATTTAAACCTTTAGCCTTCCTTTAAAATAATATATTGACGTGACAACGTCTTATAAATTGGTTTGCCGGGTGACACTTCAAGAAACTGCGTTACGCTCCGCTCACGTTATGCGCTCACAATGAGAGCGAGTGAGAGGCACGCGTCCCTTCCACTCGGGCATGGTTTTTTGTGTTTGACAGTTCATTATTTTTAGCGAAGCAAATGTATTGTATGAATTTGACCGTCATGTATGTATATGGGAATGTTATACTCATTTTTATTCAACTCCCAAAAAAAAAAAAAATTGATACAATAACTTGCTTCCAAAGTAAGATACGACTAAAAAAAAAACAGAAAAATGCGAAGCTAAAATGGAGCTCGAAACATCTCAAAATTCCATCCCATTCATAACATCGAGGAGCACAGTGCTCTCCGAGTCGGTTTACTTGCCAAAAAACTTCAAGAGATATACGTTTCTTTTTATCGTTTCCTGCCCTGTCAGGTTATTATTTTGTGAGTACGATGATTTATTTCACCCGTAGCTTTAGGATTTTAAAATACAAAGGCGTTTTGTTACACCTTTTTGCATTTTTCTTTTTTTTTGCGCAAGGAATTTAATTTCCTGTTCTATGAATTTGGGGGGAAATTTTTGGCCATGTCTTGCAAATAATTATCATTCTATTTCTTATTTTTGAACTACTTTTATTTTAAAGCGCTATTTTTTTTTCTTCTTTTTTAAAAATAGCTCTGTCTGCATGTAACATTATAATAACTAAAACCCCTAAACCGATTGCGACAAAACTCGATACGGGTTAAACTTGCAATAAATAAATAAATGTACTGGGACAAATCACACACGGTCATCTGATCCCAAGTTAAGCTCTGCTCAGAGCTTGTGTTATGGTAACCAGACAACTGATATACATACTTACATAGTTTATAAATACATACATAGTTATAGATAGATAATTACACCCCAATTGCAATGCTTCGTTGAAAGAGCGGAGTCATCGGCAAAACCTAGTGTTTTTATAAAAATAACTCAGCATTATGAAAGAGAAATTCTTTAATATTAGCGTTAAGAATTTCGTCCATTTATTCAATCAGAAAACGAGTCAAAAGATATGTTTCTTTTTTATTATTTCCTGTCTGTATAAATGTTATCCCGCTTTATGAGTTATGGTGCGATTTCATGGGCTTGCGAGTTTATTAGTTGAAAATGTCACGTATTTCTTACAACGTTTTTTTTGTTGTCATTGAATAATAAAATATAATGCTTTTAATTCAAAATTACTTATGAAATAGATGTCAAAATGACTGAAAATACATTGTAGTCCTACCCGAAATTCGGCGGTATTTTTAATAGTTTATAGTAGTTTTTTTATTGTTAAAAAAACGATAATCTGCAAGATATTAAACGTCATAAGGTTGTTTTAAAAAGCTTATTTACAATGATATTTTAAGTAAAAAGGTGTAGATAGGTTACCCAAACGAAATTTTATCTTCAAAAACGGCACACTAACGCACACATACATTACACGTCAAAGTAGGATGACATGATTGAAGTAGTACGAGTCAAAAAGAGATAAACGTCAAATTGTCAACGCGATACTCAGTATCATGTTTGTCAATTATCAAACTTTTAATGTGGCACTTTTTGACTGCATATAATCTGTCTAGACTTTTTTACTTATAACATCATTGCTTATTTACCAAAAGAATTTCGAATTAATCATTCAACTACCAAGCGACAGCCGGCTGTCGGACTGCTATTATTATTGTCTTTCTATTGTGTTTCGAATCACGTTTGTTTGAAGTTTTCATAATCACCCATGTTTTTACTTGAAACTACATAAATATTGTAATTTTTAATACAATGTTAAATGGTTAATTCCTGGTAATTTCCTATCGTAACCAATTTCTGCCTTAACCGCTAAATACATCACATCCTAGAAGAATTTGTCAAATTACATTGAGATTCCTAATATTGTATCGTAACGATTTAGAAATGACAAATTGCCATCAAATATGACATTGGATGGCATCAACAAAAAAAAACTCACAATCTCCACAATAACAAACCCGCTCATTACACTGCTCAGACGCTCAGCTGTCAAAATAGCAACCTCATGTCCACCATACGGCAACCATAACCCTAAAAAGCTAATAGATATATCACCCAAACCTAATAAACTCTAGCGTACGTGGCCGCGTATCAAATGCTAGGCGATGTCAAAATAATCCGGTTCGTGAAAACATATTCATGTCAATGTCTGCCAACGGAAATAGAAATGTGGGACGTCTGTGTGGAAAATAGTTGCAATTCTAAAAATATACACGCCTTTACCGAGAGCCAAGTATTGGCAGACTAAGTAGGCGGCGAGAGGGTTAAAAAACGTTATTCAATTAACTTGTCAAATGCATCGCGGTGGGTTTTTAGTGGCAGTTTTTTTTGCGATAAAATGATTCTATTTTTTTTATATTAGAACGAGGTTAGGATTAAAGAGTAATGAAATGTAAGTAAATCGTGTGATTTCAGAAATTATGATATTACGTAAATTTAATTTAGTTTCCACTTACTTACTTTCCACTCTTGCGGTGTATAATATAAATGACACGCATAATAAAAACGGTTTGTTCCCGTTGTCCCCGTATGCCATATCCCCGTCACGGGGACAGCGGGACGTGATTAAATTTATTTCCCGTTGTCCCCGTAACGTACATTCGGCTAATGTATAAACTAAACTAAACTTCAAATTCACAGTTATTTTTAATTTTCACACTTGACTACTTAATTCAATCAATAGTACTAGGCGCGCAGTAACGTGTAGTGGTAAATGGAAAACGTGATCCACCACATATTTTAAATTTTCGCAAATGACTACTTCTTACTACGACAGCGTACGGGGACAACGGGAACTATTTTCAAATATTTAATTGAAGTACCGCTGTCCCCGTAGGACGGGGACACGGCGTACGGGGACAACGGGAACAAACCATAAAAACAGCATTTACCTGAAACCAAAAAGAAAAGACAGTCAATAATTATGTACAAAGTAATAATAATTATCTCTACAGTGAATTTTGGTCGAGGCGACCAACTTTTATATTATGGAACCAACCAGAAATCTAAATATATGTATAAAAGAGAGTCGTGTTAGTTACACATTTTATAACCTTAAGAACGCCAGAACTGATTTGGCTGACAATTGGTGGGGAGGTAGCTTAGGACCAGGGGACGGACATAGAATACTTTTTATCTTCTTTTTTAGTAACCAAAAATGCGGGTGAAACCGTGGGGCACAGCCAGTAAGAGATTAAAAAAAACAGCAAATAAGTAATTTTGATCATTTTGTCATTTTAATAGGAAACAGCTGTTTTACGAAGATAAAAATTATATAGCATTGTTAACCTAAATTGTCCAGTTGTTTCCTAGATTACAAAACACACAACAGCCATTAAAGAATAAAGTTACACCCACACTGTTATTTTAAAGAGAACTATGAAATATGGGCGTGTTAGGAAAATGAATTAAAGTGTCACTGTGACTTTTATCACTTTCAGGACAAACATATTAATAATTTAAATTTAGGTCAAAAGAACGCAGTTATGTAAAAACTAAATTTAACCCCGTCAACAAAATATTTGTTTTTCACTTTTTTTAAATATTAAAATACGATATAGAAACGGCACGAGCATTGATCACCACGCTTCATTGAAGCGGATTGGTGAATTTGAACTAATTCATTTTAAGCCCAGGTTTCCCCACGATGTTTTCCTTTATCGAGCTCCTAGAGCACGCCCCACAGAAGAGGAGATATCCTTTACTTTAAAAACTTTTAAAAGCACGTACCTACGACTTGAAAATTTTATATTGGTATCTGCCCAGATTTGAAAAAACATGAAGCGCTATCACTATAATTTAATACAACATTGATTAAAAAGATAGGTGCGATTGTAATCATGATAAATTAGACCGAAATGAGAGTTTAACACCAAGGTGCTCAACTCAGCAGCTTTCACAATAACAACACCGAAGACTCGACATAAAACTGTAACACAAAGCGCCACCCAATAATACAAAACTCTAACAAAAGCTTCGTTAACACTTCCAGCTCAATAATACCACTTGTTGCATCAAAAATTCAACAGAACAGAGAACACAGATGTGTAATAAAAATGGCAATTCCTTTAAACTCCCAAATATCGTACGCTCACACAGCTTTACTGAATACCATCAAAAGACATGTTGAGAACGTTTCTGTTGAGCCAATGTTGTATTTATTTCATCTCAGACAGGATTAGGCTTTTGTACATCGAAACTCCAGGCAACAGGTGCCATCCCGCGCCCCGCGCCTACCCCTTCTTCCTCGGCTACAAAACAAGCACAACAAGATAAAATACACCCTCTGGTAACTAAACACTGTGCACATGAGGCCGAGAAAAAGTACACAGTCTATTGCGAAACGGTTCGGAACTGTTCGGGTCCCGTCGTGCGTGGATTGAGTTAGGGTTCGAAATTTAATTTGGTGTGACGTCAGACCATTGCATGAAGTTGGATGGGAAGGTCGTTAGTTGAAGTTGCATGTATTATGTGGTGTTATACGTAACACGAGTTAATATAATTGTCAACAAGATTGCACGGTTTACTTTTATTACATAAAAACATACGGATCGACTCGAACATACATATCATACTAGCTTTTGGCCGCGGCTTCGGTCGCGTTAAAAAGAGACAAAAAGTAGCCTATGTTACTCTCCATCCCTTCAACTATCTCCACTTTCGGCGTGACCGAAGGCCTGCGGCTCCGAGTTACTGCGACTGGAGCCCGCATGCTGGAGGTCCCAGGGGCAACCAGCGGCCCCGTCGCCGACGCCTTGGCTGAGAGGCTGCGGGCGGCACTCCAGACGGATGAGGCCAGAGTGTCCAGGCCTACCATGCGCGCAGACATGCGCATCATAGGCCTGGACGACTCCGCCACTAGTGAGGAGATAGTGGCCGCCGTCGTCGAGGCGGGAAGTTGCGCGGCTGGCGATGTGCGCGTGGGAGCCATCCGCCTTGGCCGCTCCGGGCTGGGAGCGGTCACTGTTAGCTGCCCCGTACAGGCGGCGAAGGCTATAGAGGGCCACGGCAGGCTGAAGGTGGGCTGGACCTCGGCGCAAGTGAAGCTGATGGAGCCCAGGCCTCTGCGGTGCTACAGGTGCCAGGTAGGGCACCATGTCGGTGTCCGCTGCACCGCGGAGGTGGACCGTAGCGGGGACTGCTTCCGCTGCGGTCAGCCCGGTCACAAGGCCGGCTCGTGCACTGCCGCGCCGCACTGCTACTTATGTGCGGCAGCTGGCAAGCCGGCTGATCACCGGGCTGGGGGCAGGGCTTGCGCCCCACCCGCCAAGACCAGAGGCAAGGGCAGAGGACCCTCTGCCGCCGCTGCCGCCGCTCCCGTTGCGGCCGCCGCTCCCGCTGCCGCCGCTGCTCCCGCTGCTGCCGCCGCTCCCGCCGTACCCGCCGCTGCCGCGCCTGCCGCTGCCGCCGCGACTACCGAGGCCGCAATGGAGTGCCAATAATGGCTCCATTGCGCCTCCTACAGGCGAACATAAACCACTGCGCCGCCGCTCAGGATCTGTTGCTCCAGAGCATGGCGCAGTGGTCGATCAATATCGCCGTGGTCTCCGAGCCGTACTTTGTCCCGCCCAGGGATTCTTGGGTGGAGGACCTGAGCGGCTCGGTGACCATCATTTCGTCGGCCGCCGCCGGTACCCCGACCCTCGAGGGTGTCAAGAGGGCACAGGGGTGCGTTGCGGCACGGTTCGGGGAGATCGCCGTGGTAGGCGTCTATCTCTCCCCGAGCCGATCCCTCGTCGAACTCCACAACTCCCTTATGGAGCTGAGCGTCGTCGTCGCCGGGTTCCCCCTGGAAGGGGTCAGCGCCAGGTGTACTGGTGGTCGCCGCAAATCGCGTCCCTACGCGAGGCGTGCGTGGCTGCGCGACGCCGGTACACCAGACACCGCAGGCTCCGTATCCGCCCTGTGGATGCGGATGCCATCGAGGCGGAGCTATATGAGGGGTACAGAGCTGCGAAGAAAGCCCTCCGACTGGAGGTAGTGCGGGCCAAATCTTCGGCCCGCCAGGAGATGCTGGGGACTCTGGACAGAGATCCGTGGGGGCGCCCCTACTTGGCGGTGCGGGGAAAGCTCCGCACCGCGGGCCCCCCCCTGACGCAGAGTCTCCGGCCTCAGATCGTGGAGGGCGTGGTGAGCGCTCTGTTCCCTTCGCGGGGGGAGTTCACTCCCCCGCTCATGGCTCCGCCACCGGCGGTGTCCGATGCGGACCGCGACGGCGACGACGACGACGTTCCAGAAGTGACCGAGGTAGAGCTGGGAGCGGCGGTGCTAAGGCTTAGGGCCAAGAACACCGCCCCAGGACCCGACGGCCTACCAGGAAAGGCCTGGGTCTTGGCCTTAGGGGCTCTCGGGCCTCGACTAAGGGGGCTCTTTAGCGCATGCATGGAGGAGGGCCAGTTCCCACTTCGTTGGAAGACCGGGAAGCTGGTCCTTATTCCGAAGCCGGGGCGTCCTGCGGACTCTCCGTCCGCGTACCGGCCCATCGTTTTGCTCGACGAGGCGGGCAAGCTCTTGGAGAGAGTAATTGCGAGCCGTCTCGTCGAGCGGCTGATGCGGGTGGGGCCGGATCTAGCGGACGGCCAGTTCGGCTTTCGCAGAGGACGCTCCACGGTGGACGCCATCATGCGCGTGCGGGCCCTAACGACAGGGGATGCGGTGGCACGGGGCAGGGTCGTCTTGGCGGTGTCTCTTGACATCGCCAACGCCTTCAATACCCTGCCTTGGGGGTGCATAGCGGCCGCATTACGGTATCACCGAATGCCGGCCTACCTCTGTCGTGTGGTCGAGGCCTACCTGACGGACAGAGCCGTCATCTACCCCGGTCACGAGGGAGTGTGGAGTCGACGAGGGATGTCGTGCGGTGTTCCGCAGGGATCGGTCTTGGGGCCGCTCCTGTGGGACATCGGGTACGACTGGGTGCTGCGCGCCGACCTTCCCGAAGGCGTCAGCGTAGTGTGCTACGCTGACGACACGCTAGTCCTAGCGCAGGGAAGGTCGTTCCAGGCGGCGGCCGACTTAATGTCAAGTGGTGTTGCGACAGTCGTGGACAGGATCCGGCAACTGGGACTTGAGGTGGCCCTGCACAAGTCCGAGGCCATGTGTTTTCATGGCCCTCGGCACCGGCCACCTCCGGGGTCTCAGATAACGGTAGGAGGGGTTCACATCGGTGTCGAGTCGACGATAAAGTACCTGGGACTTGTCCTCGACAACCGATGGAACTTCACGGAGCATTTCCGACGTTTGGGCCCCAAACTGGCGAGGGCTGGAGCTGCCCTCAAACGGCTCCTGCCCAATCTCGGTGGCCCAAACGCCTCCTGCCGGAGGCTCTACGCGGGGATCGTGCGGTCCATGGCCCTCTACGGGGCTCCGGTGTGGGCGCCCAACCTAGCCAAGGCTCCGGCCCGGCTTCTGAGGGCGTCCCAGAGGGTCATGGCGATTCGCATGGTGCGGGGATACCGCACGATCTCCTGCGAGGCGGCATGCCTCCTTGCCGGCACTCCGCCGTGGGATCTGGAGGCAACAGTCCTTGCACACACGTACGAGTGGCGCGTGGAAGTGCAACGCCGGGGCGAAGTCCTGCTGCCGCGGGTTATCGCGGCACGGCTCACGGAGCTCCGGCGAGATCTCAGGGAGGAGTGGAGACAGCGACTGTCGCAACCTAGTGCTGGGCACGCCGTGATAGCGGCGGTAAGACCCCTCTTTGAGGAGTGGCTGGAGAGGCGCCACGGCGCTCTCACGTTTCGCCTGACACAGGTCCTCACCGGACATGGTCAGTTCGGGAGGTTCCTGTGTCGGATTCAGGCGGAAGCGACGCCTGGGTGTCACCACTGCAGCAACGGTCGCCTGGAGGACACGGTCGAGCACACGGTGGAGGTGTGCCGCGCATGGGCGGACCATAGACGTGTCCTCGTAGAGGCGATCGGCGGCGGTGACCTCTCGCGCCCAGCGCTGGTTCAGGCCATGCTGCGGGGCGAGACGGAATGGGATGCCGTCGCCTCCTTCTGCGAAGCAGTTATGCTAGTGAAGGAAGCGGCGGCGCGCGAGAGGCAACGACGAGCCTCTCGCCCCGGACTAAGACCCAGGCGAAGACGTCGAGAGTCGCAAGACGACTACCGGCCACCGTAGGCGCGGTTCTGCGGATGGCGAGCGATGGGTAGCTCGCCGCCCGGCTAGGACCAGGACCGCGTAGACGGCGCGTTTTGTTCCACGCGCGCCTCAAAGAGAAGGAGTCAGCACAGGAAGGGGCCCAACAGGGCCAACGCCTGCCGGGGTTGCGGAATGTTATGTTTATAACTGTTACCGTGACCCTGGAACATAAAAGGCAATCGAAGGAACATGAGTGGGTTTTAGTCAGTAAGAGTCTGACACACCCTCCCGCCGCACCCAGGACGGGAGCAGTCATTGGATGATTTCCCACTCACCAAAAAAAAAAAAAAAAAACTATCTCCACTTAAAACATCACGTCAATTCGTCGCTCCGTTTTGCCGTGAAAGAAAGACAAACATACAGACAGACAGATACACTTTCCCATTTATAATAATTATTAGTATGGATTTCGTTAATGAAAAAATACGAGCTTTGGTAAACATAATACATACTTATCTCAGTCTACTGCCTGTCTGACCTGACAACAAGATAATACGATATCCCTTGGATAGACTGATTCCAAACTTTCTGGCTTCTGACTACTGTCTTGTATCGACTGTCAACGATCTACAAATAACAACCAGAACCAACGACTCTACGTGCTTTCCGAAGTCAGGGATATCAATTCATGTCCTAAACAAACTTAGAATTAACACATAGATTGAAAAAAGCACAGGTTTCGATGAAGTTGACTTATGTATGGGCGCCATAATAACAGGGCCATCAGGAATATAGGAAAGGCTAAATTATTCATCATCATCTCCCTTTTCCCAACTATGTATATTGGGGTCGGCTTCCAGCCTAACTGGATTCCGCTGGATACCAGTGTTTTACGTGAAGCGACTGCCCACCAGACCTCCTAACGCAGCTATTGGGCGACAGCGGCACAATACTCATTGCTTAGATTGGTCAGACTTAGAAGCCTAAATAATTATAACACTTATATATAGACTAGCGGCCCGTCCCAGCTTCGCACGGGTAGATATAAGATTACACAATAAAAACACAATAATAACAAAATAATAGATAACACAATGATAACAAAACTTTTTTTTAAATTTGATCGCAGCGCTAACTGTCGGACAGACTAAAATTAAAATTCGAATATTATTTAAAATTTGACACTGCGATGGTAGCGCCGACATGTTAAGAAGTATTGCTACGCATTTTCCTATAGAACCTTTTTAATATCATTGTTTATGTTTATGACATCTGAAAGTGATTATTATTTAAAATTTGACACTGCGATGGTAGCGCCGTCTGTCGGATCCAATGTAAAACATTCCAAAATCAACAACCACTAATAAATTAATTGTGACTGTCAAATAATAACAGACAAATAATTAGCAATAAATTAAAATTGCGACTATATTTTGAGATTTAAACTATCCTATCTCTCAAGTTGGATCGAACTGCACATGGTGTGCGAATTTTATTATAATCGGTTAAGTGGTTTAAACGTCCATTGAGGACAAACATTGTGACACGAGATTTATATATATTAAGATAGGTATTTGTGAAGATAATAGAAATCTTAACATGAAAGCAAAACACAATTTTCCCTTTAGCTATAAGGTAATGTCTATGTATATGTTAATATTGTTTTGCCATAGTTTAGTATGAGTTATTTTAATGTTATGGATTCATCGGGGTTTGTTTTTACAATATTGATTAGGTGTTTATGTTGTTTTTGGGAACCTTATCGTGTGCTCTAAATAATGAACTAACCAAAGATAATAAATTGAATACATTATTTTGGGAATCACATAAATATGTTTCTTATGTACTATCGACAAAATTGAATCATGACCCATTTCGACGACAAATCGTTTGAAGCTGTCAAAATAATAAGACTAGACATGTGACATTTTTAATACATGTTTATGCGATTGTCGACCAAATTGTATTTGAATGTCTGTAGGAAAATAAGCTTATGGTGGGTCATGATTCCATTTTGTCGATTGTACGTACTTGACAGGGAATTTCATCAAACTTCTGGTTTGATAATGTTTGCCATAATTTTATGTTTTATCCTTGTATTTGCCAAAATTGTATTAGAAATAACGGTTTAGTTGCTACAATAGATTAAGTACTGTAATAGTTAGAATCCGCAATGTTTTGCTACATTTTAATTTTTACCAACTACGAAACGGAGAAGGTTCGAACCTATGTTTCAATTTATTTATAATGACACTAGCTTTTGCCCGCGGCTTCGCTCGCGTTAGAAAGAGACAAAAAGTAGCCTATGTTACTCTCCATCCCTTAACCTATCTCCACTTAAAAAATCACGTCAATCCGTCGCTCCGTTTTGCCGTGAAAGAAAGACAAACAGACAGACAGACAGACAGACACACTTTCCTTTTGATATGGATTTTACTCTATTTAATAATAAATATTCATATAACTTATCTTATGCTCAGACCTATGTCTGAACTTGATTTATGAAATTCTGAAATTCAATGACTAGAAATAAGTTCTTTGCAATTTTTTTTTTGCACCGCGAGGAAAACAGATTTTATAAAAAACTAACTTTGTCAGTTATCTGAATTGGTTAAAACGCAGTAAATTTCACATACTTCGTTTTCACTTTATCCCTAAAATATGAGTAGAATCTACTTCTGTTTTAAAGTAATAATTAATTTATTATTCATTTAAGAATACCTAACGTCGTACCATAAAGGAAGACTACACTAATTACAATGCCTTTACCGAACAACCTTTTCAGAAGACAACACGTAATCCCGACCCTCATTATACCCCAAAAATTACAAACAAGAAAAGAAAATCCAACAACAGATTTTTCAATGTCGCAACAAATTATTTGCGTATCACACTAATTAGGAATCAATTTGAAAGGGACCAGACAACATATTGTGTTATTTCCAAAGGTCTAACAACCATCCATTGTACGTTGACCCGTCACGTGGGTGATATGGGCATTCATTGTTGGATTTTTGTAACAATACGAAGGCGGGGTGGGTCATGTTACGTCGGCTGGTTCGCTTGCCATTTCGGTATAATTGATTTCGCTTTTTTACGGTTGGGTGAGAGTGCTGCGTCATGATTTGGGATGCGTCCGGGACGCGGGTAAAATGGCATGAAGGATATACTATGCGCATTGTACACAAATTGGATATTTTCAGGTTTTCTTATAGGATTCGTGGTGTAAAGAGATGTCAGTTATCTACACTTGACACTTATAGAAAGATCGAGATAAAATTGCTGCTGGTAAAATAAAGTAGTTTTTTGGTTGTAAAAATATTGTTTTATAGTAATAGTCATCCTTGTTGGTTACAGTCTTTTGTTACTGTCCTGTTCCCAACATCAAGTTGTTTCATGCAAAATTTAGAAGAAACGGCTCAGAGGCGGGCATTCTTCTCTGTACTAGATGCAGTGCCTACTTTAGTTCATGCTGATTAGTGAATCATAATTCTACATAAAAACATATTTACAATAAGCTAAAAAAGGCCTAAAGGACATCTCTTTTCGGTCCAAATAAAAAAACCTAACTGGTTTTTTGTCCGTATAATAAAATAAGAGCATAAAATATAAATAGAAATAAATAAAAATAAAAAGACTTTACTATACTTTAGAAAAACAAAAATTGATTTTCTTTTTTAAAGTCACGTATCTAATTATACTTAGTTGACAGTTGACACACGTATAAGACATGGGACATAATTGGTCTAACCTCTGGCCAGACCGGGGTCAAAATGTCACAGACATAATTGTTTGTCGTTTGTTTCGATGCCCTTATGTTTACCTATGTGAACCCATAATTAAAGGTTATACAAATCGTCTAGAACCAGGTAAGGTGACACTTGCTAATAAGATTAGTATGAAAGGTGACTGACAGTCACTGAGTGACACATAAATTCAACATAGTCGTCATAATAACAAACAACATTCTCTAATAAACTTTTTCCAATTTATGTACCTAACGACGCGCGACAATCATGTTCGCTTTGTCAACCTGCTATTACGTTTTTGATCTGAATATAAAAGTACCAAAATCGACAAGTCCGATTCTTAATTAAAATCAAATAGGCAATTTTGCTCTTCTATTAAAATATAGTATTCAAAAACAATTGAAAATCAATACCAATTTAGCACTAACATAATTTCAATTCATGCATAACAAAGCTACCTAATTATCATTTCGCTATTCAATTTACTACGTATAGAATCGCTGACTAGTAAATATAGAGTTATATTCGACATCAGTGTATAAAGTTGCTGTTACAGCCCTAACCAATTTAGCAGATATTGTATGAAACTTAATAGTGATGAGCGCAGGTAATATCGTTTCAAGTAAGACGGACGTAGGGCTGCTTCGAGCGTCGATTTTCGTGACGTATCATGTTCTGTTCTGAGTGAGTGATACGATTTTAGCAAGTGTAGTGTGTATGTTTTATACGTTTTGCTAAATAATTATGGCAAGCAAGTTCTTATGATTTAGAAAACCCCAGACAATTCGGGGAATATATATTTAAATTATACAAATATATATTTATTTGCTTGGTTCATACTATGATGTTATTAGTGCAAGCTGCATTTTTGGACTCGTAATGTGTTGGCAATATATTATCGCCACACATCTTAAAAAAAAGGATTTAGGATCGCACAAGAACAGGGCCCATATATTACTCTTAAAAAAATATTGCAGCAGTATACATAGCGAAACCATAAAACTAAAACATATTTGACTATCTATAGCACCCGCACACATAATTATATAAGTTTTGTTCTATAAATAAAATACTATACGTAAAACCTGAAACCAGAGTCAAATAATTTATCTCCATTAAACCAAAAAGGCACTTTGAAACGTCATTTAAAAAACAAAAGCGAATCTAGTTGCACATTCCAAAATGTTTCTTATGAAGCGGAATGGACAAGGTATATCCCTAAACTTTAGTACAATTCGCCCTATGAAACATTTCCCCACAAAACCGCCAACCCTACCGTAGAACCAATAGGTACCTAATAGCACAGTGATTATACTAATCACCTATGAATATCTACTCGAGTGTGTGCAATTATACGCTCAGGATTATGTCTGGTGGAGCGTTTAGTGCTGATTGTAATAAATCATATTGCCGATCGATATGCTGTATACGTGTATGTGTGAAGTAGCATAAAGGAGTACACTCTGTATATACGGTATTGTTTGCCGAGTACTGTTGGTGTTGGAATTGAATAGCGTAGTTTCAGGTGGTTTAGGAAAAACAATATAACAGGAAGGGCAAAAATGTTGTGGAGGAAAATTTTAATGTGTCGAATCAATAATACTTAAAAAATGTGTTAAATATCTAGACCTATATTATTTTGTATTTAGTTTTATAGTTTTAAAGTAAAATTCTTTTGAAGAACTTTAGTGTTATTACATCTAAAAACATTTTCAGTTAAATGCACTTTTCTTAGAATAAAACTAGGAAACGCGTAAATCAAAATGATATTACAAGAATTTTCTCTGGAAATGAATAGTGCAAAGGTTTCTAGTAAATGTTAAATATAACATGTGTTTCACTTAGTTTTTATTACTATATACGTGTAATATTATAAAAATGACATTCTTCTCGATATTCTGAAACCTTTTAACCATCTTGCAAAGATCTCTCTTGAACGTGATTTTCGCTTAAGAACACCTCAATCTCAGAAGAGATTATAACTGCAACGATGTAAACAATATTTTTTTGAAAATGATGCACTGAATGGCGACTGCGTCACATCGAAAATAACCTTTCCTGCTTTTACTAGGTTTCTTACAGGGTCTTCAATCGATCTTAAGCACAAAAAATACTATTTGAAAATTAACCATAAGATAGTTAACGTTATCGTTATAATGAAGGATTAACCTTCGTTATAACGATACCTATCTTATTGCTTGACGCACCGTAGCAACAAAACTAAAACTGACACCTGAATAACACAAATCGCCTTGATGAATTTGGTCGAATCAACCAAATTGATCAAAATGTTACCTGTATACAATTATATCAAAAGCACTAACTCCTACATCATTAAAATATTGAATTTGACTGAACCGTGGATTATTCTGTGCTTTTAACATACCTAACAGAGCAAAAAACTCAATTAAATTTTCGTTACTACTTACTAAAATACGCTTTATTATCATTTTGTGTTAATTAGCCTTCAGAAATCATTCGTAAGCAGATTAAAAACAAACAAAGGAAGTATTTTGCTCAAGAATTTTCCCATTTTGACAAATCTTAGTAATTAAATTAAAAATAATCCCGCCTTCAGGGGCTTGGTTAATTTATATTACAATCTATTGTCTGTATTAGCCATTTCAGAGTAATGTTTCATAATTATTTTTATTTAGTACCTGTAGTATTTCTGTTTCTATAAATAATCGCTACTTAAAACACAAGGAAACCTCAGCAACGTAGCCTATTTTGATAGAGAACCTTATTAATCAAAAAAGTGGGAGACTCTGTTTGTATTGTGATGACGCCTAATATTTTCCGAACTTACGTAATAAAATATTGATATAAATTAATAACAACGCACCTTATTTATTATACTAAAACATACTATACAATGTACACACACCAAAAAAGTCTAAGCAACACATTCTATTTCAAATTATTATATCACTAGCTTCTGCCCGCGGCTTCGCTCGCGTTAGAAAGAGACAAAAAGTAGCCTATGTTACTCTCCATCCCTTCAACTATCTCCACTTAAAAAATCACGTCAATCCGTCGCTCCGTTTTGCCGTGAAAGAAAGACAAACAGACAGACAGACACACTTTCCCATTTATAATATTAGTATGGATTTCTTACCAAGTAGGTAATACCTATGTAAACTCTTTGATCTAGAGGACATACTGGCTGGTTGTACAAAAAAATAGAGTATCATTTTTTTTCATAAATTTGAAAGCGAATGCATTTGTTCGACTATAATAGCGTTTTCTTTGCTTAATAAAATTTACTATTCTGTTATCAATTTTATTATTAAACAATAATTTGAAAAACGTTTTGGATTTTGAGACATGTTACGGTTGTCGTGAAGTCGTCACGAGATCGTAAAATGTCTTGTCGTTTATAAAAAACCATAAGCGTAAGCAAAAGAATCCGTGTTCGCTCGGTTGTCTTGGACTTGTTTACGCATTAAGTTTTCTACACTTACCCACATTTTTTATATTTACTTCCAAATACTTTTTGTACCTACGCTCAAATAATGTTTATATGTTAATTTCTTTTTCTCAGTAAGTGAATTAGTGTTAATTCTTATGAGGAAAATAAAGTTCTTAAACCACAAAACAATTGGTACAACTATCCTGAAATACTTATACCAGTCTGTGCGATATTATGAGTATCATATTCAAGTCGACAATGGTCCATATTACATTACAGTTGGAGGGCTTCCTTTCCCAAACAAACAAAAGGGGAACAGTCTTGTCTACCTCAGCTTTCTGATGTTCGAGTTGATTAATTTTTATGGTTTGTTTAGTGTTGATTTCGGAATAAAAATTATTCAAATAATTGTAATAAAATCGAGTAACATAAGTAACTAATCGTCTTTATGCATTTTTAAAGGCATATTTTCAAAAATCAATTCGAATTATTAAACAAAACCATATTAGGTGCCTATTAAATTTATAAAAAAAAATCAGTTAAGTGCAATCTAACAGGTTTTTTGAAATCCATCTAACTATATTAATAGTTTAGTTTAGAAGCTTCTATTTTTCATTCAGACCTACACTACACAACCCAAAATTTTACGGCACCCATTGATAAACGATATTTTCTTACATCAACACCAACAACACATTTAAACAACACTAACCATTCACTGCCTATAATAACAACATCAATAAGCAAAACCGATTGGCTCGGCACAAGCTCGTAATAATCTACCCACATTTACAACGATTAAATGAAAATAGCTAAAACTATTTACATTTGAACACTGAGCTAATGAGAGAGGCTATTCATCAATGCTGCCAGCCACTTGGTGCAGTTCGCATTATCGTCGGGCCACGAAAACGGCTTGTAATAAGCCGAGATACGCAACGCTCTAAGCGGTTTCTGTAGTTGAAAAAAAAAACTAAAAAAGTTTGGTAATTAGCGTCGATTGGGCAAATTGAACTTTATTTTCACGGAAATAATGTTGGTAATAGTAGGAGATAATTGTGGCGAGTGGTAGAAAAGCTAACAAAAGTAAAAAGATTTTACTTTTATTTGTTTGTTAGTTTTAAAACCTAAAACTATCAGTTTAGTGGGGGCGTTATAAGCCAAAAGCAATATTTTTTGCATTAAAGCATAAGACTTGGTACACTTGTTAGTTAGGTAGACATGAGTGAAAATCGCCCGGGAGGCATTCGGAGGCACCCCTCTGGGGGGGAGGGGGAGGGGTTGAAGTTCTCTTCTGCCACGCGCTCTGTTTGTCGTCGTAACTCCTAATTTATCGTTACTAGGGCAAGTGGGGTATCATTTTCGGATAATTTAAAGATGGCCAATCGTTTTCTGAAATAAAAAATACATGTCTACATACAAAAAAAGTGAATTATGTCCTAAAATGTGAAAATTTCAACCATAACAAAAAACATTAAATGGCCATAATTTTTCAAATCGTGGCTATTTCGACTTTAAAAAATATGATTAGAATGCTGTATGCGTATAGATTCTAAAAATATAATATATGTCTATAGTGTACATAGAAAAATCGTTAGAAAAAAATGAAAACAGCGTGGCGGAGCAGCCAAAATTCATTGTAAAATAAGGACAACAAAATCGATTTTTACAAATTGATCCATTTTTTTTACTAGAAATATAGAGATTTGATCATTTTTAACAGATCACAAATTTTAATGTTTTTTCTTTATAAAAATTAATCATTACCCTTAGTAAAAGTATTTAAAAATGACATTAGTCATATTTGATCTTAATCTTGACTATTTTAAGTGAACCAAACGTCTGTAATTAAAGTAACAACATATAACTATGCTAAAAGTACTTACTTATAAAATAATGTAAAAGGTGACTGCACCAATAATTACAGAGAGTTATCAGTTTAAGAGTTAGCCCCAATAGCAGGACGCAAAGAGTTGTTCGACATCTCAGACCGCCGCACTTCTTTTTACATCTGCACTGAACCATTTCCATATAGGCGTCGAATACCACTGGCAAGTTATCTATGACAGTGGTCACTGACCTTACTCCGTCCCAAATCAGACAAATCAAGTGGCTTTCCAGACATTTGATCCCATACCTACATGAACAGTTATGGAATACTGCTTAAGAAATGATGGTTCAGGGCAGCTTTAGTAAGAGACCATTTTCTAGTTAACGATCTTCTTTAATAAAGAGATGTTTTCAGGTTTCATTTACTTTAAAAAATATACAAGACCAGAAATAAACACTATTTTATTGTGTTCAAACCCAGTTTTATGCATTTTATCTGTCACATAAAATTCCGTAACTTTTCAATAATATCCTGGGACAATTCATGCCATCATCTCAAACTTATCAGAGCTATACTATCGTAACCAGACTAAAAGTAACTGGTATTAATACTTATATAATTACAAATACGTACATATTATAGATAAACTACAATCAGACACAGGACAAACAATGCTCATCACGCAAAGTTTGTTCTGGGTGCCACGACCTCCGACTTAGCAGTCAGGGTCACTAACCACTAGATTAACTGGCCCGCGAATAATAGCGAAAGCTTCGCTAATCCCATCCCTCATATGCTGCCAGAAACCCTTTTCCCCTTTACAGTTAAAACAAGACTCATTGTGTGTCACAATGTGTCTTGTTTTAACTGTAACCTGAAAAGCGAGAGGCAAGACTAGCTTTTAGTGGTCCTGTAAAAAGATATTTTTATATTGGCGGATATCAAGTGGCGAACAGCAGGATGATAGGACTAACGCAGTAGTCAGAGTTGTACCAAAGTAACGATACGTACTCTCAATACTGAATCGTTAGCAGTCGCTTTAGTATATACGAGTGCCTGAGCTAGAGGAGCTGTTTGTAATGTAGGCACTGGAAAACCCCACTAGTACCTTCCTTGCCAAAAGAAATCAAGTACTTTCCCTTAAAAATACTTTGAATTATTTTCTTTCATCCGCTATATACTTCCTGGGACTAAAATAGGATGAGGGTTATTTACAGAACCACCAGTGTGATGGTCCTGTAAAAAGCTGTGATTCTGTAACTTGTTTTAACGGTGGAGAAAAAAGCGCAACGGAGACATGGGTAACTTTTCCAACTGTCGCAAAAGAGTTTCTGGCAGCATATGAGGAAAGGATTAGCGAGGCTTTCGCTATTATTGAAAAGCTGCCCTGCATTTCTTCTTGAGAACATTATTCACCGAATCCACCTGATCCATCTAATAAGAGATAAAGTAAAGTCGGTGATAACTGTTAACATACATGGAGAGACTTGCCAGTACAGTGGTTTTCGACGTCTGTGTGGAAATGATCCGGTGCAGATGTAACAAGAAGTGTGGCGGTCTGAGGAGTCTATTCTATATCAGACACCTTTCTCTATTTAAGATTGTACTTTACCCAGGGTGAACAAATGTGCCCATGATGTTAAGATAAATAAAAAAGATAAATATGCTCTCAGCGGGAACCTAAGTGCTTGGAATTGTGCGACTGCGGACGGCAAAGTATTTAATAAACAATATAGGTTGTCATTCGTAGAACTTTGACAGTCGTTACGGGTAGCCAGAAACCAGAAAGTCTGACCCGGCTAACCAAGAGGTATCTTGTCGCCCAGTTACTGGGTTGTGGAAGTCTGATAGTCGCTACACGTAAAACACTGGTATCCAGCTGAATCCAGTTAGGCTGAGAGCCGACCCCAACGTAATCAAGAAAAGGCTAGAGAGATGATGAGATAGGGGCAATGACTCGAATGCTAGCACTGCACCAAATTTTCAGCACACTGAACAAACAGTTGCGTCCTGCTATTGGGGCTAACTCTTAAAGTGATAACTCTCTTTAATCATTGGTGCAGTCACCTTTTACATTATTTTATAAGTAAGTACTTTTAGCATAGTTATATGTTGTTACTTTAATTACAGACGTTTGATTCACTTGAAATAGTCAACAGAGCCCGCTCAGCTATAAGATCAAATATGACTAATGTCATTTTTATGTACTTGTACTAAGGGTACGAATGATAAATTTTTATAAAAAAAAAACATTAAAATTTGTGATCTGTTTAATATGACCAAATCTATATCTAGTAACAAAATTGGAGCAATTTGTAAAAATCGATTTTGTTGGCCCTATTTTACAATGAATTTTGGCTGCTCCGCCACGCTGTTTTCATTTTTTTCTAACGATTTTTCTAAATACACTATAGACATATATTATATTTTTGGAATCTATACGCATACAGCCTTCTAATCATATTTTTTTAAAGTCGATATAGCCACGATTTAAAAAATTATGGCCATTTAATGTTTTTTGTTGTGGTTGAAATTTTCACATTTTAGGGCATAATTCACTTTTTTGTTTGTAGACATGTATTTTTTATTTCAGAAAACGATTGGCCATCTTTAAATTATCCGAAAATGATACCCCACTTGCCCTAGTAACGATAAATTAAGAGTTATGACGACAAACATAACGCGCGGCAGAAGAGAACTTCAACCCCTCCCCCTCCCCCCCAGAGGGGTGCCTCCGAATGCCTCCCGGGCGATTTTCACTCTAGTCTACCTAACTAACAAGTGTACCAAGTCTCATGCTTTAATGCAAAAAATATTGCTCCCCATACATTAATGGCTTATAACGCCCCCACTAGTTGGAGTTAACATTTCTGTAGGAGATGGTGAGACAAACTCAATGGATTTTTACAAAATCGTAAAGAGGAAGCAAAGGATTGCGATAGATGAAAAGAGTGGAAACTAATCTTTTCCACGTAAATCAGCAGGTGACAACAAAAATTAAATGTTTTAAGGGTTAACATTGAGAAACATTAATTGTAATCAAACAAAAACCAACTTGTTCAACTACTAGCTTTTGCCCGCGGCTTCGCTCGCGTTAGAAAGAGACAAAAAGTAGCCTATGTTACTCTCCATCCCTTCAACTACCTCCACTTTAAAAATCACGTCAATTCGTCGCTCCGTTTTGCCGTAAAAGAAAGACAAACATACAGACAGACAGACACACTTCCCATTTATAATATTAGTATGGATAAATATTTTTGGACAGCAAAAACATAATATTGTTCTGTTTTTGTTTCTCCGCGTCAATTTCAAAAGCGCGAGAAATCGCTAAATTCTACGCGCGTTTTGTGGCTCTCTTATTAGTGTGTATAGAAGTCATTTTAATTAGTATTAAACTGCTGGCAATAAATTTTGGATTAAAGGGTTACTATTTCATTTGTAACTAATTAATCATGCTGGTTTTTTTTACTTTTAGGTTTTACTATGTTTTAATTAGTTGATGTCTGCTTTTCCGAATAAGATTTATTATTATTTATAAATAAAAAAATCTTCCCGTTCTTGAAAGAACAGAGCTCTATATTGGTTGGAATTATTAAAACCCCAGCTGAAAGAAATGTATTCTAAATGTTTGAGATGGTTAATTTTATTTGTAAATATTCCTTTATTTATGAAAGGAAGAAAGACAGTGATTTGATTTCCTTAACTATTATCGGAGGTACTTATTTATTGTTTCCATAAAATTTCTAGAACGCCTAGAAGTTTTACCAAATTTTAGTTTATTTTTTGTCTTTTGTACATCTTCAGAATTTAGACTTCATTTGCATTTATTTTAAATCTAAACTTTAATAAGAATACATAATTTTCAAGGCACTTTCCACCCCACGTCTCGTTCCAAAAGACTACGCTACCTAAGAATACTGTAATTAAAAGAGTAAACGACCGTATCCCACATCCTACCATCGTTAAAAAGACACTACACAGATACAAAACCATCAACCAGTTATCCCATTACTCGTCAAACGACGATAACAAGCCGTACACACTTGCCAAGCAATCGCGAAATTTAATAAAGCCAGGAGGTTGGCGTGTGTAGTCATTTACATTTAAAGCACCAATTATTTGACGTCATTAGCGCCCTCTGGTGGTCATAAAACGCACCCAACACGCGCAAAAGCGCCCCTCTTTCGCGTTTATAAATTAGAAGTAAAATGGCGATTTTTAATCTGTGCCTCCCGTTGAGCCGGCCGTTTGTCTGTGTCGCTACGTTCCTTGAATTAATTTAATCAATTCTGTTGAAGTGTGTACGGCTCTTTATGTTATGCGTGTGTTGGAAAGTCGCTTATTAGGAGTTTGAGGGTAACTTTAGTTTGGCCTTCTTTTGACTTTGGTATGAATAGAAAATAAAATAAAAAATAAAAATAACATTCAATTATCCATGGCCCAAAAAGTCTGTTCTTAATATAGGGAGGTATGATAATTGAAGTCCAACTCAATGCAATCCCTCGCAAATTAAAATAGAAAAATGCAGATCTCTTTCATTTTTAATAAAACGTAATTATACTGATGTGTTTTTCTTTACTGCAGCCGAACAACTAACAAACAACTCTATTACTTTATAAGTTCAAGCTTTCTACTATTTGTACACTACTAAAATCTAAACTCAACAAGCTGTTGACTCAAGAAACAATACACGGCACATAGTGCAAAGTTTATGCAAATTTCAAGTAGCATTCTCACAAAATGGCAACGCTGAACAGTCATTTACCCCCTACCCTCTTGGCCCTCAAGTACCAGCGAATTTAAATCACATTCAAATTTCGCACTTCGATTAAAAGCTTTAAGAGCAACGCGTAAGTGTTGGACAAACATTGGTACAGAGTAACTTAAACCTTCGCTGGACAGTCCGGATTACGAGGAGCCCTGCACCCTGGTGCGGTGGTCCCCACGTAATCCCTGATATTGTAGATGTCAGGGAGGGGACAAGTGTCTAACTGAATTGGTCGGGTGCATGTGAGCCCAATTACTATGTGCAGCCAAGCCGCTTATGCAAATGACGATTTCCCGCGAACGCATCTAATGGGCCGTGAGCGTGGGGCAGATGCATTTTTAGAAGCTCTCCTTGTAGGGCTGGCCGTCTTCTACCTCTATTAAAATATATGAAAAATAATAATACACACTGACTGATTGTTATATAGGTATCAACGCACAGCCCAAGCAGCTGATCCCAAAGATAAGAAACTAAGAACAGTTATTTGTGGACAATAAAGTATCCAATTAAAATGATTTTTATAGAAATTTCAGCCCTAACGGGGATAGGAGATGGAAACGACAACAGTCCCGCGGGCGATAGCTATTCAATTCATACGTCCTTTACGTCTTGCATGCGTAGTTTATTTTCTGTTTAAGAATAAACATGTGCACTGCCTTAGGGCGATAATATCGTGGTATTTTGTTACATTGCAGAAAGATGCTTCATGAGTAAATATTAACTTAACAAACTAATTTTCTTGTCAAATTAAACTTTTCCACTGGCATCACAAACTAATCCAATATCTATAGAAATCATAAATAGCCACCAAAGCCAAAAACTTTACGAATATTTCACCAAAATTAAGTTGAC
Source organism: Athetis lepigone (assembly GCA_033675125.1). Taxonomy (NCBI): domain Eukaryota; kingdom Metazoa; phylum Arthropoda; class Insecta; order Lepidoptera; family Noctuidae; genus Athetis; species Athetis lepigone. Next base: position 4,332,684 of record CM066217.1, read on the forward strand.
TTATCCCTCTATCTATGACCCAAAATTATCCCAAATCCACAGAAACTTCGTAATCAAAATTTCCCGATGGCATGGCAACCCCAAACTGCGCGGCCGTTATTTCTGGCAACCCTACGTCGCCCTACCCTTCGGTGCTAAATCAGGATCGTGGTGGAGAGGATAAAGTGACCAACGGATAGACACTGGCAGCTCGTGTAACACTCCAGACGATTGAACTCAGAGACTAGTTTGGCCTTTGAGCGGAAATAAATGGAAGCATTTATTCTTGTAGACAAAAATGTTGCTTCCTTCTATCGATTGTGCACTGAAAAAAGTATTCGATCCTATCACGAATTTTTGTTGATTTTACCAAACTTCTTAAGTTGGCGTCTACCAAATAAATTTGGTAACGTCAACTTAAGAAGTTGTTGTTACACCTCTGTTTTGTTAATTTTTCATAACATCTATTTTTTTTATAAAAAATTGTTGGAAACTTAAAATTAATAATCCGTGGATCCACCTAAGACTCTCCTGACACATCTGCAGCGGTTCTACAACTTAAGAACGCCAACTTAAGAAGTTTAGTAAAATCAACAAAAAATCGTGATAGGACCGAACATTTTTTTCAGTGTGAATAAAAAGGTAACATAGGTGCTGATTCTCCTGTTCACATACAAAACTATATTAAAATTCAGTGCATTTTTTTTCCATTTCAGTAACGTCTGTCAAAGATCGTCGTAAAATAATTTCGAACCAAAAGCTTTACGAGGCACAGGATGTCTGAGATAAACTTAGGAAGTACATTTTTGTAAGTATTATTGATACTTTGTTACTAGTAATAGTGCACTTGGTGTATGTAGCAAAACATTTGCGTGTTCAAAACAATATAAACATTTTTCTGACAAATCTATACCATAGTTTGTATTTTGTAATAGACACGTAACGCAAATTTACCTAAATACGCCAAGCGTACGCGTATGCGACTTTATTATTGTAACAAGTTAATAGTTTTGAACCAATCTCATGTACCAAGCGCCACAACTACTCATAAAGACCATAGATAATAATTAAACCAAAAAATACAGGCTTGAAGCTGCTTGAAGAATTATGTTTTATGAAACTCCCAAACACTCTCCCCAAGTCATACATTGGCTGGGATCCCGCAATTTGATCAATTTATAACCAAAGCGAGCACTTTTATTGGCGCTTATCCCCTTTAATTGCCATGGGTGCGAGCATGTATCGTTTTGTATGTTTTTTCGTCGTTGGGTGGGCAGAGATTGTAGTTCGGTGATTTAAGGGAGCAATTACGACGTCCGTTTTTGAAGTTTTCGTGTTTTTGTTTATAGATATGTTTTTGGTTATAGGAAAAGTATTACTGAAACGGAAGACGGTTATTGAAAGTAATTTGGCGTTATAGCATTATAATATGAAAATTGATATCCCACTAAAAACATTTCATATAAATGTAGCCAAGACAACCACATAAGGTATACCCTGTGAAAAATATATCAGATCTCATGTAGAGCCAAGCTTCTGAATCTACACGGCCTAACTCTACAGACCCTAACTTCACAAACTCTACATATCAGTAAAAATGTATGGTTTCGCCGTTTCGCTACCGTCGTGGAGGTGATGCGAAAACTAAGTTTTTGAAGTAAGTACCGAAACAGCCAAGCCATACATTTTTACTGATATGTAGAGTTTGTGAAGTTAGGGTCTGTAGAGTTAGGCCGTGTAGATTCAGAAGCTTGGCTCTACATGAGATCTGATATATTTTTCACAGGGTATACCTTATGTGGTTGTCTTGGCTACATTTATATGAAATGTTTTTAGTGGGATTTCAGTTCTTTTTGTAAGTTGCTAGGCAGTAGCGATGGGTCAACCCGGTTTGCCAAACCGAATCAATTCGGTTTGAGGGCAACTCGCATCAAACCGAGCTACAGTCTATCCAACCCGGTTCAGTTTGAAACCGCAATCGCGTCAACTCGTGTCCAGTTCGGGCGAGTACGAATGCGATGCAATGCGAATAAGCTGATGCGGGTTGAACGGGCTGAACCAAACCGAACCGAACCGAATGAATAACGAACGGAACCGAGTTATCCCGAATGAAGTTGCTGACGCCGACCGGTGACGCGACGCGACGAGTTGCATGTCAAATGGTGGCGCCAAATTTTCATTCCGTTTTATAATAGGCATTTGTTTGTTATCGTATATAATTATATTTTAATTAACATCGTTTTTTCAGAAAGTATCCAATTTTATTATTTTATTATAATAATATTAAGTATATAAATACTTTAACTACTAAAAGTAACAAGTGAGTATTTTTATCATACGGTTTATAATTTATAACGGGGTTCATGAACGAATGAATGACGTCACACAGTACTGGATGATTCGGTTTGGTTGATTCGGTTTGTAAGTCGGTTTGAGCAAAATTATGATTCGGTTCAACCGGTTTGAAAAAATTACGGTTTGACCCATCTATACTAGGCAGTATTTTCAGTGATTTTTTTTTCTTTTCGTTCACAGATTTTTTTGACTAAATTGACCTGAAAGTCCCACACTTTTTATTCTTAAAATACTTGATCGTACAACGGTGATCTTTCGATCTAGGAGAAATTAATAAAGGCTGTATTGCGCTCCCGAATGACTGTAGTATAAGACTCCACAATATAAACGAGTTTTCGTGCAAACGTGCAGACAATATTATTCTCAGATACATAAAAATTCAAATAGTACTTATACTTTCCGATGTAACGAAACCATAGCGCGATCTATTTCGATCCCAACGCCATCTAGGGAAGTAAGACTTAAACTCTTTGTCATCGAGGATCGCGATACGATTCCGTTCAACACCGTAACAATTTAGGTATGTACGTATATACATAAAATTATGCCCACTGAAATAAGCCGCAAAACTTATTTATACGAATACGAAAAATATTGCAATCGCAACACGACCGTCAACGACACAAGTTTATAATTTTCTTAGGTGGTTGATACCAAACTTACCAAACTTCTTATACCAAATGTCAGCTTTCTAGCACTACAGGAAGTAGCCACATCAGCAGTGTCGGCTTTCATAGCCCATAGCCCAATAGCCCAATCTTTCTCTTTGCATTTTTACTTGATTTGTTCAAACAAACTTCCACACCCCCATTTTAGGGGATGGAGGTCGAAATCTATAAGTTTATGAATTTTTCTGTTGGTTGTATACTAAACTTAGGCTACATACCAAATTTCAGCATTCTAGCACTTCAGGAAGTAGCCAAACATTTTGATGATCATCAGTGTGTCAGTGTGTCAGTGTGTCAGTGAATCAGTGACGAAATCGGTGTATTTTAGATATCAATAAAATCTAAAGTATAAAAGCTATTCAATTGAAACTTTGTATGTTTATTAAGTCTGTTATTGACATTATTTCTTGTGAATATGAAGTGTCTGGTACATCGGATACCAACTCTATGAGGGTTCGAAAAAACGACGAAACACTTCGAGAAAAGGTAGGTAGTGCCCCTGCGCTTCGCTTGCTTGTCTTGGCCGGGGGCACGACCGTGCCCCCCGATACCTATAGAAATGAAATCTACCAAAGGAAAAAAAACTCAAGACGCATATGATTTTTGTTTATTTATTAATATGAACTGCATTACAAAGTTACAATATAAAGATCCATGGCGCTTAAAATTCCAATTTAGAAAGCAATCAATAGAACTAGGCTATTGTTATTTTTAAAGTTCATTGAATCTTGACTTCAAAAACTGTACGATTACGATAGGCCAGAAATCAGTGCCCAGTTTCTGACGACCTCAGATAACCCCTCGATTCCTCTCTAATTCATTAAAACCGAATTCTTAAAAAAACGAACCATCAATATTTAATAAAAACTTTTCGGTTAAATAACTTCAGGTTCATGGAATTAAAGATTCCAAATAGAACTACGCTTCCACCAACTGAAACTACATATCGTAGAAATGGCATATATACAAGTTAATATCGTATATCAGAGCATAGAGTTCCGATACTAGTACTACCACGGCAGCGGTAGGTATTTCATAGAAATACATACAAAATAGTAGTGAGTGGTTTTGTTTAGATTGCGGTATTTTTCGCCATCAATAATCGACGTACCTACTTTTTAGGAGCTGTCAAAACGCGATTCTCCCGTAGATTTTGTATGGCAACATCACCTTATGACGTTACTAAGTAAGCAACTCAATTGACTAACAACTTAATGAATACAAAGCATCTAAAAATGTAATTTTACAGTAAATTGAAAATGAGCCAAATTGAAAATGACCCCGGAACATAAAGGACATCCTTAGGAACATGGGTTTTAGTCAGTAAAAGTGTGACACGCCCTTACCCCGTCCAGGATGGGACAAGTCATTCAATGATTTCCTACTCACCAAAAAAAACCTTCCCTTACAACTTCCACAAATAAATCAAAACAATAATAAATAATTAACAGCTTATGTCTATCAAACTAATAATGCAACAAACACGTGTTCTCGTGTTCCGTATCTGTCTGATCAATGTTTTATCGCCAGTAGAGCCATATTTGAATATAATTTGCAGCGTTTTGCATAATTTCGAAATAAGCGTGTGTAATGGTGACTTGAATGTAGGGTAAATAGTCGTAGGCCTTTAAATATGACACGTTATTGCCTTGAGGGCAGGTGGAATGGTGGAAAAGTGCTTTTAAAATGTTAGTTGAAAGCTTGAAAGCTTATGCTTATCAACGGAGTAAGATAACGTTAAAGGAGGTTTATGGTTACGTTTCACTGCGCGTTGTGTAACTTTATAAGAAAAACTGTTAACCGTAAAGCCGTTTGTCCAGCACCGACGTCACCGTCACGTCAATGACATCGAGATGACGGCGAGCCGAGTTTGGTATGAGGTAGCGTGACATGCGGTGGACACAGTGAATGCATGTGTCGTCACTTCGATGCCGTCACTGTCAAGTCAAAAGGAACGTGAATTGACAGCCTAACAGTGCTCTACAACCCGATAACTGAGTGATACGGTACCCTTTGGTTAGACTTGGTCAGACTTTCTGGCTTCTGACTGAAAATTCTATTTAATGACCACCGGGACGGACGTCTTTACATGCGAGGCACGGAGTGTCTGTGACGTCCAAGATACAAGAAAGTACATTTTATGAATTGAAAAATTCACATTGGTACCTACCCGCATCGAACACACAACATGCGTCAGGCATCTTAACCTTGGGCAATCACGACATTCCTCTCTATCACCTTAGATGCAAGAAATAAAAACAAATAAATCGTCTTAACAAATAAATCAAAGGACTATTAATCTAAATACGTGAGACCATCGATCATCACATCGTCGGCATAGACACGCAACATTATAGACAGTCATGCCATCGGAATGGTAGACGAGACGAGCCAAGAATCGACGCACGCGGCGACCTTTTGTAGGGCTTTCACTATAAGTTTTAACAACAATTTTGATTAATTAGGGTATTAGTCACTTTTTGTAAATGATTCCTCGATACAGGATTTTTTAAAATGAGATTTTTTATTTATTTATTTAAACTTTATGCACATATGTACAATGGCGGACTTAATGCCTTAGGCATTCTCTACCAGTCTACCCAGGGTGGTGCAGAGATTACATGGTGGGTGCACTAATAAAAAGAAAAAAAAAAGAAATAGAATAGGAGAATACAACTTAAAATAGAAAAAAGAATAGACATAATTACCTACATATTTATATATTAAAGTATATACTACTTAAATAAATGTAAATACATACATACATACATATAAAACAAAGAATGTAGTGACTGGTCAATAGACTCTGCTCATATATTTTGAAAATGAATCCTCAATTTCCGCTTGAATCCATAACGACTAGTGGCCGTCCTGATATCGAGAGGAAGCGCATTCCAGAGAAGAATGGATTGAATCCGAAAGGAAGAATGAACTAAATCCGAAGTATGAGAAGGGCAAAGTAAAAGAAGATTATTGGAAGAGCGCAGGTTTCTAGAGTGCGAAGAACATAAAAATTGGAACTGAGAGATGAGATAGGAAGGCGGAGTGGGACAATGTAGCAAAGAAAAGAGCGTAGTCAGAGCACGCAAATTTCGCCTCTGGCGAATGGGCAACCAATTTAGCTCAGACCTGTAGTCAGAGACATGGACATATTTTCTCAGATTGAAAATAAACCTAATGCAGTTATTAAGGATTCTGTCCAACTTATCCAACAAGATCGAATTCAGGTCAAAGTAGCACACGTCACCATAGTCGATTAAAGGGAAAATTAAAGTCTGCACAAGCATGGTCTTCGTCTTAGCAGGCAGGAAGAGAACTAACTGTCACTCTGCCCAAGATTCGCTAGCTGCCTAGTAAAATGGCCTGACATTTTGAGGGGTTTACAGAGAGAGAGATTCAACGTTTTAACCTTTTGACAACCACGTGACAGCCGGCTGTCGCGCCGCTATTGACTTTCTATTGTCTCTCGAATCACGTGTGTCCGAAAGTTTAAAAAGAAAGGGGAATAAATTAAAGAATTGTTGTCTAGATGTGTTTCATACCGAATACAGGACAAGATATTAAAAAGATTTTGCGTACAAACCCTACCAGCAGACTGACAACATACCAAAAACTCTGTACATCAACATTACTGTGTCAATTATAATGACAGATTGAACATTACCGCTTTGAAGTGGACGTGACATGTTGTTGAATCGATTTCAATTCGATTATTTAATCGATTCGTTCTACATCTGGATGAACAAGACATTATTATGTCGTTTGTTGACAGGTTGTAAATAATTATTGGTTCAATGCTGTTGGTGTTTCCTTATACACACATCAAAAGTATCTAGGGATATTTCAATTAAACCTAAACAACTAAAATTCTATTAACTTTTTGTTAAGACACCTTTACATTATAATAAACCTTGTTTAATAGCCTATATAATCTGATAACAAACATTTAGATAAAGTTAAATTTAAAAAAAAAACTTAGAAGAAAAGGAAAAACTCAAACAAAATTTCAATCTTAACTTTATTTTTGAAACATTAAAACCTAAACAAAAAACTATTTTTTTTTACATAAATTGTTGAAAACATAAAATTAATAATCCTTGGATCCACTTAAGACTCTCCTGACACATCCGCAGCGGTTCTGCATACTTAAAACAAGGTGGCAATATCCTGTTGTGGAATACTGTCCCAAGTCCTATTAAGATGCAAGAAAAGCTGGTTTTCATCCTCAATATCTTCAGGGAATTTCCTAAGAGCTCTTCTCAGAAGCATATCCCAGGCATGCTCGATAGGATTTAAGTCAGGGAATTGTGCAGGCCAGTCTAAAGCTTGGATATCATGCTGTTGTAACCAACTTGTGACGATACGCGCCGTATGTGGACGGGCATTGTCGTGCATTAACTGGAAATTTTGTCCCATTTGTTGACTGTGGGGCAAGATAATAGGCTCTAGCACCTCATCTCGGTATTTTAGAGCAGTCATATTGCCTTGTATCCAAACGAGGTCCGTTCTACCGCCGAGACGAATTCCTGCCCATACCATAATCGTGCCACCTTGATATGCATGAACTTGTTGTAGGTGCTGCAGTCGATTCCAACGTCCAGGTTCTCTCCAAACGCGAAGTTTTCGCGAATCAGGATGAAATCCAAACCTGGATTCATCAGTGAAAAGCACAAGTGACCATTGAGAATGGTTCCAGTTTTCGTGTGCAATAGCCCATTGTAATCTTCTTCATCGATTGCCTCTCCTTAGCGCTGGTACCCAAACTGGCCTACGAGTACGTAGGTTGACTTTATGCAGTCGTTTTCTCAAAGTTTGACCGCTTACCAACAAACCATACTCTCTCTGTAGCCTTTGAACCAATTGCATTGCCGTTACATTTGGTTGACTTCGTGCAGCATTTACTATGAATCGGTCCTGTACATGTGTTTTAATGCGTTGAGGTCCTCGGCGCCGTTCCACCACTTCACCTGTGACACGATAACGTGACCGAAGCCTGGATATAACGCTCTGACTAGTCCTCATGGCTTCAGAAACCGCAATTTGGGACAGTATTCCACAACAGGATATTGACACCCTTGTTTTGAGTATGCAGAACCGCTGCAGATGTGTCAGGAGAGTCTTAAGTGGATCCAAGGATTATTAATTTTATGTTTTCAGCAATTTATGTAAAAAAAAAATAGCTTTTTTGTTTAGGTTTTGATGTTTCAAAAATAATGTTAAGATTGAAATTTTGTTTGAGTTTTTCCTTTTCTTCTAAGTTTTTTTTTAAATTTAACTTTATCTAAATGTTTGTTATCAGATTATATAGGCTATTAAACAAGGTTTATTTTAATGTGTAGGTGTCTTAACAAAAAGTTAATAAAATTTTAGTTGTTTAGGTTTAATTGAAATATCCCTAGACACTTTTGATGTGTGTATGATAGTTAGAATAATTAATACATTATGTTCGGTCACACGACAACGATTTATCGCTACGATTTTCCTGCACAGTTCGTTTGTGCAGTTTTATCAAAATATTGTTTACGCCAACCATAAAAGTTTGCGCCAATTTGACGTTGTTGTAGTCGTCGTGATCTGTCTGTTATCGTATTCAGGCAAACAAATCTCTGAACCCAAAAATAATTTTTAAACTTACCAATTGGTATAAAAACAAGCTAAATAAATATCATGCAAAGGTCACAAAAAAGTACTTTTACAAATATCAACTATCGTGTAAATTAAGTTGATTTCACATTTGCCATTAAAAAAACTTCTTATAAATTACGCTACTAGCATTATATTCTGGCTCTTCGCTAAGCCGTCTTACAAAGAATGTTCATAACATTCGACCAATAAAATTCCTTAATAACAAAAAAAAATTCAATAGAACCCTACCGAGCGATTGAAAAGTTGCCAGACCTAATGAAGCTTGCGATTTAAACCGAAACTTCTTTTTTTAATTTGCATACAAGTACGTATCAGACGGTAAAACTTTTTTAATTTGGCTTTCCCGCACCGGACCGCGTAGCACGCACTCTACGCCGTAGAGGGGCCGTAGCGGGTCTACACATATCGGCCATATTATATTTTGAGAACCGCGTTTGATTAAATGAGTAAGAAATATCTTGTTGGATTTTTTCTTCAGAATAGATTAGAGGATTAATGATTATTGCAAAGTTTTAATTTCAGTGAAATAGTTTTAGTAGGGTTGTTTCAAAAAAATATTATTATATATATATTTATATTATATATTATATAAATTTCCTTGGTCACGCCATAATTTGATTAAACGAAATGCCGACCAATAGAACCACTTGAGCAAGAGAGTGCACTTATGTTTGCAGTCATAATAATTTCTTCTGTATACTCGAACAATATTCAATAGGATTAGGTTGAAATTAAAATATACGGCAACAATAATGCCCGAAAACTCAAACGTCATCTCTTCATGACACTCTCAAATCTGTTGCTGTTTTTACTTTCTTCCTTAAAGGTTACAAAAAAGGGTTATGGGACATCCCGCCCACGAAAGATCTCGCCCGCGGCCGAGATGTCCACTTTTTAAAATGTGCATGGGCATATTCGCCCGAAAAATAATGTACTGTTTTAATATAGCCATTTGACTTTATGGTTTGCAGATTCATCTGATGTTTAATAAAAAAAAAATGTACGATTTAGCCAAAATATCTCTTTACTTTTTAATTTGAGACACCCCAGTATCATTTATTTTACACAGGACATTATTTTACGGGCGAATATGCCCATGCACATTTTAAAAAGTGGACGTCTCGCCCGGTGGCGAGATCTTTCGTGGGCGGGATGTCCCATAACCCACAAAAACCGCAACAGGTTTGGGAGCGTCTTAAAGTGACGTTTGAGTGTTCGGCCATTAGCGTGGAAATTATAATCTGAATAATATAACAACCCAAAACAATCATAGATACTATTTCCGCGTATCCTCATTAAAATAATGAAATTCGCCGTCAAATTCATTATAAAACAATCATGCAAAATAAATAAACCCCAAAACACAATACTTCCGGGTAAACAAATAATTACTGAAACTAAACCATTAGCAGAGTCGGAATGACCTTTATTTGGGTGAAAACAGAGGGTCGTAATTTATTCATACTACCCAACTTGTCTCACGGCGTGATTCTATTGTGATCAATAATAATGAGTTTCAGAGGTGTGTTTCGGATAAATAGATGTACAATCTAAATATTTTATTAGTTGAAAATTATGTAGTTATAAATTCCTCGTGGTTTATGTCTCGAAGTGGACCACCTTTATGTTGAAATGGTATTAAAAACAAAAATGAAAATGTGATGAATGGCAAATATTTGCATGTGCGATGCATGTAATATGAACTTTATGCTAATAAGTCTAGAGTATAATTGTTTTACACAAGCAACATAAACATTTTGCCAAATATGTCAAGTGAAGTCGCACCATAAAGTAATAGAGCAACACGAGTTTTGTCATTATATATTTTGGTAAAAATATATAAAATATCTCGTGTGTATGTAATATCTGTATAGATGTGATCGTTGGTAAAAATATATTCCTATATTTTATAAGAAAACATTCCAGGTATTTTTCGAAAATAATCACAAAGAGAATATTTAATAAAAACATTCTTGGAATTTCTATTGTTTTGTGACAAATTTCAACACACATAAGGTATTACAATTTTTTTAGAAAAGACTTTATAAAACGTCTGCATCAGGTTTTTTTCTAGTGTAACGGGATTATGTCTGTATAAGCGAAGCATGCTCTCAACAGAAATAATACGTGTTGTGTTTCCAAATGCATATAACCCGGATGTATTCAAGAATCATCAGGCATCTTTTGGGTGTGCTCGCTCCATCGTAGGCCCCGTCTATGCCCTCGGGCTAGTCTGAGACCATGAGCCAGCCCATAAGTAATAAAAAAAATATGTTACTTAAAAGAGGTATCTGAAGCATAATAAAGTGATACTAGTAATATTAAAATCACTTTGCAGTTTTTAGCTGGCTACTTCTGAGAAGAAATGTCAAAACCAACGCAGCAATCACTGTTTCTTTATAATTTCAGACATTAAAAATATTTGGCTCCTCAGATCATTTTGACAAATTGTTAACTATAATGTAAATCACGTATAATGTATTTAGTTTTTTACGTATGTAAAATGAAATGCGAACTTTTCTCTTCGTGTAATATATACTAAGACTGCAGTAATTTGCTACACTAACGATAAAAGCACCAGCATAAATTACACAAAGCGTGATTATAACAAACCGGCTACCTATATTTTCTTTTATCATCAAGGTAAGCCGGCAATTAGCAAAACGATCTTAGAGGCTGGACGCCATTGTAATACCTAAGTTGGTCGTTAGGGAAAATTGAACAAATAACATTGAGGCGGTATGATTCTGTTGTTGTTTTTATCTTAGTATGTTGAAGGGAAAAGTAGAAGAGTTCTATATATTTATATAGGTCTTATCCTCTTGTCTTGTTGTCTTATTTTTGACGGGCCTGTTGGTCTAGTGGTTAGTGACCCTGACTGCTAAGCCGGAGGTCGTGGGTTCGATTCCCACCCAGGACAAACTTTGTGTGAAGAGCACGAATGTTTGTTCTGTGTCTGGGTGTGATTTATCTATATTATGTATGTATTTAAATAATATATAAGTATGTTTATCAGTTGTCTGGTTACCATAGTACAAGCTCTGCTTAGTTTGAGATCAGATGGCCGTGTGTGAGTTGTCCCAGGATATATTATTATATATTATCCCTTCTACAGGCCGACGATGGCATGGTTTACAAGGCCAGTTGATTGAACCACAACTATACCACAGATTAAACAAACAAAATTACAGTGACTTTAAAAGGGTTAATCGCTTGGCTGTTATACGACACCTGACATTACTGACAGCTGTCACATTGACATTTGGCCAGAGCAGAGGTGACTTTCATAGTATACTACTCTTTGGAGGTGACATTAGAATACGACGCTGTGCGTTACGTAGTTATACTAATATTAATTTGTAACACCTGGCTAGGGGTCTTCAATTCATTTGAGGTTACCACTTTCAGTTAGTTAAGCAGGAAACAAACTTCTATTATTGGCCGCGCACACACACACGGCCATCAGAACCCAGTAAAACAGAGCTTGATGGTCACCAGTAAACTAATATGCATACATACTTGTCTAAGATCTAACTAATAAAGCGCATACATAGTAAAAATTAATAACACCCGGACACAGAACAACGAATTGTGCTAATCACACAGATTTACTCTAGTTGGAAATCAAACCCACGACCCTCTGGCTAAGAAGTCAGCATCACTAACTCCTAGACCAACAGACCGGTCTAGTCGAGGGTTCGTCAGAAAGAATTAAAGACACCATTTGTGCCCGAGCCGTCGATTTGAATGTTGCGAAAAAAATGACATTACTACATTCATAATATAGGAATTTCTGTACATCAATCAATAAAATCTGACCTTCTCCTTCATAACAAATGTATCCGTTCTCATAGTACTAATTAATAATCGACTGCACAGTGGACATTCAATATTAATGCGGGAACATAAGCCGCGCTAGCAGTCATTAGTTTTATGTTAAATTGATGACCCTGGATTATGAAAGGACGATTTTCCATATTTATAAATTGTTTTCGTATTGATTGGAAAATGTACGACCGTTTAAGTGGATTAATGTTAATTTATTAAATTACGTTTAGGATGATTTTGTTTGTGAATTAGGGTTTGTTATGAGCAACAAATTAAATGTTGTGACTCATCTATATTGATAGTGACGGCCCAGTAGTAAATGCGGGTTCCGCCTCTTATGTGTGTGTCAGTGTGTGCACCAAGGGAAACCTAGACCAACAATATGAGTCCGAAATCGCCATTCCACTTTAAGCACGAGTGGTGATCAGTGAGGTTCGACCCATACGACTAATCTGTGCACCTCGCTGGGATGCGATTCCTCTCCCGCTTCCCCGCGTGGCACCCCGTGTTCGCCTCGTTCGTTTAGTAGCGATAGCATTGTGTCAGCGTTACGTCACATTGCGAGGTGCACAGTAAAGTCGTACGGATAGTACTAGTGCCTTCATTATATGAGAATGAAAAGTTTGGCTTGCGGTGAAGCAGTCGACTGGTATGATTATTATACTCTACTTTTATTCGACCCGCTGATCTCGTAGTTACCCGATGTACGCAATCTCAAAAGTTTACAATGTAAGCAAGTTTTTAAGATTTGGACTCTTCCCGTGTCCTAAAAGCGAATGTTGCCTTGGCCAGAGGCAAAGTATTGCAAGTTTACGATGTCAATGATTGTTTTCTATTAGTGCAACTGCTGGCCTTTAGGACCTGGGTTAGATACTAAGGCCGAGCAAGCGCTATCAAGTTTTTCCTCTACAAAATCTCCTAGTCTTCATATTGAAAGTCGGGTGTCGTTAAACCCATTTTGTTAGAAGTAGGTACACTATTACGCTATTTAATCTTATTTATTTAATTTCCCTAATGATGAGACTTTATTGAGGATGGGCAATCATCAAATGAATTCTCCCGCTTTTACATACTAAAACCCACCCATGTTCCTTCGGTTGCCCTTTATGTTCCGGGGCCACGGTAACTATTAGAACTATTCCGCTACCCCGGCAACTTGGCTAATATTCGTAAAAAATTGAAACCGTACTTGTAATTCAGTGTAATAACTACCCTTTAATAGAAGTGAAGCAGTAAATTACATAGGCGGCGAGTGCGACACAAAATTTCCTTATTACAAGTAGAATGCACGTAAGGGTGTGCTGACGTGTTATTATTTCGCGATAATATATCCGCAGCGTATGTCGCGGCGGCTAGCCGCGTGACCGCCGATGTAGGGACGGGACTAGATTTTTTTACATTTTTAGAACATTCGGATGATTCGATTAACAGTTTAGAAGTGGTGAACGTTCCGCTTTGTTGAATGTTTTCTTTTTACTTTCATGGCGAGATAAATAAGCGTCACTTAGCACGTAGACTTAGCTATGTTCCGTCTCTATCGAGCACTTAAAGATTGACAGTTGTGTAAAAGTGACAAGTATAGTGCTTAGCCAATGTACGTGCGTAACGTCTATTTATTCCACCGTTAGTGTTATGGCCTTTGTAAGAACTTTTTATAAATATAAAAGATCAACACGTAAATCTACAAGAGCTAGCAAATATAAAAGTTACTCAGTTTTTTTTAAGGCACAAATGTGCACCAAAAAGCAATTTTTGCTAATGCAGACCCAATACGTACAATTTGTATTATTACAAATCACTAGCTGTGCCGCGCAGTTTCATCTGCGTTATGTAATTCTCCGGATAGTGCCTTGCTTCCGTGGGAAATCAGTCAAGTAGTTTCGGAGCCTTTTCAATGCAAACAAACAGTCAAATATTCCCTCTTTATCATTTTAGTATAGACTAAAAACTGATACCCTGCATTCCTGGTAACTCACAGCCTCAAGGGCAATTACATTGTTGGATAACTGAGATCTGATATCGAGAATTCCCTGTATTTAATTAAGCCTGAGAGGTACCTGGACTGAAAAGCTCAGCTTGCAACATAATACAATAATAATGCTTACCCATTAGTACAAATACCGAGATTATAAATAGCCTATTACTTAAGTTGATTTCTAATATGTAGTTTTTCACCAACCTGGAACATACTTTTACTTTGCTACCATTTTAATATTAGTATAGGCTTTAATAAAGCCTCAATTGTTGAATAAAATCGCCACCAAAGCTTTAATTTACAAACAAATCCATATACATTTTAAAAACTCAAAAGCAAATAGCCCAAAAAAGCTTAAATAATGAGAGTCTAAATTTAAATTCAGTCTCGCATCCAGAGAACATCAAAGGCAATTCTCATTCAACATTTAAACAGAAAACTAATAAAATAACCGCAACGAAAAAAATGCAATTCGTATATTATCCGCATCGCGCCAACCCTAATTGGACGGGCGTACGTACATTATTAAAACTGTCGACTGCCACTGACTGTAGATGCAGTTCTATCGAAAATAAATAGCGACATCACTATGCGAAATATTCAAGTTATTTTTGTAATTACTTCGTGAGTTATGATAAAATTCTTTCTAGGGTTCCATGGGTGAGGGTTCTTATTTTTCTATACTAATATTATAATTATAAAGAGGAAAGATTTGATTGTTTGTTTGCATTGAATAGTCTACCCGTAACTACCGAAACGATTTGAAAAGTTCTTTCACCAAGATATAGTTACGTTATTAGCGAGTAACGTAGTCTTTATATATAGCATCACGCTACGACCAATAACATCGACCGAACCATCAATGAAATATGTGGCAAAAACGGAAAGTAAAAAAAAAGAAACCTATAGGCATATTCCGCTATGATCCACAAAAGTGGAGCAGTTAAACACAAAAAAAAACTTATTATTACGCAAGTGAAACCGCGCGGAACTGCTAGTTGTTTACATGCGATATGAATAAATTTATCCCCTTACGGTCTTACGCGTTAACAAGACTTATGTTACTGCTCCGCTCCCCTTGGCATAAACGTGAAGTTAGACCTTATACTATTTAATAAAATCTGGCTAACAACACCACAACAACATACTTTTAATTCGAATAGCAGTTACAGAGACTAATCAATCATTAATTTAAATAAACAGCAGGGACACCCTAGTCTCAACAGAGTCTACACTAAAATATGAACTATAAAGTCAAAACACAAAATAGTAGGCAGTCGTTATGGTTCAAAACTTAATTATGTAAAGTTAAAAGCATTAACGTTAATCTGTTATCTTCAAAGGAGTATGAACATCATTTAGGCAATTAAACAAATTAGAGAGGTAGGCCGAACCACGTGCCTTTTGAGGTGGAAAACTGGAAACACCCTAAAACGTTATTCTAAAACCCACTGACGAATATGGGAGGCCAACAAATCAAATTGGACTTGGAAACATCACACACAAAACGGCACAAAATAAAGTATTATAATAGTCAAAATAAAATAAATAAATTTTATAGTTTCTTATTTTGACTATTAAACACATAATAAATGACGAGAATAAAAAATCTCCGTTTCGCCGACGACATTGTCATATTTTCTTCATCAGCTACCGAGCTCGCACGCATGCTACAAGACCTGAGCAATGCAAGCCTTGAGGTTGGACTGAAGACGAATATGTCGAAGACCAAAATTATGTCGAACGTATCACCACAAAATATAAAAGTAGACAGGGAGGTAATGCAACATGTCCAAGAATACCTTTATTTGGGTCAAGTAGTCTCTTTCCAGGCGAGGCAAGACAAAGAAGTCGCAAGACACACTGATAACGCCTGGAAGTGCTACTGGTCTATGAAGGAACTGTTCAAAGAAGAAAGCTTATGGACATGTGCATCCTCCCTGTCTTAACCTATGGCGCACAGACTTGATCTCTAACGGACGCACAGAAGTCTAAACTCAAGGTTTAATAAGCCAACGAGTAATGGAGCGCAGTATATCAGGTGTCAAATTAACAGATCCAGTTCAAAACACTATACTGCGCTCCAAAACAGGAATAGCTGATGTGGCTCAAAAGGCTGCCCAACTAAAATGGGACTAGGCAGGACATATTGTCTGCATGCCGGACAAACTGTGTGCTCAAATAGCACAAACCTGGTGCCCTAAGACGGGGAGACGGGGTCGCGGCAGGCCACGAAGGAGATGGCGGGACGAACTGGATGGATTTCTACAGGATTGGAAAGAGGAAGCGAGGGATCGTGATTCATGGAAGAA
The DNA here is from genome assembly GCA_033675125.1 of Athetis lepigone. NCBI lineage: Eukaryota > Metazoa > Arthropoda > Insecta > Lepidoptera > Noctuidae > Athetis > Athetis lepigone. The sequence goes on from CM066217.1 coordinate 4,349,447, forward strand.
GTGGAGGGAGGCCTTTGCCCAGGAGTGGGACAGAACAGGCTAATTAAAAATACACATAATATAAAACAAAGTCTCTTTCCGCCGTCTATCTGTCCCTATGTACTTATTCGTAGATCTTTAAAACTACGCAACGAACTTAGTTTTAATAGATAAACCCCCGAATAGTCAAAGTTCATAAAGACGCTCCCATCTGTTGCTGTCTTTGTCACTCCATAGGGATAAAGTAAGGACAGCAACATATTTGAGCGTCTTTAAATTTAGTGACGTAAGTATTCAGGCATGAGTGATGCAATAAGAAGATTTACATGAATATTACATGCATATTATAAAGGGAAAAGCAGTTTTTCAAAGATTTGTAATACCAATGCGAAGCTAGGGCAAGTCACTAGTGTACGCTTTATAACATTAAGCTACTACCCATGGAAGAGGAGCAGAAACCAAAACCATTATCGAAAGCACAGGTGAACTTGAATCTCTCACAAATTAATTAGCAGTTCTGTAAATTTCACAACCACGTTACACCACACTCACGTAACACAGAACACTATTACTGGACAAGACACAACGACAAACTCAAGCAAATTTATACGTTAACCAACTCCTGCTAAGTAGAACTACGCTCACATTAGAGGATATTGTCTAACTTAAGCGCTAGTGTGTGTTGCGGTAGGTACATCTAGATTTAGTTTGGCTACGTTCAAGTTACGAGTGAACTTAAGCCTTTTGTAGTGGATACTTGATTTCTTAATTTATCGGATGGTAAACATGCCAAAGTATTGAGTGGTTACTCCCGCCTTTAAAAATCTGCAATATATTCCAGAGACAAAGTCGACATAATATATAGCATTATTGGTATGGTGGTAGTATTTCTTCATTTAAAAATGTCTCAGAAAAAGAAAAAAAATGAAAATCATAGTAAGAAACGAAGAATTAAAAATACAATAAATTAATTTCAATAGGTTCAATGCATGAACAAACGAAGAAAAATGCTATTATACTGATCGGAAATGATTAGATCTTTGTTCAATGCAAACCTACACGCTGCTGCTTTTTTTGAAATTAGTTGATTGGAATTCAGTCTTACGATTGTATCATCAGTTAAACATTGTTTAACAAAGGCTAAACAGTATTTCTGTCGCCGTTACACAACCGGCAAACTACAATGACCACAAAGAGACGGAGCATAGCCTCGCTACGTTCCAAGCAACCTTTATTTATCTCAGCCTAAGATTACCCACCCTACATCTCCTGTCCTCCTAGTAACTACAAGCTTAGTAGAAGCTGTTGCGTCGAGGTCATAAATCTCCAGCTCGATTATCGACTACCTGTCCAATAAGGGTAGTACTTTCAACGTATAGTCGGACAAACCATTTGGTGTATAGGCAGCTAAGTAACAAATAGTTTTTAATAGTGTTATCTAGGTTGCAGTTACTTTGTGTCTGTATCAATGCAACTGAGAGTCTTTTGGTATAACTAATTTTTATAACAATCGAGTTGTGTTTAAACCGCAATTAGCTTGTTTGACTGTACCTTAGTGAGTTTGGAACTAATTATTATTATTTAGATAAGCCTGTGATGCCCTACTGCAGGGCAAAGGCCTCTCTTTCTTTTTCCCAACTTTCTCTATCTTTCGCTTCCCAGCATCAAGCTCGTCCCGCCATCATCGCCTGGGTCTGCCGTGATGTCGTCGGACGCTTACTGGGACCCACCTTGTGCTTGACTTCAGCTTGGAACTAATAGACGCTCCTAATTCAAACTATTTTTTTGTAGTACTTGTTTTTTTTATCACTGACTATTTAAAAGCCAAGCTTATTATTGCTGCTGCTTAATTCCAGTTAGACCATTAATTGTCATCTTTTATAATAAATGTACACCGCCAATTGCATCAGACAAGTGCTGTGTAAATTACTACATGAAATTACATTTTAACATGTATTTTTCAATGTTTTTATTTTAAAATCGAAACTTGGCATTTCCCATTTCGTGCTTGACAGTTTTCTTTGTTAGCTAACCATTTCGTGCCGCGTCGCAATGATTATTGTGAAACAAAGGACTGAACTGAAATGTTTTGAATGTGCCTCGATACGGCGATAATGGGTATCTATGTAATATAAACTGGTGATTAAAATATACTTTATAATTTATGAATTAGATTGCATATCGTGATAGCCAAGCGGTTATGGCGTTCTTCACTTATGCGTTGCTTTGTGGGTACTTTTTAAATTTATCTAGGACATTACTGACATCTAGTGCTTCAAAAACCATGTTAAGCTACAGCTCCCAGTTGCCATTCGTAGATTTTTCCAAGTTGTTTGAGTATGAAAAGCCAGAAAGTCAGTCTAACCACTTCTTAGTTACCGGTAAAAAGTTAGAAGTCGCAAATTAGATTTGAGCAAGCGTGGGTAGTCTGTATAAAAATAAGCATTTACCCAGCAGTGAGATAGTATAAGCTAGTATTTACAAATAAGTCTCCCCTTTGTACCAAAAATCTAATTAAATTACTTAAAAAAGTATTTGATTCCAATTTATGATAGCAAAGCGTAACCAATTTGACGAATAATTTAGAAGCTTTGATGTTTCGGAAATATTCCACTGCGCCGTGTTGCAGATTAGCAGATTGTGGGGAGAAAGAAAAAAGCAGTTAGCACATCGCCATTCAGGGATGAACTCTATTGAGAGTAAAATGAGACGCTTAAAACGATTTGTCTACCGTAAAGATGAAAGGAATCAGTCTTTCGATTTCTGTGTTACTGACTTTTCAGTCTGTGAAAAAATACTTACGTAAGATTATTTTTGCTGTATAAAAATATAATCTATTCATAATATGTTTAACCCCCTATGACCTTGGATCCCGGTATGACTGCTGTGTATATCTGTCTATGTCACTGTCGGTCACTTAAACAAAGGGACCGATTTTATGAGTTTTATTTATTTGAAAGTAGGTTTTTTAGAGATACTTAAACATGTTTCATCAAAATTCAGCAGTTTCGAAGTTATCAACTCTTTCCCCCACCCCCAAAGTTATTAATACACTTTAGCTAACAAAAGTCCAGCCCCCTTACCATGACGTTTAAAGTAAGATTGTTTTATTCCTGTTCCAGAGTGTGCACGTGACAGTGTTAGACGCGTTGTCTAGCGCCGTCTCTTTCTCACTGAAAGTAATACTGCTGTAAGGGCTTGTGGTAGGCCCCCTGATAACTAGCGGCTGAAACAATTTTGATGAAATATATCTAAGAGACAGTGCTAGATAATCTGCTTTATGGGGAACTAGCTTCTGCCCGCGGCTTCGCTCGCGTTAGAAAGAGACAAAAAGTAGCCTATTTTACTCTCCATCCCTTCAACTATCTCCACTTAAAAAATCACGTCAATCCGTCGCTCCGTTTTGCCGTGAAAGAAAGACAAACAGACAGACAGACAGACAGACAGACACACTTTCCCATTTATAATATTAGTATGGATGGTGTCATAGATACACAATCAGACAGACAGACAGGCAAGCAAACCTCTTTTTTCTTCGGGGGTTTAAAATGTCGACAAAACTTTTGACCTTTTTTTGTAAAACGCATGACTACATTCATTAAGGTGTTGGCTGTGGGAGTTAGGTACGCGGTTTTTCGTCTACCCTCATTAATTGTTCGTTGATGAGAGGGCTGCGCTGCGGTCAAGACGCGCTTTGTAATCATAATTATGCACAGTATTTACGTTTTATGTAGTAAGCGTGATTAATTTTCCAAATTTTCCGGACCTATAATGTTGAATTTGCAAAATGTTGAATACCAAAATGTTGAGTCCTGGCACAAGACAAGTCACGGTGGAAGTATTTGCGGGAGGCCTAATTCAACATTTTGGTATTCAACATTTTGCAAATTCAACATTGTGGTCCGGGTGGGAAATTCAACTTTTTACAAATTCAACATTTTGGGATTCAACATTTTGCGAATTCAACATTTTACGAATTTAACATTTTGCAAATTCAACATTGTAGTCCTGAAGGACTTTTTTACTTGTAACATCATTGTGCGTAGCTATGGAAAAATACCAAAGAATACTATCTTCTAAAACAACATGTAATGTAAGGACATAATCCTCCATCTCCAAACTTTCAGCTACGATCACGTAGGTCTGACCACACTGGGCTCTTAGACTGCTAAACCGGCATTCAAAGCAACATACTATGTAATGCATGTTCATCGAAATTCATCAATGGATTACAAACTTTGATGAACTTCTTGTATACACTAGCACGGTGGTATTAAGTTGGAACCTCTAATCCACTTCCTTGAACATATGATGAAGATGAGCTCTTTAGGACTTACTGTAGTGCTTAGGAGTTTTAATAGAAAAGTTGTTTAGTCATCTATTTATAACTATAATAAAAGAATGCTCTACGACCGATGCCGAAGCCGAAAAATATAGTTTTCAGAATTTTTGCCTGTCTGTTTGTCTGGGATAAACTTAAAAAGTGCTTCAATAGATTTCATTCAATATGTACAGACCTTTGATTACGTGTTTATAATGAAAGGTCCAGACGAATGAATTTTACGCAGATGACGACGCGTGCAACAGTTAATATCAAAATAATTAATATTACGAAATTAGGAAGGTGTCTGTCTGATTTTGATAGAATTTGGTATGGAGTAACAAACTTACGCCCCGTAGACAAAGAGGCTACCTACTGGTAGTTATTTCGTCCGCGTCAGAGCATTCCTGCCAAAGTCGTATGTCAAAACTGGTATTTATATAACTAATTAAGAAAAAACAAACGACCCTTTCTAGGTTCGCACGAGTGTTAAAAATTTTTGAAAATTCCAGGTTTTCTCTACTATATTTTGCAAGTATTGTATATGTAAACCTAGCTTTTGAATTAAAACTCTCTACTAAAAAAACGCATCAAAACTGGTTGTGAAGTTCAAAAGATCTAAGCAAGCATACATAGCAATAGACAGAGGAAAACGACTTTGTTTTATACTTTGTTTTTATGATATTTTGTAAACGAAATGTATTTCTTTTTTATCAAAATACATAATGGGTAATGTTGTATACTATGATACGTTATGAGAGATTACGTAACTTGTTTGCATAACTCAACAAAGAGCTACTCATTTCTTTCTATAATTTCAGTTTAGATCCCATAATAGGCGTTGTTCAAAATAACGAGTGCTACATCCATTTACTTTATACAACAAGAACCTATAGATATCACATAGACATCGTACTTATCCACTAATATACTTCAAAACCGAGTACACCACACTCAAGACAATGTTGCAGACTCTGACGAGAAAACGAGAACAATGCATTTTAACGAGAGACATCTGTATCACAATGATTTATCTGATATGGCTGTAAAGACGAAGAGGGTAGTTCGCTTCTATCTTTTGATTGGATGCATTTACCTGGTTCTGAAGTTAGTTATGTATTATATAAAGTTTGAGACGGACAGATTGTTGTTTGAATATTTTGTTGCTTATAATGTAGATCTACTGTTTTTGTTTTTCATTCAGAGGTGTAAAGGTGGGGCAATATTTAATGTTGTAACTAGCTTTTTCATGTTAAATTAATATTATATTTTTTGGGTATTTAACAAAGGGCAAGTGTTGGTTTTAGTCAGTGAAAGTCTGACACTCCCAGAAGTCGGAAAAGGATTTCCCATCCATAAAAAAAAAACTATTTTGTCAAATATAATTATTAATTTTAACAAAAAAAATTTTTTCTATACCTAAATTATCATCACTGAATACTAAGTTATTTATAATATTTGTTGTCATTATATTGTCATTATATTATAATAATGTCTTCTTTTAAATAGTAGGAGTCTAGGAGGTTCCTGCAGAACGAACAATTAAGACAATTTCGCAGTAACTTTGAAAACTTAACGATTATATTAACCTATACCAACGTGACTACTTGGACGAAACCGCTGGAGACAGCTAATTAAAGTATAAAACCTATATATACATTTTACATGCCAGATCGTCTCAACACATGCATCCCCTTATTAGAAGATACAGCTTATACGCACAAATTGACAGGCATCAGATAACTGTATGTATGTAGTTAGAATAGTTAGCCATACTTAATTGAGTAGTGTCAGGTGACCAGACACTAATTATTGCCTAATTGAAATTTGTAATCACGACAGCTTTGTAATTTAGAGTAATTCTACATGGGACTATGTTTTGGCTAATTACCTTGTTCGTTACCGAACCCGAAAATTCGAGCAACTAATAAAATGAACAGAATCTGTAACTGTGCTAAGTCTATTATTATTTGTGGTGATTTCAATATCAATTTGTTAGATAATTCGAGCTTAAAAACTAAAGTTACCAGTTTCTTTCAATCATACAATCTTGTAAACCTATTTTAAGAGCCAAATAGAATAACTCCCACTAGCGCTACTTGCTTAGATAACATTAATTCAGACATTGTATCTGCCCACAAAAAAAAAATTATTACTTGACTCCGACAACTGCGGACAGCAATACCAATTTTAATAAAATAAAAACAACTAATATTTAATATTACAAACAAGGAAATACGATAACAGCAAGTTACAATAGTAACCCATGTATTATTTTGAAGTATAAGCTATCAGCAAAATTCGTACGGAAGTTTTTATGTCAAAGAGTAATTTATCTATCCATCATCCGTTTCTTATATTGTAAACTCCATAAAAGAAATAATGTTGGACAATTTGAACCCCTCCGACTCAGCCGAAATAGCTCAGTTGGGAGAGCGTTAGACTGAAGATCTAGAGCTCCCCGGTTCGATCCCGGGTTTCGGCAGCTGTTATTTTTTATTTTACTGTATGTTGGTCAAGTTTATATATGTTGGTCAAGATATATAAAACTTTATTAACTACTATTAATTTAGTTAAAATAAACGTTATCTAGCGTTCTACTTAGCTATTTTCCGTGATTAGAAATTACAGGTTCTTTTTAAGGTTTTACGACCTCTACAATAATCATGTTTAGCTATTTCAGGTTGACCTTAACCATTGCAGGTACACAAAAATGGTCTTAGGAGGCTGTCTATATTTTTGTGAATCTTCCACTTCCATTTACAGATTTTTAAAATTACGCTAAAATAGTTCACCTTGTTGACCCGTCGAAATTTTCTTCTTAGTTACTTCATTTAAAGAAATATTAAAAAGTCTGACAAAAAAAAAGAATATTTCTTCGGTTTTAACAATTATATTCCTTCCAATTATAGAGCTCTTAGTAAAAGATATTATTTTGAAGAAGTAGTACTACACGAATTCAGCCACAAAACAGTTGCTGTGTTCCGGTATGAAGGCATCTATATATATATATATATATATATATTGGGTGCTGGTTTAATTGCTGGCACATGATGCATTTTATCTTTGTATCTGGAACGGTAACGTATCTTACAAAGCCTTTGGAATTGGAAATGTACATACGCGACGGTGACCGTTTAACACTAGATGGGTAAGATTGGGAAACCTTCGCAAAATACAAATTTTGACTTAAATTTACACGTTAACTAGCAGTAGGTGAACCTAGAGGTCAAAATTATAGCATGCTTTACTTTTAATTGGAAAAGAAAAGACTGGCCAAGCGCGAGTTGGACTCGCGCACGGTGAGTTCTGCACGTAATTCAAATATCGATATCGGTAGATGAAAATAGCCTAGTGACAGACGTACAGCGAGGACTTAGCATTAATAGGGTATCGGTTTACCCTTAAGATACGGAGTCCTAATAAAAACCAAGAAACTCGTAGACCCTTTTCTAACTATTAACCTTAAATTCATAATTACATTTTTAATATAATATTACTGATTGATGGATTTTTAAAAGGCAAGTCATTGCAACCTAATGCAAACAAAGTCGCATATTAAAAAGTCCTTTTTTGAGAGTCACGCTTACTCCATACCCATCAAAATATGTTCAGTTATTTAGCGTAAACCGTTACAGACAGACAGACTAACTTTCTTATTTATAACATTTGTTTTGATAGTATAGATGTACCACCACGGGTTACTTTTCAAAATGCGTAGAATCAATGCAGCTGCCATTTGATTTCAAACATATTTCAGTGTTTAACTATACTTACTTATTGTACTAACTAGTACTGATTCCATGTTTGTCATATCATATCGGTAAATCGGTTTATACAAACAAACAGAAGGGTCAATCAAATTTGATATCGGTGCAAATATAGACTACTCAAATAAATTTTGCGCTTATTAAATGTCTGTGTTTATTGAAACCTAGCTTTAGGACGTGATTATGCTCGCGTAGAAGTCACGGATACAGCATGTAAAGTTCAATTAAATGAATATCCTTGGATTACTCACACACGACCATCTGATCCTAATCGCTTAACATCACAAATAGTTTGTTTTGAGTGAGAATCAAACCCACGATCTCCGGCAGTCAGGGTCACTAACAACATTGAGGTCGAAATAGCACAGTGTAGACTCTTGTTCGCCTTAGGCATCCTTCAAAAGAGTAGCTCTGTATAAATGAAAGCTATTTGTAAACAGTCGATTACTTTAAAAGAAACCTCTCATAATATTTGTCTATTAAGAATAAATAAAATATAGGTAAATATGTTATTTCAAAGAGCCAGACGTTTTATTTTATTTACCTAGATATGTTTACCTATTATAATGTTTGTCATTCATTCAATTAATATTGAAGCAAATTTTTTACTGATACATTATTCATGTGTCGTAAAAATATTTCTTAGCTAGTGAAGATCCCGGTGATTGAGTCCACTCTCGACCCCTCGACCCCCAAGAATTAAAGTTTCCACTCGACCCCTAACTACAGTTTTTTCTCGACCCCTGGGGGGTCGAAAGTGGAGTTTATTTTGAACCCAAATTTTGGTTTCCACTCGACCCCCAAGTACACTTACGATGAAAAATCATCAGTACCGTCTACGTTGCATACTGTTTTGTTGAAATATTAAACATAGTTTCTATATAGTTCTAAATAAACCTCTGTGTTGTTGGAATATTAAACATAAAGTTTCTATATAGTTCTTAGCAAACCTGTATGTACATATTTACATTTGTGTCTTTATGGTGAACTGTAACAGTTTGATTTTGTCAAAATTCTTTTACCTATGGATTCGTACTATTGTATATTTTTTTTTTCGGTTTTTTATAAAGCGTAAAGTCCCTGGGGTAATCCAGGGTTTTATAATGCGCTTGCTGTTAGGTATTTTAGTTATAATAGTACTTTTATTAATGGACTCTGTTAGTTTTTGCACCAATAGGTTAGTTAAAGTTTCCGGATCCCTAAAAAAAATTAAATCTGCTAAATTGTTTTTCTTGTTCATACTTAAGAGCCTGCTTAAAATCTATAGTGGTTTTAGTCTTATTAGCTGAAGCGGTATTTTTTACTTTTGATAAGGATAAAAGGGTGGTGTAGTGATCAGTAATACTAGTGTGTAGGATAACGATAGACGCAAATGTTCTTTGTTTGTTTATTTTCAGCATAAAGTGGTGTAAAAAAAATTCCATTCTGGTAGGTAGTGTATGTCCAGGTAATATTCCGTATAGGGACAAAGTGTTAAGGTAATTAGTTCTATTTCTGTATTCATAAGAATGTTCTATATCTTTAGGTTTAATGTTTATGTTAATATCTCCCGCTATAATAATATTTTTCTGAGTTTGTAGGGTATCCAGATGAGAACTTAAGGAAATGATGAATGTTTCAGTGTTTGTGTGTGATGGGGATCGGTAAATACATAGTATAATATTATTTAGTATGTCTAGTTGTAAACAGGAAGCCCCGGATAATTTTATTTCTTTAATTTTAGATTTAAGGTTATTTTTTATGTACGCCACTACCCCATCATTTTAGTTTGGTGTATTAATTCCATAAATAAACACTTAAGTTTTTTCTAATAGTTTTATTATATTTAACATTATCATCATAACGTTACGCCTGTAATTCACAAGAAGTTAAACAAAGGTGTAACTTATAATTACACCCAAAACCTCACGTAAACCTACCCAATATTGCCATCAGCTAAGAACGTATCCAGACACCGTAGTTGCTAGTGAGAAATTCCTAATAAAAACCTAGATTCACACACTGCGTGAGGAACCAGTGCTTCAGCAGTTGCACTTGCGTCCACTAGAGCGACGAGGCAGTCTTTTCAAATACCAATTCCTGAATTTCGCCTTTAGTACAGTCAGCAAAGAATATAAGTATACAGGGCCGTCATCTACAATTGAGGTTTTCTTCAAAAACAATAAATTTATTCAAATGAAATTTAACCTAAATGAATAACTAGTCATTTTCTACTATAGTTTAAATTTTTATTAGAAACTATCCGTGGGTTTTTGAGAAAACTTAAACTGTATCTGACGACCCTGTATACTTATATACTTTGCTGACTGTACGTCACTGTACCAAAATATTAATTATCATACTAGGGGACGAGAGTGGACTCAAGGTGCGGGTCCTTTGTATAAAAATCCATTCTCACCCCCTAGGGGTCGAAAGTAAACTAGGTTTAGGGGTTGAGTGGAAACCAATAAGCAAATCTTTTTTTAGGGGTCGAGGGGTCGAGAGTGGACAAAACGATCCCGGTTTTGTACGATGTTATGATGGTCTTTTTGATTGAAATTTACTTCATTATCTCTTTTTATTAGCATCGGCTTTCAGTCTAACCGGATTCAGCTGAATACAAGTGCTTTACATGAAGCGACTACCTATCAGACTTTTACATCCCAGATACTGCGCGGCACGATACCCCTTGGTTAGATTGGTCAGACTTTTTGGCTTCTGACTACTCGTAACGGCTGTCAAATTTCTACGGAGGCCTAAGTGGACCAACTGCAGCTTCCGTGCTTTCCAAGGCACGAGATGTGAGCAGCTATTCTAGATAAGTGTAAAAAAATATGTTTTTTTAAGAGAGTTGCGTATATTGTGATATAAGACATCATCTCTCATGCTGTGGGGTCTTTTAGATAATTTAATGAATGAGTGTTTGCCAGATATTATATACATTATTATGATAAAAAGCGCGCGCCTCAAAGAGCAGTTAGCACGGGAAGGAGCCCCCCTAGGGTCAAAGCTTGCCGGGGTTGCAGAAGAGTCCTAATATCGGTACCGTGGCCGCGGAACATAAAGAGCAATCGAAGGAACATGGGTGGGTTTTAGTCAGTAAAAGTCTGACACGCCATTCCGCCCCGCCCAGGACATAAGATAAAAAAAAAACAAAAAAAAGGTATATCATGTTTACGAGGTATGTGTCTAAGTCTGCATTCGATTTAGTAATCCAGGTTTTTTAAAGTTAATTAAAATAAAGTGCAATTGCAGTTCCATTTATAAGGTTTTTGTATTTGTTTTTCATCTTTTACTTTTCGCAAATAACGTCATTTTATTTAAGTCTGCTAAGAAAACTGTATTCATAACTGAAACATGTTGAATGGTAATACAGTACTGACGACGGCAAGGAATGTTTAACATAAACGCCAAACTTTCAAATACTTGTAATTTATTGTTCAGATTTTTTGTTCTGAACTTTTTGATGCTTTGAAAATTATTTAGGTACTTACAGATATTTATGTATATTATTTCGTTCGTACTTAGGCATGCCTATACTCCATCTTTCTCTTGTTAAATAATTTTACAAGAGCTAGAGAGTGGTAGTAAAAATATTGAACAAGTAACGTTAATAATTATTTTTCATTATCTCCTGATAGTTTTCCGTAAGCCAGAGACGTTTCAATGAAATATACTTATATTTAAATAAATATCATACAGAAGTTTTACTTGATAGTAAATAAGCTAGGTACAAACCTAATCTCTTAAAAAGGTAAGCTAGCAAGATCGAAATCCTAACTTCTTCAGATTTTTTATTTTTTTTATTTGTGTGATGCGAGACCGGGATCGCTTGTTCTGTGTCTGGAGGTAATTTATCTGTAACATGTATATGTTTACAAATTATATAAGGATGTGTATATATATTTTTTGGGAGTTGGAAATCATCAAATGGCTTCTCCAAGGGCGTGTCAGGCTTTTACTGACTAAAACCCACTCATGTTCCTTCGGTTGCCCTTTATGTTCCAGGGTCACGGTAACTATTATAAACATTTCGCAACCCCGGCAGGCGTTGGCCCTGTTGGGCCCCTCAGTTGTCTAGTTACCATAACACAAGCTCTACTTAGCTAGACCCAGAATTTTTACTAATTTATTTTGAAAAAAAGCAACTACATTATGTTTTGTTCTTTTAAAATTAGTAAAAATTAGTTAACGCTGTCTAGCATCACGCTACGACTATGGGACATGGGTGTTAAGCAAGCAGTAAATAATAAACAATTAAATGGGCGACCTATTTGTACAGTCGCGAGCAAAAACATCAAAGGTAAAGCAGCTTTCACTGAATTATCTATAGTTTTTCAGCATTTACATTAAAATATTTATAGTTTTTTTTCTAAGAGAAAATTGTTTTAAAATTTTCCTAAGTGTATACATGTTTTTACCCGTCACTGTACATGTAACTTAGAAACTGAACATTATTTTACACGAACCGACTAGCACAGGAAATTGTTCTCATCTATTCTAGACTCACAAGTTAGAATCAAGTTTAGTATTCAACCTGTTACATGAGAAGCGAAAGGTTAAGGAAAAATTGAGTTTCAGGATGTTTAGGACAAATCTTTGTAGGATAAGTTGAGTGTTTTTCTGGGTCTCGGTGTTTATTTGCTACAGCTTATTAAAATAATGCCCGAACGAAATCAGGACAAAAACTAATACTTAACTAATGTATAAAAAAAATGTTTTTTCATGATTTTTAGAAAAAATTAATCTAACTTGATCTTACGTTACATTTTTGGAAATATTTTAATAGTTAAAAAAAATTACAAGTCAAAGCGTACAAAACAACAGGTTAGCAATCTATTACAATTATTTTTCGTTTCAGCTTTGCAAACATTTTAAAAGATAAATTAATATTATTAATTCACTGAAAAACTAAGCTAACTTTCAGTACCTATTTATCTTATCCTAATATCCCTTATCCTGAAATTGAAATCAAAAGCTATTCATTAATTATTTGAGTTAGGACGAAAAAAAATTAATGATCTCATGACAAACAGACCGGTTTTTGTACTTCTGTTATTTGTTTATTGTTTACACTAGCACACAAAACGTTATAATATAATTTTAACATTTCAGTTAACAGCCCAGTATTTCATTTAGCTTAACACAGATAACTAATGAATTATTTCCAATTTTTTATGAACAACTAGCTTCTGCCCGCGGCTTCGCTCGCGTTAGAAAGAGACAAAAAGTAGCCTATGTTACTCTCCATCCCTTCAACTATCTCCACTTAAAAAATTACGTCAATCCGTGGCTTTGTTTTGCCGTGAAAGAAAGACAAACAGACAGACAGACAGACAGACACACTTTCCCATTTATAATATTAGTATGGATTTAAACTTACGACATAGGGCTGATTCGTATATAGGAGAATTTTCCGGGCAATTTTCCTGAATTTCATGATGTTTAAATTTCTATTATTCGATGGATTTTTCTGACAAACAAAAGTGTTATCTTTTAAGATATACTTAAAATATACACAAAACAAGTAACAGCCATGTGTACATAATGCAAATGGGTATCCAACGCGAAATTCGGAGAAAAACCGTTATTGTATTTCACTTTGTGTTTACATGTGACTGTACCAAAATATTTATTTTCGTCAAAACGTTTCCATTACTACCAGTAAAATCTTTTGGAAAACACGTTTTCCCTGTATTTTTGCATGAGATTCTCTATAGGAATCGACGTATCAGCCGTTGTAAGCTTACAGATTTCAGCGTCAGCCTGAAAACGGCGTATTCTCAGAATTTCAGGTGCCACCAAATCGGAAACGCTTCGTGAGTTACATAACAACGACACAGTAAATTAATTATTAAAATTATCTAAGAAAAAGCCTCTCACCGTTTAATGTAACCGACAGGCCGGCCGCTTTCGCGTACAACACAACATGCAACCACGTGATTGGGGAACAAAACATCGCAACTATGACGTCACTATTACATCTTCTTTAATCTAATGGGTTTTATTTAATGAATTGATAAACACAAACACTTGTTATCGCGAGCGTAAGGCGGGGAGCGTCGGGGCGGTGCGACGCGTCCGTTTCAGCCGAATACTCGGCAAGCACTGCTGCCGGCTGGTTGAAGCTTCGCCCCCGCCCGCCCTTTACGGGCCTTTCTTTGTTTCCCTCATCCCCTCCCCCACCCCGCGCCGTGTTAAACAAATCTCCGTGTGCCGTGATCTTCTTCGTCAATTGATTTGTGACGAAATAATTTCGCCGTGATAATTGTTTTAAAGGGAATTAGCGAGTGTTTTATGCTTCAGGCGGCTTATAGCGCTGTTAATGGTTACAGAGATCGTTTTCAGTTGAGGAAATGGCGGTAATTTTGGGGGTACGGTGAGATGAATGCACTATGGAATGATGTTCACGTTATGAATGATTCCTGTAGGCTTTCGTTATTTCAACAAACTAGATTATTCTCAAGAGCTAGGCCACATGTGCTTTCACCTTTCGACGACTAAGCGACAACCGGCTGTCGCGCGGCTATTGTATCGTTTCTATGAGTCTCGAATCACGTGTGTTCGAAGGCTTAAACTAGTTACCATCCATTTAACCCCGTTACTGTCTTAGCTTAGTGGTGACTAGATTTTGTCGTGTGCTCACTCACCTTACAAAGCACTAAGAAAATGCAGGTATAGGCTTAAACCCTTAGTAATTGTTTGTGGTATCTATGGTCTAGCAATTGGGATTCTAGAATTCAAGTTTTTTTCTTGGACCAAGAAATTAATAATTATTGCCTGATGTCCTTATAACAATTTTAGCTATTATTTCCACACGTATCGGGCACGATATCGATACATTTATAATATATATATACATATATACACACATCAAAAGTGTCTAGGGATATTTCAATTAAACCTAAATTACTAAAATTCTATTAACTTTTTGTTAAAACATGTACACATTAAAATAAACCTTGTTTAATAGACTATTTAATCTGATAATAAACTTTTAGATAAAGTTAAATTAAAAAAAAACTTAGAAGAAGAGGAAAAACTCAAACAAAATATCAATCTTAACTTTATTTTTTGAAACATCAAAACTTATACAAAACAACAATTTTTTTTATAAAAATTCTTGAAAACTTAAAATTAATATTCCGTGGATCCACCTAAGACTCTCCTGACACATCTGCAGCGGTTCTGCATACTCAAAACAAGGGTGTCAATATCCTGTTGTGGAATACTGTCCCATAATTGCCGTTTCTGAAGCCATGAAGACCAGTCAGAGCGTTATATCCAGGCTTTGGTCATGTTATCGTGTCACGGAGGAAGTGGTGGAACGGCACCGAGGACCTCAACGCATTACAACACATGTACAGGACCGATTCATAGTAAATGCTGCACGAAGTCAACTAAATGCAGCGGCGATGCAATTGGTTCAAAGGCTACAGAGAGAGTATGGTTTGCTGGTAAGCGGTCAAACTTTGAGAAGGCGACTGCATGAAGTCAATCTACGTGCTCGTAGGCCATTTTGGGTATCAGCACTAAGGAGAGGTAATCGAGGAAGAAGATTACAATGGGCTATTGCACACGAAAACTGGAACCATTCTCAATGGTCACTTGTGCTTTTCACTGATGAATCTAGGTTTGGATTTCATCCTGATTCGCGAAGAGTACGCGTTTGGAGAAAACCTGGACGTTGGAATCGACTGCAGCACCCACAACAAGTTCATGCATATTAAGGTGGCACGATTATGGTTTGGGCAGGAATTCGTCTCGGCGGTAGAACGGACCTCGTTTGGTTACAAGGCAATATGACTGCTCGAAAATACAGAGATGTGGTGCTAGAGCCTGTAATCTTGTCCCACAAACAGCAAATGGGACAAAATTTCCAGCTAATGCACGACAATGCCCGTCCACATACGGCGCGTATCGTTACAAGTTGGTTACAACAGCATGTTATCCAAGCTTTAGACCGGCCTGCACAATCCCCTGACTTAAATCCTATTGAGCATGCCTGGAATATGCTTCAGAGAAGAGCTCGTAGGAATTTCCCTGTTGATATTGTGCATCAAAACCAGCTTTTCTTGCATCTTAGCAGGATTTGGGACAGTACTCCACAACAGGATATTGACACCCTTGTTTTGAGTATGCAGAACCGCTCCAGATGTGTCAGGAGAGTCTTAGGTGGATCCACGAATTATTAATTTTAAGTTTTCAACAATTTTTATAAAAAAAAATGTTTTGTTGTTTAGGTTTTGAAATTTCAAAAATAAAGTTAAATTGAAATTTTGTTGAGTTTTTCCTCTTCTTCTAAGTTTTTTTTTTAAATTTAACTTTATCTAAAAGTTTATTATCTGATTAGATAGGCAATTAAACAAGGTTTATTTTAAAGTGTAGGTGTCTTAACAAAAAGTTAATAGAATTTTAGTTATTTAGGTTTAATTAAAATATCCCTAGACACTTTTGATGTGTGTATTATGTTATTATTTATCCTACGTAAATAATATATCGTCGACTAATATTATAAAATCACATTTCACATTTTCGCTCATCAATGAAATTTTAATGTTAATAAAATAAGCTCTTCAACATTACATACATTAATTCCGAAATTAAGTACCAATATGTACATTGTTTAAATCTGAAAATAAATATTTTATCTTATTTGTAGTTTTATAAATACTAGCTTTTGGTAATGGCTTCGCTCGCATTAGAAAGAGATAAAAACTACCCCCATGTTATTATCCATCCCTTCAACTATCTCCACTTAAAAAATCACGTCTTTTCGTCACTTCGTTTTGCGGTGAAAGACGGACAAAAAGACAGACAGACACCCACACACTTTCCCATTTATAATTTTAGAATGGATATACACATGAAATTACTAGAGTCGTGAAAATTTGCATTTTTTTTTTACATTTCATTTGAGCACTAAAAAGGTTTTTTTCAAACCAACCTCTAATGGGGTTAAATGGAGCATAAATGTTTGCCTGAAATTCTTTAAAATACAAAATACTCTTATAAATACGTTATCTGTTAGCTGTATGATACTACCGGTAACAATTATTCATTCATAGTGTGCCTCCGTTTGGAACTTTTTAGGGTTCCGTATCCGAAGCATGAAAATTAATCTACTAATTAATTATGTAACAGAGTTGTATAAATCTATGAAAAGGCAAAACTTTTCCTTTTTCGCCACCAAATTTTTTATATCATGGCTATAGCCAACAAAAAAATTATAAAATCGAAACGACTGAACTGATTCTTATGAAACATTCCAAAAACCGTGGCTAGATAACCCATTTTTAAGTTAATAAAAATGCATTTAAATCGCATCACCCGATTAAGAGGTACGGTAGCATAGACAGACAGACACATGGAGATACAAAACTTTTAACACCCTTATGCGTCGGGGGTTACATTTAAGTTAGTATTAATTGCAATTTCCCATGACTGCGTTTCAACATGGGTGACTAATCCTATTAAAGTGCATAGGATTTTAGATTTTACCTACCCGAGTATGCAGTGTTTTTGGGTATTTCCACTAGGAAATTCTCTGAAGCAGCCTGGAGCTGAAAGTTGGTAGGTTTCGGAAATCGAAAATTTACGAAATCATATCAAGCCTTTGATCCTGATTGCCATTCGAAAATCTTTGAGAGCCATTTCGTAGTATCGCGTTAAACTAAGTAACCCAACTATAGGCAGTCAACTCGGCTATATTTAAAAGCTGGTTAAAGAGAAGAATAGTTTGCAAACCAATGGTGTATTATTATGCGCGTTTTTGCAAGAACTTAATATTTTACAAAGATACGGGACCCTTGTGCGGGTTTAACTCACACTTGCCGTTTATTTTCATGTTGTTTGCAATGAAACTCTCATCAACGCATTCGAACAGGCCATTTTTTTCGATAAGTACTTAATGCAAAGATTTTCATGTGAATAAAGAAGTGTAAGTGCATATCGAAATTGTTTTATTTTACGAGCTTTAAATTGATTATGATCATTATTATAAATTCACGCAGTATTTTGGGATTAAATATAAGATTTTTAAATTTTATATTGTTTCAAACAAACATAGTCTTCAGCACGTTGTTGCTCTATAGAATCTGACCTAAATAATGACAAAAGCAATTTTCAATTTGCAACTTTGTCTGCCTAAGCGAATTAAATTTCAACCCAAAGCTTATACATCCGTACTAATATTATAAATGCGAAAGTAACTCTGTCTGTCTGTCTGTTTCTTCTTAACGCTTAATCCACTGAACCGATTCGAATGAAATTTGGTATAGTTATAGTCTGGGACCCGAGAAAGGACATAGGATAGTTTTCATCCCGAAAATCCCCCGTGAACGGGAAAACTGTCCGACTAATTGGGTGATAATATCAACGCACAGCCCAAACCGCTGATCCTGAAGACATGAAACTTGGAAGGTGTGTTCTTTGTGAAGAATAAATATCCACTAAGAAAGGATTTTTGGAAATTTTAAACCTTAAATTATCTTTATCGGGAAGGAAAGTTTTGACATACACGTTGGCAAATCTGCAGGCTAAAGCTATATACCATATAATTTGTATAAGCTTATCGAATTTCGTCGCATCGAGCTGAAAGTGATAAAAACATAAGCTCTCGAGATCAATCGTAAAAATTAAGTGCTGCGGCCTCCCGGAGTTACGATAAGAAATTAATAAGAAAATTTTATTACAAAGTACCAAAATTATATCGTAAAAATTCTGATATCCAATGATTACCGCCTGCCCTTTCCATCATTTCTTCAGTAATTGGCAAAATGTCATTGATGAAACGTGAAATTATTCCGATAATACCTATGTTTTTCATTTGGCTTCAAAAAGAACGAAGTTAGGGTTTATATGTATGTATTTTTGTACACGATCTTTTCGTCAATTGCAAATTT
Organism: Athetis lepigone; assembly: GCA_033675125.1. Lineage (NCBI taxonomy): Eukaryota > Metazoa > Arthropoda > Insecta > Lepidoptera > Noctuidae > Athetis > Athetis lepigone. Next base: position 4,368,400 of record CM066217.1, read on the forward strand.
TAAATGAGGTCCACATCAGTTACGATCACTATTATTATATATTGGTAAGGTCTAACATAGACCTTTAAAAGTCAATGAAAAAACTCAAAAAGTTACAGATTGTGTGATTTGATTAGTTAACCAATAAAAAGTCGAAAAGCGGAAAAATCTCTATAATTATATTCTTTGTAATGAAATCAGTTGCCATGAAAAACAATAAACAAAACAAAAGACTTCGATTTCAAGTAAGTTATTTTTCAGTTTTAGAAGGTCTTCTTTTTATTTATTGTAAACTTTTTGTTTTGTTGATTGATCTTGTGTCTGACACCGACTCTTAGGGCGTGGACCCATGTCTACGGTGCGGCGCCGTTTACCGTGCAACATGGGACATGGGTCCACGCCCTTACATTTGTACTGAACTGCAACAAAGTTGCAACATTGTGTTTTTGTGTTGCGCGGTCTGTATTAATTGGAAAACAAAAGATAATCAACATTGTTGTCAACAACAATTCTATTGTTGCAACGAAATTGCTCATTTGGTTCTTAACCTAATTTCTATCTCTCTTCTGACCACAATTACTTTCTATGTATTAAGTAAAGCTTTTGGATGGTTCAAAAATACAAATAGATTCAGCAGGTGGCGCTGTTATCGATATATTCAAGTCAGGCAAGATGACGTCCTTTTTATATTTTAACCTTTTATCGACCAAGCGACAGCTGGCTGTCGCGCTGCTATTGGCTTTCCATTGTGTCTCGAATTAATAAGGCCAGATCCATGTCAGTTTCAAGTGATCAAATTACGTTTGTCACGTTTGTATCAACCAAAAGCTGTATCATGATACGGGGTCACCCCACGTCCCAAAATTACCTAATATCATTAGTCAGGGAGCAACAGCCGTATCGACGTTGTTTTATTAAATTCGCATCGGTTAATTGATGAACGATGTCGCGTGCCTTTGTTAGTTACTGGTTTTCGATGTCATCCATTTTAATATTTGCAGGGAATAATATAGGTGTATGTGGTAAAGGGATAACACGACCTGTTATACCATATTTTTGGTAATATTTTCATTGTAACTGTGTATATATAAAAAAATATATATAAAGCATTATGATCAGTTTTGTTTTTTTTACCTGTAAAAATTAAAATAAAACTATTTAAGAAAACTGATTTCATACCGCTAAGGTCCTAATTAGAATATTACGCATTAGGCGGTTAAGGGCTTTCAGGAAACGTGACAGCGTTAGACGTTAGACAACGCTAGGCAACGTAAGACATGATATACCAAAAAGAATAAGTAACATAGTCTGTATATATCTCTTAGTAAGGGCCTTATCACACTAGCGGTTCGCAAGCGGCTGCGCAGCGACGGCGTCGCGAACACGCCGCGGAAGCGCTGAGAAAACGACGTGGACGCGTGGCGAATTCGCAACGTATTCAATGCGTGTTTATAGCACAAAAAATAGTGAATAATAGTGCCAATAATAGCGCCAATAAATAGTGTAAATAATCACTATTATTGGCGGCAGTCTCGTTGTCCCTCCACAACGAATTCACTGCGTACGCGTGGCGTGTTCGTTGCGCGCCCGCTCCGCTTAGAGCACGTTCACAATCTGCTAGTATGATAAGGCCCTTAGTTCCCTTAGTTGAAGTAAGCTTGAGGCTAGCCGTCAATCCTTAGCGCATCAGGTGGGATGACAGCTCTTCTCAACGTTTTAAGATCTTACTCAACCTAAAACTAAATAGATTTTTTAAAGACAGACTGACGTGAAAGGTTGTGCGTTTAAAACCAGACAAGTACTATTGTGGCTGTTTTAATTAATATATTATATACTTTACCTCAAATTTATTAGACATTGGAGAAAACCTGGGTTTTATAATAAATAGAATCTGAAATACCCAAGTCCCTTTGAAAAAGCAAAAAGAGGGGGTGGGGGTATCATAAGTTTGACCGTAATGTGTGTCTGTATGTTTATCTGTTTGTTTACTTGGAATTTTGTTTGTCTGTCCGTCTGTTTGTTGGACAGTCTGTGGTAATACTGGTTGAACAGATTTAGGTACAGTTTATTTTTGTTTAAAAGTAGGTTATCTATCAATGGTACTTATGTTTCATCAACACCGTTCAGCTGTTTTGAAGTTATCGAGTCTTTTCTTAGCTGAAGTCACGATCTTAATTACATTAGAGGCGGGGTATTTTTTTAAATTCTAATTTACACTCGTTGCCTTTTACAAGCAGTAACACAATAGTATACAGTACTAATATTACTACTGTAAATAAGCAAAAAGCGTATTTTCAATATTTCAAATTAAACGCTAGCAAAAGGCAAAGTTACCCAATTAACAAAAAAAAAATATTACATCAAACATTGCCTGTTTCCTTTTTCAATCTTTCAACAAGCCGATCTGTGACTGGCAGTTAATTATTAATATTTAAATAGCAACTTTATTAATTACACAGCGAATATTTGCCGACGGCCAGTGTCAATACGAATTAAATATATTTTAATTTCGCGTTCACAACGCATCAGTCACAGATACGGCATCTAGTTAATTAAAACTACATGTAATATTGTTTCCCGTGTATGTTTGTTTCACGTAAAATATGATTGAACGGATCTCAGGTTGGTAAAGTTTAATTTAGCACAAAATATGATTCCAGGAAGGTTGTTATTTAATATTCCTGTTGTTGTTTGTTTACGTCGGGAGTTGTATTTAATTTTTTTCTAAATAAAACTATGATTATATTGTTTTATATAAGGTATCTTGTACCCAATGAATTGTTCCTACTCGTTGTGTAATATAATTTTGCCAAGCAACTTTTTACTTCTTAGATATCTAAGTATTTCAACCGTATTATTCTTTAAAAGTTAGCAGACCGCAATCTAAATGTTTTTGACTTTGCTTTAGTAATAAGATTATTATTATGTTAACTTTGCCATAATCATCAGAGTAAGATCATTTCAATAATTATCAAAATATTGCGTTATCACTACACAGTCTGAAACTAAGTCGTTTTTAGCTGCCTGACAGTCCCTAAGTATATATCTTTAAAACTACTCAACGAACAACAACTACTATTGTTACTACTCGTTATCTATATCTATACTTCTATGCTAATATTATAAAGAGGAAAACTTTGTATATTTGTTTGTTTGATTGTACTAAATAGGCTCAAAAACTATAGGACCGATTTAATTCTTTCACCATTAGAAAGCTACATTGTCCACGAGTAACATAGGCTATATAATATCACGCTAAGTCTCACGGGAGCGAAGCAGTAACCAAAATCCTAATGTAACGTGGGTGAAACCGCGAGGAACAGCTAGTTTATACTAATGTTATAAATGGCAAAGGATGTTACTCTGTCTCGGTCTGTCTGTTTCAATTTCTTGCCAAAAGTAAAAACTAATTTAAATCAAATTTGGTCAAGGGATAGGGGTGGGACCTGGGAAAGTACATAAGATAGTTTTCTTATTTTATTTTTTAATTAAGCATACCACAGTTTGACTTTGCCTTAGTAATTAGAGTACCTTTGCCATAATTATCAGGGTGAGATTATTTCCATAGTTATCAAAAGAGTGGGTTATTACTACACAGTAAAAACCAAAGTCGTTTACCGCGCGCTGTCTGATTGTCCCTCTCTTTTAAAACGACTCAAAGTATTTTGATGCCTTTATTTTAATAGATAGAGTGATTCAAGAGGATGAATTTAATTGTATAATACGTAAATATTATAGTAAAGAAAAGCCGAGATTTTCAGAGATTTGTATCTGGGCGGACGCTAGGGCGGGTCGCTAGTTGTACTACAAATGACGTGTTTGAAATGACATTTAGCAATAGCACCTCCTTTTCAATCTTAATTATAAGTTAGATTTCGTAATCGAGATAAATCAAGGTGTACTAAGAAGTTTACAATCAGATAAACTTGCTAATGGCTAAAGCTTTGTACACACGGACGATTAAACAAATCCAGATTGTGTGACACGATAATGTAAAGCGGTTCTACCGATAATACTTTGGGACTTTCAGTACTATCTGATTACGAGCTTCTAACTTGAGAACACAAAATGTTGGTTTTGTCATTATTTTCTCAGATATACGCTGTTATTGTCGCGCCCACGACTTGAAGAGGTCGCATTGCGTCAGTTCTTTGAGGAACTTGTCAAAACACCATCAGATTATCGTATATTTATAAATTTAAGTGGGTGCGTTTCCAATTACCAGATTCTGAACAGACCTGTAGGCTATAAAATTATTTGATCTGTATAAGAATTGAAAGCCGTGACGTAAAAGGAGCTAAAGGGTCTGCTTCTTTTCTAGAATACGAAGAATAGTAAGGTATCAATATGACTTTTTCAAAAAGCTTATCTTGCACATGGCAGAAGTGTTGGATAATACCGTGAGGAAACCTGAAAAGTCTAGAATCATCAATCTATTCTGAGCATACGTGATCAATGATCTTTTTTTTGCTGCAATTCGACATTAATAAGCTGGTAACAATTATTTCAATAAAATCAATGCCGTGTAGTAATATAGGTTATAAGTAAAAGGCAAAGTTCTAAGACATTTGTGATGTTCACTCCATTATTGAATACCATAGAATTTTATCTAGTACCTTTGACCCTGCCAGTTCTTTGACCCACTTTATTGAAAGGCCGATAGGAATTCACATATCAACGTACATTACTCGTTCACAGGTGTCCTATATCCCAGGTGCCGTGGAAACGGTGGCCACCAGTCAATGCATAATGTATGAATTGTGAGCGTCGATCGTCGTCACAATGTGTTTTGTTAAGACGTTGCTCGTTTATTGGAAATTAGGTCACATTAAAGATACTCCTTTGGTAACAGTGAGGGGACAAAATGGGACATTTCTGTTTGCAGAAGGACACTTTCTAAGTCAGTTTATTTCTGACGATGATAAGTGATCATTATATAAAATCCTGATTTACGGTTCAATTGAAACACACAATATTATGGTAAGTTTATGACTTATAAGGGAAATTTGTGTCACTGTATGTGAACAATGGGACAACTTACAAAAAGACGTTTAAACCTGAAATATCGATTCTTAAATTTCCGTGCCCATTTGAAAGATCTGTTACTAGTTAGGCGAAATTTAGCCTAAGCATTTAACGGTTCTAACCTACTTGAAAGTAGCTACTCTATGACTGACTTACAAAAATGCTTTCTAAATTAACATCACTCAAAAACATAATTCTCTCCTTTGATGTTAGACAGTTAAACACGATCACGTCTGAAAATTGAGCTTATTCACATTGACTCTAAATCCTCTCGAAAACACATGACATTCCCTATTTAATCAACTCACTCCCCTCCTTAATACACCGAAAAACACACTTGATTAAACTAAACACGTGAAAAATAACTCCAAAATGCTTCCGTGTGAGGATCGAGTGAGTGAGAGTGGGTGGTACTATGTAGATAGTACCAGAAGGCCAGTGTCTAACAACAACGTAAAAAAATATGTATGTGCAGACGCAATATCAATTTTCAACTTAATGCCTTAATGATAAGATGAAAAATCTGTTGTAGTAGTTCACAAGAGCTTGTGTGCTACTATGTAATTGTATTTTGTCTTTCTATGCGTAGATACTTTAAGCACCGACCTTCATTCAAATTATTTTTGGCATAATTTGGCATAATTATAGGTTTTTGATTTGATCCCTCGCCATTATGTCATCGTCAGTATCAGTGTCATTTATTCTATACTAGCTTCTGCCCGCGGCTTCGCTCGCGTTAGAAAGAGATAAAAAGTAGCCTATATGTTACTCTGCATCCCTTCAACTATCTCCACTTAAAAAATCACGTCAATCCGTCGCTCCGTTTTGCCGTGAAAGAAAGACAAACAGACAGACAGACAGACAGACAGACACACTTTCCCATTTTTTTATTTATTTATTTATAATATTAGTATGGATTTCATATTATTTTCATTTGTTTTGCGGACGCGTTTAGGCGCAGAATGTCCAATTCACATATTATCTATAAAGGTGGGTACTGACCGGCGTTACGGGGCGTAATGTAACGTGTTACACCACGAGCATTCGTGCAGTCAGTACGTCGTGTTACGGGTAAACCAAGGAGCAACGAGCCGCTCGTTGCTCGCTTTGAGTGCTCCACCCGGCTGTCGGTTTTTTGACGAATCCTTTGAGTGTTACACGGTTCGGTCAGTACGCTGTTGCAAGTCGTCCCGAGCGCACACGCATTGCGAGTAATCACACGTCGTCGTTCCTCTCGTATTCGTTTCTTAAAACATGGAGTGGCACAAAGAAAACACTGTATTTTATAGAAAAATACAGAGAAGAGGAAGTGTTGTGAAACCCAGCGCATCCAGAGCATTATAACAAACTCAAGAAAGAAAACGCTTGGAATAGTTGGCTGCGTTTGCCTAGTAACGTTTTTTCTTCTTCCTAATTTGGATGAAACAATTAAGTAGAATCAAAGACGCCACATCTTGAGTAAATTAACGGCGAAAGCGGAGCACAGAGTTTTGACGAGCATGTTACGCCGATTTAAAAACACAGCGTAACATGCTCGATGCGTACACGCTCCTTGCGAATGTTACATTACACCTCGTAACGTTGGTCAGTACCCACCTTTATATATTATCAAGCACGACCAAACGAGCACATAAAGAATAAAGTTAATGTTAGTTAGTTTTAGTTCGTGGCTTATTGAATAAAGTCGACCTACTAACCCTGCCTATCTGCTGGCGCTAGCGTGCACTTCAAACCGTTCGGTTGCTAAGCAACGCGACGGCATACCGCGTCGCGTGTCAACCGTGCAATGCGACCGGTTCTAATTAACCCCCTCCCTGTCACCTCACGCTCTGTTACATATATTGGGATGAAATTGCGTTTGGTTTGAAGTAAAGTTGTTACACAAAACAAGCTGTTGCTGCCACGAAGATGTAGTGCTTTAGAAAGGGCGGATACGGAACTTACGTGTATGTGCATCTCAGATTTATATACTTTTGGGATTGAACTATTAAAAATCTTATCCGAGTTAACATCTGAGTACACACATGGAACATGTGTGCAAAATGGTATGCTATTAGATCCAGCAGTTTCAGCTATGCATTGATTGATCAGACAGTGAATCAGTCTGTAATTTTTATAGATATGATTTGAGTAAAGATTATAATAATATCTTTACTCGAATGAGTAAAAAAGCCGTCCTTGGCACTTATTTCTTTTTCACATGAAAATTAAACCAACTATAGTTTAAATGTAATCAATAAAAGACAAAGCACTTTGCTGCTACAAGTAATTATCGCTTACGGCCTAGAGACCTTATGTTCGATTCCCAGAAATTATGTATAATTTGCTGGGATATTTTCCATAGCTTAAGTTAATAGTTAATTGTACTAGCTTTTACTTTCAATGCTCCCGTGGGACATAGCGTGATATTATATACTCGTGGACAATGTAGCTTTAGAATGGTGAAAGAATTTTTAAAATCGGTCCAGTAGTTTTTGAGCCTATTCATTACAATCAAACAAACAAAGTTTATCTTTTTATAATATTAGTATAGATAATATTTATAAATGTTCTTGTATCATGTCGCCAAGTTACTGGGTTCTAGGTCTGATAGGCAGCCGCATGCTCCCGTGGGACATAGCGTGATATTGTATTCTCGTGGACAATGTAGCTTTAGAATGGTGAAAGAATTTTTAAAATCGGTCCAGTAGTTTTTAAGCCTATACATTACAATCAAACAAACAAAATTTACCTTTTTATAATATTAGTATAGATAATATTTATAAATGTTCTAGTATCATGTCGCCAAGTAACTGGGTTGTGGAGGCCGCTACACGTAAAACACAGCTGAATCCGGTTAGGCTGGAAGTCGACCCCAACATAGTCAGAAAAAGGCTAGGGGGATGATAATGATTTTCCGTACTAATCCGTACTATCCGTACTTTTCCGTACTAATATTATAAATGCGAAAGTAACTCTGTCTGCCTGTCTGTCTCTTCTTCACGCCTAAACCACTGAACCGATTTGAATGAAATTTGGTACAGATATAGTCTTGGACCCGAGAAAGGACATAGGAAAGTTTTCATCCCGAAAATTCCCCGGGAACGGGAACTATTAATCTACGCGGTCGAAGTCGCGTGCAAAAGCACGTTATCTATAAATGTAATTTATATGTATAAAAATAAATCAATGAAGAAAAATAATTGGACATTATTGACTGTAGGGCAGTAGTATACAAGAACAGTACACGCAACTGGTGGCGCCACCAAGAGAGACCCCCGCCGCGCACATTTTGTTGGCGTCACGCACGACCAAGGTTCGCAACCTGGTGTCCTAATGAAATATTGTCCCTCTTCGTTTTATGATACTGTCTTCTTATGTAAGGCTCCATACTTAAATGGTACAAACAGAAACCTTAAAATTTCGTCATGTCCGCCCGTCCTCTTTATGGTATTTAGCGCCGCTGACGGTATGGCAAAATGTGATACCACCAGCAGTGTGAGTCAAAATTTCATCAAAATGGGTCCTGTAATTTAGAATAGTTTAGTTGACAAACATACGATCAAATGAATACTTACTTAATTTTTTTGTTATTATATACGTATTATTTTTTATTATAACTTATTTTTATTTGTATTTCTACTTCACACTTCCATCTCTTTCACTCAACTCATGTTGTTACACCTTTCATTCAGCTACGGCTTTCATGTTACTATATCTGTCATAACATTTTTAACGATCCGTTCAACTCTATATAATACTGGAAACTTATTTATAGCTTTAATAGGGCTACTTTCATGTTAGGTGTAGGTATTAACTGTCATTTATTTTTAAACTCCGACGCAAAAGAGGGGTGCCTCTTTTTTTTTTTTGGTGAGTGGGAAATCATCCAATGACTGCTCCCGTCCTGGGTGCGGCGGGAGGGCGTGTCAGACTCTTACTGACTAAAACCCACTCATGTTCCTTCGATTGCCCTTTATGTTCCAGGGTCACGGTAACTATTATAAACATTCCGCAACAAAGAGGGGTGCCTGTGTGTGTGTCTGTGTCACCGCAGATGATGATGCGATTTTGTTGGTTTTTTATTTGATACTAGGTTGTCTAGAAATGATTCTTAGACATGTGTCACTCTTTTGTTAGCTGCAGTAGTGACAACCCAAGTCGCGACTGCAGTTTTTATTTTTAATTTACACTTGTTTTCGTTAGGTTAGGTTAGATTCATAGTCTAAAAGAAATCATAAGTTGTTTCATTTGCATTTCATGAAGTAAGATCTATTAGGTATATTGAGTGTTAGTCAAACTTCAAACCTTTAAGCTCGCAAAATCTAGATTAAATCGCTGAATTATAATGGTCTGTTTATATACTTAAATTAACTTTTAAAACTGATCAGCCAATTATTTAATATACTAGATAGAACTCTTGGTGATTATGTATGCACAAAAGTCAATCAATAACACTTAAATTACTACCATATAATGACCCACCCACTCGGCTGTCCACACATGTGACTAATAATCAAACCAGACACAGAATAAAGAAATCGTGCAGAAGCGCAACCACAGATTACTAAATAGTTACTTCGTGCGAACCTCTTATTAACCAATTTCACAGATCGTAGTATCTTCAGACATCGTAGAAATCATCTATTGACCAACCATAACTATATTAAAACCTGCACCTTCACAAAAGTTGTAAATTTTCACAAACTGACAATGACCGATGGGAACAGGTCTTAAGCCCAAAAACGAAGCAATGAACTACACCACCGCAATGATAATTATAAGTGAAGGAATGTAAATGCTGTGGTCTCCAATAAATGAAGGAGTAAGTACACCTACATATAAATTTATGAATTTTTTGCAATGTTTCGTGTTTTTCTTTCGTTGGAGATCCTTAAATAAATAAATAAGTAAAAAGGTGTAGACAGGTTATAGGCAGTCATCATGTGGCACTTTAAAACGTAGCTATTTGACCAAATTATGATTGTCACAAATTATATTCGTTCTCTTTTTACTCGCAATACTTGAATCATGTTATCGTACTTTGACATCTAATTGTATGTGAGCATTAGTGTGCCATTTTTGAGGATAGAATGTCGGAAAAGTAACCTATCTACACCTTTTTACTTATAATATCATTGAACCACTGTATCATTACACCTATCAATAAAAAAAAAACGCTTCTACACATCGTTAATCTATGCTAATATTCATAGCCGATGGACAGCGGCTAATAAAACGCACAAAACCGTCTCCGGCAACGGTGCGACGCGACACGGGTGATTGATGACGCGCGATCGATTACCGGCGAGCCGCGGACGCGCCGCGCCGTTGTCACTGTACGCAAATGTGTAGCCGGCCTTATGTCATCGGGTGTGTTGGGTGCCCTCAATAGATGAGAGATATTGTTAGCTAGTTTTTTTTTAATTTTATTCAGAGAGGGAAGGTGAAGGTTTACGCGCTTTGCTTCAATCTGCTTACTTATATTTTATTTTTTATAGACTTATCAGTGGTTAAAATTTTGAATGAATGGTTTATATACCAGTAAAAAGTGTATACGTACTGGATATTAACAATAAGAGGTATATTTAAAACTAGCTTTCAACAGCGGCTCCGCCCGTTAGAACTTTGATAGTTTCATCTGCTTTTTATCCCTTTATGGTTAATATTTCCAAAAATCCTTTCTTAGTTGTAACCTACTCTTTACAAAGAACACATCCTGCAAGTTTCATAAATCTAGGACCAGCGGTTTAGGCTGTGTTTTGATATCAACAGTCAGTCAAGTCAAATCACCATATCCATACTAATATTATAAATGGGAAAGTCTGTCTGTCTGTCTGTCTGTCGGTCGGTCTGTCTGTCTGTCTGTCTGTCTGTCTGTCTGTCTGTCTGTCTGTATGTTTGTCTTTCTATCACGGCAAAACGGAACGACGGATTGACGTGATTTTTTAAATGGAGATAGTTGAAGGGATGGAGAGTAACATAGGCTACTTTTTGTGTCTTTCTAACGCGAGCGAAGCCGCGGGCAGAAGCTAGTTTTGTATAAACGGAAAGATTACTTTGAAAATGTTGGTACACGCTTTAAAATGTTAACATTAAGCTTAATTGGACGAACTATTAAAGTGATGGTTTCCACTATAAATGTAATTAGATTTGTTTGGTTAGGTTAAAGTGTACTTATATTTCAAAGGGCTGGAATACAATTTTATTGCTGTTTTCATCAAATGAAAAGTGCTATTAAATAAATTGTCTAAAATCTGGGTATTTATATTTCGTCTAAGGAACGCTTAAGTCAAAGCCAAACTTCAAAAGTAAAACTACACAAGCAAAAATATATCTTACTTGATAAATATCTTTAAAAACTGACCATTTCTCAGGTACAACATACTTTTTCGGTAAGCCGGCTCTATAGGGCATTTTCATCCCTTTGGAAGTCAATCAAAACAAGGGTCCAAGCTCCTTAGAATGCCCCTGGGTATTGCAACCGTTTCGACCTTTGCTGAGCTTTGTAACTATGCATAATTCATTATTCGCCTATCAATTTTCGAATTAAATCTATACTTTTTAAAAGCTGAATAGTTTGTTTGTTGGGTTGAACGAGGTAATCTAAGTAACGACTGTTACTAATTGAACATTAATTTTATTGTCAGATAGTTTATTTCTCGAGGTATGTATGAGCTATGTAACATAATGTCTACAGAAGCGAGCAGTATCCTAAAACGAAAAAAAATGGAAACACGAAAAATGCACCTCTCATGCACAAGGATGTCAACGGGACATTATCCGGAGTTGCGGAATGTTTATAATAGTTGACCGTGACCCCGGTACATAAAGGGCAACCGAAGGAACATGAGTGGGTTTTAGTCAGTAAAAGTCTGACACGCCCTCCCGCCGCACCCAGGACGGAAGCAGTCATATGATGATTTCCCACTCCCCAAATAAATAAAAAAAAGTGCTTTCTAAAGTTTATATGGGAAGGCACAGATATCGGTGAACAGCCTTGAACACTGTCATATTACTTACCAAACACAAAACAAATGTTCCAACAATACAACAAAGTACACAAAATACGATCTAAAATTATATTTACAAATAAATTCGATCCGCAGTGTGTCGTGGAAACTTATTGGTGTTGACATAAATGATTGATGACCTACGATCTATAATAAAATACCCTGGCGTGGACATTGTTGTGTACAGACATGGATACCAAAGTAAGTAATTTTATGTTTTTTTATAGAATATAATGTTTTTATTTTAATCAATGTGTCTGGTGTTATGTGGTTTCAAGAGGTTAGTGAAAAAATTGTAACTTTAGAAGGGATTTTCTTTAGTTTTATTGTCAAGGTTTCCATCTCCATAATATCTATACTAATATTATAAATGTAAAAGTGTGTGTGCGTGTGTGTGTGTGTGTGTGTGTGTGTGTGTTTCTGTCTTTTTTCCCCCTTTTTTTTGTAATTTTTGTCCCTTGCTAACGCGAGCGAAGCCACGAACAAAAGCTAGCAATAAATATAAGCCTTAAATTGCACTAGTTAAAAGTAACCAGTCCATTAATGGGTAAAGTAGTCATTTAGCAGTAAAAGCAACCTAACAGAGAGATGTGGACAGCGCGATATTTTTTCAACATTTTAGAAAAAAAACCGGTCAAGTGCGAGTTGGACTCGCGAAACGAGGGTTCCGTTAATTGGTTTTTAGTGAAATAACTACAAATTTACGGTTTTCGGAGTTTACCCTTTACTTGTGCTACATGACCTTGCTTCTTGCCAAATTTCACGATTCTAGGTCAATGGGAAGTACCCTATAGGTTTTGATTCCCTTGCAAATGTTTAAATATACAATGTAAACCGCCGTATCTTTTTATTGCGTTGATTTTGAAACTTGATTTTTTCACTGTTTTAAGAGATAGCAAACCTGAGTATGTGATATTAATTTGGGCTTGATATCTCGACGCGTTTCTGAGAAAAAGGGTCTTGACAGACGGACGGACGGACGGACAACAAAGTGATCCTATAAGGGTTCCGTTTTTACCTTTTGAGGTACGGAACCCTAAAAAAGGATTAAAACAAAATCAAAGTCCCAATTAAGAGCGTCCCTGAAGAATACATTTTTACAAGCCGACTTTGTGGCTGTGCCTAATTTCGGACGTTGGGTTTATAATATGCTCAAATTGCGGGTAGAATGAGCTTAAATTATTCAAGACAGGCACCAACGTGGGCCGGCACACTTATACGGCAATTTGAAGTCCACACAGTCGCTGTATTCATTATAAAAAGTAATGGAAATGTAAAATGTTAGAGCGACTTGAAAGAGAGGTTTTGTGGCTGAAAATCTTAAAAATACCTTTAGTTTTAAAGCTTTTACTTAAATATAGAAAAAATATATTTAATCTATTGTCTATATTTTTAGAATATCGGTTCCCAGTCCATCTATCTTTTATCTAGACCAGGAGGTGGTAAGGTAAAGTTAGCAATACTCTGGTCTAGTGCCTTGAAGTTGTCAAGAAATTTTACTCCTCAAGTTAATGCACTCACAAGATGCCGTATCTTGTTTTGTGTGAGCGTGTGCGTTTACGCACCATATTTTGACTTATTAGGCTACTTCTCATTTCCCTACAATCTTTATTTGGCAGTAAGCATTCTTTCAGCACACGTAGAGGAAAAATATGAATTCAGAATTAAACAATGCAATGCAATTTTCCATTGCATTAATACCTGCTGAGCCATTTGTGAGGACAACGGCTTTAGAACTACATCTAGTGTAAACGGGCAAAATTAGCAATATTCGTAGTATTACCGCCACTTACCTACTACATTTTTTAACTAGCTTCAAAATCAGTGTAATTTTTTAACCAGCAAAAGAGAACGTACCCCCCATAATTAAGTGGAAAACCAACTGAAACACAATTAAAGAGGAACCATCTTCATTTCCGCGGCTTTGTTGTTACAGATAGCACAGAAAGAGCTCACGGGGAAATTATTCAAATTCGGAGGGGTGGAGGGGGAGGGGTAAATCTTTCATGGAAGGGGTAGCGGGGAAGGAGGTAGCTGGCTTATGATGCTAATTTAATTATTGCTGTGACGTTGCATCGCGAATAAGGTCAGGAGTCCAAATCTGTTGAGTCAAACTTTTGAGCTTTACTTTCTGCCGTTTAAACTGATTTGCATGATAATATGTGTATTATTTTTGTCTCGGAAAAGTAGCTTAAAATAATATTATACAGAAATAATAAAGAAACACGATAAGTAAAGATAATAATAACTATTAAGGTCATACACGTGCGTAAGTATATTTCTCTCATTTCCTTGTCCGCATTTCCTTGAGGATATTGGCATCCAATCATATACAGAGATGTTTCAAATTACTTACAATTTATTGGTATTATTGTGTTGATCATTATTCTAATTTCACCTTTCGTAACAGAAATACTTACCACACGTACACGGAAAAATATAAGGATACTTTCATATTTTAAAGACATAATATGTGTGTGTGTAAGTAGTAGGACTTTTTGTGGTTGATCTAATTTGTGTAAATACTACTATATTTATTTAAGCCAAAAAGCCACTGTATCTAGTTATTAGATAATTTAAATATCAAGGATGTCACCTTTATCTGAATGTCTGCGTCCTGGCGAGGGCGCATCTGAGAGGGCTCTAGTGCTACATAAGTCTATATGCCAACATTAACTTAAACAACAACAACATTATTAAGTTATTGTTCTGATCAAATGGTGGAATAGTGGTTTTTGCAACTAGCATGCATTATTATAAAACTTTAACGTACTGTTTATTAAATACTACGGCAATACACAGCACACACAGAGCTTAGAATATTTCACCCTGCAAACAGAACATTCCCTTTGAAACCCTCTCCACAACAGTCTGCATACCTTTGTACTGATTTCAAGTAGTCCATCGCGATCGGGTTGCGTCGTCACCTACTCCATGTTAAGCTGTCAAAGCCCTGTTACGGTCACGTGAATCGTTTGTCGTGCGTGCTGGCGTAGTTAGGCCTCGTACAGACGAACAGCACTTTACTGTCGACAGAGCCAACTTTAGCTGTCAACAGGGCCAACTTCCGCTGTCGACAGGGGCGACAGCTTAGTATAATGTCATAGCCTTGGCTGCAGGCCTAGAGTCACTCTTGGTAGCCACATGATTGTCCGGTTAAGCAGTAAACAGCCTAAGCGAGCTGAACTGCGAGATGCCCCTAGTAAAAAAAAAATGCTGTTTGTCAGTCGACTTTAAATAGACTGAGCGATCGCACAACAACAATGCTGCCGACATAGTGGGCAGCAGTCGGCGTGTCGATAACTGTAGCAGTTGCTTTTTGACAGCTGAAGTAGGCTCTATCCGGGGTTGCGGAATAGTTCTAATAGTTACCGTGGCTCCGGAACATAAAGAGCAAACAAAGAACTTGAGTGGGTTTTAGGCAGTAAAAGTTTGACACCGCTCTGCCTCGCCCAGGACGGGAGAAGTCATTTGATGATTTCCCACTCACCAAAAAAAAAGTAGGCTCTGTCGACAGCCGTAGTTGGTTCTGTCGACAGCTGAAGTAGGCTCTGTCGATAGCAAAATGCTACTCGTCTGTTTGGCGCCTTATACGCTTGCCGTTCTAATTGTTCGATGCGTTACCTTTGTTAGAGAGCAAAATGGCTGACGCTGGTGTTGAGTAGGAATGTGCAGATGCAAACGAGTTTCTGATACTTGATTGTTATTTGGTTGGCGAAGTATGAAGGCTTTGTTTAAGGACACCGTTTCAGTGATAATGGCATCAAAGTGAACATAATTATCATTTAATTTGTTTAAATCATTGAACACACGTGATTCGAGACACAATAGAAAGACAATAGCTGCCTAACAGCCGGCTGTCACTTGGCCGTCGAAAGGTTAAACTATGTAGTTGAATGTATTCACAGATTTAGACACACTGTTCAATGTGTGTTAAGTGTAAATTTTTATTTATGGCAGTCTTACCATAGCTCTAAATATATATTTTGTACTATTAGATGACAAGTAAGCCGATAGCTGATGTTAAACACCGCTATCTATAGGTATCTACAAATCGTACGTATCCCACAAACAAGTTGTCAAGGGTCCTAGTTTAGCCATATAGAAATAAATAAAAATTAAAGCGGTATTCATGTGACGAAAAGCCCGAAAAACACCTACATCTTGTTTAAACTACGGTGAAAAACTTCACGCATTGAGTAGCTTTAGCTGGTGTCAAATATTTTGACCCGACCCTGCTTTTCAAGAACGGTGTCATGCACTCGGAGGCAAAGGTGTACGTATAAAAGAATCGCGTCTTTGAGTAATTTTGAACTGTGTTTTTGCTCTGCGGGTTGAAATAAACGCTGACACGGGTGTCATTTAGTGGCGGGATTCAAATAGTCGGCTTTTTTTGTCATGTTCTTCTTTATAAAGCTCTATGTTACGTTTTAATATGGGCCTAGAAAACTATGTACTCTTATGCGAACCGTAATTTGCCTTTGCATTTTATATATTTTCTTTTTAAAATGAAATGAGAAATAAATGTCATGTTATCTCTACTCATTCAACCAGAGGTGAGAATTACTGGTTGATGGACTGGTAAAGAATACCTCTGGCTATGTTTACCTACACAAGTTTGTCCATAAATACTCAATACTTTATTGTGTTACATTCCATATTATGTACAATGTAAATGTATGTCAATATGGACCCTGTCGGGCACAACAAAGTTAAGAGAGATGGTGAAGGCTAAACAGTTCATGGAGATTTTCATTATTGGCAAAACCAGTAGATGTATCTATAAATATGGTGTAATGTGGTAAATTATGTCAGATATTTATTTTGTTCGTCATAATTAAGTAATGATGTATAATTATAGTGTCTTTAAAAATTAATTATATGTCAAGTATTTTTGTCGCCATCCTTATTAGAGCATGTATTTCAAAAAGTAAAATACAATTAAACGTGTTTTCCATCTTTTAGTTGAAATTTAATTTATTTTAATTTATACATACCTACAATCCTGATTACATCAACAAGAAAAAAACTTCTGCCCAGCAATAAAACAACCCACAAGGACCATTATCTCAATAGATCTTACAGAACAGCTCTCAATAATAACAAATAACACTTCTTAACACCAACTCGCAACGCCGTGACACTATTCCGTGAAGAGGACGTAATATTACGTGCCACGTAATATGACGTCAATTTTCACGTCTGATCTGAACCAGCCCAAAGGATCAGGTGCTTCTACGTATAGTCACGTGCCTACAAAGGAAGAGGTGCTCAAAGAGCTATCGGTCAGGGTCCAACAGCTACCTATCTATGAGTCATCTATATAATACAATCGTAACGAAATCTGTATGTACGAGTATCACGTAAAATCTACTAGTTATTAATTTTACATGAATGGTCCTTAGTGGTCCAATCAATTGACAGGATGTATATATATATACAGGTGCACAATTTCCTATTTGCAAAATATTCAGTAACCGTAAACATAATGTTTTTGCATGCCATTATGATATCATGCAATACTAGATTGAAGAAAGTTTAAGGTATAAATACAAAAACACGAAAACAGATTTGTTTCGAGATTATATATCAAATAACTGATCCTACTTCATGAAAAAATCTACAGTCTAGACGAAATAAAATTGGTAGCTAATTAAATCTTGCTTTGAATTGTATTACTATGACTCACACCCTATTTTGTTCATGTTTTAAATCTGAAGAGTCTACAGTTTCAATCTTTTTTCCATTCTAGTCCATACGAAATAAACTTTTTAAGTGTGCTAATTAGATTCGCTTTATTGTAAATGTCAATGGCCTATTGATAAGAAATAATTTGTAAATAAGCACTTGGGTCCAGCAAAGACGCAGACGTTAGGGTATCTACAGATAGAAAACATCACTATATTCCTTTTCATCAACTTAACAGATTCTTTACAGAGACACAGATTATTTACAGAATCTGTTTATACGCTAATAATAACAGTTAATAGCTTTCTTTTTATGTAGTTTTTATTACATGCACGAGGCCAAAGAATGAACGCCAACACTATTGTGATTATTTTGGTAACTCATTCTAATAAAAGATTTTTTTTTTTATGTAAGTAGGTATCATTCCAACAAAAAATCCAAGACAATGTTACAAGTTTTTTTTAACGAACAGCAAAGCAATTCATAAATTAATAATTGTTACTATGTAACTATTCATATGTAATTTTAGTAAAAGATTGTTAGTTCTGCGAATTAATTTATGTCTCCCCTAAAATTTTAAATGTAACTGGATTGACGTTAAATATAATAAAACCAAAGAGACTTTTTGTTTGTTTTTATATTAACCGAAAACGCAGATGAAACCACGAAAAGTGGCAGTTTTTTTGTCAGCTGACAAAAAAACTGCCACTTTTCCAAGCACAGTATTAATAACCCTCACTCAGTTACATACAGCAAAAAATATATATAAAATAGCACAATAACGTCACATCTTATTTCTATAAAAGCACGTGTCGCCTAGTGTGCGCGCTTCACAAAGGAAGCCGTGTGATACAGTTGAGCACAGTCGTAAATAACGTCGTATGACAGTAGGTAATATACGCTCAGCTGTGCTCCGATAGTTTGCTATCTACAACTATTCTGTGCTCAATTGTACGTGACGTGTTGTTTGGAGTTTCTGCGTTTAATCGTTTCTGATCTCTGGCGGGAAATATGGCGGCCATATTGTTTTTGTACAGATTTAGTGTGTTCTGCTTTCGCGGTTGCACGGCTTGACGTAACGTGATATTACATTAATTTAGCTTGAATCATCCTACATGTGGATGGACAGATGCATAATAACTTTTTCACGCAAAAACTAATAAAAGGATATTGTTGAAACTTTACAGTTACATGTCTTATACATCTGATAAATAAATATACTACATAACATCACCCACGGGAGCGGGGCAGTAATCCGAGTCCTAACTAAAGTGGGTAAAACCTCGAAGGTTCCCTAGTTTTTCATAAGTTTAGTAATCTTAGGAGAGACGACGATATACATTTAAACTAAGAATTATTGTAAGACGCATGCGGTTACTCATACAGATAGCTCGGACTGGATCTGTCGCCTATATCACCTGAGTGGAGTGGCCGAGCTGGCGGGGACTACGCCTGGAGGACGGGAGCTCGCCAGGGAAGTGTGGAAGGCTAGACAAGTGCGCAAAGACCTAGGCAGAACCTTAATTTTTTTACTAAAATAAAAAATCAGTAAAATCATATTTATTTTGTAAATAGGTTATAAACATAACACTTTTACACGTCAATATTGTTTTTTTTTTAAATTAAGCGAACGATGGGGCCGGTGTTTCGTAGCTGGACTGCTCTGAGAAGAAACATCCGAAACAAACTCAGAGGTCAAAGTCTCTTTTAAAGTCCATACAATCGTATTGGTCAAAAATGTGCGAGAACCATGGAGGTTTGTCTGAGGTACTCTCTAGATGAGAGAAGCACACAGATTTGAGTGGACCTGTCCAGACAGTGCAAGCATTTGTCAGCAATCGTTTAGCTCAACTAAAAACTTTAAGAAGCTCAACGTCTTGACGAACAGTACCAAAGTAAGGACATTTGGGTAGGCCGCATTAAATACTCAAACCGTCAGACTGCATATATAAAAAAAAACAAAACTTAGAACAACGACCTCCATAGTCCTTACATTCACAAAAAAAAAAATATACTAATATACCTACATATTTGTTGATTCTAAACCTAGTTTTTTTCCTCTCTTGTACACGTCTTATATACGTGACAATGGTCATCTTACATTCAAATAGATTTATTAACATTTTTCTTAATAATAAAACAGGTTTTTTTTTTTTGGTGAGTGGGAAATCATCCAATGACTGCTCCCGTCCTGGGTGCGGCGGGAGGGCGTGTCAGACTTTTACTGACTAAAACCCACTCATGGTCCTTCGATTGCCCTTTATATTCCAGGGTCACGGTAACTATGATAAACATTCCGCAACATAATAAAAGAGGTTTAGTTGTTAATTACTATTGTTTGAAAATAATAAAAAAACCATTTCTTTCACCAACAAACCCCTCAATTTTATAGGAAAAGAGTCCTGCAAAGAGTATAAAACACTCGTCTACGTTTTTCAGTGTCCAATAATTAGTTTGGGCATCCTGTTATGACTTCGTCACTGGCAACACTCGCCGCAAAAACTTTTATTTTTTATTGCAACCCTGTTGCTGCAACGGTAAATTGTTGACTGAGCCCTATGTTTTAGACAACTGGCTTTTCATAGTAGAGCTTTTATTCAAAAGCGATAAATAATATTGATTGCAGCTCTGAGCGTATAATTTTCGGTCAATTACTATTTTGTTTTGTTTTATAATTTTATTGTCATGTTTTTTTTTTGAGGATGGGAAACCATCAAAAGACGGTTTAGGCGCACAATTACACATTCGCAAAATGACATATTGAAATGTCGTAAAATGTCACGTTCTCAAATTGTCATATTCTGAAAACGCCACATCGCAAAACGGCACATTAGCAAAATACCATTTTCGCAAAATGCCTTGTCGCAAAATATCGTTTTATTATTTATTTTTCCATAAAGGAAAGTTTAACCTACAATTTCCACCATCGGCTCAGGAAGTCGAAGAAGTTTTCAGTTTTAAAAATGTTTAATTTTGAGACTGTATCATTTTTATAATGTCATTTTGAGAATGTGTCATTTTGAGAAAAGACGATTTGCGAATGTGTCATTATGCTAACGTGTCGTTTTGCTAATGTGGCATATTGAGAAATGACATTTTGCGAATGTGTCATTTTGCGTCAATATGTCATTTTGCGAATGTTCGCCAAATTGTGCGCCAAATCCCAAAAGACTTCTCCCGCTCTGGGCGCGGTGAGAAGGAGTGTCAGATTTTTACAGACTAAAACTCACCCTTGTTCCGGGGCCGCGGTAACGATTAACTATTCCGCAAGCCCGGCAGGCATTGTTGTGATGATCATAATTTACATGTCAGTTTGATGTGTCTTTGACAATGAAATCAAGAAATAAGCATCAACGACAACCGACATTAACGCGAACAAAGACGTAAGTGAAATCAAGTCTATGTTTTTACCGAGTAATTGTATTTCTGATGAGAAACTATTGGTGAAATTGCCATCGAATACCTACATTATTTGTAGAAAAAAGAAAAGAAAAGAAGAAGAAGAACATCAGGAAACTATCAGGTCAGTATAAATCACTCAGAAGTAACCCACTAGCTACAAAATCTACAACTTACCAAAGCAAAGATCAAAAACACACAAATTAAAATATAAAATCTACAACGACTGAGACAAACTATGTCCAACAATACCTAAAGCCAATAAAACAATTTCAAATTCTAATTTCAATTTATTTAGGCTAAGTCCCAATCAAAACCTCAAACAAAAAGCTCATTAAACATTTGAAATTTAACTTTTCCACGTAGATAATTTTTCAGGGTTATTGTATATTCGTCACAAAGTTAATTCGTCACGAAAATAAGTATGTGTAAACTCGCCACAGGTCTATTTTTATGAAAGAAAATCCGCCATATTGTTTATTTCCGTACAGTCAGCAGGATAATTGAACAATAATGAATAAAACGTAATTTCTTTAGTGTAGATTTTTATGTGTATTTAAAAAAAAATATTTACAGCAAAAATATACGCTATTATTATTTGGTTTTGTGCATTTTTTAAGCCCGAGTTGTCAAGGACTGTTCGGGCATTACTTACTAGTTCCGTGCAGTGATTTTTATTTCTTTTTATGTGTTATACGTCAAGAAGACAGTCATTGTTTTTCTCTTGTTTTTTTTCATCATTTTTCTTTACATTGATTGCGACTATTAAAATTTGTATAAATAAGCATAATTATTGAATTGAAGAGTTTTAATTTATAAATAACGATCCAGGGCATTTCAAAACAAGGACAGCGAAACACGCCTAATTCTAAATAAACATGTACAATTATAACAAAAACAATAGAACGATTATTAAAACACAGTAACAATAACATTTATTTGATAGTTTTCATATGTTAGAAGTTTTTAAAATGCTACATAAAATAAAGTTTTTTGAGAACTTCAGCCAGGGACATGTTATCGTAATTGTCCAAAATAATTTTCAATTCTTTGTCAAATTCAATAGATATGAATTTCAACATTTAATACAATATTAATTAATTTATCGAATGCATAAAATGAGTGCCCCTTCCTGTTAAATACAAAGTCGCACACTATCGGTTATTTTGCACTGTGTCGATTTTAGATCCGGTGACTCCTGATCTCGCTCTCTCTAACTTTGTTTTCTAACTGTACTTTAAGCAAAAAATAGGTACTGTGACGAATTTACACATATTTTTTATGCATGTGACGAATAAACTTTGAATGTATGGAGTTTAAAAAATGTGACGAATTTACTTTATGACGAATGTACAATAACCCATTTTTCAGACCGAAAAACAGAACTTATAAAGAACCCCTTTCAACTTGTTGCCTTTTTAATCAATCAAGAGTTATCTAGGTTCCCTCTTCGTAAATATTAGCATTGGGCCTTTGGTATGCTACTTTTTCAATCAATCAGATAGATTGATTAATCTTTTTGCTATTTAACTTGCTTTTGTTTATTTTAAATGTAACAAGATGGAATATATTGTTAACAACGTCTAGTGGATATTCTTTGCCCAATTTCAATCACGCTTACATGCAGATAATGTGGTTGTTGATATTTATGGTTAACTAGCTTTAGCCCGCGACTTCGTCCGCGTGGCTTAATAGTTTCCGTTTCCAGGGGATTTCCGAAAAAATTAAAACTATCCTATGTCCTTTCTCGGGTCCCCGACTATATCTGTACCAAATTTCATTCAAATCGGTTCAGTGGTTTAGGCTGAGGCTACAGTGGGCAGCGATTTGCGATGCGAATGGAAGAGCGAAACTAGATAAACATGGAATGGCTACAATATAAGCGAAAGTTTGTCGTATATTCGATTTAATTTCGCTGATACGTCGATGTAGCCGGTGCCGCGATTACAGTGATGTAGTTCCTGTCGCAGAAAGAAATCAAAGATCGCTAGAGGTATTTGATGAACGGTGTAGCCATAAACGTGAGCATCCATGTATTTGTTTCAATCGCTAATGTGTCGCAGCTCGCGTCGCAGACTAGTGTAGCCTCAGCCTTAGGGGTGAAGAAGAGACAGACAGACAGAGTTACTTTTATAATATTAGTACGGAAGCACGGATACTTAATCCTTTGAACACACCTGATTCTCGAGACACAAAAGAAAGACAATAACCGCCCGACAGCCGGTTGTCGGTTGGTCGTCTAGAGGTTAAGGCGTTTTATTGTTATTTGAAAAGTGGCAACACTGCCCGAGTGACATGTAAAAATTACGATCCGTATTTTAAAATTAGATTTAATTATTAATTAAGTATATTTAAGGTGTATTTTTTATAGTAACAAGTAATAATTTATTTTATTTATTTATTTTATTTATTTATGGCTCTCCAACAACTTATTCACTAAAACACATACAATGAACACAGTAGGATTTTTGGATACAGTGAACTTGTCAATTATAGGAGTGCTCAGCACTTGCAAAATTCGACTTGTTTAGCCAAAATCTATATAAGCAAAATAAAATTACGATCTAAACTAAATGTGACATGAGCAGATGATAAAAAAAAACAGTATGCAACCATTACAAATAGAAATATAAAAAAAAAAAAATAGAAAAAAAAGTACACATTATAGAATAGAAGCCGCACAACACAAAAACAAAAACAGCTGTGAGTTTGTATCTGGGAAGAGATTCTAAAAGGAGATTGCCAGTGAATGCTTTCTTTCTCTTCACGCAGTTGACGTTGCTCTATATATGTATCCATATCTTTAGAAGTCTTAATTTTCACTTTCTATGAAGGACTGTAGATTTTTACGAAATTGTGGCAATGTGTTGCAGAATATGTCGATACTGTTGGATTGGGTGCTTATTTTGTTGTAACCTCTTATCAATCGGTTTATAGGTGCAGTCGAGCCAAGATTAGTTCTTGATGTGGATGTCTGAAAGGTCTCAATATCACGCTGAGATCTGTAGAGGGTACGATGAGGTACAGATAACGAAATTTCAGCTAGTAAGTCGGGAACGTTTACGAGGTTGCGAATAATTTTGAAAAATATAATTTGGTCAGATAGATCTCTACGTAGTTCAAGAGAAGTCATGTTAAAATGTGTCAGCCGCTGGTGGTATTGGGCATTTCTGGGACAGCTAGCACATTTGTAACTTAAATACCGAGTGAATTTTCTTTGTATAATCAACATAAATAACCGGTACAATTGTATTCCTGTGAATAAACAAAGTAAAACGAGTGTTTGGCTACCAAACTTTACCGGTAACCTAAAATTGAATCAGCTGTCATCGGCCAGAGGATTTTAAACCGGGGAGTATTGTTTTCTTTTTTAACTTATTGCAGTAATTTATTAACACACAATAATATAACTCATACTCTGTATCACGCTCTCATTGAGACCCAGCATCAAACTTGACGCTCTGCACTAAACCTAGAACATTTTGTTTTCATACTGAAAACTTTAGTAGATTTTCTGAAATTGAGTCAAATCAACTGTTTAGTTTTTACTCTTTACAAAACAATATACATCTAACTATAATCCCCCCCCCCTAGCCTTAGTTATCCCTAATTTGCCCTAAAGTCTTAATTTTATATATGTTTTTTCAAATATAATCACCCTACCCACATGAATAAAAGTAAATTCTAAATCAATTAAATTTATTAACAGTAACTTTATATTTAATCAAAAGTTTGTTTTTTAGAGTCCCATCAGCAGCCTACTTCATTTCTTATCCACATAGTATCATTGTAAACTTTCTCATCTTATATTTCTTTTTCCACCTTTCCTTTCCTTTGTCTGTTTAAGTAGTTCTCACCGTTTCTCCAATTCTAATTTCAGTTTTCAACCCTGCAACCATGCCAGTGATGACCCGCAAGGCAACTGCTCAGGATTTGGAGCTCAAATTGAGAACGGCCTTACAAGAACTTAAGGCGTCCAACAGCCAATGTCAACAACTCTTACAGGAACGTGAAGAGTGTGAGGAGGAGGTTAAGAAAGTAGTTGACAGGAACTCAAGCCTGAAGCGGGAGCTGGTGGACCTTCATCAGCAATATCTGGTTGTTGTTGATGAACGGGACAAACTGCGGCTAGTCACTGATGGTTTCAGCAACTGTAGCGACTTATATGAGGAGGCATTATCTAAAGTTAGGGACCTAGAAGAGGAATTAATTCATGCAAATGTACAGATAGGCAAATTACAAAAAGAAAAAGAATGTGCTCGGGTTAGGAAAACTGAACATTTATTTAATAAATTGTTACATACTGACTGTCACCCCCATTCCTTAGTAACAATAGACCTTACAGAAGAATCATTAATTAAATATAATAACAGTAGCTATAAAGTCAGCCAGAATAAAATAAAAAAGTATGCAAAGCTAAGTAAAATTATTAATAAATGTAACAAGTTTAAGAAACAACAAAAACACTTCTCTAATAATATTAAATTGAGGAAAGAACGTGTTTTTCTAATAAATAAATTAAATAATTTTCAAATTAAACTAGAAGATTGTACAAAAATATATGAGGTCGACACTCAAAGACTACAGTCTGAAATTCAGGTGCTTGAGGAGTCCCTTCACTCACTGTATACAAAATATGTAAGCTCTAAGAAGCAAATAAATGAACATATTCTTGCCACAAATGAGCTAGTGAATTTGTGCAACTCAAATGTAGACTCAATAGAGACAGTGCCACTTAGCATTGCTCAATGTCCCAACATAAATGAACTAGAATCAAATCATAGTTCTCTCTGTCTGGAAGTACTGGACGTCCCATGCCAGTCTGGTAGTACCAGTGAGTGTATATCTAATTTAGTACAAGGTTCATCTGTTACACAGACTGATTGTAAACCGGAAAATAAAGTCTGTCATTTTCCCATTATGTTTTCTGACAGTTTTGGAAAAGGATTAGGAACTTTATTAAATAACAACCTGAGTCATTTTGTTATGAACTATTGTATGTCTGGGAGTACCTATACAGAAATAATGGCATCAGTAACTAGGAAAGTATATAATCCAAATTCCATTATTGCTGTATTTGTAGGAAATAGCTTTAATGTTCAAAATGATAATATTACTGAGAGTGTTACTGAATTGCTGAAAATTAACTGCAAGAAAATTATATTGTGTGCTTTTCCTTATTTTGAGCACCTCTCAAATAGACAAAATAATAGGATACATATGTTAAATGACTATATGCATTTTTTAGTTAATCACAATTGTGACAAGCTTGAATTTTTTGACACCAACAATATTGTTGAACATTTAAAATCGACTAGAGGTACAGTGTATCTGCCCATTAGTTTTAGACGTCAGATAGCTCGGCTATTAGCTTTTAATTTTAACTCAGACATAAGTAGTATGTCGAAGTATTGTATACCCACTATAGTTAGTAATTATACTAATGTTAAGGTGGTAAGTTCTAGTAATAATTGTTTAAACTAGTCAATAAGACAACAGAAGGTACCAGTCACAAAATAGTTAATTTAATCAACCACAAGGTATCTTCTAGCACTTATTTACCAACTTGTAAAAAAGGATTTAGGCAGCATTCCTTGAAATTATTTCATCAAAATATTCAAGGATTCTCTTCCAAACAATTAGAAATTGAACTATTTTTAGAAAAAACAATGTTTGATTTTCAATTAAATGAAAAACAATTTAAAACATGCATTAAGCGCACACTATGTAGTCAAGCATACTATAAATTAGAGGATTATATTACAGATAAAAATGCTTGGTTGGGTGCTGGTCCTGCTCCACAGCCACCTAGTCTCACAAATTAGGAATGTTTGGAAGAGAAATATGCTAAATTGACATAAATAACTTATACTGTTATACATATTTTTAGATTTCAGTTTAAACCTTTTGTTTTATATAATTTAAAAGCATTATTTCCAAAATTAGAAATTTTAATCATTGGAAGGTAGAAAATATATGTTATCCCCTTAATTGTTGCCATTAATATTCAAGATCGTTACTATTGTTATTTTTATAGGTAATTAAATGTCACCCATTTATATTTATTTACTGTACAAAACTTTGGTTTGTGTAATTTAAATGCATATTTGAATTTTTGTAAATGTGATTACGATGCAGTGATTTCGATAGTTTTCTACTGACACAAATAGACATGGCGGTTAGGAGCATTGTCATGCTCGCTCAAAAAGTCTCGCTGATGGTGGCGAGTGCGTTGGATCATTCGGTTCCCTCCAAAATGGTTGAGCTAAATGGTGCTGATGCCCGCGTCATGCTCGTGAACGGGCGCTGTCAGTTGAGATGGGTCATCTCTTAACTGCCATGACTTTTTATTTTATTTTAATTTTGTATTTGTTTATTTTGTTACATACTTACATTGTTTTCACATGTAGAAGCAACAAAAAGAAAATGTAACCAAGATTTTGTAAAACATGATTTTTTTTAAAAGAGTGTCCGTGGAGTTTCTTGCCTGTTCTTCTCCATAGAGATCTACGTTTTGGAACAGGCAATTAGCGTCACTTTTCTGACTAACCGACCGACTCTTTTGACAATTCATAAGTACCTGTAAATGGTCTAAGTGAAATAAATGCTTTGAATTTTGAATTTTGAATTTGTAAACACTTTACACTGTAGCTGTCTATTATCCCATAATAAATAAAATAAAAACAAAATTAAACGTCATCTTCCTAACGTTTTCCCAAATGTTGGGGTTGGCTTCCAGTCTAACTGGTTCCAGCTGAGTAACAATATTTACTTGGAGTGAGTGTTTATTAGACCTCGATAACTATTACTTGAAAACACGATACCCATTGGTCAGACTAATTAATTATTAAACTTTCAGACTTCTGACCGTCGACGACAGTTAAGTTTTATGAATGACAATGGCGTTGCATGGTTTCCGTGTACCATAAAAAGTCGGTGATTGTTTTATATAAACTTAGAAAATATAAATATGGACTGAAAAATCAATTACTTTGCCCGGTTTCGAATCCGCAACTTTATGCATGGGAGGAGGGCGCCATTACACCTATTATAAATCACATAAAAATATACCAAAACAATTTTCCCATGTCCATACTCCCAAACATGATCACTAAAACCACTGATTTTGCAAAATCCGCCTCATTCCTGGCATCACTCTAGCAAAAGAAATCTCGTTATCAATAAATTGCTTTATCGACCGAGTTATGGACCTCTTTGGGGCCGCATATGTTTGATACCGGACCTCGTCTGGTTTCGAAAATTTACGTGCATGTATGTAAATCGATATGAGGTCGCAAACAACGGGTTGATTTTGTACAGACGCGCACAATCTACTTCTAACTACAAAAACAAAAACAAAATTGCTTTCACAAAATACAACTTGACGAACTAACTCCGATTTTGTTGTTTAATTTTATTATTTTCGGGGACAAACTCAATCCAATTAGGGAATCCTAATTACGAGAAAGATGTTAGTTTAACGTAATTAATAACAATTCCATCTTGATTAATGTCCAAGTTCTTTGGAGCCTATTATCGGAATTGGCGTCTGCCGACATTTTCTATTTTTGTTATTTTTTTGTTGTCTGTAAATGAGAGACAACATCTGCTTTTGTTTTTAGACAAGAAAAAAAAAAACAAAAAACAGATGATGATCTGGAGTTGATTGTTTGCTTTTTAGTAATAAAATATAGCTGTAGATTTTAGCAACTTCGAAATGTATTGTGTAGAAAATAGTTGTTACTAGGAGCTTGCTTAGGGTTAGTTTAGGTGTTAGTTATTCCCCCTTAGAAGTAAAATTTACAAACATCTTTTCTTATAAAACGTGACTGTTACAAGGGGTCAAATCACTCAATCGTCTACCGAATATAGGAAACAGCAGTCAGAGCCATTTATAGTCTTTATATCACACTCTAAATGGAACTGTGGAGATTGGAGGAAAATGATGAAAACCTCATGTATGTTAGAAAAAATTCTACATCTTCGTAAAAAGTTGTAGAAGTGAGTTAATACTTCTAACATTGTGATAAATATAAGAACATTGAGTGTACTTAATACATTATTATATTCACACAAAGTCTTTTATTTCAAATCAAAATACGAAATAGGATAAAATAGTAAATAAAATGAAGCACTTTTGACTTCAACCGTACCTGTACGTAAGAACGCCCAGGTAAATTTCTGCGTTCACTCTCAACCTGAATGTTTTGTTCCGTCCCTTAGGGTGGGCTAAATTACCGGGCCCTTTAGTCTTGGCAGGCAATACATAAATATAAAACAATAGGGCTTTCTCCATTAAACTTCATGCGAAACCAAAATTTATTTGGGAAAACTTTTTGATTGGATAATACCACCGGTTTTGTTTATCGGCCTATGCCCCAACCGTGGGATGGACAGCTGAAATTGTGGCCTTGGATTTGACAGTGAAATAGGTATCAATTTAGACTTAAACGTGGGTCAGATTATTATCCTAGCTGGGCTGAGTTGTTCGGGAAGGATTTTAGTAAAGTTACCAATTCAATTACAACGGATGTAAAATTATTTCAATCAAAGTTACTTTACCACGTTTCTGAACGGAAAGATTGAATTATAATTTAATTTTATTAGGAATTATGGAATCACACGCTTGTTTAGAACAAAAGTTTTTAAAAGGATTATGGAGTTTCTAAACCCCAATTTGCCGTCAAAAATATGGCAAGTTCATCCATCTTATTTATACATCTATACTTATTTATAAACCCGAAGAGTTAATTTGTATGTTTGTTTGGTTGAAAGTACAAATCTTAGGAACTACTGATACTGGTCCGGATTTAAAAAATATGTTTGTTTTGGATAGCCATTTATCGACGAAGGTTATGGGCTTGATATAACATCAAGCTACTTTGGTTTCTGCTACTAGAGTGGAACAGTAACCAAAAACGCGGGTGTAGCCACGGGAGTTGTATGTATGCTTAATTTTATAATTACAAAATAAATAAATATATATTTTTTTTTGTTTTTAATGCGGTCATAACCTTTCGTTTGTCTAGGACGTGAATCCACGCGAGACACAATGCTTTTCTTATTGTGTCCGTAATTAGAGCATTTAATGCGTGAAGGCGTGGTAAATATACGAGTACATAACTATAGTAAAAAAAAAACGATTTTTTAAAGATTTGTTTCACCCGCGCAAAGCTGGTTGGTAGGTGGTAATCAAAGCACATAATTACTGAAGAAGTATGATATATCTATAGTAGTTTCTTTGTTAATAAAGAGACGGACTAAGAAACAAATTTAGAGAAGAATAAAAAAAAAGTGAGCCGTCACGGGACGCCTGGCAGATGTGAAACATCGACATTATTTTGTAAAAGTAATATGATTGAAAAGAAAAAGCGTGGCGCGCGTCGCCACGGCATGCGTCGCCACGCCAGAAATTTGTTTTACGTGCGGCTATAGATGTTTCACATCAAAAACGAGAAAAATAGGTAGATGAAGCCGCAAGAAAAACCTAGTTACAAATTAAATTCAAAAACAACAAGTCTTAAATATGTATAAGTCATACTTGAAGTGAAAAATTCCTACCAGTAAAAGGTCATGTCATTTGGGAGACGTTGCTATAGGCTTTACCTGGTCTAAAGCTCCTTTGGGCTTTACCTATTCCGAAGGCCATGAAGGCGGCGCTTTACTGGCAACAAGTATTCTTGAAATATAACAAGGCTTTAAGAAAATGTGATAAAACCACTGAAAAAGTGGGAAAAGATTTTCATGAAACGGAAATTTTGTTTTTTTTGTGGTTATCGTAAGTGTTTTGAAGGCTTTCATTTTAGGGTTATGTTTGAAGGTATTATCAAGGATTAAAAGCTAAGGATGTATGTAGGTCTTCAAAAACCTTTTTTAAAGAAAAATACATTGTTGAAAAGTAAATGAAATTGTATAGAACATTAGGATTTTTTCAAAAAAGTCAAAACGTTTATTTACATTACACCATGGGGGCACTTTGGAACGTCAATTACATTAAAAATATATTATATATTTTGATTCTAGTCGATTATCTTATGTAAAGTTTACGCGTAATAAGTAGGTAGTATTTAATTTAAGATTTAAAATTTTATTTTTCTATATTACAACCGCATTAAGATAGGGATAAGTGAATGGAGAGAGGGGAGGCCTTTGCCTTGCAGCAGGACACAGACGGTTATTAATAATACAATATTAATAGCCCCATCATAAAATAATAATAGAAACAAAAAACACACAAAAGAACAACAATAAAGAATAATGAAAAAGTTATTTCTGTTGAAAGAATATTCCATCTCCCTAGCCTTTTTTTAGATACCAGTGTTTTACGTGAAGCGACTGCCTATCAGATCTGCACAACCCAGTAACTGGGCGACACGATATCTCTTGGTTAGACTGGTCAGAGTTTCTGGCTAACCAGGAACGACTGTCAAAGTTCGACGGATGACAATCGGGACCAAAGGCTTTACGTGCATTCCGAGGCACGGGATGTCAGTGATGTCTAAGATAAACTTTAGAAAGTACATAATATGAATTGAAAAAGTCACATTGGATTCGAACCCACAACCTCTTACACGAGAGGCGGGCGCCTTATCCACTGGGCCATCACGACACTGTTCTGTTCTATTGAAAGAATATTCTAGATCAAAAATCTAATTAGCTTTTTCAATCTTTCCAGCACTACGTCAGTAGACCTAAACCAATTTAACAACAAATAATAATAAAAGTGCTAAGGAGTACCTAGGCATTACAGTAAGTGAGTGGATTTCCTTTAGATTCCGGTTTAAAGTTGAAATCGCTGGGCAAATAGTTGCATTTATTTTATAAAATTATTAGCCTTTTAAATGCCTTTGCTCGACTTTGACTGAGTGACGAAGTAAATGGAATAGTAAGTCTTCGTTCCCTTAATTTGGCCTTTGGCCAACGAGCAACTAGCTTCAATTTTCTGACAGACTGACACCTTGACGATTCGAAGGTACCTGTAAATGGTTTATTTGAATAAAATAGTTTTGACTTTGACTTTGTTTTTACAAAGAGAGTAATATTTTTCATTGACTATTTATATTGTACTAGCTTCTGCCCGCGACTTCGTCCGCGTGGATTTTTCCTGAATTTTCTTTGCTATAAACCTCACAAAGCTCGAGACCTTTCCAATGAATGCAAAACCGTGGAAATCGGTTCGTGCGTTCTGGAGTTATAGCGTCAAGAAGGAAAACCCGACTTATTTTTATATAGTAGATGTTATTAGCGGGATCGGGAATGGGCGGTATGGATGCGATCATTCTGGCTGTCAGGCTCATATTATGAGCTTTTCGGATTGTACAAAAAGATCATTAAGATATGAAGAGGTCTGTGCTTTGCAAGAAGACTGTTATAGGCTTACTTACTTTGTCAATAGGACATTCACTATTATTCTTTAACTGGGTTGAAAAAGAACACGGAGATGTCACAGTATTTCTGTGACACATAAAGTTGTCTTGTTTTTTACAAGAAATTTAGTACATATGGTAATTTAGATACATGACATGAAAGAAAGCAGAATATAATATAAACAAGTGAGCCTTACTGCGACAAATAAATCAAAGTGAAATATTTTTTTGTCAAGCAAAGTTTAGTCGAATTATGAATACGGCAGTCAAGTCACCTGTTACTGACAAGTTTCCTGTCTACTTCTTTGTTGTTAAATGTGAGAAAAATTGTTCAGGGACAGTCAAGTGCACCCGTTATGCTGCGCTATTTAAGAAATATAACCCTTCTTGTGTTTCTGGAAAAAAATCTTTTTGTGCTTCACTACTTATCGGGATTTAAGGCGCACATACCTTTTATTTGTTTTTGGCGTGACGTTTCGGCAGGGTTACACCTGCAATGGTCACAAGCAGACTGTCCGGCGACACAACTCCGTCCCCCGATAAATAAAAATCCCGATAAGTAGTGAAGTATAAATATGCAACGCGAAAGTTTAAAGTATAATCTTTTTGTAGTTATGTTTCAGAACTAAAAAAAATTGCAATCTCGGCAATCAACGATGTCACTTACAAAATACACCCGAATACTCATATCTCACTTAAACACCGGTATCCAGCTAAATCCGGTTAGGCTGGCAGCCGACCCCAATACGGTTGGGAAAAGGCTAAGGAGATGATGATGACTCATATCTCACTTAATTTTTAGACGCTCTAAAATCTGTTGCTGTCTTTGTCGCTCTAAAGAGTAATAGTAAGAAAGGCAACAGATTTCAGTCAACGCATCAATGTCACTTCGATCGAGCGACTTTAAAATCGGTCTCGTTCTATATCGATTGACGGATGTGAATACGAAAACGACTTAGTCGCTACAATATCGCTACGGTTTTGATTACGTGAATTTACTGAGCGTCTAAAATTAAGTGACGTTTGAATATTCGGGGTTAGACTGCTTATAGAACTGCAAATTGATTTTTAGTCCCTTAAATGCATAATTATATAGACTCATTCGCCTGATAACAAATGAAGCGAAAAAGCGCGAGAAAGTGAGCGAAGCGAGAAAAATGCTGTAAATAGAACACAAGTTAAGATTAAAAACTAAAAAAAACCCGCTCTCGAAGTTATTGAAAGCGCAACTGTAACTAACAAAAGTTAATAACTTTAAAACAGGTAAACCTATTTTGATGATACATAATATCTTAAAACCATCGCTAGATAACTTATATTCAAATATAAAAGCCGTATTCAAATCTGTTTATCCGTTTAAGAGCTACGGTGCCACAAATAGACATACAGACTGATACAGTATTACACTCCTTTTTGTGTCGGGGGTAAAAAACAATTAAATGAAAAGGGTAACATTGTCGAAAATTTTCAGATAATTAGACAGAAAGAAGCACAGACTGATATTGATGTAAAATAAGATAAGATCTATACAGACCAATTATTGTACTAGGTGAATTTTAGCTGTTTCATTAATTACGGTCGGAGGGCATTGAACTTTTGTTAGGAAAAGCTGATATTTTTTTCGCGATTTTAGAGTTGGTTCCATAATAAAAGTTGTTTGTTTTCATGGGTAGAATCATCTCCTAGCGGGTGGTGCAGGACCAAAAATTCACCTTGTATAATTTTGGGAAAAATACGCTTTTTACCAATTAAAAAGCTTTTTAAAAAAATGAAACTAACATTTTAAAACTCACAAAAATATCACTAACTACGAAAATAACGTTATATTTTCAGCTTTGTTGATTTTCAGTTTTTGAGATGAATTTTTATTCAAACTAGATCAAACTGACCGCTGTGTGTGATCGACTGTTTCGTGTCAATGACGTAAACTATCATTTGTATGCAAAATATCTGCCAAAACGTTTGAGTGGATTCTCTGTGGAAAATATACGTTTTGGAATAAATCATAGGGTTAAAAACGGTGTTGGGTCAACTATACTCCTTTTAACTTCTAAACTGACTATTAGCAACGATTTGTAGGTTTTGTAGGTTTTTTGCATTTAATTTTAGGTCCGAAAATCTGGCTAAACTATGAAACAATAAAGTGTAGTCTGATGCGGGATATTTATGAGTGGTGTCTACAAACATCTACAAATGTCTACGGATATCTGTGAATGTCTACGAACATCATCAAATGTCTACAAGCATCTACGGACGTGTATGGGCATCAACGAATGTCTACGAACGTTACAAATGTTTTCGAACATCTGGGAATGTTTCCGAACAACTGCGAATGTTCACGAACATCTCCAATGTTTCCGAACAACTGCGAATATTCACGAACATCTACTGATGTCAACGAACACCTGCGGATATCTACGAACATTTACGACCGCCTACGAACATCTTTGGATGTCTACGAACACCTATGAATGTCTACGACCCTTCAGGAATGTCTACAAACATCTACGAATGATCACGAACATCTGCGAATATTTACGAACATCTGCGAATATCTGCGAATATCTACGAACATCTACGAATGTCTGCGATATAAATCGCGCTGCACCCCGCACCGACGTTACTTCAGAAGCAACTGACTCAATTTGATCAGTGTAACTGCGTTCCAACTGTCGCCCAGTAACCGCGGCCCGTTCGCCATCCAAGTCACGGAATGAGGTAGGGTTGTAGTGACGGCGGGAAAAGGGAATATATGATTTTATACCTATTGTTTTATTTTACTTGGGAAACAGTGACTTATTAACGTAATTGAATTTACATTACAATTTAACAAATATATACTCTCTCTACTAACACCAATCTTCTCGAAAACTAAAATAAATAGTGGTTAAAATGTAACGGTACCAACGTATACATCATTAAAATATTTACCCATATCGCAAATGCATATACACCGTCTTTTTGTGCTTCACCGCAGTGATGTGATAATGTTAATCGAGATTGTATTTCAATTTGTGTAACGGTAACTAGTTTACTAGCTTGTCTGTGATTCTACTAACTATATCGCCTTTAGCTTATAACGGCAGTTTGACAATTTATTATTCTATAGTAAAAGTGTCAGTTAATCAATTATTTACGTACCCTTTTTTTCATTAGATAGCGAACAAGCTCACTTGATGTTGAGCGGTCACCGCCGTTTAAAAACACCTTGAATAAAAAGAGGTCTCGCAGATACTTTGCCATGGTGATTAATATCTCACGTGCCTATAATTACACCAGCAACTATGGTATCGTGGTATTTACTTCCTAGAACAAACTCTTTCACAAAAACCTTAAACATTACTTCGAAAATTTTATTAATCGCGACAACTGACACCACACATTTATGAAGACCGCGGACAGAGTTCACTAAGAGGTGTTTGTATTGAAATTGATTTATGTAAATTTTGTGGAGAAGACGTCTGCCCGCTCGCTCGACGTGGGGATCGTTAAAACGAACAGATTTAGTTTTAAGTTTCACGTAAAATATTGTTGTGAAAAAGTATTACTTTAAAGTTTTTCAAGCTTGGGTAGTGTTGAAGTATGTTTGTTGTTATTGTTCGTAGGGTTATTCAGTTAGGCGAAAATATATTATTATGTATAAAGGACTAACTATCGGACTGATTGACGTATCAACGCACAGCCTTAACTACAGAATACATGAAAAATAGCAAATGGGTCTTTATAGACTATTTTACACCAAGAAAGGATTACTGAAAATTCAATCCTTAGCCGGTTAAAATAAAGGGACGAAAGTTTATATCAATGTTTGTCAAAGTGCATCATAACAGCAAACAAAATATTAATTAATACGATCATCGGGGTTGCGGAATGTTTATAATAGTTACCGTGACCCTGGAACATAAAGGGCAATCGAAGGAACATGAGTGGGTTTTAGTCAGTAAGAGTCTGACACGCCCTCCCGTCGCACCCAGGACGGGAGCAGTCATTGGATGATTTCCCACTCACCAAAAAAAAAAAAAATTAATACGTTCATACGGTAATCAACTGTTTGGTATAAAAGAAACCAGCATGGAAATTTTCACTGCCCTAGCATCAGTCAATTACCCTTTTATACGTATAGAAGACTGACAGCTGAAAAATATTGATATTTCAGCAAGCTCATATACTTGTCCCATCAGGGAAAAAATCATCATATAAAATTTACCTAACAACACCCAAATGCTAGTCATAAGGATAACATAAAAAATAATAAAGAGAAGGCATATTTTTCTCGCCATGACGCTTACACGGCCAAGATATGACGTGAAACGTGTCAGTAAACATCTCCTGAGGGTTTCAGTACATTATAATCATGAGTCAGCATTTGATGGGAATCCACTAGGATTAGTACCTACTCTTGTATGTTGAAATGTGTGATAGTCTGACGTCACAGAATTGTTAGCGTAAGATGAATATGTGACATTTTTCGAAGAATAGTGCCTTGAGAGTAGTTGAGAGGGATAAACTGTCTGCTTTGGGAAAATTAAGTAGTCTTTTGAAAAATACAAATGAATGTGGTTGTGTAATTACTTGTTGCATGTGACAGTAGTTATAAAGTTTAGAGCTACAATTATTTACGTTTGTATTACAGTTAATCCGTTTATTATGTTATCAGAATGTATTTTGTACACAGCTTCAGCTTAAAGTTTTTGTTCTTAAATAAGTATTCTTCATGGATTTGTGGTCTTTGATTGAAACCAGTGATTTTGTATAAGTAAGTTAATAATACAAAGTATGTTTAGATTTATTTTGCTTATACGTATGTTTGTTCCGGCTTATTTCCTTAAAATCTAGTTCATGCGTGTCTTGTTTCAGGATTCAAGTTAGATTCTACTC
Organism: Athetis lepigone; assembly: GCA_033675125.1. Taxonomy (NCBI): domain Eukaryota; kingdom Metazoa; phylum Arthropoda; class Insecta; order Lepidoptera; family Noctuidae; genus Athetis; species Athetis lepigone. The sequence continues at coordinate 4,405,727 of CM066217.1, forward strand.
AATGATCATACGCAAAGTTTCCAAAGTTAATTTACTGAGAAATAAATAGCCTAATATAAAAATCCATTAAGAACCAAACATTTTTGGGGTTCGAAGAAAGTCTCCAAAAATTCCCTTTGAAGAAACTTATTATTGCTAAATTGATGGAATATTGGTTATGTACACACCTTTCTCGCAAAAAATTACGGGAACCACTTTGATCTCGTATTTTGGCAATTTTGTATTCTAGTGACGGAGCTTATAATCAAAATTTATACGATCATACCTTGATTGAGGTTTGTTTTGACAGAGACCTCTCATAGACTACGAACCAGTCTGATCCAAATCTTATGAATTTTACAACAGATACAAACTTTGTACGATTATATATATTGAATTTTGTGATGGAGGACACATAATTTGATTTAGGAAATGATGAAAAATATCTCAGAGATAAGAAAATTATTTTTGATGTCATACTTTCAAGATGGCTCTCGGCTAATGGTGAATTAATGAAGCTGAAAGCTACACATTACTGTTTAACATTTTCTTTACTTTAGTAGGTATCATCTGCATCTAATAACATATCTAATTATTTTGTCATTAGACGTAATGGTTCTGGAGTTAAGGCGCCCACATCTCATACAAGAATTGAGGTCTCGATGCCTGGGCAGTGTGACTTTATGCACTTTCACAGTTTATCTTGGATAATGCTTATAACACAGTGAGTTAAGGAAAAATGGCGGAAGAAACTTTAGTAAGGGCATAAATATGAGTCTAGTTTATACCATTGAGCAAGCATAATGATGGCGATAATAAAAAGGAATAAGCATAAGTATAATTATACCAGGGCTGCTTCAATATTACAAGACTTTTATATAATTAAATAGAAATGAATGATGACAACCATTTCTAGAAAGAAATAGTATCTAGTTTAAAAATAATTTCACTGACACGATCAAGACCTCACCAACAACCAAAAATCCTCAATCCCAATCACACACAGTTTTCCATACGTAGGAATTAATAAACAAAAATTTTTTTCCATACATAAAAATTAATAAATAAAAAATTACGCGCGAACAACGAAAAATTCCAATTCACTCCATCACGTCACGTCCAACCCTTGGAGACTTCACGACGTTCACCGGTCGATTAAACGCTTGAATTAGTGCTAGGGGACCCGCAGCTGGGACCCTATCATATTTCAATATAGAACCCCACGAGTAATGAGACATTACGGTGATTACGACAAGCTTGATGTACATTGCCCCCTGAGTGCTAGCGTTCGTGACGGGAATGCTAAAGCAGCGTTCGTGTGATATGCTTTATGATTTCTTGAGTTTATGTTGAAGAAAATTGGAGCGGTTATTTTTTGGAAATCTTTTTTGGGGATTAAATGTGGATTTTTGGGGTAGGATTTTTGTGGGATTCGTTTATTGTAGTAATTTATTGTGTATTTATTTATTTAAATCATGGCTAAGCTAAAGTCATTGTTTAGTAACGTCTATTTATCTTTCCACTAATGAAAATTTTGACTGTCTACTGTCATGCGATGATACAAACCATAGATAGATAGTTGAATTTAGAAACATGGTTATTTTGGCATACTTCTGCCCGAAGTTTTTTTAATTGCGGAAAATAAGCTGTCTTTAAACTTCTGTGTATTCATATAAATTTTATTTTAAGAAATGATTTATTTATTTATTTATTTATTTTAAGGTTAGTCTACAATTGTTTACACATATCATTTCAAGCATCAATTGATATAATCGCATTTACACGTGTAACAATCACTTACGGACTAACACCGCATGCACACAAAACAGGTTCAACATGCAAGAAGCTTAAATATAGTTAAAATTAGTTTTATCTTGAGACAAAGAATCTTCAAAAATGTATTGAGGCAATAAAATATAATATATTAAATTTAATTGTATACAATGAATTGAATTAATATGGTATATAAATACAGTGTTTAAATTAAAACGTGGATAAATTAAATTAACTAACATTAAATTTTATTGAATAAAATTTGAGTTAAAATGGATTAAAATTAGATTAAATAATTTGGTACAGCAATTTCCAAACAAATAAAACATAAACATATTGTAATTATAAAAATTTAAATTACGAAATTGGATTATTTATAATAACCTTAATAATTTTAATAATACTGTCGTGATTAATGTCAATCAAGTCACTGCAACTATTGAGGATTCTACATAATCTAGGTATGGGTGAGTTTGAGCCCAGTACAGATCTTCGTAGTGGTGGGCGTAGTGGAGTAATGACATTTCTAGGGTATCTAGATGGAGCATAGAAACTTACAAGACTTAGCAAACTAGGGCAATCAATCAGATTTTTTATAATTTTGAACAAGAATATTGCGTCTGTAACATCTCTGCGTGTGGGTAAGGTGTTCATTCTGAAATGACCCAGGCGGGTTCTATAAGATTAAAATTAATTATTAAGCTGCTTAGATTTCCCTTCGCAGAAGGCCAAGTGCCAAACAAAACGCTTCTGCACTCGTTCTAACCGCAACATATGAGTGGCGTAGTGAGGTCTCCATACTACGCTGCAGTATTCTAAGATGCTGCGCACGAGACTGTAGTACAGCATTATTTTGGTACTAGTTTTGCGGAAACCTCTGGTGTTACGAAGAAGGAAGCCCAGCATTTTCGTTGATTTTTTAATGACATATTCAAAGTGAGGAATAAAGCTGACTTTCTTATCGAAATAAACTCCTAAGTCCTTGATTGTTGCTAGTTCTTGTACTTTAGTTTGGTTTATGGTATATTCGGTATGTATGTAGTTATTTTTTCTTGTGAATTTTACGTGATAGCACTTGTCAGAATTCAGCTGCATGCTGTTATCATTACACCATTTTATTACTCTATTTAGGTCTATCTGAAGGAGCTCATTGTCTTCGGGGGATTCGATCGTTCGCGCAAACTTTAGATCATCGGCATACAAGAACGGTTCTGAATGACGGAAACATTGGGGAAGATCGTTTATGAATATATTAAATAAGACAGGAGCTAAATGCGAACCTTGAGGAGCGCCAGAGGTAATGATTTGTTTTGAAGATTTAAATCCATTTACGACGACGTAGAAATTACGTTCATTTAGATATGATTTAAACCATTCTAGTAAAGACCCTGATAGACCGTAAGCTGCAAGTTTGTAAATTAATATGGCATGCGACATTTTGTCAAACGCCTTGCTAAAGTCCGTATACAATACGTCTTCGTTCGTCTAAGCTGTTTATTTTTGTCTACTGCCTGAATTAGTGATTCGGTGAAGGTTGTTAGGTTCGTAGCTGTGGATCTCCCAGTAACAAAACCGTGCTGATGGTCACTTAGGTATAATTTAAAATGATGCTGAATGTGTGGACAAACAATGGATTCAAAAACCTTTGCGAAAGTGGAGAGTATTGAGATAGGCCTGTAGTTGGAAGTGACATCTTTTCTACCCGACTTGTGGACAGGAACTACCTTTGCTTTCTTCCATTCTGACGGAAAGGTCCCCGAGGTTAGCGACGTATTATAAATTGTTAGCAAGGGAGAAACTAGAGCTGTGGCACAGGAAGAGATGAATATCGGAGGGATGCCGTCCGGTCCTGGTCCTTTGTTTATATTCGTGGTTTTTAGCGTCTGCAATAAACAGTCGTTATCGATTAATGGGATAAAAGACTGGCTATTGCGATGTAGATCTTGAAGAAATGGTGTCTTGCAATTTACCTCTTTGTCGCTATCAATAGTGTATACGGACGAAAAGTAATTGGCAAATAGACAACATATTTCAGAACCATCACTTGTTACAATCTGTCCGTCAGTCATGGTCCGTGGGTAGGCACTCGAACCGCCACGTTTAGCTTTTATGTAGCTCCAGAAGAGTTTGGGATTACTTTTCATCCCTTGTTCTAGATTTTGTAGATATCCATTATATAAATTCATGGCTAACTTTTCACATCGCTTGGAAATTAATTTGAGTTCGATCTTATCTATCGGATTATTATATTTTTTAAATCGTATCCTTAGCTTGTTTTTTTCATTTAATGATTTGATTAGGGATTTATTAAACCATGGTGGACAATAAGATTTTTTATGTTTCTTCATAGGTACGAATCTTTTGATGGCTTCATTTAAGTGTGTATAAAATATTGACAACATGTCGTTTACGTTAGCACTGTTTTTAAAAAGCTCATCCCATTGTTGCTTATTAAGATAATTATTAATTTCTTTATAGTCTGCTTTATAGAAGTTAGGGATACTATTGGAGTTATTATATGGCAGGTTACAATTTTTAACTAAGATCAGACTTATTTCAAGAGCGGGGTGGAGCTTATCAATTACCGTAAGGGAAGAGTTGGATTCAGTTACGGAACAAGAGGTCATTGAGGATAGTACAAGGTCTAGAGTGCGCCCAGAACAATTTTTTATGTGATTATATTGTATCAGTTGACTGACATTGATGAAGTCCATTAGAATTTGGCTAGTTTTAGGTAGAGAGTCGTGTATAGTTAATGAATCCCAATTAATATTACCTAGGTTAAAGTCTCCGACGATACAAACAGGGATATTGGTTGAATCTATAACTCTGTTGCAGTGCTCGATAAAGTGTTCAAGGGTTGCTGGACTTACAGGTGGAGGAATATAAATCGCGCACAGGGCTATTTTATGAGACTTTTGAGAAGTTGTTAAATCAATAGTAACCCAGAGATCTTCGCACTTACTCTGCCAGTGTACAATACGTGATGAGTTTATCTGTTTATTAACGGCAATTAACACTCCACCGCCGTCCTTTTTACTTTGTAATGAAGTTGTCTCCCTATCTCTCCTGTACACTTCATATCGATCATCGAACAACTCATTGCTTAGTACGTTGCTGTTTAACCAAGTTTCCGTTAGTATTATTATATCATAATTAAGACAACACAAATTACAATAAAAAACATTAGTTTTCGTTCGTAAACCTCTGCAATTTTGGTAATAAATTGAGATATCCATGAATCTTATCAGAGTTACTCCTATTACATTAACTAAGTTATACTTAGAAGTAAAAGATACTTATTATACTATTTTACCTAGACTACTTTTGTTTTTGATTTGAATGTAATCAGCGCCATCATATTTTCTCACTAATATTCTGCCATTTCTCACCCACACGTACTTGTAACCCATCTCCTTGGCTTTGATCCTAGTAGCTGCGTGTAGGGCTCTGTTGGCTGGTGACAGATGTTCCGATACGTACACGGGAGATTTTGGTCCTGCATACCCAAGATGAGTACTATTTAGCTTTTCTTGTGGATTTGATTGATTATACTTTATAACTGCAGCCAGTAATTGATCTCGTAGTCTTGTCGATGCCAACTGAACTATTATTGAGCGAGGACGGGCGCTGGATGGATTGTTCTTTGCGATACGAGTGCAGTGTAGGATATCTTTATCATGTATATCGCACTTTACCACACGCGCTAGTTGTGTTATTATTAGAGGTTGCAAAAATTCGATAATTTTAATTTTCGAATATTCGAATATTTTTTCAGTGCTATTCGAATTTTATTCGAATATTCGAATATTTAAAAAAAATTAAAAAACAGAATATCAGCGTTTATTGCTTTAGGAACTATATTTTTATGCAGATAAGTAAACCTAGCTCAATAATTATTGATGTGAAACATCTATAGCCGCACGTAAAACAAATTTCTGGCGTGGCGAACGCGTCGCCACGCGCACGTCGTTTCTTTATAATCATATTACTTTTTGATATGCGCCTTGGCCTCACGTTTTGTGGTTTTCGGGGGCACTGATGCCGAAAATGAGGTCCATTTCAGAATCCAAGATGGCGGCTAACATTTTTCAAAATTTCGGTCATGGGTATCGTTTCCGTGGTTTTCGGGGACACTGATGCCGAAAATGAGGTCCATTTCAGAATCCAAGATGGCGGCTAACATTTTTCATAATTTCGAACATGGGTATCGTTTCCGTGGTTTTCGGGGACACTGACCCCGAAAATGAGGTCCATTTCAGAATCCAAGATGGCGGCTAACATTTTTCAAAATTTTAGGTCATGGGTATCGTTTCCGGGGTTTCGATGTGTGGATGTCGATGTTTCACATCTGCCAGGCGTCCCGTGACGGCTCACCTTTTTTTTTACTTATTCAACAAAATTTTAAAACAATTAAACATGAAAATGTTAATCAAAACAATTATATTTTTCATAAATAAATTTAAAAATCTCTCTCTCGGTTATAATAAAAACAAAATAAATGTCTTTCTCTCTTGTTAATAATAAAACAAAAAGTATCACATACATACGTAATTGTTTAGTAAAAATGTTACAGTATTATTTTCATAATATGCAATATTACACTGAAAAATCAGATTCATCAATCACTTATAATTCGGAAATAAATCAGATTTACCAATTATAACATTTAAAAAAAAAATTATCTCTCCTGTTAATAATAAGAACAAAATAAACATCTCTCTCTCGCTCGTTAATAATAAAAAGAAAAACTATCACATGTCACTAAAAATCAAATTCGTCAATATTAATTCGGTAAAAAACAGATTTACATTATTATAAAATTCTTAAATAAATTTTAAAGTCGTTGTCTCTCCTTACTCGTAATAAAAACAAAATAAAAGTATCTAAAATCACTTCAAAAAAGACAATGCACCACTTTACACATAAATAACAACGTGTCCTGTAAGTGACAAAATGGCGTCGAGTCAAGCAGTGTTGCCAACAACAATTTTCAAGTTCTGTCAACATAGACTTTAATTTGATATTTATTTTTGGTAATATTCGAATATTCGAATAAATATTTATTTACTATTCGAATATAAATTTGGAAAGAGTATTCGAATAATTCGAATATTCGAATATTCGATTGCAACCTCTAGTTATTATATTATATACGTTTTCATTCTTGTTGTCAGGTACACATTGCACTTCTAAGTTGTTTGATCGGGATTGTTGCTCCATGTTCAGAAGTCTCTCGTTTAAATCAGCAACTGTGGCCTTGAGTTCTATATTTTCTGATTCCAATTTTCTTACACTCTCCTTTGAAGACTGCTGTTCCTTCTTTATGTCTTCAAATTGTGTATTGATAAAGGACATAGAATCTTGAATTCCTTGCATTTCCTTCTTTAATGGTTCTAGCTCTTGGTTGATCGTGTTGATGATCGTTTTATTAATTTTCACTAACATCTCGCTAAATTCTTCTTTAATTATTCCTTTAATAATTGAGCGAATGTCATCTTTTTCTTTAGACGATGGGGGTGGTGAGGGAGAACCAACAGCTTGTCTTTTGGGGCCTCTGCTCGTTGTAACGTTGCGAATTGGAGTCGAGTCGTTTTTGCATACTTTCTGGCCTTGACTCATACATATCCAACATTTCCAAGTACTCACATTTATCGGGGGTTCTTTGACGGAAATACAGGTGTAGTGGTAAGATTTTCCGCAGGTTGAGCACTTTAAATATTTTTCCTCCGAGTCCACATTTTCATTTGTGCAACAACCCCAAACTATAGTTTCGCAAGCCATTATTCCGAATTATAGTTGCGAGCAAGAACACAAAACAAAAAAAAAATATTGTTGTCTTCCCAGAGGCGATGGGATGAAGGCACAAAACTGCGCAGTTTGAGTCGCTTACTCTTTGGTGCCTGCCGTCGCATACGTCACCGCGCGTGGTTGCACGCGGTAATAAGACTTATGCGCGCTACCGAACCGTGAGAGTACTGTGCACTGCGCGAGGAGTGTATTGTCACTTGTATACCCACTGATCAGTTGTCATATAAAAAATTTTGAACGTATCACTTGAATAACTTGAGTTTATGCACTTAGTCACGTTAAATTCTTTATTAAATCAACTTCACAATTGTTTTATAGTCACTGTGCTAGAATATATTGTAAATGTTATTCGATTAGAGCGGATTTGACAATATTTAAAAACAGAGCAAATAAACACAGACGTTGACCGTACTAATGCCGGGGCAAAGAGATACAACATCACTCTTAAGAAACCTATTATGCTCCAAGATAAATACCAACATTAAACACTGTCTCATTTAAAGACAATCAAACTTCTCACAAAAAATATTCAAACCATTGAACAGCTACAACTAGTTAATAGAATCCATCTTTATACCCACCGCGCTGTGTATTCGTAACAATTCGAAATATCAGTCAATCAGCCCTATCCCTAACGACAATAAATCATTCCAAAAAATCATCAATCCATTGAATGTCAACAACTAGTAATGGAATTCATCTACGTGCCTAGCACGCGTTGTATTCGCAACAACTCGAAATACCAGCCAATCAGATCCGTCCCAGGTGTCCCCAAGACGGACATAACGGCTAATGCACCTATTTAAGTTATTGAAAACTCAATATCTTTACGACAGTAACAAATGGCTCACGGCAGTGGTGATCAGTCTTTTGTATTGTTTAATGGAATTGCCAAAGTCCTTTAAGCCTTCTGTATATTGAATGCGGGGCTTGAACGATGCGGAAATATATTTGTACGTACTTAGGACGCAAAGTTTAAGTATTTGTGTACATTTTCAGTTAAGAACGTAGAGATATTTTTTTCAGTTCAGACGTTGTGTGAGTATAACTTTTAACAGAATGAAGACGGATTACCACGAGCCAATTTTCACCAAGCAAGACGCTCACCAATCCGCATAGCAAGCCCATTTGCATAGATGAGTAAAATTACTTGCCGGTCGGTTATTTTCATGGCTTTTATAGCATTCCAGAAATTGTATCGACGGGTTCGTGTCACAGAGCACGCGAGCAGAGATTTTTCTAGGAAATCAGTACACCCGCGCGAACAAAATTGTCCTGGCGGCGCGGCGCTACGAGAGGCGGGAGACCGTCGCGGGCATTTGCGATGGAGCACGGCGCGGGCGCTCGCGACGGACACCCGCGATGGACGCCCGCTGAACGCAACGCACGGCCTTGCCTAAATTGAATAATACGGCCAAACGAATTCCTGTTTATATTAGTCGGTGACCAAATACGGTCTAACCGACTAATGTAAATGCGCCATAAGGTCAGAAAGCAAGTTGCTATGCTCCGTTTTAACTATAGCTTTAACTATAGTACAATCTTTACTCGAATAAATATGTACCTACTGTAAGAAACTTCCGAACTCCGCATAATCTTATTTTATTGTTAGTTCAAGGATCAATTGTTTGATTTAGATATTTAGAGGGCCCGTTATTAAATTTCGATAGGTTACCTGGGCCTAGCGTTGTTTGTTAGGTCAACAAGGCTAGAGAACCGTTTGAGTAGCTTGTTAAATTTGTAAGATTTATTGACCATTCTAATATTATGAATGTCAAAAACAGCTAAGATCTCGTACAGAAGCATTATTAAGCATTATTATTATTATCTTGTTATCTTGAATTTTAGACTAGCTAGGTTACTCCCGCATTATGGCTCTCAACTTTGGTTAATTTTTGTGGGTCACAGCGTGATATCATGTAGCCTATATGTTACTCTAACACAAAAGTTATAATCTTGTAAAGTTTAAAAAAAAATTTTAAACTTTACAAGATTATACCGTTTCGTAGTTTCACAAACTTTTTTAATTATTTATAGTATTAATTAATTTCGAAATCTCGCCTATCTAATTATTTACCGCCAGAATTTATGCAGACAAAATCGTTGGAAAAAACTAGTTAGTATTCTTTATTTATTTTTATATGTGATTATCAATGCTAAAACAGTGCTCTCTGTAACAAAAGTTCTTTGGCCTGCAGTGGAACAATAATATTTCTGTATTATTATTAGTCTGTAAAGCAAAGCAGGAACCGGTAAGGTTCCTGAGGATACAGATAAAGTCCTGGACAAAACATAGTTTCCAGTAATCTTAAATTATGCATGGTGATCAATGTTCAAGCCTTCTCTGTACGAGAAGACACGTTTGCCGGTTTAATTGACTAAAATCCGGCAACCCAATACAATAAAAGCTGTTCAAACATTTTAACTAATGAAAAATAAAATTATCGATTTCATTTCAGGAACACACACGCCAAAGTTCTGATTAAAACTCTTTCCAATAAATGGCAAGCTGGACATTTTCCAACGTCAGCTGATTAAAAACCGCCCGAGTTGAAAAACCAAATAGGTTGAAAAACCAACCGAGTTGGATGGGTAACTTTTGTCTGGCACTAATCTTTGAAATGGGGCACTCTCATCAATAACTTAATATGGGGAGGTTGAAATTAAGCATTTTGATTCCGGGAATCTGGTTGGAACAGGCGTGTTTATTTTAAATATGTGACTGAAGGAATTGGCTGTTAATTTTTACTGTGATTTCATTTTAAGTCTGTGCTTGATATAAAGAGGTAAAGTAAGTATTTTGTGCAAGTGTTAATATTTGGACGACTATTATTACAAACAGATTATTTAGATTAATTAATATTTTTCAGATTAATTATAATTAGCATTTATGGTATAAATGATTAGGTATTTATTGCAAGAGGCTTCGTTCAGAATGGAAATTCCATCTTTTATTTTATCCAAATATCCTTATCTAGTGCTCACTAGTATAACAAATTTTTATGACCCTAATCCTAGTGACTTAGGCTGTACTGCTTATAAGTTAATATTTTTTTTTTAGTCAGTCTTCTAGATAATTAAATGACGCTGACAAAGTTGAGGACTGAAAGAAAGTTGTATTTTTTCATTACTGCGTAATCAAAAGCAAGTAAGTTGTAATTTTAATTAGTCTCTGAGCACCAAGCACAATTAAGCAAAAACACACAACAAAGTGAACTACCAAAGCTCCTTATTTATGTCGTTGTAATCTATTCTCCAACCCAGCGAACGACAAGAGAATACTTAAAAAACCTTGGTATCTCAAACAACACTAAATCACTCACGCAAACCCTTAAAAACACGAATGAAATCTTGTCAGTTAACTTCGTTATACCTGAAGCTGAAAGAAAAAAAGGGTTGTAATTTTTCAACCGAGGTTTTTTACTTTATCAAACATCGCTTGGGCGCTTACCACGGTCGATAAGGTCGGGCACCCACTGTATTATCTTGCGTCCTTCGCACGGCTCACTCTAATGCTCTTTATGTTTTTATTCCATTACTTTAGGCCACACCGCGAGTGTGCCCGCAGGTTTACGTTCCCTTCGGCTGTCGTTAAGGTAACTTATTGCTAAAGGTAATGCCTTTTACCAACGTTGCTTATTTTAACACGCGAATGTATTTTCTGTAGAACAATGGCAAGTCAATGCTGACGATACGGTTCCGTTGAGTATGCTCTTGGGTTTTTATTTTTTGCTAATGTCGGTATTTTCAAGGTTGTTGGTTGTTTTGTAAGAATATGTACATAATGTAAATATTATTAGGGTTACATGTCTTTGATTATTATATGAATAAACTATCGTTTATAATGCGCACCGCAAAGGAATGATATTCCCTGCTTGTGTTTCCAAATTCATATAACCCGTAAGTATTCAAAAAAACGGGTGCATAGGCATCTATTGGGTAAGCTCGCTCCATCGTAGGCACCGTCTATGCCCTTGGGCTAGTCTGGGACCAAGAGCAAGCCCATAAGAATAAAAAAAAAACTAAAATGCTATGTAGTGAATTGGTACAAGTAAACAATGAATATCCAAACAACCATAATAAAAATCAATAAAAAATAACGTGTAGGTAAGAAAACCAACTAGCGATGGAGTGTTCATAGTTCTTAGCCGATGACCGTAGAGCTAGATAATTTTTGGAGTTGGGAAAAATGTAGAGAAGCTTATATCTGTCGCAGTCTAGTGCGTTCATTGTATGACGACATTTAATTGAATGGCTAGGACGAACGTTGATAAAACAAGCATCACTCATCGTCCAACTAGACAGCTGATTGTAACATAGCCCTTTGAACAGAGCGGACGTAAAATCAGTCAGGTGATTGTAATTTAGTTCATTTTTTCCCCACTGCGGCGTTAGTAGTCACCAAAACATATCTCGCGCAAATAGCACTGTCTTGATATTTGTTTTACTAAATTCACTTTAAAATGTCTTATTCGTTATAAAATACTGTGGCAGCATGTATTTACCTATTAATACGCCGCCGTTGGGTACTTAGAAAGTTTTTATTTTTAAATTAATTCATAATCAGGTGTGTCATGTCATGTCCTCATTTTTTTATGTAAAGGAAGTTAAGTTTTTAAGATGCCAACCTTCACCCGAAACAAACATTACAAAGTCGGCTATATCACATTTATCGACAATGCTAAATGACATTCAGCCAAGTCGTTGAACGTTGCATTAAACAACTTGACGAGTTGTCCTTTAGTCATATAATTAAATGTCGTCATTCAATGAACGCGCTAGTCATACAATCAATAGCTGATTTAACCAGATGACTGCGACATATCCATCAGGACTACTGTGGATTAATAATGTCAATCTCCATATCGTAGTAGGACTGGTAAACGTCATCATGGTCCACTGCCGGACATAACCCTCCCCCAAAGCGCGCTGTCCAATGGTTACCAGTTCCATTTGCAGATCGTGGATGGGTCTACTAGTTAGTAGCCCTGATTGCCTAGCTGGAGTTCGTGGGTTTGATTCCCACCCAAGACATTTTTTTTGTGATGAGCGTGATTGTTTGTTCTGTCACAACACAAGCTCTACTTAGCTTGGGATCAGGTGACCCTGCGTGTGTTGTCCCAAGATACTTTTTTTTAGATCGTCGTTCCATCTGGCGTAGTCTTATTAAGTATAAAGGTTATTAATAACTCCATAACGAATATCTATTTCTGTCACAAAGATCTATAATGAAATTATATTACACAATCTACATTCGCACAATTTCGAAGGCGACACCGTCTTATGGAAAACTACACATCAAATCGTTTTACATGAATTCAAGGCACCGCCTACACAAACCTAGTCTATTTTGATCTAAAAATATAAATACTTAATAGCTTATCAACTCTAACAAATTGTAAAAGTCAACAGAGCGAGGGAGATATTAATTTAAACCACTTGTTAACACTAGTCATAAATAAATGTAATAAATAAATGTGAAACTTTGTAAGTCTAGATGTATTTACGATTTTTACTCTTTTACTCAAACGCTTCTGAACTACGATTTACGACTAAGATTTTACTAACATATCGATTACATTAATTAAGTATTAGTTTTGATCTGTAAACAAAAAACGTAACACACCGCGGGTGAAACCGTGTGTGATATCTAATTTGTTTTGATACTTTCCACTGCAGTGCATTGCGTTTATTTTGCGATGTAGTGTAGTAAGTTTATTTGCAATTTAGTGTGGTAAGAGCATGACTATAAAAACTGCACAGTAAACGTAGTAAGTAGTATGCGATCATAAACAAATAGCGTAACTTGCACTTAATAAATCATTACATGAAATAATGTGTCATAATACAAGGCTATTTACCCGACTGCGCGACGTAAAGAAGGGTAATGTGTTTTTATCAGTCTATGTATGTATGTATGTATGTATGTATGTATGTATGTATGTTTGTTTCTATGTGGCGTTCTAGAGACCGAATGCGTAGGCCGATTTTGATAATTCTTACGTCAATCGAATCGTCTTAACCTTGCTAGTGTCACTAAAGACATGACAGTAATCAAAATTCACCACAGCGACAACCAGACGCCATATTGTCAAAATGAAAAAAAAAATATGTCGATGAACTAAGTCGAGTGGGGTGTCGTTAAATAGGTATTTTAAAATCATCTTTAGGTTCCATTTATCATTTTTCTTTTTAAATAATAGTTTAGAATATATAACGACTTAAAGTTGTATAACAAAATTATCATTCTCGCTAATTTTTTTACTTATTGATTTAAGTTTTTATTTCAAGTGTAAATGGTATACAAACAAACAAAACAAAACATTTAAAAAAAAACATTGGCGGATTAACCCTAAGGCAAAAATAACACGTGCCTAGGGCGCCAGGATTCACGGGGGTACGCGCCGAAAATATAAATGCCTTACATAAAGTGAACTATTTCAGAAGTATGCATCTACCTACAGTATTTAAATGATTATTTAATAAATTAGCGATTCTAAGACTATTTCACAACTACTTTTCTAAAACGATTTATTTATTTATAGAGGTGTTCAGGTTCAATTAAATTTTTGACTATTCCTGCATTTCTTGATTTTATAATAGAAGTTGGTAGGCAATTTCCCCGATAATAATGATAATGACGATTGGACTTTGGAAACAACATAATTATTATAAACCTCCAAATCTTCAGTCCTTTTCATCTCGTGGGGAAATCCTTATCTACACCTTATGCCTGGGGAAAGTAGAAGGTTATGTTGGGTTCTTTCTGTCTTCTCAAACCCCACTGTTATGTTATACGGTGGAGATGTGCCCCGCGAGGCGATCGGCGGCGGTGACCTCTCGCGCCCGGCGCTGATTCAAGCAATGCTCCGGGGCGAGACTGAATGGGAAGCCGTCGCCTCCTTCTGCGAAGCAGTCATGCTGGAGAAGGAGGCGGCGGCGCGTGTGAAGCAGCGTCAAGCCTCACGCCCCAGACAGGGACCCGACCGACTCGAGAGTCGCAAGACGGCTACCGGCCACCGTAGGCGCGGGTCTGCGGACGGTGAGTGATGGGTAGCTCGCCGCCCGACTAGGACCAGGCCCGTGTCGTCGGCGCGTTTGTTCCACGTGCGCCTCAAATAGCAGTCAGCATGTGAAGGGGCTCTCTAGGGCCAATGCCTGCCGGGGTTGCGGAATAGTAGTAATTGTTACCGTGGCCCCAGAATATAAAAGGCAACCGAAGGAACATGAGTGGCTTTTAGGCAATAAAAGTCTGACACGCCCTCCCGTCCATCTTAGGACGGGAGAAGTCATTTGATGATTTCCCTCTAACAAAAAAAAAACCCACTGTTCCTCTCATCGAAAGTTGACATACGCTTGACGCACGATCTGAGCTCACAACTGGTAGCTATGTGTGGTCTGTCTATGCGACCGAAAACGATATACATACATATAAACTACACGGAGCTATTGGAATGATGATCATATACTCACGGGCAGTTTTGGTGCGACGTCAGTTCAACTGACGCGAAGAAACGATAGTCAATGCCCAACTTAAGGGGCACGTTTCATTAAGACTCCAGGTTACTCAACTCGGGTCGGAACATTTTGTTGGTGGCGCCACCAAGTTGATGATGTTGAAATATGGCCCTAAGAGTAAGATCGGGTAGGATAGGTAGAAAATACGTATTAATGTATTATATTTTAAGTACGTATGTTTTTTAGGGCAGTCAGTTTCTTTCGGGTAAAGACAGGTGTAAGAAATCGATTGCTGAATCGAAAACGCCTTAAAAGCGACTAGTCCACAGTTTAGGTGATCCGCCGATATCCTTGAAGCGCAAATTCATCGACATGCCCGTACTAAGCTATGATGCTCAGACCTGGTGAATTTGCCAAAGAGAATTAGAGTCGTGGACAGAAGCCAGTGGTGCCAGGGCCAAGGGAATCCGGTAACAGAACATCTGAAAGGGCTTGGGCGGTGCGTTTCCACCTCTGCTTCAAGGGACTACTTTGGACCGAGCTGTGGTTGATTTAAGTTCACGCGTTTTAGCTAAAGGTCAAGCATATGTAGCTTTGAGCCGAGTTAGGTCTCTAGAGGGACTAATCATCAGTAGTTTAGACCACCGCAAGTTACTTAATTAATCCTCACGATATTAACTCCCTCAATAAATTGACTAGATTGCAAAATTTTCCATCTTATAACAAAGTCAATGAACCGTAACTAAAAAGTATAAAATAAAATAAAAATTATTGAAAAACAAAAAACCCGACTGCCTGAAAACTGAAAATAAAGAAACAAGCCCAGCAGTTTAGAATAGAACAGAACGACTCACAGTCGGGGCCCCTTGGAAAGATTTGATCGGTAAAATTTAAATGGGCCCCGACTGTGAGTCGTTCTGTTCTATTCTAAACTGCTGGGCTTGTTTCTTTATTTTCAGTTTTCAGGCAGTCGGGTTTTTTAACTTTTAATTTTTATTTTATTTTAACAATAATACCTAGGTGACATCTGAAAGATTCCTTAAGGTAAACATTAAGTCGAAAGTCGTGGTTACAAATATAAAACTACTAAAAATAAAAGCTCTGAATAAAACTTCCGGTTACGTTGCTTGATCTTAATAATGTATATTAGTAGTACGCGGAGCCCTCCAAATTCAAAACAGATTCTTACTAGTCCAGCTTTTAAATACATAAATCGCTAATTCATACCCCAACGTCCCATTCAAACACTTCATATCAAAATATAACCACCAAAAACAGCGTAACATCATCTCACCACAAACGCAGACAAAAATGTTACCAACAAAATTGAATTAGGGAAAATTTGCAAAACAACAGTGCAATCTAACAGGCAGCCGAATGTTAATTAAACAAATTAGTTACCAGAGTGTTGTACGATCTAGCGACAAATTCCAAGTTTTGAAAAGTACGAACTTTATGTACGTGAGTAATTTACTAATGCAACGACGTAGCACTTTCGTATCGCAGTGGGAATGAAATGTGGCGAGCTGCGATTGAGGGTAGCGGAGAGGACGTGGGAGCGGTTGTACGAGAATATTTTAATTTGATATTTGATGCTTCTAAGGAATTAAGGAATTTTGTTATGATGGCCTAGAAGTTTAGGCACCTGCCTCGTGTGTAAAAATTCATTTTCACGGTTTCACCGCGAAGTAAATCCGTATTTCTTTCTATTATTACGTACTTATTTGTTGGTTATCTAGAACTTCAGTGGTATCTCGAGCCTTTGATAGGACGTAAAGTCATTGGTCCCAGATGTGTTTCGAAGATCTTCGACTGTCAAGTCTTTTTTGTTTCTTTTTTTTTTTCTTTTTTTTCTGTTATTCAACTGTGAAATGTCAAATGCACGATACAGATGGAACATGGCTAAGCCAAAGTACATGTTAAGTAACGTCTATTTATCTCGCCATTAGTCTAACCGAAAGGTATTGTGTTCTTCAATCGTGACTTCCTAAAACCCCGCTATCTTATCTAAGTCCTGACCCGAACCCCTTGCCGCCCTGAGCCTGAAGCGCACCTCTCTCATCATATTTGCAGCTTTCATTACAGATATTAAAAACTATGCAGTCGGGATCCGATTCATTAATACGAAAGAATGCTGAATTTTATACTACTTCTTTTATTTACTCCAACAATGTAAACACTGGGCTGGTTTCAGCTTTTAGCCTTTTTTGGAAGCGGGTTTTATTGACATTAAACATTCGAGCTTCAAAAATTTTTTGTACATTTTTAAAACAACAACATTTTGGTTCAGATTATGAAAAAACAGAACTTTTACTTCATGCATTTATAGTTTTACAAATTTAAATGTTTTGTCTTGTACTATCTGACTCAGATAGAGCCTTGTCCAATCTATTGAGTGAGTTTTTGCTTTCACACAAAGTACGCTTACAAAAAGATGGCTTCAGCATGTTTCTTCTCTTTATTCAAATTTTCATGACAAAAGACTTTATTTTATACTATGAAGATAACAATTATAATGTAGCATATTTCATACACCGTTACCACGTTATGTCCAATCATACGCAGTTACAAATACAAAGGAAACTGTAAAATTAAAGTTAGTGTATATTATATAAATTACTGCAGAATCGAAGCGCGCCGACAACATTTTAATTAATGTATTACAAGCTGTCAATGTCAAAAACATGTAGGGTTGTCACAGTCAAGTTTTACTTGAGAATACGTCTTGTTTATTTTATTCTAACACGTGACACAGGAAGATAAAGCTAATGATAATATTTGTAAGAGATAAATTCTGACAGTATTGGTACGAATATTAACATTGGGCAATAGGTTCGCCTTTGTACCTTTTTGCGTGAAACTTAAACAAATACAAATGTACATAAAATACATTATAATAATATAGCTAATTTCCGTAGGGTACATTTTGTGTTTTAGGTATTTGACTCCCACGCGATCAAAGCTTTCTGTTAGTCGGCAAAAGCTAGTTAACAACAATAAGCTATTTATATCAATTTTTAAATGGGAATTTTGTTTAAGACCATTTTCTTTGGTTTTTAGAAATCGGCCTTAGAACACACTTGTAGACAGATACATGTATTTTATTTTAATATTAGAATTGGTGACAACCCTGAACGCGTCGCGAGTAGTGAATCAATAGCGCACGTTTTCCGGTTTAATTAAAATTTCGGCATAATGTTACCTTTGAGCGATCCTACTGTGACTACTAATTTGACAAGCACTAATTGACTATTTAAAAATATATTTACATTATTTACAGAAACATTTTCTTTGTAATATAAATCGATATGCCTATGGAAATATTTATTTGAACACCACATAAGCGAAGCAACAAAATAATTCACATACCCACATGGTAAGCATACTACAAAGGAAAATATCCAACGACATCGTCTCCTTTAAACCTTTTGACCGTCATAATACAAATCACTTCCTGGGTTGAGAACGCTAAAAATAAGTTGAGGCATTTTGTAAATTTAATAATAGAAGTAGGGAACCCTTTATCCAGCTATGAACTGCGTTGACGATGATTGGTGAATAATTGAAACGAATTATTTAGGACCAATACAAACTTTTAAACGATCCTTAATTGTTATTATCGTTGTTATAATTGAATTTGTGTGCCAAGAAAATCGTATTGCTAACCAAAATGGATTAATGGTCACCAAATTTAGCTAGGTTAGGTCAGAACTGTGACCACACACGCGCGAAGGCGAGCGAGCGTGCCGCGGCAGCGGCCGCCGAGCGCCAGATCTACTAGTGATTCATATAAAGTTTTAGTTTTCAGTCAAATTCATATAAAAACTAAATTGAATTTAGTTTATAATATTTTAAGAAACGTTATTTGGTGACCATTTATACATTTTGGTAACCGTTTAGAACTTTTTTGGTAGGTAGTAAAATTGGTACTTTTTTGGGCGGTGTTTAAACACAAGCCATTATGTAGCATTTTGTATTAAGTTTTGTAAAACTTTGGTAATAATATTCAAAATATTACTAGAAAATCGATTATTTTATTGTAAATTTTCATATATCTCCTGTGGTTGCATTGCGCTGAACCTCGATATCAAACAAGCTGTAAACACTAAAATTAAGATTAAAGTTATTCGCAAAACCAATTATTGTAATAGTAATCCTGTTCGAAAGTCGAAAACACGTTTAGACAAAAGCTTCACTAGGTATATAGCGGGTTTACCAATAAGCAAATCGAAACTCAACAGCATACCTATCTCCCGAATCTCTTCCTAAATCCAAACAGTAATGAAAACACCTTAATTTCCAGTAAATAGAAACGCTATTTATCTAACACATTGTCTATACATTGGGCTGCAAACCAACCTTAATTGAAAACTGTCCCTACACCGGATTTAGGTTATGCCTTGATTTTAATAATAGATAACATTGACGTCCATAGTCTTCAGCCGATGGCTTTATCCCGGATTAGTTGGCGGTTTTGGCATGGTTTTATTACAAAGTAAATATGGATGTACGAATATTAATAGTTTCTTACTACAGTGTATTCATAATGTATTCATTATTTTGTAGTAGACTTTAGAACCTTATGATGGTCGACCTAGTCTAACAGCTTGATTTCAAATTTTAGTAGAATGGTCGACCTTATAATTGCTTATTCTAATCCAAATTTTTAACCTCATAATTGTTTGATAACTTTTCAATAAAAAATAACTAATAAATTGAAACCAAATAAAAGTTGAAATTATTCGTTCATTCTATTTTCAATGTAGGCGAAGTATGTTGTTGGACGTTGATTATAGTCAATCACTTAATTGCTTTACCAATAATAAGGAAAATTTCCAGTTAATTAAAACTATCTATTACATTGGTTTTAAAATTTTATTTTCTATTAATTATTATTATGAGCTAGGACAATGATTTATTTTATATTATTTATTTTTAATATTGTGAATTTTTGATCCTAAAAACATTCTGTTTTGATTATTTAAGGGTACATGGAGGCTAAGAAATGTCGTCCCATGAGGTTAAAGACCATCGTGGCACAAAAACCGTGCTCGGATTCTTCAGTCATCGCAACTTCTTGGAGACCCTTCGTTGGCTGGAATAAGAGTTTTAAAATACCCCAGAAGGTTCATAATACGCATATCGTCCCAAAAAAAATTGAACACACATGCAAAATAAAATAGAAAGACAATAGCAGCGCGACAGCCAGCTGTCATTTAGTCGTCGAAAGGTTAATACTGACAACCTCAGTGTTTTTTTTTTGTGCTTCTCGCTTAGTATTTTCAGATTTCACCGCTGGCGCGACCAAGCAGGTGTCTTAATGAAATATAGCACTGAAGCATTTTAACATCAATTCACAACAGCGCCACCAAACCAATGACCCTCACCTCATGTTTTATTAAAACCTCATGCAGCAAAGACAGTTCCAGCCGCCACAAATAAAACCATCTTCTCGAATGTTCTCGGAAAGTTTCAATTGAAATGTCACGATAACGAATAACAATAGTCTGCGATGTTGAGAGCCCGTTTGTACCGGGGACGCAGTTTCTGACAACTTTTTGTATCTATGGCAGTTTGGTGGAATCGAATTATTTTTGTTGTTGTTTTAGTGGGGGAGGTGATGATGGATTTGCTGTTTTTCAGACTTTAAGTTAATTGCTTTTTTCTCGAAGTATGTAAAATACTGTTTAACACTTCATGGAAAAGATTTTCGGTTTATTTTAAGCACCTTAAGTAGGTCGGTTGTGGTCTTGTTCACAATAAATCATCGATCATTTACAGAATTCTTAGTAATAGAATCAAGCGTTACGTTACAGGAACCGATGACAATTTAATTATTTGGTATGAAATATAGAAAATAGTTGCAAATGCAATCAGACTTATTTTTGCATCAATAAAAAAATACATCATTTGCCTGAACTGAAGATGCACTAAACAAAATGCATTTTAGGTTAATTTGGCATTGAGACCGACGGTATCTTTTGCATCAAAGGTATTAATTACATTAAAATTTATAGGTTCAATCTGAATATAATTCGATCATCATTTAATTTTAAAAAAGAAAAAAAAAATGACATGCACTAACAATGTAACAATGCAACTTAAAAAAGCACTTTGTTGTAAGTATTTGCTTACGGTTATTGTACAAAAAACATATTTAAATCTGATCCTGACACGCAATTTGACGCGTTTATACCCCGTTAGCCGAAGTAAAGCTATTCTTCAAACTTTTTCCGCCTGCACCATTTAATATACATGAAAAGCTACTCATTTTTTTAATTTAGCTTTGTGTTGCTGCGTACGTTTGCCCTTATTATCAGATAGAAAAGTTACAGACCCCTTATTGATTGACCAGCAAACAGCACCCCCGTAATCTCAATCACAAGGGAATGAAAGCGCGAGTGTCGCAAATAATACATAAGTGAGAGGACATCCTATTTGGAACTACCCAATGCTTCAGATAATGAGGGGGATTTTCTTCGCAAGTGTCTTCAAGTGGTACAGACACAGACAGTAGTATTGTGTTTTATTTAATTCGTGGTGGAGTTATATTTCAGAGTAATTAACTAACTTAAATTATGTACTACTTGTAAACGAATGAAACAATGTAGGTAATATGTTGGACTGGTATTTACTTTAAAAAAAATACGTTCTTTAATAATGAAGCCCAATGTTTTTAATTAACTTCAAAACCGACGTTCATTTATAAACTACAGGAAAACAGCACAAAAACTTGTTGTGACAAACCTTACGCAACAAACATCAGCTGTTTGAAACATTTTTTAGGTTTCAGTGAAAGTTGCTTAAGGATAATTAATCCTTTTGGGGGAAATGCCTTTGTATATTACATTACAACCAGACATCTTCTCATACCAATAACACTTTCCTATCCTCAGGCAAAACTATCCATCTATCTAACAAAAAACCATGAACACAACAAAATCCGAACTACCGTCAAACCATTACACGACGAAACACCATTAAAGTTAACACCTAATAGTTATCAAGGGAAAATATTAGAAGAAGGGGCGTCATCTCCAGTTTATTGACCGTCTGCTGTAGTTACAGATCGCGGGCACCTAATCACGGCCCAGGTAATTCTAGCGGCCGTGGAGAGCAGCTGATTGGTTATCGATCGCGTGCATCCTTGCCTTGGCTTGGCTAAAGATAGTTTCTGTTATTGATGGGCGCCTGGTAGGCGACTGTCTATTTTCTTGTTGAAATGTGTGGGTCTTTGATGTTTGAAGTTCTGTGGCTTGTTTTTTAATTGGTCTTTAAAAGCAGTTTTGGCCAAATTTCTGGCTTTTTCATACAGCTTTGCCGCCCAAACTGTCATCCCCTATTTTTTGGCATTTGGAATTGAAAAGTCGTCTGCCTCTACGGCAGCAAAAGGAACTACAGTATTAATTTCATATTTCTAGTTTAAATGATTTTGGCAAAGCATTACTCCTAAAAAGCCTGTTCCCTTAAATGTAAAGACTAATTGGAACTTCTCTAAGGATTCTGAAGATTGTAAGAAATTTTGAGGTTTGTACGAGGAGGTTGATTGGGAATCTGAAATTTCAGAACAGGGATCCTTCTCATCTCCTGATAATCTAATTTTTGCGGGAATATTGTAAAGTACGCACAGCGCCATCAATTAGTGACCTTATTTTCTAAGTATTTACCCAAGAGAAACAACCATCTGTATATCAGGTTTTTCTTTTGTTAATATAATAAGGAAATACCAATCTCTCTATACCCAAAAAGCATACGCAACATTCTGTACTAACAAAAAAACAAGTCTCTCTCAAAGCGGCTACTATGTAATATTATTACATAGATCAAATGGCTATTTATACAAAATGCTGGTGAAGCGTACTTTCTGATTAATAGGCCAACGCACAATGATCTTACGCATGAAGTTACCTACATTGAAGCGGAGTATTAATATCTGGCGTAAGGCATAAACGGTGGCGGTTCTTTTTTTTATGGTAAATATACTCGGATATTCGTTTTTTATTTTAACAAGTGAGGAAAAGAATTTTTTTGAGGGTTAAAAACAGAAGAATAAAAACTAAAAATAAATAAATAAATATCCTTGGACAACTCACACACGGCCATCTGATCCCAAACTAAGCAGAGCTTGTGCTATGGTAATCAGACAGCTGATAAACTAACAGTCATGGAATTGGCGCGTCTTAAAAAATATTTTTTAGCACTTCTTTATTTAAAATTTTTAGTCTCGATCCATATTACACCTAGGTCCATAAATACCTTTTTTTCCGGCAGTAACAATTATGTAATATAATATTTGCTAAAGCAAGTCAAGGCAAGAGTAAACATAACATAAAAATGGCATAAAAGTTTTGTACATGATTGTTGGTTCCTAATTATCCGGTTCGAAGGACCATTGTGTCCAACAACTCTCAAAAGAATCTCTAAATAAAATGAAAGTTTATGCGAGTACAATGATGTAATAAAATTCAGTTCTCTACGAGTTCAGCGAACATGACGTGTCTTTTTATCGCCGTCAAACGGGTCTTAAATAAGTTGTCCCACACCGTCAATAATAATGACTTATGGAAATTATATTTTTCACCGATATACTATTGTGACACATTTTAAAATAGAAACTTAACTTAATAATTTAAAATTGGTTCAGCTGATTTTTTTTTATGGACACGAAATTATCAAATAACTTCTCCCACCCTAACCGGGGTGGGAGGGAGTGACAGACTTTTACTGACTTGTTCGTTCGGCCTTGTTCCTTTGGCTGCCCTTTATATTCCGGGGCTGCGATAACTATTAGAACCACAACCCCGGATTCAGCTGATCTACTTACTTTAACCCCTATTAACTTAAACTAGAATTTCAAGACTACCCTAGACCAAGATTAACTAATTATATTAAAATCACAGCAGCCTATAACTTAAACGACATATAAACAATACACAACGTAATATTGGAGCTCAGCGGAGATGTGTCACGCTGGACGCACGTTAACACACGAGCGCTCGTTTGTAGCTAACCTGCTGGCAGTTCCTTCAGCCATCATGCCATCCTATTCTTGTCGGACGTACAACGTTCCAGAAAAATCTAAGGCTGCTTCCATGCTCACCAGCATGTTTATTTATAAATAGAAAATTTTGTGTAGGTTTTTTTGGCTGATTTAAAAAAGTGAAGCTTTTCAATTCTTTGAATCTTGATGTTTTAAAAAATATGCGGTCTGAATCAGCCTGTTGGTCGTCCAATAGTTAGTGACCCTGACAGCTAAGTTGGAGGTCGTTGGATTAAATTCTCACCTGAGACAAACTTTATTTATTGAGCATATTATTAGGGCTCTATCAATTTATGCGTTTTTACAGTGCCGTAGCAATACGTTTGTAGTACGACGCTCGTACTTTCGTTTCATTTCATACAAATTGGGCGGCAATTCATAAAAAAGGCGTCGGTACCGCAACAGGACTGAACGTACGGCATTGCAGCCGTACGACACGAAACGCATAAATAGAAACAGCCCTTAATAGGTGAAAATATTTATCACAATTATATAAATGTACTAATAAATTATATTGGAATGTTTATCATTTGCGCACAGGTTCTGCCTAGTTTAGAACTAATCTGACCAGGCCAGTCATAACTAAAGTACCACCTAAAACATTATCATTATTTTTAGAATCAATAAAAATTTGGGGCCAAGGCTAGCAGTTCACCAAAATATCGTTCTTGAACCTGGTTAGATTATTAGTCTAGACATCAAAATTGATCAATCTAATACCTACACACTTTGATTGATTAAAACGTAGGCTATATTTAAATACTAGCAATGCCCCGAGGTTCCATTCGCATTTTTTTTCGCATTCAATTACGTTTTTGGCTATTTCTTCGCTCCCGTGGATTGTAGCGTAATGTTATGTGCATGTTCTAAACATTATATTTATACGTTCTGAATTCTGGCTTAATATATTATATTAAAAAAAAAAATTCCAATCCTAATGTTTTTAGTTCGTTTAAAAAAATCTTCTGCTTTATTATAATAAAAAAACTAACTGAATTCTCCTAAAATTGCTTGTACTTAAAATACTACAACTAATCATTCTAATACCTACCTTCCTACTGATTACTACCACAACGGCATCATCCATAAACAGTCACAGAAACCTGCAATAATACTAAAATACAAATATTGCCTTTAATATTTAAACCATTCTAAAAATGTTTACGTAAAAAATTACAACTTTCAACGTTAACGGTTAAAATCTTCAGTCAGTGTCTGTCTATGTTTAGTGAAGGCTACAGCTACGTGCTACGGCGTAGCCCTAATGGCGGCCGTCAGCTACGCGGCTACGCTGCTACGAGTCGCTACGTACAGTAAAACTTTTATAACATCTTGAAATGGTGTCAGTATTTTCTAAGTCACACATCATTTGAGGTTTGGTTTATGTTTCGACCGGATATTACTTGTGTTACATTTGAACTTGTTGAAATTGTTTTCTCAGAACTGTTGGTTGAATATAAAAAATGGTCCAAAGTCTAAATTGTTAAGTTTTATAATTTAAAGTTCCCTGCCACGTCTGTCTGCCTGTCACAATAAACTCGAAACGTATTGCGCAGATTTTCTCGTCAAAAAATTTGCTTTCGAAAGTTGATGAAAATTACATTGAACGCGCCCAAAACGCGTTTCGAGAACGCAGCCAATACAGCCGCCACGGCGCACGGAAGAATTCGTCTCGTTCATTCGGCAACAGCCACCGCATCGCGCACACGCATATAAAAACGATACACTTAATGTCGCGATTGCAACCCAAAACTGTATAAACTGTGCCGTTTCATTTTAATAAACCAAAATTATTCTTTACAGTTGAGTATCATTTACTTCCTCAACATATGGCGACCGTGAAATAAGAAGAATCCAGCAGCGGGATCCCGGCGGGCGTGGCATTCTCGTTCAGCAACATGGCGGCGGTGCCTTTTCGTCGTCGGCGCCGGTGAAAAAAGAAACGTCGTCAAGGTTCTTGGCATACTCCGGGCTACGCATCGTCAGCGCGCTGCGTGGGTGGCGGGTCACCTCTCCACTTCAAACTGCGGTACTGCGGGTAAAGAGTCGGCGGCGGCGGCACGTGGTCGTAAAAATGGAAGTAAGCCCGTTCCTTGATAATTCCCTCATAATCCCCTGTTTCTATTGGGTGTATGGAGCCTAGCTCGCTAGTTTCTAACCTTTAGACAGGTTTCTTTTTCATTTTTCCGTTTGTGCCAATATGCGGTAAGGCTTGGCCAAACGTAATTTCACTTCCTTTGTCGTTTGTGCCAATTTGCGCTTTATGCTTGGCCAAATGCATTTTTAATTTTCCGTTTGTGTCAATTTGCGGTAAGGCTTGACCAAACGTAATATCATTTCAATTTTTATTTGATCCAATTTGCGCTAAATGCTTGGACAATACAAATATTTTTTTTTTGAGCACGTGCATTGTTGTTTGCGTAGGTACCGACCGCGCCGCAGGTGTCTCATTATTTAGGATGCCCGGCTTGAGCTAAATTTAATGTGCACATCGCATGAAATTCTCGGAAGTTCGAGAACATACCATTTTGGTTCTTTAAGTTTAACATAACCTTTTATCTTTTTTAACAATTTAGCTTGCCCATATGCTTCGGGATTAATAATAGGTACATTCCGTATAAACTTGCATGGAATTCAAGGCATGATGCCGAACATTTCAGCGTTCCTGATGTGCGACCCACGTGCCACGTGACCACGTGCTCGGCGCCTCTCTGCGTCCGGTGCGCGCTGCTGTTGCTGCGACGTGCTGTGTTGGCGAGCTCAGCGGCAGCGGGCAACGGCTTCGCGGTGGCTGCATGGTTTGAGCTGTCTGTCTGCTGGATTTGTAACTGGTGGGATTGCACATTTTATTAATTAGCTTTTGTTAGGGGTTACTCAACTCATTGTTTGTGCGTAGTTTACTAGTGTTTCTTATACCATCATGACGGAAGATACGGTTGCCTCTCCCGAGGTGGAGAGTATAGACTTGAAATTATTAGTCCGCAGACGTGGTGGAATACGTAGTAGACTTACTATATTCAAGCAGTTTATTGGTGCATACCAAGTTGGTAGTAAAGCCTCTAGCCTGAGCCCTTTAGAAGTGAGAGAGCTATCTTTGCGACTCACACAGCTACAAGAGTTAATGTCTAAATTTGATAGTGTTCAATCTCAAATAGAGGAAATTGCTCATAATTTAGATGAACAAATGTTAGAGCGAGACTCTACAGAACGTGAATTTTATTCAATGATTTCTTTTACCCAAGAATTGATAAGTTTAAATTCAGAAAATAGTAAAGAAAATAACTTTGATTCGTGTCATTCAAGTTATAGTAAAATGAACAACTCTGTCAAATTACCAACTATAAATCTGCCTACATTCGATGGCAACTATTCTAAGTGGTTAGAGTATAGAGACACATTTGACTCTTTAATAAATAATAATGAGTCCATACCATTAATAAATAAGTTTCATTATTTAAGAAATTCATTAGTTGGTAGCGCTTGTAATATAGTTAGGTCCATAGACTTTACCGCTGCAAACTATCAAGTTGCATGGAAGTCTTTATGTGATAGATTTAATAACAAAAATATTCTTATAAATAATCACTTACAGGCATTAGTCAATATAAGTCCAATCCAAAAGGAATCTTTTAAAGCTTTAAGATATTTGATGGACCAAATTCAAAAAAATTTACATTCCTTAAATATATTAGACATTCCCACGACTGGTTGGGATCCTTTAGTTATATTCTTGGTGTCAGCTAAGTTAGACCCTAGAACTAAGAGTAAATGGGAAGAACATAAAGGTCATTTAACCCACCTACCTTCTCTTGAAGAATTTATAAAATTTTTAGATAATAGAGCGAATGTCTTAGAGACTGCTAATGGTAGTAGGTATTATGATAATAAAAATCCAACTCATAGTAAGGATAATAAATCTATTAAATCATTAGCAACGGCAGTGCCGATCCAAAAACTAAAATATGTATTATATGTAATAAATCACATTATGTACATAAATGTAACAAATTCAAGGCTTTGAGTTTAAAGGATAGGCTGTCTGAAGTGGCTAAACATAACCTGTGTACCAACTGTCTGCGTAGTGGTCACAACAATACAGAATGTCAATTGAGCAGTTTTTGCCGGAGCTGTACGGAAAAACATAATTCATTGTTACATAATAACAGTACAATTACCAACTTAGTCACAGAAAGTACAGAATCAACTCAGTCACCAACTATTCCTGTTAGTTTGTCAGCCCATTCACCAGGACATGTTTTATTATGTACTGCACAAGTTGAGGTAGTTAACATACATAATAATAATACTCAGCTTGCGCGTGTGTTGTTGGACACGGGAAGCCAGTCTTCTTTTATAACAAGCAACCTAAAAGAAAAGTTAGGGTTACAAGCCAAACAAATAAATTCTTTTAATGTTAGTGGAATAAACAATGCAGCTTGTAAAATTAAAGAATCTTGTAATATAGTTATTAAGTCAAGAATTAGTTCATTTAATAAAAGTGTCAATTGTCTGGTAATTCCTAAAATTACTGGGAACCTACCGGGTGTTCAGGTGGATGCTGAGCACTTGGGGTTGCCCTCTGGGGTAGTACTGGCAGACCCCTTATTTTATAAGCCAGCTGAAGTAGATATATTAATAGGTGCAGACCACTTTTTTGAAATTGTAAATAATAATAGGATAGTGTTAGGACTAAACAAACCTGTATTGCAGGAGAGTAGTCTAGGTTGGTTAGTTGCTGGCCCCATAGGCACAACTTATTTAAACCGTAATGTACATTGTAATTTAGTTAAAAACAATAAATTGGGGTCGCTTCAAGATCTTCATAATTTAGTTAAAGGGTTTTGGGAGGTAGAAGAACTGCCTTCAGGCTCTAATAATAATTATTCAATTGATGAACAGTACTGTGAATCTCATTTTAATAAAAATACTTGTCGTTTAACAGATGGTAGATTTTCTGTGATGATGCCGCTTACGGAGACCCCGGAGCAGGCACTTGGAAATTCATTTCCTATAGCAGTTAGACGTTTCTTGAACCTAGAAAAGAAATTAAATAAAAATAAAGAACTCAAGAAACAATATAGTGATTTTTTACAAGAATACAGTAAGTTAGGGCATTTAAGCGAAATAGATAGGCCTAAGTTTGGTTGTTACTTACCCCATCACTGCGTAATTCGGGAACAACATGATACCACCAAACTAAGAGTAGTCTTTGACGCTTCAGCTAAAACAAGTTCAGGAAAATCTTTAAACGATATCCAGGCTATTGGCCCAACTGTACAGAGCGACTTATTCTCTATTCTTATTCGGTTTAGAATACATAAATTTGTTTTAACTGCAGACGTCGAAAAAATGTACCGACAAGTAGCTTTAGATGAGTCACAGCGGCATCTGCAGCTAGTTTTGTGGAGGGAAAAACCTGAACAACCTTTCAAAATTTTACAGCTCAACACATTGACATATGGGATGGCTTCAGCTCCCTTCTTAGCTACTAGGTGTCTTGTGGAGCTGGCTAATAAATGTAAAGATAAAATTATTGCAAACGTTATTAAGAATGACTTTTACATCGATGATCTAAATACAGGTGCCTCCACTGAAGAGGAATTAAAATATATATATTCAAATGTTACTAATATATTAAATTCTGCATGCTTCCCTTTGCGAAAATTTCGAACTAACTCTCATGTACTAAATGAAAAATCAGAATCATTTAATTGTGTTAATTTTCATGACGACGCCAATGTCCTAGGCTTGAAGTGGTCACCAAAGGCCGATGAGCTGCGGTTTCCTAATGACATTGAGTGTGATTCAAAAGTCACGAAACGAGTGGTCATTTCAACTACTTGTAAAGTATTTGATCCTTTGGGGTTAGTTAGTTGTTGCATAATAAAGACAAAAATTATTCTCCAGCAATTGTGGATGGCAAAATTGGATTGGGATGAGCCCGTACCTGAGCCTTACGCAAAGAACTGGTTTAATTTCATAAAACACCTACATCATTTATCTAATATTACAATACCTAGGCAGGTATTAGGTGAAAATTTAGAAATTCAATCAGCTGAGTTGCATTGCTTTGTAGATGCAAGTCAACAAGCATATGGAGCATGTGTCTATTTACGTTCCAAAGATAGTAAACACAATATTACAGTTAGGTTATTGTGTGCAAAAACTAGAGTTGCTCCAATTAAGGAACTAACCATCCCACGTTTAGAGTTGTGTGCCGCTCTTTTAGGGGCTCAGGTTAGTGACAAGGTATTGCAAAATGCACCATGTGATATTACTGGAAAATATATGTGGACCGATTCCACAGTTGTACTCGGATGGCTTAAAACTAAGAATAAAGTGTTACAAACATTTGTACGTAATCGAGTCAACAAAATTAATGATATGACCAAAGGTTTTATATGGAAGCACGTTCCATCCGAATTTAACCCTGCTGATTTAGCTTCAAGGGGCATTGACCCACAGCATCTGCAGTCATCATCTTTATGGTGGGAAGGTCCTTCCTTCCTTAGGCTGGAAGGAGGTTATTGGCCTACTCAACCTAATACTACAATTAAAAACTTACCGGAGGTGAAGGCATTAGTCTCAGATATAGACATTATTAAAAATAGTTTAGTACAATTTGAAAATTATTCTAGTTACAGTAAACTTAAAAGAATTTACGCATACGTTTTACGTTTTATTACTAATTGTAAAAAGCAGTTAACAATTAATGGACCTTTACAAGCTCACGAACTAGAGAACTCTTTAATACTATTGCTTAAAATTAGTCAATCAGAGTCGTTTGAAAAGGACCTTAAGCACATTCAAGATGGAATAAAACTGCATCACAAAAGTAAATTGTTACCATTAAATCCTATTTTAGACAGCAATGGTTTAATTAGAGTGGGTGGCAGGCTAAGACTGTCTGATTGTCAGTATGACAAAAAACACCCTATTTTACTAGACTCTAAACATCACTTTACTAAACTTTTGATGAGATATGAGCATTTACATTTGATGCATGCAGGTCCACAGTTGCTTTTATCATCAGTCCGTGAGAGATTTTGGCCACTAGGTGGTAGGGTCTTAGCCCGCACTATAGTTAGGCGGTGTGTAGTTTGCGCTCGGATGAAAGGTCAAACTGCACAACCTTTAATGGGTGACTTACCGAGTGTTAGAGTCAACCCAGACTTTCCCTTTAATTCTTGTGGAATTGACTTTGCTGGGCCTTTTATGATTTCCTCCAAAAAGGGTCGAGGTAACCGTATCAGCAAAGCTTATTTATGCATATTCGTGTGTTTGGTAACTAAAGCCATACATTTAGAAGCTGTGAGCGATTTAACAACTGAAGCCTTCATATCATGTCTGCGCAGGTTTGTTTCGCGTCGTGGCAAGCCCCATTCCATACATTGTGACAACGGAAAGAACTTTGTTGGCGCAAACAATGAGTTGGGTAGGGTTATACAGTCCAGCGTTCAGGCAGTGTCAGACTATGCAGCAAATGAGGCCATTAATTTTAAGTTTATACCTGCATACTCCCCACATTTTGGTGGGATATGGGAAGCTGGTGTAAAATCAGCAAAATTTCATCTTAAACGAGTTGTTGGCAATGCCTCACTCACATTTGAAGAATTAGCAACACTCTTTACCCAAATAGAGGCAATCCTAAACTCCAGACCCCTTTACCCCCTGTCATCAGATCCCATGGATACCGCTCCTTTGACCCCTGGGCACTTTCTAATTGGACGGCCGCTGATGTCAGTGCCTTCAGCGCCCGCCCCGACTTGTAGACCCAACAGATACCAGGTCATCGAGCAGCTGAGACGAGGCTTTTGGGAGAGGTGGCGGAAGGAGTACATGGCAGAGCTTCAGAACCGTGCGAAGTGGAGACACGACGCCTCAACCATTGCTGTCGGGGACCTCATAATATTGAAAGAAGATAACGTAATGCCTCTCCACTGGCGCATGGGTCGCGTCACCAAATTATACCCGGGAGGCGACGGCATCTCCAGGGTGGCGGATATCTACACGTCCACCGGCACG
The DNA here is from genome assembly GCA_033675125.1 of Athetis lepigone. Lineage (NCBI taxonomy): Eukaryota > Metazoa > Arthropoda > Insecta > Lepidoptera > Noctuidae > Athetis > Athetis lepigone. The sequence continues at coordinate 4,437,813 of CM066217.1, forward strand.
ATCAAAAGGGCCATAAATAAGCTGTGTCCCTTGCCGGTACACCACGGTTGAATCCTTCAACGGCCCGGAGGATGAACGCGCCCAAAACGCGTTTCGAGAACGCAGCCAATACAGCCGCCACGGCGCACGGAAGAATTCGTCTCGTTCATTCGGCAACAGCCACCGCATCGCGCACACGCATATAAAAACGATACACTTAATGTCGCGATTGCAACCCAAAACTGTATAAACTGTGCCGTTTCATTTTAATAAACCAAAATTATTCTTTACAGTTGAGTATCATTTACTTCCTCAACATACATGAAACAGAAAATTCCGAAATTGTAGTTGGTTTTTTTTATCATGATGTAAAGTGATTCAATATGAAGGTTGAGATGCATTGTTGTAAACTTTATATGCCTAATAAAAGTATATTAAGCATTTTAAGTACAGTAAGATTTGACTAAGTTAGATGCCATTAAAAAAATAACACAGAAATCCAAAAAAATTGAAGTAAAAAAAATGAACAACAGTCTAGCTTCGGATTTCAAGCACCCACAACAGCACAAACCAAAACCAAACAACTCAAAGCTCAATACTCGACAAACCAACAAAACTGTTTACGCCAAACGATTGAATAAATAAACACATTGCATTCAACGTCCGAGAACCGAACCAACGTCCTCAATGGTCGAAGTACATAATACATTTGTTACACACGAATCATATTCCCGACAATATCATTTTGTGAGTCGACGTAGCATGAAATACGCCCTGAGTGACTCGGCACAAGACGCCGACACTAAAAACGATACGTTTGTTCTGTACCTCAAGCTATAATATAGTTTGAAAGAGCTATGTTATTTTTGAGAGACTTAATTTGTTAGTAGTGAAAAATTTTGTGAAATTGGTCTTTGATTTGATGGTGAAAAACTAGCTAAAATATAATTTTGCAGGGATCCTTAAGATGTCGGGATTGTTGTACACGTTCTAATGTCGCTGATAACTCTTATATCGCGATGCAGGATTGTCAGCTGTAGTTGACATATTCGGCGATAGATGTCGCCACACACATCTAAATCCGTTCAGACGCTTGGAATATGTGATAAAGAAAAAAAGCTACATAGCATACATTCAAGAACTCCAAAAACATGACACTCCTTTTTAAATGGAGTCTTGTATAAAGCAAAATATTACTCAAGCTAAAAAATTGTAGCCCATGGTACAGAAAAAAAAACTTACGTCGAGGCATACATAACACTCCTTTTGTTGGTCGTGTTAAAACAGCATAATATTACTCAAGCTCATAAATAGAAGTTCACACAGGCCTAGCCTAGCTACCTCTACGTCACAGGCCTCACCAACTCGTCCTTTCGGAAACGAACCTTTCTCGTTGTAATATTTCATCCCCCCGCTCCCCTCAAATCATGAAACTTCTTTTACAGTGATTTGATGATATTGCACTTTGACGAACGCCCGGCGCGGGAATACACGACAAAAAAAAAGAAAAGCAAGATGGATGACTCGTGCGAATGAATGGAAGCAGATTGGAGGGTCCTTATGAGATCTTACAGGCATATGTTGAAGAGTTTTTGATATTTTTTGGGGTTCCGCAACCACGGTTTGAAGGATACAGGTGCTGGTGCAACTCAGGTACTGACTTTACGATGACAACGTATCTGTGTGGTTTCCAGTATTGCAGATTTCTATTTGCTGGGGATATATATTACATATAAATCTGTAATAAAATAAGGGGTATCGTGTCGCCCAGGCACTAGGTTGTGGAGGTCTAATGTTTCACGTAATACACTGGTATCCAGCTGAATCCAGTTAGGCTAGAAGCCGACCCCAACATGGTCAGACAAAAGGCTGAGTGAGAAGATGATAATCATATGCGGGGGTTGCGTGTTACGTGTTTAAAAACGGGACTCTATTATCAAGGCCTCGCTGTCACAAAGCGCAACCTTTGAACTGTTTTACGTAGAATATTTAAAAATTACACTGAATATGTGCTACTATAATTGGGATAAAATAAAGAAAGAAAAATAAATAAGGGCTATCCTAAATGGAAGCCGTAGGGGAAGGAATTATATACATAATTTTTATTTTTTTTTTCAAACTTGATAAGGTAGCTAAGCTAAGGTAGATAAGACTAGCAATTGTACTGAACCCTTCATGTGCGAACCAGAATCGCACTGGCTGATTTTTTTAAAAGCTTTCATGTTGATTAAAATGTTATTGTTGACAGTTTCATTCTTACATTTGTACGTTTGATATTTTCATCGTTCTGCATTCTTTACTGTAGCTTTTGTGATTGACGTCAACATCTCAATCATGAATATTATTCTGTTTTTATAATTCAAAACATATTCAAAGAAATCTAAAGAAAGATTTGAATGTTTGTGTTAGTAACGTACATTTATTCAGCGTAAGATGGCTTGAAAGTAATATTTTAGAAATTTTCGTTACATATAATTTGCAGTTTCTAAGTTGTGGGTATTTATTTGGTGGTGGTTTTCAAAGTATTTGTCAAAAATCAAGGTATAAAATTTCCTTCAGGACTAAAATGTTGAATTTGCAAAATGTTGAATTCGCAAAATGTTGAATTCTCAAAATGTTGAATCCCAAAATGTTGAATTCGTAAAAAGTTGAATTTTCCGGTCCCATAATGTTGAATTTGCAAAATGTTGAATACCAAAATGTTGAGTCCTGGCACAAGACCGGTCACGGTGGAGGTATTTGCGGGAGGCCTAATTCAATTAGGAGCCACACTTCCTACTACACGGGAAAATATCTGGCACCCACATAGACTGCCCTATATAAAATTAGTGCATAAACCTACCATATGGTAAAGCTAGTACCTACATAAACTTACAGGGTGTCTGTCTGACATAGGGTGTCGCCAACTTGAGGGTATGGTACGGACCATCAAACTGAATAACTTTTTCCTGTGGACCAACATCGGAATCGCTATGTACTTATAAGATTTGCCAAAAGACGTCCACTGCTAAAAATTGACCTCCCCCAAATACCTCCACCGCGACCGGTCTTGTGCCTCTCGCATCCACAGGACTCAACATTTTGGTATTCAACATTTTGCAAATTCAACATTGTGGTCCGGGTGGGAAATTCAACTTTTTACAAATTCAACATTTTGGGATTCAACATTTTGCGAATTCAACATTTTACGAATTCAACATTTTGCAAATTCAACATTGTAGTCCTGATCCTAAAATTTGAATTCGTAGTTAATAAAATTATCATTATCCGTATTTATTAAAAATATAACTAGATTGAAGAATTTTCTTTTAATATTTCAAAATCAACTAAGCTTGAATCTTAACGTATCGTAGTCAAAATGTGCAAAACAGGTAGAGATAATATTGTACATTTTGTATATATAAAAGCACTTACCTGTCAGTTCCTCCAGCCATCGCCTTGTAGTCTTGTATATCCATGTCGCCCATGTACTGAGAAAAATCTGTAAAGACAGAAATATTTTTTAAGTAATTTTAAAAACACTGTCCATAACTTATGGGGTTACAAGAAAAGACTTTCTAGAAAATAATTATTGACCTATGTCCAGAGTGTTGTTAGTCTAAATAATATAAATAATAGAATAATAAGACTTATTTATTTATTTATTAAAACTTTATGCACAAAGAAAAACATTGTACAATGGCGGACTTAATGCCTAAGGCATTTTCGACTTATCTACTATAAACACACAAAACTATTTATTGAAAAATATAGGCAAATAATCCGTACTTCCGTACTAATATTATAAATGCGAAAGTAACTGTCTGTCTGTCTGTCTCTTCTTCACGCTTAAACCACTCAACCGATTTTAATGAAATTTGGTACAGATATAGTCTGGGACCCGAGAAAGGAAAAAGGATAGTTTTCTTCCCGGAAATCCCTTGGGAACGGGAACTATTAATCCACGCTGACGAAGTCGCAGGCAAAAGCTAGTACTAAATAATTTCAACACAGCATTCTTTAATTAAACCATTTTTAAGATTTTAAATAGCACCCAAATCTTTAAAAATAAAAAGACATGATTTAGAAAGTGCTAAAAAGCGGCTTTGATTAACTTACATCCCAATTTATACGCCAAACAGAATGAAATTGGGGATGTAATTTTATATGAAATGCAAAATTAATGCCCGAGCGAAAGCACAGGAAACAGCCACTATAAAATGTCGAAGGTCCGTCATCAAGTTCCTGGCCAAGACAGCCTATATTTTTTCTAACAGGTACTAAAACAAAACAAACGAACATCACCATATAAATCAAAGCGAAATCTACGAGACGAATGTCAAATTATTAATAACGCAAACGATTTTCGACATCAATTGGCGGTCCTCGGCGAAATTCGTCGCGATTTTGTATTCGGACCACGTGGTTCCGCCCCTCGGCGCGTCCGCGGGGCGGGGGGCGCGGGGTAGAACGACAAATCACGCGCGCACTGTGGCCAAGCCACTAAATGAATATTGACATCCCACTAGCTAACGGGTTGAATTGATAATCGCATGGCGATGATAGAGTATTTTGCTAGTGTAAATTTAATTTATGATCGTTGCACCCAGTTTGCATTGGCACTTAGTATAATAATTATAGATATTCGCTTACCTAAGCAGTTTCTTATAAGAAACTTTGATTCTAGGTTGATTGGGAGAAAATGCCTGCGGCATTAAGTCCGCCTGCGTACCGTTGTGAATAAAGTGTAAATAAATTGATAATTTGACAGTGGATAAAAAATCAAATAAATTGATAATTTGGATAAAAAATCTTGATCCTAAGTCCCTTACAAAATGCAAAGTACTAAAAAACAAATGCATAGAGAGAAAACCATATTGAAATTATGTTAATTTATTTTTTATGAAAATGGCGTAGATACGTTTTAATCGCTCCGTGATTACAACGTTCGAAATGTAATGTGGACTCTACTTATGTGCTTAGAGTTTCGTGTTACTCTAAGGGCGAGATAAATAGACGTTACCTACTTAGCTCGTATTTGGCTTAGCACTATTCCTGTCACTGTTACACTACCGTCAAACGTCAAGTGCACGATAAAGACGGAACATGGCCAAGTCAAGGTCTACGTACTAAGAGTAACGTCTATTTATCTTGCCATAGGACTTATCCTGATATGGTAACAGTACTATGTTGTATGTGTTAATGTGGCTTTCTTGACATTTATCTAGGATGTGTTTTTTTTTAATTTGTAATGCTGTAAAATTATATTATTATAAAGTCCTGAATGGTTAGAGGTTATATGAATGTCTTAGGACAAGATAATACCTAAGGCATTGAGTGCGTCGTACTTGTGTATAAAGTTTAATTTAAAACAGTGCTTCAGCCAGTACTTTGGTTACCTACTGTGTCCGTCGTACAATGGCCCAATGACGATGGCAAGACAGAAAAGGGGAATGGCTAAGCCCAAGTAGATATTTTTAAAATATAATTATTTAATACATTTTTTAATTTGGATTTCTGCTCTACACTTATTGGGTAAGTCATTAATTACTCTATAATAGTTTAGTGTAATTTACCATAGCGTAAATTATATTAATTCGATTTCCTAAAACCAGACTTTTCTTAAGAAGGTTATTTTAACATAGCAATTTCTATGATAAAGAATAGCAATATTACCCAGTAATTTTATCGCCAAAGATATTAAATATTTCCAGTATTTGCGCAAGATTAGTTGGTCACTTGGGGAAAAGAGCTCATTTTAGTAATTCGTAGGCAATGAGGTGGAGCAATCTAAAATTGTCTAGAGAAATGATAATTTTGAAGAAATATACAACTACAGTTCAAGAAAGGATGGTCCGAGCTCTAAGCATTTTGTATCAAAACAAGTTTTCGCCTGCGGCTTCGCCCGCATTTTTACTTATTCATGGAAAGAATTTCCAAAAATCCTTTCTAAGTTGATGCTAACTCTACAAAAAACATACCCTCCAAATGTCACATCTCTAGGACGAACGGTTTGGGCTGTACGTTGATAAATCAACAGTCAATCAATTTACCATTATTTTGTAGTTATATATATATTTACATTAGTCAAGGATTTTAATATTTAGTTATAGTTGAATACGACAACCTTGGAGTACCTTACTTATTACCAATAAATAACACCCAGATACAGGATAATTTCACAAAGACTTTAAACTAATAAATAGTGTCAACGCCATTAAAATAATAACGCCAAAAGAATCACATCTATCAATCAATACGTGTGTTATTAATAATATGTGTGTATTTATAAAGTATATAAGTATGTATATCAGTTGTCTGGTTACCATAACACAAGCTCTGCTTAGCTTGGGATCAGATAACCGTGTGTGAGTTGTCCCGATATATTTATTTACTAGCTTTCGCCCGCGGCTTCGCCTGCGTGGATGTCGTACTTCTGTCCTCTATTTTAACCCTTAAGGTGTTAAATTATTACTACGTGGCTACTTTACTCTTCACAAAGAATAAACCCTCCAAATTACATGTCTGTAGTTAGTATAACAAAAACGCGTTTAATATTAGTCAGGGAGTCGGTTGCCCTTTATGTTCTGGGGCCGCGGTAACTATTAGAACTATTCCGCAACCCCGGCAGGCATTAGCCTTAGAGCGTCCCGTCACGTGCTGACTGCTCTTTGAGGCGCGCGTGGAACGAACGTGCCGTCGACACGGGCCTGGTCCTAGTCGGGCGGCGAGCTACCCATCGTTCGCCGTCCGCAGACCCGCGCATACGGTGACCGGTAGTGCGACTCTGGACGTCTACGCCTGGGTCCCTGTCCGGGGCGCGAGGCTTGACGCTGCCTCACCATGACTGTTTCGCAGAAGGAGGTGACGGCTTCCTGTTCAGTCTCGCCCCGGAGCATGGCCTAAACCAGCAGCGGGCGCGAGAGGTCACCACTTAGGCACGATCCTCGCGTACCCGCGTTATGTTAGGTTTTTGGTTACTGATTGGCTTCCGTGGCTCATGGCGCAATGTAATAAAGAACAATATTATGTGTTATTCTAATTAATAAGCTACGAATATCTTGCAAAGCCAGCCAGCTTTGTTACTGCCCGTACGTACCATTATTATATTTCTGCGGAGTAATTTTAAAACTGTTATGTCTCCGAAGATATTATTTATTGAAATTAAATGATGTAAACGACAGTTTTGTACATAATTAAAAACTTTTATTGGATAACGTATTTAGATCGATTAGGATTAATACTATATTCATCAAAACACCCTGGCAAATCATAAATTATCTTAGAACTAATTTCATTGCCATAAAAATGGTTATAGTGAGTAAACTATAAATATTAGACGTATACTGCCGCGGACTTTTTTTTAGAACTTTTTAAGAGGAACAATTCTTTAGTACATAATTTTTGCGTAACTTCAACCATTTACGCAGCGCACGCAACGGAATCTCTCAAATGGAATATTTTTTCCCCGTTTTTGTCAAACTTTTCATTACTACTCGGCTCCTATGTGTCTTAGCGTTACGTTATATAGCCTATAACCTGCCCGGAAGTATGGATTACAATCGTACCAAGTTTGGTTAAAATCCCTTCAGTAGTTTTTAACCCATGCGTGCATATACAGACAGACAGACAGACAGACAGACAGACAAAAAATTTACTAATTGCATTTTTGGCATCAGTATCGATCACCAATCACCCTCCAATAAAAATTTTGCAAATATATTCAATGTACAGAATTGACCTCTCTACAGTTTTATTATAAGTATAGAAGATTTATTTATTATACCCAGTAACAACAGTAATTTAAATGTGCCTTTAAAACAAATTTTAATTGAATTTACTTGAAAAGTTTTAGAAACGATTGTTATTAGACATTTTTTTTCCAGCTTAAACTATAATTCCCAATCTATCATCATCCGTCATCCGACTTTCAGTCTAATCCTAGAAATCACGTTTTACAAAATTATAGAGTCCTACCAACCTTGGTGGAATGTGGTAGGCTTCTTAACCACTGGGCCCTACGACAAAAACATAGAATTCAGCTACAACTAAACTTATTTACTGCATTTTTATTGATAATAATAATTTTTTAACACAACAGACACCAGAAACCAAAAAATATATCAACTCTCCCTCCAAAAAAACTTAACCATGACAAATAAAGAAAAAATATTTTTCTACCCTCACCTGTCCAATTTAAAACGCGTCGCTACGAAACAATGGCAACCGCTCACCACTCGGCAAAAATTGAAACAGATTGCGTACATCTATCTTATATATTTTTCATAATTTCCAAGTAAATAATTTTGTCCATTCCTCAGAGATAATGGAGGAAGGGGGGGCATAGGAGGATGAAAGAGACGGGGGGTGGAAGAAAGGGGGGGGGGGGTTAATGAATGGCACAGATTTTGCATAATTAAAAAGGGGTGCTCTGATTGCTTATTTCTATGAGTAATGATGGCGTTGACAAGCGAACGTTTTGACTCCGTATCGTAATATTGCGACGTCTTTAAGAATTTCGCGGCAGGCGTGAAACACTTTTGATAAATGTTTAATGGAAGGACAAAAGTGGGGAGGCTGTCAGCCGTTTTGTGAGTAAATGGGAGATGCATTTTTTGTTTATTTTTTACTACCTTTTGGGTTTTTACTCGAAATTTTGATAGCGCGTAATTTTGAAGCCTTATTGTAATTTTCTATCTGTAAAAAAATGGATCTGGAGATTACCTATTTAGATAAATGGTCTCAGTAGCTTTCCGGAGCAAAAAAGTTGTAGGTGAGACACCCTCGTACCTGACTATTTAATCTTTGACAGTTTTTACGTGTATTTAGAAACACGAAAGTCAGGCAAATCGATCTTTGTTGGGTTATCGTGTTTTCCACTACCTGGGTTGGGTTGGATTGGTCATCTGCGTAGTTGATTCATGTGAAACGCTGCTATTCAGCTAGATTCGGTTAAAATTAGAGACTACTTTAAAATAATTTGAAATAGGAGATGATTATGAGATGTACTGTTACCATCAGGTGGGATTATGTTTTACCATAAGGTAAAAAAGTTGGTGTAGTGCGTATAAACGCACTACACCAACTTTTTTTAAGGAAATTCCAAACCACCTCCCGTAAGAATTACCTAGAAGGTCAAAATAGAAGCGTGTTTTTCACATGAGCCAAAAAAAAGGCCTCTGAGAACAAATCCCACTGATATTATAAATGTGAAAGTTTGTATGTGTATGTGTGAGCGTGTGTGTGTAAGTGTGTGCGTGTGTGTGTGTGCGTGTGTGTGTATGTGGATCGTTGTTACGCAAGTACGAAAATTAAGTAAAAATCTGTAGACTTCGTACTAATTTGACCCCTAGACACGCCACTGGTGTAGATAAATTTTATCAAGGATTAAAATTTAACTTTCAAGAGCATAATAGGTAATCTTTACTTAAAAAAAATCCCTAACATTATTAGTTGTAAAAAAGAAACTTTTACTCAAAAACGTCAAAGACTTTTCCTTTTGTTATAAGACAGCTTAACTTGAGAGTTTATGTAACGAAAGTTAAGCCAATAACCAACGTACGCGAAAAGTTGCCTCTTAGTAAGTACACAAGTATTTTGTTATTATATCTAAGTGCCTTTACTTAGCGCGTAATGTTCTTAATTTTCAAGAGCATAATAGGTAATCTTTACTTAAAAAAAATCCCTAACATTATTAGTTGTAAAAAAGAAACTTTTACTCAAAAACGTCAAAGACTTTTCCTTTTGTTATAAGACAGCTTAACTTGAGAGTTTATGTAACGAAAGTTAAGCCAATAACCAACGTACGCGAAAAGTTGCCTCTTAGTAAGTACACAAGTATTTTGTTATTATATCTAAGTGCCTTTACTTAGCGCGTAATGTTCTTATTGGTATGTACTTTACCTTTATTTCTCGGGGATTAAATTAGAACAGTATTGACACGGGATTTTATCTACAAAATTATTTTTCATCCCACCTATTCGAAAAAGACGACTTTGTTCCCCTTTAAGTACGCCCAAAGTTGGTGTTTTCTATAAGAAACTTTCAGCGGGCAATAAAGTCGCTCCAAATTCAAAAAGTGCGCCCAAAAGTAACTTTTAATCGCACTTTTTGAATTTGGAGCGTCTTTGCATGTTTTACGCCCTGTTATAAGTGCGCCTAAAAACTCTTCGAATTTGGAGAATCGAATCGAACGCAAATAATGAATGACTGGTACGACGGCCAATACCATAGTCACGCCGCGGCAGAATAAAAAAAAATTAAATAGAAATAAAATGCGCAAACTACAGCCCGAGTTTTCGTAAAAATTTTCACGGATTGTTTTGCAGCAAATTATTAATATAGCTGCTATTATTATCAAGCTATGATAATAATAGCAGCTACAATAACAATTTTACAATAAAGTATGAAGCGCCTTTTATTTTCTCATAGGGGGTGATGAAAAGTAGAGTGTACCACTCGGGCGCAATATTTTTGGCTCGGGCGACTTACTTTGAATCCCTCGCTACGTTCGGGATTCTATTTAAGAATCCCTCGCAAAGCTCGGGATTCTACTCTAGAATCCCTCACTTCGCTCTGGATTCAAAAAACGCCCTCGCCGTAAAAATATTACTTTGCGCCCTTGTAATACAATCTACTATTCTTTTAATGACAAGAATCATAGTATAGTAGTGATAAAACACATAGAAGGGTGAAGGGAGTATTTATATTACCAAAAAAAAATGCGCTATAAAGTGGAATATTTCGCAAACGAATACCTAACACATATTATCACAACGGGTATTAACGCGAAAAGTGATTATAAATACCTTGGAAGGCTTGACGTTTCGACCTGGTTGCACAGGTCGTGGTCGCAAGCAGACTGAGGATGCGATGTCACAGCTCCCTGCATTCGGGCGATGAATCTTCATATACCCCCTTATTTTCACTTTCTACCATATTAGGCCGTCTACACACTACGCTGACTGTATCCACAGATGAGTTAACCGACTTTGCAGAAAAACGAGGTTGTGTTATGCGAATCACTGGATTCCACGTCGATGACAATTTAAAGCCGTCCTCCCGATTGAAATTCTTTGGGCATTTCTTTATTTCAACCGCTTCACGCACAAGTCTTGTATAGTAGTGGCGATCAGTGGAGAGAATTTGCGGTCGGTCGGTGGAATTCCACCCGTTGTGATAATATGTGTTAACATGAAACGCGAAAGTTTAAAAGTTAGTATAACGAATACCTACATTAAAAATCATCTGAGTAACCTTTGAGAAGTTATGACATAACGAAACTATAATGGTTGCTTTTGTCCGATTTTAACAAGAAACTCTAAAAATCTGGTAGGACGTCAACTTCTGAAAAATATAAATATAAAAATACGAATTTATATAAATAATCGAAATCAACTTTTTCCAAAACAAGATCGATACATTGAAAGTGCGATTCATGATTGTACGCGATATCTGATATTTACCCAAACGAAGTCGCGGGCAAAAGCTAACCGTATAAGTTGCTTGTTAAAAATAAAAAGTAGGTACTGCCCATTTAAATATTTCACTGTTTCAAAATTTCAATATTAAACCCAAGACACCAGAATCTCTAAACACCCAAAAAATTCTTAACCTAAATCGAAAGTCTCAGCAAATTCAAGCTCGCAATTTTATGACAATCCCCAATTTTCGGCGACAGTTATTTCTAATTCGTTCCACTGGGAGCTAGCTACTCGCTACATACTTTCCGAAGCTAAACGAGGCACAGACATATCTCTTGTTCGACCCAACACCCATGGGGAACGGCCTACTGAAACTTTTGCCTGAAAAAGTGCTTTATTTATGGCAAGTGTGTTATGTAAGTGGGTTGTACGGCCTGTTTATGGGATGTTATGAGGTTGAGCTTTTAAAAGGGAACATTTTTATTCGTTTAGGTAATGCAGTTTATTGTTTGAGTGGTACTCGCCGGGATGTTATTAGTGTAGGTATGTCATTTTTAAAGTCATGTGTATACTGTTGTGTTTTCCTGCGTTGTCGGTTTTGTAACAATTATTCTCGTACTAGCTTTACGGTCTGACTTCGTTAATAATATATATTTGTTGGTTGATATGTTTGTTGTGCTGGGATGATAATAAAAACAAACAGATAAATAGTTACTTTTGGATATTCTAGATACTAGCTTTCGCCCACAGCCTGTCAAAACTTTTATCCCCTATTTTACACCTTGTTTTGGAATTTCCAAAAAAGCCTTTCTTAGTGGATACTTACTCTTCACAAGGAATATACCCCGAAAGTTTCATGTCTTTAGGACCAGCAGTTTGGGCTGTGCGTTGATATTATGAAAAATCTACCAGTCAATTTACCACTATATACACAAAAAAGGCAGCAAATATTGTTATTACAATAATAAGTCAGCCTGTATAATATTTAAGTAACAAAGTACCAACCATGACAAATAGTCTAAGAGATTTATTAAACAGTCTTTGTTCTCGATCGCTTAAGTAATAATTTGATGTCAAAATGAAGAGAAAATACATTTTGGAAACGTTATTATTCATAGAAAATGTACCTTTATTATGGGTAAATAGGAGCCAATCAATAATTATTCGTTTGAGAGATTACAATGTTTATTTTATAATGAAAAAATGTCACTAACTAAGATTTTAGTACATTTTCTTGTAGAACGTTAGATAGTCTTAAAAACTTCAGGTTAGGTTCAATTTTTCACCTACATTTCATTATTGAACATTTTAGTTTTAGGACACTGTGCTACTTCCTTAGCATTGTGTTGATACTATGATTTCGTGGTTTGACTATTATCGTCTCGTTTGAATTGCATATCATAAAGAAGAAAATATTTGTGAGGTTGACTTTGAGATGTGCACACCTATCTATCTATACAAATAAAATGTTAATCTGACTGACTGACTGACTAATTACTGACAGGCGACTGACTGACATAATTGGTTACAGAGGGTACGGAACCGCATACTGTGTGAAAAGTTTGGTGATGCATATTTCTATGGGAGAGGCTATGTCCAGTAGTGAAGCGTCCACTAAGTGCTGATGATCAAAGAAATGTCCTCTTCATCCATCTGTCCTGCGCCACCCGCATCCAACGGGACCCGGCGACCTTGACGAAATCGTGGGTCCATCTTACGGGAGGCCTGCCCACGCTGCGTTTTCCGGTACGCGGTCGCCACTAGAGAACCTATCCGCCCAAACGTTTGTCAGTTCTATGGACTATATCAGTGTCAGCCTGTTTTAAATATCAGCTCGAAATTAGTTTAAATATAGACTTGGCGAGGTAATAGGCAATATTCTGGAGCTAGATAAAATTGGTTTGAATCTCATTATTCCTAGAATGAAAATATATTGCTTATTTATTGTGTTCGTTTATTTTAAATGTGCTTTATTTAGGCTTGAACTTTTTAGGTATATATAATTTTTATTTGAATCGCTATGGTGTTTATGTAAAATATCGTGATAGCCTAGTGGTTAAGGCGCCAGCCTCTCATGCTAGAGGTTACGGGTTCGAATCCGGGCAATAAGAATGGGACTTCTTCAATTCTTATGTACTTTTCATGAAATTCAAACATGTACTTATTTGAATTTTCTTTTAAAAGGGTACATACAAAACATTTACATCTCCATTTTACCTTTACTAACTCTGTACCAAATGTCATTTAACCCATGAATGCTCTAATTACAGACTCAATGAGAAAAGCATTGTGTCTCGCGTGGATCCAAGTCCTAGACACACGAAAGGTTAAATCGATTCAGTCATTTTGGCGTGAAAGTGAGACAGACCGACAGACAAATTTACTTCCGCATTTATAATATTTGCATGAGGTTGCGGGTTCGAATCCGGGCAAGTACCAATGTGACTTTTTAATTCATATAATTATGTACTTTCTAAAGGTGTGTCCAAATATCAAGCGGCAATCGAGCGCGGCTGCCGCGCGCGGCTCGCCGCGATGTGTTTAGACGACTGCCGCGCGCGAACGCTTCTGGCTACGTGCCGCGCGCGAACATTCTTAGTAAACATTCGGCAGTAATTGTGTTTGGACGTATTTCTGTGAAGTGTAGACTCCAATAAATATAAAAATTGCTTATTATCTGTGGCACAATATCTCTTCGTCTGTGTAAAATGTTTATGGTTGTTTTGTCGTTTGTTGCGGATATAAAATTAAAGAGAGTACATGTGATTATTTTCTCTACCGAGTTTTATTATTTTATTTATTTCTATATTTTGGGACCCAGGGGTCCCGGGCTTTTGGAAGGCGTACGAGGGGCCGAAGCCAACTCGCAGACGCCCCTTGGGCAAAACTTTATGTGAAAAGGGACACTAGCCGGCGATTATCCCTATATGCACTATATAAGTGCACCTAAGGACAACCCCCGGATGGTGTTGGACTATTGTAAAATATGGCAACTACAAGAAATTTGGACTATGGGCTTGGATTCTTTAATAAATAATAAGGTACCAGATACTATGGAATGACTATGGCCCCTGCCTGACCAATGGTTGTAAACACGGAAAAATGGCAGGGGGTGACTTGCACACTCAGTAAATGGGCCCCCGAAATCGGCCGCTAGCACATAGTGACGTAGCGACAAGGGGGCAACATATATCGAGGTGCTTGAGGAGTTATTATTATTATCTTTAAACTTTACGTTAAAGATAATATTAATAATAATTATTATTTTTATTTATTTATTATTTTATTTGTTTTATTATTTTTCGCCTGTTGCTAAATACCGTAAAGTTATAGCCAATCTCTCTTTGGTTGTGATTGCTTTACGCCAGTACGTATCTTCTTTTTTAATATGTGACTCAACCAGGCTATGTAAATGTTCAAACTCTTCCAAGGTTAGTCTTAAAAACTGTGGTGTCCGGTAATTAATTTCATAATTGATTGACTCAATATTATGTAATCTCCGTTGAAAAAGTGGTTTCATCCAGCATTTCCTCGTTAAAATATGTTTCTTCTTAGCTCTTTTACGCAATTTTTTAATAATAAGCAGAGCTACGACACATGCGACCGCTTTCATTTTAGTTCTGATACCAACTGAAGCGCGCGGCATATCTTGGTTGTGCCGCGCAGTACTGCCGCGCAAACATTAGTTGGCTTTGTCCAAACTAGAGCGCGGCAGAAATGTATCCTACAAATGCCGCGTGTTGCTGCCGCGCTCTTGCTGCTCAATGTTTGGACACACCTTAAAGTTTATTTATTTATTTAAAAAACTTTATGCACATGTAAAAAAAAACAATGTACAACGGCAGACTTAATGCCTTGGGCATTGGTTTATCTTGGACATCACAGACATCAGTGAAGGAAAACATCGTGAGGGAACCTGGACTTGTAGTTAATATAAGTCCGAAATCGCCAATCCGCCTTGGGCAAGCGTGGTGATCTATGCTCGTGCCTTCTTTATATGAGAAGAGGCTTTTGCTCTGCAGTGGAACGGTTATAGGCTGGTATTATTATCATTTATTATATCTAAAAGTTAAGCAACATAAAATTGTAAATAAAATGTTGAATTTTCTAGTATACCTACCTAATATTGTGTTGTTGTTGTCAGGTGGGTCTCTTCTCAAAAATATTGCGCAAAAACTACTAAAGATCTTTGATAAACTTTATAGGTAGTTATACAGTTTATACATCAGAATAAGAATACATTATCTCGGGAGGGAGCGAAGTGAAGCAAAGAGAAAGTAATAACACGTACCTTTACGTCGTAGGTGAAGTCGCGTGGGACAGTTAGTATGTCGTAATTATCTAAGCTACCCACATCTTGTACTTTTCACTTTTACACACAGTGGAGTCAACTTGTCAAAACATTTAAAAGCCATTTGTACAATATTAAGAAGCCGCATTCAATTTTTATTCGTCGTACTTTATTATTTTTTTATTTATTCATGTAGGCCTTATACTCAATCAATTTAACTCCATTTATTATATTTGAAGCGACGCCGCGACGCTTTATCAATCATTTTACAAAAGACTTGGAGCAATCAATTGTATTTTTTATATATTTTGTTTCGCTATTTTCGCCTTGTCATATTTTATCGCACGTCCCGTGTCAAGTTAGTCTTCAGAAACTTGAGTTATCAAGTCTACCTTTTTAGGTACCCGCGAAATTACGCCACGCTTGGATTCTAAACTTTTCAAATTCCCCTACGTTTTCTTGCGAAATTGTTTTTTCACACCGCTCCAAAGAAATTATTCTCGAGTGAAATGTGCCCCCTTTATAAATTTCAAAGCAGCGGTACGGGATAACTTTTGTAACGATGTTGGCGTCAACTCGAAAAATTGCCAATTGACAATTTAGGGGATATTTTGTAAAAAAAATAATTTGTGGGCTTCAATGTAGCGAATAACGTCTGTCTTTGTTGGTGAATAAAAAAGAGTGGTGTTTGTGACATCAATGAAAAGTCAAAGGCTTTTATATGCTTCGTTTGTTTACGTCATAATATTATGATATACATAAAAAAAAAGATTATTAATATGCCTCCAAACACATGTGATTCGAAGCACAATAGAAAGACAATAGTAGACCGACAGTCTGCTGTCGCTTGGTCGTTGAAAAGTTAAGAAAAATGCACAAAACGTTTATTTTAAAGCTTTAAACATAGAACCAAAAGATCAGCTTTCAAAATTATGTGAAATATACCAAAAATAATCACATTGAAAAAAAAAAGAGGGAAAAAAATGAAAGCTTTATGTTCACCAAGACACTGCGAAGTCGTCAGATTTTATATCCCGATGATTAATATATACCTTCAGATCTTTGCTTCTGACTTTATTTGTTCCGCGACCTTTTATGGCTGGAAGATAAGGCTTTCCACATCTTAACAGTTTTTGTTTTTAATATTTTTCAAACGACGTCAGTTAGACGGAAAGCCTTCACATAGTTAAAAAAAAGACGCCATTTCACTCACGATAGATAATCTTAAAATGTTGATGAAACACCGAATTGTGTGTTTGGAAAAACGATTTGTATTATATTCCATCGTCTGTTTCGTTCATGCGGGCGAATATTTTTCCGGAAATATTTTCTTCGATCATATTTTTTTTTGTGGGCAAATGTTTTTCAAACTATTGATTTATTCCGAACTTTGAGCGAACATATTTCTATGAAACAACCATTCCACTATTCGAAAAAAACGTTTTTCAGGCGTTTATTTAACTCAGTTTCAGAAAAACTGCTCGTCTGTTTGCGTCCTAAGCCATGTTTATTATGACACGAAATGGGTTCCCCTACAACGTATTATAGAAACATTAGGACATATGAAGAATATTTGTTTGGGAGCAAGCTTCGCTGAGATTACGAGAAAATGATTTTTATTGGGGTGTCGCAATAGATTCATATTTCTTTATTACGGTAAAGAATGGGGGGTGTTTTGGATAAAAGGAATGTAAAACTGTTGTAGTTGTTTGCTGTTAAAAGGTGTTGTTTTCCAATTTAGATACCAAAACTATTTTGTAGTAAAACGGTGAATGCTTAATTTTTTTTTGTTAACCATAATTGTATTTGTAATTGGTTAAAAATAAGAACTACGATAGGAATACTTAAGATTGATTTTGTAATACCGTGAATTTTAAACGTGTAGGTTAGCAACATCATTGTTCTTGTTTAAAATATAGTATCATCGTTGTTGAATAAGCAAAGCTGCAACACTTTTGGTGAGATAAACACTACAGACGTTACTAGCAGTGACTTTAGCTTAGCACTATACCTGTCACTGTTACACAACTGCAAAACGTCAAGTGTACGATAGAGACGGAACGCAGCTAAGCCAAAGTACGTGCTTAGCAACGTCTATTTATCTCGCCACTAGAATTCCCGCTATAACCATTTACCAAAATACCTATAATTCCCGCCCTACGAGTCATACCTTGCTTATAATAAATGTTGTATGTTGCAGTCCTTCCATACCTATAATAAATGACTTATTTTAAATTCTTTTAATTGGCTTCGTATACTAGGTGTATTTTTGGTCTTGCACAACCCGCTAGGAGATGATTCTACTCATAAAATCAAACAAATTTTATAATAGCACCAACTCTGAAATCTCGAAGAAAATATCAGCTCTTTCATACATTATGGTCGGGAGGGCATTGAACTTTTGTTAGAAACAGCTGATATTTTTTTCGCGATTTCAAAGTTGGTTCCATAATAAAAGTTGTTTGTTTTCATGGATAGAATCATTTCTTAGCGGGTTGTGCGAGACCAAAAATACACCTTGTATATTGGCCAAGTAAACCCGTGGCAAAAAACTTCAAAAAGTAATTCTTAATCTAATCAGATTGCATAAATGCTCGCTCATCATTATTGAATTGTTATTAATTAACACACATTTTATATCAACTTCAGTTCACTTTCGGACCGCGTCATAGCAACACCTCATTTATCATTAGTTAAGGTCGTGGACTCAATACACGTATCAAGTGAATTACATAGTTTTACTCATATCATTCAGCCTCCCTATCAATCAATATCAATCAGCAAAAGACGTACGGTAACAAACCATTCAAATACCTATACCCAGAATTTCCGCCATACGAAACATAGCCTGGTCCATCCTTACCAATAATAACTCTCTCTCATTATAACGTCCTTAACTATTAACTTCTCAAACGCCCAATTTAGCGCTTATATCTTTTTACCCAGCAATACCACTACACAATACTCCAAAAGCTCATTCTCCATCTAATCAAATTTTACAAAACACCGCTAAAATCCAATAGACCCAGATTTTCGGCCCTAGTCGTACCTTGGTCTTTACCTACCAATAATAACTTTGTCTCTTTCTTATTATAACTTCTTATATCGATTAAATTTCAAATGCCCTGTAAAGGTGCACTTAAAAACTCATTCTTAGTCTAACTAATCCAATTTCACAAAACAGCGTACCAAAAAACCAAGTTTTCCCGTCTCTAGTAGTACCTTGGTCTTTTCCTACCAATAATAACTTTATACTTCACTACATACGGGATTTAACGCGCACATACCTTTTATTTGTTTATTGCTTGACGTTTCGGCAAGGTTACACCTGCCATGGTCACAAGCAGACTGTCCGACGACACTACTCCAAAAGGTATGTGCGCGTTAAATCCCGTATGTAGTGAAGTATAAATATGCAACGCGAAAGTTTAAAGTATAATAATAACTTTGTCTCTCTCTCACTAACTTCTTACATGGTTATCGTATACATTTAAAATGCCCAGTACTTATACTTACTTTATATATTTTAACAAGAAAATCCAAAACACAATACTTCAAAAACTCATTCTTCATCTAATTAAATTTTACAAAATAGCGTACCAAGGCCAAGATTTCCCGCCCTAATCGTACCTTGGTCCATCCCAACCAATAATTACACATCTCATTACAACGTCTTTAATCATTTACAAATCAATACTCAATTCTTTATTGAATTCCACAAAGGCTAGGAGGTAAACATTTGACAAAAGTAACAATCATGGACCCGGTTAGGCACAGCAAAATATATACATGAGGATTATTTAAAATACATTTTTAGTTATCTCTAACGCCCAATAACGCTTATACCTTTTAACTAAGTAATACCCTAACATAATAATACAGTCGTAGATGCCTTGTTCTTTTCCTACCAATAATAACTTTGTCACTTTTTCTTCTTTACTGAAAGATTTTTGTTTGCTTTTTTTTACATGTGCATAAAGTTTTTTAAATAAATAAATAAATAAATAAATAAATAAATGCTTTATATCTTCTTGCCAAGAAAAACCACAACACAATACTTCAAAAACTTATTCTTCATCTAATCCAATTTTACAAAACTGCGTGCCACGACCAAGAATTTCCGACCTAGTCGTACCTTGGTCCTTCCGGGCGGCCATATTTCTTGATCCCCTGTCCAAAGCACAATATGGGTTCCCTGTTAATCTTTTTATGTCGACTGTATTATTTTACGTGGGTTCACTACTTTATTTAAGGTGCTTAGATGGAATCTCGTTGGATTTCTCGTAAGGATAAAAGGTTAACGCTAGTGTATAGAGCTTTAAGTAAATTGGGTGATGTATTTCGGGATTTATAGGTGGGACGGTTAAAGTGGTTAGTTGGGAGAATATAAATAAGTGGTTCATCGGATCTTCATAACTTTGATGGGGTTTCGCGGCTATATTTCTGGACAGAGTTAAGTGGAGTTACAGTGATAGTATAAGCAAAAATGTTTATGTCATGAAAACTAAATAAAATTTATATGAGACCAAATAGTCTGCATTAAACCTTATAAGGATCACAAATCTCTGCATAATGTCTGCTAAAATCTTCTCCTTTTTGAAGTCGGTTAAAATACGTAGATAGCTTATAAACTTATCGAATGAGACTGATCTTTGCCATATTATAGCCTTTTTAGCCAACGTTCTGATGGCCCAGTGGTTAAGCCGTCCTCACTTATCAAGGTTATGTATGGGTTTGAATCAGAACGAGTCATAATGTAACGTTACGTTTAATCAGGAAGGGTTGGCGATTTCAAACTTATTATCATTGCAAGTCCGAGGTTCTTCACGATATTATCCTATGTCACATGTAATGTCCTAGGTATACTAAGAAGGACAGGGCAGAGTGGAAGGTACCAGAGCGCGAAGAAGGTCACCCCTGAGGTGGACGGACCAGAAGGCTCGTTGCACGAGTGCGTCAGACGAGCAGCCGTCAGGGAGTGGTGGAGGCGAGCCGTCAAACGTGTCACAAGAGGAGACTTACCACGATGACCACGCTCTGTCAAGAGTGTCACGATTAAGAAGGTACTAAAAAAGTTAAAAGTCAAATGGTACTTATTAAGTTTCCAAAATCTCATGCACTGCGTAACCTTAATTTAAAAATAAATTGCAAAGAAGAAATTGAAGAATTGCAGTATTTCAATACCTGGTCCATAGCGGAAGTAACAAATAAATTTGCAACTTCGTAGAAGGTAAGTAACTGAAAAGTCTTGTCAAGTAAATAAATATAGAACATTTGACAAGGTTTGATGAGCGGAATAATGTCCCTGACAGGTGTGTCAATCATTTGCAATGAGGGGGACCGAATTCAGTCATCATTAGCTTGCGTAAAGGAAAAAATACTTATAACACACTGTGAGCGAAATTCCACGTTATTTACATTACTTTCTTTTGTCCGTGACTTCGTTCAAGTATTTATATAGCCTCGCTTTTGTTCAGAGATAATGTAGTTTTCTAAGAGAAAACATTTTTGCAATTAGGCCATTTAAAACCAAAATAAAAAAATTAAAAACTGTCGAAAAACATAGTCCATACTAATATTGTAAATGCGAAATAACTCTGTCTGTCTGTCTCGCTTACACGCCAAAAGTAGTGCGAGTACCGAGAAAAAAATACTTATCAAAATAAAGACGGTATAATATGCCACGGACGGTATGTGTAAATAAGCGGCAAAATGCGTATAATTACAAGCACACGATAGCTTCATCTCTAGGATGGCAACGCATCTATCTGTAAGTCCTCGAGTATGATAAATATGTATACGTAGCTGTGATCACTAAACTTCAGTTGACCGTCAGCTTACTGCCCAAGTGTTGTTGAATACGTAAGTCGAATTAAATTAAAATGCACACTGTTTACCTATAAACAAGATTAAACTTTCTTCAATTTAATGCCCCCCCCCCCCAACTACCTGGGTTTATACACTTCCGTTCAAAAGAAAGTGCAAGCTTCCTCCCCATTCGTATTCAGGACACACCCCACTACGTGTCCCAAATTTTTTTAAATTCTACTCCACCGCAATCTCGAACCCTCGACAATTTACCGCGATCGACTTCACAGGGCGAATTTAAAAGTTTTACGTGGAAAAAAAAATGCAATTATAAAATGCTGGATCATTGATTCGAGACTTGATTATTTGGCGTTTAATTTTATATTCTTATGATACTAAATACTAATTTAACACATATTGACTCAATGATTGTAAAATAAAATCTAGAAATAAATATGTTGTTGAAGATGACATATTGACTCAATGATTGTAAAATAAAATCTAGAAATAAATATGTTGTTGAAGATGCATACTAGTTATAGCAAACTTTTAAGGTAAAGGCTAAACTTAAACGTCAGTTTTTATTTTGGATTGTGTGTGTGTGTGAGTGTGTGTAGTGTTTTATTGTGTGGGGCTCAAATAACCGTTTTTCTTTCTTTCTTTAGAAATATTTCCTGGTAAATCAATAATTTACTATTGGAGTCGAAGTCAAATTATTTATTTCCATTAAATTATGAAAGGCACTTCGAAACGTTATTGACGAAGAAAATAATATAATTAAATCAAGTCACCGATTTCAAGACAGTTCCGTATTGATAAGAATGGGCAAAAATCTATAAGTATTATTACTCGTTTGAATAATGGACAATTACAGTCTTTCACATAATTATGAAATATTTTTTTTTCTAAATTATAAAAATCTATTAAAAAAATAAAAACATAATCATCCTGTTACGATCTAACTGCTGGGAAAATACCTTTTCTCATACAGAGAAGGCACGAGCATTTATCACCACGCTTGCTAAAGCCGCATTGGTGATTTGAAACTCATAATAATTTTAAGTCCACGATGTTTTCCTTCACCGATGCCTGTGATGTCCAAAATAAACTTTAGAAAGTACATAAATATATGGTACTAAACCATGAAATCGATTACACTTTCAACTAATTCCGTCCCCTAGACACGCTTCCTACCGTCACACAATTCTCATTCCCAAACAGTCAAGACTGAGCGAGAAAAAAATCAACGCAAAAGTGAATTTCCGACAGTCACATTAGCATAAAGACGGCGCGAACTGTAATCATTGCTCTGGCGCATCGTGACTTGAATATGGAATGAATAGGTACACTGTCTGTCTAAGATGGGTCGTCATTTCTTTTGTAATTTATTTGGTAATTTTAGGCGATAAGGGACAGTTTTTTTGGTGGTTAGATTAGAGAGCAGATTAGGAGGGTGATTTGTGTGACGCGTATAGTGTTTTCAATGATTTAGGAAAGGCTACTTTTGTAAAAAACCGGCCGAGTGCGAGTTGGACTCGCGCACGAAGGGTTCCGTACTATCATATCAAAAAAATAGGAAGAATACAATTTTATTGTATCGGGACCCCCGTTAATATTTTATTTTTGTTAATTTTTTGTATTTGTCGTTATTGCGGCAACGGAAATACATCATTTGTGATAATTCCAGCTTTCTAGCTATCACGGCTTATGAGATACAGCCTGGAGACAGACAGACAGACAGACAGCGGAGGTTTAGTAATAGGGTCCCGTTTAACCCTTTGGGTACGGAACCCTAAAAAGACTTGGTTTAGTTTCCTTTATAAGATTTCAACTTCATAGTGCGAGTTCACCTTCAGCGTTACTTGAATAATGCCAATCCTGCTCTAGATTCATTACAATAAGGTTTATATTATATTACGTGGCATCGAACGCAATATAAAGTGAAGTTGCACCATCAGAAATGGCACACTCGCAAACTTAAATAACATAATACATATTATAATGTTACACTATCGGAAAACGTCAAAGACTAACACGCGATTCTGAGCATAAGTAGGCTAGTTAGCTTTCAACGAGGTAATTTTGCAATAAAATAAAACATGAGATTACAATTAAAATAGGCATAATTGCTAATAAACACTGGTCGGTAAGATTATCGCAGTTCATATTTTAGTTTTAATCTTCTCTCGGGATAAATACTTATAAATACCATATAAGGCTATTTCTAGAATTACTGCCAGGCGGCCTACAGGCAGTTCTAAGAATAATCGTTAGTGAATTTGATCTTGTTTGTAAACATTCTTACGATGCCTAACAAATAAATAAATATTGCAATGTTATTCCGAAAAAAATCAAGTAACCGGCCAACACGACATTTTTTGCTGTTACATTTATACCTACTGAGTCGTCTGACAAAGGACAATAAAAATTGCAAAGAGTGAGAAATTAAAAACTAGGCGTCTTACTAATAATCGCTGCATAAAGTTATGACAGGTTTATACGTCAAAAAATGTATGGTTACACAGGCTGTATTCATGACACAACTTTACACAGTGATTATTAGTAAGGGCATTTGATCTTAACATCCAACTCACCCTTGTCTATCTTTAGATAAAATTACAGAAACCCTTACAAATACAAAACACCTCAAGTTATTTAAAAAACTTAGCGACGACCAAGCTCTTGAAACAACTTCACTATTTTAGTTCAAGTTTCGCGTCAGTTACTAGCACATTTTATATCGAGAACATAAAAGTTAGTTTGAACAAAATGAATTTCTTACATCTCGCAGTTTTATAAAATGGTGGATATTTTGATGGGTCTGTTTACGAAGCTTGAAAGGGCGACGTATAAAAAGTTTATGTCAACAATGAGACAAGATAAGTGCGCAGATTAAACGCAAGAGCGTCATAGATATATTTTTTGTCACAGTAGTAACGAATATCAGCAGCCAAAAAAAATCCTAAAATCATTTTTCTACAATGCTAGAAAATATTGACGTGACTTGCAAGATATTAATTTTATAAAATACTTTCTACAGAAAAATACCACCACAATGTACTACACATTCAATTATAAAGTACCGTTTATTAACTTACTATAGTTAATTACATCAATCTAATATGTCTCATCACCTAACTATTGACAAAAAACTATCGGTATGTTAAACTCTACACATCTTCAAACAACATTCTTACAGGTAAACCAGATACAACCTAAATACCAGTACTTTACTCAAAGAGATTGCCTATCAGACCTCCACAACCTAGTTACTGGCTAACACGAAACCCTTTACCCTTTTATCCCTTCAGAGATTCGGGCTCCTCCAAGTTCATTTAAAAAACCTTTACCTGATACCAAATCTCGCTCGAAACAGTTCAGCGGTTTAGACTTGATTGATCAACAATCATACAAACTCTACAGAGTATTACACCATCAAGTAAACTAACTTCTAATCATAGTAAACTTACTTCTAATCATATAAAGTACATGTTACTATAGATTTTTCATTACACTCACGAAATAATTAAAAAGCAAATTAAACTACACAGCAAAGACAGAAAAAAATACACAATTCCAAATACCTAATTGGGTTCCAGGCATCAAGTACATTTCGTCTGAAACAAACACAATTTTAAGGATGAATAAGGCACAATAATTCAATAGGAATGTCCCATGAACGTTCCCTTATAATGGCAACCGATCCCATTGAATCTTTACAAATGAAACTGTCGTACCTATGTCACACTGCGAACGTATTTTTGAACTAGTGTCGCGTGTGGCGTCACTCGCGTGAATATTACACTTAAACATTTTCTTTTCAGGGTGTTTAGCATACTGTGGAAGTACTTTTTTTTATGAATTGGAAGGATTATCCATCAGTAAGTAGATTATAATTAAAAAAAAAAGTGCACTGGTCATTGTGTGGACTGTATAATTAGGACAAAACGACGTCTTCTATTGGCAGACAGTTTCAACATCATTATCGTCATCATTCTGGGCAAAGGCCCTTCCAAGATGCGCATTGTAACTAGATTGCAGCTTAAGCCAAGGTTTTTGTAGATCGTAGCTTCATATTTCTGGTTGCAAACAATATATACTTTACAAGTGTGGTCTTCTTCTATGGCCGGAAGTTTATTTACTAACGTAACTTCGTTAAGTCAGTCTCACACTCATTTATGAATAAACCGTACATCTATATTCAAAATACCTATCTCTTACTAGTTGAAATACAAATCGATGCTGACAAATGTAGTGTAATTAAAACGATTAAAAAACGATTAAAAACGATTAAAAAACTATTAAAAACGATTAAAACGATTTTTATTTCTGTAAATAGGTTAAATTACACTTTTACACGTCATTTTTTTTTCTTATTTTAATCGAACGACGTGGCCGGTGTTTCCTAGCTGGACTACTCTGAGAAAAAACCACCGAAACAAACTCAGAGGTAAAAGTCTCTTTTCAAGTCCATACAATATTGTATTGGTCAAATTATGCGAGGACCATGAAGGTAATAACTGAAGCGATCTCTTGATGAGAGAATCACACAGATTTGAGTGAACCTGTCTAAACAGTGCAAGCATTTGTCAATTCAGGCCGAAACTTAAACATCTCATATGATCCTATTTGAAAAAGGCTGTACACTACAAAAATAAAACACAACATGCCAAACAAACGTACTACATTCAGACAAAACAATTCAAAAACAAAGTTTCGTCGAAGCATTCGGCAATTTCGATGTGGTTCGATAAACTGGCAATAATTCACGCAAATTGAAAAGCACCGTTCGCCGTAATTAGTATACGAGGGGTAGCACTAAGCCCTAATAAATATCTTCTAATTGGTTGTGTCGTGGTTAAAGCCTTGCAATCCTGATGACGTGGACTGACGTACAGACAGACAGGCATTATCGTGTCGTGTTAGAGGCGAAGATTTGTGTGTACTTGGTAATGTTAGGTGAGTTTGCGAAAAATATTTTCGTCGAATATGAAGAGATTAATAAAGTAATAATAGTATAGGAGTATAATTGTATTTGATTTTAATACTAAAAAGCGTTTCGTGATGACCCAGCGCCTCTTCCTCGCAAGAGAAAAAAATAAATGACACTTTTTCAATCAAAAGTTTATCCGTTTGTGTCGACTCGGTTGACATTAGAGTTCTTTGACAGTCATTACGGGTTAGAAGTCATAAATCTAGTAATCAGTCTTAACTAGGGGGTATGTCTAGTCGTATTACCCACTAAAGGGTTAACTAGAAGCCAATCTTAACGGTTGAAAAAAAGGCTAGGGAGTCGATGATACATATATTATACGGATGATATATTATTATATTACAAATTCAACCTTGGCGTATAAATTAAAAGCCGTTGTTGTTGTGAAAGTTGTTCCTAGAAAACTTTCATCTCATTAATTTTAATGATGTCTTGATAAATTTTGGTATTGACATACTTACAATTACGGTCCATGTATGAAAGGAAAACCAAATACACACAATAGACCCAAACAAATTTCATCGAAACAAAGCCTGTTATTCTGCTGACCCAATACCGACCAAATGAATAGAACATAAGTAGAAAAAATATGGTTAACCTTTTAGCATAAAACCTTTCTATTCGGAAAAAATGTTAGGTCCCATCAATTTTTTACTCGTAATACCAAATCTGCCCTTATCATTCGTTATACACAATAGTTTTATAGAAACTCAGACATAGATTAGATATTAGGGGGTAGATTATACCCCTAAAAAGGTTGACCAATCCTTTGTCGTAGAATTCCAATATCGGATGAATGTATAGAATTCAGTCCTATAGGGGATGGCCTATTCATGTTCCGTACTGCGCGTACGGTTTGCAGAAAAATGTTGACAATTTTGGGATTATTTTTATTATTTTTAAGTTTTACTTTAGTAGATTATGTTGTTTTGGTAACACAACTAATGTTATATTTGATCAATTTTGTGTTTTAATGCTCACATTAAAATAAAAAAGTGAGCCGTCACGGTGCGCCTAGCAGATGTGAAACATTGACATTACATCATCGTCACACAGTACACAAGACTGCGACTGTATATATACACGATCATATAGCGTGGCGACGCGTCGCCACGACATGCGTCGCCACGCCAGAAATTTGTTTTACGTGCGGCTATAGATGTTTCACATCAAAAATAAATCCAACGCCTGGTAATGGAAATTTGATTTAAAAAAGTGATATAATATTTCCATTTCAGTATTTAGTTTTACTTTCTTTTCGCTTCCAGTTTTGTCAAAACCACAACTGTATAATTTACCTAGAATAACTAGTATTATTACTTTTGCAACAAGTAAACAAAATTAACGTTTTAACAAGGAAAAACTAAAATAATGCTAGATTATATACTTTATCAAAAACATCAGTGTTATTCACCATATTTCATTTAAAATTGAGTTATTCTTACGAAATCACACAATGAACGATTCAACTCGAATATTAAAGAAACAAGCTGATGAATCGATTTACGCACGAAATGAGAAAACGCAATGATGTAAAAGTAATTTGAGGAAATATTATCGAACTTTTGAAAATTATGTCATCGAAACGCAATAAAAAGGGATTTAGATATAAAATATTAGGTCATATTTAACGGCAGTTTACTTACCCAATTTATGGATTAAAAAGTAAATTTGATTACTGTTATTTAGATCTTATTTAGATCGAATTATTTTCAACTAGAATAATATTCGCGTTCTTTTTTGTTTTACTTTTTTTTGTTAAAATACTCCGTAGCCGGAGTGGTAGTTCAGTCTTATTCTCACAATATTTTATCATTCCTTAAAATATGAAAAAAAAAAGGTTTGTTTTGGCAAAATAAGCCAGCGTCTTTATAGTCTACACGATAATTGGCTGCAATATAATATTAAACAACAAAAACATTAAATAAAAATTTAGGATGAATATGTCGACGGTACTTATAGTGAAAGAATCTGACCCATGGCATTGTGAAACCCTCCAAAAGATGATTATTAATTTGTCCACCATAACAAGTTTACTTGTTATTAATCGGAATGTGCTCTTCGGTTTCAGATAAATTATTGTTGTTTGGGAAATTTCTCAAAGTAAGGAAGTAAGTTTAGTATGATCGGCTTTTGTGGTGATAACAGTAGGAAATATTATTTATCTACAATCATATTATAAAGAGGAAAACTTTGTATATTTGTTTGTTTGATTGTAATGAATAGGCTCAAAAACTACTGGACCGATTTTAAAAATTCTTTCGCCATTAGAAAGCTTCATCATCCACGAGTAACATAGGCTATATTATATCACGATATGTCCCACGGGAGCGATGCAGTAACTAAAAACCTAATGTAACGTGGGTGAAACTGCGTGGAACAGCTAGTTTCTGATAACCTACTACGTAATATTACTTTAACTGAGTTTAAGAGAATGTAGCTTTGTAACTATTTTACTTCAAAATTACTAAACGCGTTTGAATATAGTGTTACCATAAATGCACATAATAATATACAATCCATGATTTAAAGGACTAGCTCGAAGGGAACTAGGAAGGGGTATGTTTCTACGATTTCTATCGGTTTTTTTTTCGAATTTAAAATAGCCACCTGGTTTTTAAATTTTTACTACAAAATCGGAAGTGATTACAGGAAATGGAGTTTTTTCAATATATAACTAGTCAAGAAAAAGTAAATGCCAGTACCATAAGGTTTTTTTTTTGTTGTAAAAATCTACTTGATGCCAATAAGCACTTGATAGAAAGCACGTTCTCATTAGTACACCTTTGTAGATTTATAAGCAAGATTTTATTCGTTCTTTTTCATGTAATTTACATCACTTTTACAGGGAATGTTAAGCTGGGCACACGTCATAATGAGATTATAGAGCACGCAATGCAGTACTGTACTGCAATATCCTTAATTATTGGCGGTTTATTTTTCTAAAAATAATAATAACTAAGTATGATTAAATTTGATAATTCATTGAACCTTTGAAAGCTGGATACTTATACAGGAATTTTATTTAACTACTAGCTTTTGTCCACGGCTTTGCTCTTGTGGATGTTAAAACTTCCATGCCCTATTCTACTCCTGTAGGGGTAGAATTTCCGAAAAATCTCTGTACTTACTCTTTGCAAAAAACATATCTACGACCAGTGGTTTGGGCTGTGCGTAGATATAATATACTACTCAAAACAAAATAAGGGCCAAAAAGTATTTTGTTTGTACCATGAAAATAATAAAACCAATATAATATATATTTTGTCTCCCTATCGAAAACTAATGTTGTTTTTACCATGTAGACCAATAAATTTATTTAAATAATGATAGTTAATAAGTTTATTTGCTTTTGAAAGAAAAAACACAATCATTTTAGGTTAAAAAATAAAAACAATGTAAAATAAAAAATACCTCGTGGCCCTTATTTTGTATTGAGTAGTATATATCACTCACTCGGTTACTTAGTAGGTATTTTTATTGTAACAAGTACACCCCTGAATTTGCATTAGACTAGTAGGTAGATCCCTTAAAAACCACTTCATCAAACACTATCAACAGCAATCTTCTTGCCTTATCACTTCATTAAAACTTCCAAAAGAAAAACACTCCCCCCTATATTTTTACCCCTTTTCAATATACTGACAATCTTATCGCCATCTTGACTTTGGTACAAACAAGTGTAACATCAAAATGTCTCCCTAATCAAGTTTAGAGCAGTTCAAACCAGTTAATGCCGGGTTCGTACACCCTATCTATTATGTTGTGCCATCTACCCTTCAAAAGTCCTTGGTAACGGCCGTTTAAAATTTCCAAAGGTGTATTGATTTCTGGTAACCCTCTGATGTGTCGAGGGTTGAAAATAAGGGTGCGTTATCAATAGTCAATATGGTAGGTATTGACTTGGGGACGTGTCTCTGAAGCGATAATCTAAGTTTATGTTTAAAATATTGTCTGTAGCACGTGCTGTTAAGGTGTTTATTTTATTATTTGGAGTTTTTTAGACAAAAGGGTGGTACGGTTAGAGACAGAAGGCGTTGAACACCTTAGGATTTAAAATAATGTGTTTTCACTCAATTTCAAATTCAAAGTGTTTATTTTCTTTAGACCATTTATAGGCATTCAAAAAGTCTGTCGGATAGGTTGAAAGATGACGCGCTTTTGCTTGTTCCAAAACGTAAGTAATTTTGTTTAAAAATAAATGTTTCACAAAATCTTGAATACATTATATTTGATGCTTCTATGCATCTACTGTTGGTAAAGAGTAAAACAAACAATTTTAAAGAAATAAAGATGCTGATGTTGTAAAAACGTTGTTAAGAGAAGCCCAATTTGTACTGATATTGCCTATTCACGAGCATGACAACAATATTATCGAAGCAATAAAGATGGGAGGTGAATTTAAGACAAAACAAATTCGCAGCTGTTACAAGTAAATTTTTTTATTACAACTCTGATTTCGATTACCAAACCGCCACCACCAGACCTTACACTCGATTAAGTACTCTCTTTTATCACAAAAAAAAAAACACAACTACCCTCTTAACTAAAAAGGCCAAATTTAAATGACTTCGGGCAACTAAAACGCCCCACCATGATATAAAAAAATCTATACGCCCGAGCACGTCACTCTACGAACCAAACATGGTTGCTCAACCGGCAAATTGATTTAAAAATATACCGTCAAATTGAATAGCAGTAAGTGAGTTACATGCCCAAATGTTTCAAGCATGACCCTATGTTGTACTATTTTGTATGGGCCCAAAATCAAAATGAAACATTTCTTGAGCAAAACATGACTGTTAATTTTATTGTAAGGTTAGCCTGAAAGTTCTTGTAACTTGAATTTTAAGTTATATTGGTGCCGATACTCTTATTCACAAACTTAACTAAATTTAAGTTAAATTCATCTTTCTCTTTCCATTTCTTAAAGAAAAGGACAGAAGAAAAATTTCTAGTTAAATCCTGTCAATTTCAGAAACTCCATAGATAATTTAGACGCGATTGAAAACATGGTGACTAAAAATACGTCGATTGACTTCAGGTGCTGTCTAATTTAACAGGAATAAACCAAAATGTGTCTTCCGACTTTTTCTTTAAGAAATGGAAAAAAAAAGATGCATTTAACTTAAATTTTGTTAAGTTTGTGAACAAAAGAATCAGCACCGTTGTCGATATTTGTCCAGTAAGTCGCAGTCAAATGGGTCCATGAATCAGTTACTGGGTATTATGATGTAGTCCTCGTTTAGGCTGATTATCAGACGTACAACAGGGACCAATTACCTTTATGTGGTAAGACTGTAAAACTGAAGACATAGAGTAATTAATAAAAACAGAATGCCAGTGACGTACTAAACAACATAGAAATGTTTAAGGATAGGCGATTTTTTTCTTTTTTCTTGCTAACAAAAAATTACGACGATAACTATAACTTCACGCTTCTTCAGTCTCGCATGACGTCAAAAGCCTGGGTACAATTTTTCCTGAACAGTGACTTATCTTTGTATTATTTTATTAATTTGATCGAGCGAAAAATATGTGTTCAGTATTTCTGGACGTTCTAATACCTTCAGATAAGATATTTTGTTTATAAGCAATAAATACTCAATCCAAATTTACAAACATTCACCAGACAAATAAGCGATAAAAACCTTCTCAAAAGTAAACCAAACAGTTTCCACAAACCATAAAGTAATTAAAAAAAACTTTTTCAATAAAGAACCGTTCCGTTCTGATAAAATATTACATTCCTAATTTAAACTGAACATTTTTCTCTTCTTTTATCGGAAAAGTAAAAATTACACTCCAAAGAGTATCAAGAAAACTAAGAGGCGATATTTTATTTACAGTTTTAATTAGTGTTTATTTATCAGGCTAATTAGCGACTCTTAGCTTGAGGGTCCACTTTATTTTGCAAATAAAAAACGTTTCGTTTGTGTTACAGTGCCGTCTCCAGGCTCGAGTTGAATTTGAAATAGATTTTGCTTTGAAATAAAATGTTAGTAGACATTAAACGATTTTCTTTATGACTTCATATTAAGTAATTTAGATCCATTTTTGCCGGTAAGTACATTAAGTTAGTACTTAATACGTAATAGGTGTGGAACTAGCCAGTACAAATTCCACGCGGTTTCTCCTGCGTAATTAAAGGTTTTTGGTCAAATGATGCTCTTTTTAGTTATAGCGTGATGTTATAAGTACATAGCGTATGTTACTTGCTAATAACATAGCATTAAATTGGTGAAAAAAAAAATTCAAATCGGTTCAGGAGTTACGGAGCTTATGCAATGCAAAAAATATTCTTCCTCTTTCATTCTTAACTTTTTCCTTTAAAACCTGAGAACCAGAGTTGAGGAGAGAGCAAGTGTAAGTAAAGAGAGAGTTTAATTAGAGTAAGCGCCACCCGGCTAGATGGAGCCACGATCTGGAAAGCCTTGCCGCCAGCGACAGCTACTCAACTGCATGAAGATCGGGGTAAGTAGAGCGTATACGATCTAAACTGACGAGGGCTGATGATGATGACAAAAGAAATACATAGTAAGGGGTAACCAACACTATGAATAAAGCGAATTTAAACAACGACACGCAAAACGTCAATTGAGCAACGGCACAAATCGTTCCGTTAAATTATTATCGACTGCCTTGGTGTTATAGGGAGACAAGGTGGTTTTCCCATCAGGAATTTCTTAGCAATACTCTGAGCATGAAAGTTGATTTGAAAAGCATTTCCAGTGATCCTGGTTGTCTTTTGTTGGATAACCAGTCGTACCCAGGGGTAGACCTCCACAGTCCAGTTATTGAGATGCCACTCAATTATTGAGTTGAGGACTTTTGATCACTCCATGTAAAATTTTTCTGTATTTGGTTACAAGCCGGTATAATTGTTGTTAAATAGGGTAACGTAAATAAATACGTTTTTTATCGCAAATAGCTGGGATGCGAATTTACGCATTACAAACTTATTGACATTCGCAATATATCATAATCGGCGCCCAGCAACCTAATAACTTTACACAATACATTTTACCAATAATTTCCAATTAGACGATTAACAATACACATTGCGTAACTTGCATTATTGGGCAGATATGAACCTTTCAAACATTCGAAGCATTGGATTATTAACTCCTGTCAAAATCATTCAAATTGAGATTGCAAGCATGTTTCCCAATCACAGAACTGTCCGGTCCAATGCTTGTTAAAATTTAAAGATGTGCCGACAGGCATCAATAAAATAATTGTATGTATTGATCCGAACCGGAATAATTGGGTCCCAATATGTAATGGTATCCGTCGGATGTTCTGAATTCTCTTCATTATATTTTAATGAAACGTGTATTGTAGGTACGGTCGCGGTCTGAAAAATTTTACCAATTTTGAAAGTACATTCTATATCACACTTTTTTCATTAAAATCTAAAATGCCATATCATGTTACTTGTTACCTTTCAGAAGTTATCGTGCAAAATGACACAACGAGAACAACAAAGACGTTACTAAGCAACGGCTTCGGCTTAGCCATGTTTCGTCTCTATCGTGCACTTGACGTTTGGCAGTTGTGTAACAGTGACAGGTATAGTGCCAAAGTCAGTGCTTAGTAACGTCTATTTATCTCGCCTTATCTGATGATGAAACTCTTTTCTTAATATGTTGAATTGACATTTGTTAAAAAATATCGTTTGAACGTCGCGTCGTTTAGACAAGAGTAAAATTTTACGAAATATTATTTTTCATATCGAAATAAAATGGCAAGTTTAACCCTGGAGCAAGGGACAATCTTTGAAAATGGACATAGTTTTATATCATTAGTGTTTTATCACGAAAATTCATTATAACTATTGTGATTTACTGTGAGGTTTGAAAAAGATGTCACGGCGAAAAAGACCAAATAATAGATCATGGAAATGATTCAGGAAGAAGTGATGCTCCTTACTACGTAGTGTATCCTGCAACAGAATTCCCTCACATTAATTACGTTAAAGATAATGCACGGATACACCTAGCTTGTGCTACTATGGCGTCGTTCATTCTGCACCGTGAAATTATTCGTCTCATTCAATAGCCCGCTCGGTCTACTGATTTAAACTCAATAAAAAATTATGTGGACAAAATGAAAGAAATCCTCATAGATCACGCTCTGCTCAAGTGATACCAGAAAATGATACCGAAATACTGATCTATGCGCGTGTCTTGTTGCATCTATGCACTAGTCGTAACTGCGGAGTAATGTCAGTTATACTAGATACTGAATAAAGATTTTTTAAGATTGGATTTATTATTTCCTTATATTCTTATTTAAAAAAACTAATAAACTACTATTATAATTGCGAAAGTAACTATCTGTCTGTCTTGCTTTCGCGTCAAAACTACTGAAACGATTTAAATGAAGTTTGGTACAGAGATAGTCTATAGCCTGAGCAAGGGCACAGGAAAGTTTTTTATTTAATTCCAAGGGAACGGGAACTACGCGGGTAAAACCGCGGGGGACAGATAGTATTTAATAAGATTTTCTTCAGTGTTTTTTTATTGTTTCTTCATATTCATATTCAAAAAACTAAATTAGTCATAGCTGCAAAGTGATGTTATACCAGATATTGAATAAAGATTTTTTTAAACTTTTATTACTATGTCTTCATATTCTTATTAAAAAAAAAATTGTTTTTCAAGGTAGGTTTTCTGTATATCAAACCTTTATAGTAGTCAGTCCATCACCTAAAGCGATTGATTGTCATATCATTAGAAAAAATAATCTGTGATCAATCAAATTATCATGAAATAGACATTTAAAACTTGTGGCCTCAATGTGTGCATGCAATTTTGATCCTTACGGTGGTAAACACTTTCAGACCGCGACTGTACATATGCATTTATATATGTTGCTTATTTATTTGTTTTGTACATTATTATACAAGTAATAGCAAACGTATAGAAATTAAAGATGAAAAACATAAGTACTTTCTTCTTCTTTGACTTCTCAATCCCCAAAGCGCTTTTAGCAAGGGTGCAAACGTAAAAAAATTAAAGAAGAAAAACATACTTTCTTCTTCTATGACTTCTCAATCCCCAATGCGCTTTGAGCAAGGGTGGTGATCAATACCTTCTCTGTACGAGAAGACCCCTTTGCCTCGCAATGAGACCATAACAGGCTGATAATATTATTTTTAATCCAGGTTTTCTCGCGATTATTTCTTTCACCAATTGGGTAGTTTCCACCACTAACCAATAAATGTTAGACACAATGCCTATAAAACCTTTATTAATTTCAGCCTAATAAATTCGGTTCATTGTCAATTTGCTATAAAATTTGATTTTTAGTTCTTTTGAAATCAATAAATAGATAATCAACTGAGTTGTTATTTTAGTGACGTCATAAGTCGCCATTGCCATACAAAATCTTTTGGAGAATGGCGTTTTGACAGCTCATAAAAAGTACGTCAATTGATAATGGTGGAAACTACCGTATTGTTTATAAACTTAGTAAAAATGAATTCAAAAAGTCACGTGACAGTCTGAAAACTGCAACTTCATTTATGAGGTGCAGAAACTTTACACTAGGAGACCATAATTTAATACACATTTTAATAAATCCTCGCTAGACTTTAAACACAGCGCGACCTTAGCCAAACCTAATCAATTTGCAATATCCATAAAACCCTCAATTACCAATAATGACATAAAATAAAAAAGCAATCATTAATAACACTCAAAAATTGAACGATTACTGAACGAATGTCTATAGTCCGTTCTTGAACAAGCCATCAATTTCAATAAAACGCTAGAGTGAGACAAAAAATGACGCAATCAATCATGAGACCCGTCATTTTGACGTCGCGTTTTGGGGTGGCCAACCATCGACTCGTTTCAAAAGTTTTCCCATATTATGATTATTTTTTGGGGTTGCACCATTTGTTTGTATAGAGATATTGCCTATAATTTTGTCGATGGCTGCAATAACTCGTGTGTCATTATTTTGATAGACGTAGGGGGAGTTTTATCGTGAAACAATGAGTAAGTAGGCACATAATGCGTTCAGGTGTTTTTTAACGATATTTTTTGAACGTTTGGGTTCTTTCAAACTTCTGTTGAAAATTAGGAAGCCGTAACTTTTGTTTGATCACTGAAATATTTTTTGTAATAATTAAAAATAATAATCAGTACCGCTTCTATTTTCCTAGTGTATGACAAACGCCTATCTTACAGGATCATAAGCATTGATTACCGTGTTTGGTCCAGGCGACATGATGACTTGAGATTTTATTACAATTTTGTACTCATAACGTTTCTGAAAAACTTGGAAAGTGAATACAATGTAAAAGAAAATGTCACAATAGGCTGAAGTTTCGATTGAAACTTTAAAATAAGAGGCGAACGCCTTAAATTCGTCTAGACCTCGGTACAAGTCTGAGACTTTGAAAAAAGTGACACAAGGCAACGATTTTTCTGTTTGGTTTCACTGAGCAGTTCCGTTGCACAGTGCACCGGCGATAGGTTAATTTATTTTATGTAATAACTAGCTCTAGCTCGCGGTTTCATCCGCGTTACGTTAGGTTTTTGGTTACTGCTTCGCTCCCGTGGGACATTACGTGATATTATATAGCCTATGTTACCCGTTGACAATGTAGCGTTCGAATGGTGAATGGTGACTAAAAATCATTATGATTAATTAACGTCTAAGTTAGACGTTAATTAATCATAATGATTTTTTTATCATATTTTTGATCTAGCTGTCCCCCGCGGTTTCGACCGCGTTATCTTACATTTTTGATTACTTAATTTGTTATTGTGATGAAGCTATATTATTGAAAGGTTTAATTAAAACCTGTTCAGTCATTTTTGAGTGAAAGATTAACAAATGAACATACATTCATACAAACTTTGACCTTTACAACAATAGTAGGCTATAATTGATATTGCCGCAAATACTTGCAGCTACTTACAGCTTACAGGTACTTACAGCAAGGTATATAATACTACGATTATTGCAAATATAAACGTAAGGCTTGAATACACTGCTGGATAGCTGATACCAGTTTTCATTTTAACTGATGTGTCTAGTACTTCATCATATCAAAATTATTGTCAATAAAATGTGTTTGCGTCTAGTTTTTTTAAACTTTCTTTTACAAACGTTGGGTATTATTGGATAAACCTTTTCACGACCAACCGTCAGCCGGCTGTCGGGCTTCTATTGTCTTTATATTGTGTCTCTCACGTGTGTTCGAAGGATTAAATAAGTTTGTTTTATTAGCATTTTGATAGCTTAATAATTAATGAACAGCTTTTATAAACCTTTTATAATAATTATTAGTTGCATAAAAACTTTGGCTTTCCGTCAAATAAAGCATCGTTATTATTGTTCTCTATTGTATCCCAGCCCTTGCCGCTTTATCTTAATCCCAACTCATAATATAGTTAACAACGGAATGTCCAGATGCATTGGAATGACAGTTCGAAGCAATGGCCGATCTGATATTGTATAGTCTTGCTTCCATTAATACTGAGTAAGTCTTTACAGTTAAGTGAATTGTTTGAGTTTATTATTATTATATTGATGGTAAGTTGGGGAGTAAAACGAAATATTTTAGCTGTGTACACTAAAACAAAATCCATACTATACTAATATTATAAATGGGAAAGTGTGTCTGTCTGTCTGTATGTTTGTCTTTCTTTCACGGCAAAACGGAGCAACGAATTGACGTGATTTTTTAAGTGGAGATAGTTGAAGGGATGGAGACTAACATAGGCTACTTTTTGTCTCTTTCTATCGCGAGCGAAGCCGCGGGCAGAAGCTAGTTATAAATAAACTAGCTTTCGCCGGCGACTGTGCCTGTTTTCTAACCCCTTTAGTGGTGATTTTTTCAATAATCTTCTCTTAGTGCTCTCCAATGATACAGAAGGAGGGGTTCCTGTGCATAATTTCAAGTTTCTAACCTGTAGTTTAGAGCCTGCGTTGATATGTCAGTCAGTCAGTAACATTTTTTATATGCATTACATTATATAGATACATAAACATCTTAAGTCTCACACAGGCCACCTTATTCCAAACTAGGCATAGCCTTCACACAATCCATACTTCCATACTAATATCGTCGTATCCTACGAATAGGGGCGTAACTGCAAAACAGCTACTTTTCAGGAGACACTTTTTTGTGTTTAATTAAATTAAATGTGAACAAATATGCATTAGTGGTTTTATATAATGTGTATTAATGTTTTATGGTTGTGTTAGCATTATTTTCAATAAATTATCTTTACATTTTATACGTATTTTGTCCCTTAATTCCTTATTCTCCGTTGTGTTAAGGAACGTCAACTATTCTCCACGAAGATAGAGATAAGGAATGTACCCCAAAAACAGGATGAAAGCAGAGAAGACCTCTGCGCGATTGTAGAGAAAACAGCTAATGTGGTGGGACACACCCTTAAATCAAATGAAATCAAGGAGGTATACCGTGTTAAAAACAAAAACAACTCCACAACAATAAATGTCGATTTTATAAGCACAGTTACCAAGGAGCAAATAATAAAAAAGGTACGTAAATTTAATAACGCTAACAAGAACAGCAAGCTGAATACTACCCATCTTAAAATTGAAGGGCCCATGAAACCTATATTTCTATCTGAAAAACTAACTCCGAAGGCACAACGACTGTACTACTTGGCGCGCAGTTTTGCTGAAAATAATAACTTCAAATATTGTTGGACCTCTTATGGGAAAATCCTAATTAGAAAAGCTGATGGAGACCGACATGTCATGATTAAAACTGAAGCAGATCTCGATAATCTCGTTAAAAAAGAATGACTAGTGAGTATATTTCCACTAAATATGACGAGATTTTGCTGCATATTGTACCTTATTTTATTTTTTAATATTATTTTTTATCTTCATATATTGTTCTATAAGTTTGCAATTTTATTTTTTTGGGACACACCAACTCAGACACACTACCCTCATCACCTAACGCTCTTTTCAAGTATACACTTAGTAACAAACAAGCTCGAAATATATACCTATAAACCACCTTACAACACAAACACATACAATACACAACCAAACCTCATATATTACTGTATTAGTTCACTTGGTATTTACCGAAATACTTTTTGTAACCTAAAACCTATTAAAACAAAGTTCTGTAAGCAAACTCTAATTATTATGATCGACAAAGAAAACATCATGATTAGTGAGCGCATAGTTGAATCAATTCCTCTTGTGATAATAAATTGCGGCACACAATTTCTTTGTATAAAAATTCAATCCAGTTAATTCTACAATTATCCAAGACGCCGATAGCCAAGATATCGAGTGTAAACGGCTAAGTGATCCTGTTGAATACTCGCAACTTATACCATGTCCTAATAATAAGTCGTTTACAATTCTGACAGTTAACATAAGGAGCATACAAGCCAATCTTGACATTTTTCTTATTTTTCTTACAAAATTTAGCAATATGATTGATGTCCTAGTATTAACGGAATGTTGGACAAATGAACACCATTTGATACCGAATATTAATAATTATACGCTGTTTAAATCGAGTGTCTCTTTAAACCAGAATGACGGGGTAGTGGTCTATGTCCGTGAAGTATTTGAGACAACCTCGTTTGAACCAGCCTGTTCTGAAGGAAATTGTTTAGTGGTTAATATCAAGGATGAGATATGTATTATTTGTACCTATCGTCCACCCAGTTTCAAAAACACATTCAACTACCTTCACTCGCTAGATAATATAATAAACCAATGCTCTAAAAACAGGCATGTTATTTTAACGGGTGATCTAAATTTGGATATTATGCCCAACAATCTAAATGCCAATTCTGCTAAATATCTAAATCTAATGGCCAGTCATGGTCTAAGGCAAGGGGTTGACTGTCCCACTAGACTAAATGCATGTCTTGATCATTTTATGGTGAAAACTTCTACTAAGACGCAATGTTTTGTTTTTGATGAACTGACGGATCACTCACCAATTCTATTACGTATGGACTATGGTTCTACTAGTTGCAAGAAAAATACACACGTTCGAAAGATTGAAGTCGATCTTGATGGTGTAAATGACGACCTGGCAAATGAATCGTGGAACGAATTATACTCGACAACAAACGTTAATCAGGCTGCTATAATACTTACATCCAAGCTTGAAAACGTCATAAACGCTAATACTAAAGTAAGAAATATTCCCAAACGAAACCGCCCACTAAAACCATTGATTACTATAGGAGTAGTTAAATCAATAAGAAAACGAAACAAAATGAATAAAGCTGTCAAAAAGAATTTTAACAATCAAGAAATTAAAGATAAATACAAGGTTTACAGAAATTTATTGAAAAAACTCATAAAAACTCTGAAAAGAAACTACTTCGCTAACAAACTAATAAAAAATAAACATAATATAAAAGAAACTTGGAGTACGATTAAGGAATTATGCAATATGAATAGGTCTAATGTATCAGCTACAGAACTACTTAATTTAAAAACGAATGCCACAGAATCCCTTGATGAAGTTAATAAGTTTTTTACATCTGTTGGAGCAAATCTTGCCGACAAGACCTTACAAAAACTGGGTACAGATGAGGCAACTCTGGCCCGAAAAGCCAAAACTAATAACCCTAGAAGCTCCATGGCACTATACTTTTCAGATCCAGCTGAGGTGACGGAAGTCATCTGCAGCCTTAAAACACATAGTGCCCCAGGTCATGACAAAATATCAGCATCCATTTTAAAAACATTTCGTACTGTGATTGCTGAGCCCATTACCTACTTGACTAATTTGAGTTTTGAACACGGAGTTTTCCCTAAAATATTTAAACGTGCCATTGTCTGCCCTATTTTTAAATCAGGAGATAGGTTCCTAGCCACCAACTACAGACCCATTTCTCTGCTAAGCACTCTCTCCAAGATAGTGGAAAAAATTATGAATAAGCGAATAATCAACTATCTTGAGAGCAATAAACTCCTTAGCAAAAACCAGTATGGATTCCGTGCAAATCGCTCCACAGACGACGCCGTTCTAGAACTGACATCCAAAATTACGGCACATCTTGACAGAAATAGAAAATGTGTAGGAATCTTCCTAGACTTACAGAAGG
This sequence comes from Athetis lepigone, assembly GCA_033675125.1. Lineage (NCBI taxonomy): Eukaryota > Metazoa > Arthropoda > Insecta > Lepidoptera > Noctuidae > Athetis > Athetis lepigone. Next base: position 4,479,375 of record CM066217.1, read on the forward strand.
CGTTCGATACTGTGTCTATCCCAATCCTACTAACACGATTAGAGAACATAGGTATTCGGGGGAATGCTCTTTTGTGGCTGAAGGATTACCTAACAGAGAGGGAGCAATGCGTTAGAGTTGAAGACTGCTTCAGTAACTTTGATGTGGGGTCGTATGGTGTGCCTCAGGGTAGTACACTCGCACCGACTCTATTTTTAACCTACATCAATGAACTATGTAAATTTCAAATAAATGGCGCCGAGATTCAAATGTTTGCTGATGACACTGTCATATTATTTCAAAGCGATACCTGGGATAAAGTTAAGCAAATTGCTGAGGAAGGTATGTCTGCGGTCACCTCTTGGCTTGAAGATAGTTTATTAACACTAAACACTGACAAAACAAAAATTCTATGCTTTAGCAAAACCAAAGCATCTTCACCTACAACCTTCTTAGTTCGCATACATTCTTACCCTTGTAATAGAACCAATAATATTCTTTTATCGCAATGTAGCTGTCCTACGCTAGCTAGATCCACAGAAATTAAATACTTGGGAGTAAATATTGACGATAGACTATGTTGGAAGAAACACATAAATACAGTTAGCAAGCGGCTAAGAAAATTCATTTATATTTTTAAAGACCTGAGACTGATACCAGATTTAAAGCTTTTGATACAGACCTACAAAGCCTTGGCAGAATGTATAGTTACATATTGTATATGTTCCTGGGGTTCGGCAGCCAAGACACATCTTCTTGAACTTGAGAGGGCACAGCGTGCTGTGCTCAAAGTACTCCTCTCACTACCATTTCAGCATCCAACACATTCTGTCTATGAAAAGGCCGATGTTCTGTCTGTTAGAAAGTTGTTTGTGTACCAGTGTTTATACAAATATCATAAAAACACAGTACCCTATCTAATTCCAACTGGGAAAAGAAGAGACGAATGCCCAATCCCTAGAGTAAAAACAAAATTTGCCCAACACCAATATAACAATGTAGCACCTAGACTGTACAATAAACTAAACCTAACGCATAAAACCAAGCATTTATCAAATTACCAGTTTAAAAATAAAATTAACCTATGGCTAAAAACCTTTAACTACGACGAAATTGAAAAACTATTTTTAATTGTCAAATAAAAATTAAAACAGTAATTACACGAACACACTATATTATAACACAGTCTCAACATTACCACAATACACTCATGCATACACAGACGTACGAATAAACGCACGCACACACACACAAACACACACACGCACGCACACACACATACACACACGCACGCACACACTCATACACGCACTCAGCTCCACCAATATTTGTACTTGCTAGATTGCAAACTTTTAATCAAGTATAAACATATTTTTAGTTAAAATTAAAACAGATTACAGAATATTATGATTGTAACACTTTAGCTTAACCTATTTAATTGGAAGGAACTGATTCCCAACATACAGCTCACGCTAGTTTGGGAAACAGGGCTCGCAAATGAAATGTGTACACTTGTTGTTGCAATAAAGATTTTGTATTGTATTTGTATTGTATTGTTAGGTTGACTAAATTTGAGCAATAAGTTACATTATGCCTTTTATCTGCGGAAATGTCGAGGCCACAATTGCCTTTATGCCCTATTTATATTTATCTGATGCGGGTTTTCTTTGGTTTTCATAGAAATTTGTGTACTTATAATAACTATTTTAAAATAAATAGGAACACGTGAATGTAATAAAAGAAAATGATAAATCATAAAAAATAATTCGAAATAAAATATGAATTTTGTTAACATAATTGTTTGCTTTCGTAAAAAATATATTTTTTTAAATAGTTCGATTATTGTAATAACCGTAATGTGTAATGTAATTTATATATGTGATTTTATATGTAAAATAGTATAGAATCACAATCGCACCCTCCTTAAATTAATACTGTAAATAATCAAAATCAGTTCTTAAAATCAAATTGCACATTGTAAAACCCAATAAAGTAGTATTAAAATCAGTGTTTGAAATCAAATTGCACGTTATCAAAATCGTAACTCAATCAAATAAAACGTAACCAAAATCAGGGAAATTAGAATTCGTCTTCTTTGTGGAAACTGCCAGAAATATTGGCATTACCAGCTCATGAGGCAATGTGTAGTTTTGTCTAAAAACAAAATTAAATTTAAAATTGTTGTGAAAGAAAACTGCCGGAATCCCGTAAGCACCTACACACATCAAAAAAGTTTGAAATCACGTTAGAATAAAACGTTTTTTTCTAAAATTTCCCATTTAAATCTCCAATCTTTTAATAACAAAAGAATTTGAAGTATCAATTGTTTTTCTCTATAAAAAGAGATGATGATGAATCCTTGTTTACATTTATTCTGAAATTTAACCAACTTGAAGCGTTTTATCTGAATTTTCGAAGAAGGAGTTCATTCAAAAAGATGCCGAAGGGATGATTAGAAGTTTTGCGAGCAAGAATTGTTACTTTTGAAGAAGAAGGACATTCTACGAGAGGAATATCACGCAGAATGGCTGTATCCATATCCCGTGTCGTGTACACGTTACGGAGGTATCACGGCGTGGATAACTTTGCTGATCAACCTCGCTGTGGTCGGCCAACTGTTGTTTAGAAGCGCAACATCAGAATGCTGACTGCCTGAGGCTCTACAATCAATGCCACTAAAAAGTGATTGAAATTTTGTTTGAGTTTCTCCTCTTCTGCTAAGTGTTTTTTATTTAACTTTATCTAAAAGTTTCTTGCCAGATTAGCTAGGCTATTAAACAATGTTTATTTTAATCTGTTGGTGTCTGTCTTAACAAAAAGTTAATAGAATATTAGTTATTTAGGTTTAATTAAAATATATCTAGACCCTGTTGATCTGTATAGTTACCCCGACCCCGGAACATAAAGAACAAGAGAACAAGAGTGACTCTTCTGACTTCTGACTCTAAAGGCGGGATCATTTGATGATTTCCCATTAATAAAAAAGGAGAGGAGTTATCTTATATTAAACAAAAACAATTTCATAATAAATGTTGACAATATATAGTTAAATCCTCTTTTACTTTCAATTATTTGTTAGTCGAAATTAGATTAGGACTTGGTTTTTGTTAATAAAAAGTAAGTTAGGTATATTTTTAGTTTTAGTAGGAATCTTTTAAAAAAAAATTATGCGTAAGGAACATTCTTTTAAAAACTAAAATTTATAATTATTCCACTTTATGATAGTGATCTCTAACTTTTTTGATGTGTGTATAATATAAAATCGAACAAATAACATCAATAACCGTTAACCAGTAACATATAAAATACATTTTTAAAAATTTTGAGAAAAAACCTAAAGTAACTAAAAAAGCGTAATTGTTATTTACTTGCGGAATGCTAATAATGCGGCCACAAATGCTTTTATATCAATTTTCAAGCAATAGAAAAAAGACCTAAGTGTACTTAAGTCCCAAATCAGAAAAAGCATGTTATTGTGAACTCAATGTTTAAATTTATAAAAAAGGGTTAAAATCATGACAGCGTAAAATATATTGTAGTTTAACCTCTCGACGACCGCCATTATTTACGTTTCAAGTATCCGTCAAGCACCGTCAGCGGGCTCTTATCGTAAGCGTAATTTGACACCGGTCACAAAAACTGTTATTGCTCCGTTCCTGTTGCTTCTATTTACACACTTGAAACGGTGTCGGGTTGTTGAATGATGTGGCTATGAAATACAATGTAAACAAGATTCTAATTAGACCTCAAGAAATAAACATATCCTATTGAAATCGGGGTACTTGCCGAATATAGTTATGTTGCTGTATTATGTCGAATTCTAACTAAACTGTATGATCAATATACACGAAATTTTGGAAACTGACTCATGAATAGACTGGTAATCTAATGGTAATGTTATTTTACGAGTTTTGTATCAGATTCCTGCAATATTCAAACTCGAACTTCATAGCGCGCGGCGCAGTTTTCATGAATTTGCATTGCTCGATACACTACTTTGTAAACGATCATCAGAGGTATAACAAAGAGATTCCCTATAATAAATGTTTCTAGCATACTACTTATTTATTCATTGACCCATTAGTAACAATAAATCGTTAAAATATGCCACTATAATTGTAAAACCTCAAAATAACCTAGATTAGGGAACAAATCTGATAACTTTTTTGTAGGCTTTTTTTCACCAGATAATTTACACTTTTGTATTTGAATGTTACTTGAAATTGAACAAGAACAAAGTTATCTATCGATTTCTACCTATACTTACCTTATCTTCTATAGAAAAAACCAAAATTATCAATGTCTGAAGTGGTCATAAAAAAGTATGAAATTCCAACATTCCGTAGGGTTGGGACCACACCACTATAGTATCGATAAGTTTGATTGAGTTCAGGAAGGAAAATAAAAAACATTTAGATTGACATAATACTTTTCTTTACTTATTATGCATATTAGTAAAATAATAATGATACTATTTATTCACGAAATAATAGGGGAACTGCGGAAACACTAGGTTAGGGCTATTTGTAATTTACTGGATTTACATAGGAAGGATACTAAAATGTTAATATGAATTTATTTCAAATCAATCATTTAGAGATACTTTTGAGTTGTCGAAGCAGTTAGTTCTAGGGTTGTGGAATCTTTGACGAATACCCATCCAATAAAGTTTTGTATTCCCATTTGTATAATAAAAGTACTTTACTACATTTACACAGGTATTATAGACAAAACACAAACAATACTCGCACCTTCAATCACATATAGTTACTACATACCTATGAATAAAATGTTAAATCCATTTAGGTTGCTAAAAAACAAAACAGGTATATAACTAAAAAAAAAACAAATAGTGATTTATCATGTATTCCAATAGAAACAATGTCCTTCTTCAAGTTTTACGCTAGCTTTGTGCTTAGCCTCATCACAACAAGGTGTACCTGAAAGAGAATATAATAATTTGCATCAGGATCCAGCTCCAAAAATTCCTGGTCCAGGTATTCTGGCTCGTCGTAAGATTCCACCTCCAGCTCCTCGAGTTCTTCCTCCAGGAGGTACTCCGCTTCGCCCTCGTCACCCTCGTCCTCCGAGTCGGAGTCCCGGAGAAGCTCATAAAAGTCCTCCGCGGCATCCTCGCGTCCACCAGCCATCTCAAATCTATAAGAATACCATACACATAATTTACAAAACAGCACATAAAAAAACTAAAATAAATTATTCTAATAAAAAAAAACATCTACATTCAAACTACACTAAACGAAAATAAAACTATAAAATACGAAAAAAAAATTCTTTCATTTTATATATCCGAACAATTTTACAAAAACGATAACATCGATAACTTTTGTCGACATGACCATATGCACTAGCACGGCTAAGAACCATTTTGACGTTTGACAGTTCAAAATTCAAACAGGATTTCGATACCTACTAATGGATTTTTTATCATAATAATTATGAATAAATGATTGAAATATGCATGGACTACGTCTCGTTCACGTTACTTCTGCCACTACAAAGATGAAATTTCGTTGAATTATCTCAAAAAATCGTACAATAACATTAGCGAGTTCGACGAACCCGGAACGATGTAAATTTTGTTAGCTCAATAAAACAAGTTTTGTGATATTATTTCATGACAAAAACTGTCTACAAAGATGCGAGAAACACTTATAAATGAATAATCACCCACTTACCGCACAAAATCACAGAAAAATCACGAAAACACAGGAATTCACTGGCGCGCGACGTAACCACGAACACGAAATTTTTGTACTAACTTCACACTTTTTTTTAATGTTACCTACTATATTTTTAGTTTCAATCTATGTCTATGGTTAGAAAATATTATCTGCCGTCGAGAACAGTCGTTCAGAAACGATTTTAAGACTTATTTAAACCAAAAATAGAATTTTAAATCGGTCGGAGTTTGGTGGCACAAATTTGTGCCAGTGGGGCTCAACGGTATTACTCGTTTACTGGAACAAATTTGTGCCAGTGGGGCTCTAGAGGTATAGCAATGTGAACATTTCAAATGCACCAAAGTAATAATAAAAGATAAAAACATTATTTGAAAAACGTCATCAACTCAACTGACATAAATAAATTGCTCCGTGGTTTTTTATTTATTAAAAATAGTGGGAGGCCAAGTTTGCCACCAAAGACCGCCCCCACAACTCTCGGAGGGTTGATTCAACCGAGGCGTGTGGTGCCCGGCTGGCGCTGCGGCGCCGTGTGTATAATTTTTGCTATTGAAAATTTTTAGTTAAAAGTGTCAACTGCCAAAATAACAGACGCTTGTCACGCTTAAGCTGTTGCAAGGCGACGCCCTGCGCGTTGCCTGGCCGACGACCTGCGCAGCGCACTAACTTCAATTCCATTGTTGCTACCAAAGACCGCCCACACAACTCTCGTAGAATTGATTCAACCAAGGCGTGTGGTACCCGGCTGGCGCTGCGGCGCCGAGTGTATATAATTATTGAAAATTATTACTTAAAAGTGCCAAAATAACAGACGCTTGTCACGCCAAAGCTGTTGCCAGGCGACGCTCTGCGCGTTGCCTGGCCGACGACCTGCGCACTGACTCCAATTCAGCTCGATGTCATTTTCCCAGCTGTCAATCATCTTCTTTCAGTCACTTTTTTATTTATATATTATCTATTTTCTGTGTTTCTTTTTTGTATTACGTGTGTTTTAATAAGTAAGTCGATAACGTAAGTGTAATTTTTTTAATTTTAGTTTGTGTAAATAAATGTCCGTCGCTAATCAAAGTGATACGGAAAGTAATGATGTCCACCTTCCCAGATCGTTGCAATCTCTGGTGAGCTGCCCCCATTGCTCCCCAACGAGGTATTTTAGAGGGAAACGAGGCCTTAAAATACATTGTGGTAAGGTTCACAAAAACCTAACGGGCCTTGTTCCTCTCCCGGCCTCAGCGGCTTTACAGTCTAACAGCAACAAAATTCCCTTTTGGAAAACACTATCCAAATTAAAAAATTCGACCCCTATTCTGAAGCGAGTTCCTCGAGGCGCCAGGCCTACCGTGGCCAGCCACTTGGCACGATGTGTCCGCGCTGTCGTCCGAGAGAACTCGCTGGCCGCATGGGAGCAATTGCTCACTTTCGCTTATAAAGTCCTACACGTACAAAAAAATTTGGCACCAAAAAAATCTCTTACTTCGCAAATTAAAGACAATTGTAACAATTCGGTTTCATTTTTGGATTCAAAATTTCCGACGTCGAGAATTTGTCATAAAGACATATACCACCATGTAGAGGCTAAATTAAGCGATGGTGATATCAGGGGCGCCGCCAGGATTCTTTTTAGCAGCGATGTGGTTGCTCCTTTCTCTCCAGAGACTCTTGCAGCTCTGGAGAGTAAGCACCCCGTCCCAGCAGATGACCTCACTTTTCCCGACCCACCGGATTTGAACTCATCATCTCTCATAATTACAGCCCAGCATGTGATGGCGGCCGTTGGTTCCTTCAAGAGTGGTTCCGCCGGCGGCCTCGACGGCTTGACGCCTCAACATTTGAAAGATTTAATAAGCGCAAGCGCCGGGGAAGCTGGTGAGGCCCTTTTGAGGGAGCTAACGGCTCTTATTAACCTTATGCTGTCCGGCAATGTGGACGAAGCCATCATCGATGTCTTGTACGGGGCGAATCTCTGCGCCCTGCGCAAGAAAGATGGTGGTATTCGTCCCATTGCCGTTGGTTCCACCTTCAGGCGTACGGCAGCCAAAATTTGCTGTAGAATTTTTAGTGACAATCTATCAAAAAAATTCCAGCCCCTTCAGCTTGGTTTTGGGTCAAGAGGGGGCTGTGAGGCTGCCGTACATGCCGTTTCCACTTATCTAAATTGTGGCAAAGGTGAGGTCATTTTAAAGGTGGACATCAAGAACGCCTTCAACTCAGTTAATAGGGACGCCTTGTTGGAACAAATCAAAAAAGAAATTCCCGAAATCTATAAATTCCTTTGGCAATGTTATCGTTACCCCTCAAAATTATTATACAAAGACCACCTTTTGAAATCCGCCGTTGGTTGTCAACAAGGCGACCCTCTTGGGCCTGCCATTTTTAGTTTAGCCATTCAACCTATTATTCGGCAGCTAAATTCTGAATTTAACGTTTGGTATCTGGATGACGGGACCCTCGGAGGTGATGTTAATACTGTATTATCGGATTTCGAGTTTTTAAAAACTAGTTTTTCTGCCATTGGCCTCGAACTAAATTTTTCCAAATGCGAACTGCACATTTTAGACAATACAGACAGACAGACCACAATTTCCAAATTTTGTTCAATAGCACCAAACATCAAAATTGTTGATAAAAGTTCACTTTACCTCCTAGGGTCTCCAATTCTCGAGGAGTCTTTCCCAAATTTTGTCGAGGAAAAAATTCAAAAATTCAACGATATGTCGGAAAGACTCCTAAAGATTAGCACTCACTCCGCTTTAACTCTGGTTCGGTTTTGTTGTTTCGGCCCTAATTTCATTTATTTTGCTCGTTCCTCCCCGTTATGGAGACACCCTACACTTTTAGACAAAATCGACCAAATTATACGAAATTCTTTAACAGCAATTTTGAACATTGATTTGGACGATCGGGCGTGGCTACAGGCCACTCTTCCTATTCGTTCAGGTGGCCTGGGCGTCCGCAAAATTTCCAGTATTAGTCTCCCTGCATTCCTGTCTTCAGTCTTCAGCACTGAGGAGCTGACCAGGAATATACTTTCCTCTTCTTTGGTTAGCTTCGAAGTACCTTGCTTGACTGAAGCCATAAATGCTTGGAAAATGGCTTGCCCAGGCAAAGATCCTCCCGGTACCCGTTCATCACAGAGACTGTGGGACGGGCCGCTCTGTATGTTGGCACGGAATAACCTTCTTGAGACGTGTACCAACATTGCGGAGCGAGCTCGCCTACTGGCTGTTGCTGAATGGGAATCGGGACTGTGGTTGCGTGCGTTACCGTCATCCAACATAGGTACTAAGTTGGATGACAATACTTTCCGTATCGCCACAAGTTTGCGTTTAGGTACACCATGTTGTACTCCGCATCGCTGCCGATGTGGTGAAGCTGTCGACAGCCTCGGTCACCATGGCCTCTCTTGCAGCAGGAGTGCAGGTCGCATTCCGCGTCATGCAAATATTAATGATATTATCCGCAGAGCTCTTGTTACCGCCGGCGTTCCAGCCATCTTAGAACCCATCGGGCTGGTACGGTACGATGGGAAGAGACCAGACGGAATGTCATTATTGCCTTGGAAGTTGGGTAGGTCTTTGGTGTGGGACGCTACGTGCGTCGACACCCTTGCGCCATCGCATCTTCCTAGTTCTGGAATGTGTGCGGGCACTGCTGCTGCCGAAGCAGAAAACCTCAAGCGGCGGAAATATAACAACCTAGTTGGTAATTATATTTTTGAGCCGTTTGGGGTTGAAACTTTGGGACCATGGGGCCCGAGTGCCCGTTCTCTTTACAAAGAGATTGCGAAACGTTTAGTCGACACTTCACGTGATCAGAAGGCTGGCATCTACTTTGCCCAAAGAATAAGTATCGCAATTCAGCGTGGCAATGCTGCCAGCCTTCTGGGCACGCTGCCCGTCGACAGTGATGACGAGTTTTACGACGCCGACGGATAACTCCTTTCTTATTTATATTTTAATTTTTAGTTTTATTTTAGTTTTAGATATTAATTAGTTGTTTTGAGTTAGTTTTAAGTTAGCCATATTTATTTGTATATTATACGTAAGTATGTAAATAGTTTATTACAGAAAATATAAGAAATCGTCGTGCGAAAAAGGCAAAAAAAAAAAAACAGAAAATAATCCTTAAATTTTAATCTCGTGTTACTTACAACCAGCATGCAATTTTTTATAGTGCTCGAAAACTTTTGTTTATGACAAAAGTTATTATAATTATTTAGAAGTAAAAAAAATTACAAATAAGCATAAAATAAAAGTAATAAAAAATTATTTGAACGTAGAAGAAAGACACAAACGTAATTAGGGCTTCGTCTCTTCTATACATACGCAATTTAGTCATTCCATAGAAAAAGGTCACAATCACCATGAGGGTGTTTTTCTATGTACCCTATATTGTTAACGAACAAGTAATTAAAATACAAGCTAATAGGTTATGTATTTAAAAATCATATTACGCTCGCCGTAACAAACACTCTCCGCGTTCCGCCGAATAGTAGCCGAACGGCGCTAGCACCCACTCCCCGCGCCCGCACACCTCCACTACTCGCGAAAAACGAAGGCGCGTCGACGGTTGTGACTTTATTCTTTGTTGAAAACCTAGTGCTTACAATTGTGGCTTCTTTAGAAAACCTAATTAATAGAGAACCTGTACTGTTTTTAATTGTTTTGTCAAACTGGTATGATGTGGTATGATGAGCAGAATTGAATTATGCAATAAAAGAAAAAAGCCCCTATGTTCGTTAGGGCACTATTCGTAGGATACGACGATATTATAAATGCGAAAGCAACTCTGTCTGTCAGTCTGTCTCTTCTTCACGCCTAAGCAACTGAACCGATTTGAATGAAATTTGGGACAGATATACATAGTCTGAGTCAGATATAGTTTTCAACCCGGAAATCCCCTGGGAACGGGAACTTTAAATAAATTACACCTAGACATCTGTGTCTCACAAGAAACAATCATGCTCATCATCACACAAAGATTTGTTTTGAATGGGAGTTGAACCCACGACGACCGTTAGATGCATTGGCCGAAGCAATAGGCCAAAACTGTTATCGTGTGCTTAGCATTTGCTCCATTAATACTGAGTAAGCCTCTCAGTTAAGTGTTTGAGTGCAATATTATATTGATGGTCAGGGGCTAAAAGGGAATGAAATATAAGGGATATTATGGAGATGTTGTAAAAGGCATAAGTATAATATATTGTATTGCTTTGATACGGTTAGAGTTTTGATCTAACAATATTAAATACTTAAGCTTAAGAATAACATATTCTTAATCACGTTTTTTACACATAAGAACAAACAAGTTTTTTTTTTTTTTTTTTTATTGGCGCAAATTCTATTTCAAGGTAGATCGATTACTTAACAGCTGATAGTTATACAAAGGCACCGCGACACGCGTTCGGTATCTATATAATGAAATAATATTCGGTATAATTATATAATGGTAAACTAACTAGCTGTTGATACAACAACGCAAAGCGAAACCGCGGGTCCAAGAGACATGAAACTTGCAGAGTGTGTTGTTGTGTGTATGTTGTCTCTGTAGAAAGGATTTTTAGAAATTCCAATTCTGGAAAGGTAAAACAGGGGATAGACGTATCGACATCCATTTAATTAAAAAAAAAAGTTTATTTTTGAAAGTTGTATATTAAAAAAAGTAGAAACATGTTGGCATTGGTCATTTTATATACCCTGAAACGCAAACCCGTAGCTTTCTTGTAAACAAAATCATTTTTATTTCAGTTTTAAGCCAAGAGCAAAAATCTTTCATTACACACACAACCCAAGACCCGCAAACAACACACACACTCAGCAATTCCGTCGAAATAAAAACAATTTTGCAAAAACATTGACCGCCCCACAACGACTATTAGCCATTACCGCGCCAGCTATACGGCTTCACCCCGTTGCGCCCGACTGTACTTTCCTAAGGCTTCTAGGTAAGTAATGAAGCAGCCGCTTGTTTATGGTACAGTCGAGTACTGCAGTGGAGTTAATTTATTTTTGCTATTAAAAATAGAAACTGGTTTGCGGTGACTTGTAAGAATTGGTGAAGGGGGGTGGAGAGACAGGCGTTTATTTACTACGAATTATGTAGTGTTTTACTAATTTATGTGTATGAAGAGAGAAGCTATTTAACGTATTGCTAAATGTACCTACTGAAGCTAAAAACAACAAATGTTCAGTAGTTTTTTTTTTATTACGTAGAGATGCGCTAACTCGGTAAAATAGAAGATGAAAATTTGTTATGGAAATGTAAAACTATTGTACAACAATATCCCCTTCCCTCATGTCTATATCTGTCTGTTTGCGATAAAATAATAACTGATGAACAGATTTTCATCAAATTATAATAGAGATAAGCAAAGTATTTCTTCCCCTGTGTATCCCATATTTGGAATCCCCATGCTTAGCTGGAATAAGTAATATGTTAGAAGTAGTAATAAAAAAACTAGTAATTTGCAAGTTTTGCATAACGTAAAAAATCGTTTGGTTTCCTTTTAATTTCCTCCTGCTTTCTGTTAACAAAAAAGGAAAAAACGTGACAAAACTTTCTGTTTGTTTCATTACAAACTCACAAGATTCGTCACGTTTTCTTTTTTAGTGTTCCGTAGTCAACTAGGAACCCTTATAGTTTCGCCATGTCTGCCTGTCCGTCTGTCTGTCTGCCTGTCCGACACTCAGGTCACAGCGATTAAGCGATTACGCACGGATTAAGCACTAGAAACCTGTACTAGTAAGCTGAAAGGAGATGTTTTAGAAATGTATGGAGCTTGGGCCAGCACTATGTACACCTAATGTAAATATCATTATAAAGTATAGTTAACGTTTTTTTATGTTAATTCCATATATTTTGGCTTCGTTTTTATGTATTTTCAATTTAACTCGGTGAAGGAGAGCAACAAAGCTATTAATAATTATGGTGGTCAGCAATAAGCGAAATGTCATTTAAGAATGTCAAACGTCAAAGATAAACGGAAATGAAACTTAGAACTGTCAAAGTCGTCAATCAAACATGGCTACCTTAAAGAAGGGTTAACTTACTAAAAAACTTTGGAAATTATTAATTATTTACAATTTTACTTTTCTTCAAATTAATTTAACTGTATTTTTATGAAAATCTATATTTTTTTTCCTTTGTATCTATGTAGTGTACATAGAGGTGGCCCAAAATCAAACATCTCCTTTAGTACCAATATGTATATCAATCACGCCGACAAAGTGGTAAAATAAAAATTGGAAAAAATGTTTTATTAGAGTAGGCCCCCCTACATGTAAAGTCGGAAGTGTTTTTTTTTATTTCAACCCTAACGTGTGATATATTGTTGGATAGATATTTAAAAATGAATAGGGGTTTACTAAAATCATTTTTGGTAATGTCAATAATTTCGGAAATAATCGCTCCAAAAGTAAAAAACAATGTGACCTCTAACTTCTGAACCATAAGTTTAGAAAATATGAAAAAAATCTGAAAAGTAGAACTTTATAAGGACTTTGTAGGAAAATTATTTTGAACTTGATGGAAAGAACAGTTTTTAAAAAAAAAAAAGGTTGTGCAAAATTATTTCTGCGTACTTTGTAACAAATAGCCTTTTTTAAAACTCATAAGTGGGAACACTTTTTGTGACGGACGGTAAACAACGGAACCTTACACTGAGCGTGGCCCGACACGCTCTTGGCCGGTTTTTAGTCCCTATACCGTGGAACCGTGTAGATCCGCCTGTTCCCGAAGAGAATCATAGTACTTAAAACTTCTAATTTAATAAGGTATATTTATCACGCCGAATAAATTGTAGAAGACATTGTAAGAAATGTTGGATATCTAAGTATAGACGTGAAGTGGAGATTTTTTAGGATTTTTTTTCTCGTCTTTCTCATAAAGTAGGATGTTTTATAAGCCTTTAAAAAAATGCGGCCATTTATAAACGTAATGGTGCAAGGATCAATGCCATCACTAAAAAAATAAATATTTCTATAGTTTTTTGGTTTGCTGGTAAAAAACTCATTTTTGGGTTAAGCTCGCCATTGTACTATCGACAAAATTTAATCATGACCCAATTGGACGACAAATCGTTTGAAGCTGCCCAAATAATAAGACTAGTCGTGTGACATTTTTAATACATGTTTACGCGATTGTCGACCTAATTGTATTTGAATGTCCGTAGGAAAATAAGCTTATGGTGGGTCATGATTCCATTTTGTCGATTGTACATAAGTTTTATTTAAGTTTTGCTTTATGTTTGTATGTATTTTCTTTTTATGTGCATTAAAAAATATGAATATGAATCACTCTCTCTGTCTGATAAAAACATTATTTAAAAGTAGAGTTTATAAGTTAACAAATAATAATCAACTAAATAAGAAACAACATTGCGTACATTCCAACAGACAAAAAAAGACTTTTTTTTCTAAATCACGGTGTAAAACTTGGAAAAGTAAAGCAATCTTTGCGAGAGGCAGATGCCCTACAAAAATAAGTTGACCTGTACACGCAACGATCATATCCAGAAGTTTCAAACAAAAACAATTACAATTGTGTTGTTTATTACAAATATGTCGACCATTTAATTTTTAATTTTATTATTAATAATACCAGCCTATAACCTGTCCCACTGCAGGGCAAAGGCCTCTTCTCATACAGAGAAGGCACGAGCATTGATCACCACGCTTGCTCAAGACGGGTTGGCCATTTCGGACTTATATTAACTACAAGTCCAGGTTTCCTCACGATGTTTTCCTTCACCGATGTCTGTGATGTCTAAGATAAACTTCAGAAAGTATAATTTTATTATTATTAACTGTTAATGAATCTCTACTTTTATTGATGAAGGTTATTGGCTATGTAAACATGCATGAAAGTCTGACCAGCCTATGGGGTATCATGTCGCTCATTAACTGGGTTGTGGAGGTCTGATAGGCAGTCGGTTTACGTAAAACACCGGTATCCAGCTGAATCCGGTTAGGCTGGAAACCGACCCCAATATAATTGGGAAAAGGCTAAGGTGATGATGATAGGCTATGTAACACCACGCTACGAGAGCGAAGCCGAAACCAATTAAATTGAACCAATAGTCTAAATGAAAATATTTACCTATACCAATTGTATCCGAAACAGAGTTGAAACAATTTGGTGATCAATCTGACTGACGACGTGATCATGGATCAATCCAATAAATTGTTTTTTTTTAAGGACGGAAAGTCATCAAATTACTTTTCCCGGACTGTCAGACTTTTACTGAAATATTTTGCCAAACATGACAGAAAACAGGCACTATAACACTCAAAAACATTATTCTTTCTTCACTCTTCATTCCTTCCGTACACTTCATTCCAAATTCAAAAATAACTTAGTTCCTTTTTTCACAGTCGCTCATTTCGCTCGTGCCCCGGGGTTCTAAGTTCAAATACTCCTTCCATGTTTGATTCTTATTTACAAGGCGGGAAAAGTAAATTACGTTTCCAGCTTGCGATTGATTGTTCTCAGCAATCCCTCGAGATTGCAAGTTGCAATTTTATTGCAACCTCTGCCGGCCTTACCAAGAAGTCGACTTTGTTTCTCGTATGTTTTTTCGCTATTATGATCTCGAAGAACGAAGAAACGAACGAAGTTTTTCATTTGTTTGTTCGTTGGGTTGAGCTTTGTTTATCGTTGATGTGAGAAGAATTTTCTTGTTGAATTTTTGATTCGTGTTCGCGCCAATTGCATCCTAATTGTGGTTGAAAATAGGCTAGACTTTCGCTTGTGAATCATTGTCAGGTCCGATACCTGGGCTGGTGACATTGCATGCATTGTTTTAGTTTTTGTGGGTGTCATTGACTGATTATTATTGGTATAATAACGCTCAGAAACCACGGCTCCTAGAGAGATACATCTCGGAGAGTATGGTCTTTGTAGAGTTAAAGTATCCACTCTAAGAAAGGATTTTTTAAAATTCCCCCATAAAGGAGAAGGATACGGGAAGGAAGTTTCAGCATGCACGCGAGCGAAAGCTAGTAATCACATATTATACTGTTACTAACACTAGGAGTCCTGATTCCTGAAACAAAACGTTTTTATCCTTTTCTCTTATCGTTTCGGTCTTTTAGAAGAACCATGAACTGAATGAGTGGCAGATATGTGACCGGTTGTACGAACGAACGATTGTTCGAACAATGTTCGTTCGAATGATTATCTGATCGATATGTTTTCATCCAAATGGCTCGTTAAACAGTCACTTTATATGTTTACAGCCATGGTATACTTAAAAAAGTCTCCCTCGGTGAATTTTGGTTAATTGAGCGTAAAATGAGCTGTCTATCATTACTGCATCACTACATATTATAAAATAAAGTCTCTTCCAGCTGTCTGACCCTATGTATGCTTAGATCTTTGAAACTACGCAAAGGATTTTGATGCGGTTTTTTAGGGTTCCGTAGTCAACTAGGAACCCTTATAGTTTCGCCATGTCTGTCCGTCCGTCTGTCTGTCTGTCCGTCCTCGCTTAATTTCTGTGACCGTTAGCACCAGAAAGCTGAAAGGGGAATGGGCAAAAATATATGGAGCTTGGTCCAAATTTCCACCACGAATATGAACTATGGCATATGACGTATCACTGCGTACTGAATCATTATAAGAAGACCGCAATCAAAAATATTTACTCAGTAAAAAGTTATGACCCCATGAAAACTTGGATGGATGGCGCTAGTGTCACACTTTACTTCAGCTCCGCGTATTTTAAATATTAAAATTACTCGAAACGCGTTATAACACCGAATTACCTCAGTTACGTTATCACAACAACCCAACGGACATATACAAGTGTTATTGCAGTGATATTCAAAGAATAAGTGTAAAAAACAAAGTTCTTAGAAGACCCAAGTGAACTGTGTTTAAATAGTGAGCACGGACACATCTATCAGTGTTTACCCATCGAACGCAGTGAATTTCGGCTAACCTGTTCACAACGGTATTGTCACTACCAAGTTGTTCGCGAAAAAGTGATATTATTTGGAAAATTGTATGATTTCACTATAAAAGACAGATAATTTTTCGAAAAATTAATGTAAACAAACCGCAGCTGAGTCACCTCGAGTTAATCCACCAACCAAAACACGTAATATAACTTCTGACACAGAC
Organism: Athetis lepigone; assembly: GCA_033675125.1. NCBI lineage: Eukaryota > Metazoa > Arthropoda > Insecta > Lepidoptera > Noctuidae > Athetis > Athetis lepigone. The sequence goes on from CM066217.1 coordinate 4,496,177, forward strand.
ACTATCGTTCGGAAACGCAGCGCAGCGGCAGTGGCAGCAGTTATCATAATTTTGAATACTAGGCTTTTGAGAAAGGCCAAATCGACTAAAGTTTTAGTCGATTTTTTTTTAAATTTAATATTAATTTTGTGCTTGCATACCGGAATACAGACTCAGTCGACGCATTTTGTGACGGAAACAAGTGCGTAACTTGATTTAAGTAAAATGTCACGACTAGCGCGTACGCCGCCTAATGAATCCGGTCACAGTAATATAGCTCAGGCGCATTCCGAACCCAACATAGCTGCTGCAAATACACCTGAGTTATCGAATATATGCGTTAGACAGAAACGCCCACGTATCGATGGTTCGCCCGATCCAGAATTTCAGTGCACTAAAAGTGAACTGATCGACTGCATTCGTCATGAGATACGGAGTGTCCTGTCATTGGAAATATCAACCAACATAAAATCAAGTATCACTAATGAACTGGGCGATATAAGATCATTGTTCCGAGAACTAAAGCAGTCAGTAGACTTTATGAGCGAAGAGTTTGACAAGATGAAAGCTGAACTCGAGACATGTAAGAACGTCAACAAGACCCTTCACAAAGAGAATGATTCTCTCAAGTATACAGTCGCTGAACTTTCATCAAGAGTAAACTTGATTGAACAACATGCACGCCAACAGAACTTGGAAATCAACGGTATACCGGAAAACAAAGCAGAAAATCTGGTCAAGACTGTTCAGCAAATTGGAAATGTAGTATCTTGTTCCATTAAAGAAGACGACATCCTGTCTGTAGTAAGGGTAAGGAAACTGGACCCAGAAAGCAAAAACCCCAGAGCTGTGGTTGTCAAGTTGCGAAGTATGCTGTTGAGGGATACCATTCTAACCTCGGTAGTGAAATTTAACAAAGCGCACTCTGACAAAAAACTCAACTCACAACACCTTGGTTATGGCAACGCTGTTAAACCTATCTTCGTATCGGAGCACCTGTCACCTCTAAACAAAAAAATACATGCGGCTGCCAGAAAAGTTGGGAAGGAAAAGGGTTACAAATATGTTTGGGTTCGGGATGGTAAAATTATGGTTAGGAAGGAGGATGGACAACAAGCCAAGCAGATAAAAAGCCTGGAGGCTATCTCTTCATTATAGAGGGATCAAGGAACAAGGACGTAAAAGACCGTGGTTTAAATTGGCATAATTCACTATCTATTATCAGAACTTCAGAGGTCTTAAGACCAAATTGAATAATCTTAGGCTAGCCTCACAACTAAATAACTATGATGTGATTATCGGAACAGAAACATGGCTTGACGACAGCGTTAATGATGGTGAATTACTGGACTCCCGATATATCATTTATCGTAGAGATAGGGCCTCTACTCCCCTTGGCAACAAAAGAGGCGGAGGTGTACTGATCGCCGTTTCAAGGGCTATAGACTCAACACGCTTCACAGAATGGGAATCAGATGCGGAAGATCTATGGGTCAAAGTCAGAACCAACAGCAAGAATGGCAACCTTTACATATGTGCGGCCTACTTAGCACCACCTGTGCAACATGCCCCACTTAACTTGTTTTTGGACCACGTGGATGCAGTTATTGAATCAACGGAAGGAGATGTACTAATTGCTGGCGACTTCAATCTCGGGTTTATCGACTGGACCACGGACAATACATTTTCCGATTCACCGTGTACGTCTGCTGGGAACTTTACTAACAGGTTGGGTTACTCACTGACTGACTTTATGTCGTCAAATAGCATTAATCAAATTAACACCGTTAAAAACTGTAACAATAGAACGTTGGACCTAATTTTATGTAACTTCTACGGTGGATCTGTCAGTGAATGCAAAAATCCAATGTCGTTGATCGATGTTCATCACCCTCCACTTGACATTATTATCAAAAATATTTCTCCCGGATTATTAAAAAGTAAGAGTTCTGTCAGGTATAATTTCTGGAAAGCAAATTACGCACTCGTGAATGAGAGGCTGAGGAGCATCGATTGGGCGCGTCTGTTTTCGGATCTAGCGGATGTAGATCAAATGGTAGATACGTTGTATGCACATCTGAACGAAATAGTAGAAGAGTGTGTCCCTAAATATGCCACACGCAATAACAAATTTCCTGTATGGTTCTCAAAATGTTTAATCAAACTCCTAAATGAAAAGGAAAAGTTAAGGCTTCGTTTTAAGAAATACCAAAATCCCAGGGACAAATATGAATATCGTTTATTGGAGGAACGTTCTAAAAATATGATCAAAAAGTGCTACAGCACATACATCAGTAACACTGAAAACAACATCAGACTGAATCCGAAGGCATTTTGGTCGTTCGTTAAGGCCAAAAAAGTCAAGTCCAATGACATCCCATCTGAGATGCAATGGAGTGGGAATGTCGCAACTTCTGGAGAAGAAGTGAGTAAACTGTTTGCCTTGCACTTTGCCGCCACCTTTGCATCTCCGGTTGGTACACTCGCGGTACAAACAAAGTCGAAAGAGTACCCTCAGCTTTCGCTAGGAACTCACTACTTCACGGAGCGAGACGTACTCAAAGAACTGAAAAAGCTTAACATAAGAAGGGTCCGGGGCCTGATGGCCTACCGCCGCATTTCATAAGGCAGTGTTCCAAATATTTAGCATCACCGCTCCAACTTATTTTCAACAAGTCCCTTATGTCTTCTAAGTTTCCCACGCAGTGGAAAAACGCTCACGTAATTCCAATATTCAAAAAGGGGGAGCCTAATGATGTTAAAAACTATCGGCCTATATCTCTTCTTTCAATTTTCTCGAAACTTTTCGAATCATTGGTCTGTCCTATCTTAACATCGCTAATTAAAACACAACTAGCTACGCAACAGCACGGTTTCTGTACCAACAAATCCACTACTACCAACTTGGTTCACTACATTAATGATGTAACAAGATCCGTGGACTTGGGCATACAAGTGGACTCAATTTACACGGACTTTAGTAGCGCTTTCGACAAAGTGAATCATGTGCTCCTACTTCAAAAACTTGAGACCTACGGAATGCATGGCCACTTACTGCGATGGTTCGAATCATACCTTTCCGAACGACATCAGAGAGTTATTATAAGGGGTTATCATTCACCGCTATATTCCTCAACCTCTGGGGTGCCACAGGGGTCGCATCTTGGGCCTGTTCTTTTCTTGGTATTCGTGAATGATATCATACACTGCATAAAACACTCAAAATGTTCTATGTTTGCAGATGATCTAAAACTTTACAAGGAAGTTAAATCAGATGCCGACACTGCTTTGCTTCAAAAGGACTTGGACGCTATTCATGAGTGGTGTCATAGTAACAGGATGAGTCTCAATGCCGCAAAATGTTATCATATAACCTTTACCCGGAAAAGATTGTTTCAGCCTTCAGCGTATCAGTTAAACGGCACAACTCTTCAAAAAGTCGATACCATTCGGGATTTAGGAGTCCAACTTGATAGTCAATTATCCTTCATAAATCACTTTGACACTATTGTTGCCAAAGCAAATAAAATGTCCGCATTTGTGAGGAGAACTTGCAAGGATTTCCGATCAACTGACACCCTTAAGGTTCTCTATAACTCTCTGGTGAGGAGTATATTGGAATATGCATCTCCCGTATGGAATCCAACGTATCGCGTCCACATCGACAGATTGGAGCGCATCCAAAAAAAGTTCACGAGATACCTCAGGTACAGATCACCGACCTGTGAACGCGACGCTGATTATCCGCAAAGGCTCTGTCACTTTAAGATGAACTCCTTGGAAAAACGAAGAAGTTGCTCGGACTTGATTTTCCTATATAAGACCTTACACGATTTGGCGAACGTACCAGAGTTGGTTTCGGAGATCGGTCTAAATGTGCCCCGCCGTACTTCTTACAGATCCAATTTTAAAACAGAAACATTCGAGATGCCATTTAGTAGAACCAATCTTGGTCGTTCAGCTCCTCTATACCGGTGGTTGTCTGTCTACAATAAACTGAGCACACGCACCAACAACCTAGACATATTTGCAAACAATTTTAACGAATTCAGACGATGTGTTCTCAGTTCCTGATTGATTTGTTCATATAATTATCTTAACTTCGTGTGAATAAATTCAATTTAATTAATATTATAAAATCTTAATTTGACTTTTAATTTTAGCTTTTATTAATCTACTTTTAAATTACGTAATGTGTCCTAACCAATTTGTTATTATTATTATTTTAATGTTTTTCTTTTGGTTTTTAGGTTTTCTGTTAATGTAATGAGGAATGTCATTTATGTTAAAATGTTTGTGTTGATTTTATATTTTAATGCTATCGATGTTATTGACTTTTGGTATATTTTAATTTCAATGCCTAGCACTACAATTTATTTGAATTATAATATAATCAATGTAATGTAATTTATTTGCTATTTAAATTATTGTTATTTTGTTTGTATTATTTTAATTTTTGTTATTTTAATTTCTAATTTATACTTGATTTTATATTCTAGTTTATTAATGTTCATAATTTTCATTCAATGTCCATAATGTTCTTTTTTTTATGCTTTTATTGATTAACGTTAAGTGCTGTGCACGCCTATAAGTGACGAATTCACCGCACAATACAAGCATGTCATCACATCTACTGTAACCAATTAGTGAATAAGTCGTTGGTGTGTCAATAAATAAATAAATAAATAAATAAATAAAACTTGCAATTTAAAAACCTTTTTACGCTTCTTTATTTTTTTATATCTTTAGAGCTACTCGATTGATTTAGGTAAATGTTAAGTCGTTGTAATTCATACGTTATTCTGGTTGATATAAGCTAATGGCGTGAAAAAAACAAAACGGCGGCCGCGGTAGGTACCTTGCTACGTCAAAAAAAAACAAACTGATGAAATACTTATATTTACTTTTTAATAATAAATATTTACTAGGAAGAATGTAAACTATTGTGAAAAAAATATTTCACAATTGTTTTTTTTATTCCTGTCTTACAGTGTGGGGTCTCTCGGCGTATACCGTATTGCTTCCTAAGTGAGGAAGGGACAAAACTAATGCTATCTTCATCTACGAGTCGACGCTAGCAGTCCCCGGGTTCCGAAATGCAAGAATATAAAAAAATACTTTTAATCCAAACTTTGAGATCCTGCCCTATCCGATCCTAATTATCGGACGAATTCGTACAACGTATTGTGCAACAGCAACAGATCTTACATCGGAAAGTGTGTGAAGAATGGCTCCGATTTAGGATTTCCGACAAATCGGATAGGATCAGAAGGTGTGGATCGTGTTATAGCACGATGCTAACCGTTCCGTATTACATTTTTATATGGGTAGGTGCACTAACGCTATTATTGTGTACTCGGCAGTCGATTTGAGCGCATTACAGAACAGGGGCAATGCGTCATCATTGCTACCATGTTATTACTGCTTCAAATGTGTCTATTGTGCAAAAAAAATAAACGATTAAATATTTAAAAAATCGTATTTTTAAAACAGTCATAACTTTTTTCTGAGTGGATATATTTTTTTCGCTTAGTAATCAAAATTGTATGGTATTTAGTCGACTTTAAGCCTACATAACTCCCATTAGTGGTGGAAATTTGGACCACTTCTGCTCATTGTCTTTTGGTACCAATATGTATATGAATCACGCCGACAAAGTGGTAAAATAAAAATTGGAAAAAAAAAGTTTTTTTAGGGTAGCCCCCCTATATGTAAAGTGGGAAATATTTTTTTTTAATTTCAACCCTACCGTGTGTTACATTGTTGGATAGGTATTAAAAAATTAATAGGGGTTTACTAAAACCATTTTTTTATAATGTCAATAATTTCGGAAATAGTCGCTCCAAAAGGAAAAATCAAAGGGTCCTCTAAACCTACGGGGTTTAAAAAATATGAAAAAAATCTGGAAAGTAGAACTTTATAAGAACATTCTAGGAAAATTATTTTGAACTTGATAGAAAGAACAGTTTTTGTACAAAAAAGACAAAAAAGTTTGTACAAAATAATTTTTGCGTACTTAGTTTGTCAACGTAACAAGTACCCTTTTATTAAACTTATAAGTGGGAACACTTATGGTGACGGTCGGGAAACTACGGAACCCTACATTGGGCGTGGCCCGACACGCTCTTAGCCGGTATGGCCAAGAGCGTGTTATTAACTTGCATCATATTGTTAAACCAAAAAATCTGCTACATCTTTAATACAAATTTGAATGAAATAAACCAAGAGTTTTTCATGATATTAAAAGCAAATCCTAAAGGATAACTCCCAAAAATAGGCAAAAAAAATATTCAGCAATTACCTAAATAAATTTAAACCCTATATATAGCTTTAATTAAATTCGCAACAAGCACAAAATGATTTATTCTTTTACAGAAATAAATCGCAATAATAGTAATAAGGTATGTTTCAGAAATAGTCGAAAATTCTAAACCTGTTACCTAAATATAAATATAAACAAAACGCCGTGTCTTAGGCTTATCTTTAATTTCAACAAGTAACAAAAAAAATCAGTTCCTAAAATAAACCACATTAGTAATTAAAGGTACCTCCCAAAAATAGACAAATAAATCTTCAACCGGTTACCTAAATCGATATAAAATATATCCCTAAAGTACTGAACTTAATACAATTTTAAGGATAATACGCAAGCACTCGTAGTAAGCTCACAAAGTCGGGCAAATGTTTCCCGCAAATAAATAAAGGTGCAGAATTTCATCTGGCATTTATAGACGTGGCTGTATTTTACGACTTTTTTGTTGACCGTACGCGTGAATTTGTTCTGTAGATTTGATGCGGGGTAACAGAAAAGAGTAACATAATATGAGGTAATTCTTACCTGGTTATGTAATGAAAAGAGTTTACAGACTTTTTATTGTATGTTGTAATTCGTATTATTTATTTCCTTAGAAAATAATTTTTGAGTGCACCTCATAGAAAAAAGGGTTATTTTAAATAATGGCCTTTACTTTTTTACCCGTACGATATCAATGTAATTTTTTTATTTATGTTCGATACAGCGTGTATACAAAAATTTAGCTCACTACACTTTATATGCCTAAAACGACTGGAATAAATATAATACTAAGTCTTTGCCTTGGTTAAATGCATTTCACGCCCGATTCAAAGAAATAAAACCCATTTACCGATGAAATTAATTAAAAATTATGTACACGCTCAAGACTTGGTTCAAATAATTACTAGAACGCTTGGAACTGTTAAAAAGAAACTATTAAATGATTCCAACGGAACTTGGGCCAACGTTTCAGACGTTGGTTTTCAGGGATTCATAATTAAATTCCAGTTGCGAGTGAAAATTTTGTGATTTCATTACGGGGAACGATGAATTCATTATTCGCTTCTTGGTTGGTCAAAATTTGAGAAGAATATGTAATCAGAAGTGAAACTCTTGATTAAATTCAGTTATAGTACGATTTTTAATTCGAGTCAGAAAACTGACAAGTGCAACTGTCACTGATACCGAAAAGGGTGACCCGCTACAATAGTGATGTTCCGAAATCGATAGATTTAGACATTTAGTCATGCTTTATTATATTAGGTATCAAAGCGTTTTTTTTATTGTAAATATTGAATAGAATATACCGTATTAAATCACACGTTTTTAGCTATATGGACCTTACCAAAAAAAATAATAGAACAGTGTTTTATGTAATATTAAATTACCTGCCGTGTATGTCTTCTATTTAATTACCGTAAATTACATGTAATATCTTTATATAAATAAAGGCAATTTGATATTGAATAAAAAATATATTCTCGACTAAGATCTAACTGTAAAAACTCGATTGTATCACATCACTATTTATTTGGGACTAAAAACTTGCAACACTGGAAATGTCATTTTACTGACTAAGGGCCGATTTTTTCAATCATCAGTTAACTTCTATCTGAGGAATAAATATGGCGGTTTGACATATTTTCTATACAAAAGCTGTCAAAACGTCAAACGTACTCTTCAGATAAAAGTTATCTGACGATTGAAAAATCGGCCCTAAAATTAATAATCTTACTATAGGCTGGGTTTTCATGTAAGCTGTGTGAAAGAGCAAAATTATGATTGTTATAAACATAGGCCAGTCATATTAGGTAAAAAATGGGGTCAACTTTGGAATGAAAAATAATAAGCTGTAAATTGGTATAAACTTTTGTTTTATCGTTCTAAATGTTGTTTCAAAAGTCACAAATGTTTCGTGTCCGCGTCTTAAGATATTGAAGGTCAAAATGTAAAAAAAACGGTTTTTCGCGAATATCTCACTTTTTATAATAGAAAGTGAGATGTTCGCGAAAAACCGATTTAAGCAATAATTGCTTAAATGACATTTGTACCTACTATAAAGTTGTTGAGTATCGGTTTTTCGTGGTTTTACCTTCAATCCATACTAATATTATAAATGGGAAAGTGTGTCTGTCTGTTTGTTTGTCTTTATTTCACGGCAAAACGGAGCGACGAATTGACGTAATTTTTTAAGTGGAGATAGTTGAAGAGGTGGAGAGTAACATAGGCTACTTTTTGTCTCTTTCTAACGCGAGCGAAGCCGCGGGCAAAAGCTAGTATCTTAATACGCGGACACGATAACATTTGTGATTTTTGAGACAACATTTAGAACGACAAAACAATGGTTTATACCAATTTACAGCTTATCATCTTTCATTCCGAGGCGAAACCCTAATATGACTGTGGTAACATGATGGATGGCACAGTTGATGTGGTACAGCAATCGGTTGTTGTGCTTCGTGTTACGAGATCGATTCCTGCACGAAATAAAAGTTTGAAAGCTACAGGTATTTTCTTTATTTATTATTATTTATTTATTTATTCATCAACAAATTTACAGTTGTGTCGAACAGTGATTTTAACAATAAGTATAACACAGAGATTTAAATAGTTAAAACCAGCAAGAAAAAACAATCACTTTTTACATTAGTCCCAACATTGATAGTCTTAATTTAATTGTGTATTATTATAATGTAGTTAAAATCAATATAAATTTAAATCATAGAATGTATGTAAAAAAAAACCGTCAAAATATATGTATATCAATAAAATTCAATCAAAATATTATGTTTATAAAATTCATAGAAAGGTATGTCAATTAAAAATATAAATAAAAATTCATTCAAATTACATGTCAATAAACTTAATTCTAAAATATATGTCAATAAAATTCATTAAGATGTAATGTCATGATAGTATGTTGGATATGAAACAAGTTTACCGAGTCTGGTTGTTTATTCGTGAGTTATTTATCTTCAGTGGCTTAATTCACAGATAGATAGCTTTTGGTCTAATTGCAGATATTCAGCTATGACATAATCTTAGCGTCAATATAATGATGATGATGATTGATTATCCATTCATTGTATAATTTTATGTTTCTATTGTTATGAATTGATTGTAGAAACTATATTGAACATTTTTAATTGAACTTTTTGTAATTTTTCGACGGTAATAAATCAGAAAGCGTTTCTAGTGTAACATTTTGTGATGGTGTCTTTGCTTAATAACGCTTTATTAAAACGTATAAACAACTAGCACCTGCGTTTTATTAAAAAAATATTAACATTTTATAGCAATATTGCATAACTCGTAAATTTTCTAAAGCAGCTTTTGTGAGCATTTTATTAAATACCATACCAAAATGACAGGAGACGATGCAAATAAAATTGGATTTACATGGGTCAATTTTCGCCGTGTGGTTAGTCGCTTCAGAAACCGTGCTTCAAGGCTTAGTTACTTCCTGAACACCCAAATTGGCATTTAAGTGATCGATTTTCTTCGCGCGGCAAAAACCGCGCGGCTTTAGCTGCCCGTGTGAACCCCACACACAGACGAGTTCACATGGGCTGATTTTTACCGTGCGTCGTTTCACAAATCGCGTTTGCCTAGCCGAATTGTCTTTTTGATGGTAGAAAAGTCGCACGGCAAAAATCGTGCGGTTTTAGTCACACATGTAAACCCCACCATAAGCTACACAGTGAAGCTTCTGCTTGGCTTTACAGCTCATTTTATTTGGATGTACTCCAAAAAAGTTAAAAATAACCAAACTTACATTCCCATCTGCTGAGTTGGCGTTAAGTGAAAAGTTAGAAGGAAAATTACATTTCGTCGCGCCAGTAAAAAAAAGGTATATTTCGGTATTTTCGTGGCACGTCCGCGTTAAGAATATAAGAGGCTTAGAATAACGCAATCCGCGTGTTTTTTCTGAACGTCGCGAGAATTTCTAGGCGTGGGGTGCGTCGAGAACTTTTTTCATTCGCGGCAGGATCGCTTGAGCTTGTGATGCTCAATCTTTACCGGAATTGCGGAATGTTTATAATAGTTACCGTGACCCCGGAACATAAAGGGCAACCGAAGGAACATGGGTGGGTTTTAGTCAGTAAAAGTCTGACACGGAGAAGTCATTTGTTGATTTCCCACTCCCCAAAAACAAAAAAATAATGCTCAATCTTTAGGTGGAAACGGGCTGTGAGAACTGGTCGTATTAATTTGGGCATGCATTGTGATTGAAGTGTGTCTGCATAATGAGCCATTTCCGTCCATACCTAATATTATAAATACGAAAGTAACTCTGTCTGTCTATCTGTCTGTCTGTCTGTCTGTTTGTCTGTCACTTCTTCACGCCTAAACCACTGAACCGATTTGAATGAAATTTGACATAGATATATTCTGGAACCCGAGAAAGGACATAGGATAGTTTCTTCCCGGAAATCTCCCGGGATCGGGAACTATTATTCTACGCGGACAAAGTTGCGGACAAAAGCTAGTTATCTATAAAATTATGTTAAATCGTTAACTGATTGATAAGCTGATTTCAGGTGATATATCAACGCACGCAACCACTGGTTCTAGAGACATGAAACTTGTAGAATATGTTCTTTGTAAAGAGTGGGTATGCACTAAAAATGTTTTTAAAGGAAATTCAAATTCTAAAGGGGTGAAAATGGAAGTTTCGAAATTCACGCGAGCAAAACCATGTGCGAAAGTTAGTTTTAATACAACAAGAGGAGGACACCATGGATTTAATAAGTTAATTGATTTGGACCACATTTTTCTACATTAATTAACTTTATTACTAAAGCTATTTTGGTTAATTACTGTACTAATGTTTTTTTTTTGTTAACGGTATTTTTTGACGATTAACTATTGTCTATAATGACGGCAGCTGTGTCCCAGAGATCAAAAGGAGGATCGGGATGGCAAAAGATGCTATATCCCGGCTTAACAACTTCTGGAAGAAGAGAGGAATAGGAATTCTTGGTTCCTATTCCAGATTGATACGAGCCCTGGTATTCCCTAGTTTCTTGTATGGAGTGGAAACGTGGACAATTTTGGCACGAGAGAGACAGAGTATTGATGCTTTTGAAATGTGGTGTTGGAGAAGAATGCTGAGGATACCTTGGACAGCGAAACGCACCAATGCATCGATCCTGGCTCAACTCCGAATAACAACTCGGTTGTCCTCCTTATGCCGTCAACGTATCTTGTCATATTTTGGCCACACAGTGCGCAGAGAGGACGAGAATTTGGAAAAATTGATTGTGGTTAGGAACACCAAAGGCAAAAGATCGCGCGGTCGTTCACCAACAAGATGGGCCGATCAATTAAAAGACTCGGCGTCAGACCAATTTTACACCGTTGCAAGAGAAGCGCTGGACAGAAACCGGTGGAGGCAGATCATCCGCTCCAGGTGCAACCCTAATGCTGACCACGATCCTCAGACATGAGGGACCGACCCGAGAGAGAGACTATTGTCTGCAACTTCGTCATGTAAATGTCAATTTAATGAAGAAGTAGTCTCTACTGTAATTTAATTAAAAAGTAGTCTTTTTTCTTTGTACTTTACTACATACCAATTTGGTTTAATCCTTCGACCACGTGATTCGAGACACAATAGAAAGACAATATAGCAGCTCGACAGCCGGATTTCGCATGGTCGTCAAAAGGTTAAAATTAGTGTAATAATTTAGCAGGATATCTTCACAGATATATAGTTTCTGTTGCCGTTATATTATTGATTTTAATAACTGAAGGTTACATTTAGCACGTAACGTTGTTTGAAAGTAGTTCCAAGTTATCTATCAGAGTATCAAATTGTCTGTTCAGATACACCTTTTAGAAAAGTTTGAACACCACCGACCTAAACTTAAAATCCGGGTTTGATTTCGTTCGGCCGCCCATAACTGCTACTTATACACAGGTGGTTCCCCTTTTTCACAACTTTATGCAAAATAGTATTCGACTTTAATATCTCGCTGAAGGTATTACGTTTTATAAATTACTTCGCGTCGTGGCCCGAAACAAACTTTTGGTTCGACTTGGAGTTTTTATTCAAATGAATTAAAACTTTTTCTAGGCACGATCGAAAATATGATGTTATAAGTGTATGGTAATTTTGGTGAGGCATGTTTCAGCTGTTTGTTGTGTTTAAATTATTAACTTTTGAGATAGAAAGTCAATGTTTTAGAATACTTCAATGTTTATCTTTTTCTAAGCCAGGCCGCATACCGGCACAACAAGCAACACGCATCCACATTTACCTCGCCACAATTGTTGCGCCGCAATTGTTTGCTACAAATGTATTGTATACGACCGCCACAAATGTGTCCTTAGTGTGCGTACCCGCTAATAGTTCTTCGGGGGCAATATTAATGAATCGCGTTGCAAATGTGGCGCCACATTTACCGAGACACAAAAGAATGCCTGACGTGCGGGCTTGCTTAAATGATAAATAGTCTTAGATTATCATGCAACAGAGTACATAATTGCGTAATTCGTGCAAGGTTAGGTAGATACATGATGTTAGACTTACTTATGTGCGCCAGCTTGCCGACTTTAAAAAACCTGAAACAAAACAAACTTTGGATAAATTTATATCCTCTCTTTCAGTATAGTAGTACATTAATAACAAAAAATTATGCTTATTGAAAGATAATCATGACGATAAACCAGAGTTAAATGATTATAAAACAACTTTTAGGAAAAGTCAACTAGATTAATTTCTTTGTACTCATAAATGACGTTCTAAAGTGCCTTTTTAATGAAAATTCTAATCGAAATAAATATGTATAGTTAAAAAAATGGTAAACTGACTAACTGGCTGTTGATATATCAACTTAGAACTCAAACAACTGGTTATAAAGACATAAAAATTGGAGGGTGTGTTTTTTGTAAGGACTAGCACTAAGAAACGATATTTGACTTCATAAGGGGCAAAATAGAAGATGCAAGTTCGACATTCATGCAGGCGAATTCACGGGTAAGATAGCATATTATATTATAGTCATAGTCATAGTATTTTATTGGTAAGGAATTCTTACAAGTCATATTCAAGTAAAACACAATCCGCCTTATTACAAAACAAGGTTTTTCTCTAAACCAGGTTTAAACCATTGAGCTAAGTTTTGTATTTCAAATCTTGAATGTATCAGAATAAGATTCAAATTACAAAACCTGGCTCAATGGTTTAAACCTGGTTTAGAGAAAAACCTTGTTTTGTAATAAGGCGGAATAGGTATATTATTAAACACATGTCAAATATCAATAGTTGTCAAACAAAATTGTTCGATTGGGGTGGCCCATACAAAAAATAGTCAAGTCACAGTAAATATTACATTTCAAATTAATATAGGTATGTCAAAGTTTATAGCATCTTAAATTCGTTAAAAGAATAAAACGCTTGCTCGATAAGCCATCTTTTCAAGCGAGCTTTGAAGCTGCCTGTCGTCGGGTCATCAGAAATATAAAATGAACAATTTCACTTGTCTCCACTTGACATCCTATCAAACACCTCAAATTTAATTTCCACGCTTGCTTTTAATTATAGGCAACATTAAAGTTTAACAATCTGTCAGTTGTCACCATGTCGCTTGGAGCATTCGCAATTATTATCACCGCCTTGTACCGAGACGGTGAAAAGCGATGACAGATGCTCGCTGGAGATCAAATAATGAATAAAACGCAAGACTAAGGCGGTTTTCACCCCCGTGCTAACGAGAAAAGTTGAGTTTGGCTGATACGCTCCGAACCGCACATTTCACTCTTTTTGGGATGCGGCTTTGGTGGAGCAGGAAGCGGTTTTTAAGTTCTAAGTCGGACAACTTTTAAGGGTTTTTACTATTTACGTGTTTAAGTGAAAAATTTTACTCGTACAAAATCACTAGAGTCAATGTCTATCTGTCTCCTCGTCACTTGATCTCAGAAAAAAAAATCAGATAAGAACAGCGGAGGAGTAAAAAGCCAATCATATCAGCCGAAAGCAGTCCCACAGCTGGACAAAGACCTGCACCCAAAGATTTTCACAAATACCAATCCTGCACTAACCGCAACTGCAGAACGTGGCAGTCTATCTTGCGATAAGCCTGTCCATGCTGAATTTTTTGGTACGCGGTCGCCACTTCAGAACCTTTTCGCCAAGGTGGTCGTCAGTCCTGAAGCGACTTGACCCTAGCTGTGTGCCATTGCTACATATTTGTTACTCAGCATTTTTTTATTTATTTATTTACACTTTATGCACAACGGTACACAGGCGGACTTAATGCCAAAGGCACTCTCTCCCAGTCAACCTAGGGTGGTGAAGAGATAGCATAGTAGGTGCATTTATGGTGGTAAAACTAAAAAGATAGAAGTATAAGAGATAACAAAAAAAATACATAATAATATACATAATAACTACATACATAAGTAAATAAATACATATCTCTATAATATATATTTTATATAAGTGAAAGTAAATTATGAAAGAACTCTGCTTAATAGTTAATTCTGTAAATGAATCTTCAATTTCCGCTTAAATGCATATCGACTGCGGTCGCCGTCCTAATATCAAGAGGAAGCGCATTCCAGAGAAGAATGGCCTGAATGTAAAAAGAAGAATGAACAAAATCAGAAGTATGGGTAGGGCAAAGCAGGAGGAGATTTCATTTAGCGTGATTACTTACGGTACGACTTCACTTGGTGTATTTGGGCCAAGAACTTGCGTATTCAATGCAACGCAATATGACCCTTATTTGCACAAGTCTAAGGTATGGTTTCTACTATCCAAATATCATGAATATTTTGCCAAACATGTCTAGTGAAGTCGCACTATTACAGGAAAAGTGCGCTGATCCGCTCCGCTTATCACCCAAACCCACAGGCCCACACAGAATTGCCGCTCGCGACTGTCAGCGTTTCTAGTTCATCTGCCTCGTTAGAGCACAATTGCCGACGTGAAATTAAAACCACCACCCATCTGAACGTACGTACACGTCATTGTGAAATGTTGGAAACGCGATCAGTTATTGTTCATTTTAAAGCCCGTTTTTGTTCATCGGGATTTTGATTTGCGGTTCATTGACGGGTGGATACGATATCCTTTTGTGATGTGTAGTTGGATCCTGCAATGGTTGTTAATTAAGTTTGGTATTTGGTTTCCTAGGGAAAGTTACGGTGATGCTGGAGGCGCTTCTTTGGTGTTCGTTTGGTTAATGGCGAAGAGGCAGATGAAAGTTCTATTAATAGATGAAATAACTGGCAATCAGTGTCAGCCATGTCCAAATTAGGACAAGCCTGACATGTTTTTGAAAGGAGTGGGGGTACACTTAGTAATTTTTCTCTACCTGTTCTAGCTGAAACGATAGAGCCTGTTGATAGACAGAGTTGTTCAGTAGTAGAAAGCCATTGTTAATTAACCTAAAATTCTAATTTTAATACCTTGTTCTAACAAATATAAATTCATTTTGGCAATTTTTAGTGTTGTAAAGGTTTGGTTGTTTTCAATAATTGCATACTATAGCCCCATATATTTAAGAAGAAGAAACTGACTCCTGAAATACAGATATTATTTATCTAGCTCTGAAAACTTATAATGCTTGTGAGACATTTCTTTTTCAGATTTTTTGTTATATTTTCGAACACTTCTTTCATAACCTTTACTTCCAAATTCTACAAAGCTTACGTCAGCTGTCAACCTACGTCGCGTCATCGAAATCAGCATGCCTGTCGTATGTCTCCGACATGTCGTTTGTTGTCAACGCGCTGTCGGGATTCAACGACAATGTTAATTGGTGTCTACGGGCCTTTAATCCTACGAACACACGTGATTTGAGACACAATAGAATGACAATAGCAGCGCGACAGCCGGCTGTCGGTTGGCCGGCAAAAGGTTTAAAAGTCAATGACTTATGTTGAAGGTGTGACATCAGCTTTACTTCAGAAAAGTGCTAACTAAGTTCAAGTGGTCTCCTTGAGTAAAAGTAAGTGTAGCCAAGAAAAACATGTACAGTTAAAATAAAAAGTTACTTAAAACTTTTTTTGTTCCTAAACTGTACTCGATTTTTACTTTGTATATAAGAGTGTGCCTTTAAAACTTCTACTGGGCGAAAATAGTAAAAAATTATATCCAACACGCATTCACGAGAAGAAGATGGTCTGAGACGGTCCATTACCTTTATTTATTTATTTATTTAAACTTTATGCACATATGTACAATGGCGGACTTAATGCCTTAGGCATTCTCTACCAGTCTACCCAGGGTGGTGCAGAGATTATATGGTAGGTGCACTTAAAAAAGAAAAAGAAAAAGCGCACCGCAAAGGAATGGAATTCCCTGCCGACGTCTGTGTTTCCAAATTCATATAACCCGGAAGTATTTAAGAATAGAGTGCATAGGCATCTACTGGGTAAGCTCGCTCCATCGTAGGCTCCGTCTATGCCCTCGGGCTAGTCTGGGACCAAGAGCAAGCCCATTGTAATAAAAAAAAAAAAAAAAAAAAAATGTAACTTAAAATTAAAAAAAGGAATAAACATAATTACCTACTTAATTATATATTAAAGTATATATTATATACACATAAATACATACATAAATACATACATACACAAATACATAAATACATATATAACAAAGAATGTAGTGACTGGTCAATAGACTCTGCTCATTTGTTCTGAAAATGAATCTTCAATTTCCGCTTAAATCCATAACGGCTACTAGCCGTCCTGATATCGAGAGGAAGCGCATTCCAGAGAAGAATGGATTGAATCCGAAAGGAAGAATGAACTAAATCCGAAGTATGAGAAGGGCAGAGTAAAAGAAGATTATTGGAAGAGCGCAGGTTTCTAGAGTGCGAAGAACACAAAAATTGAAACAGAGAAATAAGATAGGAAGGAGGAGTGGGACAATGCAGCAAAGAGAAAAGCGTAGTTAGAGCACGCAAATTTCGCCTCTGGCGAATGGGCAACCAATTTAACTCAGCCCTGTAGTCAGAGACATGGTCATATTTTCTCAGATTGAAAATAAACCTAATGCAGTTATTAAGGATTCTGTCCAACTTATCTAACAAGATCGAATTCAGGTCAAAGTAGCACATGTCACCATAGTCGATTAAAGGGAAAATTAAAGTCTGCACAAGCAAGGTCTTCGTCTTAGCAGGCAAGAAGTTTTTCAGACGATACAGAGAACGCAAAGTACCATTGGCTCTCTGACAGACACTGGAAACCTGCTTTTGCCAACCAAGAGTTGAGTCAAGATGCAAACCGAGATCTTTTACATCTGGGCTGAATGGAATGACGGTACCATTAAAAATAATTGAAGGAAGAGAACTAACTGTCACTCTGCCCAAGATGCGCGAGCTGCCCAATAGAATGGCCTGACATTTTGAGGGGTTTACCGACACCCCAAACCTATCAGACCAGTCTTTAATTGCCTCCAAGTTCCGGTTTACATCATCAACAGCAACACTTAAACTATCCAATCGTGCTGCAGTATATAACTGAAGATCATCGGCATAAAGATGATACGAACACCGAAGACAGTGAGTTATTAAATTAATAAAGATAGAAAATAACAGAGGAGAAAGAATACCGCCTTGTGGGACACCAGCATCTAGCTCACGCCAACTTGATGAATTCTCATCGACGCGCACCGACTGCTGACGTCTCCGAAGATACGAAGAGAACCATTCCAGCGCCTCAGAAGAAACCATAAGGTGTGATAGGATAGCTAACAGGATGTCGTGACTGACGGCATTAAAGGCGTTCGAGAAGTCAATTAACACAAGCACAGTGATTTTAGTATCACTCATGGCTTCTCTAATGTCACCAGTCACTTTAAGGAGAGCAGAGGTTGTGCTATGCCCAGGCCTGAACCCAGACTGAAATGTACTCACCAGATTGTTCCTGTGCACAAACCCCGTGAACTGTCTGTGTACGCAGGCTTCAAGCACTTTAGACAAGAATGGGAGAATGGAAATTGGCCGAAAATGATTAGGAAGAGAAGGATTACTAATTTTAGGAAGTGGACGGACGTAAGCCATGCGCCACAGGGAAGGGAAATGTCCGGAATAGAGGGAATAATTGACAATATGGGTTATCGGTGGAAGAAGACAGTCAATGATCAAGGTGATCATGTGACGACTAATACCATCGCAACCCACAGCCTTGGATTTTATGGAAAGGATAATCCTTTTGATTTCATCCGGAGCGACTGGAGAGAAATGAAATGGTTCTATGATGGGACCAGGTAAGTTCTTAATGAAATTCACCGTCTGAGCAAGTGTACCTGAATCTAATTGGCTAGTGGAAGTGAAGTGACGGTTAATGTCATCAAGGCCAATTGTCTTAGAAAAATCCACATGACGTGGCCTGCCGACACCAAGAGTTCCGAGGAATTTCCAGATATCGGCAGGAGAAGAAGAAGAAATATTTTCAAGAATATGGCGGCGTTTGGCGTTACGTATCATCTGATTACACCGATTTCTTGCAGTTTTGTAGAGATTTTTGTTCTCTTCGCATCGATATTTCTTATACCTACGAAAGGCCCGATCTCTGCGCCGCATTGCCATACGAACGCCCAATGTCATCCAAGGTGCAGGCGGACGCCTTAGTCTATGTCCCTGTACCTAGCGATTGACCATACCCTGCGGATTAACGAATACATTAAATAATTAGTTCTATATTTGTTCTATCGAAATATGCATAACACGTAATTTGTTCCGTTTTAGTTTTTACAAAAAATGACTTCTTCTATAACAGTTAGCCAGCGATGTACTTTTAAATTACGCATTAAAAAAAAACAAAATGTAGATAGACGATTAGTCCTACATTAACTCTAATTACTTATCTACTTTTTACTTATAAAATTGATTACTTTAAGTTAAAAAAGACAATACAAAGAAGTAAATAAATTATTATTATCCACACAAATGTGGCGGCCATTTTTTTTCAAAATGGCGATCTGTGACGCCATTTGCAAAAAATGCAATGACATTTATTTTACAATACATCGCTAGGTTTTCTTCTTTGTATTGTCTTTTTTTAACTTAAAGTAATGAATTTTATAAGTAAAAAGTAAATAAGTAATTAGAGTTAATGTAGAACTAATCGCCTATCTACATTTTGTTTTTTTTCAATGCGTAATTTAAAAGTACATCGCTGGCTAACTGTTATAGAAGAAGTCATTTTTTGTAAAAACTAAAACGGAACAAATTACGTGTTATGCATATTTCGATAGAACAAATATAGAACGAATTATTTAATGTATTCGTTAATCCGCAGGGTATGGTCAATCGCTAGGTACAGGGACATCCTTAGTCTGACCTTCTTCACAGGAGCGTGTCTGTCGTAGAGAGCAAGAACTGTCTGATTGAATATCGTAAGTTTGTCATCTGTATCTGTAGCTGCTTCCATGTTCCCCCAATCTATTTCCGATGCATCCTGGCGCAACTTGTCTACATCCAAGCGCGCAAAACAACGCATGTGCAGAACTTTAGGGAGAGGTTTAGGTGGTTTGAGGATATAGGAGAGAAAAATGAGGTCGTGGTGAGAGAAGCCGGGAGCAGGACACTGGCCGTGGGCGGACACAAGGGAGGGAGAGGAAGTTATGATTAAGTCAAGCCATGTGTTATCACCCGACGTATTAAAATGAGTCGGTTGTAGAGAAAGAACATGGAGACTGACTGACTCAATCATATGAAGGAGTTTTCGGGAGCGAGGGGATGGGAGCATAAGGTCGGTGTTGAAATCGCCCATGATGACGCAATGTGCATACTCTGACACCACAGATTCCAAAGCCAATTCTAGGCTAGAAAAGTAATCCACAGCGGGTGGACAGTAAACGACCCCAAGAAGGGTCTTGACGCCTTTGACAGAAATCTCTAGGAAAAGGTACTCAGCCGAAGCATGGTAGTTTGGAGCAGAAGAAGCAATTATTTTAAAAGGAAATTCACAGCGAAGGTAAATAGCAACACCACCCCCTCCCTTCCCAATTCTATCATTACGGATAAGAACAAAACCAGGAAGAGAGTGGGCGGTAGAAAGTAGATGGGGTTTGAGCCAACTCTCAGAGATCAGAACGGCATGGACATTGGTACCAGAAAAGGTGTCTGACAATTCACTGTAATGACTTGGCACACTCTGAGCATTGACGTGGCAGACATTAAACAAATGACGTTTTTGTTGGTCAAAACTCCGATGCACAAAGTCACCCAGGTTTTCAGCCGTTGAACTGAAACTAACATCACCGGAAATAAAAGATTCATTAGCAGAGAAAAAGGAGTCATTACCAGAGGACATAAAATAAATATAAATAAAATAAATAAAAATAAATATAAATAATCAGTACAACACTATTGATGCACGACTCTTATCCGTGCACCACCCACCAGCAGCACTAGCACAACAAAAAACATAAAATAACTTAAACGAGAGAGAATACCAGAGGAAAAACAAAACACAAAATAATTAAAATTATTGCAAGCACATAAATTACGACGCAAGCCAAGTACCACGTTAGTTTTAAAAATTAAATTAATTTCTTAATATTATTAACAAAACAAAAATACAATGAAATAACAGGAACTGAGTAACAACTAACAACACAATGCAAACAACGAAATGGAAACGTGGAACAAGGCGATTAGAAACGTCAAATTAATAAAAATTGACAGTAAATTTATGGTGCCTTAAGAAGAAAAAAAAAAAATTTGACAGTAAGAACACAAAATAATAAAACGTATAACAGGGCATTATAAGACGTCACATTAACAAAAAATTGACAGAACACAGGTAGTGAGTGACATTAATAAAAGACGCCTTTGAGTTCATGGCAAAATTATAATCAATAGTTATGACTTTTTATGAATTATATTAGACCCAATTGTTGGTATAATAGCTACTAAATTTTTCCAAAGTATTTTCAACTTGTTAATGTTTCAATTTTGTGTGTAGGCAAAAAGGTATAAGTGAAAAAAGTTGAAATTTTATTAATAAATCTATTCTATCCGCCAACCAAAACAACATCTAAACACAAATACAATCAAAAACCTCCACTTTCAACATTATTTTGTTCATCCATCCCCTCAGACACACTTACAAGTCTCCCTGTCTGTCTGTTCGTACAATCGCAGTAATTATAGTGAGTACCGGCTGTATGATAAGTGCGTTGTTGATTCATTGAGTGTCGCAAGTAGTGGGGTGTGTGCAATTTACAATGCGGGAATCAAATGTATGTAGGTATGTTGTACGGATTGATATTATGAAGATGATTATACTTATATGTTCTTTATAGTTACTTTGGCTATTTAACGTTTTTTCATAGTTAAACTCACGGATCTAAAAATAATAGGTAGGTAGAATAAAATAATAAAAACATAGAAATCAAATCTCACTACAAAATTTTTGGTTTGCTGGTAGAAAACTCAATTTTGGGTTAAGCTCGCCATTGTACATAAGTCTTTTGTTTGCTATAAGTTTATTATGTTAAGTTTTTTTTGTGTGCAATAAAGAATATGAATATGGATAGAATTTAATTGATAAGAAATGTGTTTTTTTAAGGTTTAATTTGAACTAGCTAAGGATGTTTACTGCTTAACCGGTCTATCTAGTGGGTGCCAAGACTGACTCTAGGCCTCCAGCCGGAGCAGAAAATGTACTATCGACAAAATTGAATCATGACCCATTTCGACGACAAATCGCTTGAAGCTGTCAAAATAATTAAGATGTACTTCAGCAGGATTTATTTTATGCTTGCATTGCCTGGACAGGTCCAGTCAAATGATGTGCTTCTCGCATCAACAATGGTCTCTAACCTAAATAGTTTTTACATGCAATCTCATCAATACCTTAATAAGTGGTTTTGAGTGTATGTTTCTTCTCAGTTACTTGACTAGGAAACGCAGACCCTACCGAACGCTCAAAATAAACAAAAAGAACAATTTTAATGCAAATAAATACTAACATTTTCTTCCAAAATAAATATTATTTTATGCTTCAGAAATTATCATTGACTTAAAATAAGTTTCCATATTTAAAACAGAACTAAAACAATGAATTTCAAACAAAGCGATAGATAATCTGCACAATGCTCAGGGCAATTGAAATTAATAATCCAGTTTAAAACTAGTTTTATCTTTTTGAGTCTTACTTTCTACTCTCGAGGACTATTTAATTTTACTCTTAAATACTTTCTAAATACCTTTCAAAGCTAAATTAACTTCAGATTAACTCAATTGTGAAACCTGAAACTTAACTTACTGAAACTACACGGCATTATTCAAAATTAAACTTTGTAAATTAAAATTTTTACTTTTCAATTTTTACGTCTGGTTGGTTCTCTTCTTGCATTGTATTTTTAAATATCGTGATAGCCTTGTTTTCATGGTGTCCACCCCTGATTGTCTGTCGGTCAAGTTCATAATGTGTTTTTTCTTAGTTTATCTTGTGGTTTCGCCCTAGTACCATTCCCTATTTTATCCCGTGATAACCTTGTTTTTATGGTGCCCACCTTTAATTGTCTGTCGGTTAAGTTCATAATGTGTAATTTCTTAGTTTATCTTGTGCTTTCGCCCTCGTACCATCCCCTATTTCATCCCTTAAGGGTTGGAATTTACAAAAATATTTTTTTGTGGTTACATATTTTTTTGCAAAAAACACACCCTCCAAGTTTCATGTCTATAGGACCAGCGGTTTAATTAAATATTATTATATATACATTGTCATTTATATCATTAATATAATAAATATATTGATATATTGCTTCACCGAGAATTTAATTTAAACATTATTTAAGAAAGTATATGAACACACTTATCTCAATCATTTTTTTTTAATTATCCAATAAGTATAAAAGAGCTTTAAGATAAAACAAATACCACCGAATCGTACACCGATTTAACCGTATAAAATTTATAGAAATAATCCCTTGACGCTATCACAAAATGGATGGAACAACTCATTCAAAAGTACACACTTCACGGAAGAACTGAATTAATCATTTTAACTTCAAAATATTTTTCAAGTGAGAGTTAGTAATAATACTTAAGTACGAAGCTTTTTCGAGTGAACGCTGTTACGCCGTAGCAGTAAGCCGATTAAAATCCCCAATGAGACTTATATGGGGTGACACACGGACTATTTGATTAGTAACTTTTTTTTTCTTATTATAGTGGAAGTGGCTTTTAGATAAGCTTCCTTGTTTAAGAGAGTTAGTGAGAGAGAGAGAGAGAGTTATTAAGTGGCGTGCTATTTTTATAAGCCTGATTTAAGGCCTGTTTCACGATCTCACAATAGACACTAATTTCCAGATATAATAAATCTATTGAGTGTCAGCAAATTGTGTTCAACAAATAGTGTCAACAGATTGTGTACAATTTGTTTAAATTAATTTGCCAGTTACTTTAACCAGAACTTACTTAAGAATACAATGTGAAATAGGCCCTTACACTATTAAGTCTAAACTTAAATATTTATGTAAAAAAAAAACGAAAAAATTATGGATTGTCGAAAATGATAAGAAAACCTTTTTAATTTTGTCTTTCTGCCTGTAGAACTTCTGCTATGAAACGATTTCAGAAAATCTGCCCTATTTATTTACGTTAATAGGTGGATAAGAATACAGAGAATCATTAGAAAACTTTCATAAAGCAAATAAGTCCAGCTTTTTCCGAGTTTTGCCGCCAAGCAGCCCTTTTTTCATTTTAATGAACTCTGCTAAAAACAACAAACCCAAATTAAAACTTTTATTCAACATTTTGTACAGACTACCACTAAAACATTTAATAATGCACTGATTTTAATTCAGGGATAGTTAAAGCACTGTTTTATGAGGAATATTTTTAAAGTTAAAACTAATCCACAAAGTCACAGACTAATGACTAATTAAGTGCATCGTTCTGAAAATGCAAAGTTCAAAAGAACCATTTGGATTCAATCCAGTCCATAAAAGTATTATGAATGCAAAAATCTAATCTAACTAATCTGATTTTGATCAAATTCGGTGAGAGTAGTTTGGAGTTAGCTTGCATACCGAGGAAGGGCGGGCTTAAACTGATTTTATGACATTTTTTTGGATGGGAAATCATGAAATGACTCCTCCCACTCTGGGCGGAGCGGGACTGAATGTCAGACTTCTACCGACTAAAACTCATCTATTTTCCTTCTTAGCCCGTTGTCCAGGCCGCGGTATCTCTTTTAAACAACCTGCAGCCCCGGCAGGTTTTCAGCCTGCGATTTCTCGTCAGTCTTATAACTGGCATCACGCAAACAAACAAAATAGCAATAACTGAGCGAATGACAAAATTTTAGCAACATATAGCACTAGCACTGCTTTTGCAGTGTAAGTAACTTGTATTGTAAGATGTAAAAACCTTTTCAATAAAACTAATTGTTATTTTAAAACAAACATAAAATGTAATGTAATATTGGACAATCTAAACGTCCGTATGTCACACATGGGTTGAGATGGAACGGTTCTGCTTCCATAGTTGTATAAAGCCCTATTTTATAAAGAATAAATTGTGAATACTTGGGGGAACTTCCTTCCCTGTATTAGTCTTATAATATCAGTACTGATTAAATATTCCTTTGATAAATTATTTTACAGGATTAGTTAAGTATTGATTTGCCTGAAGGCAAAAAGTAGCCTTTGTTACTATCACAGAATACGTAAAATAGAATAAGAGTCACGTGAGGTATTCGTAGGCACTAATAGTTCAGGCATTATTGTGTATTGAAAGTGCGAATCTCACACCATCTCTCGTTAAAAGAATCTATGAAATATTTTTATGGTAGGTACAACGGATTAGGTTCTAAACAGGTCAGGTATTAAGAAACTATAAAGTAATTAATAAATACAGAAACATATATGAAACCTAAAAACTTTACCTTATTCTGATCAGTCGTATAGAAATGTTGCCGTAGAAATACTAAATAGAGACTGAGGACATTTAAGAGTAATAGGTAATCCGTATATTAAACCGCGGGTTATGAAGTAAAAATTTTATTTCAGTTTTATATAACCTTGTTATCTGTCACTGGATGAATACGACCATGTGGTCGTATTCATTCTAGTGACAGATGGATGGTGGAGAAGACACATTTAGCCTATTACAAAGAAAAAACTAAGTATAGACGATTCTGCTTACCTCTTTAATGAAAAATAAGTTGCCTAGATGACACAGTCAGTCTTCTGCTTGATAGAATAGTGAGCCACGGTAAATTCTTAAGAAAAACGCGACGTATCAAACACTAAAAATTTCGTACAAATAATCTAGGATAAAAATCGAAATCAATAAAAGACTACATAAAATATATATAAAAAACACACAACACAAAATATGTAATAACTAAAATTTTTAGTCACATTGCTCGGCCATTTGTCTCACAACTGAGAAAAAAATAATGACATTAAAAGTCACTGATTTTCATGATTCGATATTTTTCGTCTATAGCTGCCAGTGTCAGTTGTTTCCCAAAGGATATTTTTATTAGGCACGGAACTTTTTTATGAAAACTTTTTTTTTTGCGATTTTAAATTGCATATTTCGACTCGATAGTTTCTCGCCAAAAATCGAAAAGCTGTACTAAGGAATCTGTTTTGGATTCATCTAAACAGTTTAATTCATAAAAAAGTTGTATGTAGTTAGTAATAATAATATGTATGTGTTAACACTGAGTTGACTCAGTGTTAACACATACATATATTAAAGTATATCATTAAAGTATAATTTATATGATATACTTTAATATATGTATGTGTTAACACTGAGTTGACTCGTTGTCGGCGGGTAAAAATGTACCTTTGACATCAAGGTCCACTGTCCATGGAGGACTAGCTGTGTAGGCAGCTCGTAGACACACAATCCTCGATCAAAATCAATGATCGCGATCCAGATTGTTATTTAATTCATGTACAAATTAGATTGACAGTAAAATTATTGATCTGCGGCATTTGGATCGCGATCATCGGTTTCGATCGAGGATCATGATCAAAATTAATTACTATTATTTTCGCGATCGAGATTGACCTGTCTACGGGCCGTCCTAGTCACGTATTCGTCGCGTGTTCGTTTACTTACGCGGTGTCCTGCGTGAACGTCGAACGTGACGCGACGCGACGCAACACGACGCGACGTAATGCGTCGCAATGCTATACGCGACAAATGTCCTACGTGATTTTGGTTATTGCTTCTCGAATCAAAAGTACAGTACAATTTTGCTTGAAAGTTCGTGGTGTCGCATCTGGTCGCCCTCAAAACAAGTGCGCGTTACGTCGCGTCTCGCCGCTGACTGTCATATAGGCCGCATGTAGGGTATGCCGTTGAGTTGATCGCGTTCGTCGCGTTTGCAGCGTCGCGTCGCGTCGCGTCGCGTCGCGTTCGTCGCTCACGCAGGACATGGCGTTAGAGTACGCCTGCTTGCAGCTTACATACAAAACTTTACAACTTTGTCGACGAAGCGTACGCGTGGACGCAAGCGTGTCGCTGCCGATGAAGATAGCGTAAACTAAGTGTAGAATGACGCATCTATGTCTCTAAGCTTCCGTCTACGGTGACACTAAGTCGATCTTTTTATCACATCAATATCCGAGTCAATGACGAATGACATTCGATTGGTTTCATAACAAACGTATGCGATGAATTCCGAGTAGCTTTCGCTGAAACTGACTCTTTTCTTTGTGTAATCGAGCAATTGGTATCAACGCGAATGCCGATAATAACGACCAATCATCACTAAGGGTTCATATTTCATTGGGTCAGTACTTAGTCGCGCCACCGTGGTGACTATAGATACCAAGCGAAAAACACAAAAAAAAACACCAGGATGGTTAGTTTCAAAATGGAGGTCCAAGAGCTGAGAGTGCCTCTGCTATACGTATGTTGCAAAAGAAAGATACCGGCATCCCTGGCAGCGATACTGGCGTCCTAATGATATATGGCCACATACAGCTTAAAACATTTTACTGTTTGTGCCGCCACCAGCGAGTGATTCAGGCACCAGCAAGACCTCGTGTCGCCGACAACAGTGTGTCCTAGTGAATTTAGCCTCCATACAACTCTCAACAGTGTCACAGACAGATAAACAAATGGACGCTAACACAAAGCGTTAGCACTAATATCATCAAAAATTTATTATCTTTATGTAGTGAGCATAAAGACCGCCATCTAAAAATAACCTACAACAAAAAACGGATATTTTCGCCGATGTTTCCAATACTGTACACTAATCCCCTGAACATATTTTCAGCAGTACGTCTATACTGGGACTAAATAAAAAAGAGCCGGATTTTTTCAGCGAACGAAATGCAAATCGAACGTACCCATCTTTATAAAAATGCAAAAACGTACCATGAAGTTTATAATCGTATTTTATCAAAGTCAAATCGTGTTTCGACATTGTGAAAGCTTTAGATTTTGGGGTAGTGGAAGATGAGCTAGGCTATACGAGTGCGTTAAATTACTGTCACGCAGCTAATTTCTTGAAGAGAGAGTCGTAATAGGAATTATACATGATTTATTTGTAGTTTTCTCTATACTGAAATTCTTTAGTATATGAGTTAACAAAGCTTTTAGTTTGTGTAAAAAATCTCAGATTTAATCGTTTGAATGCATGTCGCGCCGTAAATAATGTTCAAATTGGCTTCAACTTAAAAACGAAATTGTATGAAAACCGCGCGACTGCTGGCTGCCGTTTGAGTGGATGTTTCATTTCTCTCTGCCTGTGTACTCTGTATAAATATGTAGTTAAAATTCCAAAAGTCGTAAAGGTCACCACTTTTCACTAAGCTATGTTTTTACCATATAAAAAAATGTGGGGCGTTTTTATGACAATTGTTGAACGCAGAAAACCAAACTGACTGCAAACTTCTATATGTGTCAAATTTCATTTTTTATAATTTCAAAACTTTACTTTTACTCCGATTATAATTTGTAACTGGTATTATTTATTACTGCAGACACAGTTAAAAGTTATTGTACCGCGACGTGGTATCGGCCCGACCGTGGTTACAAGATTGATAATCGTTTTAGTATTCGTACAATACCGATATTAAAAGAGGACTTTACCAAAATCGATTGAATATCTTTAAATAGTAATTGTAAAGCGTCTACTAAAAAGGGTAAAAGTTATTTCTAGCTTCGTTTTAGCTTCGCTAACATTGGTATCATAGCTTTTCACCTGACCTGATTGCATCGCAAATTGTTCATGAATAAATAATATCGAGACAGTGTACTTAAGGGGAATCACTCTAACAAAACTGATTGCGTATGTAACGTAATTTTTTGCTTTGAAACGTTTCACTTAAGTACTTACGATAAATAGGAGAAAACATACGCTTTTAGCGGGTCTCTTTGGCAATTTTAGAGTTCATTAAGCCAGTTCTTTTTTGTCAATTTATGTTTTTTCTATGGTAGATAGTTAAGTGTGTTTACAAAATATTAATTGGCGCTTTTGACATAAAAGTTGAAAGGAAATATTTCTTGGTATATGTTGGGGCACGTGTGATTTAAAGAGTTATGGCTATGGGATGAAAATATTTTGCGGCAATTTAAAACAATTGAGGGCCAGAAGATGATAATAAAATGTAAATAAATAGAAACCAAACTATGAACTTTGCATAAAACTATGAACAGCGGACTTAATGCCTTAGGAATTTTCTGCTTAGACATCAGTCACATATCCAAAGAGCATATTCCACCAAACTTCACAGTGCAAAAATATTTTAACCATGAAATAAAATGACGAATTTTACAAAAGAATACCATATTATCAAATTATACTATTCATAAACCATTTTATTCCAAATCACAATAGTATCCACCATAGCAATCGAAGTAAAAATAAACCTTCATACCACTGAAAAAGTCAATGCAAAATGTTGAATACTAAAGTCTAATTTTAGACCGGCACTGCACGCCGACCGATTGAATTATTGAAGAGGTTGTAATGTGAACAACATGCTATTCTTATGTAACATGCATGTCGATAATAGATCTAAACTGCTTCAAATTTGTATATTTAGACATCAAATGTTTAGACATAATAATTTCAACAAGGATAATAACAAAGCAAGGTGCAGTAAGTTGAATATTCAATCAAACAATCATGGGAAAATAAATGATTGTCCATTGTTATTTGTAAAACATAGATAAGTAAATAAATAAATAAATGAATAAATAAATAACTTAAAGCTTCGAACACACGTTTCGAGACACAATATAAAGACAATTGCAGCGCGACTGCCGGCTGTCGCTTGGTCGTCGGAAGGTTAACCAATAAACTATGTTTTTGTTTCTACAATCATTTAGGATTATCTGTAGCAAAACTTAACCAAATATAGTTGCTAACACTAGATTAAATGATAAAATGACACGTATTACATAATGGGTCTGTGTTAGTAACTTTCCAAGCTAAAAAGTATTGTAACTGACCTAGGCGAGGTAAAATATTTACATGTTACGATTCGATTTGTAACCATAACCATTGCTAGCATCAGAAACCATTAAAGTCGGATCGTAGTCGTTACGCAAGTGTGTATAGGCTTTTTTCTAGTACTCAGTAACAATTTTCTTCTAAAAACTAAATAAGATTAGGTATCTATTCTCTGATGGGATTCTCAGAATAATAATCAGTTGAGAGGATCAAAATTGAAGCGTAATTCTGTCTCTTATCTATTTCATTACTTAAAATAGATATCGCAAGTATCAAGTTCTGTCAGACATTGAATGGCACTTGAACAATATTTCGATTGAAGTAGTTATCGATCAATAAATCGGATTAAACGAGATTGAACCTACGGTCCTATATGTGAACAAATAATATCTAGAGTTATTCAATCTCCAAATGTGATGCGATGAAACGTAGATAAAAAAGATTGTTTTATATTGTTATTCCATATATTCTACGTAGACCGTATTCTTTGACGGGCCTGTTGGTGTAGTGGTTAGTAGCCCTGACTGCTAAGCCGGAGGTCGTGGGTTCCATTCCCACCCAGGACAAACTTTGTGTGATGAGCATGATTGTTTGTTCTGTGTCTCGGTGTAATTTATCTATAATATGTATGTATTTATAAATTATATAAGTATGTATATCAGTTGTCTGGTTACCATAACACAAGCTCTAAGAAGAGGCTAACTTGGGATCAGATGACCGTGTCTGAGTTGTCCCAGTATATTATTATTATTATTCTTCTATCACCGAATTAAAAATATGTGTTTATCGTACTACTGATTATTGTGGCTTCGCCCGCAACGATAATTTTATTTTCCTTATTTACGTAGTATGGGGAAAATAAATATTATATGTTATAAAGTTAAATTGATGTTCAAAATATAAAAAATTGGACCTAAAAAGTGCTAACTTAGGTTAGTGGACCTAATTTCATGAAAATATATACCGATTAACCTATATACTTTACTAGCTTTTGCCCGCGACTTCGTCCGCGTGTAATAATATTTATTATCTTTATTTACGTAGTATGGGGTAAATAAATATTATATGTTATAAAGTTAAATTGATGTTCAAAATATTAAATTAGTTGGACCTAAACATTGCTAACTTAGGTTAGTGGACCTAATTTAATGAAAATATATACCGATTATCCTATATACTTTACTAGCTTTTGCCCGCGACTTCGTCCGCGTGGAATAATAGTTCCGTTCCCGGGGGATTCCCGGGATAAAAACTATCCTATGTCCTTTCTCCGGTCCCAGACTATATCTGTACCAATTTTCATTTAAATTGGAACAGTGGTTTAGGCGTGTAGAAGAGACAGACAGAGTTACTTTCGCATTTATATTATTAGTACGGATTCTCGTATTCCGTAACAATAAATAATGTCAAAGATGTAAATTGATACTGAATTATTTGGCGTATTTTAGACGATCATAATATTGTAACGGTTGTTGTAATACTTAAACATGTTAGTCTCATATTACTTGGCCCAATTTTACATAATATTTTTAAATAAAACATCATCAGTCGCATCCTTACCGTGCCGTACCCATATCGTAATCGTATCGAATACTTTAAAAACCCTGTTCCAATAATAGCCGGGTCAATACGCTCTTTGTATCGCCGTATCCAAGTAACTGTCGACCTCATCAAGTATTGACCAGTCCGTATCGACCGGAACACTTGCCTATGATACCTATGGTAATTTGTGTTATTGGTGGATATTAATTTATATAGACGTAGTGACTTTTCTGTACATTTTTTTCTGGAATGTAGGTAAAATGAATTAGTGGGCTATTATTCTAGTAATTCGAAAACGGGCTAGTTCCAATGTGATTTATTACTACATGGTATTAAACTAAGTCCTTACGTGTGCTTAGATCTTTGAAGGTTGAATAGAGTGATTCAAGAAAAAGTTTATATGTATAATTCATGCATATTACAAAAGAGAAAATAAGGGATTTTTAAGGATTTGTTGTCGCTAGTTTAATTTATAAATGAACTTTCTAAGTTCACCAAAGACATCACTGACATGCCTAAAGCCGTTGGTACCGGTTTACTTTCTAGATCATTGACAGTTGCTACGGGTAAAAAAAATAAGGGTATCATGTGACCCAGTAGAGGTCTGATAGACAGTCACTTCACGTTAAACACTGGTATTAAGCTGAATTAGGTTAGACTGGAATCCAACATTAATATAGTTGAGAAACGGTCAGAAATAATTATGTTGTAGGAGTTACGACTTTTGCGACCTCAGGAAAGCACGTGCTGCCTTGCAGAGCTTTAGGTAAGACCCGTTTACAGTCTCCCTAAGGATTTGTCTGAGCAGGCGTTGGAAAGGCCTAATCTGGTACGTCTTAAAATTAAAGCAAACCACGTAATGTACCGAATCCATCATGTAATTTAAGAAAGCATTGCGGCTCAAGCTAAAAAAACTTGGAGTTTATTGATAACTTTGCTTTCGCCCACATGGATACCAAATTGTCCTAATTTTGGTAAATATCCATGTTTCACCTCTTTAGAATTGGGATCCCTTCTTAATGGATACTTAGACTTCACAACAAACAACTTCCAAGTTCCAAGTTTCTAGGACCAGCTGTTCGGGCTGTGCGTTGATATATCACACATTCAGTCGCTCAGTTTACCGTTTTATATATAGATAGTATTTTAAATGTAACAATTAAATGATCTTCATAACTGCCACTGACCCACAGCGCCACCTGTCGCATAATACATGAGTTACTGTCACAACGTTATGATTGGCTGCCAAGCATGCGCTGGAGTTACCGGCACGAATAAATCACAAAAATGAGAACACTGGGTTTGAATATGATGTACTAGTATTAGTGAAGAGATTATAGCCGAATACCAGTAATTCGATGAAATCTGATAAGCTTATATTTCATCGGTGTATTTCGACTCAAAATTGGTCAAATTATTTTGTGTACTAAAAGTTTTAACTTGTGAAGATTTCAAAAATAATACGAAATATAAGTAATGTTTATGTTTTCTTAATGAAAGCTTCAGAGTATTAGACACTATTTCAATTATTCCTATGTTTAAATAATGTCGTAAATACCAAATTAAAAATAATTATCAATTAGCGGTCTCCGGGACCGATGGTAGTTGGTTAAGGGTTAATCCGGGTTTCTAAAATATATCTTGGAATTCACAGACATCGGCGGTCGGAACTTGGTACCCGAGACTTATTTTGAATTTAAGTTTTAAAAGCGCCATTCCGCCTTGTTCAATGCTAGTTCCCTCTCTGTGGCGTGGGTCAGTAATTAGCTGGTATTTAACGAAAAATATTGTATCCCATTGTTGTTACAAAACAGTTTGCCTTTAATAATAATTTAGGATCTTTGTCATGATGTAGTACATAATTATTATATCTATGTAAAACTAGCTTCTGCCCGCGACTTCGTCCGCGTGGATTTTTCCTAATTTTTTTTTGCTATAAACCTCACGGAGACCTTTCCAACGAATGCAAAACCGTGGAAATCGGTTCGTGCGTTCTGGAGTTATAGCGTCAGGAAGGAAAACCCGACTTATTTTTATATAGTAGATGATGAACTGACAGATTGTAGATATATCAACGCACAAACCACACTACTGGTTTTAGAGACATGATACTTGAAGGGTATGTTTCTTATGAAAAGTAAATATCCACCAAAACAAAATTTGGAAATTCCACCCTAAGAAGGTAAAAAAAAGGAGGGAAAAAAGGGGATGAAAATTTCGACTATAACGCGGGCGAGGCCTCAGGCGAATGATAGTATCGAATATAGTGATAATATTTCGCTACAGTTTCATTGTTGGCCCATTCATAATATTGGCGCTTTGTTCTGAATGATTCATTGACGTGTATTATATAACGTGTACATGCTTGTCTTATTAAAACATAAATCAGTTAACTAATTTTGCGTGAATAGAAAATGTTGGCATTGTAGTATGCTAGAAAGGACTTTTATGTATAGTAGTATGTACCGGCAAGGTTTGAGTCGTTTTACTTTATCGAAGTCTGTAATATCCTGGGTAAATTCCAAACAATGGTATTTCTTGACCAGTTTTGTTAACTTTATAGGTTTTATATAGGATTCTTGCTGTATTAAATGAAATTGAGATTTTCTGTTAGCAAAGCTTTATACTTTTATTCTTCATTTGTTCGCAGTAATCATAGACTAAAGAAAATACAGATAACACAAAATTATAACTTGTAAGTGCTGTCTTGACACAGATTAACAACTTAAACTTATTTTCATATGCTAAATAAAATTATATATTCAACAAGTTTTCTAGCCGTAATGTCATAGATATGCAATAACAAGACATAATAAAATAATAAAGATGTGCCTATAGTTTTTTTTTTCTTTGGTATTGTGTGAAAAAAGTATTAGCGGGTTGCAATTTTTGTTACCTTTTTTTTTAGTTTCTTCAACATTGCAATATGTTTTGTTTCGCGGAGCAAAAAGTTAGAACTTTCATCTGTTTATTTTATTTGCGTCTTCATCATCTCCCTAGCCTTTTCCCAATCGTGTTGGGATCGGCTGCCAGTCTAACCGGATTCAGCTGGATACCGGTGTTTTACGTGGAGCGACTGCCTACCTGACCTCCACAACCACCTCCACCTCCACACATTTTATTTGCGTCTTATCACCTCAAAATGTATAACTAAAATTCATAGAAGGAGACTTCGATAGATTAGTCCAGCCAGTTCTTCGATATTTACACCCTCGTGCATTTGCAAGATTAATAAGCCCACCGACTAATATCCGTGCCAAAAAACCTAACTACATGACACAATAAATCTAAACCCATAACCACACGTAATAATTAGCGCGAAACATAATGATATATTGCAATACAATTAAGACAAGTAAACACAATGAACACATAAGACTATTAATTAATATCTCTTGCAGTCCGAAATAGTTTTTCAGATCATCGCCCTACGGTTTAATTTTGTATTACTTACATTTATGTTTTAACTAATAATTTGATGGTAATAGCGTTAGCGGGCGCCATATTGAATTAATGATCGAGTTAAGTTGGTGATTTAAATGATTTTGGCCGTTCCTATATGCAGACGTAAAATCAGTTGCTGAATGTGAGCGGATACACTCGGCACACAGAGCTCCGGCGGGATCTCATGGAGACTGCGACTGTCGCAACTCAGTGCTGGTCATCCCTCTTTGAGGAGTGGCTGGAATGACGCCTCGACACTCTCATGTATCGCCCGACACAGATCCTCACCGCACACTGACATTTCGGGAGGTTCCTATGTCGGATTCGGGCGGAAGTGACGCCTGCGTGACACGGTGTAGCATACGGTGGAGGTAGGCCCCGCTTTCGCGAACCACCACCGTGTCGTTGCAGAGGGGATCGGCGCTGGTTCAGGCCATGCTTCGGGGCGAGACTGAATAGGAAGCCATCGCCTCCTGCGAAGCAGACACGCTGGAGACGAAAGCGGCGGGGCGCGTGGGGCAGCGTCAAGCTTCACGCCCCGGACAGAGACCCAGGCTTAGTTGTCGAGAGTCGCAAGATGATGGCCACTGGAGGCATGGGCCTGCGGAAGGCGAGCGGTAGGTAGCTCGCCGCCCGACTAGGACCAGACCCGTGTCGACGGCGTGTCGATGCTTCTAATAGTTACCGCGGCCCAGGAATATGTAAGGGTAACCGAAGGGACAATATTGAATTTTAGTCAGTAAAAGTCTGACCCTCCTTCCCTCTTCAGGGGCGGAAGAAATCGTTTGATGATTTCCTATCCATCAAAAATAAAAACGCCATTGGATATGTTTTGGATGCTTTTACCATGGTCAATGTAGCTCTTTCACGCTTATACAACCCCAATAATCCTTTTGTGTACGCTCAAGATAGTTCCACAGTTAATCCGTACTAATATTATAAATGCGAAAGTAACTCTGCCAGTCTGTCTGTCTCTTCTTCACGCCTAAACTACTAAACCAATTTTGAATGAAATTTGGTACAGACAATAGTCTGGGACCCGAGAAAGGACATAGGATAGTTTTCATCCCGGAAATCCCCCGGAAACGGGAACTATTATTCCACGCGGACGAAGTCGCGGGCAAAAGCTAGTTTTAAATAATTATATAATATTCATACTCGCGACCCGCCTTAGCTCCGGAATTAGCTTTAGCTTTATGAATTAGATTGACACAAGAAAAAGGTTTATAATTATGTATTAACATGCCTACAAAGAACATAAAATTATGATACTCGGACAGGTCGGTAGTAACACATAAAATAAAGCACAACACAATACCTTCATATTTGAACATTCACAACACCAAATATGAATCGGCTCGTTGCCAACTAATGGTTATCACGTCCATTCATATATTCATTTCAGTAGTTATGTATGTCACCCATTATATCATTAACTCACATAACGAAACTAATGAGGATGTACAACACTCATAAAACCGCCAATGATATTTTTTTCTAAGATTACAGAATATTGCTTGGCACACATTCACTGAAGACACTCTGTAATAAAATTTGCTAAGATTATCTTATATAAGAGGAAATTGTGTTTAATGTTGCCGATGACAAGTTTAAAGATTTCGTTGAAGTGTTTTTTATTTGAGAACAAAAGAATTATGTTTATATTGAAATGTCGTGTGATGCTTTTGATGTGGGTTATTTTAGAGCGAGACACGCTTAATCTGACTCATAACAACCAAGGATGGGTTTTTTGTCCGGACTTGAGATTCTTGTCTCCTAAAAAAATGGCATCAGTTTTAAACCTTTTTGGATTTCTGCGCCCGCAAGGTGTCAAGAAGATCTTATTAACTACGTCTCCTCTCTAATCTTAGTCTGTCTTTTTGTCAGTGGGCTATATGTTATATACTATAGTACGAAAGACTTTTAATCTAGAGTGTGTATTTCTATGGAAAATTAGCTCCCCTTTACTAAAACTAAAACAAGAAGATTTTTTGGCGTTTTTGCTTCGAGCTTAATATTAAATAATAATTACTCTACACTGACTGAACTGTCAAGAACTACTAACGATAACCGTCATGCTTTCTAATGGCCCGGCTACACGCTCCGTCTTGCCTGCGCAGTCCGGTTTGTGCATTCATGACTGTGCACAAAGACGGAACACCGTGTAGTGGCCATACGGTGCAGGTAAGCTCGTGCAAACTAACTGTGCAGTCAATATCGAAAATGATTACGTCGGACTGTTGCGCGGCTTGAATAACCGGCCACACGTTCAAGTAAAACCGTGCAATCAAGTTTACGCAGTCCAAATCTTCAGCATGTCGACGATCGCACAAGCCGCGCTTTCAGGACTGCGCGAGCTACCGTCACGCCGTCCACACGCACGCGCTTACCTGCGCAAACAGGTTTGTACAGGCATGCTCGCAGGCAAGACTGAGCGTGTAGCCGGGCCTTAAGGCCGTATACAGAAAGAAAGCTGGAAACTTATAAGCGCTTCCTGGCGCTTGACAGCGCTGGTCCGTTCTAAACAAAGGAAGCAGGTTGAAGCAGACTAAGCAAAATGTCGGAATTATTTGCTTGCAGTTGTTATGGCAACGCCCAGCGCTGACCAGCGCGTGTTGAAGCTTGTCGATGTTCATATATTTTCCTGCGCGGATTACCATCGCTGACAAGCGCCGGCAAACGCTTATAAGTTTTCAGCTTTCTTTCTGTATACGGCCTAAAGCAAGGTGATGTCATGTTACCAATTCTCGGTAACTACTAAGTCATTCTCCTATAGAAAACCCAAACAAATAACAATTTCCTTAGGCTAAAAATCGATTTATGCTCGTTTGCAATCTTATTTTATCTAAATTCACTAGCAAAATTTGTTGCACTATAGACACACATTTTAAATAATTAAAATCGGACTACCCGAAATAAACACGATTGTAAAGATTTTGTCCTCAATACAGAATATTGTTCCCCAGACTACTTAGAAAGTCTGCACCATTTAGGATATCGTTATATAGGTATACTTTTTTGTTTATTCAAGGCAATAGTTGGTAAATGTGGACAATAGTTGCTGAGCACAAACATGCCTCCTAGGACCAGTTACGGTAAATATACTCCTAGCTCAAGCACATCGCGCTGATGTAGAAAAGGTTAATAGAAATAATATAAGACCGTACTGTGAGAAGACTTGCAAATATGTAAGTACTTCTGATATTACGCAAGAAATATTGGTACTGTATAAAAAAGATAATTTTTACTTTATAGGAATAATAATTATAATATTATAAACTGTCTAACTGATTGACTGACTGTTGACATATCAACGCACAGCCCAAACCGCTGGTCCCAGAGATACGAAACTTGTACAATGTGTTCTTTGTAAAGAGTAGGTAACCACTAAGAATGGATTTTTGGTAATTACAATTTTAAAGGGGTATAATAGGAGATGGAAGTATCGACATTAACATGGGTGAAAGCTAGGGTACTAAAATATGCATGTATTATACAAATAACCCTACCTCTCGAATGACTCTATCTACTAAAAAAAATCACAACAAAATGCGTAGCGTCGTTTTAATGCTAAGCATATTTAGGAATAGACAGACAGCGAAAAGACTTTGTTTTATAATTATGTAGTAATAATTTATTTTATTGTAATTTTATAAAAATGTGATGCAAATTGCTACTTACAATAAAATATCGAAAGGCTACAATAGAATTTGATTAACGACTACTGATTGCCGCTTTGATAAATTAACTGCACCTGTGGTTAGCTTTTAACGGTATTGCGATTTTATCGAGTTTTAAAACAAATAGATATAATTTAAAGGGTTAAATAACTGTTATGCCGCTTATTTAAAAAACGTAATAGTTAACGTTTCTAATGTCACCATGGCCATGTGCTTAAGGACCACGCCTCTTATATCTCTCATCGCCCCGGTTCAAATCCGGGCAAGCACCAATATTTTTACAATTCATACGATCTTTCTAAAGTTTATCTTGGACGTTACTGACATCTCGTGCCTCGGAAAGCACATAAAGCCGTTGGTCCCGGTT
This sequence comes from Athetis lepigone, assembly GCA_033675125.1. NCBI lineage: Eukaryota > Metazoa > Arthropoda > Insecta > Lepidoptera > Noctuidae > Athetis > Athetis lepigone. The sequence goes on from CM066217.1 coordinate 4,534,890, forward strand.
GTCAGAAACCAAAAAGTCTGACCAGTCTAATCAAAGGGTATCGTGTCACCCAGTAAATGGAATGTGGAGCTCTGATAGGCAGTCGGTTCACGTAAATCACCGATATGCAGCTAAATCTGGTTAGGCTAGAAGCCGACCCCAACATAGTTGGGAAAAGGCTAGGAAGATGATGATGAGGGTTGGATATTTTTAAACATCACAGTCTGAATAAGGCTAAGTAGAGGATAATGATAACTTATAAATATGTTTTACAGGAAATATCATTCATTGGTCTTTTAGTCGAAAATCCGACAAAAAATTCCACTGCTCAGAACCAGACCCATCTATTCAAAATGCATGGCCATGGTTATTCCGGCCAAAACAATAATAAGCCTGTAGTTAAATCAAGTGTTAAAATGCTCAACGAGACTGCACTAAATGCATTTGGAGGCGTTTTCCCTCAATTCGCCAAGCCGTCGGCGAATATTTAGGGCTGACAAGAGCTAAAGTTGGTTTTTAATGGCCTCTCTTTTTAAACTTGGAACTGAAAATTATTTGTATAAGAAATGGGGTAAAAAATATGTGCTTAGTGTATGTTAATCCTTCGAACATACGTGATGCGAGACACAATAGAAAGACAATAGCAGCACGACAGCCGGCTGTCGCTTGGTCGTCGAAAAGTTTTTTGAGCAGGTTTTTTTATCAGATCATGAAATAATTATGTCTGCAGTCTGATTCCTATTATAATTTTTTTTGCCGAATTTCAACTTTAATTCTTTTAATTATTTACCATAGCAATAAATCTACTAAGCAAATTAATTCTACACGCTACAAGGAACACGTTAGTCAAGAATTCTTTATTTATCATTGTTTTTCATATAATCCAAGTACAAACAGATTTTGATGTTTACGTTTTAACTGCGAGCACATCAATCAAAACATGAATGAGAAACAATGATCTCGTAACGTTGTTAATCTTGTACTGCAGCTAATATACGTCTTTCTTCTCCCAGTATATCTTCAGAAAATTCTACGCTCAAAATTCAAGACGTCCCATAAATCTATACGTTCGAACAAAATAAGAACATTCGACAACCCTCGGACTCAGCTCAAACTGCACTAATTGTTTTGGAGGCGATCCAAAATATATACTTACCAAAATTTCACTAGGAACACGCTGCATTTCTGAATTGTTCCAGTAATATAGCGGGTGCAAGATTAATGTCAATTAGACTTTATTGGAATTTATGGGCACAACAGCTGGTTCAATTTTCAGGTTTCTTATGGTAAGAATATAAACTATTTTTGTATATTTTTACTGCACACAAACAAGGAAAAATATTAATGAAAGTACTAAAAAAATGTACAAAGGTAAGCTCGCCTTTGTACATTTTTTTAGTACTTTACCCATAAATGATTTTTCTTTTTTTTTTATTACATATGGGCTTGCTCTTGGTCCCACACTAGCCCGAGGGCATAGACGGGGCCTACGATGGAGCGAGCTCACCCAAAAGATGCCTATGCACTCGTCTCTTTTCTTTCAGCAAACCATCATTTTGATAGTGAAATTCGCAGTAGAAGATGTAAGAATCCAAATGAGATATACTCAAAACACACTCATTCACTCTAACTATAATAGTGCTACATCCACACGTTCCCAAGATAACAGACAGACAGTGAAACAATAAAGTAATCCTATAAGGGTTGCGTTATATCCTATCGATACCTCGATAAGCGGAACCCTAAAAACCAATGCAGCAACATAGATTTATGTCAATGTTTTTGCTGCCTATTTTGGAAAGATAGAGGATCCCGTATTTCAAAGTTTCTTGTCCTCAAATGTCTTGGGATTAATTTATTTAAGGTTCTACAGATTAGGGTTTTACCAGGGAGAAGCAAGTTTTGTGGTGCAAAAACTTGGTTTAAAACCCGTGCAAGAAGTTGGCGGTAATACTGTTTTGTATTAAACATTTTGTATTTAATAATCTTATCTCTGTAGGTAAGTAATCAGTATTTTATTTCAGCCTGTTATTATTCAGAACAGTATAAAAATAGGTACTATTTCAATTATTAGTTTTTCAAAAGAAATATAAAGATGCTTTGTTTAGGTTCTGTTGACATTATTCATCAAAAAGCCAACAGAATTTGGGCAAAATTATTATTTATTTAACCTACACTATTTATATATATAAAATGGTAAACTGACTGATTGTTGATAAATCTACGCACAGCCCAATCCGCTGGGTCTAGTGAAGATACTAGTATGGTGTGTTTTTTGTAAAGAGTAGATATTTACTAAGGAAAGATTTTAAAAATTTGACCCCTAAATAAAAAAAATAAGCCGCGAAGCCGAAGGCGAAAGCTAGTGTTAAATTATTTAATCAAAAGTTATTATAAGACCGAGCTAATAGGCCTTTTCAAATAGGGACTAAACGTCAGTAAGCAATCAATATGTTTTATTAACTGTCAAAACGCGATTCCTTCATAGATTTTCTATTTGATATTTACCAAACTCAATTTAATAACTATTTACAAAGTTTTTTAATCAAAATCTAATTTCACTCTTCATTGAAATTAATCAGGCTTTCGAGCTGAAATAATTTCTGGTCATCAAATGAAAAAATCACCTTTTTGTCCCTATACCCTTTTTCTGACGAAAATATCAATTCTAAGGTTTTACAACGGTGAATAATAATAATCTTCGCAGTTAAGTTATCAAAAAATGCTGATATTTGTTCCTACATTTAACACTCGCACGGGAATCAAAACTCAAAAGTTATTCTCGTTGATATACGTAGAATTATTCTGTACTAGCTTTTGCCTACGGCTTCGCTCGCGTTAAAAGGAGACAAAAAGTAGCCTATGTTACTCTCCATCCCTTCAACTATCTCCACTTAAAAAATTACGTCAATTCGTCGCTCCGTTTTGCCGTGAAAGAAAGACAAACATACAGACAGACAGACACACTTTCCCATTTATAATATTAGTATAGTATGGATGGTAAGAAGCAATGTCGTCATAAGTAATAGGTATCTTCCAAATACCACTAATTTTGATAATTCGTTTTCATGTAACCACGAAAACGATTGAAATATAAAATAGAGGTTTCTATTAAATTCCTGGATAAATATGAATGCCCCTATAGAGGAAGTCCCTACTGTACATTCCAAAGTCTGTTATGAACGTAACTGTAATCGTTTACTTATAAAAAATCATAAGTAAACTTGGACTTTCGTATAAACATACGTATGTAATCACCAATTTCACCGTGTGCAAGCGTGTGTATCAATGCTCGTACCTTCTCTGTATGAGAAGACACCTTTGTCCTGTAGTAAGATAGTAAAGCCGACTGAACATCGGGCATACATCTGTATCTCAGTAAATGTGGCGCCACATTTGCAACGAGACACATTTATCGCCCACGTGTATCTGTTCGCGGGCATTTGTGGCGCAACAATTGTGGCGAGGTTGTGCCTGTGAGCTGTGATGTTTGGTCGAGTTGTGTATGTGTGTGAGTTGTGCGAGTGTGTGTGTGTGTGAGTGTGTGTTGTGGGTGTGGGTCTGCTATGTGTGTGATATTTCAATGCCTATAGCTTGAGGCACAGGTGTGCGATCTCAATAATATGTTGGTATTATTACTCTTAGGACTGAATGAATGAATATTTCTCACTAAGAATGGGTCAATGAATTGTACACTGACCTATTCCCAGTAAAGAACTGTTGATGCTGTACGAGTAGTATAGATACTTTCACTCAGATAGTATACTGGGCAAATTTATTATTAGATAGCAGCTTACATAATAATAGACATAAATTGTGTTGCATATTAAAACGTCTTGCAAATCAACTGGGGACGAGGTCCTTCCTGCACTGATAAAACTTTGTTGGACAACAAAATGTTTATATATATATTTATTATTATGTATCGAAGGAATGTGTAATATTTTATACAGTGAGATAAAACGTACAGGACGGTGTTTGTTGAAACTTTACAGTATGTGTACACTAATATTATAAAGCTGAAGAGTGTTTTTAGTTAAACGCGCTCAGAAACGACTGAAATCAACAGAAAAAATACTTTTTTTTTAATTTTTGAATGATAGCCTATTTATTGTGGAAGTTATGACCTACGGAAGAAGAGGTATATTCAAAAATCTAACACAGCGCGGGTGAAATCGCGGGAGACTGTAGCTTATGCATCAAAAAATAATTTAGGCTAGAAATAATAGGCTACATAACATCACGCTATATCCCACAGGAGCTAAGCAGGAACCAAATACCTAACATAAAGGAAGAGTATCCGCGGACGGACACAAAATATCACTTAATCTATCCATACTAATATTTTATAATATTAGTATGGATAGATTATATTACAGACAGACATACAAGACACACACACACAGACAGGCATATAAATGCGACGGTAACTCTGTCTATCTGTCTGTCTGTTATGCTTTCCCGCTTAAACATCTGAACCGATTTTAATGAAATTTGGTACAGATATAGCCTGAGACCCGAGAAAGGACATAGGATAGTTTTCATCCCAAAAATCCCGCGGGAACGGGAACTATTTCACGCGGACGAAGTCGCAGGCAGAAGCTAGTATCTAATAAACCGTGTGGTCTTTAATTAACTTTCTCCTAAAGAGATGGTAAATTGAAGTCCTAAGAATGAATAAAGAATGGCTTACCTACCTGACTACCCACAAATTTAATTTACTCTCTCACCGCCAAACGCCTACGCTCACCTCGAGTGAATATTTACAGCTATCAGAGACACTACTGACATTTACTTTCAGGTGATTTTGTCGCGCAATTTGTCAATCAACTATGTCTTAAAATAGTTTTGTTTTAATATAGATTCTATCAAAATCGTGGTATAAACCAACAGACACAATATTCAAGTCACGAAATAAAAAGGGTTAATAAGTGTTTGTGTCTATCGCATCTATCACTTGGTGAAGTAGCAGTTATAGTTGAAAGTGCAACAATTATAGACCAATAAAAATACATATAAATTAAGTATAGTACGATTTTTAATTCGAGTCAGAAAAATGACATTTCCAGTGTTGCAGGTTTTTAGTCCCAAATAAATAGTAATGTGGTACAATCGAGTTTTTACAATTAAATCTTAGTCGAGAATACTTTTTTTTTATTCAATATCAAAGTGCCTTTAATTATAAAAAAAAATATTACATGTAATTTACGGTAATTAAATAGAAGACATACACGGTAGGTAATTTAATATTATATAAAACACTGTTATATTATTTGTTTTTGGTAAGGTCCATATTTCTAAAGTTGTTTGATTTAAGACGGTATGTATTCAATATTTACAATAAAAAACACTTTGGTACCTAATAAAACAAAGCATGACTAAATGTCTAAGTCTATCGATTGTGGAACATCACTATTGCAGCAGGTCACTCTTTTTGGTATCAGTGACAGTTGCACTTGTCATTTTTCTGATTCGAATTAAAAATCTTACTATAAGTAAATTTAGTATTTTGCAGTCCCTTAGTAGTGGTGTATCTCGCAGACAAATAAGTACCTACAAAAGTAACAGATTTCAACAAATTATTTTAGGGTCGCAATGAGATGCTAGTTTGTAATAGCTATTAACATTTTAGTATATATTTTTTTATATGACGTGTTTACTAAATGGTTCATAATAAATGAATAATCTATTTACCCAAATTTCAAAACTTACAACAGCCTACATTTGTAATTTCTACACAAGCCCCCAATAATTAAAACTAAAGTGAGGGACAATAAATAATTACAGAATATGTATTCTTAATAAACCTAAAAGTTTAGTAATTTACAATTAATTTGAGGTCAAAAACCAAATGCCTTTAAAAACTTTTATGCAAATTATTGTGCCAAATAATATTTAAACCTTCAAACATACGTGATTTGAGACACAATAGAAAGACATTAGCAGCGCGACAGCCGGCTGCCGCCGTCGAAAGTTTAAACGCTTAGTCATTGGCTTTTTATTCAACGTGACCCCTCGATTAGATTATCTTCTGAATACTGCGTTACTGACAACAGCTCAAAATATTCAATAGAGATAAAATATTATACTATTAAAAACTTTTAAACTTTATTCAGTTAAAAACACCCATCAGAAATCTGCATCAACTTCTCAAATATGAGAATAGAATACAAATAATAAAACTTTAACGACCACGTGTTCAAAAACCGATTTTATAACACCGGCCGGTGACAGCAATGTTTGTGCACCACGAATATTCGCTGCACGCCCGAAATAATTTACACTTTCAAGGTCATTGCTTACGTTCCCATTTTATTTTGTTCTGTGCATCGTTTAGCAGAAAAAACTAATATTAAATTTAGTTGTGTTTTTTGTTGTTTTTCAGACGCAATAGATGTTCCTTTTTCTTCTAAAGTTTCTAATTCTTGTTGGCAGGAAGTGTGTTCTTATTTGGTAGAGGTCAGTTTTGGTGACATCTAATTTTGTTGCAAGTATAACTATATGTTACTCATTTTGTGATAGACTGCTCACTGTTTTATAGATGCTTGCACTAGCAAAACCATGATCGAGATGTTCAGCAAGCAGTCAGTTATCCTGATAATGGCCAGTAGAAAAAAGTTCCAGCTGCATAATATTTTTTTTACAAGAATGTTCCTGTATGTTCGAAGACTGCAAACGACATTCGCCCGATACTCTTAACAAGTAAACTAAGAAAATGTCTTATATCTTTGAGGTCTTGGGTAGTGGGTCACTTGGGCCTTATCACATTAGCGGTTTGCGAGCGGTTGCGGTTTTAGGCGGACGCGTGGCAAATGCGTCGCGAACACGTCGCGGACGCGTAGCAAATTCACAACGTTACCATCGCGTGTTAGTGGCAAGAATACACTGTTATTCAGAGCTATCTCGTTGCGCGTCCGTAACAGATCCGCTGCGTATGCGCGGTGTGTTTGTTGCGCACCCGTAACTTATTCCGCCCACTTTAGGGGTGCTCGCAATCCGCTAATATGATATATGGCCCTTGCCATCAGCTTGTTTGCCATTCAATGAAATAAAAAATAATAATATGTTGTTATTAATTTTCTCAATCTTTTGCTGACGTTTGTTGACGAACGAACGCTTTGAAGCAACAGATGTGTCATGAAGGTGAATAACCTCTTCCGGATAGAGAATTCCCCGTAATATTTATTAATAGTATTTGACAAATCACTATCGAAGCATTGACGAATAAAAGAAGCTTCTATTTGTCACTAGAATTATTCGACCTTTTAATAAAAAAAAAATCATGAAAGATGGTATTGAGCGAATATTGTCTCCGTGAAAGAGTTACAAGAACGAGTTGGCATGGGACCATGCCAAAAGTTCGTGAAACATAATTACAAAATTCAGGCCAGGCTTTAATTGAAGAAAGGTATTTCAAGAAGATACAAAGTTTCAATTGGATTAAAGTGTTTCATTTTCTTTAAGTTAATTTTATAAATTATCACAAAATATTCTTTAGGCGCGCTGTCGATATCATAGAAGCAGGAGTACAAAAACCAAAAACCTTCCGAAAATAGTATCTCCTCCAGAATTTAATCCTAGCCATCATTTGGCGTACCTAGCCATATATTCATTTACTTTATTTGGATAATACTCATGATGCTCTATACATACATCTAACTTCTTTCTAAAACCATCTGCCCCCGTTTTAAATCTTGGGCATCACAGACATTGGTGAACAAAAACATCGTGAGGAAACCTGGACTTGTAGTTAATATAAATCCGAATCGATCACCGACTTGAGCAAGCGTGGTGATCAATGCTCATGCTTTCTCAGTATTTTAGCAAGCGTGGTGATCAATGCTCGGGCTTTCTCAGTATGAGAAGAGGCCTATTACCAGCAATGGGACAGTAATAGGCTTGTATTATTATTATTACATACATTTTATTTGGCTATACTACACGTAAAGTGGTATTACCCATTCTAGCTTATCAATACTGACGCCACGAATGCTCGATATGTAACGTGGTACACTGGTTCCCATTAATTAATCTATAATTATGTATATACTTTTAAATTATATAAGTATATTTATCAGTTGTCTGGTCACCATAGTACAAGAGACGATGATCCCTGAGTTTGTTTCGGCGTTTAGGAAATGCCGGCTCCAACTAGCATAAAAAATATGACATGTAAAAGTGATTTTAAGATCCTACTTGCAAAATAAACGATTTCAATTTCAATTTCAAGCTCTGCTTATTTTGGGATCAGATGACCGTGTATGAGTTGGTTATCCCGTGATATTTATAATTTTATTTATTTTATGCATACCAGACAAAACCCCCATCTAATCGAAATATCCTCCCTATGTAATGGCGGATAAGGAACTTTTTACTCAGTACCTCTTCTTCTTAAGAGACCTTCCACCAGCACAGGGCAATGACTAGATAAATTGAGCAAACTTCTATCACCACTTCTCTTTAAGCGTACATATTTATACCCCTTACAATGTTTTGAAATTCACAGGATTAAGAATTTGGTACCGAGCCAACAATTCGGTCATTTTGGTAAATCGTTTTAATTAAATGCATCTTGGCTAATTTCAGTTTTTGTTACAATACGTCGTCTTGAAGTCTTGAAATGATCAAACACAATATTTTATAAAGAAAATGTTTGGGGCAGGTGCTTTGATTCTCATTGTTTTCAATGTGACCGCAATAATGTATTTATAACCGTAACATATATTATGTACATATAATACGATACAATTTTTATATGAACTCTGTTTTCCGTACCGAATCGTTTTAATTAAAATGCATCTGCCTATTTTAGTTTGTGTTACGATACTATTTTGAAATTATAAAACGTACAATATTTTATAAAGTAAATCATTGGGGCAGGTGTTTTCTCTCTCATTATTTTCAATGTGGCCGCAAGTATGTATTTATAAAAGTCTGACATACATATATATGTGTTACGATACAATATGAATTCTGACTTTTAGACGGTGCAGTGGTTTGCATCATTTTCATGCAGAATGTCGTCATGGCCCAGTGGATAAGGCGCCCGCCTCTCGTTTAACAGGTTGTAGGTTCGAATCCGGGCAAGTACCAAAGTGACCTTTTTAATTAATATGTACTTTCTCAAGTTTATCTTGGACATCAATGACATCCCGTGCCTTGGAAAGCACGTAATGCCGTTGGTCACGGCTGTCATTCGTAGAACTTTGATAGTCGTTACGGGTAAGCTCAAAAGTCAAACCAAGGGGTATCATGTCGCTCACTTACTGGGTTGTGGAGGTCTGATAGGCAGTTGGGGGAAGACGATCTCAACATAGTTGGGAAAAAGGCTAGGGAGATGAGACGGTGCAGTGGTTTGAACATTATCATATTGTTTTTAATAATTAAGATTCCTAAAAGTCAGAAATGCTGCTGGCTTGTCGGGGAATATTATGGAAGTAACAAATATTTTTCTAGATTTGAGTGTTTTTTAAAATCAGGGATTTACAATAACAACAATTAGCAACTCTATACGTAGGACATTGAAAAAATAAGGCAGAGAATCGGAAAAAGTTATTTTATGTTAATTTTTTGTGATGGGCATGATTATTTATTACGTATGCATATTGGCAGTCTACCATATTAGATTTATGATCAGACAGCTGTGTATGAAATAGTCCAATACAATTTAAAATATAGGTCTGCAAAAAACTACATTAGTACTCCCTTATCAATTAATATTTATCGATAGGTACATATACCGTACCAATATGATATAACATAATAACTAACGATCAAGAAATAAAGATAAAGATAGACGGGCCGTACAGAAATGCGTTGACCTATGTGACGGACGACGATAACCCACGGGTCGGTTGGTCCGACATTATGGAACATGCACAATATAGCTGTTTGCGTATTTGTGCATTTTTTTTAATTTTCTTGCCGCTGCGGTTATTGGGGATATAATTTAAATTCTTCTAGTGCTTAGTAACCAAGTTTATTCCTGTTAGAAGGCGTAGACAGGTTAAAAGTTATCGTCAATATTTTAATGAATTTTTACCATAATTATGTGGTAAACTTTTCATACAACGTCACTCATGACCTTTCCCAATAGCGGTTCTTTGCAAAAAAATTTATCAACTATTTCCACATTTTAGGTTTCGATAGTTTACAATCTATCCATTTAAAATCGTCTGCTTATCTATTTATAATTTCTCCACAGTTTACAATCTCGGGATATAGATTATGAATCAACGATATTCACAACCATAATTCAACCATAAATCAAGACTTTATTAATACGAAAAAGATGACGCAGTTTTCTTTGCCAACGTCAATAAAATATTCTTCTTGACGAAAAACACTCTGTGCCAATCATTGATGGCTTAAATTGTTGATTTACCCTTCAAACACACGTGATTCAAGACACAATAGAAAGACAATAGCAGTGCGACAGCTAACTGTCACTTGGTCGTCAAAGTGCTAAATTAATTTTACTATTATTTAATTATTCAATTTTATGAACAAATCTTTCATACACCTACGCATGACATGAGGAGATACTTTAGGAAATCGATACATGATTCGTTTTTTAATAAAATAGAGTTTGATAACTTTACTTCCATTTTTAGTATGTAGTATTTTTATATAGGTTATTCTTATTAACTTGTTTCTTTGTTTTGTTTGTGGCCACATCAAAATCAATACCTAAAGTATGGCGAGTCACACGGTGGTTTCAGCTGTTAAAATTCACGTTGTTAAATGTTGGACAAGTACGTTATTCTATTACACGAAGCTGGATATTATTTATCACTTGAAGTTACTTTCAGATTTTTGTAATTTACTTTATATCGTCAAAGTTGCGTTAGCGCGCGCGATTCAATAGTGGCGCTCGATGTTAGTTTAACGATATTTTATTTAAGACTAGCTTTTGCCCGCGACTTCGTTCGCGTGGAATAGCGACTTCCAGCAGATTTTTACTCTTTATTTACATTTTTCCGATGAATTTTCAGTACTGAATTGATGCCGACTCTTGACCAATAGATGGCGCTGTATGTCCGGAATAAATTTTATTTTTTATTTTATTTTTTGTAATAAAAACTATCCTATGTCCTTTCTCAAGTTCCAAACTATGTCTGTACCAAATTTCACACAAATCGGTTCAGTAGTTTAGGCGTGAAGCAAAGACAGACAGACAGACAGACAGACAGACAGACAGACAGAAAGACAGACAGACAGACAGAGTTACTTTCGCATTTATAATATTAGTTTGGATTAGAAATAAACAAAAGAAAAGTGTTTGAAAAAGAAGAAGAAACCTCAGACAATTAAATGGTATCAATGCACAGCCCAAACGACTGGGTGTAGATAACTAAGAAAGTAGAATCGTGAAAATTTGAATGCGTATTTCTGTTACACTACAGCTAAATAAAATCAAAGTTAGTATAAAAACCGTCCATTTCAAACCATATCCTCATAAATAAAACCGATGGCAATAGCAATGGCAAATGTTAAAAAAATATATCTTTTTTTTTATAACTTATGGGCTTGCTCTTGGTTCCAGACTAGTCCGAGGGCATAGACGGGGCCTACGATGGAGCGAGCTCACCCAAAAGATGCCTATGCACTCTTCTCTTGAATACATCCGGGTTGTATGCTTTTGGAAACACAGACGCCGGCTGAGAATTCCATTCCTTTGCGGTGCGTATAATAAAGGATTATTATATCTTTATTTGGATGTGGTAATGTGTTACTAGTCCGTCTTTTATTGATTAAATCTTTGCAATTACAAAATGTCATTGCCTAGAGATATCCGACTAAACATGGGAAAAGCCACTAACGAAACCTGCTGGGTTTTGTAAGCAATAATTATATACCCATCAAAGTTGCTTTTGGTTTAACAAAATAACTGTATCGAAGACTAACTTGGGTAACTAGGGTACCGTCAGCTGTGTACTTTCTCGCATACGTTACTGAACTAAGTACACAGTCCAGTATTAAGGCGTAGACGACGCTATAATTATTTCCTATTTTAACTTATTAATAACTCTAATTTACTAACCTATTACTAGTTTATTGAGGCTAAGTTTATTTTCCGATTTTAATGGTCTGGCTTTGAATCGATTTCTTTGACATACTTTTTTCTTTTTATTTTGTTTTCTAAGTAATTGACCTAATTACTATTTCCTTAGCAATTTTATTTAATTTGTATATGATTTGGTATTCGGTAAAGCATAGAATGCCTAAAAAACCAGGGCTTATAATGAATATAAGTCCGTAATCACCAATCTACTTTGAGGTTATGTTAATTGTGCCTTCTCTAAGGCCCAGCAGTGGGACAGTAAATAGGCAATAAAAATTCAGTTACTATTATGATAAATTGTATATAAGCAAAAACAGGTCTACTGTTCCATCGTTATTATATTGCAAAAGCAAAGGAATAATCATCACTCGCTTGTGCATTTCTGTTTAAATTTATTAAAGGAGTAATAAACGTAACTACATATACAATAATATATAAAGTATATATCTTGAGACAACTCACACATGGCCATCTGATCCCAAAGTAAGCTCAGCTTGTGTTATAGTTACCAAGCAATTACTGATAAACATACTTATATACTTAAATTAAAAATATATACATATTTTAGATAAATAAATATCAGCTAGACACGAAACACATTTACGCAAGCTTTTTAGTAGTTATAGTCAAAATAATAAGAGTACTTAATTTTTTGTTGTTGTGTGTTTTATACAGTAAGTATGCACTCTCCTTTATAACTGTGTAAGTATGCATTAGATACGCCTGTTTTAATTTTCAAAGGTCAATAAAGGGTCACTTATTAATTAGCCATTTTGATTAAGTATATTTGTGTTTTTTGGAAAAATGTTGATGAATTATATTTAAATTATTTCTAACTTTAATTTTCATTCAAAATATGAAATGATAGTTCATTGCGTAAACCAATTGATATTGATTCAAATAATATATTATTAAGTATTATTTTTTTAATATATTACAATGTACAAAAACGCGATGTTTTAACTTCGAAAATCTACAATTAAAGTAGTTAAACTATTCTTATAACCATTTCGTAAACAGCAAAGACATAGTTACATCACTTATGTATCACAAAAACATTTCAAAGTTATGCGATTCACTAGCAAAACTTACTAACTAGATAACTATTTAACGAGAATTCGTCTCATACACAAAACTATCATAAACATTGATCCAAATTTTTATATAACACACGCGATAACCAAAATTAAACTAAACAACATCGGCAATAAAACGCAAATAAAAAATAAACATCGTTCCAAAAACGAGACATTACGTCAATAACGCTCATAAAAATACGTAATCCAGTGAAAGCTAATAAACAATTAAAAACAATAATAAAAATTTGCATATTTCACTCACCGGTTGAATCCGATAAGCATCAAACACTCACACAACACTAATATAATCGAAACACACACTGCACTTTTGGAAAACACAACTAAACTTTTGTTAATCAAACGGATTGTTAGCAAACTTTTCTCCGTCCACGTGTTGCTTTTTACTCGGGAAAACAAATTTTATTTCATGAGCGTAGTCCGCCCGACTCGGCCTTCTTTCCCGCAACTAACTGACAACTGACTGACCGTATTTTCTTATACATATACATATAAACAATTTATTTTCATGGCGCATCGATGCGACTAATGTGCGGAATGGCGTGTCGGATTTTTGATTTTAGAAATGATTCTATTTTGGTTTTGCTAACATTGTCGCCACAGTGTCGGTGAGTTCGAGTATGTGCGGATGGATTTAGGTGTTAGAATGTAGGTTATTATTTTTAAAGGTGAGTGTGACAATTTTATGATTTTTGAACAAGTTGCTTGATTTTTACCTTGATGTTGAGCAATGTTTTAGGAGAGGTGATGTTTGTTTGTTTGTATTATGAGTCATTTTATAAATTTTAATAAGAAAAATTTTACTCCAATAAAAAGTATTTTAAGCGCCTCTATTTTACCACTATAGGTTTTGTGGTATATTTGACAAAAACGATTATAGCAGTATTTAAGGTTTGCAAAATTTTGCAAATTAAATATTATGTATTAAAAATTGTTTATTTCGAAATATGTAATTTAAAATAAAAATAGATTAGAAGAACAGAAGGTTTAATAAAATTTTAAAAATAAATATAAAAAAGAAACTTAAAAGAAGATAGGAATCATTCGAACGTCTCCGTAAAGTATTCGTCATTAATAAAATTATTTTTAAATGCGTTCACAGTGACGGTGACAAACTTTATTTTGAAAGTATTTATACATATTTTAAGACTTCTAATGCCATTGAACTTTAGTGATTAATGATAGACTTAGAACGATCGTGAACAATAATAAAAATAATTGTCACATACATCAGAAAAGGGGGTCTATTTCAAAAGCTTTTGTCGAAAATAAAGGGACATATAGACACGCGAACAGGACATTACCTGTATAACAACCAATATAACAATAAAGAACATAACATAACAATGGAGGACATTATTATCTAATATCGGGTTTATAATAAGCAGCTCTCTTTATTGTAAATGATAAGAAATATAAAAAATGGACGATAAAGCTCTTAGAACCTTTTATTTTTATTTTTTTAGTAGGAAGAGCAGGACTTGAGGTTATTAAAAAATTGTCGTATATAATTTACCTAATGTACTCTCGTGGTTTTACCCTCATTAATCATCTTTGGTTACTACTGTGGTCTCTTGGGGTAAAGCGTATTCTATAGAATTTTAGTTTTATTGATGGACTTGTGAATCATGTTACATAAAGATTTTATTCAATCCGGGTGATAGTTTTAAGTAATACCTCGACTTTAAACAAACAGAAAAAAAATTGTGCTTTATTTTATTTGAATAATGCCTTTTGATTGATTCGTGATGGATCTTATAATATTATTCATAAATTATAACATCTCGAGAGATACAAACCGTCGCAAACGGGAGCAAAGCAGTAACCATAATCGCAGGCAAAACCGAAGGTATCAGCTAGTATCTAATACATTCTGTTAAAAGAAATCGCTGGCTGTGGTATCATAAATGGAAATAAATCTCTGTCTGTCAGGATCAATTACTTAAGTCAACTTTTGAAATGTTATCTAGATTAACAAAACCGTAAAACGGAGAATTGATTAAATCTAAAAACAGTAATACTGTATTAACGTACGAGACTGTCTGGGGTATTCAATGTTTTGTTGTTATTTCTCTTGGTTGCCCTGAATCAATATAAATTTTGGACTGAGTCACACTAAGTGGAAATTTAAAATCATTTTTTTAACACCCGACGCAACGCACAAAAGAGGGGTGTTCTAAGTTTGATTGCTATGTGTGTGTGTCTCTATTATTGTGGCTGGCATTGAAGCTATGAAACGAGTGAACCGATTTGAATGTAGTCTTGTTTTATTTTAAAAGTAGATTATTCAATTCAATGTATTTACTTTTTAAAAATATTAATTAAACTTATAAGAAGATTGAAATCATTCATTCTAGTGATAGTTCTTAGATAATTATGTTTTATCGAAATCAGTTTAGGCGTTTCAAAGTTATCAACAATTTTTTTAGCTGTAGTCGTGGTCTTAATTTGTTTTTTTTTATATATTTTTATTCATATTATAAAGGGTTATTACAGGAGTAGTTGTAGATAAAGTGGATGGTCTTTGATGCATAAGGTTGACCAAGTAATTATACGTACAATATAAAGAAAACACCAAAGACAACTTTAAAAATCACAAAGGCGAGTGTATACTTAAAAAATAACAACACCCGTAACACACACCGAATATTAAAACAGACAAATTCTAATCCAGTCTCACACATCCAATTTTTCACCCTCGCAAACAGAACAAAAGTTGTCGTCGTAATTATGTCCAGTCGTTGTAACTCAGCCGTAACACCGGTAAGACAATTTAAACGAAATCAATCCGAATGGGTGGTTCTTTAAAAAGTACTTTTAAATTGCAGTAATACTTCCTAAAAAATCACAAAAGCTTGTATACAAAAAAAATAACAGCATTCGCAATACACAAAAAAAAATATTAAAGCAGACAGAGTCTAATCCTGTCTCACAGAACCAATTTTTCGCACTCGCAAACAAAATAAAAGTTGTCGTCGTAATTAAGTCCAGTCAGTGTACCTCAGCCATTACACCAGTAAGACTCGGTAGAAGCAAATCAATTCAATTGGTGGTTATCTAATAAGTACTTCCAAATTGCAGAAGCCCTACCTTAAAAATCACAAAGGCTTGTATACTAACAAAACAAACAACATTCGCAATTCGTAACACAAAAAAATTAAGCACAACAATTCTAATCGTGTCTCACACAACCAATTTTTCACCTTGCAGACAAAACAAAAGTTGTCGTCGTAATTATCTCCAGTCAGCGTACCTTAGCCGTTATGCCAGGACGCCTAGATATAAGCAAATCAATCCTAATGGGTGGTTTTCTAACAAGTAACTTTAAATTGCCGTAATACTCCCTCAAAAATCACAAAAGCTCGTAAACTAAAAAAAAAAAAACATTGGCAATTCGCTACACCCAAAAAAATAAAGGATACAAATTCTAATCCAGTCTCACACAACCAATTTTCACCCTCGCAAATAAAACAAAAGTTGTCGTCGTAATTATGTCCAGCCAGTGTACTTACCTCAGACGTAAGGCTAGGTACAAGCAAATGACTAAATCAATCCTACTAGGTAGTCCTTTTTAAGTACTTCCTAATTACTAAGTTATTTCCTATAAAAAGCCTTAAAAATAACAGCATTCGTAACACACACAGAATATTAAAACAGACAAATTCTAATCCTGTCTCACACAACCAATTTTTCACCCTCGGAAACAAAACAAAAGTTGTCGTCGTAATTATGTCCAGTCAGTGTACCTCAGCCGTGAGGCTAGGTAAAAGCAAATAACAAATGCTGGAATACTAAAACGTCACTTAATCTTAGGACGCTCTCAAAAATGTTGTGGTTTTTGTCACTGTAAACATAGGTTCTCAACGTGGGCGATAACGCCCCACCCCTTTTAGGGCGTTTGAGACTTTTGGGGGGGCAGTAGAAAACCCAGAGAAAATTAGGGGACATTGAGATGGCGCAGAGGGGGCGTGGAAAGATTAAAACATATAGTCTAAAAGGCAAAAAAAAAAATGGGGGGCTCTAGAAAAAAAAAACATAATTATTCTCAAAGTGGGCGGTGAGCAAAATAAGGTTGAGAAGCTATGCTCTAAAGGGATAGAGTTAGGACAACAATGGATTTGAAAGCATCTTAAAATTATATGACGTTTGAGTATTCTGGGGAAAATCGATTACAATGAGTACCTTTTAACAAATATAACCAAAGTAGAGTAGTACTTTCCCTGCAAATTACTTTGTACAAAAAAAAACAACACCCGAACACACACCGAATATTATAACAGACAAATTCTAATCCAGTCTCACACAACCAATTTTTAACCCTCGCAAACAAAACAAAAATTGTCGTCGTAATTATGTCCAGTCAGTGTATCTCAGCCACAACACCGGTAAGACAATTTAAACTAAATTAATCCAAAGGCTTGGTTCTCCAATGAGTACTTTGAAATTGCAGTAATACTTCCTAAAAAATCACAAAGGCTTGTATACTTAAAAAACTAACAACATTCCCAATTCGTAACACAAAAAAATTAAAGCATACAAATTCTAATTCTGTCTAACTCAACCAATTTTTCACCCTCGCAAACAAAACAAAAATTGTCGTCGTAATTATGTCCAGTCAGTGTACCTCAGCCGTAAGGCTAGGTACAAGCAAATGACCAAATCGATAGAGCCTTTAATAATTGATACTACTGTGGACGTTGGTTGAATTTACTTTTACATGTCTTATCGACCCGGCTAGCTTTGTAATTGCGGTGAGGTATATATAAAAGGGGATAGTGGGGTAGTAATTATGGAGAATTTGTTTATTTCTTTTTTTCTTTGTAATTGGTAGAGTATTAGAAACGGTTTTGTTGTCAATGTTGAAAGTTTTTCCGTTGGTGTCTTTTTTTTTGTGTGAGACAATATTATGTCCTTTCTTGGGCACTTATCACAGAGCTTTTAATCAGGATATCGTTTTATAAATATGAAAACATTGATATTCATTTGTAATAAATAAGGCACTCTTTTCCACCACCCTGGTATGAAATGAAGTTAGAGGATTAAGTTCATCTTACCTTACACTTATTTAATTCATTACTCTTGACGGATACTTTTTATAGAATGCTGTAGAATTTATAATGCAAGCGAGAGGACACTCATTTATTCACAGACTAAATAAAGTCTTGAATACTATTTGATAAATAAGGCCGAATTCGGTTTGTAGACTGTTTATACGTGGAAGGTGGCACTTATGATTTTATAGAGTATTGAAACAATACAAAATTATGGAGGTATTTGATCAAATTTTTTGAATACGGGTAGAAAAATATTTTATACTCTTAATAGGGTTCCATCCATGAGTAAGCTGTTGTATGAAAGTACCTCATTCGTTACACCAAATCAAGCTGTAACAGTCACACAGCCACAAACAAAACAAACAAAGCTACATAATGACTCCACATTTATTCATCAAAGCAATCTTCGTCACAGCTATCGACCGCTATGTCCACTAGAAACAAAGGGTGGTTCGCGTACTGCATCGATAATTCTATAAATAGTACCGCGAGTTGCATTCTACGGGCTTCTAACAATGAACACGATAACTTAGACGGCTCGTATGTTTGTGGAGCATGCGATGACACAGAAAATGAATAGAATTGTCTGTTAGTAGTGAAGACAGAAGGCCTACCATGAACTCTTATAGCAGGTCAATTCTCGACGATAAATAACCTGCCGTGTTAGTTTGTACCATGAGCGCGCTAAGCAGCAGGCGAGCCAGCGATCACGTGATCTAAACCGGCGAGCGACCACGTGACAGCAGTGTAGTGGCCCATTACACAGCTGTCACGTGGTCACTCGCCGGTTACTAGTGGGCTGCCCTGTTTATTGTCATCATCATGAAGTATTTTTTGACAAATTCGCATGTGACCGTTGAACTGCCCTGCCGTCATTATTTGCAGGCTTGTGAAAGTAACATGAATTGACCGGTTTCAATTAATTTTAAATACAAAAACGTAAGTTATTATAATAATATGCATATAGAATAATTCGGACGTTATTTTAAAGTATTGTAAAATATAGAAAATTATCCGTAAGCTGTGTCTTTCCTGCTAATTTTAGATGTGTGATAAAGACGAAATTTTTTAGTTTTTTCGAAGAAGATAATCGTAGCATCAGTGTGAAAGAAAGAGATAATATTTAAAGAAGAAATAAAGAATTTCAAGAATCTAAATAAAACTTTTCGAGATGCCAGACAGCGCTTTTGTTAAGCTTTACAGCCCAACTAAAGGACTAGCACTTGAACTGTACTGACTGACTCTGTGAGGTAAGAGAATTCACGCCACGCCCAAAGAAATCAACAGATTTGTTCAGATTCAACAGAGAGGCCAAGGTTAGTACTAATATACCTATACTTCTATTCATCAGACTAATCATCTTAATACTATATTTGATACTATGCATGCATGGTTTCAGGTTTTAATTGCGCTCTCGTTTTTCGCGAAAGGAACCTATCAAAGACAAATACAGTGAAATTCATTGGATTTATTCATTCATTTATTTATTTAAATTAAGGGTCAGCACGACATTTTTAACAACTCTCACATAACTACACAATAAAAAATCACGTAAATATATAGACAATATCCTATGCTTCAAATTAACTGGAACTAAGTTGAGTTGATTTCAATATTTTATTTGACTCTAAATGTGCAACTCTGAGTGTACAACTATGTTTTACTTATTTCAGATTTTTGAACAAGTTTGGTACGCCTGGAGTTTAGAGTTTAGAACTCATGTCGCAATAAAACGGCCAGTAGAACATGTAAACCCAAAAAAACGTTTTAAATAGGTAAACATTAAGAAAAAAAATATATTTAGATGTAACAGTTAATAATATATTTTTTCATTTTTGTAGGTGATCCTGAATTTCCATTACAGAAGTCGATGATGACTCCAGTTATTGATGCACCTCCAAATTCACGTGAAGCTCACTATACTGGGTTGCATGTGAGAAAACAAAATAAGCATTTTCATTTGCAATTGAGCCAATGTGTTGAATCCGGAAGAAGTTTTTCAAAGTACCCAAAACATGACCGACGTCACTTCCGAGGCGCATTCTTTCAGAAGAGCCCAGAATCAAGAACAGCAGCAGGGCCTCCTTACTAGGAGACAGCTCATTGCTCATTTGTGGGATGTAACCTAGAATATTAAAATATATTTTAAGTGTTTATATTTTTGTATGTAACGAATAAACTCAAAAACTACTGGACAGATTACAAATATTTCTTTTTCTTTAGAAAGCTACATTATCCCTGAGTAATATAGGCTACATAATATCACGCTATATCCCACGGGAGCGAAGCAATAACCAAAAACTTAACGTTTCGTGGGTGAAACCGCGATGAACAGTAAGTTTTATTATAAAAATCTGGATCTAATTACCGATTATTTATACTCTTCAATGTTCCTACCACACGAGAAAGAAGATTTTCAATATTTAGGTAATTAAGTTTATGATTTATTTAGTAACAAAACTTACAGCGGGTCAAGTTGTCCAATCTTTGTTAGCACCACCAACAACCGAATTTAGATTTTTCGCCACCTCAGTCCACATTCTGCCAGGTATTTCCCGAGATTGGGCACTTTTATCACAGTCCATAGCAATATCCCAGCAATAAAATAAAATACGAAACTCTTCGGGAATAATCCATCGTCACAAATAAGACACTCTTACACATAACCACGGCCACAAATATTTAATAATAAATCCAATTAATTAATTTTAATAATAAATCCACTTGAGTTTCAAAATTACCTCGTAAATTATTGTACTAATATTTGTCATTTGTCAAATAAGTATTCGTTCGAAAATAATCATGAAGTGTCAAAATGGTAACTTTTCGTTTTAAGTTTCACAAGCTGGTGTAAAGGCCTTCGCTTTTACAAATCAGTGCCAAACTCTTTTTATGCCACAGTAAATATTTATTTTTCATCACCTTAAACTGTATTTATATAAATATTTTTCACTTTTATAAAAACTGTAAAACCGCTGAAGTATTTTAGAACGTTGTTTTCTAATAATCTTATATAATCTGTGCTACCAATGTACTGGTCAGAGACTCAGGACAAAAGTTTCATTGATGCAGGTCAGCCGGAAATGCTCATGGTACAAACACAAAACCTGTCAGGTTGAACAATGAACATGTCAAGTTGAACTGCCCTGTACTTGGCAAGTAGTTGAATAGTTCATGGTAGGCCCCCAGTTGTGGGTAATTGTGTGACAAGATGGCCGCTGAAGCACTATGGGGGTTAGGTTTATGAAGCTTTTGACTGCGACTTCTTTGAGTATTTTTATTGCCTAGCAAGCACTCAGGAATGGCTTTCTAAAATTTAATCAGTAATAAAATGAACAAACGATTTTTTCCATGTAAAATTAGTTTAAATTATAATACTTAATGATTAAGTAAATCAGTGTAACTCAGGTTGAAATGAGGATAAAATATATACACAAAAGTCTTAGGTTTAAATAGAAGTCTGGTAATATCAGAAGCGTTATAAGATTATGTTAAACCGGTTCATGTGTAATTACAAAGTTATTTTGATGGTAACTGACACGAGCCCTAGGCTTTTTGCCTGTAGCCAATACAAAACCACTTTGGTAAAAAAAGAAATGCAAGTTCTCTTCGTTAAACATAAAACTTTACTTAGTATATTTTTTTATTAATAAATGCTTAGGAGATGCCAAAATGAGTTTTATTGACGGTTAGATAGTGATTCAAGATATTGGATTATATTATGTACAAAACATACATATAATGATTTTAAAGCCAAGATTTTCAATGATTTGCGAAGCTGGGGAGGCGGGGAGGCTAACTAAAAATAAAACGTCTTTCATTACATAAAATATCAATACCCAATATTGTTTCACAACTGAAATGAGTATATTCCTGTTAACCTGACCTTTACAGAGGTACTCGGAAAGCCCGAATTTGTAAAGGTCACGAAAGTATTGGATGGGTTCACCTAAATAGTTGCATGTCCGTTTTACACGTTCCTCAATCACAAATTAATTATTTTGGAGGTATCGATCCGGTATGTGTAAAAAGAAAAATGTGCGCCGATGCTCTCCAAGCCGGCCTGTGTGAATGAACCCTTAGAGATTTTGTTACTTGGAATTGCTGGTTTTACATACTATAGCCAAAGCGTTTATCATGGAACAATGTATGTAACCACTCTCCATATGAGATTGCAATTAACCGCAAATATTGCGGTCTATCGACCACCAATGTGGATGTTGCGATCATAGAATTCTGATAACATAGATCGTAGAACAATATGTTTTTAAACCTTTAAACAGACGTGATTCGAGACGAAATAGAAAGACATAGCAGCGCGACAGCCGGCTGTCGCTTGGTCGATGAAAGGTTAAACTCCTTAATCAAAATGATGTAGTATTTCGACTTCGCGACTTCGTCCGCCTGTAATAATAGTTCCCGTTCCCGGGGGATTTTCAGGATGAAAACTATCCTATGTCCTTTCTCGGGTCCCAGACTATATCTGTACCAAATTTCATTTAAATCGGTTCAGTAGTTTAGGCGTGAAGAAGAGACAGACAGACAGGCAGAGTTACTTCCACATTTATAATATTACTACGGAAAAACGGATTATTTTTTAAAAAATAAAAATGTAATTATATGTATTTTTTAAATTGGTTTAAAAACAAAACTTTTACACGTCAATATTTTGTTTTTCTTATTTTATGCGGCCAATGGAGCCGGTGTTCCGACTACTCTGAGAAGAGATATCCGAAACAAACTCAAAGGTCAAACTCTCTTTTGAAGTCCATACAATTGTGTTGGTCAAATAATGCAAGAATCATGAAGGTCAACGAATAATGTTTTTCTTAAAAGTAAATCACACAAATTGGAGTGGATCTGTCAAGGTATATGTCGCAGTAATCGTTTAGTTTATTGAAAATAATAAATCTAAAACGCGAAGTTTTGACTGTTTATCCCAAAATCGAAGCAGAAATATCAACATGTAAGAAAGGTTTGCTAATGACTATAAATTGAACAACAAAACAATATGTTTGATCTTGACCGGTCATGGCAAGCGTTCAGAAAAATGTACGATGTTTTTTGCACAACATTATCACTGTATTCTACGACATATTTATAATTTTCAAGACGAACTAAGAGCTAGCATTCCAGAGCCAATTAATTAAACTAAAACCTCTACGAATGAAAGTGCAATTAATTAAAAATACACTCAAATCTAGGTCATTTGCTAATGTCGTTACGGGCTATTACTCTGTAAATAATTCATTCATATTTAGCCTATACTGCTTGAATATTTTGTTCTGCAGTTTTTGGCTGACTGCCAACTGTGTGTTGGTGCATGGTCACTTTATAACTGGTATCTTAGAAACTGCCGTGAGCTGGAAATAAAAAGTAACCTTGATTTAATCTATACTAATATTATAAAGAGGTAAAATTTGTAAGTTTGTAGGTTTGTAGTTTGTATGTAGGTAATCTCTGGAACTACTGGTCCGATTTGAAAAATTCTTTTTTTCAGTTTCAGTGTTAGATAGCCCATTTATCGAGGAATGCTATAGGATATATACCATCACGCTACGACTCACGAGAGAGGAGCAGTAACGAAAAATGCGGGTGAAACTGCAGGGGACAGCTAGTCTTTGATATTATCATTGGTTCTTGATGTTGCTGATGTCTCAAATTGCGTGTGTGTGTGTGTGAGTGTGTGGTTGGTTATGAGTATGTAGATGACACTGAAAATAATAAGTGATGTGTGTGTCATCGTTCCTGATTATTGCTGGAGATTGTGTTGAGATGAAAAGAACCTGTATGTAATTGGCTTTTCTGCAATAATTTTACATTTTGTTGTCCTTCAATTCTGAATTTGTAAAAGAATATAATTTAAAAAAAGTTGTTACTTTAAAAGCTGGCTGCATTGAAACTTTAAATATATGACAACGCAACAAAGGTTTGTAATTTATAAACTTTTTCTCTGCGTTACCTGCCCTTGTTACGAATCTAGCAGCTATTTCGTATCGCAAAAACAAGAAAATGATACTCTCATAAAATGTCAAGGTCCGTATGGCACGCCCCGATGCTTGATGTAACGACAAATTTAAAGATGGCGGATGGATGCAGCTGCTCAACATCAGGATAGCTGGCAATCTTTGGAAGAGGCCTACGTTAAGTGGTAGGACGGCATCAGGCTGAAAATACAAAACAATACATAAGAATATGTATAAAAGATTAAAGTTTCCATTATGATCCGTCGAATCTGGGGGTGCGGAGCCCCATGGTTACGGAGGTATCGATGATCAAAGTTTGAGGCTATGTTACGTCAATTTTGAGGTTAAGTTAGGATTTTTTCGGGTAAAATTAATTATTTTCCACTCTGATTTCTAAAAAAGGTAACTCGACGGAGCCCCGCTTGGCTCGGCTCCTACTTCTGGGTGGTTCAAAAAAAATAACCACAAAGGAGCTCCCTCTAACCTAACCTGTCCGAGTCGGGGCGCCCTAAAATTTTGATCGATCGCTCTTGGATTGACGATCCTTATTAGTTTTGAAAATATAATTATATTAAAGACATGATAAAATTGAACGAAACACCCCTCCGCCGTGAACGAAACGTAAAACGTCAAATTTGACTTCTAATTTGACAATTTATCTAACCTAAAAATGGCGTATTAATTTTCATTTTGTATGGAAATATGTAAGCTTCAAAAAAATATATCTCGTGAACCGTGAGTCTCCGCATTTTAAAACTATGTGAAAAAGCCTTCAGTTAGTGAGTACTATCTACAAATAAAATATGAACTTCCAACTCGACGGATCATAATAGAAACTTCAGCCAACACACACAAAGTTTGCCCCGAATACGAATCGAACCCACGACCTACGGCTATCGGCTACCTACGGACCCTGACTGTTAGTCAGGGTCACCAACCACTTCAAAATCAATATAAACCAACAAGTTCATCCAATTATAATTGTTTAATGGCAGTTATATTATACAAAATTCATCTACTCCTTACATAACAAG
Organism: Athetis lepigone; assembly: GCA_033675125.1. Taxonomy (NCBI): domain Eukaryota; kingdom Metazoa; phylum Arthropoda; class Insecta; order Lepidoptera; family Noctuidae; genus Athetis; species Athetis lepigone. The sequence goes on from CM066217.1 coordinate 4,560,084, forward strand.
GTAGACGATATTTTAATCACATTCTATAAATAACATTGGAAGACACAAATATTGAGTCAACTAATAAAACAGTGAACTGATTTCGATTTCATCCAACATAAAATGGTACTGAAATATTATTTACGATGCTCGAAACTCATATTATACTATACGATGACATTTTTGTTGCAGGAATTTCATTGCAACAATATAATGGAATATTTAGTGGTATTTGCATAAACGTTCGGTATAAACTCGGAATAAAGTTGGTGCTATTGTACCTATTCTGTTCCCGCAAGATTTTTGAGATAAAAATACCGTATGTCCTTACTCAGGCTACTATCTGTGTACCTAAGTTCATTTAAATCGGTTAAGGAGTTTTGGCGTTAAAGCACAGATTAATAAATAGTTACTACGTAACAGATACTTCACTCCAATACAAAAACGAAAAAACCTACGCTATAATAGCCTACAAAATCATAATAATAATACCAACTGTTTGCAGCGAGGAGAAATGTACCATAAGTACGCACAAAGAGAGTTGAGATTCTTTTGCCCGCCGCGCGGCTAACGTGTGTGCGTGTCGTCCAACAAATCCGCTAGGGTTATACGTATGATGATAATGGTAATAAAACGAATGTTTTAGAAAAATAATATTTTTTTCATTTGTTGATCAAATATTTTTTCTTTTAATAAAATGACTGATGCATATTTTTCGTTCCTTGAATTCCCGATTATTATATTTTAGTGTCGAAAATATCCAAAACCGCGTAAATAATTATAATAAATATTCAAAAGGGAAACAGGAGAATTGGGAAACAGGGGAATTGCACAATAATCACGCAATAATTACGTGGTTTCGGCATTTTGATAGTCAGCGCTGTACCCGTGACGCGCGAGCACTCAGCCGGGCGTGCGACAGCCCGGTGTACGTTGTATCGTCGACGATACGCGAAGCGGTAGGCATAAAACGCGTGGCCTTGAGCGAGTGACGGACGCCTGGTTAAAGCGAGACAGAAATATAGAGCTACTAATAACTTACTGCAGTGCAAAGATGTCTTCTCATACAGGGGAGGCACGCACATTGTTGCCACGCCTGTTCACAGGTTGGCGATTTCGAAATTAGATTTTCCTTCACTGTGATTACTAAAATAAACCTTTAGAAGGTACTTAATATATGGGTTGAAAGTCACATTTAAATAAAATTGAAATGGAATGTAATTGGAATTTCAAAGTCACAACATTTCACACAACATCACTTTTTCAAAATTACTCAATCAAGATTTTTAAAATTACTTTACAGAAAAATTACAACTTAGGTTGGAATACATCTGGCTCATTGGTGGGATGGGATGGTACTACCACAAAATGTTTGAAAAAGATCCAAAATAGTGGAGGGTAGTCGCAAAAAAGTATTAACAAATGCGCGCCGCCATTGATTCATAGTGTGCGTGAGAGATGCAACAATTTTTACTTAAGCTATAGTGTTGCAAATAAAGTAAATACGGATTTTGTTTTTATGCTTATTTCTTATTTTTAAATGTAAATGCGTGTATTTTATAGGAAATTATTATTAGAAAATATGAATCATTTTGGCCATTCTTGTATTATTCTTTTATAATCTGTACAAACTAGTTTCGTTGATGAAATGTCGATTTACTGTTTCCAAAATAAAATGTGTTGCTTATAATCTAACTTTTATGTATTTGCATCACTTGTATTGGCAATGGAAATCTCCGTCATAGCCCCATTTAATTAAGACATGGTAATGCTGCCAGACATTTAGGCACAAGTTCTACTAACCTATTTTGCTTATTATTAGTTATTATGTATTAATATCAATATATACCTTGATGCCCTGTGGTTAAAGCGCCTGCGCTAAATACAAAAAGTTGTGGGTTCGAATCCAGGCGCATATGACTTGAGTCATTTGCATTTTTCAAAGTTTATCTAGGACGTAACGCCGTTGGTCCAGGTTGTTGTTTGTAGAACTTGACAGTTGGTGTCGAGGGTTGTGAAGGTCTGATAAGCAGTCGCTTCGCTTAAAACGAAATATCCAGGTGAATCTGGTTAGGCTGGAAGCCGACCCCAGCACAGTTTAAAAGACGCTAGGTAGATGATGATTTGTTTAAAAGTTCCATCGAACACCAAGCAATTTCATTATTCTTTTACAAAATGAATAGTTCACATCAAAGCGTCAATCTTCATATTAATAAACATATTTTGTAAGCAACGGTAGTCTTTTAAGATAACGAAATCTCTTTAAACATATTTATACTTATACGCCTCAAAGTCATACCCCAAACCGTCGTCATAAATACAATCACACCATAACCTTTAAGGAAAAATATCACAACAGTATATCAAGTAATCACTTTCCGCACAGTGAGCAAAACAGAAAAATCGGAGGCAAAAAGTTACATCTAATATTTTTTCCGTAACACATTCTTTTGGAGAAAACATGGAGTGGTTGAAAAACGATTGGGAGACGGGACACAGCGATCAGGAGAAACAACATCCTGTTGGCAACAGGCCAGCAATCTCGATTGATAAATACTTCAGTTAGAATTGTAAAATACCCAGAGCACGTACGAATTTTTGCCTAGAAACTAAATTATTTTAACACACTGTGCTGTATTTTGGGTTCATTGATAGGTGATTTCTCTATAGCTAGCCACTCTAAGATTAGTTAATGAACTCATTATGGGTGGAAGATGTTTCTGTGTGTAAGATCTTGCTGCGCCTCCTTCTGCAAAGCAGTGATGCCAGCGAAGGAGGTAGTGAAACGTGAGACGGAAAGGAGCACACACCCAGCAGCAGCAGCAGGAGATGCTCCGGGTTCGGGTCCGGGCTCGGAAGCAACGTGATGACTCTTTGATGTCCATTTTGAAACTGACAACCATAGTTTTGTTTAGGTATTTCGCTTGGCAGCTCTAGACATCACGGTAGCGCAACCAAATTTCAAATTCTGAGGTCTAATTGAAATATGGCCCTTAGCTTTAAAAACCAGTTTAAGCAACAGCACGAATAAGCGAAACAATTAATGGACGACAAAACGTAATGATACTTCAACCTGTCAAAATAAAAATCGCAGCTTTTAATTCTGACTAAATTCTTGGTCGTGAAAGTTCAGCCTAGTTTATACAGGATAGAAACATTTTTGCTTACGTACGAACAGATTTGTAACAGTGGGCCGGTTTGGAAGGAAGCCAAATGACACTCAATAATTGCGAATGAGCGACGTAGGAACACTCCTCTGGTTAAATTATAATCATCAGTGATCGTAGAAATTAGGCAGATGTGTCATAGAAATTAGGGAATGGTATATAAATCTACAACAATCTTATAAAGAGGCAAAGTTTTTCTTTACTAGCTTTTGCCCGCGACTTCGTCCGCGTGGATTAGTAGTTCCCGTTCCCGGGAATTTCCGGGATAGTAACTATCCTATGTCCTTTCTCGGGTCCCAGACTATATCTGTGCCAAATTTCATTCAAATCGGTTCAGTGGTTTAGGCGTGAAGAAGAAACAGACAGACAGAGTTACTTTCGCATTAATAACATTAGTACGGATTTTGTAGGAGACAATCGGTGAAACTACTGATACGATTTAAATAATTCTTTTTGTTTTATATTTTTTGAGAATAGCTATGGGCTATATAACATAAACGCTATATAGCCCATATAGATAGTGATGAAGATAAAGGGCTCTGCCTTTTAAATATATTTTTGTTGTAAAAAGATCTGTTGTAAGCAAAATAGAAAATGAATCTATCGTTAATACCTAAAAATGGTATTTAAAAGTAGATCCAATCCATCAGTTTTTATGCTATAAGTCTTCATATTGTTATGAAAATACACGATGGCTCAATTTAGGAGTACAAGATTGTTATGTGCGATAAGGGTAAAAGGAGAAACAGGATAAACCTAAAAGTTGATTACTTAGTTTTTATATTATGTATCTTGACGTTCAGAATTTGATTTTTAAATGTATTTTCATTAGGTAGTAGAGTAGCTGTTTTCTCTCGCTTCGCCTGTCCTCCGATTAAACTTTCAAGGACCAAGCGACAGCCAGCTGTCGCGCTGCTATTGTCTTTCTATTATGTCTCCGCTGACGTGTGTGTTCAAAGGTTTAAAAAAATATATTTCGCGGTTTGAGGAATCGCAAAATATGAAAGGAGGCTTTTCCTCTTATTTTTGTGGCTTATTACCACCCCAGCAAAAATTACTCTCGAATTACTTACATGCCAACACTGACCGGCGATGGCGCGTGACTGAGCAATTACTGCTACACTGCATGTCGCAAATTCGATTTTCGCACAATACAAATATGCGTATACCCAACTTGTAGGATGTAGCATCAAAGTGGCATCTATAACTTAAGTTACCTACGATTATGACGGCGCTCAATAATAGTTTTTTTTTAATGCCACATCTCCTTTTCTTCCAAAGTCTGTGGACATCTTCTATGCGTAGATTATTATCAAAAAGACATTATTTTTGTCACAACATGTATTATCTCGCGTTTAAGATGTTTAAATTCCTCGTGATTGTAATCTGTCTTTGAAATATTTTGAGCTCTCTTCTTAGATTATGTTGGTATTGGGGTGTCCGTATCCGAAAGGTAAAGACTTATCACATTTGCTAAGCTATCGCTGAACAACCGTCCATCCGAAAGAACGCTCGTCCGTCTATCTGTTAGCGGGCCTAATCTTATGTGAAAAATCTAAGAATCCACAAGTCATGCTCGTGAACGGACGCCGTCTGCTGAGCTTGGTCATCTCTTAACAGCTGCCACAGTTATTTTATAATTGTTTTAAAATAAATGTGGCAGTTTGGAGGTATGAGGGACAGAGCATAAAGTCCCTCATCCTCTGTTGAAAAGGGAAGATCCTCCGACCAGACAGGTGTTGTGTCTGGTGGGCTACCGCTTGAGATGGTTCTAGGCGGGTTTGTTGTATACGTTCTAATGTCGCCGATAACTCACATATCGCGATGCAGGATTGTCAGTTGTAGTTCGCATGTTCGGCGATAGAGGTCGCCACATTCGTTTTTAATAATTGTAACACCTCTTTTAACATCCATGACTTACTAAATTGTTCTCACGTTGTATCGTAGACTCAGCAATAAATGATGTAACCAACTTTTTCGATATATTGATTTTAAAAGAGTGTTCAAGGAGAAGAGAGAAGGATAAAAAACTACTGTTTGAAACAGACAAACAAACAGACAGACTGAGTTGAGTATTTCTGTTGCCACTTTAACACGTTGTTATAGATGCAATATATAACAACGTGTTTTAGCGGCACACACAGTAAAAACAAAAATAACATAAAATTAAAAAATTTAATAATAAAATCCCCAATACCTAGTCAAAACGACGTTGTGACTAAACCACAGCGTTAACCCTAATACTTTCAATTGATTATAGGTTCTGAATTAAAGCCAATGCGAATATTGACCACTTCCAATTTTTAACTCGTTAATATATAAACGACAGAACTTAAAAGGCATCGACAGAAGTTAAAAAGCTGTACTTAGCTCTGTAAGATTTATTTTAACTGAAGCAGTTTAGTTAAAACAGAAATATTACGAAGTGACATCAAAATTCCTAGTTATTTTAGTGTTTCAAACAAAGGAACAAATGGAAATTTTACAGCGGTGAAATAAATTCTCTGGAGAGATCTAAAATTATTCTGATGTAGTTTCTTAACGCGGGTTTTGTGTCGCATATTCTGTATTTCAGTGAATTTTAAGACTTAGAATCTGGAATAGAAAATGGTTTATTAAACATTGAGAAAATGCCTACAAAAGCTGGTTATTAGCAGTTATGCGCGACCATTCTGTTGTTGAGGTGGTGTTATGTTAAAATATTTACAGGTTTTTTTTTTGGGGAGTGGGAAATCATCAAATGACTTCTCCCGCTATGCGGCAGGAGGGCGTTTCAGACTTTTACTGACTAAAACCCACTCATGTTCCCTCAATTGCCCCCTATGTTCTGGGGTCACGGCAACCATTATAAACATTTCGCAACCCCGGCAGGAAATATTTACAGGGGGCGTACCACAAGCCCTTATAGCAGTATTACTTTGATATTACTTTCAGTGGGAAAGAGATGGCGCTAGACAACGTGTCTAACGCTGTCACTTGCACACTCCTGCAACAGAACTAAAACAATCTTACTTTAAACGTCATGGTAAGGGGGCTGGTTTCCGTTGTTATAATAATACCAGCCTATAACTGGAACAATGGTTAATTAAACAGAGGATTTTTTATACAGTGGTTTCTTACACAATTAATTTATAATTAACTAGCTTTTGCCCGCGACGGTGTAATAGTTCCCGTTCCCAGGGGATTTCCGGGATGAAAACTATCCTATGTCCTTTCTAAAGTCCCAGACTATATCTAAACATTAAATCGGTTCAGTGGTTTCGGCGTGATGAAGAGACAGACAGAGTTACTTTCGCATTTATAATATTAGTACGGATAATGATGATTTAGAAGAATTAAATTTTGTTTTTACTTGAATTTATAAAGAAAAAATTATAAGTCTCAGTACTAAAAATATTTGTTGATACCATTAGCAAAGAAAAATTAAATATAACTTCTTCTCTATATTGCAGCGCGATGCGTGGTATAGTGCGGACGTGTTTGTGCTGCTCGCTACGAATTTTATATTCACGCGTTGCACGGCTATAGCCGTTGCTCGTTTCTCGACGCTATGACTCAACCACTCATAGCCAATGAGCTGCTAGCTTTTATTAAGCATGCCATTGATTATATGGACGAGGTCAGCATCCTGCAGATATGCAAGACCAGTTTTAACGAGGAGGAGGTCAGCAGTGCCAAGCTGCTGCTCTTTCAAACGTTAGGAAAAGCTGACCAGATGCAAACCCGACGGAGGGATGGCGGACAAAGGTGTGTTCAAGACATTATTGCGTTGATGAAGAGCACCGACCCGGACGACGTGCCCGCATTTGTGGCGAAGGAGCTGAATAAGCTGCCCCCCATTACGTTTGACCACGTCGACGTCACCAGATTGCTGAAAGATATAACATCCCTGAAAGCAAACCTGGCCGAGGTTCATACCAAGTTGGAGATATCGAATAACACCATAGGTGAGCTGCGTGCCGAACTAGAATTGTTGCGCAACGCAGTTTTGGAATGTAGGCCGTCTAACACCTCTGGCTTGAATAAACGTCGCGCAGCGCAAAATGCATCCATCGGCAGTTTTGAGTCGGCGAGTTCCAGTGCGTCACCCGCTGCTAATACTGCATGCATTGCATCTTGCCCCGCCGTCGTCGCTGCTTCGTCACCGGTCGAAGTGGCGACTCATGTAAGTGCGTCGACCCCAAGACGTGCCTACTCTGCAATAGTTGCCGCACATAAACCTGCTATGTCACAAACAACTCGGCAAGTAGGTAATGTAAAAAGAGGTAAGCAGAGCTGCGTTGGCTTGGACATTAAACAGCGAGAACCAACGAGCAGCTTATGTGATAAAGATGGCTTCATAAAAGTGGAGAAAAAGAAGAGAAAGAAGCCTCTTTGTCGAAACCAGTGCGGAAGCGCGCTGGCAGGACCGAACATGTTGCTGCGTGCAGCTATACCGACGACGCAGCTGTATGTGTCCAGACTGCATCATTCCACGAAGGTTGAGGAGTTCGTGGAATATATGCGAGTGAAGACCAACTGGACTCTGAGGGTCGTGCAGTTGGAGTCGCGCCACAACACCAATTTCAAGTCGTTTGTGGTGCGTGTTCCGACACAACATCTAGACACATTCCTCAAAGAAGAGTTTTGGCCGAAGGGTGTCATGTTTCGACGGTTCCGTGGAAGGTTACGTGATACTTCGCAGCGCAACACGACGCCGTCATCTCGTGTTAAATAATAATGTATTTAGTTTTTAAGATTGTAATTTGTGAATTCTATGGGCCCCAGTTGCCTGAATCAAATAAATAAATAAATAAAAATAACTTTTCTATTCGTTAAACATAACAAACGGTAACTTGTATTCTAAATGGAGATCAAGTACCAAGGCCTTCAAATTAGAGGTTATTATTACCCAATTTCGGAACTTTCAAGCGATTTTCGCCTACTTAAACTCAAGAATATAATTATAAGTATTACAACGATTCCGTTCACAATGGAATGAGTAAAGGAATATTCAAGATTTTCCTTGAAGATGGAAATTGCCGTAAATAACCATTGAGTGGCGACGAGAGGGCGTTGGGAGTGCCCCGCCATTTTATAAAGTCCTAGTGTAGAGGATAATCGCTCTTGAGGTTCCGTGAATTGAATATTTAATGCAAAACAATTGTTAGTAACTTTTGAACATAAATCTTAATACCTACTTAATAAAAATCTAAAAAATTATAACACGTACAAAACTTATAATTTACACAATTTATATAATATATACAGGTTATATATAAATTGTGTAAATTATAATGAATATAACTTAACTTGTAATGAATATTTTTTAGGGAGTGGGAAATCATCAAATAACTTCTCCCGTCCTGGGTGGGGCGGGACGGCGTGTCAGACTTTTAATGACTAAAACCCACTCATGTTCCTTCGGTTGCCCTTTATGTTCCGGGGTCACTGTAACTATTATAAACTTTCCGCAACCCTTGTAATGAATATAAGTCGCCAATCCACTTTGAGCAAGCGTGGTGATCATAGCTCGTGCCTTCTCTGTATGATAAGAGAGGCCTTTGCCCTGCTGTGGATCAGTAATAGGCTGTTGTTATTATTATATAATTAGGGGGAGGGTACCTCACAGGGCTACAAAGAACTCGTCCGCATCGCTGTCAACAGGACAGGTTCCAACAGGCAGCATTGCCACATTGTACGGCAATGCTAATTCTTTGCCCTAAGAAAAAGTCAGCCCTCCGGTCACGTGAAGATTCCACCAGCCGCTTGGCGATATCCTGGAAAATGAGGTAAGCACTTGGACCCCATAGCTTCAGTGTTTCAATCTTAAGTAACTTATGTATAAGTTGCTGATGATCTAGCCCAGCTTTGCACGGATGTTATACCAATATTTGTAAATCTCGGGTTTTCTTAGCTGTAAAATGATGATGCAATCATAAATATAATTCTTTCTCTTGAATCATCTTTTATCTATTGTTGAAAAATTGGATCAAAATGCGTTTATATTAGTTTACTAGCTTTTGCCCTAGTGGATGTCAAACTTCCACCCTCTGTGTAATGTGTGGGATTTCCGAAAGTCCTTTCTTAGTGGATAGAAAAGTATCCATACTAATATTATAAATGGGAAAGTGTGTCTGTCTGTTTGTCTTTCTTTCACGGCAAAACGGAGCGACGGATTGACGTGATTTTTTAAGTGGAGATAGTTGAAGGGATGAAGAGTAACATAGGCTACTTTTTGTCTCTTTTTAACTCGAGCGAAGCCGCGGGCAAAAGCTAGTATTTAATAAAATTGTATCGTGAGTACATGTTGAAATATGGTTTAATATATTTAAAAAAAGTCGTAATTTTTGTGATTATGCTACTTACTTCAGATTAAAAACTGGCTTTCTAAATAAGAAGAGTTTTTGCCCTGCAGAAGAACAATAATATGTAGGTGTTATTAATAATAAAAAAGAGACTTGAAAATGTGATTTTTAGTAGCTCAGAGATGTTTTCTTAAATTAAACAAAGCTTAATTGCGTTATTTTTAATTTTCTTGGTCAATGTTAAGCTTGATTACGGATTGCCTTACACCAAGGTTATTCTAACAAAATGAAATATTTTTAAAGCCATTTTATCACTCCACTTTCGTAGTATAATTTGGGTTTACGAAATTAAAAACTAAAACAAAATTGTTTTGCTTTGTTAATAAAAATGTTTAAGAGTAAACACTATTTCTTTTTATTTTTCAGTTGAATTTATTTGGTCTTTTGATCCTACTTTAATGTTTGAAAGAATTGGCTTATCAAATCAGAGAGTAGTGAAGGAAAAAATTGAAAAAAAATCTAGAGTAAATAATTTATGTTTGGACAAGCTGACTCCCGCGGTTTCACCCGCGATTTTGGTTGCTAGGTTCCTATAGGTCGTAGCGTGATGTTGCATAGCCTAAATTTTCCTCGATAAATGAACTATTACAAAAGTTTTTTTTTCTTTTGGACCAAATAGTAGTTCCTTAGATTTGCGCGTTCAACCTAACAAACGAACTCTTCAGTTTTATAATATTAAGTAAAAATTAACTAATCCGCCCTTTTTTTTTGGTGAATGGGAAATCATCCAATGACTGCTCCAGTCCTGGGTGCGGCGTGAGGGCGTGTCAGACTCTTACTGACTAAAACCCTTCGATTACCCTTTATGTTCCAGGGTCACGGTAACTATTATAAACATTCCGCAACCCCACCAATCCGCCTTCATTAAATGTGATGATCAATGTTCGTGCATTGATGGTAAGAGGCCATAGCTTTGCACTATCCGAAAATAGGCTTGTATTTTGTACCGAAAAGCTCCAATACATAACAGGCCAATTTAAACAAAACAATATGTCTTCAAAATCGAAACATTTGTTCATTTGAAACGCAGAGGTCGTTATGGTCTACCTAAAGCATAAATTCATTGTAACACAAATCGTTTTCGCTCGGTGCGCCTTCGAAAATGGTCTTTAACGTCTACGGGGCTTTGTGTAAATAATGTTCTTTAAAATTTATCGCCATAATAAATGTTGGGCACCCCTTTTCCTATGAAAATAAGTTTGAATTTACTGGACGCTGTAGGTCAAATGTTTGTTCTCATTTTGTTTGTAATTTTTATTATGATTTCAATTATTGTCAACTGCTGCTGGAGTTTTGTGATTTAGGTGTTGTTTTATTTTAATAATTTTAGTAATAACAGAAGTGTGTTTTTCATTTCATTCAATAATGTGAGTTTATTTTGGACATTACAGTAAATGTTGTGACGAAAACTGGATTTCATTTAAGTGAACAATCGCCAGCTTGATCAGTTTTTTTGTAATATGCCCTGAACTAAATTTGAACATTATTATCACTAGTTTTTAATATTTAGCTGTTGGTTAAAGTTGTCATTCTTACATTTTTAAGTGGTCCTGTCAGCCGAAAATCAGAAATGTGGTATCTTACCCAATAACATAGTTGGGAATAGGCTACGGAGGTCATATATCAGAATATTAAACAGGGCTTTGCCTATTCATTACTAGTTGAATGCAGTAATAAAGTGTAGTATCATTAACATACACATAATTTTATTGGTTCAATATACTCCATGCCTTAATATTCTCTCGCAATCTGCATTAGAGATGGGATACACAGGGATATTTAGTTTTTATTTATTTATTTCTATTAGGAGGGCTTACAGACGAATAACTTAATAAATAACTTAAAGTAAAAAAACAATTTTGCTAATTACAAGCCCACAATAAGGAACACTGTGTAAATTGTGATTTTTTCGAGATTAGTACTATTTTTTAAATAAAATAATTATATATATTGCGTATTTAAATACCGAGCGACTGACGGCTATTCACTTCATACACTTTCTATGAATTCGCGCAATATGAGCGGGGCCACAAGCCCCGCTCAAATTGCGTGAATGTGCGTTAAAATTTAAATAAAATATTGATTTTCTGGTAATGAATGAGCCATAAGACAATGTTACTGTTAAAAAGGTAATATGTTTCACTTATTTCTCATTTAATTAACGATTCAAGCAAATTACGGCTTCCTAGAAAATGTTGTAAACTACGTCAGTTTTATCCACATTAAGTATAACAGCAAAGGATTAATAGTTGAGATATTTCGCCCCTTTCTTGGCAAGTCAATCTCGACCCATCCCCACAAGGTGCGTATGTAACATATTCGTAGATAATTTAGATAATAAACCTTATTAAACTCAGGGGTTGGGTTTTGTTAAAGATGGTTATCACGCCCTAATCATTGTCAACCCTCTTTTAGGTGTGTTTTGATGTCAATATTAGAGTGAAAGCGAAAACTTGCTTCATGTGATTGTTAGCGAATTTGCTGTTGCGTAAATTTTAATAACATACATGATAATATGGGAATAATGACGAAATGTAGCCTGCTTGGTCCTTGGGGGTGAATAGGGCATGTTGTTATCTGTGTTTTGGGGTCTCTATTTGTCCAAGATAATAGACAAGTAGTGCTTGTAAATTTTAATATCTGGTGTGACTGTTATGGCGTCCACCTTTTGAAATGGTTTCGGGTGATAAAGCGATAATGACTTTTTGACATACGTGTACTTTTTAAGTTTATCTTGTAACTCACTCATTAAGATTGAGGAATCATTCAATTCATGAGACAACATTTAAAAAGAAATTTTAATTTTAAAACCTCATTTCGTTGGTTTTTGTTTTAATTAAGATAGCTCGGTAACTTGATTGTTTGAAATATGCAACCTACATTTTTTTACATCTTTTGTAATGTTACAATTTCTGGCTTTAGTATTTTTAGCACTTTTAATAAGCACTCTTCTTACAAAAACACAGACTTTTCTTCGTCTATAATTTAAACTTTACCATACTTTAAACCCAAGCTCTACAGCCACACAAAATAAATCAAACAAAGTACGAATTTCGCAAGCATAATCTTCAATAACAAAAAAATGTTCAAATAAAGTCGGCGGGCCACCCCAAGCCGTTTTTATCTGAACAGTTGAGACCATCTAGCCGTCGCGAACCCGGTCCTCTGCAAAATTTAATCCCGGGATAAAGAGTATCGCTAGCCGGTATTCGTTGCTACGTTTTTGGGTATATTCCCCGGGTTATATCCCGTCGAGTGGTCACATGGGGGATTTGCTAGCGGTGCCCCCCTAGCTGCAAATTTTCTTCTCGCAATTGCCATTTTTATTTTGTCGGAGTTGAACTTAATCTACATATTTGTGCAACTGTACGCGTTTTTGACTGGTTTATTTTGTTTCTTCTGGTGTAATTTTCTGTCCTTTGGGCGAGTGTGATATGAATTGAGCTGTTGCCGTTGCGAAGGGTTAATTGCAAAGTGAAATAAAAATTCGGGAATTATGTTGTTTATTATACGAGAAGGAAACTGTGAACAGATTGGAAAGCGGGGTTGAATATTGAAATTGCTATAACTGTAACGAACCAGCGCCTTTCTGATACTCTAACTCAACGTTTATTTTGGAAAGTTACAAACTCAAAACTAACATAAACCCATAAATTTCGCGTTCAAAGCGGGCAAATAAAGACGTCAATTTCCACGAAAACAAAATTTTAATTACTTGAAGTTTAAACCTTGATGTGGATTAAAATCATACAAGGGCAACTTCTATTTGCACAATGAAATCTGCCAAATACGACTCGAAAGACCAAATTGCTTAAATTTCCGAACATTTCCGAACTTTGCCGAGATGACTCGAAGTTACAGAGCCTTGTTTGTACATAATTATGAAAGCTCTCACTTAACGTGGTTAGTTCAATATTGTAATTGTTTAGTTAATTTTAGTTAATATTTTTTGTACATTTGAAAAAAGTTAGACGGTATTCTTTAAGGTTTTAGATATTGAGCTCCCAAATATTTCTCTTTAACTTCGTTGGTTTTACAGAAGAACATAGCTCTAACAAAAAAAAAACTGAGCTAAACATTTACTTAAAACTATCTAAAATGATATTTATAAGTTGGTTAATTTGTTTGATTGGTTTGGTTAGTTGTAAAAGTGATGATAAAATGTTATTTTTAAGTTGGTTTAATAATATAATAGTTTGGGGTCCGGTGAACAATGGGGTCCGGTGTTTCCTACTCTAAGAACTTCGACTACTCTAAGAATAAACATCCGAAACAAACTTAGAAGTCAAAGTCCCTTATTATATTGCGACTGCGCTTGGCGTATTTGACAAAATATAACATTTGCGTGTTCGATGCGACGTAATATGCACCTTATTTTAATAAATCTAGAGTATACTTTGTATAACATTAGTATCGCAAATGTTTTGCCAATACGCTAAGTGAAGTCGCGCTACTAACCTTTTGGCGACCAAGCGACAGCTGGCTGTCCCGCTACTATTGCCTTTTTATTGTGTCTCAAATCACGTGTGTTCGAAAGAATAAAGCCATATTAATAGTTAATAACCAAGGTACTCTTTTGATGAGAAAAGTACACATATTTGAATGGACCTGTCCGGACTGTGCAAGCATTTGTCAGGAATCGTTTAGCTCAAGTAAAAACGTAAGGAGCTTAACGTTTTGAGAGTATTGCGAAAATATTTGTCTATCACATTTTTCTTTGATATCCAAGGCAACTACAAACAAATAATATGTATAATTAATTAAACTATTGCTATTTCTTAAGAGAATTAAAATTTCTTAAAATTATTTGTAAACAGCAATATCCGTAAACAACTGTGCCCTTACAACTTAAATATCACGGCTCCTAACTTCCAAACCCCGTTCCCAACAAGGACCATTTTTTTATTTATTTTAGCACTAATTATTAGAACACTAAACAGAAAGTTTTGAAACCAGCTTACTTGTCCGATAACAAAGTTAGTTCACAGCTGGGCCAGATTTCAGGAACAACACTGAATTTATCTAATACCTAATGTACCTACATTGGTAGGTAAACTTGGACCAATATCTAAACTTTTCAGTGAAGCCAGACAAAACTTTACTCATGTATGTTCAAACTCCATGTACGTTCGTATTTAAAAGTTTAAGTTACAATAAGGATAACTTAGTATACGGTGAACAAATTTGATAAAAAAAAATCGAAAAACAAGCACGAAAGTAAACGAGGTTAATAAAAGTGATGATATGATGATAAACATTTATCCTGCCGGGGTTGCGGAATGTCCTGCCGGGGTTGCGGAATGTTTATAATAGTTACCGTGACCCTGGAACATAAAGGGCAATCGAAGGAACATGAGTGGGTTTTAGTCAGTAAGAGTCTGACACGCCCTCCCGCCGCACCCAGGACGGGAGCAGTCATTGGATGATTTCCCACTCACCAAAAAAAAAAAATGATGAACATTAATTAAAATTTGAAACTAGCTCTTTTTAAGAATTAGATTTTTACTAGCTTCAACACATTGACTAATTGTTTGACTATCCACATTCAACGCTTAGTTGTAATCTACGAGAATAAAAAATATTTATGAATATTTAGACAACTCAAGATAGTTTAACCACCACTCAAGTACTTGATACTGGACCTAGCATACCACAGCAGCATCGTTATCTTAAACCAAGCACAACATCTTTTTCCATTAAAAACACGATCCAAAACACACCACACACAGATTCAATCATTCCAGCCTAAGAGAAAATTTCATTCACCAAACAACCTACAACTCCGAACCAATATGCCTCACAGCGAGCGTTCCTAATGTGGTACGATGTGAGGCATACACAGTCTTAATATTTAGGTAGAAAACGGAAGCCTATCTTGTTGGACTGATGCCGAGTAGAATGATGTTGTCTGAATTCTGGCTAGCACAACAGTCAGGTAAATAAGTCTGCCAGTAAGTGAGCCCACACAATAGCGTCAGGCTAATTTATTAGACAGCGCTTAAGGACAGGCAGGCTTTGAGAACAGCGGGTTTGGTGGAGCCAGCGATTTGATCTGGAGGTTTCTGGTTTCAGTTTAGAGTGTAGTTTAAAAATACCAACTTTTAACCTTAGTTTTGAATAGTAGATTAGTAGCCAAGGGCTGTAAGGCATCATTGATGCTTACACGCGAGCTAACTGCTCTGCTTAACATCTCGATTGTGAGGTAAGTAGAAAAAACCCGGCATTTCAAGAACAAAACATTTTATTAGTTAAAATTTATAGTGAAATGAGAACAATTTTCAAAATTTAGGGGCAGGTGTTTAGTGGGTATGTTAATAGTTGAGATTGTGATATTTGAGTGAAGAGATTTTTTTTTAAATACTTACCGCCCTAGGGCTTTTCTAGCAACATTATTACCCTAGAGCGCTAATTGGTTACCTACAAGCCCCTTTTGGGGGTAATAAGGACCTACTTACCGAATATGAGAGATGTAAAACGATTAACATTTGCCTGGTAGATTTTTTATTAATTTAAAGTAGGTTCGTCTGTGCTCGAAGCTTGGAAAGCAAGTAAAGTCGTTGGTCCCGGTTGCCACTCGTAAAACTTTGACAATTGTTATGGGTAGTTTACAGCTAGAAAGTCTGACCTGTCTAGCTAAGGGCTATCGTGTCACCTAGTAATTCAGTTGTGGAGGTCTGATAGGCAGTCGCTTTATGTAAAACACTGATATCCAGCTGAATCCCCAAAGTAGTTAGAACAAGGGCTAAGGAAATGATGACGAGATTCGACTGTTTGTTGATCAATACTTCTATTATTTAAATTTTAAGGGAATTTTGAAAACCCTGAGCGATTTAATGGCCTTGTTTCTCTAAAATATGCAGTCGTAATTAATACTACTCTTGAAATCGTGTAAGAGTCCATTTTTATCGTGCCTAAACTTTTTAACTGATTCACGAACGCTGGAACAGGCAAACAGATGGACCCTTGATGGTATAATCTTTGTATCGTTGTCTCCATACGGACAAGCAGCCGATGCAACAGACGTCCGTTTGGGTGGAAACAACATAGTAGGCATGATAAACTGACGATTTAAAAAAGGTGGAAAGCACCAGATCTGGGGGTCACCGATTAGGTGTCAGATACGACTAATAGTACCAATGTGACTTTCAATTCATATGTACTTTCTAAAGTTTATCTTGGATGTCACTGATACTCTTCATACAGCTTGTCAATCAGAACCCAGAAAGTCTGACCTGTTTAACCATGGGGTACCGTGTTGTCCAGTTACTGGATTGTGGAGGTCAGTTATGAGGTCGCTTTATTTACTTATTTAAAACTTTATGCACATGTAAAAAACACAATGCACAACGGCGGACTTGATGCCTTGGGCATTATCTACCAGTCTACCTTAGACCTTATTATGCAGGACTTTATGTAAAGCACTGGTATCCAGCTGAATACGGCTA
Source organism: Athetis lepigone (assembly GCA_033675125.1). Lineage (NCBI taxonomy): Eukaryota > Metazoa > Arthropoda > Insecta > Lepidoptera > Noctuidae > Athetis > Athetis lepigone. Next base: position 4,577,022 of record CM066217.1, read on the forward strand.
GACTGAAAGCCAACCCAAGATAGTTGGGAAGTGGCTGGGGAGATGATGATTTAGTCTATTCTGTACATCGCTGTTATTTGTTAAAAAAGAAATATTCGATGTTCTGACTCCATGGCCACACAGCATAGGGTAGTTGGTGAAATTTACACCCTCTAGCTTGTGGGGCGCTCTCTTAACAAGGTTTCCAACAAACACTGAGTAGAAATTATATGAATTCACCGCCTCGGTTATTAGTACCCGGTTTCCTATAGGCAGCTCGCATCTTGGTACAAGCTTTTGATTGATTTTATTGCTGTGGCTTGTAAATGGCTTTTTCGTGGCTTTCTATGGAAGGTTGGTAAATGTGTTAGTTGTGGTTTGCACCTAAGAGCTACTTATAATAATTAAAGCCTGTTCTTGAACAGAGAAAATGCTTCATATTTATAATGTGTCCGGGTTTCCTCACAACGTTTTGTAATAAGAACTGCGAAGAGTCGTCAGTAATTTCAGAAAGTAACGAACTGAAAATGTCACATTGGTACTTACCCGGACTCAAACCCTTAGGGCGATTGTGCACTACAAGGAGTTTTACTGTCCGGCAGTCCGATTTTTTAAGGTCCGATATGGCACGCCATATAATGTATATACTAGTTTGTGCACAAAACGTAATTTTACCGTCCGAAATTTTACTTTTCCCCATTCCGGAACGGTTTTTATTTCAGAGTAATTTCGCGTACGTGGCGTGTAGTTTTAAAGACAGAGCTACCCTAAACTGAGGCGTATCATCCGAGTAAAGACGGACAAGTGCACAAGCCAATCATCCGTTTTTTTCATGCCACTTCGGACCGTAAAAAATCGGATGTTCGGACAGTAAAATTCCTTGTAGTGCACAATTGCCCTTAACCATAAGAAGTGGGCGCCTTGTCAGGTGGGTTATCAGGACACACTGGGGTTGCTTAACTAAAGGGCTAAACGAGGTTTTTAAGGCTCTCGTAGTTCACAATTCAGAACTCCTATAGATTCGTTATATCCGTTCATTTGTCGACTTACCTTCCAAACGGTTAGTGCTAGAAAGATAAAGTTTGCAAAGTAATGATATAAAATCAATAAAAAAATGAAGTTCGCGAAACCCGTTACGTAACCCTCGTTGCGCGAGTTCGACTTGCACTTGTCCGACTTTTTTCTCGTTCCCACCCCAGTCTGAGATATCATTAATTTGTTTATCAAAAATTCTGACAAGAAATATCTTAATTTATTCATATTTTCCTAGATACCAATATAAACAATTACCAATTCTTGCCCAAACAGAACAAAGTAAGCACACAATAAAACTACCAATACCACAGAAACACAAATAAAATACAAAGCCAAAATAATTTCTAAGGATTCCATTAATTAGAGAGAAAACCGAAAATGGGAGAGCTCTTGAATCCCTGAATGACTCCCCTTGCTCATCATTACATCACCCCTTTTAACGGGGTAGTTTTAGAATCAATAAATAAGAGGCTTATATCGAACCGATTGCAATTAGGGATGGAAATATAGAAATGTGCTTTATGTGGGGGCCCGATAGTTTCGTTTAGGTTAACGGTTAGTTTACATGATTCTCTTATAATTATATAAGGTTTTGACGTATGGGTGTATTTTCATGTAAAGCAAGCTTTGGTCTTATTTAATAATAGATTTGTTGCTATCCTATTAAAATTTTAACATAGAACCATGTTTTATTGATAAATTAACAAACACTGCTAATGAAATTTATTCTGGTTCGTGTGTCCATTTTGTTTTTAAGGACAAGGAAGAACAAGGAAGCCACGGCTCCCATGACTAAAGGGGTGGCCTTTTCTTAAACTGAAGATTAGCAACCAGATCATGTTGCTTTTAAGCTTCTGTCCTGTTGACAGAGATTTGAATGAGATTTTTGATGCCCCAAAATAATCTACACATTAGGCGCTCACAAACATTTTGCGGCCGAATAAAAAATCCTATCACAGGTTGTCTACCCCAAATTATACACATAAACGATCATTACTAATTATGCAAAAAATTGTAGGAATCTCACAATTTCTCGTTTGATCAAACAATTTACGGCGCTGAACTTAGCCTTATTACAAATCGAGTCTCCTTTAGTCAATCGTTTTATTGTTTTACCTCAAAAACCTTATTTCAACAACGGTAAAGTTCTAATTATAGATTTGATAACATAGTCGTTTCTGTTAGTAGGTCTTGGTAGTTCTTAACCAACATCTAAAGCTACGTTAAGCTATGATAAGATGCGGCTTTCAGAACAGTATTTTTTACAGAGAAGGATAAAAAAACCGACTTTAATTAGTACGTTCAGATAAATATTGCACTAAAAAAAATATATAAAAAAGAACTGCCGCTATAAACTAAAAACATAAAATAACTTAAATTTTGGAAGTCAGCGACATCTTTTTTTTGTTTTAAATTGCCATCGACTTCAGAAGTTTAATTTATGATTCTGTTTGTAGTTCCTGAAGAAGGTTCTTTTTTTTTTTGGTAGGAAGCATCCGTTTTAATTTGACCTGATGCTAATTTAGTTAAGATATTCAATACAGATATATCGGTTATTGCTTTATCGTTTACCCGTTATCACAAGATGGACAGGAAGATTAATGGTGATCCCTCAATGACGTTATCACTTATGTATTGAGTGATGTATTCACACCTGGGGCATTTAAGGCTAACTATAAGTACATCATGTATGTTTTGTGGAAGGGGTACTACATAATTATGTGATGTTAAGGGGTCTGTCTAGAGATGTGATATTGATAACATAGCTTCTAAACGGTCCAATAACTTGTGTCATATTTATACGTGATTTTGACTGTGTTATAAAATTATAGTTTTTTACTAAATGGTGGATAAAAGATCGATCACGTAGGTGTTACCGCGGACGAAAGCAGTTAGGTATAAATTGATGGGGTGCATGGACAGAAAACCTCCTCGTGTGCCCGAGGGCTGGAGTTCGCTTATGGATCCGTCCGGGGCGAAGGCCAGTCCGAGGGACGGTGCACCCCGGGAGGTGTGCAACGACTCGTCACGGTACGTTGTGCCTGTGGGGTCTCGTTGCACACTTTCGAATATTCTGTCGCGGAGGACTCCACCACCTGTCCCTCTGAGTAGCAGAGGGCAGTGTGTGTTGGAGTCGGGGAACGGGCTCTGCGTGCACTCACCCTGCCGCAGAGCAGGCAGCTGGGGGTCGTCATCCCTAGCTGCCCCCGTTGATCTCGTAGCCCCGTAGTCTGTTACGGTCATGTCTCTGACTTTCGACGGGGGTCGAGGGCCTTGGCTTAACCGCCCGGGCCGCGAGGTAGACAAGTGGCTGGAGAGGCGTCATGGCACTCTCACGTTTCGCTTGACACAGGTCCTCACCGGACATGGTCAGTTCGGGAGGTTCCTGTGTCGGATTCGGGCGGAAGCGACGCCTGGGTGTCACCACTGCAGCAACGGTCGCCTGGAGGACACGGTCGAGCACACAGTTGAGGTGTGCCGCGCATGGGCGGAGCATCGACGTGTCCTCGTAGAGGCGATCGGCGGCGGTGACCTCTCGCGCCCGGCGCTGGTTCAGGCCATGCTTTGGGGCGAGACGGAATGGGATGCCGTCGCCTCCTTCTGCGAAGCAGTAATGCTAGTGAAGGAGGCGGTGGCGCGCGAGAGGCAACGACGAGCCTCTCGCCCCGGACTAAGACACAGGCGAAGACGTCGAGAGTCGCAAGACGACTACCGGCCACCGTAGGCGCGGTTCTGCGGATGGCGAGCGATGGGTAGCTCGCCGCCCGGCTAGGACCAGGACCGCGTAGACGGCGCGTTAGTGTTCCACGCGCGCCTCAAAGAGAAGGAGTCAGCACAGGAAGGGGCCCAACAGGGCCAACGCCTGCCGGGGTTGCGGAATGTTTATAGTGGTTACCGTGACCCTGGAACATAAAGGGCAATCGAAGGAACATGAGTGGGTTTTAGTCAGTAAGAGTCTGACACGCCCTCCCGTCGCACCCAGGACGGGAGCAGTCATTGGATGATTTCCCACTCACCAAAAAAAAAAAAAAAAAAAAGGTATAAATTGATAAGATTTTAATTATGAGCACGTTACGATAATTTTAGCCATTTATGATCGTTTGCCTTAGTGCAGTATTTACAGTATGTAGTATGCAGTAAAATTGAGACTCAACTGTGTCCACAGACAAACTAACTTCAAAACAGTTTTGTGGACCATTATAATATTTAGATTAAGTATATACTGTACTGTGAATAAATAAATAATAATAATAACTCTTCATCGTAGATCGAACAAAATAAACCATGCCATTGCCATTTTTACAAAAATATTTTTTATTCTCATCGATTACATAATAATTATTTTATTTCTACAATCTTATTTTCCACCAAAAATAAATAATTACAGTTTTTCAATATTTTCAAAAAATATTCTATTCCCTTTGACGGCAGTTACTCGCTCAAAGTTCCCAGATTTTCCCTACCACCATATTTTGCCTATTGAACACGAATATAAATCACAAGTTTCTAATACAGCTTTAGTAAAATATTTATCTTGTACGAGTGGAGTAATTACAAACTTTGCTCCCCACTTGAAAGTTCATGCGTTATGAAGTGGCGTATTTAAGCTTAGATTAATTAGGCTAAATTTACCCCTTTGACTAAAAACGATTGTCGTTGATGTTGAGATACTAGAAGTGGCATGAAAATGATCCAACTACGCTCTTTATAAACTGTGCACTTCATTATTAACCTTGAAGAGATGTTTGTTTTTTTTTTGTTTCATTGTTAAAAAAGACTTATTCATAAGACTAAAACTCTGATTGGAAAAACTAGCGAATCATGAAAAATAGTAAATATCATCATGCTATGACACGGGAGCGGAAAAACAAGGGGAAAACTAGTGTGAACTATTTAGGTGGAGAAAATGCCTCGTTTGTAATGAGTTAACTGTGTAAATTTGTTTGATACGAATCTTGTAACAGATATTTTAACTACTTTTCTATAAACTAATCTTTTAAAATTTTGAACATACAGTGCGTTTCTATGAGAAACAATATAAATATTTAATTCTAGCTTGGTAACAAGAATCTGATGTTGGAGTGACGTTGACCGAACTTTTTACCGCGGAATTTTTGCACGGTTTTTATAACCTTCTCAAGTTTAGGCTCATTAGTTTGATATTTACGATCTTCAACTAAGTTAACAATCAACATAGAAAATAAACCAAATAAGCCAACTGCTACAATATCGATCTTATCATCGTAGTGTGCTCTACTATTTTGAATGTCTCTTCCAGCACACGGGTCGTTACAACAGTGAAGTGCGAATGTTCACGTAAGATAAGACTCACACGCGGCTGCTTTTTGTCTCATAATCCAGTCTTAACGTGTGAACCTTTGTATTAAATCGTTTGCTTGTGTGGGCTTAACTCCAGTCTGTATGGATCTATGTTTAAATAATGAGAATTCGTTGAAGTTCGTCTTAAGTTTCCTGCTTCATTTGTCTTGACAAGCCTATGTAACAAGATAGCAAGCGTTCTATTTACTTTAGAATAGGCATTTGATCTTTATTGTTAGGGTCGTTTACTTTGACATTTATTTATTACTGTTTATCATGACATTTTAAAACATACACTTGTCACGCATTTTATTTAATTTCGTCTATTATATATCATCATAAAAAAATGCATTTGTTTTCTTTTAGAATAATTATTATTTATTTATTGTGTCTTTTGAGCAGTTATATGTCCTGGCAAACACTTAGCATAAAATACATCATATTATAAAACGATTGGTGGAAATCAAACCCGCTACACACAGCATATTAACCGATTTCTAGCCTACCGTCTCGTCCCATATATTAGAATTGTAATATAGTTTTGGTAGAATATAAGACGAATATTTTTATCTACACACCAAACAGCTACTCAACCAAACATATAAACACACAACAATATACATTCTACAATTAATGAGCAACTCGACATCTGCAATTACGTTTTACATACGCACCTATTCTAACTACATAATAACATTCACACAAATCTGTCGACGATACATCTACAGCATTGAAACTAATTAGACTTAGACAAGACCGCAACAATGAGATGGACATAATAACGTGACAACATGGTGCATGCGTTCATACGTCATCAGTGACGTCATCACTCGGGGGGAGAGCAATCAATCAGCATTAAGGATACGTTACGACGCATAAGTAGTTAGTAGTGATGATAGATTTAGGGTTGGTGATTATTGTTTTATTGCTTTGGTTGATAGCCTAGTTGGTACAGAAGTCGTAAAGGCAACAGTTGTGCATTTGCGATCACTGGACTAACAAGGCAATTGAAATAACGTTTTAGATTTCTGTAAAAAAAATCTCAAAAACTGACCGCACTTACGTCCCAAAAATGGACATTAACTCGACTGTTATGATAATTATAAGACATAACTGACCAAACATTTTATTGAACTTTATTGGTCTAGTTGAATCGATTGTATTAAAAATTAGTCTATTAACATTTATTCACCGAAGGGCTAAAACTTCAAAGCAAAAAATATAAGAAATGAAATAACGATTAGTACAAAAAACAGTAATCGTTTCATGTATTAAAAAATTAAACTAAGTTTTAAACTGTTTTAAATAATTTTACATTTATAGATGCATATCAACATTATGAATAACTTTTTTAAAACACTTATTAACTTACGATCATTATTACCCATACACAACAGAACAGTCCTAAAAACAAATGAATAATCAAAAACAAAATAAAAATACAAACCTCAAAAGTTGAAACTCCATTATAAGGGTTAACTTTAGTAGAAGAATTTCCCTCGTCTCTGTTTGATCGAGGTCGGAGCTATTAGCAGATTGGATCCCGAAGTACATCAATCAATGTTTAGTATTGACCAAGACCTGGTGATTTATTGAGTGAATGCATTGTTTTTGAACAGTTGAGACGGTAATGACAGGTTGGGTCGTATGGTTTTGAAGAGCGCGATTACTCCGGTATGCGAATAAGTGGTTTTTACTTTATCTGGATGATTTGATTGTGAATATTTAATTTTTTGGAATTGGTTTCTAAAGAATCGTTGAATTAATCTACATTATACAGGTAACAAATCACAATTTTTTTCGGTGACGTCGTAACTTAAATACGACAAAATCGATTACATAAAACTATTTAGGGTTTTTTAATTATGCAGTAAGTCCTTACGGAATGTTAAATTAAGAAAATTAGTAAATTTTGGGAAAATTAACTTTCAAAGACAATGCTGAAATTGCACAGAACCATTAGTTTAGTAATAGGTAATTAAGTTGTTTATGAAATCACTGAAACGAATTAATTTGAATTATACCTAAGAAATTGCCACGTCTCTAATCAAGGCTTTGAACAATACTTTATAAAAGAGAGATGACCCTCCATGTCTAGGGATTCAACCCCAAACGGCTTGACTATATAATTACTAACACGCACGTAATATTTTCACGTTTTAAGGTTTTCTGCAACCGACGGGCAATCCTTTTTGTTTAATATATAATATTTTCGGATAATTTTGGATAAAAACTTTGAAGAATATTTGGCTTACAAGTTCATAAAATCAGAACCAGTGTAACCAGTGTGCAAGATTTGTTTTAATTAAAAGATCTGTATTAAGAGAGAGTGAATTAAGAGAATCTGATATTAACCAAACAATATTACTGATTATAGATTGGCTTACAATGAATAATTTAATGATTAATATTGATAAAACTAAAATAATGGATTTTAAAATACGTACCCGACGTACAGGTGCTTTAAAAATTCATTACCTAGATAGTGATATTGAGGAAACAGAAGTAACGAAATTTCTAGGACTACACATTGACCACAAACTTAACTGGAAATTTCATATTGAGCACGTCTGCAAAAAGCTGGGAAAATAATTTTCATATGCGTTATATAGACTAGGGAAAATAGCAAATCGGAGTACTCTGCTAGTAGCTTACCATGGTTGCGTTGGCTCTATACTCCGATACGGTGTAATATTTTGGGACAATAGTACGGAAAGAGAGCGCGCTTTCATTGCTCAAAAACGCTGCATTAGGGCTATATTCAACTTATGCGAAACTGACTCCTGTAAGCCATTTTTTAAAAACAATAATTTATTAACACTACCATGCATCTATATACTTGAGGCGGCAGTATTTGTTAAAAACAATATCCACATGTTTACCTACTACACGCGTATACGGCGTAAGGATAAACTACGCACACCAGCCAGTAAAACCCATCTAATGCATGAGAGCATATTTTGTTCAGCTTCTCGCATCTTTAATAATATACCGGGGCCTATCAGAACAATTATAAAAAATCAGAATTTAAAAAAGACTCTCCGTGATCTGCTAGTAGACAAAAGTTATTACTCTGTAAAAGAATTTCTATCCGACAAATCTTTATTAAATTACAATCTTACCCGGTCGTGATGCGTTCGATGACAATCTATTTTATTTTCATTCTCATTTTAGTGTTGTGATTAACTTAATTTTTTTGAATTCTATGTGTATAATTTGACATTATGTGTATTATTTTAATTTGTTATGTTTGACTATATTCTTGTTAATTTTTTGAACGTTTGCAATTTTTTAATTTCTTTAATTTGAATTTGACATTTTCAAAAAATGTAACCTGCAACAATGTTAATTTAATTAGTAGCTTGTCCAAATGTAATTATTGTATGCCCTACGGGCGGGACATAGCTGATCGAAAGTTTCAAATATTTAAGAACTGTACTATACATACCTATGATCCACAATAAACTTTGGTGATTGATTGATTGAAGATTAATTAAAAAAAACTACAACTCAAAAATAGCACTATGTATGTGGCAAATCATTGCTAGGAATTAAGACTTACACAAATCTACAAATTTCCAGGACCATAAAATATATTGTTCTACGTTTGATCAGACCTCTTCTTTATCACCACGGTATGGATAAAAAAGGTGAAAATATCCCTAAACTGCTGAAAATAAGTACTAAAAATAAGTACTGGAAACAGTGTCGCCAAATTCACAAACTAAATCAAGCAACTAAAGGTGACACGCAACTGACGCGAAACGGTTCTTCTTTCATGTTTTTATTGAAAATAAACAAAAGGTATGAGATATCTAAAAAGTTACTCTTTTTACAGACGTCCACACACTGAAAGTATCTGCTGATACTAAGCTAAATAATGTTGTCGTTCTCTGCTTTTTTATGATACGCACACCTAACCCACCGGGCACTTCCGCCTGTCAGACAGTAACGTTATATCCAGGATTATCTCTTATACAGTCTCAATTATAAGATACATTGTGCTATTCCGTCAGCAAAAACCTCATAAATAAAAGCAATTGCTTTTACGAAACTATCAACAACAATATTATCAATTATCGATCCCAAAACAAACTGCGTATCACATGATAGCATCTCACGTAGAGACGTATTGTCTCAAACTCCATTGTGCGGTAACTTAGAGATTGTTCTAAGGAGAATTAATAGAAGTTTCCACGTTCAGCCCGTGCCTGGAGCCCTATTGTACCCCTGATTTATCGGCCAAGAACAATGATAAATCAAATCGGAATTGCCCCAGCGTTCTTCGAATTACCTTCGCTTTGGCTTAGACCGTTCGTAGGTGGGATTTGTGGGCAGGTTTTCAACTTCATTTTCTTTATGAAGGGGTTTAATTAAACAGATGTGGAGCCTGGTTTATTTAGGAGTTATTTTCTTAACGTAACCTGTTCCTTTGGTTGGTTAATTAGTTTTTCTTAAATGAATAATTCTTTACTAAAATAAATATATACAAGTTATAACAAGAAGAGCTCACAGAGCATCAAAAAACTCCACCACATCACTGTCAACAGGACAAGTGCCCAAAAGGCTGGCAGCATTGCCACGTTGTATGGCAATGCTAATTCATTGACCCAAGAAAAGGCCAGCCCTCTGGTCACGTGAAGAGTTAACGAGCCGCTTGGTGATATATTGAAAAACAAGATGATTTTAGTATTATTTATAGGTTTTGTACATATTATGATTAATTTATATAATTTAGTTTCAATTCTTTACTTATTCTTCAAATATTATACATATGAAAGTTTGTATGTGTGTGCTAGTATTTGTTACTCTTTCACTTAAAAACTAAACTACTATTTTGATGAAACTTTACAGAAATATAGCTTACCTATGCATCACAATAAGACATAGGCTATCATCACGCTCTAACTTACGAGAACGGAGCAGTGACCAAAAACCCAACATAGCGCCAGTCAAATCTCGGGGGACAGCTATTTCTTTAAATAGAGGGATTCAGGAGTGTTACTCTTTAATACTAAGCTTCTCTGATAGCACTTCTCCCACTAAACTTTCATTGGTTTGAAATTAATGGAATCATTATTTTCAAATATGATTATTATTTATTTTATTACTTACTCTAAACTGCAAAGTCATCGAACTAGATGAAAAAAAAATCGAAAAAAATTTCTACTCTTGAAAAAGTGACAAAGTGACTTTTATATTTAGTACGTTTACGATGCACCCCACGTGTTAAAGTAGGGTGAGAGCATTCGAACGATATTTATGTAGATGAAATAAATGCTCCTACACTGATAAAAGCTCACAAGGGAGCTGTAAAGATTATTTTGTATTAGTAGGTAACAGAACTGTTATTACAATCTTTATTTATTTTGGTTTTATGTGTCGTGTCGTGATGGCCCAGTGGATAAGGCGCCCGCCTCTCGTGTAAGAGGTTGTGGGTTCGAATCCGAGCAAGTACCAATGTGACTTTTTCAATTCATATGTACTTTCTAAAGTTTATTTTAGACATCACTGACATCCCGTGCCTCGGAAAGCACGTAAAGCCGTTGGTCCCGGTTGTCATTCGTAGAACTTTGACAGTCGTTACTGGTTAGCCAGAAACTCTGACCAGTCTAACCATGAGGTATCGTGTTGCCCAGTTACTGGGTTGTGGAGGTCAGATAGGCAGTTGCTCCACGTAAAACACCGGTATTGAGCTGAATCCGGTTAGGCTGGCAGCCGACTCCAAAACAGTTGGGAAAAGGCTAGGGAGATGATGATGATGATGATTTATTTTGGTTTTAACTTAGACCTTCGAACACACGAGATTTCAGACAATAGCACCCTGCCAGCCGGCTGTCGCTTGGTCATAGAAAGGTTATATGGTACATTATATTATTATAATTTAATATCTGCTTCAAAATAATTAGAGATGGAACGAACATTTTGACCGAACAACCGGAAAACGAACGTCCGGTTGAAACTAAAATCCGGAGAGCTTTATTCAGTTTACATAAATACCGCATCCGTGGTGGATTGTAAATAAGGTAATGTTATTTCAGGTTCGTTATTAATATCCTTCAAAGGGATCTATTTCTGTGATGATTATTTTGATGTAAAAATAAATTGGGTACTCATTAAGGAAAATTGTGTAATAATGTAATTGTCTATACATCTAATTATGGAGAATATTTATAAATAGATTTCTGCTAATTTCTGCTAATGAATTCAAATGCATTGCAAATCAAATTATGCAAGTTACAAGAGACTGTTAAAACTAGAAACCGTTTATGAATAATTAAACTCCACTTGAGCTGTAGATTTTTATAAAAAAGGTAAATAAACTGTCGATAGAAGCCCTCCAGCGTCCACGTTTGGCCCCCAGCCCCCAACATTCCGGTCACGTCCCATACTTCTTTCTGAACGGAATTGCTTCCAATAATCTCGTAAACCAATTGAATTGAAACCTTTTTGGGTTCGTAACACGCCACATTTTGGCACGAGCCGTGTCGACGCAGTGATTCTCCAAGAAAATCTGAAAATCTTTCTGTGCTGTATACTTTGTATGGATCAGGGGGTGTCGTGTTCAGGAACGGTGCGGCTAAGGCTTTTACATCAATTTTCGTATTACCAATGGATTAAATCCAAGGGTTATCCCCCTAAGGAAAGTTTCCGATTGGATTGGGAGGTTGTCGTGAATCAACGTTATAAAATTTGTATTCAGGTGTGGTGCTTTACTTCTCTGGACGTTAGTTGGGGCGATTTTTTAAAACTGTGCGCTTGTTTCTAGAGTATTGGCGTATGAAGGATTTATGGTGTGTGCTTAGAATTGATAATGAGTGTTTCTTTCAACGTTTGCTGGGTGTCGAGTGTTGGTGCATTGAATTTCAAGTTTCGTTTAGTACAAGTCAGGTTGGTTGCTGTATTTGAACACTTTTGAGCTTGGCATTTTTTCGAAGGATCGATAATTATGTGTAAATCTAACATGACCGCCATAAAATAGTTTAGTAATTTGTAATAGCTTATGAATTTACTGACTAATCGTTCTTTTTGTGTTGAAACTATTGAATGTTTTGAAGTTTGAAACCAAGAATTTGGGGCACTGTTTTTTTTTCTTTATTTTGAAAACTAAGAAAGAAATAAATCACAACCCTGACGCCGCTCGTTCCCAATTTGAAATGCATCAAACAATAATAGAATTTTAATTTAAAATTGATAGTTGACACCTATTTAATATTTCTTTTAAAGTACATTCGATCAAGCGATTTGGTAAACAGGCATATATCTTATCTACTTTTAAAGAATTTGGTGAGTGTGCTAAGAAAATTTTTCTTTTACGTCAGTTACTTAAGTATGCCATAAACTTAAAAGTTTTTACTTACGAAAAATAAAGAAGAAGTACCTTGTGATCTCTTATGGATGATGAGGTTGCGTGTTCGATAGTGTTGTGTGTTAATTTTATGTCGTGTTGCCACTGTTTTATTGCTGCCCTTTAATAAGAAAGGTAACGTAAGGTAAGGTAAGGTCTTGTCACGATCTTTCCTACGTATATTTGTAATGGTTTCTGTACAGTGCAATGGGACAATATAGTATTCTGGTATTAATTTGTGTAAAAAATATTGCCGCATGATCACCAACTAGTTTCGTCCACTGTACAAATTGTAATTTACTTAAACTTTTTGTTCCATCAAAGCAAGTAAAAAGTCGAGTAATTTTATGCCAAATTGTCATAGAATAATTTAGTAAAATGGCATGTAATGTCTTATAGACACACCTAATATCCAGAAAGGGGAAGCCGGTTCAATGGTCACGCGCAATGTCACGGGAGATTTCGAGGTCAAGCACTGTCGACCGTGACGAGGTCATTGAGGTCACCCAGAGTGATGATATTGTTGACTATCCTGCGTTTTATGAAAGACTTGAAAAACATCTCATTGAGTTTGGTGTTGGGTTTTTATAAACAATTAAAAAACATTGATTGACTGTTTGCGAGTTAATTATAAAAATGAGCTTTATTATATGAGATAATACAATTATCATACATTATTCAAAACTCAACCATTAACACCACCGGCGGCTGGCGCCACTAGGCGTTTCCAGTTGCTTTGCCAGCCAATAGACTTTTTTTCATCTGTTTTGCTTGATCTTTATATTGTAGAACGGAACCCTTCTGTGTTTAAAAAAACTGTAATAAGCTGTGGCGTTTCCTTACAACCTCGAAAAAGCTGACTTGCACTAATTACATGATAACATTATTTCACATCAGTATCTTAACAAATAATTATAATCGAGTTATTGGAACAATGTATTAGCGACTTGCCGAATTTTTCCTTACGTAAATATAAATCAGGCTTGACTAAATTTTGAACCCTAGACACGCCACTGAAATTAAACCCTCATAATTTAACAGCGCAACTTTAATTTTAATCGACGCTAATAGCATTATAAAATGCATTATTATCGCGATAAACAATAGGATCGCGTGTAAGTTACTTCTAAGTCGATAATAAGTTAAAATAAGCACTAACCTTCTTACTTAGTGCTTGGTGTGGACTTTTAGTTTTATAACTAAGTGTCATGCGAGGGAGCGGCTTGATTGAACCATTTTTGTTCTTATCAAAGTGCATTGTTGAAGGTTAAGCGGTATATTATTCTGAAACAAAGCAAATAACGTATTGGCACGCCTTTGTTTCTTTTGTCGTAAGTGCTGTTAACCCTTTTAATGCCATTGTTGTTGGGTCTGTTAAGTCTAGTGGTTAGTGACCCTGACTGCTGAGCTGGAGGTTGTGGGTTCGTTTCCCACTCAGGACAAACATTGTGTGATGAGTATGATTGTTTGTAATGTGTCTAATGGTGATACTCCATTTCAATTTTATTAAAAAAAATCCAAATTTCCAAATCACAAATTTCAAAATTTTTCAATGCACCATTTTTTGTTTAGGTCATACCTTTCTTTATACTATCTTTATTTCTTTAACGAAAATTGTTAAAGTGAATTATATTTTCAGAGAAATTAAAAAAAACCTTCGGTTTTTATATTTTTATTATGTGGCGTAGGTACAACGTAACTTACATTTGATTACAGGTTAGAATATAGACCTTTTCCTCCTTTTAAATCACATTAATATCATATAGAACTCACTTGCCACCGATCTAGAGTACAAACTTTACGCTTCGTCACTCACCCTGTTGCGGTGGTGCCGCATGTCTTAGTTTATACACCGACTTAATGCTTACTGTGTCGCCATCGAGAGTCATCATCATCTCCCTAGCCCCTTCCCAACCAAGTTGTGGTGGCTCAACTGGACTCTGCTGGACACCAGTGTTTTACGTGAAACGACCGCCTATGAGACCTCCACAATCCAGTAACTGGGCGCCACGATACCTTTTGGATAGACTGGTCAGTCTTTCTGGCTTTACCAGTAACGACTATCAAAGTTCTACGAATGACAGTCGGGACCAACGCCTTTACATTTCGTTCTTGTTACACGGAAATAAAGACCATATAACAAAAAAGAAGTTTTGCGCGTCATCATCAATTTATTTACTTTTAGAAACATAAAACTTTACAATGTTATTGTTACGTAATACAAAAAAAAAAAACATTTTAGGTACAAATTGTTTGTACAGTCAAGGTCAAAAATATGAGGACGAACAGATTGTTCAAAATTCTAAGCAATGAAAATGTAACTTAACTAACTTAATGACATAGAGAATATTTCTCTAAAATAAATAAATAAAATGAATAGATTGTCAAATGTATGGAGATGTCAAATTGTTTAGCGAAAGCTTATGTCAATGTCATACATTTGACAATCTATTTGTTTTCGCTATCTATACTACAATGCCACTTGGCTAGGCCCTAAGAACTTGGTAACGTAGACATGAATTTGATTTCTTTCAGTTGTTTCGATATTTTGAACAGTCTGTTCGACCCAATATTTTTGACGCTGACTGTACATTCGTTGTTGCTTGCATTTGTAGCAAACTGTTCCATACCAATGAAATCGCCAAGTAGTAAACAAGATTTTTGCTTCTGGAAGAAAACTTCTTAAAGATAGATTTTTACTTATAGAAATTTAAATAACCACATTTTGTTAGAGAGATTTGGTCCTTATAAATGACCCTCACGTTTGAAGGATATTTCTTTTATGGATTTTAGCCGGTCGGATTCCCGAGGGGGCAAGGGTTTTTTTTTTTAATTCTTGAATCTGTTTTGTTTCTTAAAAAAATACAGGAATGTTTCCTACAAGCAAAATAACCTACATATCTCAACAATTTTAAGTAGTTTTCATCCAGGGCCCATGAAAACTTTCTACCCTGGCCAAAGAAACAATACTGCGCTTGTTATTCCATGGTTCTATAGGGACGAAGTGAAGGCAATTATAGTATTCAAATTGGCTCGCCCCAATTGTTCCTACACAGGCGTTCTTGTCACTAGGTCAAACAGATATTGTGTCGATATTGAACTGTGACCGGTGACTCGTCAAGTTACCAATACTTGTACACATATGTTTGTTTATATTGAAAATAATACACACTTTCCCAAAGAAACTTTAACGTACCAGTAATTCAGGTTGATTTAATCTTAGTTTGGGTCCTGCAAAAAAAACATCGACCCAGTGTCTTCACGTAAGTAAAAGAAAGTCGTGTTAGTTATACATTTTATAACTCAAGAACGGCAGAACCGATTTGATTGAAAATTGGTGAGGAGGTAGCTAAGGACCAGGGGAAGGACATAGAATACTTTTTATCTTCTATTTTTAGTAACCAAAAATCTAATATAACGCGGGTTAAACCGCGGGGGACAGCTAGCATCTATTAAATTTAAATGAATCCATTTTATACAGATTGGAAATATATGAAGTGGTTAAGGCGCACACCTCTCCTTCTCATGTAAGAGGTCTCGATTGTCATTCGTAGAATATTGACAGTCAGAATGCAGAAAATCTGACCAGTCTAACCAAACGATATAGTGTCGCCCAGTATCTGGGTTATGGATCCCTAATAGATACTTCACGTAACACAAGTATCCAGTAAACCAAAAGAGGAAAAGTAAGAGAAATAAATAGTAGCCGATATCGGAAACAAGGTCCAAGTTATTAATATTCTTAATTCCGTACTATCCGTACTAATATTATAAATGCGAAAGTAACTCTGTCTGTCTGTCTTTCCGTCTGTCTGTCTTTCCGTCTGTCTCTTCTTCACGCCTAAACCACTGAATCGATTTGAATGAAATTTGGTACTGATATATGGTCTGGGACCCGAGAAAGTACATAGGATAGTCACGGAAATCCCCCGGGAACGGGAACTATTATTCCACGCGTATAAAGTCGCGGGCAAAAGCTATTTATATATTTTTTTTAATTTATTCCTATTACTAACTTTAACTAAACCCAGTGACTTCATCGTAATCCGTTTAAACGTACAAAATCTTTTCAGCATTACACTACACGACACAAATATTTGCACAGATGATTAACATAGTCACACATTGTCACATTGTGACTCACGCGGTAGCTGTTTGTAGATTCTATTGTATCAACTTCGCATAGAAAAAAATGTTCAAACGAAAACGCGAGCGTTTGTGTTCTGAAAATCTTGTCAGTAAATATTTATTTTGTTTGTTTCTTGTTTTGAATGGTACTTGTAACGTTGTATACAATGTGGGCGTTTAGAATGATTTAGTATGAATGTAAAATATTCAGCGTTTTGCAACAACTTGTTGGAAATAAACACGATTCTTTATTTTCTTCTTAAGTTTATTGATTCATTAGTGTAGTTTACGGTTTAAAATATTTATTTCTCGATAAATAATGCAAAAATTGTCTTAGGAATCTTAAAAGCTAGAAAACTTGCGAAAAACTATAGGTTTTATAACATTGGATATAAGCAAGTATAAATTTGAAGACACAATCATTAGTGGAGTAGTTCCTTAGTCTTAAGAAGTCTCGAAGGTAGGTGACAGGAAAACCACTCCACGCGCGCCTCAAAGAGCGGTCAGCACGAGAAGGGGCCCAATAGGGCCAATGCCTGCCGGGGGAATAGTTATAATATGAAGGAACATGAGTGGGTTTTAGTCAGTAAAAGACTGACACGAAAGACGGGAGAAGTCATTTGATGATTTCCCACTCACTAAAAAAAAGCACAATTACATTCATTGTTTTTCTCGTTATAAGTACTACTACATAGTGTTGGCTTAAGATTTGAAAAATATCTGACTATTCCATTTGCAAAATGTACTATCCATGACACGTATATCTATACTAATATTATAAAGAGGTAAAATTTGTAAGTTTGTATGTTTGTAAGTTTGTATGTTTGGGGTAATCTCTGGAACTAATGAACCAATTCCAAAATTTTTTCACTGGCAGAAGGCTACATTATTCCTGAGTGCTATAGGCTATAAATTATTTTTATAACATGTATATTGACCGAGCTAGGCTATAAATTATTTTTATAACATGTATATTGACCGAGCTATTGCAACTTTTGTCTAGCAAGTCGGAAAAAATTACCTCATAAAACAGAATTATTTGCGTGCGCTGCCTAAACAGTTGCTTAAAATTAAAAACAATGTATGGCAACTTGGTTTGTCTTAATTATTTCTACAAAAAAGACCGCGATACCATATCTCTATCTTTTATATTTTATCTTTTATACTTCTTTTGTTGCATTAAAAAATGATTTTTCGGCATACTTACGTTTGGTTGATTATTTGCGCAACAAAATATTAATTCTTATTACAATAAATTATTTCAGTATCACAAGGACATCATACAGATAAGATTTGCCATTTACAGTATGTCAATTGGTCATATAGTTCCGGAGATAATATAAATAAAATTACTAAAACGCAAAATGCCCCTAGCGTAATTTTAATTGTGTGGAAGTAATTTATAATTTCAATACCTTTGAAGATATTCACAGTTTTAAAATTACTCCGCAGCAAGCAATATAAATGATAGTATGTAATAGAAACTGCTTTTTAGCGAAAAAAGGCCGCCTATTGTACTCTTGCATATTTGTTTGTATTGTCCTTTACTGTTTTTGTCCTATTGGTGTACAATAAAGAATATTGGCCGATGGCTTTGCAAGATATTCGTAGCTTATACATCAGAATAACACATCTGGGTCGTCATTTAGGCGCGTGTAAGAGGTTACGGGTTCGAATCAGGGCAAGTACCAATGTGACTTTTTCAATTCATATGTACTTTCTATAGTTTATCTTGGACATCACTGACATCCCGTGCCTCGGAAAGCATGTTAAGCCCCGGTTGTCATTCGTAGAACTTTGACGCTACGGGTATTCAGAAGCCAGAAAGTCTGGCCAGTCGAACCAAAGGGTATCGTCGCCCAGTTACTTGGTTGTGGAGGTCTGATAGGCAGACGCTTCACGTAAAACACTGGTATCCAGCTGAATCCGGTTCGGCTGTAAGCCGAACCCAACATAGTTGGGAAAAAGCTAGGGAGATGATGATCCTCCTCACCGCACACGGACATTTCGGGAGGTTCCTATGTCGGATTCGGGTGGAAGTGATGCGTGCGTGACACGGTGTAGCATACGGTGGAGGTAGGCCCCGCTTGGACGAACCACCACCGTGTCGTTGCAGAGGCGATCGGCGCTGGTTCAGGCCATGCTTCGGGGCGAGACTGAATAGGAAGCCGTCGCCTCCTGCGAAGCAGACACGCTGGAGACGAAAGCGGTGGGGCGCGTGAGGCAGCGTCAAGCTTCACGCCCCGGACAGAGACCCAGGCTTAGTTGTCGAGAGTCACAAGATGATGACCACTGGAGGCGTGGGCCTGCGGAAGGCGAGCGGTAGGTAGCTCGCCACCCGACTAGGACCAAACCCGTGTCGACGGCGTGTCGATGCTTCTAATAGTTACCGCGGCCCCGGAATTATAAGGGTAACCGAAGGGACATTATTGGATTTTAGTCAGTAAAAGTCTGACCCTCCTTTCGTCTTCAGGGGCGGGAGAAGTCATTTGATGATTTCCTATCCATCAAAAAAAAAAAAACGCCATTGGATATGTTTTGGATGCTTTTACCATGGTCAATGTAGCTCTTTCACGCTTATACAACCCCAATAATCTTTTTGTGTACGCTCAAGATAGTTCCACAGTTAATCCGTACTAATATTATAAATGCGAAAGTAACTCTGCCAGTCTGTCTGTCTGTCTGTCTCTTCTTCACGCCTAAACTACTAAACCAATTTTGAATGAAATTTGGTACAGACATAGTCTGGGATCCGAGAAAGGATATAGGATAGTTTTCATCCCGGAAATCCCCCGGAAACGGGAACTATTATTCCACGCGGACGAAGTCGCGGGCAAAAGCTAGTGGTATAATATACGTATTACATAATTTACATAGCACTAAAGGATAGCAAAATTATTGGTATAAAATGGCTAGACAGGTCACACTGCATTTCAAAAGGGGTTCAACAGATGGGAGCGAAGAGGATCACATTTTGCGAGTCCACAACCATAACCATAATAAGGTCAGGGTAAAAATCTCCACGTAGTGAGTGCTAGGAGATGGCCAGCCCAGGAAAAGGTGGCAAAATGATATTAACAAGCCGAGAGAGTTGGTACGAGGAAGTGCAGAAAAAGAGTGCCTTAAAGATTTTGTGGATGGTTTTGCCCACCTAACGATGTAGAAAATCCGTACTAATATTATAAATGCGAAAGTAACTCTGTCTGTCTGTCTGTCTCTTCTTGACGCCTAAACCACTAAACCGATTTCAATGAAATTTGGTACAGATATAGTCTGGCACCCGAGAAAGGACATGGGTTAGTTTTCATCCCGGGAATCACCCGGAAACGGGAACTATTATACCACGCGGACGAAGTCGCGGGTAAAAGCTAGTGTATAAAAGTGTAATATAAAAGAAAAAAAAAAAAAACAAATAACCTAACTGCAATTTCGGAAGTCGGTGGCTTTGTCTCTGTTCCATGTACTTGCCACAAACTTCCGAAATCGCGTGTGGGTTTTTTGAGTATTTATTTAAAACAATTTTTTGTTTCTAGATTCTTATTTTCATATTAAAATACCCTACGTCATTCTTACAATTAAGACGAGTTCAGTGACAACTCATATGACGAAATCTGTCAAATGGTTTAGGTTGTAGAGTGTGCCATATAAAAAGACGTACATACAGACACGTGTATCAAACTTCAACTTCAAACTTCAAAACTATTTTATTCAAATAAACCAATTACAGGTACTTTTGAATCGTCAAGGTGTCAGTCTGTCAAAAAAAATGAAGCTAGTTGCTCGTTCCAAAAAGTAGGTCCCATGGAGAAGAGCGAGCAAGAAACTCCATGGACACTCTTTTAAAATCAATATATTACAATAATATAATTTGGTTACATCATTCATTATTGTTTCTAAGGTACTATGTGAGAACAACGTAACAAGTCGGACATGTTAGAAATATTAAAATAAACAAAAAACAAATTTTAAAATAACTGTGGCAGCTAAGAGATGACCAGTCTCATCAGACAGCGCCCGTTCACGGACATGACGTATGGATTGGCACCAAATAGCTCAACCATTTTGAAGAGAACCAAATGATCCAACACACACGCCACCGTCAGTGAGACATTTGAGTGAGCATGACAAACTCCCAGCTGCCAGAGTATATTCAGTCAATGATAGACAGAAGAAATGTAAAGAACATAGTGCTCACATTGTATGCTATGTGAATTTATATAAAACAAACACTTTGACTCGACACAATACTATTATTTTTGTAGTTTTACAATCAGATATTGTCGAATACTAATCAATTACACGGTTGTGGAGCTAGACCAGCATCCAGCCAAGCATTTTTGTCAGCGATATAATCGCTCAATTTATAATATGCCTGGCTACATAGTGTGCGTTTTATTTTACTTTTAAACTTAGTTTCATTCAGCGATAGAATGTGAGGAGGTATTTTATTATAGCACTTTAAACAGAACCCCATGAAAGATGAGTCTACTTTAGCTAGCCTAAAGCCTGGTTGAACCAATTCGTCCCTATTTCTAGTATTATAATTATGCCTTTGCCCTCTTTTACCAAAAAGATTCAGATTTTTTCTTGCATACATGATGTTTTCATAGATAAATTGACAGGGTACCGTCATGATGTTGATTTGCTTAAACAGTTCCCGTAGTGAATCGCGCATACGCAGATTGTATATGGATCTGATGGCTCTTTTTTGCAGAATAAAAATAGACTCAACGTCAGCAGCTCGTCCCCACAATAAGATACCATACGACATAATGCTATGAAAATAGCTGAAATAGACCAGCCTCGCGGTATCTACGTCAGTAAATTGCCGAATTTTTCTAACAGCAAATGCTGCTGAGCTTAACCGACCTGCAAGGGATGTTAAATGAGGACCCCATTGTAGTTTTGAGTCAAGCGTGATTCCTAGGAAAACAGTTTTGTCTACAAATTCTAATTTCTCTTTATTAAGAACTATATCACAATCGCTACTTTTGACATTTGGTAGAGAAAATCGAATGCACTTAGTTTTATTACCGTTTAATACTAAATTATTTGCCGTAAACCAATTATGGACCTGAGTGAGGGCGTTATTTACGCAGTCAAGATTTTTGGCCCGTCTATTAATCTTAAAGATCAAAGAAGTGTCGTCGGCAAATAACACCATATGAGGTTGGTGTTTAAATAAATGGGGCAGGTCATTAATATACACTAAAAAGAGGAAGGGACCCAATATTGAGCCCTGTGGAACCCCCATTTCTACTTTCAAGCCACTAGAATTAACTCCATTTATCTGCACTTGCTGTTGTCTGTCGTTTAAATAAGACTTCATTAAATTAATCGCAAGTTTACCCAGTCCATAATGCTCAAGTTTCAGCAGTAACGTGTCATGATTTACGCAATCAAATGCCTTGGAAAGGTCACAAAAGATTCCTATAGCATCCTGCGCCTCTTCCCAAGCTGTAAATATATGTTTTAATAAAGCCACACCGGCGTCGGTCGTGCAACGTCCTTTGGTAAAGCCATACTGTTGCTCGTGTAAGATCTTATTGGAGTTAAAGTGAATGAGCATTTAATTAAGCATTACCTTTTCAAACACCTTGCTGAAAGCCGGCAAAACGGACACGGGTCTATAATTATCAGTATCTTTACTGTCCCCAGATTTAAAAAGAGGTATAACTTTACTAAATTTCATTACATCCGGAAAGACTCCTTTGTCGACACACAGATTAAATATTGAAGCTAAGTAAGGTGCTACAGTTTCAATTATAGATGAACAGATTTTTATAGACATACCCCATATGTCTTCAGTCATTTTGATTTTAATTTGCCGAAAAGCTTTTATAACTGTCATCGGATTTATATGCTTGAATTCAAACTCAACCGGGCAGCCTGGGACGTTAGCTTTTAATAAAGTAATTGAGTAATCCGGTGAGGAATTCAAAGCTTCTGTGGTTTTAAGTGGAATACTGGTAAAGAAATCCACAAATTCTTGGGCTACTTCTAAGTTAGAGCATAGGGGACCACGTGATGTATTCAATGTATATTCCGTGTTAAGCACTTTTTTCTTGTTTGTTTCGCTATTTATAACTTTCCAAACAGTTTTTATTTTATCATCCGCCGATTTGATTTTGTCGCTAATGTATAAGGCTTTAGCTGCCTTGCAAGTGTTTCTAAATGTTTTTGAATATGTTGTGACATATTTGTTAAATCTTTCAGTGTTAATAATAGGCTTAAGGCCATACAATTCAAAGAGTTTTTCTCTACTTTTCCGAATTCCTTTAGTTGCCCAATCACTAAAAATAAATTTAGGGCTAATTTGTTTAGTTTTTTTCTCAAAAATTTTATTGAATTCTTGGCGAACGACTGAAAAGAAATCATTATACAAGATATTTAAATCGTTCTTACTATAAGTCAGAGCACTCAGCTTATCCTTAAGGGTGCTATTGAATTTATTTAGTTTTCCAATTGTTATGGGCCTAATTTTTATTAACACTTTATTCAAAGGCATTTTAAATCTAAAAGAAACTAATTGCCCGTTATGATCAGACGGCAGGTAATTTACGATGGCTTTATAAATAGTCACAATCGCAAAAAATGTTATCGATACAGGTAGCACTAGTTGGAGTTACTCTAGTAGGTTCTACAAAAACATTCGAGAGGTTAAACGATCTAAAAAGACTTAATAATCGACAGCTATTAAAGTTATTCTCTAAAATATTAATATTAAAATCGCCACAAATAATTGCGGATTTATTACACGCTGCAAGTTTCGCTAACACGTCTTCCATTATCGATTCAAATAAGGAATAATTTTGGTAGCTAGGGGGTCTGTACACGCACACTATGATATGCTTATCCAGCTCAACACAGGATAGTTCAATGTAATGGTCTACTGATAGTCCAACTATGTCACTCCTTTGTTTTGATTTTAAGCAGTTTTTTATTAGGATTAACGAGCCTCCACGTAACATAAACCATAAACATGTTTATGTCGCAGTCAACTGGTTGAATTAGCTATTTGATTGTATGACTAGCGCGTTCATTGAATGGCGATATTTAATTGAATGGCTAGGCCGAACGTTGATAAAACAAGCATCACTCAACGTCCAACTAGATAGCTGATTGTAACATAGCCCTTTGAACAGAGCGGACGTAAAATCAGTCAGGTGATTGTAATTTAGTTCATTTTTTTCCCACTGCGGCGTTAGTAGTCACCAAAACAAATTTGGCGTAAAAATGTAAAATAGCTCGCGCAAATAGCACTGTCTTGAAATTTTTTTGACTAAATTCACTTTAATGTGACTTATTCGTTATAAAATAGTGTGACATCATGGATTTACCTATTAATACGCCGCCGTCGGGTACTTAGAAAGTTTTAATTATTAAATTAAAATCATAATAAATAAGTTGTGTCATGTCCTCATTTTTTTATGTAAAGGAAGTTAAGTTTTTAAGCTGCCAACTTATGTTCACCCTAAACAAACATTACATAGTCGGCTATATCATATTTAACGACAATGCTAAATGACGTTCAGTCAAGTCGTTGAACGTTGCATTAAACAACTTGACGAGTTGTCCCTTAGTCATTTAATTAAATGTCGTCATTCAATGAACGCGCTAGTCATACAATCAAATAGCTGTTTCAACCAGATGACTGCGACATATACACCACGGTAACATTAAAATTAATTTTATTTTAGAATAACTACAATAATATTTAGTTTTAGAGCACATTTTATAGTAGTCTATAAAAAATTACTATAAAGTAAGTTTTACTGAAAGCTGCTTAGTTTGGGATTAGACGACCGTGTGTGAGTTGTCCGAGGATATTTATAGGATTTATAGTTGTGACTCATTTAATAAAAAAATGTCTTAAATCTTTGCGTAGTGTATACATGTTTATGCTCACAGTCACGAGCATACGTACATACGCTCAAAAAACATGACCCTCTCTTCGGTAGTCGGGTAAAAACATACCACGTCACGAAAATATTATTAAAAAAAAACATAACAAAATGACATCACTGTTAAACATAATGTCTTTTTCAAAACATCATAGTAGTTACATAATAGATAATGTTGTAAACTGTAAACAAATATTGTAAAACATTGTTCGTTCAAACACAATTGCAAATTATTGGTTGTAATGTCAGTTAATGTGTCATCTAACATTTAGAGTGGTAGTAAAGTCGGAGATTATAAATGAAATATTATTCAAGGTCTATATTCTGTTAGCAGAACTGATTAAAGGGTTTTGTTTAATGAGACTGCAGTTATAAATCAACTTGGTCTATTCATATATGGTACTAGCTGTCCCCTGCGGTTTCACCCGCATTTTTCGTTACTGCTCCGTTCCCGTGGGTCGTAGCGTGATGGTATATAGGCAAGTCTATAGCGTTCCTCGATAAATGGGCTATCTAACACTGAAAGAATTTTTAAAATCGGACCCGTAGTTCCAGAGATTACCCCCTACATACAAACTTACAAATTTTACCTCTTTATAATATTAGTATAGATATAGATTTATGGTAGACTCGCCTCCTGCTCACGACGTTTTCAACATTTTTTTAAGGAAGGAAAATCATTATTATTATGATGACTTCTCCCGTGTCAAACTTATACCAACTAAAACCCACCCATGTTCCATCGGTTGACCTTTATGTTTCGGGGCCGCGGTAACTATTCGAACTATTCCGCGGCCCGACTTTATCAAAACTGTAATACCATAAGAACATAGTCTGCAGCAGTCTGCCAAAGCCACAATAGTGAATCTTTTAATGAAAGGTCTTGCAATTGAAACGGATACTTAAAGAAGTTAGAACCTATTTTATTATTTTTTCTTCTTTATAACATTAGTATAGAAGAAAAGATAAAGGCATTTTCTGTTTGATACTTTGATGCTTTAATATTCTTTAAATTGTGGGTTTATCGTTAGGAGTGAATGATCTCATGTTATATGATGATGATCATCATACGTTTACTTGAAATTCTGTGAAATCAAAACATTTTTCAATTAAACTCAATATATTCAATGGTCTTAGTTGAAACTACTTGACCGTTATAAATTGTAGACAAGTTTCTATGTCCTGACAGGCTAATTTGAACACAGTAATAACAAAATTTTACAATTAATATTTTAGAGAAGAATACATTACCAATGGCGAAAACATAAGCTTGTAATACTACATTATAAACATGTAAACAATCTGCAAACACTAATTAAAACATTATTAAAACTAATTGCTAGTTGTAACTAGTTATAAACTAACTATTAATCAGTTTTCGCGTGTTAGTCTTAGATAATAGCATAATCTAAATCTGGGACAAGAAACGTCACTAAACTTGTTGTGGAATAATGAGTGAAATTGTAAACTTATAATAATAGTACCATTTAAACCTTCAAACACGTGAAAAAAAACATTTCTTTCTTTCGACGACTAAGCGACAGCCGGCTGTTGTGCAACTTAATTGTCTCTCGAATCACGTGTGTTCGAAGGTTTAACAGCGCAAATCTCAGGAAATACTGTTTCGATGTTTTTTTTTAATGTTGGACAGCTAGCTCATTTATTGAAGAAGACTTATAGGCTAAATACCATCACGCTACGACCCAATAGAGGGGAATAGGATTTAGAACTACGGGTGGAGCGCCGGGGGACAATACTAGTCAATTTTTTTTTAATTTGATTTAATTTTTGGTTTTAAACATGTCATTTTTAATCATTTTTTCAATCATTTTTAAATTAACACTTAATATTCAATACATTCAACTTTATCAAATGAGACAACCTGGTTTTGCTCTAGCACGTGTAGTTTAGACACATGCGTTTACAAATTTATTTATAAATGTTAATTAACCTACCAAGCTTCTAAATAAATACATAAACATTAATTAAGTATTAAATTTAATTAACTCTAAAAGCGTTCATTAAGATGACTCTGTTTTGGTGACGGTCAATGTTCCCACAAATTGAAATGGCGACGTCAACCACAACAAAAATTATACGCAAAAAAAACATTACAAAAACTTCACGAAAAACAATGAATAAGAATTTAAATGTATTTATTATCTGACTATTCTGATGGTTTTTACATTTTGAATAATTTCAGAGAAACAATAACGTTTTTAGACACTTGAATTTATTCTTGAATTGATATTTTACCTCTTGAAAATGTACTTAATATAAAAAATACATAGGATTTATTAGCTGATTGGAATGGAGATTTTAGCTAGGGGTGAATAATTGTAAAAAGAAAAATCATCTCAGTAGATTTTTTACATAATTATTTTTTTATTTAATAACATAATTATTTTTTACATAATTATTTGGAATCAGTCAACACATTAATTTTGTATAGTATTTTTTTATAGTGACAAGAAGAAGATACCATTTTAGAAATAAACTCCGTATGACATAAATGAGGTAAAACCGAGAATGTTTTTTTTTTTAAATTGGTTGACGAATCCACACTGAATAGTTAGTATAATATATAGGACCTGCGTATGCGCAGGTATGTATGTGTCGGTGCATCTAAGTACGGAAACCTGTCGCAAATGGCCGGTTTCCGTCATTTTGCAACAAGACGCTTAGACGTGCCGACGCGTGCGACGTGTTCAAATTAAGTAACTTGTATTAAGATGGCGTATTAATAATAATTGCAGAAAATATATCAGTACATTTCTATGATTCTTATTTTATTTGTATAACTTAAGAGAAATTATCAATAAAGGTCTGAAAAAAAAATACTTACTTCAATTTATGATTCGGTGGTTAAGCGGGGGTATTCCTCGGAGCGCTCCTGTTTTGAAGCGCTCCTAACGAAGCGCTCCTAAAATATTCCGCCAAGCGCTCCTGTTGGGAGCGCTTAGAAAATCAAACTAAAAATATTATTATTTCATTCCTCGAAGCGCTCCTATGACGAAACATAGAGAAGAGCATGAAGTGTTCGTAACAAATTATATCGATAAACATTTCGACGGCTACTAGTTGCTTATATTAAAACTAGAAATAGCTAGAATAACTGAATAGTAAACATAAAAGCTTTGATGAAAAGTACCAGGGTGGCAGAAATTGACAGGAGGTACCTAAATGATCTCATATAAATTGTACACCAACGATTAAAGTCTGAAATTTTATGTTATTAACTAACTAACTAACTTTCATGTTATTCCTTTCTTTCATATCCATCCCAGCAATAGGTTCCATAGATTGATCACAAATTAAAACAAACTTTTCACTTTTCGCCAATTTTTTCAAACTTTTCTCAGTACACAACTTCATGTGACGTAGGCGCACTCGCAACTAATGAGTTTAGAAGACAAAAAAAATGCGTATTCAATGTAAACAAGTTCCGGAAATACTCAGCTGCATTCGGAGTCACTCGGTAACACGACCACGCGACTCTCTAGGATAAAACAGGGAAGCGGGGTTGACAACAGCGGCTAGTGTCTTGTGTCACTAAAGTCACTAAAGTACGTAGTTCCAGTTCATTTAAAAAAAAATAACTTTAAAACGTCGATATCGATATCGTTTCTTACAAATCCTTCATGATCGGCCCTATGATGGTATCGCACGTCATAGGAGCGCTTCGAGGAATGAAATAATAATATTTTTAGTTTGATTTTCTAAGCGCTCCCAACAGGAGCGCTTGACGGAATATTTTGGGAGCGCTTCGTTAGGAGCGCTTCAAAACAGGAGCGCTCCGAGGAATACCCCGTTAAGCGAAACAACAAATAGAGCGATTTGTTTATCCGTTGTTTTAATGCTCCTATTTTTTTGGGATGATTTTGCTAGGTTTATTTTAAACTAAATCTAAGGTATGCTATTGTTTGCTATGCTATAACCAGTATTCTCAACTCAATAATAAAACATTAATGGCTTCGTGTTTCCTTAATTAGAAGAAGATTCAGTACATCATTTATAAAACACAAGAATCGTGCAAACATGCATTTATATGCACGATTCTGCAACATGACATAACAATTCAAAAATATCTGCACACTACAATCGAATGCCATTCTAGTCATAATTGCAAAAATATATCGTTTGAATAAAAACGCATAATTTTAATGGCCAGTATGATAGAACATACGCATATTTGCAAGGTCATCGCCAACTGCCATAATGTAATTGAAGAAGATATTAAACGAATGATTATAGTGTTAAACAGTGTATACAAGGACGAAAATAGACATATTGCTGTAGATCTAGGTGTGTTGCTGTATCTAGTTAAAAGACTATATTAGTTTATTTTTTTGTGTTCGCGTAAATATTGGAGTAGGTCTCGGCCCAACCATTGTACCTAGGTGAATACTAAGAAAGGATTTTTTAAACGACCGATTTAAAAGTGCAATAATAAATAATTATTTGTTTTAGCCTTTATCTTGTCTTAGACAAAAACTATGCATAATTTTTTTTATTTCATTAAATAACAATGAGCAGAAGTGGTCCAAATTTCCACCACTGTTGGGGGCTATGTAAGCTTAAAGACGGCTTAATACCATACAATTTTGACTACTAGCCGAAAAAAAAATATTCACTCAGAAAAAAGTTATGACTGTTTTAAAAATACGACTTTTAATTATTTAACCGTTTATTCTTTTCGCACAAAGCCATATTTAAAGTAGAAAAAACGCATTCCCTCTGACCTGTAATGCGTTCAAATCGTCTGCAAAGTGTACAATGATAACGTCAGCGTAGCGTGTATCAGATTGAAGTAGCAAGAGATGAAGTGGAGGAAGCATTTTGTGAAATAGTTGATTTTGGCATTGAACCTGAAAACGCTATGTTGCTACACGCAAGAATACAATCCCAACACACATGTGCAAGACTAGAATACTACGCGTATGTAATGATCCGTAGTCGCGAAATCATTTCGTACTTCTACAGTTCTTGTCTTTCTAGAATGCGAACAGTGGGTTGCTGTGGATGGCGAGACACGACCCCACAGTTCTACTTTCATCTGCGAATCTGGATAATGTTATTGTGGATGAAAACATTTGAGATGTACTCTTTTTAGGCCGACCCCACACTGCGATACGTAAATAAATAAAACTATTGTGAAATATTTTATAGGTATAAGACCTTTCATTTGATCATGATAGAGTTAGATTTTCTTTCACATGTTTCGGGGTTGATTTATTTACGAAGCAACGAAGTACCTGCTAGGTTTTTATTTTGACATCATATAGCTTAAATCAACTAGAATATCGTGTGAATTACAACAAAATGTCATACACCCAAATAAATAGAGTAGTTATAGTGTGATAAATATAGATATAGTGAAATAAAGAAGCGTAATAAGGTTTTAAATTGCAAGATTTCATGGGGTCATAACTTTTTACTGAGTAAATATTTTTGGTTGCGGTCTTCTTATAATGATTCAGTACGCAGTGTTCCATCATATGCCATAGTTCTTTTTGGTGGTGGAAATTTGGACCAAGCTCCATACATTTTTGCCCAATCTCCTTTAAAACTTACACAACTTGAAAAAAATAAAAAATATTTTTAAATCACAGGTGACAAAAAACATCAGTCGTTACTTTATTTGTCATCCAATAATATAAAATATACCAACAATATTTATAAACACCATACTTGTATATTTCAATAGAACTAAAAAAAACTACATATATTTATGTATATATTTTTTTTAAATACGTATATAATTATATATACAGACAGGATAGAAACTGCAGGCAAATTAAAAATTAAATCGAAGATAACATTGAACAAAAGAAAATTAAATAAATTTCGCCTTGTTGAAGTATTTTTAACAAGTCGTGGACCAATAGGAAAACAAGTTTGAACATAAACAAAAAACTAGGTGACTGACTGATAACCGACAAGTTATATTTCCGAATACCTAAAATCGAAATTTTCTTGAATGTGTTAGAAATTTTCGCATTTTATTGCGTTAGAGCCAAAAAAATGTTGGTATATTCGCTGATAGACCGCTACATTTAAACGATGTTAAGTAGTTTTCTTAGGTTTATTTCTAGATTTACAGACAACCTTAAAAACATCACATCCTATGGGAGTGTATTCTTTGGCAGAATGAGCGCAATGTTATGTTGGATAGTTTACAGGTTACATCCGGTGTTGTTTATTATACGGACCTTGTGGAATCCAGAACCAATTTCCGTGCGTTCAAGCGTTTTTGCCATACCTACTATTGGAATCAATCGCAACAGCTCACATTTTAGGACCCATTAATTTTTAACAGATCATATTTTGTGGTGCTAGGCTATCTGGGCTTCTCCCAGTTGTAATTGCCCCTTTGTGCCTATCGGCCTAGTTCTGTTCTGTCTCCTGCTTGTTATGGAGGGAAGTGGAAAATATATATTTTTCTTACTCCTCCGCTGTTCTTTTCTGATTAATTTCGTTGCGGGATCCAAGACAGGTTGAATCGTTTCTCCGGGACTCGTCGAGCTTTATTGCTCGGCGCTTTTCTGGCGGACTCCACTGTTGATTCTAGCTTTCAGGAGTTGCAGTGGTTGGGAATAGTGTGGTGGGATTTACCCAATAAAAAAAAGAGACAACCTTAAAAAGTCTTTAAAATTGCCGCTTTTCTGGAGTTCAAAGGAGTTTTGAGTTTTATAAGTCTGACATCGCCAGTCTGTCTTTGATCCCTAGGTTGCCTTGACTATGAGTCTGTGTTTATGGGCCTTTTTGCACTGAAGTGGGACAACAAAGGGCTGAAATATTTTTATTTATTAAACTTATGTCTATTATTATAACTTACTAGCTTCTGCCCGCGGCTTCGCTCGCGTTAGAAAGAGACAAAAAATAGCCTATGTTACTCTCCATACCTTCAACTATCTCCACTTAAAAAATCACGTCAATCCGTCGCTCCGTTTTGCCGTGAAAGAAAGACAAACAGACAGACAGACAGACAGACAGACAGACACACTTTCCCATTTATAATATTAGTATGGATAACAATTGTTAATGTATTTAAATATCGTTAATAGAAATCTTAAACAGTATGAACAAAAGTTATAAGTGTTACTAAAATAAATATATACAATTTATAATAAAAAAGAGGAGGTCACGTTGTATAGCAATGCTTATTCTCTGTCCTGAGAAGAGACCAGTACTAAGAGATAATAGTTACCGTGACCCTGGATCATAAAGGGCAATCGAAGGAACATGAGTTAGTTTTAGTCAGTAAGAGTCTGACACGCCCTCCCGCCGCACCCAGGACGGGAGCAGTCATAGGATGATTTCCCACTCACCAAAAAAAAAAAAAAAAGAAGAGACCAGTCCTCTGGTCACGTCAAGTCTTTGTTAAGCCCGTATACTGACCAGGGTGAGTGTGAAATAAAAAAAAAACCTTTTATACATAGGAGACAATTACTATCCAACGATGGAAACAGTTTTTTTTACAGCGTAATGAAATCGACCCATTTCAATTTTATTCATGGAATGAGTTCAGTATTTCCTGATTAATTTGCAGATGAAATTACATGAAACCCATTAATTAAAGTACTGCCAATTTAAATGAAGATCTTTTTATAAACAAACATAACAAGTTTATCATTTATCATTTCTTGTATGTTATAATAGAAAGGTATTTAGAGCTACATTTTGTTTGCACGATATGTGTTAACTTAATAATTATCATTTATTTTCATAACAACATTTTCCTATAAAATTACGTTGCAACTTTTGAATTGAACACATCTTTAATTATTTGTATATCTATATTTATTAACCTAAAACATGTCACATTTAAAAAATATATAATATTTAGTTTATATTAAACAAATTTAATGTTTAGTATGTTATTTAATATCCCATTGAATTTGACCCAAGTATTGATGCAAGGTTTTAATAAAAACTATTAATGATTATGTAATGGGAATTTATATTTAAACATGGAAATTAAAATGCAAGTTAAAAAAAGTTTAGTGTATTTATTTAAACAGTTTCTCCTAATTATGTTAAATAATATTTAAATCTAAGTGCTATAGAATAGATAACAGAACAGTCTAGATTTTCAAGTCCGGAACTAGACAGAAAGTTTTTCAACATTGTTAATTGAAGAATATGAAGTCCCTTTTAAGATATAGTGATGTTCAGTGACCATATCGATGGCAATTACTCCGTGTTTTTATTTTTACCAGTCCAAAGTTAATTTCCATAACCGAGTAGTGTTGTGCGCGGTGTACCGTGGCATGCTCTGACACCACTAGTGATGGACATAGTCGATATTTTTAATTGAGTCGGATGGATTTTATTACTTTTATTGCTAATGTAGTGAATTACATTTATACTAAAATAACAAATGTAAATCAACAAGCTGTTAAGTTATATAAATTGCTTGAATGTTTACGAATCTATAAGCATAGTAATGAACAAATTCTTTGATATAAAATTTAATTACGGATTAGACTTTTTCATCTGGGACGTATTTCGTAAATGGGTAGATAAAAAAACGTAAGAAAATAAAACACTAATGCCCTTACTAATAATCACTGCGTAAAGTTATGTAATTAATAAAGCCCGTGTAACCATACATTTTTTGACGTATAAACCTGTCATAACTTTATGCAGCGATTATTAGTAAGGGCATAAAATTACAAGTTTGGTTAGGTGTTTTCCCGTGAGGAAACCTGGACTTGTAAAAAATATAAGTCCGCAATCGCCAATTCGCCTTGAGAAAACGTGGTGATTAAAACTAAAGACTTTGTATTAAGGTAATTAATACTAAAGTCTTCTATGTATTAAAAGAGGCCTTTCTCCTGCAGTGGGGCAGTAATAAACCGATATTATTAATAAAAAGTAACCAATATTAACTACCGGGTTTTACAAATTACACTATAACAACAAACCGTGAAACATTAATATTTACTGCACAATAAAAACAAACATTATCTATCACGAACCACTTCACTATAAAAATAATATCGATATAATCGCGCATCACTCGTGCGCACCTTCCGAGTCAGTTCAGTGTTACGTGCAAGGCGCATGCGCGCGATTGTGTTCTAAATTCAATTTAAAATTTTATTTTTTATATGGCAGTGGTGACCCGTTCGTGTGGTGATTTCCATTGTGCTAGAAGCAAATCATGCATAGGAAGGAATTCTAATACTGGCTGGGTAATGTTTAGACTTTATTCTTGTTCTTTTTTTGAAAATGGAAAATCATCAAATTACTTCTTTTTTTTAGTATGGGACATCAAAATGAGTTCTCTACCCTGGGCGGGGCGGAAAGGGAGTGTCAAACTTTTACTGACTAAAACCTACCCTTGTTCCTTCGATTACCCTTTATGTTCCGCGGCCGCGGTAACGATTAGAACTATTCCGCAAACCATTCTTGACCTTGTTTAGTATTTACCATGCGATTGTAATTGAAGACTCAGTTTTACGAGAAGTAGTAAAAAAATGTTGGCGAAAAAAATGTTATTGATGAATTGATGTTTTTTCTTTGAAAACGTTCGTTTTTAGGACGAGGCCTTTGTAAGCGCGATGGTTTCCAAGCTGATTATACGTAATTGTACATAGTGATGCCAATTCTGAATATATTTACTTATGTACACTTCTGTTGGTAAAGAAAAGTGATACATGTTGAGATGTAATTATTATAGTTTGCAAAACGTGAAAGGGTCTGTGGTTATAAGTGTGGTCGCTAAATTCGAGGTTCTTGGTTTGATAAGTAGATTTGTTTATGATTGTGATTCGCTTCCTGTGAAGTTATTTATTGTACTGCTATTACCAAATTAATAGAACAAACAAATGAAGCTGGTCCCATGTTATTAAGTACTTTTAAGAGACGTTTTTTTTTTTAACTACCTAAAGCTCTCGCGGTTCAGCTCACTAAGGCTGTTTACTGCCTAACCAGACAATCCTGTGGCTGCCAAGAGTGACTCGAGGCCTCCAGCTAGGGCAGTCGAATTTTTAAAAATATATTTTTGGTTTATACCGACTAATCACAGGAACACACCTTCCAAGTCTCACGTCTCTAGGAACGGCGGTTTGGGATGTAGGTATATTAGCTAAGCAGTCAGTCTGACTGGTTGGGTGATGTTTTAGACAATATGACCAACTAGTCAAACAAACTCTTAAGCTTTATAAAATTACTAGCTTTTGCCGCGACTTCGTCCGCGTGGATTAATAGTTCCCGTTCCCGGGGGATTTCCGGGATGAAAACTATCCTATGTCCTTTCTCGGGTCCCAGACTATATCTGTGCCAAATTTAATTCAAATCGGTTCAGTGGTTTAGGCGTGAAGAGTCAGACAGACAGAGTTACTTTGGCATTTATAATAATAGTACGGATAAGTATAGATCATAGATATATTAAGTATAGATACATCCAAAACTCGGTCCAAATTTAAAGTAATAAAAACGAACACAAGTTACATATTTACCTCAGCATATTTTTAATAGCTACCTACTCGATTACGTATAGTAACTTATCTTATAAAACACAGATTACTTTAGAATGTAATTTACTTACCATTAGTATACATGTTAGCTCATAAAGGCGTTTTTCTGCCTTCCGGTATTTTTTCTCGGATGAAGGCACTAGAATTATGTAATAATTTATACCTCTCTTACTAATAAAAACTGTTTAATGAGCCAAGTTCAAAAACCTAGTTTGTTTACCATCTACTATTTCTTATTTTACATAAAATATACAAGGTGCGAATATAAATTTTGTTATGGTCCAATGGTCAAGCATAATATATTACGTATATGCAAACCGATATGACTTTTTCAATTTATTTATAAAGTTTTTATTTGTAATTTTTAGGGTTCCGTACCTCAAAAGGTAAAAACGGAACCCTTATAGGATCACTTTGTTGTCCGTCCGTCTGTCCGTCTGTCAAGACCCTTTTTCTCAGAAACGCGTCGAGATATCAAGCTGAAATTAATATTACATACTCAGGTCTGCTATCACTCGAAGCCGTGCAAAAATCAAGTTTCTAATTCAACGCAAAAAAAAGATACGGCGGTTTATATTGCATATTTAGACATTTGCAAGAGAATCAAAACCTATAGGGTACTTCTCATTGACCAAGAATCATGAAATTTGGCAAGGAACAAGGTCATGTAGCAGAAGTAAAGGGAAAACTCCGAAAACCGTAAATTTGTAGTTAGTTCACATCAGGCGTCCGTCTGTCCGTCTGTCTGTCAAGAACCTTTTTCTCAGAAACGCGTCGAGATATCAAGCTGAAATTAATATCACATACTTAAGTCTGCTATCTCTCAAAGCAATGAAAAAATCAAGTTTCTAAATCAACGCAATAAAAAGATACGGCGGTTTATATTGCATATTTAGACATTTTCAAGAGAACCAAAACTCAAAACCTATAGGGTACTTCCCATTGACCTAGAATCATGAAATTTGGCAAGAAGCAAGGTCATGTAGCACAAGTATAGGCAAAACTCCGAAAACCGTAAATTTGTAGTTTGTTCACATCAGGCGTCTGTCTGTTCGTCCGTCTGTTACGAACGTTTTTCTCAAGAACGCGTCAAGATATCAAGCTGAAATTAATATTACATACTCAGGTCTGCTATCACTCGAAGCCGTGCAAAAATCAAGTTTCTAATTCAACGCAAAAAAAAGATACGGCGGTTTATATTGCATATTTAGACATTTGCAAGAGAATCAAAACCTATAGGGTACTTCTCATTGACCAAGAATCATGAAATTTGGCAAGGAACAAGGTCATGTAGCAGAAGTAAAGGGAAAACTCCGAAAACCGTAAATTTGTAGTTAGTTCACATCAGGCGTCCGTCTGTCCGTCTGTCTGTCAAGAACCTTTTTCTCAGAAACGCGTCGAGATATCAAGCTGAAATTAATATCACATACTTAAGTCTGCTATCTCTCAAAGCAATGAAAAAATCAAGTTTCTAAATCAACGCAATAAAAAGATACGGCGGTTTATATTGCATATTTAGACATTTTCAAGAGAACCAAAACTCAAAACCTATAGGGTACTTCCCATTGACCTAGAATCATGAAATTTGGCAAGAAGCAAGGTCATGTAGCACAAGTATAGGCAAAACTCCGAAAACCGTAAATTTGTAGTTTGTTCACATCAGGCGTCTGTCTGTTCGTCCGTCTGTCACGAACGTTTTTCTCAGGAACGCGTCAAGATATCAAGCTGAAATTAATATCCACTCACTTAGGTCTGCCATCTCTCAAAGCGATGAAAAAATCAAGTTTCTAAATTAACGCAACAAAAAGATACGGCGGTTTATATTGCATATTTAGACATTTGCAGGGAAATCAAAACTCAAAACTTATAGGGTACTTCCCATTGACCTAGAATCATGAAATTTGGCAAGAAGCAAGATAAACCATAAGATTGTAGTTAGTTCACATCCGTCCATCCTCTCGTTAGTCCGCCTGTCAAGACCCTTTTTCTCAGAAACGCGTCGAGATATCAAGCTGAAATTAATATCACATACTCAGGTCTGCTATCTCTTAAAGCAGTAAAAAACTCAAGTTTCTAAATCAACGCAATAAAAAGATACGGTGGTTTATATTGCATTTAGATATTTGCGAGGGATTCAAAACCAATAGGGTACTTTTCATTAACGGAACCCTCGTTGCACGAGTCCAACTCGCACTTGACCGGTTTTTAAAGTTTAACTTAAATCCTAGAGTTTAATGAAGGAAAACATCGTGAGAAAACCTGGACTCATAAATAATGAATATGAGACCAAAATAGACAATCCACTTTGAGCAAGCGTGGCGATCAATGCTCTTTTCCTGTATAAAAGAGGCCTTTGCCATACACTTATTAATTGGCTGGTATTATTTTAACTTTACAGGGTTCATTATACTCATCATAATGAGCCAATTTTGAACTAGAGCCAACTCTAAAATTAACACGAAATTATCAGCCGATCCAATCATAAACACACTAAAGCTAGGTAGAAAAAATAATACGTACATTTAAAAAGATATATATTTTAACCCTGACCATCATCAGTTTTTAAACCACCAATAAAAATATTCTAACAAAGTCAATGACACTTACTAAACAAGATCGTACATTATGTTTCCAGTAGTTGTGGAATGTTTATAATAGTTACCGTGACCCTGGAACATAAAGGGCAATCAAAGGAACATGAGTGGGTTTTAGTCAGTAAGAGTCTGACACGCCCTCCCGTCGCACCCAGGACGGGAGCATGATTCCCCACTCACCAAAAAAAAAAAAAATGTTTCTAGTATCTACACATCACATCAAAATCATCCATTTAGTAGTAACGAAAGAACATAAGGGCTGGCAGCAATCACAAAACCCTCTTTGAATATGGCACCAAAATTGGTTAAAATACTACTTTACCTACCTTATACTAACGTGGTTAAAAGTTTACATAGCCATGAATGACATCAATGTAAACATATTATTTTTATGACCACGATTTACGTTAAAATTTCAACGTAATAAGTAAATTAGGTCATCATGATTCATAATTTAAAATTAAAAGTGGCTCAGTGCGAATCGGACGAGCACACGAAGGGTTCTGTACTATGAGCAAAAAAAAAGTTTTATGTATGTTGAACGAAGTTTCACTTTTATGGTATTGAACTACCGCTTTGCATGTGTTACAAATCAAAATAATCGCCTTTTCTCTGATATAAAATAAATGTCTTAGGCGTACAATTATTTCCTCGTAAATAACTCCGTTTATAGGAGAAAATGTCATGAGAATCCATTCAGAGGTTTTCTAACCAGACAGACAGACGCGTCTGGAGACTTTATTTTATAATATGTAAAGATTATTTATTTGCTGTTATAGTGGCAAAAAAAATAACTCTCTGTGTCAATTTCAACCTTTTCATTATACTGGTGTGGAACCCTAATTACTAGCCTATTAATATCCTCCTGAGTAAAATAATTTTGCAATGAAGAAACGGTACGAGAGTTGATCATCATGCTTTTAATTTCTTCGAAAGGGGTAACAATTAATTTTGCTTTAGTAGTTCCTATAGCCTTGCCGTTAAAAAATTGCACTTAAAGTAAAACATAATTATGACCATTGCAGATACTCGATGGCTCAAATTATTAGATTACTACTACTGCCAGCCGGCTACGATACTGCCTATCCGGACAATTCTGTGGCTGCCAAGAGTGACTCTATGCCTCCAGCCAGGGCAGTCGAATTTCTAAAAATTTATTTTTGGTTTATGCCGACTAATCACAGGAATACACCCTCCAAGTCTCACGATCGGCGGTTTGGGATGTGCGTATATCACCTAAACAGTCAGCCTGACTGGTTGGGTGATGTTTTAGACAATATGACCAACTAATCAAACAAACTATTCAGCTTTATGATATTACTAGCTTTTGCCCGCGACTTTGTCCGTGTGGAGTAATAGTTCGCGTTTCCGGGGAATTTCCGGGATGAAAACTATCCTATGTCCTTTCTCGGGTCCCAGACTATATCTGTACCAAATATCATTCCAAACGGTTCAGTGGTTTAGGCGTGAAGAAGAGACAGACAGACCGTGCTACTTTCGCATTTATAATATTAAGTATGGATACGTATTATAGCAAAACCATTTTCTTAGTCATTCTTGGTTCTCGTTTTCCTTTACCTTAAAGACAATAGTCATAAGTTTGTATACATACATAGTATAGGACCTTTTGTCAACGAGGTTTCTCGTGCACTCGCAATTCCGGAATTCCCAAGGTCAATGTTGTTGACTAAACTAAAAAAGGCCATTCTTAGTGATTACATTTTCATTTCAGTGCCATCAAAAATTCATTACAAAAAACATAAGTTCTGTTTTCCTGGAAACTGAGCACTTAATTTTGACCTCGCAATAATATTTTGTCGCTGTGTTTAGTATCTTTTTATGAGTACAAGATGTGTTAATGGTATTGTACACTGCTAAACACATAACCTTGATACCTTTACAGGTAGCATGCATGAGGTAAATATGTTTATAACTTAGACTTTTCCCAAGTAAATTGATATTGACTGGCCTGTTGTTCAGTGGTCGACTGCTAAGCCGGAGGTCGTTCGATCGATTCCCATCCAGGACATACTTTGTGTGATAAGCATATTGTTTATTCTGTGTCTGGGTGTAAATGATCTATAAAATGTTTGTATTTATAAATGATATAATTATTTATGTCAGTTGCCTGGTTACCATAACATAAGCTCTGCTTAGCTTGGGATCAGATTGCCTTCTGTAAGGTGTCCCAGGATATATTTATTATTATATTTATATAAATTGCACTTAGCACTTATTGAGTGTGTAAAAAAACTTTGCAGAAACACCTTGTCTATTTATAATCTACACTAATACTTTAAAACTGAATCAGATTTAAAGTATTAGCAGTAGACCGTGTTTGTTGTTCCAATATATTGGAATTCTCCCTTATGGGGCTTATATCTTTCCTACTTTCACATCATTTCACGCTGCATATGGATATCTAGGGTCAGACCTTATTAAAGAAGAAACCTATTTTGTACTATAAAATACAAAACAATATACGCTCATTTTATATTCAACTAGCTGTCCCCTGCGGTTTCACCCGCATTTTTCGTTACTGCTCTGCTCCCGTGTGTCGTAGAGTGATGGTATATAGCCTATAGCATTCCTCGATAAATGGGCTATCTAACACTGAAATAAATTTTTAAATCGGACCAGTAGTTTCAGAGATTACCCCCCACATACAAACTTACAAACCTACAAACTTACAAACTTACAAATTTTACCTCTTTATAATATTAGTATAGATGACATGGGATATCATTATTAACTGTTCACAATTTTTTGCGATGCTAAACAGATTACTTGCAATTCAGTAAGTAGTTAATATACACCTGCACAATTATGCCTCTATTACATAAGCAGCAATTATCATACCTATGATCTTATGCCCTGTGTGACACTCGTATACTGACTATGTATACATATATTCACTTACAACTGTTTATTAATTTGTTTATTATAAACTACTATTACTCATGACATATCTATTATGATGAATGAATGATTGAATACGAGTTCAAAACCAAGCACGTACCGAGGTGATATTTTTTATCACACCTGCTAAGTATATAAATCCATACTAATATTATAAATGGGAAAGTGTGTCTGTCTGTCTGTCTGTCTGTTTGTCTTTCTTTCACGGCAAAACGGAGCGACGGATTGACGTGATTTTTTAAATGGAGATAGTTGAAGGGATGGAGAGTAACATAGGCTACTTTTTGTCTCTAAAATTGCGAGAAAGATAGAATAAAACAACAATTCCATTTTCCCATATAAAAGTTGACCATGTTCTGTTGGATGTCGTTGTCATAGTAACCGGCAAATCAAGTGTCAAAACAGTTACAACCATAGAGGTTACAACCCGTCAAACCTGACACAAATAAGTAATGTTTAATTGTTTTCAAAATACGAATGGAATCATTTTCATAAATCCAAATCATGCAAATAAAAGCCATTTAATACGGTTTGTGAAATAACAAAAAGG
The DNA here is from genome assembly GCA_033675125.1 of Athetis lepigone. Classification (NCBI taxonomy): domain Eukaryota; kingdom Metazoa; phylum Arthropoda; class Insecta; order Lepidoptera; family Noctuidae; genus Athetis; species Athetis lepigone. Next base: position 4,618,286 of record CM066217.1, read on the forward strand.
CGTGTAATATGCTGTAAAAAATAATACTGTAACAGCTTTTCTTATTTCCAACGTACAAAAATAATATTAAGATAAAAAAAATATCTAGATTTAAAATATTTACTAGCCTTCGCCCGCGGCTTCGCCCGCGTGGATGTCGAACTACTACCTACTATTTTAACCCTTTAGGGCTATTTTTTATATTCTTCACAAAGAATAAACCCTCCAAGTTTAATGTATTGTTATATATTAACAAACACGTTGATATCAGGCAGTGAGTTTACTATTATATACATACTAGATGACCCGGTGAACTTCGTATCACTTACCTATTAATGTAAACAAAATTTATTTAAACCATATCACCTTTATTCATAAAAGATTTGTATCGATTTCCCCCCCCCCCGCCCCCCCCCGCCCCACATTATCACAATCTAGATTCACGTGTATATGAGTGGCCTAATAGTTGTTTAGTAATCTGGCAATACTGTCATTGTCGCTGTCACCTAACTTTTGAAGAAAAGATCGTTGAAAGGAAATGTTATGAAATGGGCTTTTAGTTTAAAAAAAAAGTCCAGGATGGCCATACAAAAACAAAAAAAATATTAAAAGCACCATTATTTAATCAATACATATAATAAAATCATTATATAATAAAATCAATCCATACTAATATTATAAATGGGAAAGTGTGTCTGTCTGTCTGTCTGTCTGTATGTTTGTCTTTCTTTCACGGCAAAACGGAGCGACGAATTGACGTGATTTTTTAAGTGGAGATAGTTGAAGGGATGGAGAGTAACATAGGCTACTTTTTGTCTCTTTCTAACGCGAGCGAAGCCGCGGGCAAAAGCTAGTAATAAATATCTTGGGACAAGTCACACACGGTCATCTGATCCCAAGCTAAGCAGAGCTTGTGTTATGGTAACCAGATAACTGATATACATACTTATATCTATACTAATATTATAAAGAGGTAAAATTTGTAAGTTTGTATGTTTGTAAGTTTGTAGGTTTGTAAGTTTGTATGTAGGGGGTAATCTCTGGAACTACTGGTCAAATTTGAAAAATACTTTCAGTGTTAGATAGCCCATTTATCGAGGAATGCTATAGGCTATATAACATCACGCTACGACTCACGGGAGTGGAGTAGTAACGACAAATGCGGGTGAAACCGCAGGGGACAGCTAGTACTTTATAAATACAAACATAATATAGATAAATTACACCCAGACACAGAACAAACAATCATGCTCATCACACAAAGTTTGTCCTGGGTAGGAATCGAACCCACGACCTCCGGCTTAGCAGTCAGGGTCAGTAACGACTTGACAAACAGGCCCGTCAAAAATATGTAACACGTTACTGAAAATATTGTGAAGAAACCTAGACTTATAAATAGTACAATTCAAAATAGCCAATCCACTTTGAACAATCATGGCTTTTGCCCTGCAGCGGGATAATAAATAGGCTTTTTATTTTTTTAATAGTAGGTTCACCCCCGCGGTTTCACAGCGTTTTTGGTTACTTTTTCGCTCACGTAGGTCGTGGTGATGTTACATAGCTTATAACCCTACCCTACAAACAAATAAAAAACAAAGCAAAATAAAATAAAAACAAACTTTACCTCTTTTTAATATTAGTGTAGATAAATAAATGGAACAATAATGAAAAGCAAAGATGAAAAGGTAATAAAAAAAACAATAAAGGTGGCCATTGAAGGTCATTTTGGCGCGTTTAGTTAAACTGACGTACGTCCAAAATTTGATCGTGTTGGCCGCCTAGTGACGACACAGTTTTACGAGTAGAAAGACGCGAAAAATGACCGTCAGTGGCCAACTTAAAAGTCCAATAAAGATCTAAATTAAAATCCAATGTTATACTTTTTTCGTACAGCATTCTTTTCAAAATAAATACCATTTATTTCTTTGAATTAAGTCTCAATCAAGCGTAAAGATTCTGCACATCTGACATTTGTTTTTAATTTCATTCGCATTCTTGCATGTTTGTGCAGTATGTGTGCACATTGTTCATACTATGTGTAAACAACAACAATGTTTTGTCCAATGAATTAATGTTAACACTTTTATCTCAAGTAGACATGCTATGTATATGTATCTACAGAAATAAATAACATTAATATCTGTCTCTTTGTAAATACATACATACATACTTCAAATAAATCAAAATGTTTTTAATAGTTACCGTGACCCCGGAACATAAAGGGCAACCGAAGGAACATGAGTGGGTTTTAGTCAGTAAAAGTCTGACACGAAGGACAGGAGAAGTCATTTGATGATTTTACACTACCCAAAAAAAATAAAAAATATGTCTAATTATCGAAATGGCTGCTGGCCCGATTCGACAGAACTTTTAAGAACCAAAATTATAATTTTTCTATTGTCCTACAACCCCTGAATATCATTTAAATAAACAAAAGTGAGAATTCCAATTTCGTTCACATACAAAAAACTTTTTTTTAATATTATTATTTGATTTTCTATACGCTGCCATATTTGTGGCACAAAACCCCTTAATTCACAAGAACGACTCACATTCCCCGCTTTTCTTATATAAGTAAATGCGTGAAAACATTACTTATAGCAGAAAGTCGTAAATCATGAACAGTCTATACTACTAATGAGTGATGTCGAAAGAAGATCGCGTGCGCATTCACTCTCTAGCCATTAGAGCATTAATTTTATTTCCTAACTATTCCAAGCGACTAAGGCCGTTCTTACATTGGCGTTTTAAGAGCGTTGGCGTTTTTCCTACGTTTCACAGGCCTAGACTTGGCCTACGCGGCGATGTCTCGTAACTAAGCAATAGGATACTGTATTAAGATAAAGCGAAGCGTAAATAGAAATATATAAGTATATATCAGTTGGTGGGTTACCATAACACATGCTCTGCTTAGCTTAGGATCTGTTTATCATAAGTGATTTATCCCAAGATATATGTTTTTTTATTCATTTATTTATTAAAGGATATGGTACTGAGATAATGCAAGCTGATTGGCTACACGATACGTCTTTCTTTTCCGTTGTAGAGGAGTTCAGCTCGTGTAAAAGCGTAGGCAAAGCAAGGTTATAGTCACGTGCGCCTAATGTTGCACGATGTTAGACGTTAAAAAAAACGCTGACGCTCGTAAAACGCCAGGTGGGATGGCGGCCTAAGAAATGCACCGATATTAATGCTAAGAAAATAGCTGTTAATGTAATAAAATGGCATAATGTAACAAAGCTTTATATTGATTGCTTTGTAGACAATAAACGTTAATAGATTGATTGTAGCTGTAATGGAAAATACGTTTTTTTATTAGTTTTTGAGCCTTGCTTCGTTTGCGTGGAGACTGCTGACCGTACATTATGACTAGCTGCTTCCGCAGCATCGTTCACTGGTTCTGTTCAATATAGGAAAATGCTTATAGCTGTAGCTTTCAATCACAGTTTTTTTTTATAAGTATTGGATTACTACTTCCTGAGACTATGGCTTACAAATCAGTCTAAAAATTTAGTTTTCATTTAGCAACACATTTAGCGATACTGTATTATTTATATAGTTTAGTGTATATTATAGACAAGTTTTTTATTAAAGGAATCATTAAATTACGCCTGTTTTTCTCAACAGTTAAGCGAAAAATTACAGGAAAACGTTATGTTATCTGTTATGTGTTCTATATTATTAAATCGTCCCAGTATACACACGTTCAATTCTATAGATGGAAAAATATTGATCTGATTGATAATAAAATAATATAGGTAAACACAGAATAATTTAATAATAATTATCTTATTATTGTTTTCCTACTGCAAAGAATGGGCATTTTCACTTACAGATAAAGCAAAGACATATCCGATAGTTTTTTTTTACATTTCTGGAACCAGCGCCACTTTTAGACTTCTTCTAATAATTTATTTCTCATTTTATCCTTTCTGGTAACTTCACACATCCACTTTACTATACAACCTAAATCCTGTAATGGTAATTTTCCCCTTTAGGTTAACCATTCGAATACTAAGCGACAGCCGGCTGTCGCGCTGCAATTGTTTTTCTATTGAGTCTCGAATCACGGGTGTTCGAAGGTTTAAAACACCAAGAAAAGCATTTCTTAGTCCATTCAAACAAAGTCAATAACCTAACAAAACAAAGATATTGTTTTGAGCATTGTTTCAATTCCAAAGTAACGGATATTTTTGTTGACATTCTCCTTTGTATCTTGAGAATTGTGAATGACAACAATGACTATCGTTTGATGGCGTTAAATGATTCGGTTTAAACGATGATGTTGTAATCATTTGCTGGATGTAGCCGGATCGTACATATTATCACGTTGAAGACACGAAATAATATTTCTGTTGCCGGATTTTATTTAGGTTTTTGTCATACCGAATTCACTGAATATATTCTTAGACCGGAAGAGGCAGAGTACGATAAGCCTTTGTGTGCCGTCATTAATAAAAAAACCATTAAAAATTATCGTGTTTCGTTGTAAGTCTGCACTTCCGTAGTCCGGCAGTCTATGGGTTAAATAATTTTCGTAAGTAACCAAGTGTGAATAATAGTTTCTCTAAAGTACTAAATAATTAAAAATGTCAAATAATTTATGGCACTCGGAGTATTTTTTAACAAAAGTTATTTTCACGAATATCAACACGTTATTTACTTAAAGCATATTCTAAACTAGCTTTTGCCCACGGCTTCGCTCGCGTTAGAAAGAGACAAAATGTAGCCTATGTTACTCTCCATCCCTTCAACTACCTCCACTTAAAAAATCACGTCAATTCGTCGCTCCGTTTTGCCGTGAAAGAAAGACAAACATACAGACAGACAGACACACTTTCCCATTTATAATATTAGTATGGATAACGTATTACTCCATTGCACTGAGTGCTATTTCTAAGTGAAAACATCTGTTAAAACGGGAAGCTTGGCTTAAGTTCTAGCGTAAGAACAATTTTTTTCGATGTTTAACAAGCTTGCAAGTTACCAGGGGTATTTATTATTAGAGCCTGTTTCGAATTCTTCTGATAAGTTCTGATTAAAATATCTGACAGATAAATTCGTTAAAAAACAGTTAATTTTTTTAATCTATCCGCATTTTTTTTACTATTTCTAGATTGTAAACAGACTCTTGGAGTTATTCGGCTTTCGTGTTAATTCATCGGAATGTTAGTTCATTCACAAAATTCCCACCGACCAATCCCCACCAGTGGGTTTATTATCTGGGGGCACGGTCGTGAACCTGCCAAGACAAGCAAGCGAAGCGCAAGGGCACTACCCACCTTTTCTCGAAGCGTTTCGTCGCTTTTTTGAACCCTCTTAGAGTTAGTTTCTGATGTACCAGATAGTTCATTCTCACAAGATATGATGTCAATAACAGACTTATTAAACATACAAAGTCTCAATTGAATAGCTCTAATACTTTAGATTTTATTAATATCTAAAATACACCGATTTCGACACTGAAACACTGATGATCATCAAATAAAAATCAAATGTTTGGCTACTTCTTGAAGTGCTAGAATGCTTAAATTTGGTATGCAGTCTAAATTTAGTATACAACTAACAAAAAAAAATTCATTAACTTATAACTTTCGTTTTTCGTTTCGCTTATAAATCTACCGACCTTGGCTGTTTCGTTACTTACTTCAGAAACTAAATATTCGCATCACCTCCACGACGACGGTAGCAAAACGGCGAAGCCACACATTTTACTGATATGTAGAATTTGTGAAGTTAAGGTCGGTAGATTTAGGCCGTGTAGATTCAGAAGCTTGGCTCTACATGAGATCTGATAAATATTTTTGTACAGGGCAAACCTTATGTGGTTGTCTTGGCAACATTTAACATTAAATGTTTTTGATGGGTGTTATATTCTAAAATAAGGAACAGAGGCAACTAACGAAATAAATTTTATTATTTCGTTAGTTGGATAACTAGCAAAATAAATTTTATTTATTTGGGATTTTTGAAAAAAAATATCGTAACAATTATTGCCATCAAAATGGCGATTGTTATGTTTTTTTTTTGATTGATTGATCAATGTTTATAACATTATAATCAAAGGGCGATTGTTATGATTTTTCAAAAGCTTCAGATCAAAGCAATCGCCATTAAGTGTTTAATTTTTTCGTCCTTCTTTTTGTAATACCACGCTTTTATTAGTTTCACAATGTGTATGTTTTTATGATGACTTGATGGACCGGATTTCAGATATCATCAGATGACTGAAGTTTTCAAATAATTTTACAATAAATTCTACAGTAATTATTTACACAGTTTTTTTTTTCTAATAATTTTGAAACAAAACCTGGTGAAACAAAACCACTATGCCGAGTATATTGAGGAGTCCTGGACAAAAAGTTACAATATTATAACTGGCGGACTTATCGGTATGATTTCTGGAATAAACCGGAATTTTAAAGGCCGTACTGCTGAACATTTCATTGTTATTAATTTATTAATTCAGCTAATAACATTCAACAATGGTTCATCTAGCAAAATCAATTACTTTGTTGTCTAAAAACTAACGACTTGTTATTATATTTTAGTACTACAAGTTATAAAATATACTAGTTTAATACGTTTTACGTCATGTAACGCGTCCTTTTATTGAAGACTAGCTTTTTCCCGCGACTTCGTCCGCGTGGATTAGTAGCTCCCGTTCCGGGGGATTTCCGGGATGAAAACTATCCTATGTCCTTTCTCGGGTCCTAGACTATATTTGTACCGAATTTCATTTAACTCGGCTTAGTAGTTCAGGCGTGAAAAAGAGAGTGACACATAGTTACTTTCGCATATTATAATAGGTATTATGTAGTATGGATTATTACAGGGAAACCTAAAAACTTTGTGCTGCTATGTAAAATTCATAGTGAAAATGTCATTTATTTAACAGAGATCTTAAATAAAACCACGTGCTTGTTTTACATTGAACGGATGTAGTGAACTAAACTTTTTATTGAGCATAACTAACAGGGTTGGTTTAACGCTTTGATATACAATTAAAATTTTAATCAAACAGTAATTAGAACAGAATAATCTCAACGACCATTGTTCGACCCAGGTATCGAACCAAAACGCTTGCGATCACTATAGCTTACACGGTACACCCGACATTCTTATCTAATAAACCAGTCAGTTCTTACAAAAACACCTAATTATTTTTCAGTAACTAATTACGTTCAGTTTGTATTTACGCATTAACTGTAAGTAAAGTTCATTAACTCTTAGCCTCGACCACAAACGCGGTCCGTTCGCGGTCGCTTAATATGAGCTCTGTTGTTTAACATAGCGTTTTAAAACTCTTTTAACCATTGTTACTCGAACATGCTGTAATGCTAGGTTTCTTAATGGTTTTTGTAGGCAGCTGGTTTATACTAAGTGCTTAATTTAAAGATAGCACAACGGTTAACACCATAATAAATAATAGTAGCTTATTTTGTTGTCCCATTGTACCTCTTCTCATGAAAGAAGACAAGCATTGAGCACCCTTGCTTAAGGTGGATCGGCAATTTTAGACTTACATTTATAGTATAATATTATTAACGGGAGAGTTACTCTGTCTATCTGTCTATTAGGCTTTTATGCCTTCACTACTGAACTAATATAAATGATATTTTTAACTACGATAGGCCATAACCTGAAAATGAACGTAGGATACGTTTTAACGCTTGTTTTTAGATATCCACGCGGGCGAATACGTAAGCACAAGCTAGTTAAATAATAAGTTCAGGTTTCATAACGATATTTATTTCCTTCACTGATACAACATCATGAAAATTCGAAGATTACAAAGTACTGTATTTGAGTTGAATATATCTCCATGGTACTTGCACGGATTCAAAACCACCGCTTACATGACAGGTGGTCGCTTTAACCACTGGACCATCACCACAATTTATCTAGTTATCTTTAACCATAGAATTATATAATTTGTGTTTGGTATTTTTTATGTTAAAAATTGTTAAAGTTAAAGGTTGTATAAGTATACAACTTTTAACTATGGTGGTATCTTAATAATAAAATAAAATAAAAATTAAATAAAATAAAATAAAATTCATTTAATTCAGGTCGAAGACCCATATTCACAAACAATATCTCTTTACACTATTAAAATCACTACTTTAAAATAATTTAAGAACAAGACAAACTAAGTACATTTGCAAATTAATAAGAAATACACCACAAAATATCAAAGTTAATTATTCCTTTACATTCCTATTATTTTTAGCACGAATGCAGAACGATGGTATCCGCAAACTTAAATCATGGATTCAAAAGTTGCTATGATTTTTCTTTAGCGAACTTAGGACCAATACAATTGGACCTCAGGTCCCATCTATTTTTATATAACATCAAAATTGATTCTGTTATTTAGCCGCGCAAACGTTACAGATACAAAAAGAAAAAAAAACTTTAACGTGACGCATTCAGATTCTTTTTCATTTTCATTTTTCAAATATTCATTCCGTCAAAACTTAACATCTGATATCAATACATTCTGCAGCACTTGTATTCCAAACTTCAAATATTCATTCCATCAAAACTGTTAATTTCAGGAACCAATTTTTCAATAACCAAACTTGAACTCCAAACAATATTATGCAACCATTTTCTTAACTAATCAATCACTCGTCATCAGAACTATGACGAAACGGTAGGATCATTACAATGTTACAAAGAAACTTGTAAACTTGAACCACTGGTCTGGAGAACCGGACTGTGACGTAATAGTGGAGAAAAAGGTTTTAAACATTAATGAATGTTAGGTAATGAATGGTAGAATGCTTTAGCTGATAATGGAGATGGAACTCTGTATGCTTGCCTGAAGGTATATTCTCGAATGTAAAAAGTTTCATGATTTTGTAGTAATCTCATCTTAACGATAATCAACGAATAATGTTGTAAAGTCTGGCAGATTTTGAGTTATATTGCCCTAAGAAGTCAAAAATATTTAGCATATAAGTCAGCTTAGAAGCAAGTTGAATAAAAACGGAATGTGTCTAAACCTAAGAATAGTACTTTAGAACTGACCTATTACACTTCGTTTTTTTTTTCAGGTTAGCCTTCTTCAAATTGTAGTATGGACTTATAGTGGGTGATACTTTGTATATTTATATAAAATGATAACTGACTGATTATATCAACGTACAGTACAGAAAAAATGATGTTAGTTTTTTACACTGAAGATGAGCATTAATAGAATTCCTTTTCAAATCATATTTGCAATCTATTGGGTAAGCTCGCTCCATCGCAGGCCCCGTCTATGCCCTCGGGCTAGTCTGGGACCAAGAGCAAGCCCATAATAATAAAAAAAAAAAACAAAGCTGCTGGAAAAGGCTACAAGGTAATAAACAAGACGTCTCTGATTGAAACGTCTCTCGACTATTGCTAATGCCATTTCAAGTAATTACAAAGTTTCAAATTAATAAAAAGCCTGATTCAAGTAACTCCGTAAACCAGTCAGCAAAAACTAAATAAATTTAAGACGTCGTAGGCACCTGTCTGAGCTATCTCAAACACAATGGCATTTGACTAATTAAAGAGATATGCCTGTTAAAGATGTCAAAGAGATTTGTTCTGCTCTAATTAGACGCCCGTGCTACTAAGTAGGGAGTTCAATTATTATCATAATGTTAAGAACTCGTCACAAATGTGTTAACGTTTCGTAATAAATGAGACGATTTTCGTTTGTTTTTCTTTTGTTGAGCATGTCCCAGTAATGAGCATAATAAATACTATGTTAATAAAGATTTTGTAGCTTAATAAGAGTCTAGTATTGTGTCTTATAATACGTTTTTGATAAAGGGTAGGCATAAATACTAATAATGATTTAATCCATCTCAATGATGTATTGTATCATTACGATTGACATTTATATTTTTTGTGGAGATAATCCTCTTCTGTGATTAGTAAGGCCGTAGAATTTGTCAAACACCTACCTACTAAAACTTTGAAGGTTGAAATGCAACGTCAGTTAATCCTTACATTGCCGGGGTTGCGGAATGTTTATAATAGTTACCGTGGCCCTGGAACATAAAGGGCAATCGAAAGAACATGAGTGGGTTTTAGTCAGTAAGAGTCTGACACGCCCTCCCGCCGCACCCAGGACGGGAGCAGTCATTGGATGATTTCCCACTCACCAAAAAAAAAAAAGATACTCCTTACAGTTAATCATTGTTAGTCGATGAAAAATGTTAACTACCTAACCTATTTATATTTTTCTTTAGTTCTGAGTGTTTACTATTCGGTAAATTGATTTATGATGAGTATTTTTTCTATATTAATCATTCGAACACACGTGATTTGAGACACAATAGAAAGACAACAACAGCCTGCTTTCTTGCTCGTCGCTTGGACGTCGAAAGGTTAAATAAATAGTTATTTTACAACCATAGGACTGTAAGGGACAACGCACACCGGAATGGCAGCGGCCGGCAGCGACCGTCAGCGGCCACCCGCGGCGCCGCGAGGCCGCCAGCGGCCGCCAGGCGTCGCTAGAAACGAAAGGCGCGCGGCCTCTCGCGGCGCCGCGGGCGGCCGCTGGCAGCCGCTGGCGGCCGCGGGCGGCCTCGTGACCTTTTTAAGTATTTCAAGCGATACTGGTCTTTGAAGTATGTAGTTAAAGTTTAAAATTATTTCAAACTGAAAGTGCTCGCCGCGTCGCTGCCGGCCGCTGCCATTTCGGTGTGACTCGGGCCTAAAGAAGAAACCCCATTTTGGGCCTGAATCGTTACACGAATGAAATATGTACCAAAAAATCGTCTATTTTGTTTATATAACCCATTTAAATCTTAGCCCCACTAGCATTGGCCAAGTGTAGAATATAAATAGATTTCTATTTGTTAGTTTGAAACAAGTTTTGTAAACTGTTACAGCAGGTATTTCTTAATAACTTCACAAACGCTGTCATTATGACATTCTGGAACTGGTCAGGGGCCCTAGTCTGCTATTACAATCGTGTCTCTATGATCGATTTTTGACGTGTAACGTCAAACTTTTGACACATTTGCCATACAATAACCGTCAAAGTTGTCAAATATCCGACTGGTCATTGAGACACGATTGTAATAGCAGACTAGGGTCCCAGGCCCAAGTATGTATGGAGTTTGGTTTTGTCCTTTTATCCAAAGAAAATGAAACGAGTCCTTAAACTGCCAAACAGCCATAATATTTATCCCTTTTTGAACATTGAGATTTATACTGACCAAACTATCTTTCTCATTACAGACACTAAAATCAACATGCGAGTTCATAAAAACACAGCTATGCACCATAGCCATATCTCTGACGCTGTTCAACTCAGTCCGTCTCCCGAAGGAGGCCTTCCGATATGGAACAGTTCCCTACCTGGTGATCTACTCGTTCTGGCTGCTCGTTGCTGGACTGCCGACGACGTTACTGCAGCTTGCTATGGGGCAGTTGAGTCAGCAGGACCCTGTGGGCGTGTGGAGGGCTGTGCCTATTTTGAAAGGTAATTTAAGATATTTTATTCCTTAATAGGGGTTGCATAGGGATCTAAGAGAAAATCAAAGCAAAATTTTACTAAATTATTATTTTTTTTTTTACTAGCCTATGCTGTCCCACTGCTGGGCAAAGGCCTCCCCCAATTCCTTCCAGACTTTCTTTTCCCTCGCATCCTCGAACCAGCCCTCGTGGTGTGCATCAAGCTCATCACGCCACCTTTTCCTGGGCCACTAAAATTATAATGAAAAATAATAGTAGTTTGAGGCGGGAAGTAACATAATTTTCTTACTCCTCCGCTGTTATTTACTGATTAATTTTATTTAAGGCAGTTGATTCGCTTTTTCAGGGCTCGTCGAGCTTTATTGCGCGGCGCTTTTCTGGTGGACTCCACTGTTGATTTTAGCTTTCAGGTGTTGCAGTGGTTAAGATTAGTGTAGCGGGATCGTCCCAAAAAAAAAAAAATAGTTTTATGCCAAAAATATATGATAAAATATCTATTGAAATTTTGTCCAGATTCACTCAAGCGTCCCGTTTTTACATCGCGTTACTCTGTACCTTGATGATGACCCTATACTAAATTGTCTTTAGCTTTATGGTTCTTTTTCCACGACCTGCATTATTGACATACCTTTTTTATTATCTAGGAGTATGTTTTGGCAATTGACAGTCACTTAAGGACTTGACCCGTACAATTTAAAAATTTATAAATTACTTCAATACAGCTCTGGATCCCTCAAATACAAATACAATACAAATACAAAAAAGTTTATTTTCTCTCTCACATAGAATTATACAAGGAATATACATAATTCAAGGTTTACATTTGTGGGTTGTAATCTATGTGAGAGACTGGCTTCTGTACTAGGAGACCTGTATGACAGATTACCAGCCTCTCCAGACTCCGGAAGTGGCAATACTTTTCCTTCCATTCGTCCTCACAACTGTCGCATTTATTAGTAGCTTGAATAAATTGTATTCACTAATCAAGCTTTATTAACATTCATTGAAATACTAAGGCTACACATTGTTAAAGTAATAAAAAAATGCGGTTTAGCCTTTGGACGACCAAGCGACAGCCGGCTGTCGGGCTGCTATTGTGTCTCGAATCGCGTGTGTTTGAAGGATTAAATAAAAAACCTTTACATAATCTTTTTAAACTACAACCGCACTCCACACACAAGCTTATGACGTCACATTATGTATACTGTGTAAATATATTATGTACACAGTACATAAGTACCAAGTTAAGCCTTCAGGTAGATAAAACTCTTGCCTTGTGAGTAGAGACCGGAATCCGATTATAACGTTCACATAGCTGCTGTGGTATTTCTTATGTTGATGTTTGTAAAAAAAATATTGTTTGTAGCGAATGCTAATAGGACCAGGGCAAAACTAAATTGTGTTTGTTGTCTTTAATTTAACCTTTCGTCGACCAAGTGACAGCCGGCTGTCGGGCTGCTATTATCTTTCTATTGTGTCTTGAGTCACGTATGTTCGAAGGTTTAAAAGAAAAGTTTGCGTAACTTGAAACCTAGATTTTTTTTCCGTGCTTTGTTTTCTAGTGCTGGTTTGTTTAGCTCTATAGAGAAATCTTAGCTAAAACGGAAAACACAATTAACAAGAACTTTCCGCGTTTTGAATGACAAATTTTGACGTAGAAGATTTTTCTTTTTTTCGAATAATTGTTCCATTAATTAATTTTATGAAAATAGTGATTACATTTGTAATATAATTATATAGAAAAACATTAAACATTATAAAAAAATGTAGCTGCTCGATTTCGGGAACAGGGTTCAACCTAACGGTGGCCAGGGCTCCAAAGAGAGGAAAAAATAATATTATATTTAAAAGATTAAACTTTTTTTCGTTAATACAAATTTTTCTAAAGTGCTGAGGAAACCATTTGTCCAAATACGTAAAGACAACTATTCTATATTTTACAAAAACACACGCGCCTAATCATATTTTTATATTACCACCATCCGCTCATACACAGACACAATCACAACAAAATTTTAATTTTCCTCATAAATCCGCTATATATTTTTCAGGTGTCGGCCATTTAAAAGTGCTGACGTCATACGTCTGCTGTGTCTCCTACATGATGTACGTAGCTCTGTCGTCTGCGTACCTTGTGTGGATAGCAAAAGGGTCCTTTCCTTTGAAGGATTGCACAAAACTGCATATAACACCGGTAAGCCGCTTTGAATCTCATTGTTCTGTAAAATAGGAAATATTTTAATAAGTTTAGAGCTGGCTCTTTTAGGGAAAATGGGGAAAATGTTGGTGGTTGTCTTTGCTCTTATGATTTAGCGTGTATGGCTCAGAGTTAGAGTTTGGTGAGTTGACGGAAAACCACGTTTGACCACAAGAAATAGTTTATTTCTTTAAAGTTACAAAATAGTTATAGGTTGGATGCCAATCCGTGCCGATCGCGGTAATTGCAATATGTCAACTAACTATAATGTTCCGTGAATATTATTAGATATAAATTGAGGTCGCATTGTCAGCAACCAAAACGTTGTACGTGCACCGTACATAGCGTTTGATGTATTTCACAGTGTGGTTAAGGTATTAGTTAAATTCTACAGGGATTGGGTGCACTAAGCCTCATTAGTAGGCACTTGTGCGTGTATGACTTGTTCGTTTTTCAGTCATCTTAAATAATCCCAGAACATTAGCAAACTCTTTAATTTGCCAAAGACTTCTGGCAATTTAGGTATTAAGATTGAAATTATAACTTTTCTGTCTATATTCTATGTATTTATAGAGACAAGATTTTTGACTACTAAAGCTAGTTACATGAAAGTTGAGCAATCAATAGATTATTTTTGTAACTAACGGTTTTTGGAAATTTAACCTTAGAGAAAATAAAATACGGGACACAAGTTTGTATAAAAATGGGCGGGAAAAGCTGGATGAAACAGTTAGTTATAGATTTTGAATTATTTGTCATAAGTTGAGAATACTGTTAAATTATACTATACGAGTATAATGATTACTGTTTTTTGAAAAATATTTAATGCTGTTTTCTGACGACGTAATTTCGATGTCGGATGTAAATTACATCCCATTATGTTAAAAAAATTAAAATATTCTAGTTACAACTTAAAAAATTATGTTTCAGCACGGATACGAAAATAAAATGAACGCAACCGAGTGTTTCAAGTAAGTATATCAGTAAATCATAAAATGGACCATAAAAATAAACTTACCTCTATTCAATTTAGGTTTATTACAAATTTTACGATAAACAGTGTCAAAGTCATTGGATTTTAAAGCCCATTTTAGATAATCACAAAATTCTCAAATGACAACAAGAGGCTTTATAAGTGGTAGAAGTATGTTGATTGTAGCTATATCCCTATATTAACGTAATTTTTCCCTAAATAAAAAAACAAACATTGAAATGAGCCATTCAGCCAGTACTTTTATCCAAAAGTATGACATGATATTTTTCTCCTTAGCCTACACTGTTCAATTTCTGGGCAAAGACTTTCTCTCTAGTCCTTTAGGGCAAGCGCTCCACCTTATGTTAAATGGTTACTGCCGCCATATAGTTTCATAGGTGCGTTTCCTTCTCAGAGACAAAGTTGAAATGTCTTATGGGCCTGTCAGCTCTATTTAGCCTTTGTCCTTAAAATAAAAAAGAAAAAAAGAATAAAACCGGCCGAGTGCGAGTCGGACTCGCGCATGAATGGTTCCGTACTATCATCTAAAAAAAATAGGAAAAAAAAACAAGTTCATTATATGGAGACCCCATTACTTTTGTTAATTTTTAGTATTTGATGTTATAGCGGCAACGAAAATACATCATTTTGTGAAATTTACAGCTTTCTAGCTATCACGGTTTATGAGATACAGCCTGGACACAGACAAACAGACAGACAGACAGCGTAGGCTTAGTAATAGGGTCCCGTTTTACTTTTTGGGCACGGAATTTGTATGAAGACGCGTACGCGTCAATTCAACTTTCCGTGTATGTTCAGCTTTTGTAAAAGATCGTAATTTTCTATGGATATGCTGAATGGAGTTGAATAAATGTGTGTAGTCCCTAATTCTGATTTTTATGCGGTTTTTCTAAATGAGAAATTTTGCGTATAAAAATCCGCTAGATGGCAATACGAAGGCGTGAGGTCCAACTGCAGCATGATATGACATTGACAGATATGTCAAAATTTGCCAATCATGCTGCAGTTGGAACTCACGTCTACGTATTGCCATCTAGCGGATTTTTCATACGCAAAAACCCTCATTGATAGAGTGATTCAAGAAGAAGTTCTAATTCATACTAATATTATAATTGGGAAAGTGTGTCTGTCTATCTGTATGTTTGTCTTTCTTTCACGACAAAACGGAGCGACGAATTGACGTTATTTTTTAAGTGGAGATAGTTGAAGAGATGGAGCGTAACATAGGCTACTTTTTGTCTGTTTTTAACGAAGCCGCGGGCAAAAGCTAGTGTATAATACATGCACTTTATGGTATACAAAAGATGGGATTTATAAAGATGTGTTACATCCGTGCAATGCTGAAACGGTCGCTAGTTCTATAACAATAATAATCCGAAATAGTCGTAAAACTTAAACCTTGTCTCTTTTCTATTCAAAATCCTTAATAGATATTGTTTTAACTTTCAGTTCAACGTTTTTGGCGCCATTCACGGAATACCCGCAGTATCTTGGTATAATGGCGATCTTAATATTTCTTCTATGGTTCTTCGTGCCCATTCTGTAAGTCATAATAGTCTTATTACAAGTAATATTTCCTTCTCTTCTTGTAATAAGCCATTAGTTAAATAAAGGTATTAAGGTATCGTCTTTGAAAATTTAGTAAAAGAACATTGGATATTATTTTAAAAGAATACAGATTCAATAGATAAGTTTTTATGTCTTCCTTATATTAAAGTCTTTAAATTTGGTGCTTACAAAAGCTTTTTACTACGGTCAAAAAAAAGTTTAAACATAAAGTTGTTTTTAATCCTGAGAGGTTTGTATCAGAATCGTTGAATAAATACTATAAAAAGTATTTTATTATATATAGCGCCATACTAATAAACGTCGCATAAAGTTATGACAGGTTTATACGTCAGAAAATGTATGGTTACATAGGCTTTATTCATTGCATAACTTTACACAGTGATTATTAGTAAGGGCATTAGTTATTTTGACGTGACAACGTCTTAAATTAGGTTGCGGCTGGGAGTCACTTATGAAAAAGTGTAACGCTCGGTAACGTTACGATGAGTCACCGAACGAGAGAGAGGCCCGCCGAATGCCTTGCGTCTCTCTCCCACTCAACTATGATCGGTAAAAGACGTTGTCACGTAAAATCTTCGCCCGTAAAACCGACTTTACAGGCAACCATTTTTTATATATAGCGTAGTGTTCAGTAGTGTTCAATAGTAGTGAAAGCCAACAATCAAAATAAATAAGTTAGATTACTACATACAAAAAAATAATAATAATACTGTGTACTGCTACATTACAGTTCATTATAATGCTGACTGATAGAGAATAACCTTTATTTAAAACAAATATCACATAAAATATATTTCAAGTCAAATGTATGAGGATTATAATAAATACATTTATTTAATAGCCTGATTCTTAACTGCATTGGCTATATGACATCACACAACTTTCTTTGGTAGCCGAACAGGAATAATTTCGGGTGTAGCCGCAAAAAACAGACACTTTATTACATGTTAATTACGCTTGTTTGCACAAAATACTAAACATATAACATTAGTAATTATATTTAAAAGCACACCAATTAAATTTACGTCCAAAACAAACACAAACTCATCTGTTCAAATTAGTTTTACACTTGAGTTACAAACGCTGAAGTAACAATAAATAATTTAGTGTAATTAGAGTAATTTGTTCAAAATAGTAGAATTGAAACGTGCTAAAATATTCAGCCATTTTAAGTTTTTAGAAAAACTGGGGCGTGGTTTCCGGTATTTCACAACTAAAACTGTCTTAGTGAATATTTTATGTAAAATTAGGTAGGTATTTGGAAATTGTTGCTGTTTTAATTTATAAGCCTCATTGAGGGAAATTATTCGTACGTTTAATAGGTGGCAATTTGCTTAATATTTATTTTTTGTAAAATTTAATTTGTTTTATGTAAATTTTTAAAAAAATAATGAAATATCATTTAGTGCGTACAGCTTTATCAAAAGATTTTAAAAATAAAAAGCAAAAAAATAACAGGTACAAAAAGTTGTTGATGTATTTTGTAATGCCAATTATAACTATATCACTGGTCAAAGACGAATCGGGCAAAAAACACAAAGGGATCCATATCTATTTGTTATTATAGAATCATTAGACATACAAACTCAAAAAAAAAATCCGTCTTGTGTTGATGGCAGACGGATGGACATAATGATGAGTAATAATTCCCAGTCACACATTTGAAACACTCTTAAAAAAAAGAATCAATATTTAAAGTAGTGAAGTAAGAAAAAGTAAAACAACGTTTTTATTTATAGAAACACTAGCTGTTCCCTGCGGTTTTACCCGCATTTTTCGTTACTGCTCCGCTCTTGTGGGTCGTAGCGTGATGGTATAAAGCTTAAAGCATTCCTCGATAAATGGGCTTTCTAACACTGAAAGAATTTTTCAATTCGAACCAGTAGTTCCAGAGATTACTCCCTACATACAAACTTACAAATTTTACCTCTTTATAATATTAGTATAGACAACAAATTAATTCAGTGTTTTGATCCCAAGAGTAACGACAACAAACGTAATAAAACGCAAATATTTTCTTTTCAGTTTATACCGCCTCCACAAGACCTTGAAAACATCACTCGTCTCTTTTACGATAATCGTCGTTATTTTCGCCATATTGCTATCATCATTTCTGGCTAAATCAGTGGTTCTTGAATCGATGTTTGAGTCGTGCGTGCAATGGACTGCGTTGTCGAAGCCTTACATTTGGCACAGTACTTTGGTGCAGGCGCTAATGTCAACGCAAATGGTCGGTGGGTACCTGACCAGTGCTGGTGGGTCGGTTTACAGACATTCCGATGTTCGGTGGTAAGTTAATTATTATTTGTAGTGTGTTCTAACTAATCTACATATCCGTACTAATATTATAAATGCGAAAGTAACTCTGTCTGTCTGTCTGTCTCTTCTTCACGCTTGAACCGCTGAACCGATTTGAATGAAATTTGGTACAGATATAGTCTGGGACCCGAGAAAGGACATAGGATAGTTTTCATCCCGGAAATCCCCCGGGAACAGAAACTATTATTCCACGCGGACGAAGTCGCGGGCAAAATATAAAATGGTAAACTGATTGACTGACTGTTGATATATCAACATATTGCCCATACCACTGGTCCAGTGATCCTAGAGACATGAAACTTAACTATACAAGTAACTAGTTAGTTACACAAGTGTCAAATATCATATGCACCATAGAGATGAAACATAGCTAAGCCACAGTAAGTGCTATGTAATGTGTATTAATCTCGCCATAACAATCTGTTGCAAAACCAACGTGGGTAAAAAAAACATGGGTAGTAAAAAAATATTATTTTTACACTATTCCTCGTAGTTTTACGATCATCTTTAGTCACCGCTCCTTAGATTCTTAGCGTAATGTTTTCCTCTTCAAAAATCTGACTATCCCATTAAGAAATTATTTTTGCAATCTGAATAGTACTTATTTCTGAATCTGAATGCCTTTACAACTATTCAAAAATTTAACTTTTATCTTATCATCTTTATTCTTATTTTCCAGGACATCAGCCTTAGTGATAATGACAAATATATTCGCTGGCTGGCTTTGGGTGTTACTCTGGGAATCTACAGGAGGAGACAACAAAAAAGATACCAGCTTCATATCAATTCTAGTCCTAATATACCAATCATCTGTGTCAGAGAGGAGGAATAAGGAGTGGCCTCTACTCGCCTTTGGAGTTGTTTTCTGTTCTGGGATTATCACTGTGGTATGTACCTTAGTCTCATTATTTTAAGGTATATTTTTCGATTGTAGAGTTTGCGACGAGACGTGGATACTAGCCCGTTGTTCAATACAATTAGGTTGATTTTAATACATTTTCATGCATAATCTAATCATTTTTCTTTTAACCTTTGTATGTAAAGCAAATGACATAGAAAGCTAATTAAAAAAAAATTAAAACTGCACACATTTGGTAGGCTAAGAATATGTAAATTATTACCGCTTAATCGATAAAAATGTAATGTAATATTCTCTACCTTTCTAAATTTACTTGGGAAATCACTGATATCTAGAAAAAACCTTGGCTTATAACTATTATACTAAAACTGAAATCGCCAATCCGCCTTGAGCGAGCGTTGTCAGTAATATGCATAAAAAAAGCCTCTTCTCATACAAAGAAATCTAGAGCATTGATCACCACGCTTGCTAAAGGCGGATTTGCGATTTCGCACTTACATTCACTACAAGTCCAGGTTTCCTTAAATTTTTTTCCTTCACCGATGTTTGTAATGGTCAAGATAAACTTAGGAAGGAAAGCAGATAAGTATCCAGGGCCCTCATATACAATTGAGGTTTTCTTGAATACCAATGAATGTATTCAAATGAAACGTAACCTAATTGAAGAACTAGTCATTTTCTACTATAGTTTAAATTTTTATTTGAAAATATCCCTGGGTTTTTTGAGAAAACTTAAACTGTATCTGACGGCCCTGGATACTTATCTGCTTTGCTCACCGTACATAATTGAAAAGTCGCATTGGTACTCAAACTCTCAAAACTATTTTGAGAGTTTGAGTTTGAGCAGTCTTAACCACTAGGCCATTTTGTCAGTATACATAAAGAGTGAGTTACTTTCGCATTTAAATTATTATTATGGATTAACGCATTACGTCTCTTGAAGAACTTCATATGACAAACGTCAGAATTAACAAAAGAAAATCTATTACATTATTCAATCAAGTTTTATAATGCAAAAGCCATTAGATGATTGCTCTCGCTTCTTACTTTTGGGAATTCATATATTCTTTCTGAGTTTATCTTGGACATTAGTTACATAATGCCTTCTCTGTCTTGAAATCAGCCTTTGTTCTGAAGTGGGGTGATATAAAAGTAAATATATGCTGATAATATGAGTCGTCAATATCAAACATGGGGACATTCATCAGGGTGTGTGTGCGTACCCTCAACCTCTCCCTAAACGCATATACCTTCGCCGTTCCGTCGTGGGTAAAAATCACATACAATATGGCTAATTCTTGAAATACTGTTAGAAAGTCATGTAGCAGTAACGTCGAGATCATAAATCTTGTCAATTAGCATATAAAAAAAGATTAAAAATTTAAAGCTATCGGCAAAGTGTTTTAGCGACTTGCTAAATTTATGCAAAAAATTAATAAGTTTTTACCACGGAGATTTTATTAATTTTTACACACAAGGACGCCACAATCATGTTATATGGAATAATAAAATATAGGTAGTTTCTATAGATTTTCCTTTGTAAACATCGACCATTTTTCTCTGTCTCAAGTCGTCCTCAATCACCTCTCTCCTGTCAAACTAAAAACGCCTTTCTTTCTCTCATATTGCAGTTGATTCTCCTATTCCCCATCTATGACAAACTCCACCGAACGACAGGTGACTACTGGCGGGTCTTCGCCAGCGCCACTTCAGCAGTGGGTACTGCCCTTACGGTAGCAGTTCTGGCCCGAGGGTTAGAAGTAGTTACCATGCTGGATGAACTGGTGGTACCAGTGCTAGCTGTGTTCACCACTGCTATTGAAGTGGTCGGATTTGTGTATATTTATGGTATGTGTGTTTGGTGTGTTGCTTTGTGAAATTGATGTTAAAGAAAGAGCCTAAACTGTTGAGGTTACGCTAAAAATTTTGGCAGTATAATTATGCAAGCTATATGGATATAGACACAAAATAAGCATAGTTTTTTTTTATTCTTATCTCAAATCTATTTTATAAATTAAACAATTATTTAATATCTGTCAATTAAACTATACGATGCCTGATTGGTGTCAGATAAATTGTCCTAGCTGTCTAAATTCGTTAAGGTTAACAAATATTTTTTTTGTTGACCTTGAATCAATGGTCAATTATTTTGTATTTTCTTTAATTATTTCATTCGCGTATATCTATTTTATTCATGTACCAAATCATAACTAAATTATGTCTTTGTTTTCACATTCCAGGCTGGTGTAACCTCACAGTAGACATAGAATTCCTCACAGGAGTAAAGCTTCCATACTTCTGGGTCGGCACCTGGTGGCTAACCCCTGGTCTTTTCATCGGAGTATCAGGCTGGTGGCTCCGATCCTTGCTGAGGGTATCCTGGGGCAATGGCCTGACCCTATGGCCCTTGTTGACAGTATTTGTAGTAATATTAGTAGTCATGGTCATATGGGCTGCAGTGGCTGTTGCGAAAGAGGAGCAGTTTAATTTTATTACAGTAAGTATTGAATGGGGGTTCAGTTGCCGTATCCGTGTGTGTGTTATCCTAAAAAACATGGTGTTATAACGAAAGCAATTACTAATAAAGTGCTAACGTTATAACGCCTGGTTTTTTAAGTTATTTTGTAAACGAATAGGGATAACAAATAATAATTAAATATTATAATCAAAACAACTGCAATTTCGGAAGTCTGTGGCTTTTCTTCTGTTTCATGTAATTGCCACCAACTTTTGAAATTGCAGTTTGGTTTTTGATGATAATTTTTTTATTAAATTATTCACTAATTAATACCTATGTCACACTTACAACTGAAAGGATTGCAAAGACCCTCATAACATAAACAACAAAAAATATTATATTTACCCAAATAAACACCAAAAAATATGTTCATTACAGAAATTAACATCAGCATTTCGTCCTTCCCGATTATGGGGGCCCGAAGAACCCATGGCACGATACGTGTGGATGTCACAACGATACGTCAACGAAACACTAAGCACTGACAACGATTCAAATTCCGAACTCAACAACTACGCAACCATAATGTTCAACAAAGAAACAGACAAGAAATACAAAAATGAACTTTATGGAAACGATCTGTACCAAAGGCCCAATAATATTTACGATAAAACCGACGCAAATAAAAATAATCACATATATGGAGGTATAAGGTCAATATACGGTACTCACACAATACCCAGAGGTAAGAAAAAGAGTACAGATGAAAAATACCGCTCTCCAAACATTTGTATTGCCAAAGGTAAATTAGGAGGTCCATTGGACTGTAGATGTAATAGACATTTTACGCTTAACGTTCCAGATTTGAGGAGCAATGAAGTTACTACCAGTCTTTAAATACGTACAACGAAAAATAACCTAGTCGAATTATTTATTTATAATTATGAACACTTGAACAAATAATTGCGTGGTTGTTTTAGCAACCGCGACGTGAATAACACTTGAAATTATGATATTAATTGTAATAAAATATGAAATAATTTTTTTTTGGTTATCTTTTAAGCCCCGTGGAGTCTTGTACTCAAATACCAAAAGAAGCTATAAGTCTACCTGTTCATTTTTCGATACTAACAATAAGTTAAGGCTGTCCCTACGGATTGTAACATCAGGTACTTAGACGCTTCTACTAAAATAAGGGGAGAATGGGATCAATTCTCGTGGTGCGACTTCACTTGGCGTATTTGGTAAAATATTGCATTGCATCAACACACAAACTAAAATATTTACGTTACTTGTGTAATAAAAATTATATTCTAGTCTGATTAGAATAAGGTTCATAGATATATATCTTTCGCACCATACACAAATGCGCCAAGTAAATCGCGCCATTAGGGAAACACACACAACGCAAAACGACAAGACTACAAAGACCGTAATATTGCCCTAAAAAATTCAAAATAAGAAACAAAAAATCAAACATTTTTGAAATAAGAACGAATTTAAATAAACATCACAACATCTAAATGTAGAACGTTTCATTGTTCATATTTTGAAAAGGACCACGCGGATGTAACTGACAAAGAAACTTTTTTTTCTGAGAAAAAAGAGAATGATAATCGTTCACACAGTGAGAGACGGGTGAGGGGGGAAAATGAGAAATGGACGAACTTTTTAACATAAATCTCGGATAAAAAGTACGAAAAGTATTACTTGTGAGAATCCTGCCCCTCACTTTGGAAATACCTACTACGTTTTTATAGATATATGTTGTGATAACAAGAACAACTTATATTAATGTGTTCGGTGATATTTTTTGGTGTATGGGTGATATTCATTTGTTGTAATTTAAATAAGTTAATACTTAGTCAACTGAGTAAGTTGCGTTTTCGGGTCTTTTTGCTTCGTCTGTTTAAATTTATAGGTATGGGTTCAATTCTGCCAAAAAGTTAAAAGATAACTTTGTGCCTATAACTTTTTTAAACATATTAAGCAAAAGGAAGAGGATGATTTGCTACAGTCTTGCTAAATATTATATGGATAAAGAGTGCAGAAATTTAAAACAAAAAAGGAGTTTTGAATTTAAGTCTAATTTTATTCTTCGATAGGACACTACTTAAATTAAATTACGCTAAAAGAAGATTAATGTAATAATGACTCTTAAAGACAATTTTAACAAAAGTAATCCCAATTAAGTCGCTCTCAAAGTAATTAAAAAACTAATTGATAATCTAACTAGAACGACAAAAGTGTTGTAAATTAAGTCGATTTATTTCTTTAGATAACAGAATGGAAAGTGACCTAACAGCAAAAATAAATGAAGGTAGTATACACTGGCCTTAGTTGGCAATTTTAATGATAAGGCACGCGTGGCGCATCGTTTTGAGTTCTAATTTAACTGAATCACCTGCCCTTAATGAAAATAATAAACTTTATCACGGCTATAGGTTTAAGGTGTGGTTTCCTGGCTGCGATTTTTCGACACATCGTTGATGGTAAGTTTTTTAATTCTATTAGGTTAAAATTACTCTGAAAAACTTCAGTGTTTAGGAAATAGAATGCAAGAAAAAAATGGTGCAAGAGATTTTTATTTTGAAAAAAAAAGCAGTCCTTTTTCTGGCGACAATTGTGTACTTTTTTTTGTTATGCTTAAAAATAAAGAACTTCATTGTAAGAAGGAAGAGAAACTGACGTTTTCGTAAGACAAAAATTGCAGAACTTTTAAATGAAATTAGTAACAGCGGTTGAAATTCTACCATCACGACTTAAAGTGTACGATCCAAAACAAATATACCTAATTTAAACATTCGAACACATGTGATTCAAGACACAATAGAAATACCTTAGCAGCCGGACAGCCGGCTGTCGCTTGGTCGATAAAAGGTTAATTTGTATTGTTTAAAAGTTACATCTAAGAGCCCTTGATCCAATTATTGAACTTATTGCTACTTGACTCCTAGGACATGGAGCTACAATTCTTATCATGATATTAAAATATCATTGAAAAGGCAAATACATAATATTCACACAACATTTAAACGGGCTATTTGCCACCATTATTAAACAATTTCTAAAATCTTTAAAAATCCATTATCTTTTAATCTTAAAATCGAGTTATTTACAATTGTTGTAATCAAAAATCTATATATAGGAACCGCATTTCAATACTCAAAAAACTCTGACCAAGAATGTTACTTTACAAAGCTACACGCATCGCAATCGCGCTACCAAAACCAACCCTTAAACAGATAATATAAAATTAAGGGTCGCGCTACCAGATGCCTGAATTTTTCAATATCTTGCTCTCAGTAAATGAGAATTTATCTGATAACCGCACTTAAATACAGCTGGTGACGAATTATGGTTACTTAATCGTGTACTTCATCATTTTGGGACAAGTTCTAATGGAAATTGATACAATTATTATTGTGGCTTTAGGAAAAACAGACGGGGAGGGATTGTTCCGTGAGACGAGACTTGTCTTTAGATTTGCGTTGCTAGAACATTCTTTTACATAAAATTACAGAAAATGGATAAGATATGTAAAAGTTATTAATCTACTTTTTAAACCTTCGAACACACGTGATTCGAGACACAATAGAAAAACAATAGCAGCGCGACATCCGGCTGTCGCTTGGCTTGAAAGTTGTATACATTTAAAAGTGGTAAATTAGTCATAATAACTAACGTCCTTTCAAACTATATTTTAATTTTTTGATAAGTCATTGGAGAACTGGCTGCTTTTTTTAACCGACAAAAAAGGAGGATCTTCTTCCTACCCTTTTTATACTGGGCCAGTGTGAACCAATCCTGTGTGCGTAACACACGACCACTATCTTTGCTTGGGTTCTTGCCTTGGTTTAGATCGTTGTTTATGATATAACTTTGATTAACTTCCTAAGTAGAATTTCTTCTTCCTACCCTTAACCTTTTTTACTTAGGATCAGTGCAACATTTTTTTTTCTTTACCAACCTGTCACCCGTCATGCTATCCCTTACTCGTTTTTCCTTCATATCATCCTTCACTACATTCATTATTGCGTATCATCTCTTCTCTTCACATGCCCATACCACTAAAACTGTTCTACTTCCTAAGTAGCACAATAATAAAAACATTTCACTTCAACACACATAACACCCACCTACTTATATCTACTTATTTTTATTAATGAAATATGGTACACCAAACTTAAGCGTTCGAAAAAAGAAAAAAAAAAAGAACAGAACGCCACATCAAACATTCACCAGAAAATTTTCTTATTAACGTCGGGAATGGGACCGATAAAAGACCGACTGATATAAATTGAATGATAATTTGTTCCATGTCGGAGGCATAGGGAAAAATCGCTTCCCAACGTCTCGAACAAGATAGATGCCCTTAGATAACGACCGGGCTATTCCTTACATCCAGCTTTTCAATTGGAAATATTGATTTCCACAATCGATATGGAAAGAGGTTTAAGATGTTCTAATAATATGTTTGTTTGTTTCTGGTAAAGTTGGTCAGTAGATTCAATGAACTTGTCTTACTTTTTATGGCCTGTTACTTTGTACTAATATAATAAATTGTAACCTTTTATTTGTCAACACATATATCAATGCAATAAAAAAACTAGTTTCACAATAATTAAAATTGGATTACAGAGCTAAAGTAATGTGTTTTTACATAAATGCCCTCAAAAAGAAATGTTTTCAGGGTTTGCACCAAGCCTTATAAAAGTCTGAAGGTTTACATATTTGAGGAGTCATTAGTAGTAATTACTTCATATTTAGCCGTGGCAATTTTCTGTAATGTGTCTCGAATTTTTTTACAAGAGTTTTCAAGATTGCATCAACTAAAGTGTCTTAATTTTTTTACAAGACTTCAAGATTATGATGTCCTCTAATCAATCCTACATTTTTAACACCAACTTATCCAAACCTACCCAACAATTTTTCACAACTAAACACACTCCCATAACTTTCACTTCACAAAAGGCCTCATTTCTCTCTCATAAAGAACCTCAATATACAGGCCACAACATACGGTAAATAATTACTTTAATATTGCAGATAAAAATGTAAAAGGAAGCCCGGTTTCCAGGGTAGGTGGAAGGAAGGTAAGGCCGGTAATAACCAGTGTATAAGAAATCTCGGGAGGCTGTGTTGAGTTACCGCCACATTTGTCGCTGTCGCGTGACCTACCTATCTGATTGTGGGGACGCTAAAATGGCGCTTTTGTGTCGGGTATGAGGTGCTTATGGATTTTTGGACTGGACCGTCGGTATAATACATTACTTACTGGTACATTAGGAACGTGGTTTATTGAAACTTGTGGCTTTTTGTGCTCATTAAAAAGGGAGTTAGAAGTTTCAATTGTTTTTAGACATGTCATTGGGTCTGATTTTTTTCACCATACGCAACTCAAAAGATGTATTTCGGAAATGCTTTGATAATCTTTTTAAGCAAAGACACAGAGGTTATGGTAGTTAATTATAGAAGACAAGGCTTGTATGACTGGTTTAGAATATAATACACTAAATATTCATTGTTTTCACAAAATCATGTAAGAGTATGCAGTATGTTGTTTGGTAAGCATTTAAAATATTAGGTTTTATTCCTCAGAAATCAAAATCAAGATACAGCCTGCATCGCCCTCGGGCCCGTAAAAATGTACAAATGCAGAATTTGCCACATAACACGTTTAAGTACTCATAAGTAAAAGTGCTATCTCTCACTTACTACTTACACTTAGTGTGGTAAAAGAGACAAATACCAGGCAAAAAAAAACTGTGTCTCATATTAAAAGCGCCATCTTACAGCCCTACCAGATAAAGTCATTATTAGTCGCTATTAATTCCCTACAACCTCTCTTTTCTTGCTCGTTTTTATCATATCGGGCAGGACTCGACTCATTTTTTTTACACACTCGGATAAATATCATAATGTTAGCAAAAATATACGTTCGTAAAATGTGTGTAAAAAATTGTGAGAAATTACTTCGGATTACTTACAGAGAAAGTGAAGTGACAATGAAGTTATTGCTTTTGTGTTGGATTTATTTACGCGTTGTTATACTCGTAAAATAAGCCACTTTTAGTGTAAAATATTGTAATGGCCTTAGTTATAGAGTCATGTTGTAATGAAAGGGTTGTAATACGCTTTGGTAAAGTCACATTTTTGGTAGAGGTACTAGTAAAAATGCCATAGACAAGTTACCAACTAAAGATTCGAACATTAAGGACGACATTTAAATGGATACATATACACCATGACTGATTAAACGAGAGAGATATTGAAATAGGCCATTCAGTATTTAATTCTCAATCTATTGTGGTATAACATATTGCAATGAAACACTGTTGTGCGGTATTTTAAGTTCATTAAAAGTTATTTTCTCAAGACAGACTTAAAACTCATGTCTCATGTTAGTATGTCATACTATAACAGTATAAGGCGAGGGAATGCAATAATATCAGCTTTGCACCACAAAAATACTTCGTCTTGAGGACAAGAAAGTCTAACACTTACTTATTACGTTATGAATATAGAAAAACCCGTGTCATCCTCCGCTCTTGAGCTCAAGCAATTAACTTCCTAATCAAAGCAAAGCGTTTAGCAAGAACTAAGTTCGCACAAACTTATATATTGCAGGTAAAATGGTGGGCAGCAATTAAGAGAGCAACGGAGCCGGTAGACAGGTGGCTTCTTATTAAACTTGTTCAGCAACCGGTGGAGTTTATGTAACTATCAACTTACCATGTTATGAGCGGTTGTTGGTGTTTTGTATTAGGTCGGTTTTTGAATGTGGTTGCTCTAGAATGGTTTGTCTGCTGACTCTAGAGAGGAAGTTAGTGAGAGATGCCAAAATCTTGTTTGGAAGTTCACTTAAAAAGGTGGATATGCAGGAAAAATTAGGTTGCTATTTTTTGACTTTACGTCTGTTAATGTACTAATTTTATAGTGTATCATTAAAAAAATCTAGTAATTAAGAGAGCAACGGAGCCGGCAGACAAGTGGCTCTTATTAAACTTGTTCAGCAACCGGCGGAGTTATTGTAACTATCAACTTACCATGTTATGAGCGGTTGTTGGTGTTTCGTATTAGGTCGGTTTTTGAATGTGGTTGCTCTAGAATGGTTTGTCTGCTAACTCTAGAGAGAAAGTCAGTGTGTGTTACTAAAATCTTGTTTGGAAATACACGTTAAGAGCTGAAAATGCAGGAAAAATTACCAATGAACTGTACTAGAGACCGGCACTGGGATTACGTATCTTGCAATAGCCGAGCGATCGCGATAATTTAGCAAAATTTTGCTGCTCAAACGTCAATTCAAAATACGTCACGTCAAATAGCAAACTAGCGATAGTGCTGCCTCTGTGGAGCAATCAGTAAACTAAAATATGCATTTTTCGTTTGGTGGTTTCGTATTTAGTATGGTTTTTAAGAGCAAAGTTAAGTTTTTTTGTTAAAGGTGATATTTAATTAGTTCCAGCGGTTGCTACTTTATCGTCATCGTAGCAATAAGTGCATTAGAACAATCAGCGAGCGATTAGCAATCGGTTCATACATAATACGATTTTTTTTGACGATCGCGCGGTGATCGCGCGATCACTGCGCAAATATTGCTCATTGCTGTTTCATAGGTAATAACCCCGCCGATCTGTAAACATTGCTTCATTTTACCAATTTGGCCAATGCTGAGAACCGTGATACTTCGACTCGTGAAACCTTCCTATATACTCTAGTTTATGGTCAAATTCTAGCCCTGGAACTGTCAGGCCCAAGTATGTATGGAGTTTGACTTTTAAAGGTGGTAATGCAGATGAATACGTTGCTGTTTCGTAACCATAAAGGTCTATTTATATGCCTAAAAATAGTGTACAATTGTAAATAATTCTGGAAGACCGAAAATACTTAACCAAATTCTGGCAGCGCCGTTGACACGTTTAGTTTTTTTTTATTATTTGTTTAAAATCTTATCGTAGAAAAATACTCAATCTAGTTACGGTTCTGCTTCCGTGGGTTGTAGCCAAATAATTGTAATAGCATATACAATTCCATCATGTGTAGAAAATAAAACTTAACTTGCTATTATAAGTAAAAATATTTGTATCAATGCAACTGGTAAACAAACAAACTCTTCAACTTTATTATATTAATACAAATAATCGTTGTAAGACCTCCACTTTCCAAACTAATAAATAATCGAACTTTCCACAAAACATTAATTACGACTGACCTAATTACAACAATTTATCTACAAAGAACTTATCAATAATAAATTGTCCTCCGAAGTAATTAAAACTTGTCCTCAGCTAAAGTACTTACAAATAAACCAGAACGTAAAATTACGACACACAAACTTGTACACCTGAAACTATTCTCGAACTCTGAAGAATAAACTAATAAATATTAAAAGTCAAATCATTAAACTAGTCTAAACGCACCGCCATGACCGTTCTATCCGCCATGGCAATGAATAATTCGTTCGAAGTTCCACCGTACAACTTTATACAAATGGCAGGGTGGCACCGTATTACGGTGGGACAAGTTATAAGTGACGGTATTAATTGGGACAGAAGAAACTAATTTTCCGCTTTTAATGTTGCGAGAAACAGAAAAGTTGGGACTAAGAATAACAAATGACTGTTTACTTTGGAATTATTTGGTGGAATATTGACGTATTTAGATAGATAGATGGAGAGATGATGTTTCTAGCCATTCGGTTTGCATTATTTTTACTTCCCACGTTTAGCCTTAGAGTAATACAGTATTTTGTTGGTAAAAATTTTGGTAGAACTTAGGCAAGATATTTTTTTACTAATATGATCCCACCCAAAATGTTTGCCCAAGTTTTGAGACATTTTTTTCATTTTCCCCGTTAACCTGGTTTTAAGAGTGGAATTTGGGAATAATCCAGTATAAAGTTTATTAGTCGTTCTTCTCCAAAGGACAAGGACCTGTTGTTTGACCAAGCAACTAGCTCCAATTTTCTTACACACTAATTGTTTTTCAATTCAAAATTACTTGTAAATGGTATATCCGTACTAATATTATAAATGCGAAAGTAACTCTGTCTGTCACTTCTTCACGCCTAAACCACAGAACCGATTTGAATGAAATTTGGTACAGATATAGTATGAGACTCGAGAAAGGACATAGGATAGTTTTCATCCCGGAAATCCCCCGGGAACGGGAACTATTAAACCACGCGGACGAAGTCATGGGCAAAAGCTTGTTTCTAATAAAATAATTATGAGTTTGAATTTATGAGAGTGTAGGAAGAGAATAATGTGTATTTGCACATAATTTTATTTATTTATATATTGACTTCTCTAGACATGTATACAGAAGAAAAAAAGTCTAATCAATTACCGAATATCTAACAAATTTATCCTCGCATTTTAGAAACCTATTTTCACATCACATCATACAAATTATCAGCAGCATCATCTAGCTTATTACAAACAAACAACAACAAACTGACATCACAAAACTCAATTGTAAATCCCCACAATCCACATTCAGAATCACCCACCAACGAACAAAGCTTTCCAAAAACGAACAAACAAACACAACCGTCAAAATCGCCAGTCGCTTATGTTCACAACTCACACACTTTGACAAAATTTACTGCGTTTTGCGCGATTGTTGCAATCCAACATTTTGGGTTATTCCCTGCACCTATTCGTGGTTCGTTAACTTTGTTATACGAGTATTTGGTGCTTAGTTCATGATGCTGGAAACGGTCAGTGTGGTACAAAAACCAGCTAGAAAAGGTCGGATTTGTGTGGCGTTGCTTTTTTGGTTACTGGTTTACAGTTTGTGGTTTAGCTTTGTTTTCCTGGTCTGAATTCTAAGTGTTAATGATGTACTTGTAACGTGAGTACGTTATTGTGGGGAGGGAATTTATTTTGTTCAGTTGTTTGGTTTAATTGTTTTTTATCGTTGCAATTATTGTTTGTTAGTTTTTATTATATTATAACTAGAGTGTTGTGTAGTTACAGGATTTATAAACTTTATCATCATCCTATAACAGGTTTATATATTTTTATACATGTAGATATTATACTTAAGTAACACTATAAAGCTACTTTAACTTCTTTTTAATCCTCCGACCACAACTGATTTGAGACACAATAGAAAGACAATAGCAGCCCGATAGCCGGCTGTCGATTGGTCGTCAAAAGGTTAAGGGTGAGGCCAAACAAGCGTAATTTTAAGAGTTGTGAGTCGCAGAATTTCGGTCGCTTTCATAGAAAAAGTCTCGCAACGCAAAATGAGAGCGACCTTTTCTATGAAAACGACCAAAATTCTGCGACTCACAACTCACAAAATTACGCTCGATTGGCCCAACCCTAAAGGTCCATCATTAAATTATAAAACATAAAAATGTCGTATGGCATCACAAATCATTTTTTTTTTTTTTTTACTATAAATATGCCTCAATCTGATACAGAATATCAGTGAATAAACTTATATTTAAACCTTTAAAACACGTGATTTGAGACACAATAGTGAATTTTCACATCCCAATTATAATCTAACCCATAGGTTCTCAACGTGGGCGATAACGCCCCCTTGTGGCAACAAGGGGGCGCAAAAAAAAAAAACTAGAACAAAAATAGATTTTACTGCATTCATTATTAGAGTTCAAAATAAGGAAATTAAACACAATCTTTTTTTTAATTATAGTATAGTCAGGAAGGAAGGACTTGGTGTACTTTTTAAACAGAAATTCACGCAGACAAAGTCATTCAACGGATACTTATTGATTATACAAAATGCCTGCCGGGGTTGCGAAATGTGTAGAATAGTTACCGTGACCCTGGAACATAAAAGGCAATCGAAGGAACATTTTTTTATTTATTTATTTTACCACAAAATACAACTATTATTACAGGGTAACCTAATGCAATAGTGTATTGACAATTATTTATACTTAGTCTAAATTACTCTACACACTTATACTAACAACAAATATTATTCTACACACATATATATATTTGAGCTTGAGGCTAAGATAAAATTTATAAATAATTAGAACAGGTACAGTACACGGCTCTTGTGAATTCCTTCAGAGTACAATTAAAAATATCAATTTGTCCCGTTTCCGACATCGCATTGAGCGAGTTGACCCACATGAGTGGGTTTTAGTCAGTAAGAGTCTGACACGCCCTCCCGCCGCACCCAGGACGGGAGCAGTCATTGGATGATTTCCCACTCACCAAAAAAAAAAAAGAAAAAATGATTATACAAAATTACCAACTATATTATATCTACCACTGTATCCCGCGGTTGGACCCAGGTTATTTAAGTTTTCAGTTACTACTTACTCCGTTAACGTGAGTTACAACGTAATGTTATGAAGCCTATTTGTTTTCCTGATGTAAAAATGCTTTATTACTGTAAAGTTTTAACATACTCCGTTCAGTAAATTTTGAGTGAAACAGATAATAAATAAGTTTAGTAAGATTAGACGATTACATATACTGACCGTAGAGTGATCAAGATCATAGGACCAACAGCTTTAACATGATTTCTGAGAAACTAGGGTGACAATGTAGCTTAAAAATTTGAAGAAAAAAACTATTTGGTTATTTAAAAATGAAACTGCTCACGGTAAATGATTGCGTAATAGTACACACTATCAACAGGTCGAAGGACATATTTAAGGATGTAATAATAATAATTATTCTCTCATATGACCAATAAAAATGTAAATAATAAAAAAAAACTTTTTTCAAAAAAATAATAACCGCCTTCAAAAACTAAAAACACAAAAATAACCAAAATTTCGGAAGTCTGTGGCAACACAAATTAATTGGCAGAAGAGAAGCCACCGACTTCCGAAATTTTGGTTATTTTTGTGTTTTTAGTTTTTGAAGGCGGTTATTATTTTTTTGAAAAAAGTTTTTTATTTTTTACTTTTTAGTGTCATCTCTTCATTTTCATTGATTGACGCATCAGCATGACGAGTAGGTAGTTGTTGTCCTATGTTACACTTCAATGCTGTAAATCGTTGAAGAATTCCCTCGACTGTATATGGTTTCCATCATCAGATCTACTGCAGACCTTCATTACAACCTATATGGGTGCAAAGTTCTCATCAATTTAAATGAATTAAGTCCAAACACAAGGTAGCTACTGTAAACCGTTGAAGAGTTCCCTGAACTATCCTTCGTCTTCATCATCAGACCCCTAATACAGTCACAACCCATCTAGGTGTAAAGTTCTTATCAATACAAATTAATTAAGCCCAAACACAAAGGTAGCTGCTGTGAATTGTTGAGGAGTTCCCTCGACTGTCTCTCGGCTCCATCATCAGATCTACTCCAGATCTTTATTAAATTGTAGTGCTATAATAAAATACTTAATGAAAAACTTACAATCGCACTAGTTGCCCCTACGATTTTTGAAAGTTCCCCTCGATTTCTCTGGTCTGCTACCTTCAAACCCTGATTTTCTTATAAAAGGACCACCTTGGAAATGTCTTCTTTCCAACAAAAAAAGAATCATCCAAATC
Source organism: Athetis lepigone (assembly GCA_033675125.1). NCBI lineage: Eukaryota > Metazoa > Arthropoda > Insecta > Lepidoptera > Noctuidae > Athetis > Athetis lepigone. The sequence goes on from CM066217.1 coordinate 4,652,632, forward strand.
GGTTCATAAACGACGAAGTTATCCGCGAACAAACATAAAAAAAAAAGCATATATACGGTCGAATTGAGAAACCTCCTCCTTTTTTTGAAGTCGGTTAAAAACAATACAAAATCGTAATGAAAACCATAGTTGAATTATCGCAACAAGGCTCTCAAAGTCTTAAAAGACACCCTAGCGCACGCGGTTGCATCGGATCACTAACCTATAATAAGAGGGTGAAGTAGGAATGATCCGTTCTTCTTTCGATGGGTATCTAGTCGCGTGACAACAATTTATTAATTTTATGAGGCATTTGGTGAAAAATCAAGGTCATAGCTCATTACAGCCACACGGCAGCCACTCCGCACCGACTCGCCTCCTGCGGCTAGTATTCTTTATATGGACTTGTATGGGCATGCGCTCACTATATCAACTCCGTACCGTCACCGGATCGCCTCGGTTATAAGGCGAGTCGGTGCGGAGTGGCTGCCGGGTGGCTGTAATGAGCTATGACCTTCAAGGTACTGTTTTTCTTACATATTTGGAATGAGAATCGAATACTAATTAGCCTTTTTCAATATGTGCTTCGTCTTACCTAACATTGTATATAACTCTTTACCAAGCACAGTCCTAAAGCAGCTTTATTAAACCGAGAACTTTTAGTCTCATCGATGTACTAATCCTGGAGAAGTTCCGATAATTAACGTTCTCTCTAACGATGTTCAGTTAAATTCTACTTTTTTTCACATTTATATCCTCTTAGAAGCGCTCAAAGGATTTAATTTATTACTCGTTGGTTCTATTTTTCTGTTTCTGGTAGGGTTAAAATTAAGTGGTAGATAGAGATGGCTGGTTTGGTTGTGTTGGGTTTTGTTTTTTAACCGACTTTTAAAGCAGGAGATATCAGTTTGTTTCTTTGTTTTTTTACTCGACTGTTCTTAAAAATACAGTGTAATGTTTTCACGGTTCATCTATGTGTGGCATTCTTTGTTTTTTATTCAACCTATAACAGACTGTCCCATTGCTGGGAAATGGTCTCTCTCATGTCTTATTCTGCCAGTCTTCCAAAAAGGACTGTTAGTCGTTCCGCCAGCGTTAAGTTACATAAGCTATTATTTAGTTTTATATTTTAACCATTTTTTTGGTGAGTGGGAAATCATCCAATGACTGCTCCCGTCCTGGGTGCGGCGGGAGGGCGTGTCAGACTCTTACTGACTAAAACCCACTCATGTTCCTTCGATTGCCCTTTATGTTCCAGGGTCACGGTAACCATTATAAACATTCCGCAACCCCGGCAGGCATATTTTAACCATGGCAGTTGTATTTTTTTTATATGTTACAATTGTACATTAACTTGAATTTCTTTGTATTTGTGTTTACTTACATCATACACATATCTTCAAATATAGACACTAGAACACTTCTAAATCAAACCACTAAAATGTAGAAAATAAATAAAAATACAAAAAGAAAAATAACTTCTAAAATATAAAAGGGAAATAATTATACTGCTCGTGTTTTAATTAATGGCATTTTAAAAAGAAACATTCACATTTAACATTAAAGTGTAATTTTCATCTCAATACTGGCTGATGTACTGGCTCTAGGTAAATAATATTAAACTAGGCAAAGCTATTACTATGGCAACCAAACAGCAATATACAAAGTCATATCAATTATAATTGCATAAATATTATAGACAAATTACACCCAGACTCAGTACAAACAATCATACACATCACACAAAGTTTTTTCCAACATGGGAATCGAACCCATGACCAACGGTTTAGCAGTCAAGTTCAATAACTACGAGACCAACAGGCCCGTCAAATAGCACGTAATAGCGCCCCATTTACAACCCCAGGAAACGCCAAAAAACAAAAACACATCGCCATAATCGAATCACCCTCTACAGCGTTCTTATTTTAACTTTTTCTTGAAAATCTGTAAACAAACGTAAGCGCCGTCGGTGCGCCGGATATCAGGAATTTGTACATCATATCCTGTGTGTGCGCTTACTTTCGCCGGCGTGCTACTTCCGGCGTAAGGCCGGTTACAGTGCTCCACCGATCGTCAGTACGTACGGTCCGTCCTGACGATACGCTTGAACCGACCGTCAGTTTCTATCATTCAGTGCTCTCCTGACCAACAAACTGACCGAAATAATTTTTCTTCGACGATGATACGCACATCCGTGCGGTCGGTACACCGGTCGGTGCAGCACTGAACGCGTTCATATGTTTCCATAGCGCGTCGGTCGACCGACGGCACGCATGCGGACGCGCTCGACCGACGGTCCTCGTACGCAGTGCGTAGCAATATACGCGTGCGTACGGTCGGTCGAGCACTGTGACGACTTGTGAATTTTCATACAAATGAGAAGCGCGACCGATGTACGCACCGACGGTCGGTCGAGCACTGAAACCGGCCTTTAGTTTAGGTGCGACGTGAATGACGTAGTAGAGTAGTAGGTAGAGATTGTTCTTGAGGTTGTTCTTTGGTATTTAATAGTTAAAAGTTATGTTTAGATATTTTTAGGCATTGAAAAGCAAGGCAGTATTAAATTATTCAAATGCTTTAAAATAATGAAAACGATAAATGATTGAATTACTGGTAAAGTTACTACCTTTTGTCATCGTCTCTCTGGTCTTTTCACGACTAGCTTACGTCCACTTGGATGTCGAATCTTCCATTCTCTATTTTACCTCTTTGGGTTGAATTTCTGATAATCCTTTCTTATTTTTAGTGATAACTTACTGTTCACAAAGAAGATACCCTCCATGTTTCACGTATCTAGGACCAGCGGTTTTGGATTTGCGTTGATATCAGCAGTCAGACAATCGGTCAGTGAGTATACCATTTTATATATTGGTAGGTAGAAGATGTTAGGGTTGATTTTCATTCTCAATGGATGCAGCTAAATACATAAAGCGATTGCCAATGATCTACGAATAACAACCAAGACCCTTGCACTGCAGTGTGACAAAAATAGGACTTGAGCTTTTGAGTTGTAATATTTAAGGTAATATACCTTAAATATTACAACTCAAAAGCTCAAGTTCCTTACAACACTAGTTAAACACATCAAAAGCTTATCCTTCCCAAATCAACACACCATCCTTGTATATAAAATAAATAGACCCAAAAAGAAACTACCTACAAGTCACGCTTAAATCCATTTATTGGATTACTAAGTCCAAAAACTTTGATTCTTAATTCTGCTCCGCGTCGGACGGGCGCAAATTGTGTTAACGTCGCAAGATCACAAGCTTTATCTGGATTTCATTTAGATAATTGAATGAGAATCTATTCTGACTGAGAAAAGGTCCGAGGCGAGTGAGTGGCGGTAGGGCTAGAAAAATGGCGGAGAATATACATCCATACTAATATTATAAACGGGAAAGTGTGTCTGTCTGTCTGTCTGTTTGTCTTTCTTTCACGGCAAAACGGAGCGACGGATTGACGTGATTTTTTAAGTGGAGATAGTTGAAGGGATGGAGAGCAACATAGGCTACTTTTTGTCTCTATCTAACGCGAGCGAAGCCGCGGGCAGAAGCTAGTTAATAAATAAAATGATAAACTGACTAACTAGTTGACACATCAACGCACAAATTAAACCACTGGCCCTACAATTATAAAACTTGGAGGTTTATGTTCTTTCTATCCACTCAAAGGACCAATCCACTAAAAAGGACTTTTGGAAATTCGACCCCCAAAGAGTTAAGTTTGTCAATATCTAGGCTCGCAAAGTTAAATATTAAATAGAAAACCATTATACAAAAGTGGTTGATGACTTTATGAGAGTTGTCAAAAAATTAGAAGAATGGAATGCAATTGGAGAGGCATATGATCAGTACTGTGAGGTGTTAAAAGACCTCCGGGACCTAATGTGTGTGTTTAGTATGTGGGAGGGCTTGAAGAGCCCTCCGGTCAACACTTCTGTATAGTGTATTTAATAAAATATAAACAGGAAGCACTTTTTACTGAATTTATTGTCGTTTTAGATCATGCTCACTCCATGAGCCTCGGATGCGACATGCGTCAGACTTATCAAAAACAAAACTACGGAATCAAATTGAAATATTCTTTCTACAATATTTCAATTTCATGCTAAGAGTGTTAAGATAAAACCTCTAAGGTATTTTTCTAGTCAGTTGTCTATAAGCAGTTACATAAAGACTGCACAGTATCAGTCTGCTGATGATAATAAGTAAGCCAGTTTGCTTCTTTTTGAAAGTGCAGTGAAAACTCAAACTTTACTTCAATGCACTGCTGGCGATATTTATTGCAGAGTCAACAGTGGTTAGGTCGGAAGTTTCGCGTAATAAGTATCACTTAAGTCATTTCATCGAATTTTCAGTTATTCGATTTTTTCATTTTTTGTGACAGTGTATTTAACTTAAATAAAGTTCAGTTTAGTTATTCCATGTACAAGCATTAAACTAGAAAAGAAATCTGACTTCAGAAATACAGGCAACAGGTTTTTATACACTCGGCTTTGAAACTGTAATCAATTATTTTTATGATGTGCTTTTGTTTGTAAAATATTAATTTTTTGTAGTTTTATTCACGAATTTGCGTGATTGTCGCTTAGGTTCACAAGGCAAATAGATAAAAAATAACCTGTGCCATTGTTTGAGGCTTATGACCTCGCATCGTACCAAATCATCAAAACTGTCACAGTTGTTAAGGCGTAAAAGTGTACGGGTAGACAAACAAATGATGAAAATACATGGTTACAATATTTTTCAGCCACAATATTAGTTAGCCATTTTTTACCACACTGCCCGCCTTGCTTCACCCTCCATTCTACTGGCCACACATAACCAAACGCTGACTACAGCGCTATCACACCGCGTCCGTGTGATTAATTCTATACGTTTACCTGATCCGGTACCACAGTTAACCGCGATCGCTAACAAGACCCTTTTTCTTTGAGATTGGGTAAGCGGTAATGTCTGATAGCTTCACGCTCGCTCTATTTTATGGGTGGGCAGATTGCTAATAAGTGTTCCTACATTAAATGAAAAGGCGAGAGAGGGCCTCCGGGTTTTTCGGCTTACGGTTCTGGTTGAAAAATTTTTGGTTCTTATGTGGGTGAAATTTCTTTGTATAGGTTTAAAAAATGATGGTTTTGTCAGCGTTTTTGTTGTAATCTATAGCGCCTGATGATTTTCTATTACTCACAGGTTGCACATTTACGTTTTTAGAATTGTGTGAATAATTTTATTAGGTTTTCTATAGGCGTCGTGATTGAACAGTATTAAGGATGATAGTTTAATTGTGTCAGTTAAAAGTATCACATTCAATACCTGTCCACAGAGGCGAAAAGTATTCCTCATTAACGCTAGGTGTACTCCTGCCTGCAGTTTACTATCATGATAGTACATTTGGTGCTTGCCCGATTTTGAGACGAGTAAATAAACAGCAATGCAATGATAATGGTTCTTCTAGTTGTTTCGTAAAATGAAAAACGGGAGCATTATTACTAAAACTTCGCCATCTGTCGGTCATCTGGCTGTATCTTATCTCATGAAGGGTGGTAGTTAGAGAGTTGAAATTTTCATAGATGATGTATTTTTGTTGCCGCTATAACAACAAATACTAAAAATCAAAACAAAGTAAGGATTTATGGGCCTACTATACAAAAAACGGTTTTTTGCCGATAATGGTAAGAATATCTTCACTTCGTTAGTTTTTAGTAACTTATCGTCATTTAGTTCAATTAAATCAAATCCATATAAACGCAACACGAACTAAATATACTTCAATTATGTAATCAGCTTAAGTGCTACGTTCTAACTGGCTATAAGCCTAATGTCTATCTTAATTAGTGATGTTACACGAACAGTGGACCATGTAGGCCCAGTTGGGTCCAGTGGGCCATAAATGATTGAGAAATGTCCTAATTGTACTATTAGGTTGATGGTGTTCTTAGTCAAGAGCTATAGCATAAATGCTTACTCTTAATAATATGAGCACTAGCAGAGAGTAGAGAGCTTTAGAGTTTATCAATAAAGTTGTCAAAAGCTTGATATTGGTTTTTGTTCTTATACACTTCTATTACAAAACTTGTAGTTCTGGGCCTATTAATCACGCAGGAACACCCATACCAATTTGCTCCGACTTTCGGTACCTCGGGGTCTCTTGTCCAGAATGATGGCGATGTAGACCGAGACGGATCAACTCTGGATGGATGAAATAGCGACAGGTCACTGGAATAACATGTGACCCACGGATGCTCCTCAAGCTAAAGGGGAAAATATACAAGTCCGTGATTAGAACAGACTGTCGTCCTGTATGGACCAGAATGTTAGGCCTTGAAAAAGATGGATGAAAAAAGACTGCATGTAGCAGAGATGAGAATGTTAAGATGGATGTGTGGAGTGACTAGAATGGATAAAGTGAGAAATGAGTATATTAGAGGAAGTTTAAAAGTAGCACCTGTCGCATATAAGTTGAAAGGAAATCGTTTTTCGCGGTATGGGCATGTAAAGAGAAGGGGTAAAACGCACATAGTAAGGACAATTATAAGTATGAATGTAGAGGGTTGGAAGGGGAGAGGAAGACCGAAGAAAAATTGGATTTAGTGTGTGAAGAATGATATGAAGGAAAAAGGAGTTAGCGATAGCATGACGGGTGACAGGTTGATATGGAAGAAAAAGCCATGTTGCGCCGACCCCAACTAAAATGGTAAAAGGGCAGGAAGAAGAAGAAGACACTTGTATTACAAAAAAAAATGTGATGCTCTAGTGGTTATGACGCTCACATTTGAGGTACCGTTTTAAAACGATGCAATTGACTATTTAATTGGTTTATGTACTTTTTGAACTAGCTTGAATATCACTGACCCAAAGGTCAGAAAGAATATAAAAGCCTTTAGTCCCGGTTGTCATTCAATAGATAATGAAACTATAATTAAATAAAAAAATATATATTATATAAAAGGCTCATCGTTCGTTTAAACACGCCAATAGCTGGAACTACTGTTTTGGTTCTGATAATTATTTTGTTAATAGAATTATTACTCTAACCCCAAGTATGTACGTAGCTAGATATAGTCATGTTATAAGGCTTTTTAGGGTTCCATATCGAAAGGGTAAAAGCGGGACCCTATTACTACGACTTTGCTGTCTGCCTGCCGATCACCAGACTGTATCTCAAGAACTGCGACAGCTAGAAAGTTAAAACTTTCACAAATGGTGTATTTACACTCTAAAATCAAATACTAAAAAGAAAACACACGCATTGTTTTTGCCGTTTTTTTTCCAAACCCTTCGTGCCGTTTTTTTTTTATTTCATGGAGACTAAGCCGCAAACACCGTAACAAAACAAAATTAATTAATTGCTCCCCTCACTTGAGACTTGTTGATTAGTTTTCGTTCATAATTATTGGTTCCCTATCGACTATTTCATTATAATGGCAGCCGGGATAAACAGGTTTACGTAGATATCGACGATGCACCGGAGACCTTCTACATCCCTATATTAAACGCTCGATATTTAACTTAATTCACATACCTCAACAAATAAAATTGAAGATCGTTAATGCAAAATATTAAAACTAATTAATGTATCCCTTCAACTAAAAAGACTCAAAACAACCAGTAGGCTTTACAAATATTTCCTTCAGGACTACAATGATGAATTTGCAAAATGTTGAGTCCTGTGAGAAGGCTATTATTTTGGTATTTATATAATTATATTTCGGTATAGTGGTCTATGCGACTAGTACATCTATCAAAGATCTGTGGTTATATCTATAACGCGGATCTTATTATCTAACTTTAATATTTTTAAATATTTTTCATCGTAGGTCTAATCAATTTTAGAAGAGATTTCGTTATTTATAAGTTGCATTTTTGTATAAGCAGTGAATTGTTTTAAACATTTTTTGCCCGCTACCTCGTTTACATTATAAAGTCGCAGATTCAAAGAAATAAATATTTTCCCCTGAATTCAAACTTACCCAATTTCTTCCAAATAGGTATGGCAAGAAAACGTACATACCAAACAGTCAGAGTTACTCCACTGATACTATTATTGTAAAGTAATAGCTTAACAACTATTATACTTATTATACTATATAATTGTATAGTAATAGTCGAACATAATTGCACTATTATACCACTTTAACTTTTCTAAAAAAAAAACACATTTTTAAGTTTCATGCCTTGAGTACCAGCGGTTGTGGCTGTGCATTAATATATCAACAGTCAGTCAATCGGTTCACTATTATTATTTTATAATGACGAATTCATGTTTATTGTGTGCGCACCTATGCCGCAAGTATCACCAGCTATGCCTCACCAGGATCATTCCCTGCCACCTTAGGCCCGTTTATTCCAGCTAGGTGCACCGTTTGTTCCGCCGTTCAACTCTAATTAACTAGCAGTCAATTGCAGGACGCCTTCAGACATAACCCAGCCGGGCGGGGCCAATTATACGCCAATTAATTTTGCAATAACAACAGGGCTGGTAATGTTATACTTGTGTAGGTTTAGTGAGACTGGGTTAGATTGAAAGAATATTTATTGTGATATTGAAAATGGGGAAGTGTTTGCTTGTTGGTTGCAGTGGTCTGGTACGTAAATATCTGCATTGGTGAAGTATGTTAGTGTGTTTGAAATGAGCTACTGTTCTGATGTTTGACGGATGACAGCTCTTCATTATAATCATCGTATTCTGTTGTCTATAGATCGATTATGTAGTAAATAAGTGGAATTCTCTCCATAAATCAAAATTATGGAGTAAATATTTAGTTCGTGACCTATTTAGTTTATTAGGATCTTTACATTTATGTATATCACAGTCAGGCTGTTGTTGAATGATGATTTATTTTTCTTATTTTGTTTTGTTACTTATATTTAGTTAACAAATTAGTAAATTACCAATATTTTGTTTTTCAAGAGATAAATGATCATTAGTCACTACGATTGTTCAATTCGAATCTGCAATTTCAGAGTTATAGTTTACTAGCCATCCCCGAGGTTTTGTTCGTAGTTACCGTTTCCGTATGATATTATTGTAGAATAAAAACTATTCTATGTAATTTTTCAGGCCATAGACTATCTCAGTACCTATTTAAAGTGAGACAGAGAGAGAGAGTTACTTTCGCATTTATAATACTAGTATGGAATAAGAAAAGCTTAGACTTTAGATAGAATTAAAATTAGGTATCCCGTGTCCATTTGAAAAGCACCAACCTCATGAACGAGAAGCCATTGTGACAAAGGAAAAAATAATATAAAAAATTGGGTATCACAGTCGTATTTCTCGACAACTAAAATTGTTTCATATTGTTTCATAAGAACGTTACTTCCATTTTTTAGATTAATTTCTCAAACATACCGACTGTTTCACTTCTGTCTAAATATCTATCGACTTATAGATTAGAGATCCGTGAGCTGTGGCGAACTCACTCAAAACTTCTAGTTTTCAACCTCTCACCACTACTCGAAAGATCTAAGTCATTAATCTTTTACAATATTTCAAAGAAGTACCTTTCAACTCGCGACACTTTTATGTTTACTGCTCAACACTCAGAAAACAAAGTTTAAACCTTAAGAGGAAACTTTCAAATGGAAAACTACGTCAAAATCAAGGTATTTACGGGATAAGTATATCTGGATATAGGTTTGTGTTAAATATACTTTAGACGAACTGTCTATTTTATTTCATTAACCAATAAATTTAAGACACTATTTCTATAAAATTGCTTTTCATTTTAGCCTTTAAATTACGTTTTTTTTTGTTTAATTAAAAATGTAAATGTTTTAATTTAATGTAAAATGGGATTTTTTGTTACTTCAGTAAATGAATATACAGCCGATTGAATTGCTACCTTAGTGACGTCATAAAGCGACATTGCCATGCAAAATGTATGAGAGAATGGCGTTTTGACAGCTCGTGAAAAGTGCGTCAATTGATGATGGTGTAAAATTCCGTATTGAAGTGTTTGTTGACTCAGTAAGTGTCGTGAAGGCCCAGTGTTAAGGGGGCCTCTCGTGTAAGAGGTTGTGTGTTTGAATCCGGGGTTGTGCCAATGTAACTTTTTCAATTTATATGTGTATACCTATAAATTGAAAAAGTTAACTCACTCTAAAGTTTATCTTGGACATCATTGACATTCCGTGTCTTGGAAAGCTCGTATAGCCGTTGATCCCGGTAGTCATTTGAAAATTTTTAGCAGTCGTCACTGGTAGTCTATAGCCAGAAAGTCTAACCAGTTTATCCAAGGGAAATCCTGTTGCTTAGTAGAAGGGTTGTGAAAAAAAAATACAATTCGATCTAATAAAATACCTAAACAATAGTATTTTAAAAGAATTCAATTAAAATTAAAAACGTTTGATCTATTTATGAATCTATTAATTTATTATTTAAATGCAGCAACACAGCGAATCATTATTTATCTCACGATACTATTTAACACAAATAACATAAAACATCAAAATCAGTTTTATAACAAAATTAGAGAATTTCTCACTATTAAGAACACGAACCAAACTCCACATTCAACAACAATTTAACTAAAAGATAATTATGCTCAACCGCAAGCTCAAATTAGAATGTTTTCGTAAACAATTTCGCTGCTAATGAATTTTTGACAGAAACCACTAACAAACCACATTAATTAACTAACGCTTACAAGTTATTAATTAAGTGATCTATGTGAAGTGTGTAAATATTCGATACAATACTTGAAGTATAATGGTGCTCCTTCTCTTGACGATTTGGCACAATATTTGCGTGTTCTACACAATTTAAACCTTATTTTAATACTACTAGAGTATAGTTTGTATTATCCAAGTAATGCAGATATTTTGCCAAATCCGCTAAGTGAGGCCGCACCTTAAGCATCAAATATTAGCTTAAGTATTCATTAGTTAATATCCGTGAACTATTTGGGAAATAATTCAAACAATGCTTTCGATATGAATTGAGTACGGTTTGGATATTGTGAAGTTTTATAGTGGAACTATAATAATGTTGTGTTTTCCTATGAAACCGCATACTATCTAATTTAAATCATTAATGGGTTTATTTTGCTGCAATAAATACTGAACGTGTTGAGAGGCAAAGAACAAACTTATATTCCCTTAAAACTTTCTAGCTGGAAAGTCCCCTCTAAAACATAACAGATTTTAGGGAAAAACCGGAATGTACAGGCAGACTACAAGGAGAACTGTTTTGTACCCGATAGGACGGTAATTTTTTTAAGCGTATATATGTATATAAATATCAATGTCGTATGTCTGTCTCATTCTATAGCACGCTCTATAGCCTAAACCGTTATAAGGCTATCGCAAATGAGGTGTCAATGAAATCGTCTTAGTTGTGGGAGTAATCTAGGTAGCTATATTAAATTAAAAAAGCAAAATAAAATAAAATATTAATTAAAACCCAACTGCAATCTCGAAACATGGTGGCAATCATATAAAACAGAGAAAAAGACACCAAAATCCAAAATTACAGTGGGTTCTTTGATTATTCAATCATTCCACTCGAATTACTTTCAACAGATATAAACCCAATCGCAGCCGCAAACAAAGTAAACAATTTTTTTGTTAACGTTGGCAAAAACTTAGCTATAAGATCCTTGAACCAAAATAGTCCTCCCCACCAAATATCGAGTGTGAATATCCTTATAAAACCATTAAAATCTTTTGTTTTGGTGGATACTGATGTAAATGAAATTTTAAGAATAATAACAGGGTTAAAGGATAACTGCGCCGTTGGTTGGGATAACATTTCTAATAACATACTAAAAAGGTTTAAACACGTTCTTGCCCCTCCATTAACCCATATTTTCCAGTCATGTTTGTCTAATAGTATATTTCCCAAACTGCTTAAAAAAGCAGTAGTTACGCCAGTGTTCAAAGCGGGAGATAAGAACTGCGTTAACAACTATAGACCCATTTCAGTACTAACAGGACTTTCCAAAATTTTAGAAAAAATTATAAATAGCAGATTAATAGACTATCTTGAAGCTAACAAATTACTTTCAATTAATAATCAATATGGGTTTAGACCTAAAAGATCAACTAACCAAGCAGTTCATGCGCTATCTGAATACATTAGCACGAAACTAGATAAGGGCATGCATTCCATTGGGATCTTTCTGGACCTCGCCAAAGCCTTCGACACAATTTCTGGTTCCATATTACTGCACAAGCTTGAAACACTTGGCATAAGAGGAGAGCAACTTCAATTATTCTCCGATTATCTCAGAGACCGTCAACAATGTGTCAAAATAGGCCAGTACACAAGTTCTGAGATGGAAAACAGTTGTTTCGGAATACCTCAAGGTAGTATTTTGGGGCCCACATTATTTTTAATTTACATCAATGACCTATGTAGTCTAGTCCTTCGTAATGGGTTAATATTATCTTATGCGGATGACACGGCCCTGTTGTTTTCTGCTGAGTCTCAAGCTGAAGCATATGAATATGCCCAAAACGGATTTAATATTGTGTCTAATTGGCTACATCAAAATCTTCTAACATTAAATATAGATAAAACTAAGTATATTATATTCTCAATGAGAAACACTAACCTACCGCTTACACATCGTATTATATTCGCACACAATTGCACACATGCTGGCACTGCATGTACTTGCCCTACTTTAAATAAAGCTGACCACATAAAATACCTAGGTATTACGATTGACACAAATCTAAATTTCCGTAAACATATTGAGCTACTGTGCACAAGAGTGCGTAAATTAATATATATTTTAAGAACCTACGTCACATAGCCGACTATAAGTTAATTAAACAGGTTTATTTAGCTTTGTGTCAATCTGTGCTTACCTACTGTATTTCTACATGGGGCGGTGCTGCAAAGACTATTTTACTTCCTCTAGAACGTGCTCAAAGAGCAATTCTAAAGGTGGCAACTTTCCGGCCTTATAGATTTCCCACGCACGAGTTATACAGAGCATGCAAAATACTAACAGTACGTCAACTTTTTATATTGCACATCATACGTCATAAGCACGCTGAGCTTCCTTATAACCCAGTATTTTCGACCAGGAGGAGAAAAGATTTGGTTTGCGCAAACCCACAGACAAGACATGCATTTGCTCATAGATTTTATGCATTTTTAGGGCCTTTTTTGTACAACAAATTAAACAAACTGTTAGATATATATAGCATTAATTACAGTAAATGCAGTAGAAATAGATAGCGAATACTAATAGATTGTCAAATGTATGGTGATGTCAAATTGTTTAGCGAAAGCTTATGTCAATTTCATACATTTGACAATCTATTCGTTTTCGTTTTCTATTCTACAATGCCACTTGTCTAGGCCCTCTGTCTATAGATCGATTATGTAGTAAGTAAGCGGAATTCTCTACATAGATCAAAATTATGGAGTAAATATTTAGTTCGCGACCTATTTATTTTAGTAAGATCTTTACATTAAAGTATATCACAGTGAGGCTGTTGTTGAATGATGATTCATTTTTCTTATTATGTTTTGTTACTTATTTTTAGTTAACAAATTAATAAATTACCAATATTTTGTTTTTCAAGAGATAAATGATCATTAGTCACTACGATTGTTCAATTCGAAATTGCAATTTCATAGTTATAGTTTACTAGTCATTCCCGGTTCTGTTCATAGTTACCGTTTCCGTATGATATTATTGTAGAATAAAAACTACTTATCCTATGTAATTTTTCAGTCCATGGACTATCTGAGTACCAAATTTTATTTAAAGTGAGACAGATAGAGAAGTTACTTTCGCATTTATAAAACTAGTATGGATTAAGAAAAGCTTAGACTGTAGATAGAATTAAACTTAGGTATCCCGTGTCCATTTGAAAAGTACAAATCTCATGAATGAGAAGCCATTGTGACAAAAGAAAATATAAAACAAAAAATTGGGTATCACAGTCGTATTTCTTGACAACCAAATTTCTTTCATAGGAACTTTATTTCCATTTTTAGGGTTCCGTAGTCAACTAGGAACCCTTTTAGTTTCGCCATGTCTGTCTGTCTGTCCGCCCGTCCTCGCTTAATCTCTGTAACCGTTAGCACTAGAAAGCTGAAATTTGGTACCAATATGTATATCAATCACGCTGACAAAGTGCAAAAATAAAAATTGGAAAAAAACGTTTTATTAGGGTAGCCCCCCTATATGTAAATAGGGAAGTGGTTTTTTTTTTTATTACAACCCTGACGTGTGATATATTGTTGGATAGGTATTTAAAAATGAAAAGGGGTTTACTAAAATCATTTTTTGATAATGTCAATAATTTCGGAAATAATCGCTCCAAAAGGAAAAATCAAAGCCTCCCTCTAACTTTTGACCCGTAGGTTTAAAAAATATGGAAAAAATCTGGAAAGTTGAACTTTATAAGGACTTTCTAGGAAAATTATTTTTAACTTGATAGAAAGAACAGTTTTTGTACAAAAAAGACAAAAAGGTTGTACAAAATAATTTCTGCGTACTTAGTATGTCAACGTAACAAAAGCCTTTTTTAAAACTTATAAGTGGGAACACTTATTGAGACGGACGGGAAACTACGGAACCCTACATTGAGCGTGGCCCGACACGCTCTTGGCCAGTTTTTAGATTAATTTCACAAACATACAGACTGTTTCACTTCTGTCGAAACATCTATCGACTTATAGATTAGAGATCCGTGAGCTGTGGCGAACTCACTCAAAACTTCTGGTTTTCAACCTCTCACCACTACTCGAAAGATCTAAGTCATTAATCTTTTACAACATTTCAAAGAAGTACCTTCCAACTCGCGACACTTTTATGTTTACTACTCAACACTCAGAAAACAAAGTTTAAGTACCTTAAGAGGGAACTTTCAAATGGAAAACTACGTCAAAATCAAGGTATTTACGGGGTAAGTATGTTTGGATATGGATTTGTGTTAAGTATACCTACTTAAGACAAATTGAATATTTTTCATCATTAACCGATAAACGTAAAACACCATTTCTATAGAACCTCTCTTAATTTTAGCCGCTAAAATCCGGTGTGTTTTCAATTTACTGTGAAATTGGATATGTTGTTGCTTTGAAATTAATAAACTGCCTCTGTGACGTCATAAGGCGACATTGCCATACAAAATGTATGAGAGAATGGCGTTTTGACAGGATAATAAAAAGTGCGTCAATTGATGATGGTGTATAATACCGTATTGAAGTGTCTGTGTCGTAAAGGCCCAGTGTTAAGGGGCCTCTCGTGTTAGAGGTTGTGGGTTTGAATCTTGACTTTTTCAATTTATAAGTTCATACCTATAAATTGAAAAAGTTAACTCACTCTAAAGTTTATCTTGGACATCATTGACATTCCGTGTCTTGGAAAGCTCGTATAACCGTTGATCCCGGTAGTCATTTGAAGATTTTTTGCAGTCGTTACGGGTAGTCCATAGCCAGAAAGTCTAACCAGTCTAACCAAGGGGAATCCTGTTGCTTAGTAGAAGGGTTGTGAAAAAAAATACAATTCGATTTACTAAAATACCTAAACAATAGTATTTTAAAAGAATTCAATTAAAATTAAAAACATTTGATCTATTTATGAATATATTAATTTATTATTTAAATGCAGCAACACAGCGAATACCTTATTTATCTCACGATACTATTTAACACATAACATAAAACATCAAAATCAGTTTTCTAACAAAATTAGAGTATTTCTCACTATCTAGAACACGAACGAAACTCCACATTCAACAACAATTTAACTAAAAGATAATTATGCTCAACCGCAAGCTCAAATTAGAATGTTTTCGTAAACAATTTCGCTGCTAATGAATTTTTGACAGAAACCACTAACAAACCACATTAATTAACTAACGCTTACAAGTTAATAATTAAGTGATCTATGTGAAGAGTGTAAATATTCGATACAATAATTGAAGTATAATGGTGCTCCTACTCTTGTCGATTTGGCACAGTATTTGCGAGTTCAATACAACGCAATTTAAACCTTATTTAAGTAAATCTAGAGTATAGTTTGTATTATCCAAGTAATGCAGATATTTTGCCAAATACGCTAAGTGAGGCCGCACCTTAAGCATCAAATATTAGCTTTAGTATTTATTAGTTAATATTCGTAAACTATGCGGGAAATAATTCAAACAATGCTTTCGATATTAATTGAGTACGGTTTTGATATTGTAAGGTTTTATAGTGGAACTATAATAATGTTGTGTTTTTCTATGAAACCACATGTTATCAATTTAACTTGAGCGGGTTTATGCATAATGAAAATTTACCATTTATGAATAGTAAACGTTCTGAGAGACCAAGAACAAAAAATATATTCAATTTACCTTTGCTTCTGTTATATGTAATTGCCACCAACTTTCGAAATTGAGTTGGATTTTGAATCATTAATATTGTTGCTTATACAAAAATAAATTGATAATAAGTATGGAATGGTTTTAATTTGCTGGGCCCTGTCAAGTTAAATATTTTTTTGGCAAGGCAGAACTTCATTAAGTGTCTAAAACTGCAGACACATAAATTATTGATTCTTAAAGAATGACCCCTCATTGCCTGCGCGTAGACAGTGCAAGGAACAACTCACAGCCACCGTCCGACACTTCTCTAATGCATTTGTTGTGTTAATTCCGTATCGCTTATTAAGAATTCATGGCAATTTACTTTGACATTATTCGGAAACTCGAAACCTTAGGTGAGAAGACGCTTGAGTTGGGCTTTTGAAACGGCGATTTTAGAACGTAATGAGACAAATTAATTTTTGAGAAGAAGATTTATAAATTGATGTAGGAGTTCTGTAAAAACCTTTTTAAGAAAATTTGGATTTTTGACCTGTCTATTTCTAGCATTAAATACATACATACAATACGACATTGATTTACTATGTAAGGTTTTTTCGGTAGCATCGGGGTGCCTTCATAACCAACCACTAAAAAAATGGAGCATCTATGTTCCGCCACTAGTAAACCAAGTTATTAAATCCTTTTATGTGAAAGTGCCTTAGGATGCGGAAAACAGTTCTTAATAGTTCTTTTATTGGATGTGTATATGTCGCAGTCATCTGGTTGAATCAGCTATTTGATTGTATGACTAGCGCGTTCATTGAATAGCAACATTTAATTGAATGACTAGGCCGAAAGCTGATTAAACAAGCGTCACTCAACGTCCAACTAGATAGCTGATTGAAGCATAGCCCTTTGAACAGAGCGGACGTATTATCAGTCAGGTGATTGTAATTTAGTTCATTTTTTTTCCACTGCGGCGTTAGTAGTCACCAAAACAAATATGGCGTAAAATAGCTCGCGCAGATAGCACTGTTTTGATATTATTTTTATTAAATTTACTTTATAGTGACTTATTCTTGATAAAATAGTGTGACAGCATGGATTTACCTATTGATACGCCGCCACCGGCTAGTTTTAAAGCTTTTTTTTTAAATTAAAATCATAATAAAGTGTGTCATGTCATGTCCTCATTTTTGTTATGTAAAGGAAGTTAAGTTTTTAAGTTGCGAACTTATGGTCACCCTAAACAAACATTACAAAGTCGACTATATCCCATTAAACGACAATGCTAAATGACGTTCAGTCAAGTCGTTAAACGTTCCATTAAACAACTTGACGAGTTGTCGTTTAGTCATTCAATTAAATGTCGTCATTCAATGAACGCGCTAGTCATACAATCAAATAGCTGATTTAACCAGATGACTGCGACATATACATGACTTAGCAAATAAATATTTTGTCTTTATAACCTTTTTTGTTGTATTGTGGATTACTTTAAGCAATTCAAGTATTTCATATACAAAGGCAACGCTTTCGCGCACCTTAGGTTCGCGTTCCTAGAGGCCTAAGCTCATGACACGTGATACATATTATATTAGAGCAAGGTGCGCTCTCAAGTACGTCTACACTGCAAAGCTTTGAGCATGCCTTTTAAGTGTTCCGCGAATTTCATGCCAAAGGTTCCGTACAGAAATATTGATAAAGGTGAACTTGTGTTTCGTTTTTGAGGGTTTTTGATTGCAGCGGAGCGAAGAACCAATTTTTCTCTATAATGAAAAATGGCAATTTTGAGCAAGCCAGTGGTTGAAATTATAAATTTTAAATAATGCCATGTGTTGTCATTTAAATTCAAATATTAAAGTAGTTTCACGCAAGCTTGTTGGAGGATAAATGGTGGATATTATTTTACAAATGTAAAAAGCAACATTTTTGATTTACAAAAACTAGAGTTTTCCAAACTCCTAATATTTCACACTTAAAACAAATTGGAGTAAACTGTATATTTAGGATCTTGGAATTTAAGAATTTTACGTTTAAAAGATAAGTCACAATTGCTTTCATTCAGTTGAAAACCCAACAAACTTTGATCTTAAAGTCTTGAAAGTTATAGGAAGTCGTACAAGTCTGGAATAGAAAATATTATTTTTATCAACCTGTATATTATTTTTATTTCTTACACTTTAGGTGCTGTTGATTGACTGTTGAAAAACTATTTTGTATTGGGTAGAGGGTTAAAAATGAAATCTATCAGTGAAACATTCTTTTTTTTTTTATTATTATTATTATGGGCTTGCTCTTGGTCCCAGACTAGCCCGAGGGCATAGACGGGGCCTACGATGGAGCGAGCTTACCCAATAGATGCCTATGCACTCGTTTTTTAAATACTTCCGGGTTATATGAATTTGGAAACACAGACGCCGGCAGGGAATTCCATTCCTTCGCGGTGCGCATTATAAACGATTTTGAGAAGCGCTGCGTGCGGATATGAGGAATATCAACCAAGAAAGGGTGGTATCCTGCCGTACGTCTGGATGTCCGGTGGTAAAAAGGAGATGAGGGAATAAGCTCGTGTAGCTCATGAGCACACTCACCGAAGTGCAATCTGTAAAATACCGCCAGGCAGGCAACTTTTCGCCGATGTGCTAGTGGTTGTAGTAGGGCCACCAGCTTCTTGTCGCCAATCAACCTTCTGGCTCTGCGATCCACCGAATCCAATGCGGCCAGTTGGTATTTGGCTGAGCCATCCCATAGGTGACTGCAATACTCCATACACGATCGGACTTGAGCTTTATAAAGTGTTAGAAGCTGTCCCGGCGTGAAGTATCGCTTAACCTTGTTAAGGATGCCCAGCTTTTTCGCCGCAGTCTGTGCTTTGGACTCGATGAAAGTGCCGAAGTTGAGGTCAGAACTCAACTCCATGCCAAGGAGTTCAAGGCAGCCGGTTGCATTTACAGATGCACCTCGGAAAGTAGGAGCCAGGTCAAATGGGCTCCGTTTGGCGGAGAACAGACACGATTGGGTTTTGGCGGCATTGAACTGCACTAGATTGTCATCGCCCCATTGGGACACACGACTCAAGGCAAAGTTCACTCGCTCGACCATGGTCTCTCTCTGTGAACGAATATCGTCCCTACTGTCTTTTGCGCTGGCCAGATATCTCTCTACAACAGTACTGTCATCTGCGTAACCGACTATGCTAGGATTTAGCATATCGTTTATATGAAGCAGGAATAGGGTTGCAGAGAGAACAGACCCTTGAGGAACACCGGCATCGATGGCCATTAGGTCCGAAGAGCAGCCGTCGACGACCACTCTGATCGACCGTTCCGTCAAGAAGTCCGATACCCAGCTACAAAAGTCAGCCGGTATGCCATAAGCAGGAAGCTTGCTAAGGAGACTAGCGTGCCAAACCCTGTCAAAAGCCTTTGAGATGTCGAGCGAAACGGCAAGGGCTTCGCCGTTTTTCTCAATGGCTTCACCACAGCAATGTGTAACATACACTAGAAGATCCCCAGTAGACCGACCACGGCGAAAGCCATATTGCTGGTCATTGAGTAGATTGTTGTCCTATAGGTATGCCAACAATTTGTTATTTAGAACTCTTTCCATGACTTTACAGAGCATGGAGGTGATGGCGATTGGTCGATAGTTACAGGGATCGGCACGGCTGCCCTTTTTGGGCACTGGCTGCACATTAGCAAGCTTCCAGGATTTTGGCACCGTTCTAGTTTGGAGAGAGAGCCGGTATAGACGTGTCAATACAGGCGACAACTCAGGCGCACAGTGTTTAAGTACTCGCGCAGGTATTCCATCTGGTCCACTGGCTTTATTCACGTCCAAATTCAGCAGAACCTTCCGTACCTCTTTTTGGTGAACAGAAATATCCTTCATTGAGGAATCGCAATGAGGTATAGTAGGTGGTTGATGGAGGCCTGCATCAAGACGAGAGTTGCTCGCAAATAGGGAAGCAAACAAGTTCGCTTTCTCTATCGCGGAGTGGGCCAGCGTACCGTCAGGTTTCTGCAACGGTGGAAATGTGGGACGGCAGAAGTTGGATTCGACCGCTTTGGATAGGGACCAAAACTGCTTGCTACCAGAAGGGTAGGACGTGAGTCTGGCCCCTATTCGACTGATATGGTCAAATCGAGCCTTCCGAATCACCCTTTTGCAGGACTTGGCGGCATCGTTATAGGCTTTCTTCTTCCTGCGAACCCTCCGGGCCCTTGCTTTGGTGTCGCGGGCTTGCACCCAAGCCAGGTATGCTGACTGTTTACGGGCTTCAGCTTGAGCACAATCCGCATTGAACCATGCTTGAGTTCTGTGATCGAGCGAGACGTCGGAGAACGGAATATAATATTCCATTCCCTGCCGAATCACATCCACGACAGCCTCAGCAGAGTACGAGGGATCGCCGGAAGAAAAACAGACCGACCGCCAAGGGAAAGATGCAAAGAATTGCCGCATCTCATCCCAATCTGCTGACTCGTATCGCCACACTCTCCTCGTGCCCTTTGGGCTGCGATCCGGAGGGGAGCAGACCGATACGGATTTCACCAGACAGTGATCTGACGAGCCCAGCGGAGCTGAGACCGAGACAGAGTGCCGATCCGGATCTGTTGTCAGTAGAAGGTCCAAGCAATTGGGTGTGTGGTCAGCAACATCCGGTACCCGCGTCGCAACGTTCACCAGCTGGGTGAGGTTTAACGACAGCGCAAATTTGCGTGCTTCCTTGCCAGCGTGGCAGGTTTTCTCGAACGGGGGCAGCCACTCCTTGTGGTGGGCGTTGAAGTCCCCGAGAAACACTAGTTCCGCAGCAGGGTACCGTTGTTGGGCATTATCTGCTGTCTCAGTGAGGTGGTCAAATAGCCTGGTTGTCTCCTGGTCTCCGACGTGCGATCGGTAAACACACGCATATAGGGTCTTCTGGGACCTGTGTCTACGATGACCCACAGAGTAGAAAACCCGGAAGTCTCAAAGCAACGAAGACGCTTGCAGCAGATGTCGTCGCGGACGTACACACAGACCCCAGCTTTCTCTTTGAACTTATGTTCTAGTGAGTAGCCTGGGTAGTTGAGGTACGCCACGTCCGCTGGGGTTTTAATTTGCGTCTCCGTCAAGAAGAACAGGTGCGGCTTTTCAGTCTCGAGGTGGTGGTGGACTGCGTCGAGATTTGAGTGCAACCCTCGTATATTTGATAGGTGCACTTTCAACGGGAGGAAGTGCCGCCGGTGTTTGACCTTATTCTTCTTTTTCGTATTCATTTTTTTTTGAGTAGTGCGGGTTGGGGGACGTTTGGATGTCGAGGTGCCGCTTTCGCCAAGTGGATTGCACGAGTGAAACCAAACAATGAGAAGCTCACTTGGAGACTGCGGGGACGCCCGAGCCCCCCCGGAATAGCCACCGGGTCCTCCCATCCAGTCGCCAGCTGGCACGGTGGAGCTATTCCGGGATTTCTCGCGAGGTGGCGGGGCAGCCTTTGGCACGTGGCTAGTGCGCTACTTGGGCCCCCAACTACCTGCGGTCGGTCACCGGCAAGACCGTGCCACGGATCCCGCTACCCTCCAGCGTGAGCTACTCGGTCTGGTGTCGCTCAAGGACCCACAAAAACGGCTACATGCAACACAACTAACGGCCATTCATCCCCCCCAAAGGCTCTGGTGTTCCCGCGCACAGATGAAACACAGCAAGCTGCTTGACACCTGACTCCGGCGGGAAGGTGGTAGCTACCAGGCGGTCTCTTGCGAGACCTACCACCGCTGGTTGGGTCGTTCAGCCGTCACCACAAGTGGTGCCGTTGCCCGGGGCGGACCGCTAGGAGGTAGACCCAAACCACCCCAAAACACACATGATGACATTCTTAGTAATCCCACCATTCAATCATCATTTCGTACTAATTAATTAAAATTTTGCAAAAGAAATTGCCCTAAGTGCTAAAAGTTTATAGCTCAGATCAAATCTACTCAGATCAATCCAGTCAATGAAGATTGACTGGATTTTCTTTCACACGTCAAAATAAAATAATGCGCTAACGTACACCATTCATTCGTCACTTAGCAACGAGCAACATTTCCAAATTTAAAAACACCGCCTTCATAATAAAACATTTTCTACAAAATCGTGCACTTTCCCATCTCACGTCTCCCCATAATCCTATGGAAATGACAAAACCTGACAAAAATCAATAATCTGCTGCTATTTCCTCAACCTTCCGTACAGGTTGACAAAGCGGTGAATAAAAGTGCAAAGCCATTGAAGGCCAGGTAATCGCCCTGACAAGGGTCCCACGTTCGGACACCTGCGCTCTTGACATATTATGCGGAGGTCTGAAAGGATTGGGCAGAGGAATTTTTTGAAACATGAAGTTTTAAGTTCAGGGAATTCCGGAATTTGAAAGTTGAATTATGTAAGGTGTGATAGAAACTTGGCTTACTCAGGGAATGGCATCAATCATGGTAGAATGACTGACTGATTTGATATATCAACGTACAGCTCAAACCGCTTATCCTAGTCATGTGAACCTTTCAGGGTGTGATCTTTGTAAAAAGTAGTAACCACTAACAAAGGATTTGTGGAAATTGCAACACTGTATAACTGGTAAAATTGAAACGTTCAATATCCACGCGGAAACAACTGCAGGCTAAAGCTAATTAATACATACAATAGAAAAACTATGATTGAATACTGTGATTAGTGACATTGACTGCTAAGCTAGATCTTGTGTTTCTACTCAAGACAAACTTTGTGCGATAATCATGATTGTTTGTTCTATGTCTGGGTATAATTTATCTATAACAATATGTAGGCATTTAAAAATTATGAAAACAATTATGAATATCAGTGTCTGTGTGCCTAGTGTATCTTTGCCTAGTTTGGGTTCACATAGCCCTGTGTGATATTTATTTTTATTTTATTCTTAAAAATGCCATTATGGCGGCGAGAAAGAACACGTCATTACACCATGCGGTCACCGCAGTCTAAGGCCCGTATTAATAGACGTCACTCAACTCCGAGACGCTCTCAAGTCTCTTGCTGTCCTTGTCATTCTAAAGGGAAAAAATAAGGACAGCAATAAACTTGAGAGCGTCTCAGAATTGAGTAACGTCTATTAATACGGGCCTAATTGTACGCTAGCAACATCAAGAGTATCATACACGCCGAGGCAACCTTTCACATTTACTGCTTTTTTACACAACATTTTTCCTGCATCAGAATATAACTTTCCTATTTATTAGCAAAATCCAATAGATTTAATGTGAACAACTTCAAGGTGACTGACTGACATAGTGATCTATCAATGCAAACCACTGGACGGATCGGGCTAAAATTTGGCTTGAAGGTAGATGTTATGATGTGGCATCCGCTAAGGAAGGATTTTTGGAAATTCCACCCCTAAGATAATAAAATAAGGGACAGAAGTATCAACATTTACGCGAGCGAAGCCGCGTGCGAAAGCTAGTCTTTCTATAACATCCTGCATTTGTCATCTCAGATTCAAGTCCAATATAACGCGTCATACATTATCTAGATTTAGGGCCTGTTTACACCGCACTAAAACGCAATACACCATAAACATCTATTGGATGCCAACACTGACAGGTGAAAAACAAACGGCACTCCTTTATCGCATTACGTCAAATCCACCGGCACTTTAACTGGCAAATGGGCCATTATGTCAAGTGTTGGTAAACCGGACGATTTTGTTTGACGAATAAAAACACCCTTTGTTTGGTAGCTGACAGATAAGACAGGGCTTTGAGTGTGCGGTTGTTTGTTTGTATGTATTTGTATGTAGTTAGTTACAGAGAGGATCAGTGTTGAGTGATGTATTTCAAAATGTAGGTAGCTAATAAGAAGCAAGCTTAATTGATAGCACAGTTACCCTGAATTGCTGACATCATGATAACTTGATGACATCAAGATGTCTCCAAAGATCCATACATACCACATTTTATATTACTACATAGCTTTCGCCCGGCGTGGATGTCAGACTTCCATTCCCTATTTTACCCCTATATGGCAAGAATTTGTAGTAGTGTATACTTACTCTTTACAAAGAACATCCCCTTCAAGTTTTATGTCTCTAGGTGGTTTGATCCGTAAGTTAAAATATATCAACAGTCAGTTAGTTAATCAGTTTATACGGGGTTATTGGTAAAACACCGACATCCTCTCACGACTATGTTACTATCAACATAAACAACAACTTTTGTTCTATGATTTTTTACAAAATGTTATACATTTACCAAAAACAAATTTTCAAGATTTCGTTGTCCTATCTAACATATTTTAACTCTGTATTGTGCCGTAACAACATATCTACGCTTGCCGCGCACTGTTCTCGTATGCTACGCAGACTTCGTCACATTTAGAGTGTTCAATTTAAATATTTTGAATTTTGTATGAAAATGTAATGAACTAAAATATGATAATTTTTAAAATGTCGTAGAACAAAAGTTGTTGTTTATGATGTAAGTAACATAGTCCTGAGAGGATGTCGGTGTTTTACCAATAACCCTGTATACGATAACTTCTCCGGAAAATATGATTATAGCAATTCGGTAGGTTCTAATCATTCACCGACATATTAACCTAATACTCACTATAAAGACCGATTTTTTAAAAGTCTGTCTTTTGTCGGTCTCACAACACAGTTACCTATCTAAATATTAGTAGGTAAATGTTTACCAAATAACACACATCACTGTGCCAACACGTTCATGTCCACCCAAGTTAAAATAAAACAAAGCTAAAGACAAACAAACTACAACAATCTCTTCGAAACCTCAGATGTACACACCCTAACCTGAGCTTATTTAAACTAATAAAATCCTTAGAGTTTCTCCGAGGCCATTCCTAAAATGTCCTGTAAGGCTGTAACCCGACCCTGGAGCCTGTTGCTTTTATTTTCATTTACCCGACCTAACCTAATAAAGTGGTATTCTGTGACCACAAAGAGTTGTGCCTTTTTTTATTAAAAAATCATATTTACTAAAAGCTTTTGTTGTTTAGAAAACGTAATGTTATTAGATGGTTTTAAGGTTTATTTCTGTTTGGTTTGTTTTTAGAACAGTTTTCTTGGGTTTTTGAGTCGGAATGTGGTTTTTAGTATATTAGAGGTTTTATACAAATTCTAGTGAATTGATAGACGCGTTAAGGATTACAGTGGCGTACATTCTTGTAGTGTAGTGCTAACCAAAATTCGATTATTATTATTATTATCTAGTTTTATACAAAATTGAATACAGTTAGTTTGCCTGGTTACTATTTTACTATTTGACTATTCTAAAATATAACCATAGCGACTGTCCCCCTCGGTTTCATATTTAATTACTGCTCAGATCTCTTGGGTAGCATCAGTATGTTTTCAGCCTATGGTAATTCTTGGTAAATGAGCTATCCAACACTAAAAGATGTTTTCAATTCAAACTAGTAGTTCCTAAGATTTGCACATTCCATCAAATAAACGAACTCTTCTGATTTATAATGTTAGTAATGATAAGGCTATGGCTCAAAGGCGTGCATTCATTTTCGAATTAAGTAGGCAGTGACCAGGTTAAGTGCATGTCAGACAACAAGAGCCCAGAAAGATTTAGGGTAAACATTAGCTCATCATCTGTGTGGCTGTCATCATTCCTAGCTTTTTTCACAATTATGTTCAGGACGGTTTCGCTTAGTTTTACGTGGAGCGACTTCCTACATTACCCATGTACTGGGCGATACCTCTTGGTTAGTCTGGTCAGACTTTCTGGCTTTTGACTACCCGTAACGACTGACCTATTTTTTCGAAGGACGACCGGGACCAACGACTTTACATGTTATACGAGGCACGGGATGTCAGAGATATCCAAGATATGTACATATGATTGAAAAAGTCACACTGGTACTTGCCCGGATTTGAACTCGAAACTCCTTACAGGACGACTCAGTGCAGCAGTTCAAATAAAAAAAAAACAAACCAGAATTTAAATTAATTTCTAAAGCAAAGTGATGGTTCAAGTAAACAGAAGAGGAAAATAAAACCCTTTAAATATTAATCTTTACTACGCATTAAAGATTAATGTTTTAGAGTAACCTACTATAGTATTTAAACGTGACTTTCATTATTTCGCAAAATGAAGAGGTAGATAACAGAAACCTCACAACAAAGAAGTAACAGTGAAAAATTTACTCCAGAAATAAATAGTTTACATAAAATTACACCTTGTTTCTAAAGAAATAAGTACAGACAGCGTCTACAGAGCTTGTAAAGTAACAAACATACATTTTTTGAAAGTGAATACATAATACAATGCGTATGTAATTCATAACGGGCATTGAATTGTAGGTATAGATGTTATAAATGGACTAACTTGCATAAAACGTGTGTGTAATGGATTTATTATCAAAAACTTATTAGAAAAAAGAAAGAAAGAAAGAAAAACAGTTTATTCGTGCTTCGCAAGTTTACATAGAAAAACATACAACATAGAAAAATAAAATATTAAAGCACGAAAGGGCTAGCGCTCAGCATAATGCCGGGCCCATACACAGGCACGAGACCACGGCGCTGGTTATTAGTATAAACATGGAGTTCAGAAATTCTGAAATTCAGATTCCCAAGCAAGCAATACCGCAGGACTTTTACTACTAAATTAACGTTTAGTAAAAATTACAAGTATAAGATTTTGACGTTAATTATTGCTGAAAAGACTATTACGACCAAACTAACGGTGTTTATTAGTAAAATTGGTCTTTCAATATGAGTAGAACTTCTGAATCTCGTCTTTTATATAATCATTTCTCAAGAGTTAGATCATAAAACTTACATTTACGTATAAAGTCGACGAGAGGACGCGGAGACAATGAACATTTTATGACAAGACTTTACTGAATTATAAATAGAGATTTTTCTTTTACGACTATTCTTTTTGTATACTATGAATAAATTGAATGATATTTTGAGGGCTTTATCAATTTTGTATTAGTTTTATTATGGAAAATATTGTCTAGACCGTTTTTTTTTCGTGGTGTAATATGTTTAAGCCTATTTTTAGGGTTCCGTACCTCAAAAGGTAAAAACGGAACCCTTATAGGATCACTTTGTTGTCCATCTGTCCGTCCGTCCGGCTGTCAAGACCCTTTTTCTCAGAAACGCGTCGAGATATCAAGCTGAAATTAATATCACATACTCGGGTCTGCTATCTCTTAAAGCAGTGAAAAAATCAAGTTTTTAAATCAACGCAATAAAAAGATACGGCGGTTTATATTGCAAATTTGGACATTTGCAAGGAAATCAAAACCTATAGGGTACTTCCCATTGACCTAGAATCATGAAATTTGGCAAAAAGCAAGGTCAGGTAGCACAAGTAAAGGGAAAACTCCGAAAACCGTAAATTTGTAGTCAGTTCACACCAGGCGTCCGTCTGTCCGTCTGTCTGTCAAGAACCTTTTTCTCATAAACGCGTCGAGATATCAAGCTGAAATTAATATCACATACTTAGGTCTGCTATATCTCAAAGCAGTGAAAAAATCAAGTTTCTAAATCAATGCAATAAAAAATACGGCGGTTTATATTGCATATTTAGATATTTTCAAGAGAATCAAAACTCAAAACCTATAGGGTACTTTCCATTGACCTAGAATCATGAAATTTGGCAAAAGGCAAGGTCATGTAGCACAAGTAAAGGGAAAACTCCGAAAACCGTAAATTTGTAGTTAGTTGACATCAGGCGTCCGTCTGTCCGTCTGTCTGCCAAGAACCTTTTTCTCAGAAACGCGTCGAGATATCAAGCTGAAATTAATATCACATACTCAGGTCTGCTATCTCTCAAAGCAGTGAAAAAATCAAGTTTCTAAATCAACGCAATAAAAAGATACGGCGGTTTATATTGCATATTTAGACATTTTCAAGGGAATCAAAACTCAAAACCTATAGGGTACTTCCCATTGACCTAGAATTGTCAAATTTGGCAAGAAGCAAGGTCATGTAGCACAAGTAAAGGGAAAACTCTGAAAACCGTAAATTTGTAGTTAGTTCACATCAGGCGTCCGTCTGTCCGTCTGTCTGTCAAGAACCTTTTTCTCAGGAACGCGTCGAGATATCAAACTGAAATTAATATTACATACTCAAGTCTGCTATCTCCCAAAGCAGTGTAAAAATCAAGTTTCTAAATCCACGCAATAAAAAGATACGGCGGTTTATATTGCATATTTAGACATTTTCAAGGGAATCAAAACTCAAAACCTATAGGGTACTTCCCATTGACCTATAATTGTGAAATTTGGCAAGAAGCAAGGTCATGTAGCACAAGTAAAGGGAAAACTCTGAAAACCGTAAATTTGTAGTTAGTTCACATCAGGCGTCCGTCTGTCCGTCTGTCTGTCAAGAACCTTTTTCTCAGGAACGCGTCGAGATATCAAACTGAAATTAATATCACATACTCAAGTCTGCTATCTCCCAAAGCAGTGAAAAAATCAAGTTTCTAAATCAACGCAATAAAAACATACGGTGGTTTATATTGCATATTTAGACATTTTCAAGGGAATCAAAACTCAAAACCTATAGGGTACTTCCCATTGACCAAGAATCATGAAATTTGGCAAGAAGCAACGTCATGTAGCAAAAGTAAAGGGAAAACTCAGAAAACCGTAAATTTGTAGTTAGTTCACATCCGTCCGTCCTCCCGTTCGTCCGTCTGTCAAGACCTTTTTTTTTCAGAAACGCGTCGAGATATAAAGCTCAAATTAATATCACATCATCAGGTCTGCTATCTCTTAAAGCAGTGAAAAAATCAAGTTTCTAAATCAACGCAATAAAAAGATACGGCGGTTTATATTGCATATTTAGACATTTTTAAGGGAATCAAAACTCAAAACCTATAGGGTACTTCCCATTGACCTAGAATCGTGAAATTTGGCAAGAAGCAAGGTCATGTAGCACAAGTAAAGAGAAAACTCCGAAAACCGTAAATTTGTAGTTATTTCACTAAAAAACAAATTAACGGAACCCTCGTTGCGCGAGTAGAACTCGCACTTGACCGGTTTTTTTATATAAGTTCGACATCACTGACATTGAGTGCCACGGAAAGCACGTAAAGTCATTGATAGTTATTTGTAGAACTTTGACAGTCGTTACGGGTTGTCAGAATCCAGAAAGTCTGACCAGTCTAACCAAGGGGTACCGTGTTACCCAGTAACTGGGTTGTGGAGATCAGACAGACAGTCGCTCCATTTAAAAAATTATAAATTTAAAATTTTAAAAACTCCCGATCATAAAACTTGTCAATTAGAAACATAAGGAGAACTAGTTAAGACAAATCCAACGAGCCCAAACTCGATGGGTTTACTAAAAGGCAGTCCAGGGTTACGTCTCCTATCTTCGAGCCCTAACAGCAGACCAGCTCAGTGGTTCCAGAAGACATTAGTGTTTCAAATGTCAGATCCCACATTACGCTTGCAAGCAAACTGAGCGTGTAACATTCCTATCACACCTAGCAAACGACCTGATGACCTTGAAGACTTGAACCGATTTCCACCAAACATAGCTAAGAATATTCTCGACTGATATACCTTTCAAACAAAAAAAACCGCATTAAAATCGGATCATCCGTATGGGAGCTAGGATGCCACAGACAGACACATACACATTTACACACACGGACACGTCAAACTTATAACACCCCGTCGTTTTTGCGTCGGGGGTTAAAAACAGTGACGTTTAACTGATTCGATTAGAAGTCGATCCTAACATTTAAAAATCTTGTATGTTACATTTGAGTGTGTTAGCAAAATCCTCAGATTTCCATGCTCCCCTAACAAAACAAACGAAAAACGCATATCTATTTACACGTAGTCTATTTTAAAACCCCCTTTTCTTATCATCTCGGTACAACTACACGGTCGGGCCGTCACCTTCTATATAAAAGTTTTATGGCGTGGAAAAAGGGGTTCCTATCAAAAATGTTAGTCCAAGTTTTTGCATCAACTTATATTTTTTACGCGAACACTTTGTTTGCCGACCCTCCGGGGTTCAACGACCGTCCGAGATCAATTATACGGGGTGAAAAACTTTTAAGAAGTTGTTACCTCGTTTTTTTATCTATAGGGGTGCAAGTACCCTGTGACATGGCAATGGGGAAGTGTTGAGGCACTTAGAGAAAAACTTGGGACAAAATAGAGCCGAATTGCGTGAAATTCTTGCTGTTTAATCTCTTTGTCTGGAAGTTGTTAACTGGGGAGTAAAAGGCGATAAAATTGTTATCTTATTACTGTTATAAATGCGTAAGTACAACGTGCAAAAATAACAATCATTTGC
Organism: Athetis lepigone; assembly: GCA_033675125.1. Lineage (NCBI taxonomy): Eukaryota > Metazoa > Arthropoda > Insecta > Lepidoptera > Noctuidae > Athetis > Athetis lepigone. The sequence goes on from CM066217.1 coordinate 4,683,169, forward strand.
CTAAAATGTATACTTAATATTTTAAAAGTGAATAGAATTTGTTTGTTTGGTTGAACGTGTAAATCTGAGGAAGTACTATATCGAGTAGTTTTTATTTTGAGTTGGATAGCCCATTTGTCGAAGAAGGCTATATGCTATGTAACATCACGCTATGACCTAAGAGAATTGTGTAGTAACCAAAGGCGCGGGTGAAACCGCGGGTCACTACTAGTACGGTATAATGAGGTGTTAAACGTAAATGTACAAACTTCGTCTCCGTAGCCTTTTTTTAACTATGTTAGTATTAGCTCCCAGTCTAACCGGATACAGATGAATACCAGTGATTTATGTATTTCGTCAACGTGTAAGATCTCAAAAACCCAGTTACTGGGTATAAATATTCCTCAGTTAAGACTAATTGTGAGAATGTTTGGGTTGCACCCTTAACTTACTAAAATCAACCGGAATTTAAGGGCTTCACGTGTTCTTCCAAAGTGCGGAATATTAGCGATGTTCTAGATAAATTCACCATCATCATTATCAGCCGAAAGACGTTCACTGCTGGACAAAGGCTCACCCTAAAAATTTCCACATGCATCAGTTCTGCGCCACCCGCATCCAACGGGACCCGGCAACTTTGATGAGATCATCGATTCATTGCGGAAAGCCTATCCACGCTGCGTTTTTCGGTACGCGGTCACCACGCAAGAACCTTTTCACCCAACGGACGGCAGTTCTACAAGCTATGTGCCCCGCCCACCGTCACTAAGTTAGATAAACTCATAAAAGCATTTTGTGGTACATATGAATTAAAAAGGTCAGACAGTAAATGCGCGGTTCCTAACCAGCAACCATATGGTCATCACGACACCTCATAGGATATTACAAATAAAGTTGCAAAAATACTTTAAAAGTCACAAAGTACGTCCAATATTCGTGATAGTTATCAAAATAGGCACGTCTCCTCCATAGTGGCGGAGTTTCCTTCAAACAAACGTGGCTTGAAGTTAGTGCACGCTTTAAAATTTCTAAACTCGACAGCGGGTTCGACAAAATGTTATCCTCCTGAGTTCTGCTATGGGGTACACGAATTGTGTAGTTTCGATATCTGAGACTTGCTGCCTTTTACCTGCACACTATTCACTAAATTACTAAACGAAAAAAAAGGAAAAACACTACAATTAAAATATAATGGCATCAAAAAACTCCTCCGCATCGCTGTCAATCGGTAAAGTGCCCAAAAGGCTGGCAGCATTGCCACGTTGGATGGCAATGCTGCCAACATATTTATAATATATATTATATTTATTTGTTTGGTTTCTATTCACTTAGAAGCCAAACCGATTTGTCTATCACATGAGTCATGAATACGATATTTTTCTTGAATATGATGTCCTGAGTTACTCCTAATAACATTAGCTTCAGTGTGACCATTTTTAGGATTTTTATCATTCTATAATAAATTAAAATCGTCTTGAACAAGTTGCGGATTTGAATCCTAGGACGTACGAATTTTTCAACTTGGATATCATTGACTACGATGAAGGAACTCATCGTAAAACAAGCAGGACTTACAAATCACCAATCCACCTAAAGCCATTCAAAGTAATTATTGTGATCAAAAGTCGTGCCTTTTCTTTACAATAGAGACCTTTGACCTGCAGGCAAATCTCCAACTCGTGTACCGAGTAACAAAGTTCGAACAGACTTGCAATATGCTGTATGTTTGACTGCGATGAAAATCCCAGAGCATGCTGTACGTGGATGTCATACATTCCTGCATCATTGAATTTGATATTTTAAATTCCTTGTAAGTACTGATAATTTTCACGGTGGTTTGGAAAGAAAAATATGTACATTTGAATTTGTGTTTGAGTTTACGTAATAGAATTTCGTTTTCACAATAATATTTATTCTATTTCAATCTCGTCACACTACTAGCAACCACAATTCCTAAAAAAAAGATACAAGTGAAGTGTCAAGTGCAACGAAATTATGAAAAAAAGGAAAAACAGTATGAAGAAACACAATTTCCTCTTTCTTCCACATCGAGCAAGAAAAAGGGTAGAACTAGGCCAAAGGTAAGATTATAACCGAAAGAAGTCAGATTTCTCACAAATTCAAAACAATGATACCCAAGAACTTGGTTACGATCTGATAGACAGTCGCTCCAAATAAAACATTGATTTTGCATCTGGTTTGACTGGAAGCCAACCCGTTCATACTTTGGAATAGACCAAGAAGGTGATTTTTACGAATGTTTCAAAAACTTTGGAACGCACATAAAATAATCTGACGCGAAATGAGAAGAAGCCAAAGTTTGAATACCAAGAAGCGAATATTTTACACATTAAACATATCTGTATGGTTAAAATTCAATATTCCAGGCCATTTGTCAACGCTTTACGGAAAAAAGCAAAAAATTATACCTTTATAGTACTGCTAACGGTTTTATTATTTCAATATATCGAAACAGACAGTTTTACGGTCCTTTTATAGGCGATCAAACTTAAAACATTGCGAAGTTCAGTTTTTTCTTGATCCATAAAAATATTGGGCACTGAATTTTGATTTAGGCTTTCAGCACATTTTAGGGGCTTGCAAACTAGATTTGGTTAGCTGAGTTGAGAAAAAAAAACACAGATTTTATTATTTGAGGAAGTATAAATCTATAAGAAATATGATATTTTATTTATTTATACTAAAGGCAATATACAAAACTATAAGGCGGTCATCTATAAAATCGTCAACAAGGTCAATTGTCATTTGTCGTGAACCGTATTTGAAACCCTTCCCAGGTTACACCCAAACACTCCAAGTCATCGTTTTACTACTAATCGGATATTTGATTAAAGAAAATAAAGGAGCCACTCCACCAAACTTGTAGTACCTACTAGTTAGGAATACAAACGGAAAAAGAATAAGATGATTTTAATACATATTATACTTACTTCTTAAAGTTCATCTTGCACATTGCTGCCATCGGTGAAGGAAATCATCGTAAGAAAACCTGGTCTTACAAATAATACCAATAAGGAGTCACCATTCCGCCTTGAACAAGCGTCTTTATCAAAATCTCTTTATGTCACAAATAACATTATCATTGCTAATCGAATTTTTGCTAATTGTACAATCAACGACAAAAGTGGCTTTCCACTCCAAATTTTAAAATCATAAGTAAGTATTGAGTATAACATTTTGACGAAATTCTGAAACTTAAAATAAAATGCCACTGTAAACAGTGATAATCGACATTTGTAGGGAACCGTACTAGAAACCCTTCTTTGATTACACCCAAACACTCCAACTCATCGTTTTCCGACTAATTGGATATTCGGTTAAAGAAAATAAAGGAGCCACTCCTCCTAACTTGTAGTACTAGTTAGGAATACAAACGGAAATAAGAATAAGATGATTTTAATACAAATTATACACACTTCTTAAAGTTCATCTTGCATATTACTGCCATCGGTGAAGGAAATCATCGTAAGAAAATCTGGTCTTACAAATAATACCAATAAAGAGTCACCATTCCGCCTTGAGCAAGCGTCGTTATCAAAATCTCTTTATGTTACAAATAAAATTATCATTGCTAATCGACTTTTTGCTAATTGTACAATCAACGACAAAAGTAGCTTTCCACTTCAAATACTGAAACTCAAAATAAAATACCGCTGTAAACAGTGATAATCGACATTTGTAGGGAACCGTACTAGCAACCCTTCTTTGATTACACCCAAACACTCCAACTCGTTTCCCTACTAATCGGATATTCGATTAAAGAAAATAAAGGAGCCACTCCACCTAACTTGTAGTACTAGTTAGGAATACAAACGGTAGCGAGAGTCTAAAAATATTTGCTCGGTAGGTGGCCCTGTCCCGGTCCCAAAAGGGTCGTTGGACGAAAGCCTTTTTGAGGGGCGGCCGTATTCTGGTGTTTACTACGAGGATCGGTTTATTTTTAGTGATTTTTGCTGTACTGTTTTTATAAGGCAACCATCGTAAGGAAGCCTGGTCTCGTAGTGAATATAAGTCCGAAATGGCCATTCCGTCTTTGAGCAAGCGTGGTAATGAATTCTCGAGTCTTCTCTGTGTGAGAGACCTTTGCCCTGCTGTGGGATAGTAATAGGCTGGTATTATTATTATATTGCTGTCTTTATGAAAAATGAAATATTTTCTACAAACCGTGATAGGTTAGATGGGTTTTTAGTCACCAGAAGCCAGAAAGGTTAATAATCATATAATATAACCATAGTCTGATAGACAATCGCTCCTTGTCATTGATATTTCACTAGTTCCAATTATGGAAATAGAGTTTCTTGCTCGTTCTTGTCCATATACACATACTGTTACTGTCCACATACTGTTTGAAACGAGCAACTAGCTTAAATTTTCTGACAAACTGACTCATTGATAATTAAAAAGTACCTATAAATAGTTGTTATTTAAATAAAATAGTTTTGAGTTTGAGTTTATAATGGGAAACGATATCAACATTGTGGGAAAAAGTCTAAAGACATCATGATTCTATGGAGTTGGTTCCGCATTTTCAGAAAAAAGTTTTTTTTATTTCACAAACAAAATATTGTTACGGTCGTAGACCGATGACGTACCAACATTTTACCAGTCAGACCAGACAATAGAACGGACATGACGCAACTGTGTTTAGTAATCAGTTTAAACTGAACTCGGAGTCTGACCTTGAAACACAAAATCCGGCGGAAGAAGCACACTTTTTGCTGACTTCACCCAATTTATCTTGTTGTTTAATTTGTTTTTCTTTTACTTTGTTTAGATGACGTCAAACGTTTCAATGGTTACAGCAGCGTCAGTTTATTGTTCCTTCTTTAAAATAATTGCTATGTTAAGATATAATAATGTGCTGAGTACATTTTCTTTTATTATAATGCTCTGTCGCTGTCTGATCAGAAACGAATATTTCTGCATATTATAGCTGGTTTCCCGTAAGAGACTGATAAAGTCATCGAGCTCCCGTTGGATGTGGGTGGCACAGGACTGATGCATGCGGAGATTTTCGGCTAATAATAATGATGACGAATTTACTAATATTTTATATATGTTACGGCTAATACCCGAAGTGCGGCTACACCTAGTTTTAGCCGGTTAGAACTAGGTGTATCCACTTACTCTTGGTTAAACCTAGTACGAGCCGATTGTTTTCGGGTAAAACTAGGTCTAGCCTTCATCATGCCGGCTACAACTAGGTCCAGCCATTCCCTGTTGGATAAAACTAGGTCTATCCAAAATCATTCCGGCTAGAACTAGCTCCAGACAATCCCAGTTGGATAAAACTTAGATGCGTGTCCCGCCAAGCCTTCCGCCCCGCGTCACACTCATGACTCACAGCATCTGAAGCAGCGGCGCGGGGTGGAGGGCATAGCAAGGCACGCGCCTCTGCAGGTTTTGAGCGCCAGGTGCTGCTGATCTACTGCAGGTCTACTAGCGAGTGTGACTCACAGCGTCTGCAGCAGCAGCGAGTGTCTTAGTTTTATCTAACAGGGATTGGCTGTACATAGTTGTAGCTGGCATGCTATCGGCAGAGCTTTTTTAGATACCTATTAAAAAAACATCCAATAAAAAGAAACGTTTTTTTATTCTTATAAATCACATTGTAATAATTAACACAAATTATTAGGAGTACAATTTTTAATATAATAAGAACAATCAGGAACATTTTTTTAACAACAGACATTATTGGTGCATATTATAATTTAAAGAATGTTATTATAAATAAATCACACTTTTATAAAGTAACATAAACTATTTATTAGAACAACTTAAACTTGAGTGACATTTTGATCTGCACAAAATACCAGCAGCTTTGCAGAGGCACTTTTTATTGCCACATTTGGTTTTTAAGACACGCACTGCTGCTGCAGACGCTGTGAGTCACACTCGCTAGTAGACCTGCAGTAGATCAGCAGCACCTGTCGCTCACAACCTGCAGAGGCGCGTGCCTCTATATGCCCTCCACCCCGCGCCGCTGCTGCAGATGCTGTGAGTCATGAGTGTGACGCGGGGCGGAAGGCTTGACGGGACACGCATCTAAGTTTTATCCAACAGGGATTTGTCTGGACCTAGTTCTAGCCGGAATGATTTCGGATAGACCTAGTTTTATCCAACAGGGAATGGCTGGACCTAGTTGTAGCCGGCATGATGAAGGCTAGACCTAGTTTTACCCGAAAACATTCGGCTCGTACTAGGTTTAACCAAGAGTAAGTGGCTACACCTAGTTCTAACCGGCTAAAACTAGGTGTAGCCGCACTTCGGGTATTAGCCGTAACATATATATGAAATAACTGTGTATGTCTGTCTATGTATGCTATGTGATTTTCTTTTACGCTTTCAAGGCTAAACCATGGAGCTGAATTTCATGAAATTTCTCAAAAACAGATTAAACCTTGGAGACGGACTAAGTCAGTCCGACATTTTGACTGCTATTGCGATAACTGACATTGGTTTTGAATCTCTTGCTCACAAACTTAATTAAATTAAAGTACAGTGCATCTCTCTGTTTCCATTTTATTAAGAAAAGAACAAAAGATGCACACGCTTGAAGTAAATCGACGCTTTTTTAGTGGCCATATTTTAAAATGCGTTTAATAGGCGAGACGACAAAAAAGAAGTAATTAGTCCGTCAGATAGACTATCAAAAAATTTTGGACACGTATTTTTTCTTTCTTCTCGTAAACGAAGAATGACGACGATACATCGTGTTGAAGTTGCGCATGATGTCACGATCTGTTACAATTTTTGCAGGACGGTGACGTCAAGGGCCCCCACTCCGGAACTTTGTTGCTCTTTATCTTTGTATTTATTTAGTAATTTCATCAACCAAAAAATACGTGTGCCGTATTTTTGGCAGATCTATCAGACGGACTAAACAGAATGCTATTTTTTTAATGTTGTCGTCATCCCTATTGTCTACACGGTGTCTTAATTTGAAAGTACAAAAACTAATATTTAATCTTGTCTTTTTCTCAACAATATGGAAAGAGAAAATGCACTAAACATTAATTTTGTTTGTTTCTGAACAAAGAGATCGGCACCATTGTCGAATATAGTATATTTCATAAATTATAGTGTTCTATTATATGAGTTTATACTCACATTTGATTTCGTTTCAAAGGACCAATAAACAGAATGAAAATGGACCAACCCACTTACAACTATTCTAGTTTACAGAATAACCCTCAGAACGGGTACGGGCTGCGGACAATCCGTATTGCTGTTTTGATTAAATTTTGACAGAGAAATGCAGATTGTTCTTTTTATGCAGCACCGAAAAAATTGAACTCGACTGGGCCAGAAATATTTTTATTGACAACGATTTTTGACTGCAGAGCACCGTTCAATGTTCGTTAGTATTCAGCATATATTTTATGTTTTATAGACACTGACCTGTAAAAGTTTTCATATATGGAACAATAAATAAAATTCAAAAGTGTATGAAGTGTACAAAATGCGGCTGGTTGACTAGACTGTGCGTAAGTAAAAAAGACAACAAGGTACAAAATAATTTTTAATAGATCACTTTTTTATCAACTACTAAAAGGATTTTAAACATAGGATTTTAAAAAAAGCAATTTAAACAAAAGCGAGACACATAAGTTTTTACGGCAGAGGATAGTGACGGACGTCAACCAATGCCCATAGATGATAGATATTGTGATACAATATCTATTATACTTGAACGCCCTAAATATACAGTAACAATGAATGAATAGAATGTTTGTTCTGTGTCTGGGTGTAATATATCTATATTATGTATGTATTTATTATGTATAAAAATATATAAGTATGTTTATCAGTTGTCTGGTTACCATAATACAAGCTCTGGTTAATTTGGAATCAGATGACCGTGTGTAAGTTGTCCGAGGATATTTATTCATTTATTAAATATTTAGGACGTTCAAGTAAAGAGTCCTATATGTTTTAGCTCGTTAGTTCTGAAGTAAAGGTAGTTTCTGGTTTTACAAAATTTCATTTTTTTTAAAGTTTATGGAGAGAAAAAAGAAGTCACGGTTTTACCTTAATTGTGTGTATTTTCAATAACAGATATTTTGTTTTACTCGTTGGATCTTCCTCTTGATCAGAGTTCTTACCTAGGCAATCCTTTAAGCTAATGCACATCAATATTTCCTTGGTCTAACATTTACAAAGAAAAATTTCAAGAAAAAAACAAATATAGAGCATAACTTTTCTAATCTGTTACTAAAAATATATCTGCTAAATAACAAGTCAATGGCAGTCATTTTAGTTCAACTATAGATTTTACGGCATCAAATGCTGCAGCAAATATTGGTTTAGCATCATCAGCCTATGCCAGTGCACACTGATGGACATAGACCAAGGCGCACCCCCTGATGACTTGATACTCAGCTATACACATCAAATTGCTGATATCTGTCCTTCACAAATCGTCGGGCACTGTGACGTTCATCATTACGCTTTCCTGAACATGAAGAATACACTTAGTAGACCAACAAAATGTACACTTTGTAAACCAACAAATTCATATTAATAATAATATAATAATAGTATCTTGGGACTAGTCACACACGGTCATCTGATCCCAAGCTAAGCAGAGCTTGTGTTATGGTAACCAGACAACTGATATACATACTTATATACTTTATAAATACATACATATTATAGATAAATTACACCCAGACACAGAACAAACAATCATGCTCATCACACAAAGTTTGTCCTGGGTGGGAATCGAACCCACGACCTCCGGCTTTGCAGTCAGGGCCACTAACCACTAGACCAACAGGCCCGTCAAATATTATTAACTATATTTATAACTTAGTAGCTACAGCTGAGTACATGTACGACTAATATATATATATATTTATTTACTGACTTATAATATTATAATTATGTATACTAATATAATAATAATTATGGGCCAACACATATTTTTTGTAATATGTACCTAATCTATTTATATTTATATTGTATTTAATTTGAAATGTTTTTATATGGGTGAACATGAATGCCTGAAATAAAGAAAATTTAATTTAATTTAATTAATTTTAATATTATAGACGTTATACGTAAGCTGGACATAAACAATACCTACATAATGTTATGGACGATATCGAAGCAAACATATTTTATTATCAAAGGTCATCATCATCTGCCTAGCCTTTTTCCAACCGTGTTGGGGTCGGCTGCCAGCCTAACCAGATTCAGCTGGATACCAGTGTTTTACGTGGAGCGACTGCCTATCTGACCTCCACAACCCAGTAAATGGGCGACCCGATACCTCTTGGTTAGACTGGTCAGAGTTTCTGGCTAACCAGTAACGACTGTCAAAGTTCTACGAATGACAACCGGGACCAACGGCTTTACGTGCTTTCCGAGGCACAGGATGTCAGTGATGTCCAAGATAAACTTTAGAAAGTACATATGAATTGAAAAATTCACATTGGTACTTGCCCGGATTCGAACCCACAACCTCTTACACACGAGGTTTTTATTTTATTATCAAAGGTAAACCCATTTATTTACTAATATCATCAATCTAAAAATGGGAACTCAGAGTAAAAAACAATGAATAGTACAAAAAAAATCATAAAACTGACAAAAAACGGGAAATTAGTTTTTGAGCTATATTAGTTTAGGGCTCCAGAAAAGTGATCGACAGGATTTCGACAAAATGATTTATACAAATCACAAATATATTTATATTATGTACTAGCTGCTGCCCGCGACGTCGTCTGCGTAAAGGCTTCAACTTCGCCCCCGTAGGTGATAGCGTGATAATATATAATGTAGCTTACAATTATGTTGACCTGACCTCTTGGTAATATTCATGCAAAATTTTAAGTAAATCCATGCAGTCTTTTTAAAAGATATTTAACGTTCAAGCGATTTTTTGTCAATAATATAATTTCCCCACTCTCTTAAAGTTAAACGACTGGTTTGAAAAAAAAAAGTTCATGATGGTAGTCCTTGGATTGAACCTTAAAAGAAAGCTATAACGGCTCAGATAAAATCGTTGTTAAATTGTTAATGCGATGTGTCGCGTTATGGAACCCTATCCTATACGTGGCCTGACACGCACTTGACCAATTTTTTCTACATTTCACGATAGCAAAAATATTAACGATTGTGAATTGTTACAAAACTTCTCTGTAAACTACGTTTGTAGTTTTTCTCTCTCCAAAATATACAGAGAATTAGGAGTGGCAGGACCGTGTGAGAAGCAGCTCGTCCTGAGGTCGACACCCGCAGCCTTCAGCGTCTGCCCCTGCGACTTGTCATGGCGAAGCACACACTCACAGGGAACTGCACGAGTTTGAATTGGAAGGGGTAGTTGTGCGGTATGAGAGGAATACGTGTTATCAACACTGCATCGCCGACGCCACAACCCGTCAGAATAGGGATGTTGACTACATCAAAAGAATGACATTCTGTTTAGTCCGTCTGTTAGACAGTCCAAAAATACTGGACACATGTTTTTTGCTTGATCAAATTAATAACAAAATACAAAGATAAAGAGCATCAAAGTTCCGGAGAGGGGGCTTGTGACGTCACTCCTCAGTAAAAATTATACAAAGGTGTGACGTTTCACGAAACTTCAACGCACTGTATTGTCGTCATTTTTTGTTTACGAAAAAAAAGAAAAAATACGTGTCCCAAAGTTTTTGATTATATAACTGACGGACTAATTACTTTTTTTTTTGTCATCTCACCTATTTCCGCTTCAATTATATTCCTTTGCAGTGAAATGACTTTGAGCCGGGTCCCGCTACACAGCTTCGGAGGGGACAGGTTTCGAAGAAGCATGATCGGGACGCCGACCTTCAGCTTGATGGTGTGCGCTGTAAGTCCTCTTGCTATAAGGGAGTTTAGAAATTCTACGGGATAATGTGTGGCTTCATCTTGATCGTCTACAGTGTTTATGGACGTATAAACTATTTCGTTTCCATCAATTTCCGAGAGAATGCTTTCGTTGATGGCTGCAGCTTGATAATTTTTAGGTGTTAAAATGTCTCGCTGGTACAGCCAAGAATTCTGTTGGTTTGGTATTCGACTGATGTTCCCATACTCACAACAAATGCGTTCTTCTAAGGAGGCCACCACTCTACCGAGAGACTCTGGGAGCAGCACCTGTTCACCTCTTTCCTCTGGTAGAGTGCCTTCGCCGAGACTTAGAGGTACATCTGAGAATTCTTGGGCATGTGGATTGCCACCGAGCTGAGCTCGCATATTGATGGTCAAACGCAGCCTATAAATTTGTGACCACAACGAAGATCGTTTCAACGAAGCATTCACCCCGTCAGCCCTAGACCCCCGCGTCACTACAGGGAGTGTTTGCCGGAAATCACCACTGAACAGAACTGTAACAACACCCATCAAGTTTTCAATCCTGCAGTTGTCCTGTAGGGTTCTGTTCACGGCCTCCACTGCTTTCCTATTAGCTATTGTGCACTCATCTCATACGATCAGAGAGCAATCCCTGAGCACATATCCCTTGTCACTGTTACGGGATACTCCACAAACAGGCATTTCAGCGCTTTCTAAATCTATGGGTATTTTTAACATGGCATGCGCTGTTTTGCCACCAGCGATTCCTGACGATGCGACAGCAATGGCAATTTTGCCTTGCCTCCTGACCTCTGCAAGAATACCAGTGATAATGAATGTTTTCCGTGTTCCACCAGGAGCATCCAGGAAAAACATTTTACCCTGGTCGAGCCCAATGCTTTCCAGAACAGTATCAAATATTTGTTTTTGCTCTGAGGTGAACCTAGTGACGTGGTCATTTCGGATAGTGGTCATTAAACCCGAATCGTAATTGGTTTTGGCGGTGTACTCCCGTTTTTCACGGTCTTGATGCGGTAATGATCTGGGAGCTGGTAACCCGTACTCTACCAGTGGTTAACAGCCGATTGAAAAAACCACATCTTGAAGTGAACTAAGACAGATGTACAGCACGCGACAGAAGATGGCGTTACTTCTCCCACAAAGCTACCGGGTTCGCGACTCCACAAAACACAAAGATGACGGCAAACAGAAGACGCATGCGACTGGGACTGTCACTGACGCTAGCCTCCGCGAGGGTGTCACTACTAAAACATGAAATTGATGAAGAAATGATCATCATCATTAAACCGACTTAAAAAAAAGTAGGTTCTCTGTTCGACCTGTTTGTATGGGTGTTTGGCTGAGCCGATTTTGGTGCGATTTTGAGCAAAGTGTTCGTTGCATTCTGGGGAATATAACACTAATGGATTTAACCGACTTCAAAAAAAGTAGGTTCTCTATTCGACCTGTTTGTATGCATGTTTCTCCACCTTCATCGTGTGGAGGTACTCCCAGCTTAAGTTATTTTATACATTGTAATCAGTGATAGCTTTGATTTCCACATCAGATGTTTCTAATCTTCAATCTTATAAACCAGGAAATGCCTGTCAGACTGAACAACTTTTGTTAAGACATCGTTCTTATTTAATGTGTTATGGTGTAGTTGGATGCTTGGAGTTCCACATTAGATGTTCTAGATCTTTAATTTTATACGTCAACAACAAAGAGTGCTCATCAGGCTGAACAACTCTTACTAAGACGTCATTATTCTTATATATATTAGGTATAGTGTACGTAGCTGGGCTCATGGAAGTCCACAACAGGTGCTCCAGACCTTCAATTTGTATACGTCAACAGAGAGTGCTCATCAAGCTGAACAACTCCTGCTAAGACGTCATACTTATATATGATATAGTTTAGCTTGGCTCATGGAGTTCCACCTCAGGTGTTCCAGATCTTCAAGTTTATTCTCTCAACAGAAATTGCTTATCACGTGAAGCAATTTTTGCTATGATACCATTTTTGTATCTCTTATAGTTTAGCTGATCTGTTGCGGTCCTGCACCAGGGGTTCAAGTTTCCAGGATAAGTTATGGCCTATATATTGCCCGGACTTAATACCTATACAACAAAAAAAATCATTGAAATCCGTTGAGTACTTCCGAAGATAGCTGCGACGTCGTCAGCGTGAAGGCTCCAGCTCCTCACCCGTAGGTGAGAGCGTGATAATATGTAGCCTATGTTTTGACCCGACCTCTTAGTAATATCCCTGCAAAATTTGAACTAAATCCATGCAGTACTTTTTGAGTTTATCCCGGACATACATACAGACAAACAGACAAACAGACAAACAGACAAAAATTCTAAAAACTATATTTTTGGCTTCGGTATCGATTGTAGATCACGCCCCAAGTATTCTTTTAAAAAAATATTCAATGTACAGTTTTGACTTTCCTACGATTTTATTATATGTATAGATGTATAGATAAAAATCATGAAAGTCAATGTCAAACAGTCAAACAATCATATGTATACTTAATTCAAATTTCTAATTCAATTGCAATAAGTGTACACAACTGTAGCAAATCACAATGAAATGTAATTTGTACTGTCCCAGCAATCGGTGTAACGCTCCAGCGGCTGTCTCGATCTTGTCCCTGAAGTGTTGCGGTGCTTGCCTAACACTTTCCTCATCAAACAAACTAAGAATAAACTATAAATAACATCGACGATAACAGATCAGCACAGTCAACCAACAAACATGAAGTTGTTACTAGCTGTGGCACTTCTGTGCCTAGCCTCGGCTTACAGTCGGGAGTTGGGTGAGGAAGAGAAGGATCTTGTGGCAGCAGCCAGTGGTAAGGGAGGTAAAGGTGGCGGCGGCGGTAGCAGCCACCACGAGTCAGGCGGTGGTCATCACCATCATGCCGACCACCATCATGAACACGGTCACGAAGACCACAAAGGTCACAAAGGACATCACCACCACCACAAGGGCGACCACGGCCATCATGGCAAGCACCACAAGGAAGGTCATCATCACGAACATGGCGGTCATCACAAAAAGCACTGGGATGAACATGACCATCATGGACATCATCACGAGCACGGACACCATCATAAAGGAGGCAAGCACGGTCATCATAAGCACCACGACAAGGGTGAAAAAACCGACGGCTACCACAAGAAATACCACAAGGACGAGTTCCATAAGGACCATCACTTCTACGACGACCATCACAAGGAAGGCAAGCACCATAAACACGGTCATCATCACGGCCACCATGAAGATAAGGGAGGACATCACAAGAAGGGCGGTCATCACGAGCACGGTCATCACGAACATCATCATGGCAAGCATGGACATCACGACAAGCACCATCACGACGAAGACCACAAAGGACACAAGGGACATCACGGCCATGAAGAACATCATCATCATCATCACGATCATGGCAAGAAGGGAGGTCATCACGACCACAAGGATTGGGGTTTCCATCATGGAAAGCACTGAGTTGCCAAAAATATGCTGTGATACTATTTTATATTTTTGTTACGGGTTTTTGTTAGTTTTTTATAAATTATTGAATAAGCATCGTTACAAAAATGTGCGAATAAAGTTGTTATAATTTTTATAATATGTTTCTTTTAGACCTAAATAAGGTTGGTATCATAAAAAATATGTCTCAATTATATCATAAAACGTAACTGTTAAGTACATACTTGAAAGTGAGAGCTCTTTGTGTATTTAAGAACAATAATACCAATTGAGATAACCATAATAACCTATAATTTTAAAAAATACAACCGAATTGAGAACTTCCTCCTTTTCTTGATTAAAGTCCATAAAAAATAAAATTATTTTTGTAAGAAAATATCAGCAAATATAGTTACAAGAAAACTGTTGAATAAGAAAACTTGTGATATATGCTATGTAACAGCACGCTACAATCTACGAGAACGGAGCAGAAACTAAAAAACGCAAGTAGAACCGCTAAGGACAACTAGTTCCCGAAAGCATTTTATATTAGCGACAACGGATAAAGGTAACGAAAACAGAAAAAGAAAGTAAATAAAAATAAACTCAACAGTTAACCTTATCAAAAGAGATCAAAATCGATAGAGTATTTACCTGACCTTTGACGTAACAAGAAACGTAAATTGGTTTAATACCTCCAATCATCCTCTTTCTAATATTGTTTAATCTTTGACGACGCAAAAAGACGGATTTTGTGAGTTGGATCGCAGTGTGTATATCTGTCTGTCTATTGGTAGTTCTGTCTGTCTCTCTGTAGCACTGTAGCTCTTAACCGATTTAGACACAGCTTTTTAAAATTAAAAGCAGGTTATTTAGCTATGGTTCATAGATGTTACTTCAAAATCCGTTCAGTCATTTCAAAATTATTAACTTTTATGCCAGCTGCTTTCGCGATCGCAATAACTACATGGGTGGATTCTTTTTCTTTAATGTACCCGTGTAAAACATATAAATAATACCAGCCTAATAACTGTCTGCACTGCAGGGCAAAGACCTCTTCTCATACAGAGAAGGCACGAGCATTAATCACCACGCTTGCTCAAGGCGGTGGCGATTTAAGACTTATATTTACTACAAGTCCAGGTTTCCTCACGATGTTTTCCTTCACCGATGTCTGTGATGTCTAAGATAATCTTTTAGAAAGTAGCTTGCCCGGATTCGAACCCACAACCTCTTGTAATATAAGAGGCGGGCGCCTTAACCACTAGGCCATCATGACATTTTGTTTCAATTTCAAGAAATAATTTATTTATAGGATCCAGATTAAATCGTTACTATACACATTCAGTCGCTTTACGTATGACACTGATAAATAGCTAAATTATTTTAGGCTGGAAACCAGTCCTAGAATAATGGAAAATGATATCTGAGATGACAATCTTCATTTCGGGATTTCAGAATATAAAAAAAACGTTTAAGAGCAAACCAGACACGCAAGGAGAGAACTAAGGATTTTGTACTATTATCGACGAAAAACTACATATTCATAAATTAATGTGCATTTCTAGTTTATCGTTGACATCACTGAACTCTTGGACTCTTGGAAAGCACGTAAAGCCATTGGTCCCGGTTGTCATTAGTAGAAATTTTAAGGGTAAGCCATCAATCTGACCATTCTAACTAAGAAGCCCCTGAGTTTCTGGGTTGTGGAGGTCTGGTAGTCAGTCGCTCCACGTAAAGCAATGGTATCCAGCTAGGTTCGTTTAGGTTGGAAGCCGACCCTAACCTTATTGGGAAAAGGCTAGGCAGATGATAATGGAAGTAGACCTTTGTCCAAAGAAGTATAAAATGGTTCGTGAAATACTGCAATCGGTGTATTTTTATTGAACACGGTCTTATATAAAATGAAAAAAAAAACAGACGGTTTAGATTTTCATTGTCTACTTTAAGAGTTTTTTTGCAAAACATTCCAATACCCGCCTTGCAGACAACAATAATAATTACATTACCTAACGATTAGACGACGATAGATATATTTTGAGTTAATGATGATTTTGAAAGACATATTTTATTTTAATTAATATTTTTTTTATTTGCGTGGTGGTAGCCCTTATGCAATCAGTATCGTATGTAGAGCCTTAGCGTCTTACTAATAATCGCTGCATAAAGTTATGACAGGTTTATACGTCAAAAATGTATGGTTACACAGGCTTTATTCATTGCATAACTTTACACAGTGATTAATTGATTATTAGTAAGGGCATTCGTTTAAAATAATGCTTTCAATTGCACCCTGTATACAAAAACATTTCATTACAGTAACAGTCCACAGAAACCAAAAGACTGTAATGACAGGATTTGTCAAATTTGTCAAAAAACTCATGACTGTTTTTTGACGGACGTGTTAGTCTAGTATTTAGTAACCCTGACTGCTACCTAAGCCAGAAGCCGTGAGTTCGATTGTGGAAATCGAACTCAGGACCAACTTTGTGTGACGAGCGTGATTGTTTGTTCTTTTTCTGGGTGTAATAATATTACACTCAGAAAAAGAACATATGAGGCATATTTTTTATGATACCAAAACGACATATTTATAAATTAATGTGCATTTCTTGTTCATACAATGTTCATTTTGCACAGGAAGGGGCCCAACAGGGCCACGCCTGCCGGGGTTGCGGAATGTTTATAACAGTTACCGTGACCCTGGAACATAAAGGGCAATCGAAGGAACATGAGTGGGTTTTAGTCAGTAAGAGTCTGACACGCCCTCCCGCCGCACCCAGGACGGGAGCAGTCATTGGATGATTTCCCACTCACCAAACAAAAAAAAAAATGTGCATTTCTAATTTATCTTTGACATCACTGAACTCTTGGACTCTTGGAAAGCACGTAAAGCCCCGGTTGTCATTAGTAGAAATTTTAAGGGTAAGCCAGCAATCTGACCATTTTAACTAAGAAGCCCCTTAGTTTCTGGGTTGTGGAGGTCTGGTAGTCAGTCGCTCCACGTAAAACAATGGTATCCAGCTAGGTTCGTTTAGGTTGGAAGCCGACCCTAACCTTATTGGGAAAAGGCTAGGTAGATGATAATGGAAGTAGACCTTTGTCCAAAAAAGTATAAAATGGTTCGTGTAATATTGTAATCGGTGTATTTTTATTGAAGAACAAGGTCTTATATAAAATGAAAAAAAAAACAGACGGTTTAGATTTTCATTGTCTACTTTAAGAGTTTTTTTGCAAAACATTCCAATACCCGCCTTGCAGATGACATTAATAATTACATTCCCTTACGATTAGACGACGATAGATATATTTTGAGTTAATGATGATTTTGAAAGACATAATATATTTTATTTTCATTAATATTTTTTTTATTTGCGTGGTGGTAGCCCTAATGCAATCAGTACCGTAAGTAGAGCCTTAGTTTAAAATAGTGCTTTCAATACAAAAACACCCTGTATACAAAAACATTTCATTACAGTACTAACAGTCCACAAAAACCAGAAGACTGTAATGACAGGATTCGTCAAATTTGTCAAAAAACTCATGACTGTTTTTTGACGGGCCTGTTAGTCTAGTATTTAGTAACCCTGACTGCTACCTAAGCCAGAAGTCGTGAGTTCGATTGTGGAAATCGAACTCAGGACCAACTTTGTGTGATGAGCGTGATTGTTTGTTCTTTTTCTGGGTGTAATATATCTATAACTAGCTGCCTCCCGCGGCTTTACCCGCATTAAAAATGTTACGGTTGCACAACCCTTACCACTTAGGGGTATGAAAAATAATGTATGCATTGTAATGCATTGTGTAAAGTACAGTCGTAAAAAAATACTATTATTTCTATATTATTACTAGACACGAGAAACAAATTATATTTTTAACATAATCAAATCGATACTTTTACTTTGGAACATTTTTCTATCAGTTCTTCACTGATATTAATATTAGGACTGCAATATTTATCATGAAAAAAGAATAGAAATTCACTTAAATTTTTGTACACAATCATTAGAAAATTGAAAAAGCATACGAAATACTGAAGACTGTCTGTCAAATTGATTCCGTCGCGCGGAAGCCATTTACTCTTGACCCTGAAATATCGCGACACTTACACAACGCTTTCCTCATCATCTAACTTAATTTAAACTATAAATAGCTTCCACAAAAGGAGATCAGTACATTCAACCTGCAATCATGAAACTGTTAGTTGTAGCGGCACTCCTGTGCCTAACAGTAGCTTACGCTAGGGAGTTGGGTGAAGAGGAGAAGGACCTTGTGGCAGCAGCCAGTGGTAAGGGAGGCAAAGGTGGCGGCGGCGGTGGCGGCCACCACGAGTCAGGCGGTGGTCACCATCACCACGCCGAACACCATCACGATCACGGACATAAGGGACACAAAGGCCACAAAGGTCATCACCATCACCACAAAGGTGATCACGGACATCACGGCCATCACCACAAAGGAGGACACCATCACGAAGATGGCGGCCATCACGACAAGCACTGGGATGAACATGACCATCACGGACATCATCACGAGCACGGACACCATCACAAAGGAGATAAACACGGCCATCACGAGCATCACGATAAAGGAGAAGAGACCGACGGTTACCACAAGAAGTACCACAAGGACACCTTCCACAAAGACCACCACTTCTACGATGGCGATCACAAGGAAGGCAAGCACCACAAGCACGGTCATCATCACGGACATCACGGACATCATGGAGGACATCACAAGAAGGGCGGTCATCACGAACATGGACATCACGAAGGTCATCATGGCCATCACGGGCATCATGACAAGCACCATCACGATCATGGTGACCATGGACATCACGGTCATCACGGCCACGAAGAACATCATCATCATCATGATGATCATGGCAAGAAGGGAGACCATGGTGGCCACAAAGACTGGGGTTTCCATCACGGAAAACATTAAGTCGATGAAAATAGACTGTGATATTGTTTTATATTTTTGTTACGAGTTTTTGTTGATTTTTTGTAAATTATTGAATAAGCATCGTTACAAAAATAAGCGAATAAAGCTGTTATCTCATTATTTTACTGTTTTTCCTTAGCTGATATTTTTTAGTCAGGGGTTCATCGACCTGTGATCTACAGATCACTAGTGATTCGCAAAAGTTAAAAGTCCGATCTGTGAAAGATTTCAAACTTCGAATAAATGTTTGAAGTTATTTTATAATTTTATATGCGTATTTTTTACACTTGTAGTCCCTACTCATATTATTCATTTGAAAACTTCGAACACACGTGATTCGAGACACAATCGAAAGGCCATAGCAGTGCGAAAGCCAGCTGTCGCTTGGTCGTTTTATAATGTGAACTATATTCATTCCATGTTAATGAATACGCTTTCACGTATTCCATAAAAAACTACACCACACTACACCATTTTGCAAACATTTTCCTAAACAATCTCCAATTTCAATGTTTGTGTTCCTCCTTCTTCCATCACAAATTAAAACATAATTAGCATGGAAATTAAACTGGCTCCACATAATTACGTACGTTACACGCTGACCGTAATCAATCTTGCCAAAAAGATCACCTGTCCTTTTGGATTATTAAGGGTCCGCGCAAATGGGCCACCGAACACGGCCACTGATGGCCAGCGCCAGCATATTTATTTGTATATTTTGTATAGACGCGCCGTACACGTGTAGCCGTAACGGCCACTCGCTACATCAGTATCCGAGTAGCGCGGTAGCGCGCGACAGCCACTGGTGGCTGTCGGTAGCCCGTTTGCGCGGAGCCTAAGTGGAATTCGTATGTGGCAAATTTTAAATCCAAGGTTACAGATGACTTCGTACCATGGCAGGCGTTGGCTTAGCTGGGTTTTGGGGTATTTTTTGAGATGAGACTGTTTGTCAGGTTAGAAAGGCGAGGAACTACTTTTACATATGAGGTTATGTGATAGTATTTCTTAGGCCACGTCCGCACAGACAGGCGGCTTGCTTAGCGCCTAGTGTTTAGCGAGTCATCTAGCTAGTAGCTTAGTAAAACAAACGTTCTAAAATAAACGCGACCGGCTGCACTGCGCGCTTAGCGCCTAGCTAGTCGCTTGGCGTGCATCCATGTATACAAACGTGTTGGTTTTTTGTTGCGAGGCGCCAGGTTGAAAAGTAGCCACTGGGTGAAAACTAACTCGGATTTTTGTAATATTATAGGAGGTTAGAAAACAATGGATGAAATATTGATTGCTTCAGTTTTCAAAAGAGAACTTTGTGGAACCTTTTTCTAAGATGAGTATCCAAATGAGTTAGTTTTCCTTTAACTTTACTGAGAAGTAGATCAAATGTTTCCCTGGTCATACGCAAATATTCATAAAATTTATCGTCAAAATTACCTATGCAATTGTTTATATAGAATTATAGAACATTAAACTCCCCATAACTTGACCGTGATTTATTTATATCATGAACCCAACATGACGGATAAGGCCGTGAATATTTTAAAGATGAATTTTCTGTGAGTAGTAGTTTTAGAGCTATTTTTGAAAGTGACCTCTCGTCAACATGCCAACAAGCAAATGCCCAAGGCACCTAGCGACCTACCACGCAAACCACCTCATGTGCGGCCAGCCTGTATCCAAGCGAATAGCCAGGATGCAAGCTGCTAGACTCTAGGCGCTAAGCAAGCCACCTGTCTGTGCGGACGTGGCCTAAGGCCACGTCCGTGGCTTGCTTAGCGCCTAGAGCCTAGCGGCTTGCATAAACGGTGGCCGCTCATGAGGCGGTTTGCGTGGTAGGTCGCTAGGTGCCTTGGGCATTTGCTTGTCGGCACGTTGACGAGATGCCTCTTTAAAAAATAGCTCTAAAACGACTACTCACAGAAAATTCATCTTTAAAATTATTTTATATATTTTTTTAAATATATCAGTTCACCTTATCCGTCATGTTGGGTTCATATAAATAAATCACGGTCAAGTTATGGGGAGTTTAATGTTCTATATAAACAATTGCGTAATTTTGACCATAAATTTTTTGAATATTTGCGTATGACCAGGGAAACATTTGATCTACTTCTCAGTAAAGTTAAAGTAAAACTAACTAGTATCCAAATGATACTCATCTTAGAAAAAGGTTCCACAAAGGTTCTCTTTTGAAAACTGAAGCAATCAATATTTCATCCATTGTTTTCTTCTAACCTCCTATAATATTACAAAAGTCCGAGTTAGTTTTCACACAGTGGCTACTTTTCAACCTGGCGCCTCGCAACAAAAAACCAACACGTTTGTTTACATGGATGCACGCCAAGCGACTAGCTAGGCGCTAAGCGCGCAGTGCAGCCGGTCGCGATCATTTTAGAACGTTTGTTTTACTAAGCTACTAGCTAGATGACGCGCTAGAAACTAGGCGCTAAGCAAGCCGCCTGTCTGTGCGGACGTGGCCTTAGTGTTTGTCTACTAAAATAAGAACATAATATAAACAATTAATTAAGCTAGATACAAAATTACCCACCACTTTATTAAGTATATCACCTAATCCAACAAACTGCACTAGTATTGATGCATTTTTGCTAAATCGTTTTTTAAATATTAAGATTTTTCTTAACTTAGTAATTCTTTTGTGATTTATCAGATTCATTTTATAGCTTTTGTAGTATTTTGGTCTGATACTTCTATATAATATTACCACACAGGAGTGACAGAGTGTACTACGTGAGCTCGACAAATGGATGGGCGTTTAACGCTTGTGCGACAAAACTGTACAGCGACTCACCAAAGTTCGAATGCACGCTAGTGCGACACACTGAAGATCGACATCACGCTAGTACGACATGAAGACACATTTGTATTCAATACTAGCTTTCGGCCACATGGATGTCGAACTTCTATCCATTATTTTAACCTTTTAGGGGTTTCTTAGTGGCTATTTAGTATTAACTCTTCACAAAAAATAAACCCTCGAGAGACAAAGTCTGACACTTCCTCCTCACCTCACGAAACCTCGAGGGTTTATTTCACCTCACCTTGTCACTCATGTTCCTTCGGTTGCCCTTTATTATTGTACCGATTAGAATCATTCCGCAACCCCCGCACGTGCTGGAGGGCCCCGTCACGTGCTGACTGCTCTTTGAGTCGCGCGTGGAGCAAACGCGCCATCGACACAGACCTGGTCCTTATCGGGCGGCGAGCTCCCATCGCTCGCCGTCCGCAGTTCCGCGCCTACGACGGCGGCCGGTAGCGACTTGCGACTTTCGACTGGGTCTCTGTCCGCGGCGTGAGGCTGGTCGTTGCCTTACCCACCCCGCCGCGCCGCCTCCTTCTCCAGCATGACTGCTTCGCAAAAGGAGGCGACGGCTTCCCATTCAGTCTCGCCCCGGAGCATGGCCTAAACCAGCGCCGGGTGCGAGGTCAGCCCCGTCGGTCGCGTCTGCAAGGACACGGCGGTGGTCCATCAAAACGGGCATACCTCCACTGTGTCACTCAGGCGTCGCTTATGCGACGCCATCGCCACGCCGACACATTAACCTCCCGAACTGACCGTGTCCGGTGAGGACCTGTGTCAGGCGATAAGTGAGAGCGCTTAGGCGCCTCTCCAGCCACTTATACCAATATTTTTCAAACACACACATAGTGTGTTTTTTTTACTACAACTACACATTTTGGCGATTCATTTTTATTTATTTAGATGAAGATAATGCTTTCTTATATCTACAGACGGCAGTGTCGCATAATCGTTTCACTTAGCATAATCACTTGGGCAGTGTCAAACTACTGTAATACTACACCAACGTTCTGTCGAATCAGAGTACTGTTGTACTACCATAGTGTCGCACTACCGTAGTGTCGGACTACTGTCGCGAAATCGTTTGTCACATTTGCGTGATGTCGATCTTCAGTGTGTCGCACTAGCGTGCATTCGAACTATGGTGAGTCGCTGTGCAGTTTTGTCGCACAAGCGTTAAACGCCCATCCATTTGTCGTGCTCACGTAGTACACTCGGAGTGACATCATCACCGAAAAAATCAAACAGAAGAATAATTATGTTAAAAAAAAGCATTTCACTGTTACGAAAACATCCGTTCTTGATTTTAGATTGCATTATTTACTCTACTATATAGTAACTTATTACAGGATATATTAAAAATCTTATGTTTGTTAATTATTTTATGTTCATTAAACTTCAAAGCTTACATTCCTCGCATCATTGCTCTTTCATACCCTTTTAACATAAATTAGTGCATAATTTTAGAGTTCTAGTGTACCTATTAGTTTTTGTTGTTAAATGAAAACGATTCATGTTCCATACAAGTTGACGAGTAGATTTTACATTTTTGTTTTTTCGTAGAAAAAAATATATTCGTATAAATGTTTATAATGAATAATAAATCTTTACCAAAAGCCTTAAGACACAATGTCCCTTGCACCGTGTCTAAATAGTATTATGTTATTCCCCTAAAACTTAGTTATCTTCTCCTCTCAATATTCTCTAAGTAACTAATATCAAATTGCCTTAAGAGTCGATCCAATAATTCCTCTTTATCCAATTACTCGATGTCGACTAACAAGATCCTAAGAAAATAGATTGGAGTAAAATTGGCAGACCCAAGTAAGGCCTTTGACTAAAATAACGTTGTAGACAAACCGTAGATTACAATACAATACGTTTAAATACATATTAGATTATACTGGACCTGCCCCTATTTGGGTTGTGGTAGCAATTACAACGAGTGAATTGAATACAGTTGTTGATTTTATGATTCTTTGTACATTTATAATGCAGTTTTATTAAGGGGTTCCCCAAGGCTTAGTTCTTGGTCCCTTATTTTGTACTTAAACGACTGAGACCGGTTGTTGAGCAACTAGACATATGTTCTCCGTCTAGATTTTGCGTGCGTAAGTATATATTTAAAAAACGTGCCCATGAAAGGAGGCAATTGAAGGACACCCAGTGTTTTAAAATTATAAAAAAAAACCTACAGTCGTGGCTATGACTGAAATTGGAGTTAGTTGCCAACTTTATTCAAAATGTGACCTACAAAATTCTCGTATATACAAGTACTTTATAACGATAAATTTAGTTAATTGTCAAGAACCCCTGTTTAGTAATACCTGATTTTATAACATAGGTTTAGTGAAATTTTTATGTCTTTATAGGACTACAAGGTTTTTTTAAATATTAAATAAATAAATAAATTAAACACCCTGTAAAACCAACCATTGATATTATATTCTGTACCTATTTTCTTTCCCAGCCGCTATTGTACCCAAAACCAAATTCCCGCTACAACTAAAGACCCACCTTCAAACTAATATAGCCAAGTCCACCGCCAAGTTCACCCATTTGCTGGCAGTAACTGCTAATGTTTGACCCTAACTCTAGTGATGTAGTGGAAACTCCGGGAATGTAGTATGTGTATGTGTAATTGCACAGAAATCTGAGCACAAATCAGGATTTAAGGCTGGAAGTCAGATTATTGTTGTATTCGTGGTTGTTCTTGGAACAAGAAGGTATTTCTTAATGATAAATCTATAATAGGTTTTTGACATGTAAGGAAATTTTCACACCTTGGCTAGCTCTTAAACAAAATTGAAATAAATAATTCCACACGCTTTACTTTTGAACTTAAAAGCACTTGAGTGATTCATTTGAGCACAGAAACCGTATGTCAGTAATTAATATTAAGGTTGTCATTCACAGATCTTTTAGAAGATCAAAAGTCTGATGCTCCACAAGCATCATAATAATAGCAGATTTTTGAAACAAACCATAACAAAATTATTCTTATTCCAAACGAATAATCGAAATTACCCCATAAGTGGCTACTACTAAAAATATAACTTATAATAGTATTCAGCACAACTACTAATAATCCGAATCCAACAACACGATACGGTAATGGTCTAAAAGACAGTGCAATATTGCTAATAGACATTTGGACGCAGTAAATTCTTGTGACATACGCAAATTAGGAGAGCATGTGAAATGCTGAAGACTGTCACATTACATTTGGTTCACGAACCCATTTATACGCTACGCAGCTTAAGTAATAAGCGTAAGCGATAATAATATTACAGGTTGGTAGTAATAACGATGATTTTCTTTTACTCTTGCTCATGATAGATGATGCTCGTGTCGGTGTATATGTCGCAGGCATGTTGTATAAATCCACAGTTTACATAATGTTCGCCATTTTATATACGGCGTAAACGCTTGCTGTTACGTAATATGCCGCACGCCGAATATTTTTTTAATTCACTCAAAAGTCCAATAAAACTAATGCAATTCAAATAATTCGAACGTTTATAAAATGCCGAAGCGTAAACTACGGATTTCCAAAAAAAACATGACGTATAATGTTTGCAAGTTTGAAAATATATATTTGAACTCAATAGAATAATTATTACTGCTTTGACAAAGGTAAAATGTGGTACACGTTCGTGAATCCACAAGTGCCTAATTTTGGCCAAAGCTTCTGTAGTACTTTTTAAAATCAAATATGGAAATTCAAGAATAAATGAATTTAAAAAATGAATTAACGAACACATAAATAAATTATTAAGACCTGCCAATTTTAAGTTTATTTGTTGTTTCTTCTTTGCGAATGATGTCAATCTTAGTTACTTTGCACAAACGTTACTTAGCACGCCATCACTTTTTGACAGCATTTTATACTAAAATATATTGCCTAAAATTTACTAGATAAGAATCATTTAATTATCTGGGCATTAAAGCATTGTGCACTAACTGCCATATTGAGACAAAGGTTCGTACCAGTTTAATTAAATAACATGACGATATTTTATCAGTAATCACAATCATAGCTGTGGTGTGGTGCTGTAAAACGATGCTCATTCTTACTTTGCCGGCTGTACCTACTATTACTGCATCTGTTTTAACTGCAGCAACTTTAATTTATCTCGGAGAAACTTGTCAAAAGAACAAATTTACGAGCATATTAAAGAAAATATAATAAAATTATCATCGCTTGCGTCTTGGACCACCAATAATCCATAGTACAGTATCACAGTAACACGGAGCACGGTTCAACCGTATCCTTTGAGTGCGTTCACTTTGCTCATTGGTACGTCAATTTAACGACTGCAACTACAAATATGTACGTGTACTGTGAAATTTCCACGTTAGAATGTATGATAATGTTCGCGTAACTGCTTGGAAATTAATGCTTTCTGTCAGGTTCTAGGTCAAGGTTTTTTTTTTCCCATATTCTGGAAGCACCTCAAAGCTTAAGCGTTGTATGATTTTTGGAGAGTAATGAAATGCTCAGTTAATTTAATGTGATTGGTTTGATGGCACCATTGCGGCAGTGGATAAGATTTACGGCTACTGCGCTGGGTGTCGCGGGTTTGATTCGTACAGGGATGTCAGTAATTGTTCCGAGTTTAGTTGTACATGGGTGTTTATAATTTTGAGTGCATGGTAAGTGTCAATTTTTTTTTCTTGTATGGCAACTAACTGATGGTTCTCCAAATAAGTATGTGGTCACCGCCACCTTTAAACATGTGTTTGAAATCTAAAAAAATAACCATCTTCCGACAATAACATAGAGAAAAATGGAAAGAACATTAATGTTCCAACAGTAATAAAATCGGTGTAAGTAACAGACAGTTGTCTGAACCCAATAGAGTTAAGTGGCCAGAACTACATTACTAGTTAACTACTTTCCCGATATTTGTTCCTATTGCTGTTCCACGAGTATTAGTCGAAAGACTTTACAAGTATTCGCGTTGAATACATTGCATTTGATCCTATTGAGTATCAATTGTTTTAAAAACATCGATATTATACGGTATTTTACACCATCACGAATTGACGTACTTTTTATGAGCCGACAAATCAAGATTCTCACATAGACTTTGTATGGCAATGTCACCTTATGACGTCATTAAATAAGGAACTCAATTGCCTTTACTATTTATTGATGCGGCAGTGTGCTCTCACGTGTCGCTTGACACAGGTCCTCACCGGTCACGGTCAGTTCGGGAAGTTCCTGTGTCGGATTCGGGCGGAAGCGACGCCTTGGTGTCACCACTGCAGTAACGGTCGCCTGGAGGACGCGGTCGAGCACACGGTGGAGGAGGTGTGCCCCGCGTGGGCGAGCCATCGACGTGTCCTCGTAAAGGCGATCGGCGGCGGTGACCTCTCGCGCCCGGCGCTGGTCCAGGCCATGCTCTGGGGCGAGACAAAATGGGAAGCCGTCGCCTCCTTCTGCGAAGCAGTTATGCTAGTGAAGAAGCGGAGGCAACGACGAGCCTTTCGCCCCGGACAGGGACCCAAGCGTAGACGTCGAGAGTTGCAAGACGACTACCGGCCACCGTAGGCGCGGGTCTGCGGACGGCGAGCGATGGGTAGCTCGCCGCCCGGCTAGGACCAGGCCCGAGTCGACGGCGCGTTAGTGTTCCACGCGCGCCTCAAAGAGAAGTCAACACGGGAAGGGACCCAACAGGGCCACGCCGGGGTTGCGGACTGTTTTTTTTTTCTTTTTTTTTGTTGGGACAATCCTACCACACTATTCCCAACCACTTCAACTCCTGAAAGCCAGAATCAACAGTGGAGTCCGCTAGAAAAGCGCCGAGCAATGAAGACGAGTCTCGGAGAAACGACACAACTGTCTTGAATCCCGCAACGAAATTAATCAGAAAAGAACAGCGGAGGAGTAAGAAAAATATATTTTTTCCACTTCCCTCCATAACAAGCAGGAGACAGAACAGAACTAAGCCGATAGGCACAAAGGGGCGATTACAACTGGGAGAAGCCCAGATTGCCTAGCACCACGGAATAGGATCTGTTAAAAATTAATGGGTCCTAAAATGTGAGCTGTTACGATTGATTCCAATAGTAGGTATGGCAAAAATGCTTGAACGCACGAAAATTGGTTCTGGTTTCCACAAGGTCCGTATAATAAACAATACCGGATGTAACCTGTAAACTATCCAACATAACATTGCGCTCATTCTGCCAAAGAATACACTCCCATAGGATGTGATGTGCAGATTGTTCGAATTCACAGTTCGATGAGGAACATTGACACAAAGGCGTAATTATAATATATTTGGGGCTTATTTTTGGGGTTTAATTTGGGAGCGATTTTATAGAAATTATGTCTTTCCTTTATTGGTTAACGATGTAAAATACCCCATTGAGTACATCGGTTACATCGCAAAGTCAATCCGGGGCAAATTTTTATTGGTTTTTGCGACAAGATTTTTTTTTTGTTTTAATCTTTATTTTTTGCTAGCTGTTTTCTTTGTTTTCATTAGGTATTTTCATTAAAAAAATAACTTACCTATTTTATGTCGTCAGGCGCTGAAATTGTTTTGAAGTGCTCTGCAATGTATTTCGCTAATTTGTTATAAAACATGTATCAAGTATTTTTTTTAATATTTAATTTGCAGTTTCTACTACTACGACTTTATTATTTGTTGGTATCAAGTCTAACACCATCAACAGGAATACTTCCATGTCTAGATAGTTGTATTACAGCTAGCCCAGGGAGTTGGAATACAAATCGCTTTGGTTATAAAACTGTAAGTCTTATGCATACTTTGTGGTCAGTACAGACCGGCAACTTCGTTATTAAACAGTCTATAGGAAGACTGTTTAATAACGAAGTTGCCGGTCTGTTTAATTAGTTGTTTTAGTGTTTTTCTAAATCGTGTTATTTTTCACTACATAATATAAAAAGAAGTCGCTTTCCGCTGTGTGTTTGTCGGTCCCTATTGTTTAAAACTACGCAACGGATTTGGATGCGGTTTTTTTTAATACACAGAGTGATATCAGCTAAAGGTTTATGTGTAGAATACATGCATATTATAGAAAAAAAAGCCAGGATTGTCAAAGGTTTGTAATACCGGTGCTAAGCTGGGGCGGATCGCTAGCCCTAGGAATAATCACAAGCCGTCTGTCTTCTATTAGTCTAGAAAAAGTGGTGGTGACGAGAAAGGTCCTAGAGACAGAGACCGAAAAAGATAGTCTATCCGAATTTACAAACAACTGAAATTTAACTAAAATGGCAAATGTGCAGAAACAGATTTTCAGGCGTGTACGTAATTTTTTTTACAACTTTGTTTTTAAGTAGTGTGTAAAAAAGAAACGTAATGTAACGTAAACGTGTAAAAACTAACCAAAAAAACATTTTAAATCGCAGTTCTTTACTTTAAATTAGTTTGTTAGTATTTTTATGGGTCTTCTATTTTTTATACATTTTTTTTTATTAGTGTTAGCGTATACCTGTCATCTGTCATAGTCATAGCACAAAGTCGAACATCTCTTTTTTTGCACTTATTACATTAAATGTCATTCATTCGAGCCAGGTGCCATGTTAGCTTGCACGGATAGTACTTCTTTTATCAAAATGAAGAAAATAAAATGAAAGAAATACAATTGCATATCAAGACTTATTGGTAGTATTCACAAGTTCTGGGAATTCAACTCCTAATAGAAATAAAAGTTTGTATAAAATTACACGAGAGTAGCCACAATAAACCCCTAGTACAGCACAAATAACATAATAAACGTAACACGCATTTTCCACAAGTAAGCGCAGTAGTTTTGTGGTTTAACTGTGACTGACCACAGTTAAACCACAGTTAACGATTGCCGAGTTACAATGATTTTAAACTGTTGCGTTTAGATACAAAAGGTCAATGGAAATAAGACATTTTCGACGTTTACGTTCAAATGGTTGGCTACGATTGAGGCGTTGGAACTAAGAATTACATGGTATTAGGTAACAAGTCAATGGCTTATAGATCAATGGTGTGTGAAGTAATACTATTGATGTATTTTTGGCGGTAAATAGATGTACGACTTTATTTCAATAAGCGTTAGTTGCCAAATATTACGGAGTTAACTACAAATAGTTTGGCTATGTAACTTGTCATATTAATAGAGTTATTAATATGATTTAAAGAAATTTAGAGTTAATATAATTAAACCTTTAATATTAGCCATCTGAGCACTAACCGATGCACAGTTAGTCTCAAAATTGAAAAGAAAGGAAATATATTATTACACTGCCCAAGAGTGTGCAAAGAATGTTATACTTCCACTTCTCTCACTACCTACCTACTTGCTGAGTCCTTCAATCTCTGCCCTGCGAAAGTTAGTCCGAATTTGTGAGACTTATGCTGAGGGTGATGGACTGAGATATAACTCAAGAAAGAGTGAGTTACTTGTATTTAAAGCCAGTAATAAAAGTTATACCCCAGCACCTATCACCTTAAGTGGTTATGAGCTGAAGCAAGTCTCTCACTTTAAGTATCTTGGTCACTGGCTCTCAGAGGATTTGAAAGATGATAGAGATATGGAGAGGGAACGCAGGGCGCTGGCCGTCTGAAGCAATATGTTGGCCCGCAGGTTCAGACGTTGCAGTGACGCAGTAAAGGTGACGCTTTTTGAAGCTTATTGTCAGTCTATGTATACGTGCTCCTTGTGGGTTAACTATTCGCGGATGACGTACAGCGCCCTGCGCGTACAATACAACAACGCCTTCAGGGTACTGTTGGGGCTGCCCCGGTATTGCAGTGCCTCGGGCATGTTTGCAGACGTGCACACTGATGGTTTTCACGCTATAATTAGAAAGCGATGCGCTTCATTGCTACATCGTATGCAAACCAGTTGCAATAGTATCCTGAACGTGTTGACAGACAGGTGGGACTCACCATTACTTAGGCATTGGCTAAGCCTGCATACCGTAATGTGATGTTGTGTTGTACTTGTATCACCCTGTTTTTGTATTGCTCATATGGACTTGTCCGAAATAAAGTTTATTATTATTATTCCATTTATTTATTTTTTAACACATTATTTACATTTTTAAATATTAATATAAAAAAGAAAAATATCATTAAAAATATAAAAAATAGTATCCCACCGGCATTGGCAACAGGATCCAAGCTACCGGTGGTCAGGGCTCCAGAGAGAGGAACCTCCGGACAATGCGCGCCGTGTCCAGGAGTACCGCTTTCTGCACCAGACCCTTGACCCAGCTGCTTAGCGAGAGCCTCCTTAGATGTTGGTCGAGGCTCTTCGCTATTATGCCATTGGCCGTCACGACTATCGGCACAATGACTGCTGAATCCACATCCCACATGTCGACAACCTCGCGAGCCAAGTCGAGATATTTGGTCTGTTTATCTTTCTCAGCTTTCACGAGATTCTCGTCATGCGGGACAGCAATAAACAGCAATACTCAACAATCATTGCGCGACGCTCTAATCAATCTATTACCACAATGTCAGGCTTATTGGCAACAATAGTCCTGTCCGTGATAATAGATCGATTTCAGTACAATGTGATATGGCTATTCTCAAGAACTGGGTCGGGCACATATCTGTAGTATGGCACCTCCGATTCCACAAGACTGTATTTCAGAGCAAGTTGCTGATGAATAATCCTGGCTACAAGATTGTGTCTGTGCAAATAGTCTCCGTTAGCCAGACTAGAACACCCAGAAATAATGTGACGTGTCGATTTTCCAGGACGGTGGCATGCCCGACAGATGTCAACCGTACCGTCCTTCACAATATATTTCCGGTAGTTTTTAGTCATCATAACTTCGTCCATTATTGCACTGACAAAACCTTCGGTTTCTCCAAAGAGGTCACCGAAACGCAGCCAGGACACGGACGCTAGGAAATCTACATCGGGCCCATGTAGGACCCGATAAAAGCGTCCGTGAAGCTCCTTGCTCTGCCACACAGTTTGGCGGTCGTTATAGTGTCCAGTACCACAGGTTTGCGCCAGTTCTCGCTCGCTAAGGAGAGCGGGGTGAGGCCCTTGTCCACCGAAACTACATCCCGATGCATCCCCACGGTACCGATAGGAAATACTCCCTGAGGCTGTATATCTCACGGTTGTGGAGGGTCTTGGCATTTAAAAAACCTCGACCACCGCACTTCCGCAGGATATACAACCTCATTACCGACGACCGCAGGTGATGCATCCAATTTGCAGTCAGTAAACTGCGGACCCTCCTGTCCAAGGCATCTAGTTCAGTCTGAGTCCATTTGAGTATGCCGAAAGAGTACATCAGAACCGGCATGACCCAACTGTTGAAGGCGCGCCTTAACCTTATTCCCGCCCGATAAAAGACTATTCAGAACTTTATTCAGGCGGCCAAAGAAGCGCTCCTTCAACGTTTGTTTCATGTCGGCAGCATTGATGCCCAACGCTTCCGACATACCCAAATATTTGTAGGTTTCGGTTGAACAGGAGACCTAAGTTGTATGGTATCCGAAAGTTGGGTTCCCACAGATTCCACAATCTCCCCTCGCTTTGCATACATGACTGCACATTTGTCGACACCAAATTCCATCCTGATGGCGCTACTGAAAGTTTCTGTTACCTTCAGTAGCTTCATCAGTTGTAAATCGGTGGGAGCAAAGAGTTTCAGATCATCCATGTAAAGGAGATGAGATATAACCTGACTGCCTCTGCGCAACCGATAGCCTAGGCCTAAACCCTCCAGCAATGTGCTTAGAGGATTCAGGGCCAAACAGAACCACAATGGACTCAAACTATCGCCCTGGAATATACCTCGCTCAATCCTTATTGATTCACCGTTCTCTCGGATTTGTCGACACCCTGGATAGTGAAGAACCGTCCTCCATTGCCCCATACACGACTTCAAGAAGGTGCGCAGAGTTGCATCCACTTTGTACAACTCCAGCACCCTCATGTGCCATGTATGTGGCACAGAGTCATAAGCCTTCTTGTAATCTATCCAGCATGTCGACAAATTCTTCCGAGAACGGCGAACTTCCTGACTAATGGCCATATTAATGAGGAGCAGCTCCTTAGTACCACGGGACCCTGTCCTACATCCATTCTGAGAGGCAGACATGATAGAATTATTCTCAATATGGTTGTTAATTTTACCCCTCAAAATGGATGTAAGAACCTTATAAACCGTCGGTAAACACGTGATCGGTCTATAGTTTTTGGGTTCCGCGGTACTACCTGATTTATGGAGCAGGTGGGTTATTCCAGTTGTCAGAAACTTGGGCAACGATCCAGACTCTAAGGCTGACTGAGACGCTAAGCAAATGTGTGAACTGTGAAGCCATTTGATCCAGTAGTTGTGCAACCCATCCGGTCCTGGAGATTTCCAATTAGGTAACGAACGGACTGCACAAGCTACGTCTTGGGGGCTGATAGTAATTGCCCCCATTTCCGGTATTGGCTCACACGCTCGCTCAACATCCAGAATCCAATCGCCCTCAGCATGACCGACGGGCACCGACCAGATGCTGCGCCAGAACGAAGATTATTATTATTATCATTGCAAACTTTACGTTTCTCGGGACCCTGGGGTCCCGGACCTTTAGAAGGCGTACGAGGGGCCGAAGCCAACTCGCAGAGGCCCCTTAAATAAAGCTTTATAATATGAAGTGGGACACCAACCGGCGATTATCC
Source organism: Athetis lepigone (assembly GCA_033675125.1). Classification (NCBI taxonomy): domain Eukaryota; kingdom Metazoa; phylum Arthropoda; class Insecta; order Lepidoptera; family Noctuidae; genus Athetis; species Athetis lepigone. The sequence goes on from CM066217.1 coordinate 4,716,878, forward strand.
CTATATGCACCACTGTGCACCTAAGGTCAACCCCCGGTTGGTGGTGGTCTATTGCAGGTCATGGAATAAAGAAAGTATGGACTATGGGTTTGGGTTGCTAAGATGGATTACTTATCTGAGACTATTGAATGGCTATGGCCCCTGCCTAACCAATGCTTGTATACATGGATAAAAAGGCAGGGGGTGACTTGCACACTCAGTAAGTAAATGGGCCCCCGAAAACGGCCGCTAGCACATAGTGACGTAGCGACAAGGGGGCAACATTATGTCGAGGTGCTTGAGGAGTGGAGAGGTATTCCACGGCTATCAGGACAATCCCGGAAGTACGGTCAAGATCCCTACCAGCATCTTACTGGAATACTTCCTTCCCCCGAGCACGTTTGCTCTTGCGATTCTCCACTCAAACCAGCCAATTAAGGCAAGAGTGAGGTGGGAGCCTTGTTCCTTGTCAGTGCTCACTCTGGCCGGCCAATGAAGGCAAGCCAGAGATGAAGAACAAAGAGTCTCCCAGGAGGTCAGGTCCACGGGGTCGCTACTGCCCGACAGCTCGCCACAAGCTGCCCTGCGGTTTTATTATTATTATTTTTATAAACTTTACGTTTCTCGGGACCCTGGGGTCCCGGACCTTTGAAAGGCGTACGAGGGGCCGAAGCCAACTTGCAGAAGCCCCTTAAATAAAGCTTTATAATATAAAGTGGGATATTATTATTATTATAACTCAAAATTAAATAAACAATAATTGTACCTGACATAGGATTGAACTAAGTTCTCAGCAGTCAATCGTGCTATCACAAAACCAATCTTTATTTATTGTGCTACAGAGTAACTAACTGATCTAAAGATTACCAATCAATACCAGATTTAAATTATACCTAAAACAATTTTTAGAACTAAAAAGTAACTTTGTATACTAACTTAGATTACCAATCAATTTTCCCCATCTAAAACTATACTTTTTTTTTTGGTGAGTGGGAAATCATCAAATATCTGCTCCCGTCCTTCGTGTCAGACTTTTACTGACTAAAACCCACTCATGTTCCTTCGATTACCCTTTATGTTCCAGGGTCAAAAATGCGCTATCAAGCTACAGTCATAAATCGCCCAGTGTGGAGCAGCATCTAAGTTTCCCAACTTAGCTCTCCAAGGCATTGTATAACTTTATGAAAGTAAGTTGAAGATGAAGGTATATTTGGAGAGAAGGGGTGTTATTAGGATATAGCTGAAAAGTAATGCCGGTAAACGAGAATAAATTGTGAATTTTGATGTAGAATTTTAGATAGAATAGTAAAAAAAGAATTGTATATTCACTCGCTCACTTTTCATCTACCTATTTAAATAACTGATAAACCGATTGAGGCATGTCGAAAAGGAAATTGGAAAAACGAACGCGCAAAACAAATTAATTGTCTGTATAAATGAAACCTTAATTTATAATTATTCAAATCGTTATTTAAACTTCAGTAATACCTGCCGGTTATTAACAATATTATGGCTAAGAAGTAGCATTTATCGTCTTATACAATAGTAGGAAGTACCTAAGTAGGCTTAATAAAATGGTAGCAGTAGTTAGCGTCCAAAACCCGCAACGCATTTGAAGGTTGAATAAAGTAACAAAAAGTTAAGGACATATAAAGATAAAACTAAAAATTATAATATAAATAAGAAGTTGTTTATTACCATGAGAATAAATAAATACACACATCAAAAGTGTCTAGGGATATTTCAATTAAACCTAAATTACTAAAATTCTATTAACTTTTTGTTAAAATATGTACACATTAAAATAAACCTTGTTTAATAGACTATTTATCCTGATAATAAACTTTTAGATAAAGTTAAAATTAAAAAAAAACTTAGAAGAAGAGGAAAATCTCAAACAAAATTTCAATCTTAACTTTATTTTTGAAACATCAAAACTTAAACAAAACAACAATTTTTTTTATAAAAATTCTTGAAAACTTAAAATTAATATTCCGTGGATCCACCTAAGACTCTCCTGACACGTCTGCAGCGGTTCTGCATACTCAAAACAAGGGTGTCAATATCCTGTTGTGGAATACTGTCCCATAATTGCCGTTTCTGAAGCCATGAAGACCAGTCAGAGTGTTATATCCAGGCTTTGGTCATGTTATCGTGTCACGGAGGAAGTGGTGGAACGGCACCGAGGACCTCAACGCATTACAACACATGTACAGGACCGATTCATAGTAAATGCTGCACGAAGTCAACTAAATGCAGCGGCGATGCAATTGGTTCAAAGGCTACAGAGAGAGTATGGTTTGCTGGTAAGCGGTCAAACTTTGAGAAGGCGACTGCATGAAGTCAATCTACGTGCTCGTAGGCCATTTTGGGTATCAGCACTAAGGAGAGGTAATCGAGGAAGAAGATTACAATGGGCTATTGCACACGAAAACTGGAACCATTCTCAATGGTCACTTGTGCTTTTCACTGATGAATCTAGGTTTGGATTTCATCCTGATTCGCGAAGAGTACGCGTTTGGAGAAAACCTGGACGTTGGAATCGACTGCAGCACCCACAACAAGTTCATGCATATTAAGGTGGCACGATTATGGTTTGGGCAGGAATTCGTCTCGGCGGTAGAACAGACCTCGTTTGGATACAAGGCAATATGACTGCTCGAAAATACCGAGATGAGGTGCTAGAGCCTGTAATCTTGCCCCACAAACAGCAAATGGGACAAAATTTCCAGCTAATGCACGACAACGCCCGTTCACATACGGCGCGTATCGTTACAAGTTGGTTACAACAGCATGTTATCCAAGCTTTAGACCGGCCTGCACAATCCCCTGACTTAAATCCTATTGAGCATGCCTGGAATATGCTTCAGAGAAGAGCTCGTAGGAATTTCCCTGTTGATATTGTGCATCAAAACCAGCTTTTCTTGCATCTTAGCAGGATTTGGGACAGTACTCCACAACAGGATATTGACCCCCTTGTTTTGAGTATGCAGAACCGCTCCAGATGTGTCAGGAGAGTCTTAGGTGGATCCACGAATTATTAATTTAAAGTTTTCAACAACTTAAAAAAAAAATTGTTTTGTTGTTTAGGTTTTGAAATTTCAAAAATAAAGTTAAATTGAAATTTTGTTGAGTTTTTCCTCTTCTTCTAAGTTTTTTTTTTTAATTTAACTTTATCTAAAAGTTTATTATCAGATTAGATAGGCAATTAAACAAGGTTTATTTTAAAGTGTAGGTGTCTTAACAAAAAGTTAATAGAATTTTAGTTATTTAGGTTTAATTAAAATATCCCTAGACACTTTTGATGTGTGTATTTACCATTCACACTGTTAGAATACAATAGGGTATTACACTTTTTTTTTTTAAGTTGTTCAAATAACTCCTACAGTACTAAGAAACCACCAAAAAAAAACTAAATTTTTATTTAAACGCTAAGTACCCTAAAAACGCTTTTAAAAATTGTATTTTCAAGTTTCGCGCGGAAATTCCCAAAAACGGAAATCGCCGTGGGCGTGGTTTTGCTTTGGCGATATGACGTCCTCACGTCGTGTAAATAAACAAATGCGCTGTGATATTTTACATCATTATTATTGTTTTTATCTAAAAAATTAGTTACTGTTCGACTTACCGTTGGTGTGCGTTCCAGAATGCAAGAACACAAGTGTGAAAACATCGGAATAATAATTGTGAATCTAGTGTTAACTGATTCAAATTTAAGAAAAACTTAGTTAAAAGTTGTGGGAAGAGTATTCCAACTATTACACCATAAAAACCCGTTTGTACTTTAGTAAATATCACTTTGATGTAAGTACCTATGTGCTTTAGCCATCTAAAATATCTTTCACAATAACTTCGATGAAAAAGTATATTTTTATAATAAAGATCGTATTAGGAGGTTATAAATAAAACAAATAGTGACTTCTAGTTGACACTGTTGACAGTCAACAGCTGTCACTGTCTGTGGTCTGTATTTCGGTGTGTTCAAGAACAGATAAAAAAAACTGAAAACTTTGAATTGAATTTAAAAAAATATTTTCTAGTTTTATGAACTAAAACTAACACTGTTCGGCTGCTTTTTGCATACGCTATCTCAATAATATATTTTTAGATTATTTCTCTTATACAGTGTAATACCCTATTAGGTGTCCCCCGCAGTTTCACATGAAGTATTGGTTACTGCTCCGCTCTCTATGTCGTAGCGTAATGTTACATAGCCTAAAACCATATTTTTTATCTGTTGAATAATCCTATATCCTTAATAAGTAATAGAGGAAGTTAGTAGTATAAAGGGACTATAATTTCCCCTAAAAATATGAGCTATCCAACATAATTAACAAGGATATTTTAATTCAGTCCAAATGTACTAGAGATTAGCGCATCCAAAAAACAAACAAAACTCATCAGCTCTACAAACCGTTTGACGACCAACCGACAGCCGGCTGTCGAAGTGCTATTGTGCCTCAAATCACGTGTGTTCGAAGGTTTTAGAACAGATTAACCTAAAAAAACCCTCAATATCCAGGTTCTCAAATAAATAATACAAGTAATCAACAAAACAAAGTGCACTTTACAGAATACGTGCCACCTGTAGAGACAGAGGGATATCGCGTGTACACAACGCCGTTCATCCCCCGTGTGTGCTAAGCTTTATTTAAACTTTTTCGTTTTCGACAGTGCGTTCACACCTTTTGTTTTTCGTGTGTGTTTGTTGTGTGATGCGGGTGCTGTTGTGTGTAAATAGGTTTATATCTTCTGTGGTGTGGGTTTTTGTTTGTGATATTAGTTTGTTTTTGTAGTTTTAAGTTAGGTGTTTTTTTTATACTGATTCGTACAGCATTATACGTGCTTTGGGTTGGCTGGGTCTTTATTTATTAGATTATAAAATACAGCCTCAAGTTATTGTGTTAATTGGAAAATTTGCAAATTATTAAAGTGAATTATTCTTGCTATTAACAACTATTGCTATGAGACAAACTTTGAAATCAAGGCAGAAACAGTTGTAACTAATCTGTCAGTAGAAATAATTACGAAAAATATCGAATCATCATTAGCCTTTTCCCCAAAACCACCTGACGTGAATCAAATCCTACCAGAAAAAAAAATCCTATGCGTGAAGCGACTACCTATCAGACCTTCACATCCTAGTTACTGAGCGACACGGTACCCTAAAAATATGTAATTTTATGTCCTGCAATATTAGGTAGGTACTTATTTTAAGGCCTCAGCAACATATACACACCTCAGTCTGATTGATAAAATTTTACGATTTACGTTACATGAAATTACAAAATTACCGTGAATCTAATATAAAGTTGAAAACCGTAAAATTCTTATAAAACTCGATAAGTACAGTCAACAAAGTAAATCAGTATCTAGAACCGTCAATTATAACTCAAGATTTCTTCAGCACCATTCATCGAGGTTAAAGTTATTTATAGTAAACTTACAGACCTTTATCAGCATGAGAAGGGACTATACGGGGAATAGTGAAAGCTTTTGAAGGAGACCTTTGCCTAGCAATAGGAAAGCATATAGGTAATGAAAAAGAAATATGATTAATATTAAAAAAATCTACTCCGATTGATGAGGAAATTGTTATTGTGAGTAAGTAGGCGTGGATACTTATCTAATTTGTCGAGTGTACAAACGTACATTTTCGAATCGTTCAAAATGAGCAATCAAGGTTTTTACGAGGTATTTTGACGAATTACGAGCAATCGAAGGTCAAAATTTTATTGGGTAAATTTTTATTACACCATCCTTAAAATATACCTATTTCCGTTGAATTCAATTTTCTGTTTTATCGTTTACCTATGTACTTAGATATGTTTTTCTTATTGGCAATCATGATATTTATTATTTAGCAGATTAACATGGAACAGGAAAAAACATGAGTCAGTAGTATTACTTTTAAAACTTAAAACAATTGATAAGATCACGAATTAGTTGTTGCCTAATATCTAAACCCACTCACTGTCTAAATTATAATGCTTTGTTTATAAGCAGCTTTACGTTCAAATAAATATTTTCATTTACTTCAAACAATAACGGTTTACTGCAATTTACAATAATTTTCTTTCTAAAGACGAATTTAGTGTACACTCTTAGTCATTTACAGTAGACCAGTCTAAGTGAGAAACTGTCACAACAGTCATCCCGCCTTCTTTTTAGAAGAACGTTGCTTTTGCATTGATTAACCACTGTGACTGCAAATGACTATGTACAACCTTACGTCCCTTTCCAGAGATTCTTGCTCATCCAAAGAATACGTGTTGAAGCTTAATTACAATACAATGCCCGTAGCCCTAATAGCTGCCAAAATCAGAGAGATCATCATCACGAAATAAACAAAGGACGACGACATCATGGAAGAAAATGAGAGCAGCGCACTGATACCCTGTACATTAATAACGAGGGTTAATCACAACAAGAAGAGAAAATAAACTATAGATGATACGTAAACAGAGTCGTAGGAAGTTAACTTTAAAATATCACCATTCCTTTATCTACAACTTTATCCTGAAGCAAACTCTTCACTCTTCATCTCATCATAGCTGCCTACTTCATAAATTACGTTTGCATTACACTAAATAATGCAACAGATGATCGTGCGGCTAATAAATGTTGCAGACTTGCGAATTGCGAGTGTAGGGAGCAGACTAATCAAATATTTTTATGATCGACGCCATTTTTACGGCTTTAGTGGTGTGGAGTGTAAGAAAATAGCGATTTATTGACTCGCTCTCGCGTCCTCTTCCAAATGTTAGGTGTAGTAGGTTAAATGTAACATATTTTCTTCTATGAGGACAAGTCAAAATTAATCAGTATTGGTTCAACGTTTTAGGCGTAAACTTGTAATTAACAAACGTGCGCGCATTAGGTTTTTGTGATCGTTCGTTGGTTTGTGAATACTCTTTGAATGTTTTGCCTCTCTTGTTTATTGCGTTACGATTCCAATGATATACCAATTTTTTCTAATACTAGCTTGTGCCCGCGACTTCGTCCGCGTGGAATAATAGTTCCCGTTCCCGGGGGATTTCCGGGATGAAAACTATCTTATGTCCTTTCTCGGGTCCCAGACTATATCTGTACTAAATTTCATTCAAATCGGTTCAGTGGTTTAGGCGTGAAGAAGAGACAGACAGACAGAGTTACTTTCGCATTTATAATATTAGTACGGATTATAAAGCTGAAAAGTTTGTTTGAACGCGCTTATCTCAGGAAGTTATAGATCTAATTAAAACATTATTATTTTGTTGGATAGCACATCGATACGCTACGACCCACGGAGGCGTAGCTGCATAGCCGCGTATAAATCGTAAGAGTATGTGTAGTACGTTTAGTTTTGTATGTAAGTGACAAGCAGGCGTACACAACGCCGTCGTGAAACGTGAGACGACGCCGCATCGTTGTACGACGCGACGTCGTATCGTGTTTATGTGTGGGAGCCCTTAGCCGTGTACGTGTTTATCGTGACAGTTGTGTAACAGTGACAGGTTTAGTGCTTAACCAAAGTACGCTCTAAGTTACGTCTATTTATCTCGCAGTAAGATATGACAATCTCAAACAACGGCGCCCGTTTACGAGCATGGCAATTTAGGATCACCCTCTTATCACTTACCCCATACCAATATACACAAGCGTTATTCACAGCGATTGCTTATTTCTGTTCATAATTCTTGTTTAAGGAAATAAATTAATGTATATAATTCAAGAAACGGTTTTTTGTCGAGATTTTAATTTTGAAAAGCACCTTTTAGTCTTGCTTATTTATTTTTATCGTCAAAAATATGAGAGTAGAGCATACGCATCTTCTACACAAACGAGCCTTGATCGCCATGCTAGCTCAAAGTGGTTCAAGAATCATCATCATCTGCCTTAAACGGACTATGTTAGACCAAATCCAGATAACACGAACGGTATATCGTGTTGGCCATAAAGTAATGCTTGCCGGGGTTGTGGAATAGTTTTCATAGTTGCCGCTGCCTCGGAACGTGACGGGCAACCGAAGGTACATGGGTAAGTAAAATTCAGTAAAATTCTGACACTATGGGCGGGAGAAGTCATTTGATGATTTCCCATCGACAAAAAAAACATAAAGTAAGTTAGACTGATTGGCAGACTTCCTGACTCCAGACCAACGACTGTTGAAGATCTACGAATAACTGGGAAAACTTGCTTTGTGAGTATGAATTGATGATGTCCGAGATAACCTTGTAAATAACGTTTTAGTTTTAAAGTCACATTGGTTATCATCTGGTTTTGAATCTGCAACCTTAGGTGGAAATTGACAATACTTTATGGAAAAATGTGACAAGAACGCAATCTTTTGTTTGCAATATTAGTTTATTTTGAAATGTCCAGAAACAGTATCATTTTAAAACGAAAATTATATATTATCACAAAAACAAATAAAGCAAACAAAATTTTAAAGGTTCTAAATTAAAGCATAGAAAAATCAATAAAAGACCTTGTAAATGTCAATAATGTTCACACTTTTCACTTTTTGTTGATGGACATAAAAATTCAAACTTATGTGGCATGTATGTAGATCGAATCTTTACATCTGCCTACAATATAATCTTTTTCTTTTCGGGAAAAACAATAGGGAATATAGTATGCATATAATATATAAATATATGCAACATGTTGCGGAATGTTTATAATAGTTACCGTGACCTCGGAACATAAAGGGCAATCGAAGGAACATGAGTGGGTTTTAGTCAGTAAGAGTCTGACACGCCCTCCCGTCGCACCCAGGACGGGAGCAGTCATTGGATGATTTCCCACTCACCAAAAAAAAAAAAAATATATATGCAACATACGAATTTCATATCTTCAGAATATTGAAATAGTTTTGACTATCTACTTTTTAAATTGTAGTCATATTCTGTTTATCTAAGTACAAGACTTGCCTTTGCCTAAAATAGCTGTTGTGGTACAAGCTCTAACAGCCACTTTTAGACGAAGGCGAGGTATTTCACTCTGAAAGTCGTGAACTCTTTCAGAACATATAAATAAATAACATCGCAACATATTATGCATTTCGGTCATGTAAAGTTTTTAACCAAACGTACACAAATTTTGTTTAGCCGAGAAAGTATAACAGACAGCCAGACACACAGAGATAATTCAACATTTACGAGTTAGCAAAATGCTTAAATCTTTACAGCACTGAAACTTGCAATCAGAATTTATTTCAGTCAACAAATCTGTAGCTAATTTGCCAATTTGCCTTGTCTAGATACTCAAGCTAAAATTTCCTTTTTATAATTACAACGATTGCACATACAAATCGACTGTATCGTTCTGAATTGCTTTTTGTTCGCGACCCTGGTCGATCAGACCGTTCACGTATTCCTTTGTCAATGATGTAGTAAGAGCATTGACCCACAAAATTGCACATAAAAACGTTGTATTGCGAATTTTGTTAGTCTGTGTTCAAGAGTAGGTTTGTCTTGACTTGAAGAGGTGGTTGTGTTGGATAGTCTTAGGGAATCTTAAGATGGGGCACTATGAAATCTTGTTGGTGTCCGTGCTTATATAATATCTATCATTATCATCATCAGCCGATAGACGTCGATTACTGGACAAAGGCCTCGCTCAAAGATTTCTAAGTATCGGTTTTGCGTCACCCGCATCCAGCGGGACCCAATAACCTTAGTGAGATCTTCGGTCCATCTTGGGAGACCTGCTCATGATGAGTTTTCCGGTACGCGGTCGTGACTTAAAAACCTTTCCGCCCCAACGGCCGACAGTCATTATATACCTGTATTTTTTGGAGCTTTCTCTTGTTACTTTATTTGTTGCGCGTTTAAATATAACTACAAACTATTTATAAGTGTGTAAAAAAAATGTTCAGAGACTGGCTCCATGAACAATAATTGTAATGTAAAAGTCTAATGACAACTGAAATTAAATATTTTTTTATTAAATTTCACATGGTATTTACTTCTATGGAATCATCTATTTAACTCATTTAAATCCGGCCAAGTGCCAATTAGGCCACGTGCATAGAGTTCTATCGTTTCGTATTTGATCGCCTATTAACGTACATAGTAGCTTGAGCCGAGAGGCATTCGAAACTGGAACCGTTGTCCCAAACGCCACCTTGGAATTAATTATAGCATGATTTGTGATGTGTGACAGTTTTTCTTTTAAATTCTGTGTGTATTAGACTGTTGAAATTACAGCATTATTTTTTTTTATTTTACATCGGATCATAATTGTCTACGCGTCCTGACATTTTATGAGATTTTATAAATAAATAAAACGAATAGGTAATAAATATTAATTATACGCTAACAGTGAAAACTTCGATAGCTTCACTAATATAACCCAACCAAAATTTTATAGAAACGAATGAACCCTACTTTATATATTTTTACTACAGAACCACTAAGATTATATCGACACCATCATTCATTGATTCACAGCATTATATAGGAAGTGGGACATACACCATGAGCACGCTATAAATCAGGACACGTTTGCATGCGTTACCCATAAAATATGAGATTACTAAGGATAATCCCGTCTGCGGATTTTTATGGTATATTTAGAGCTTGTTTTGTAATTTGTATTTATGATTATGGTCGGTGAAGGTTTATTATCTCTGAGAGTTTGCTTATAATTTTTTGAAAATAAAAATTATAGGTTTTGAAATTTTCTGGTCCGAGTTTGAACATTGAAATCCAGGTAATTATGTGAAAAGTTTAGTTAAGCTTGGGTGCTGGTCTAATAAGCTTTTTGAACCGTATGTGATCCTCGGCGTTAATGGGAGAAGGGACATCGGGTTTATTTTTTTTAGTCTTTTAAGCGTAAAAGATCCAGAACAAAGTTCACAGTAAGAGTTTTACAGCCATCTTCCCCAGGGCAATGAATATTTTTTACCCCGGACAAAAAAAAGATATATAAATATTTCGGCAAAGATTAGTTTATAATGAAAGGTGAAAAGGGGGCTAAATCATATTTTTTACTAATCTTTCTTTCTAATGCTTAATCAAAAAGACATTAGTATCTAGTATTATAAAAAAACAAACGCTAGTGACGCCAATTATTATCATTACCTACTCGAATAAAAAATATGGTATGTACAGTATACAGTTGTATTTTTTTGTTAAACAACTAAGACCGCACAGTATTTTCATACGTGTGCAGTAGTAATAAAGTCCAAATGAATATGGCGAATAACAATGAATGAGACTGCATTTTTTGGACGTTTTTTTTAAACAAAATTTCAATAGACACTAACGAAGTCCGAGCTTTTGACCAACTTTTTTCTGACCTCCATATAAGAGAAAGTATGAGGTTCCAGTCCTCAATCATATGATCAAAGTTTAAACAAACGGACGACAAACACCTTTCTCTGTTGCACAATTGATAATAATTGTTATTTCTATCTATGCGAACAACACTTAAGTGCGAAAAATTACAAGCTCATAAATATTTGACGAGTAATTAACACAAATAGCGGTACCTCCTATCATAGTTTCATGGTGTTTGAACAAATACTGTTCTATTGTCAATTAAAATAAAAAAGTGGACCAAGACTACGCACTTTCTTATTCTTCAACTCAAAAAGAAAAGCAAAACGTCGAAAAAAGCAGTTAAATTGTGGAGTACTTACACTGCCTGCAACAAAATAGAAAAAAGTAATGATCGTCCAATAAAAACCAGCAGTACGACTGTAGCTACTACGTTGGCTGAGCTATTAAAAATACTCTACGCAAAGCACATACACAAAGGTTACTGTATTACGTGCTACTGAAACTAATCGTTTATTAGACATACAACATTCAGTAAAAAAAAACCCCTTAAAGTTAATATCCGCAATAACTCTCTGTTCAGTCCTCTCTATGACAGGCTCCATTATCAGGCAAAAAAGTATATTATGTTATGTAGTTTTTTGTTTTACTGAAATAAATGATTAACTAGGTATACGCAGCTACCAAAGTTATGCCACGCTGTGATTGACTGAGCTAAAAAAAATAACTTAAATACTCATAATACACAAACGGGTCTACTCGCTTATTACTAGCACTAATCTTTTATTAGGCCAACAATTTTTCAGTAAAAGACAAAACAAAAAAATCTAAAAATGCCTAATGGTAGATAATGCCTAAGGCATTAAGTCCGCCGTTGTGCTTTGTTTTTATTTATGCATAAAGTTTTTAATAAACAAAAAACCCCTAAAAGCAATATCCGAAATAACCCTCTTTTCATAGTCACAGTCCCCTCTATGACAGAGTCCATTATCAAGCAACGCCGGGAAATATTTCCCTTTCACTCCTCTGGACGCCGGCCGTTTTTAGGAACCCCTTTGTCATTGTCAATCGTATTGATTTTCACAAGCCGTTCTCGAGCGATTAAAAAAATGACCGAATATTGAATCGTGTTGAGTACCTGCATGTATCAAAATTGTTTGTGAGCTGTTGATATGAAGTTGTGTTCTCGTATTTTAGGGATATTTTTAGTTTAGTTTTGAAAGCGTAGAGTGTCAATAAATAGGATGCTGATGCTATTTGTATAATAATTTACACAATAGTTTCATATTATACGTCTCACTAATAATCGCTGCTAAAAATTATAACAGGTATATACGTCAAAAAATGTATGAATACATAACATGAAATAACTTTATACAGTGATTATTAGTAAGCGTATATATGTAAAGATATCGTATTGCATTAATGAAAACATGATAATTATAGTATACTCAAATGAAACGCCGGTAATATTTTTTTTTGGTGTTAGTTTTCTTTGTCTACATCATCAGTAGGTTTTCCAGAAATAAATACTTTATCAAATGTGAAGTTACATTTTGATAAACTATCTGTTAAATGAATAAATAAAACTCAAAACAAAAGTATTTGTTTTATTCTTTATTTTAAGTTTACATTGTATTTTGAACATTAACACCTCTTAAAAAGTTTTAATAAATAAATAGGTAGTAGTCAATCTTATCACTTTAAAAACTATAAAATATTTGAGCTTTGTAACCATAACTTTAATGACACTAAAACTTACATAATTTATTTAAAGTAATAAAATTTAAGAATTATGAGTACAAATTTTAGGAAAAATAACCTAGCAAATAGTATTTTACGTTACTTAAAGGTATACCTTCTTCCCTAAATCTAATTATAAAACGAATTAATTTATCATAATATTATTAAGTTATACGAGTACCCATCTGACAGTCATTCAAGAATAATTAATATGACAGTTTAACAAATTTTCTATACGCTGTCAAACTGCTATATTTATTTCCCCGGGCTGATTTTTAGAGTTGCGTAAATCAAAAAATTTAACCCTTTTACGATCACTCAACACTGGACATACCGGTCTGCCCGATGATCTTTCCTTGCTCTCTATACTAAACAGTCAATTTTTTAAAAAAAATAACATAAATAGTTCGGTTCTTATAAATTAAATAAAGAAAAAAATAAGAATAAAGAGAAAGCTAGCCATGTGTGACTTGTACTCGAAAAAACTAAATCAACCCGAGTTTCAATTACTCAATAAAAATAAAATTATTTCAAAGAGAACCCAAAATGTTTGAATTGAACGTCTCAGTTTAATTTTTTCTAAAGGATGTCTCAATGGAAATGTCGACATCACATTAAGAATGCTCATTCATTCTTTTTAAGCGCGTGCTTTAAACCTGAGCCAAATATCCCGGTCGACAACTCTACCAAAGTTATGGTCCACCATGTTGAGTTTTGACGGCGTCTTGGCACATGGTTCGATGTCATACTTCTTCAATAACGCCTTGCTTACATTCCTTATGATTTTCAGAGCCAGCTGTTCGCCTGAAACAAGAGAAGTGGGATTTTAGATGTGACTAAAATGTTATAAAATAAAGTGTTCTATTGTTATTATTTCCTAAAGTAGAATTTACTTTGCATAATCATTATGCATTAATAGGTTTTTTTTATTATCATCAGTCTACTGCTGATGGAGTTACGTCTCTGCCGAGGCACGCCGCGTTAACCAAACAACGCTTTATGCATGCGATCTAAAACTTGTCACTCATATTTTATACCGTAATTTGGTCAATATGTTGAGAATAAATTGTTTAAAATTATTTTGTGATATTTATTTAGGCAATGCGTACATATTTGACACCAAGAAACAAATATATTTTTTTATAATTTTATGAATTTTTAACATTTTTAAAGGTATGATGGGCAGTGCGCCAAAGGACATTGACCACCATACTATAGGACGCCGTTGCGCATAAAAAATAATGTAATCTTAGTGTAAATTTAATATAATAGAGGGGAGAGGTCGTACTTTCCAAGGAAATAAAAATTATCTACATATTTTTAGGGGTTTTTGTTGAATATCTATTTATATGTGCAAGTTTTTAGGTTAGTTATGTACCATAACTTCTACCAAAAAAGTACAAATTACAACAATATTTTGATTTCTATTCTCATAAACAAAACGGAATAGTTTTAAACAAACCAAGGAAAGTTCCAAGTAAATGGTAATTTGGTAATACTAAATCTAAGTGGCTTATAGGCATAAAGAGTAGAAATGAACAGGCCCCGCATAGAATAGGGTTTTCTATCCCTTTTAATTGTTATAATTTATTTTTAAAATGATGTTTACATGATTCGAGACACAATGAAGACAATAGCAGGGCGACAGCCGCTATCGCTTGGTCACAAAGGGTTAGGTTTAAAGGTGGTAAGACGAGGACGGGCGGACATGACGAAACTATAAGGGTTCTTTTTGTAAAAACCATTGAAACTAATTTATTATTGAAAACAGACAAAATCTTATTTTAGTCATCATTGCAATGCGTGTAATTAAACGTTTGAAATATTAATGTGTTTGTGTGGAAATAAAAATATTCAAAAGTCAATGGCATTTATTTCACTTAGTTATTATTTACAAGCACAACTGAATTGTCAGAGTTGGTCGGGTTATTCTAAATACTCTGTATGTTTTAGCTGTTGATGTCCATAAGCTCGTTCAACACACATTACACTTCAAGAGTTTAGAGATGCTCATTCGAGTATAATATAACATTCCTGAGAGAAGAGGATGTTTTCTGACATCTGAAAATAAAATATAATAAATATTATTACATATTGTTGATTGATCTTAGCATTTTTTAATAGGAAATTCGTCCGCGTGGAAACCGAAAAAATGATTCTAATAGGATTTTCAAATAGTTTTTTTCGTTATCTGCTGTTACAGTTAGCTGTACAACAAAATACAAATAGTGCTATTGACTTGGACCATCTTTGGTATTATCCATAATAACGTATAATATTGTTGATAATATAACAATAATGCGCTCATTTTCTACTACACTAACGTCAAAAAAACGTGTAAATACAATATAATAAGATACTAACCGTTGCCGGATTAATCCAGTATCGTAGAATTGTAACCATTGCATCCGATGCTTCCCCCTGTTGGCGACGGGGTAGAGGATGTTTCAGAGCAAGGGGGGCACAGTCCGCACAGCGTGTTATTTTTATTTTAACGAAATTGTCGGTACTGCCTAAAGAGAGAAACGATCCGAAGTCGTAAAAACGTCGACGTACGAAAGTTTTGAAAAGATTGCTTGATCGCACAGAAATCGGAAGAGTCTGCTAACCGCAATGATTCGTTATCTAATAACGCAAAATAAACTCAATTTTCAATAAAAATTCTTCGCTTTGTTTTACTTGAAAGTGTCAATTTTGACTGTTAACATTTGAATTTCCGTGGCAGTGCTGCCCACAGCTGATAAAAATCAACCATAAGTGATAACTTAAACACCTAAATACTTTTTGTTAGTAAAATAACATTATTTTAGAAATGTTAATTAAATATAAATTGTTGGTAACGCAAATGAATGTTATATTCGTAATTTTTTTTGAGACATCAACGTGTGCTCTTAAAAATAAAATATGTAATACTATCAGTTAAGACTGATTATGGGAAAGTTTATGAAATTGGCAACACCGCTTTTACTTAAGTACGTCATTAAAGGAAGAATGCAACAAAGTCGAATAAATAACTAATTAAATATAAAATATTAACCCCTAAAAAGATTTCCATGAAGTTATTTTAGGAAAGTTAAAATATTATGTTATGATTTATGAGTACATTTTTGTGGCTATGGCCTCTTATTTTAAAGCGATGCTAGATTTGAACATTCTCCTTTAGTTTTTGTTTATTATACTTATTAATATGTTGTTCTCTTTTCAAATGCACATAGGCTCGAATTTTAAATCCGGGACTACCTATATTATAGAACTACATAAATGGCATGTTTTAGAAATCCTGGTCTATAGAATACTTCACTCAAAAGCCTGACTGTAACAACAAACTTTCTAACTCATTGACAACTTCAAGTGATGTTAAGACGGACAGGCAGTATTATTATGATTGTGTTATTCACCATAATAACTTCTGTTACCTCAATGTCTATGTAAGTGGAGAAAGCCTACTAAGGTGAAAATCTACTCATAATGGTGTCAAATAGTATCGTTATCGAGAACTAGAAAACGTTTCGTTTTTCTTAGGCCGCGTTTGTAGTAGCGTGATTTTTTGTCGCATTCGAGTTGTTTACTTTTTAGAACAACATAATGTTGTAGTTGTGTCTCATAAAGTTTTGATTTAGAATTGTATAAAGCGCGGAATTTCAAAAATTTTACCTCCTATCTGGTAATGTGTAATCGCACTAAAAAAGTTTGTAATTGGTCCTTAAATGCTCAGTACATAGACTACTATATTGTGAGATGTTACGAGCCAGCCGTTCACCTTTCGAAAAGCCACCAACTATTTTAACAAGACCCCAAGTAAATTTTATAGTGCAATTATGTAAACAAAAAAAAATTTTGAGAAAAAATTCACCTTTCTAGTACTAATCGTTTGGATTCTAAGCGGGGACAGGCAAACGGACGCTGTAAGTGTACCGTTTTGGTACGGAACTTTAGAAATGGTTGTAATTCAGGCAGGAAACCGGTTTGAATATATAAATACGCAAAAAAAAATATAAATATAATTTCCCAAATATGGGTATGGTATGAATTCGACACATGTCACACCAAAAACAAAAGCGCTCATGTGAGCACGCTCTTATTAGCAAAACACCAACCGGTTAAACGATACGTGTTTTATTTTCTCGGTATAGTTTACATTTTTCTCAGTAGCAATTCTTTGTTTGTAATGGAGATGGTTGCCGTAATTCTTGTAGCTCGTTCATGGAACACAATAATATAAGCTTATTTATTGAACACGGAATTTATAGTTTCATGAATATTTTTGTGTTCCGATGAAATATATAATCTTATTGAATTTATCACGGTTACAACGGATTCATAGTTTGTTTACCATGGAATAGTGCTTTTTTTCAAAATACTGGAGCTATACTTAAATTACTGGCTTTTGTAACGCTTAATAACGAAGTAAAGCATAATAACATTTTAAACATGTCTACAGTATTAGTTTTATTATGTCATACTTTGAAAACATTTCTAACATATATTGCAATGATGCAGGAAAACAGCACTGTACAAGCCCTGAATAAATAGTTTGAAATCACATTTGCTCAAAATATTTATTTACTAGCTTCTGCCCGCGGCTTCGCTCGCGTTAGAAAGAGACAAAATGTGCCTATGTTACTCTCCATCCCTTCAACTATCTCCACTAAAAAAACCACGTCAATCCGTCGCTCCGTTTTGCCGTGAAAGAAAGACAAACAGACAGACAGACAGACAGACAGCCAGACACATTTCCATTTATATATTTGTATGGATATAATATAAAATACCTGTTTATGATTAGTATCTTACGGGTTTAAAGATAATTAAAAGCTAGATAATAATAATAATTACCATACTTGAGACTAACAGTTAAAATAGAAATTACCAACCTTATAAGTACCATTGGAATATTATTTTCCGTTACTGCGTATATTTATATATTCATCCTCATTAAACCAAACGGTACCAACACTAATTGCTTTGGCACTCAAAGCCACATCGCAGTGAATGCGTTGCTAAATATTACTGGTTAGGCGGCTATTCTTCTAATCCGGTAGTGAATGGATGCTAAATATGACGGCTGAGTCAAACATTCTTCTCCAACAAACAAACAACATCCAGCATTTTGTGGACTCAGAAAGCCAAAAAACTGGTTAATCATTGCATAGTCTTTACGCGGCAGGCGGTGATGGAGGGATGATCAAGATTCCTTTGATAAAGATTGGTTCCAAGTAACAACACTAATTGTTTTGGCACTTAAAAGTGGCGTAGCAGTAAATGTGTTGCAAAATATTTCTTGGTTAGATGGCCATTCGACAGGCCTGTTTGGTCTAGTGGTTAGTGACCCTGATTGCTAAGCCGGAGGTCGTGGGTTCGATTCCCACCCAGGACAAACTTTGTGTTATGAGCATGATAGTTTGTTCTGTGTCTGGGTGTCAATTATCTATAATATGTATGTATTTATAAAGTATATAAGTAGTATATCAGTTGTCTGGTTACCATAACACAAGCTCTGCTTAGCTTGGGATCAGATGACCGTGTGTGAGTTGTCCTAAGATATTATTAAAAAAAAACTTCTAATCCAGCATCATTTTTGAATACTTAGAAGCCGAAACTCTGGTAATTAATACCTTAGCTTCGACTAATATAATTAAAGTTATACTTAGGGTGTCGTGTACCTAGTAACTAAGTTATGCGATTTTTAAATGAAATAATTAATTTGATTGTTTTATTTGGAACATGAGTATACAATACAGTGCATGCAAGTGCAGCAAATGGTCTGATAGGCGATTCATGATGAGGTAGATGTTCAAGTAGGCCCGAGAAATTCATTTTTTCTTAAGTATTTTTGCAATCTGCAGCTCAGTGTATGGGTGTGTATTGATTTGCGAATGTAATAGTCCATTAGTTACAGAATTTTAATCATTTGAGCAATCAAAAACAGCCGTCAAAGTGCATACAAACGATTGAATGACTTTATCATGAAATAGCAATCAATCGAATTATATGCACTTTGCAGATCATACAGGGCAGTGTCAAAAAATATTCTAAATGCCTAACTCAAATAATCTACAACTGTGTTGCGAATGTTTATAATACACTCACCGGCTAATTAGGGGAACACAAAAAAAAGGTTGATTTTTTCTAACCTTTTCGGGTAATTTTATGTATAGTTTTTGTTTATGTGTTAATAACTTCATAACAATTGTTTTAAGTAACACAACTTTAATTTTAAGTGTTTTGACAAGAATTTATGGTTGTTTAAGAATTTGCTCACTTAACGTTTTGTACTCATTCTGATAAGAACTTTAGTGGATGCTGCGAATAGGGACTGTGGGTCATTTAACTGTTTACATTTGAATAGTGCACATTGTTCTGATACATAAATGAGTGATTTACCAGCGACTTCTGTGGCTAGGGCTGTAACCATGATCGAGGAAGGCACACCTATCGCTCAGTCAGTCGCGCACTGGGTGTATCGATATCGGTGATTCATCGCGTCGTCGACGTTATAGGAGACTGGATCGTTCGTGCGCAGACGAGGACAGGGCAGAAATCGATCAACTAGCGCCTTGGATGACCGTTTCTTGGTCATGCAGACTTTACGAAATCGTCCTCAAACAGCTGTCCAGACCGAATCGTTTGCAGAAGTCAGTAACGTCAACGTGAGTGAAAGGACTGTTAGAGACGGTTGAATAAAGTTGGCTTAAACTCGTACGTGCAGCAAAGGCCCCAAAACTCGAGGTAGCTCATGTGTAGCAAGATTAGCATTCGCTCGAGAGAGCACCAAGATTGGACTAATGATGGGGCCGCGTTTGTTCAGTTATGAAAGCCGATTTTGTGTAAATTTCGTGGATGGGGAGGGAAAGAATGTGGAGACATCGAGGAACGTTATCACCAAGCAATTTTCTCTGAAACTGTGTCGTATGGTGGAGGGTCAGTTATGGTATGGGGTGGCATATGTTTGGGAGCCCGCTCGGAGCTAGTGATCATCAGTAATGGATCGCTAACTGCACAGCGGTACAATACAGAAGTCTTAGAACCCCATGTCATGCCTTTTGCCCCATTCATAGGCGAAAATTTCATTTTCATTCATAAGAACGCACGCCCTCACACTGCGGTATAGTGGAGTGACTACCTTAATGAAGTAGGCATCACTCAGATGAACTGGCCAGCGCGATCACCGGATATGAACCCGATAGAACATGTCTGGGACTACCTGGAAGAAAGGTTCGACAAAGAAATCCAGCCCCTAATAATGTGGAGGAAACTTAAATTAGCGCGTTAGTGGAAGAGTGGAACCATTTGTCCAAGAATTCATTGATAACGTATCCGAAGCATGGGAAATCGTTGTACAGGCTTTAATTAGAGCCTGTGGCGGCAATCCCGATACTAAAACTCCTTTTTTTTTGTCATTTTTGAAATGTTTACAGATTTCACTTTTAAGGAAAAAACGTTCAATTCTCATTTTTTGACATTTTTGTTTATTTCTTCACGTAGAGTATTGTGTGAGTCACTTTAGCGTTTATTTCAGTTAGTTTGAGTGCAATTAATATTGATTAACTAAAAAAAATATGTGCTACTTTTTTTCATAAATTTGTTAAGAAAACGACTTTTTTTTGTGTTCCCCTAATTTTGCCGGTGTGTGTAGTTACCGTGACCCGGAAAATAAAGGGCGATCGAAGGAACATGAGTGGGTTTTAGTCAGTAAAAGTCTGACACGCCCTCCCGCCGCACCCAGGACGGGAGCAGTCATTTGATGATTTCCCACTCACCAAAAAAAAACTACAACTGTACAATTTCATTTAGTACCTACGTGGTTGTATGTGTCCTAATTATAATTTATGCAATGAATGCAATTAATATGGATATTCTAAATAACTGTGCTGTTTCCGAGAATACTGACATTAATTATTATAACTCATAAAGTAAGTGTGTTGATATTTTCTACTACGCTTAGTAGTAGATAATTTGGTATGTAAAATACAAACGTGTATACAGGGTGTCCCACGCTATGTCACATGGAGGAAAGTACCTTAAATCTTGTGATAGAACATTTTACTGAAAGAAGACATTACTTGAATTTTGAAAACAATTTAAATTGCATTCATAGATTTTAATTATAATTAAATGGTTGGGCCGGGAATCGAACGTTGCCACACGGACAAAAAAATAATCACCCTATAGCTACTTATACATACAGATCGACAAGGTTTCATCATAAGGATTATTTTTGCTAAATAACATAGTGTCACAAATAAAACGGAATTTAAACAAGACCGTGAATTTTAACATTTGATGTAAATTTTGTTCTGAAAAGTTAAAAGCTTACATTGCCGCAAGGACATACAATTGACAATCATAACTACTTATTACTAATTAATCTACCCACTTGAGTAGTACGCATCATTTAAATAAATAAATATCCACCACAACAATACCAAAAAATCGTCAGGGAACGAAATAATCAAGAGGTACCACTTTGTATTCAAGATTTCAAAAATAAGAGACAGTTTTGAGCGTTTGAAAAATTTACTAATTTTTTATTAAAAATGTTAAAATTCGTGGTCTTTCTTTTATTTTTGACACTATGTTATTTAGCAAAAAATCCTTTCGATCGGTAGGATAAAACTACAGGGTGATTAATTTTCTCGAGTAACAGGTTCGATTCCCGGTTCAACTATGTAATTATTTAATATTATGAATGCAGTTTAAATTTGTTTTCAAAATTCAAATTATGTCTTTCAGTGAAATGTTCTATCTACAATATTTAAGGTACTTTCCCTCCATGTGGCATTGCCGTGGGACACCCTGTATCGTAGGTATATAATTAAACGTCGTGTGTATAATTATATATATAGGCTGTAAGTGCAGTAGCTCTGTGTCAAATTACTCACCGATGCACTTATCTGTTGTGTGTAACAAAATAATGCCGATGGAAAAAAGTGATCTCTTTTAAAATATCTATAAATTTTTTTTATATACTCGTCATAGGCATAAATAGTACTATAAATAAAATTAAAACCAGCACTCAAAGCGTGAAAACTCTATATAATACTACCTTATGCTATGCGTCTGCGTGAACGTCGGTTATCGTTGATGTTCATCAAAAACAGTTGTGTAGTTTTATGCGTGAAAGCGTAAAAGAAAGATAGACACACTTTCCCATTTATAATATTAGATTGGGTATGATAGTGTGGTCGACTGTACATGAAATTACATTTACTACATAGTCAGGGATTAAAGATCATGGGAATATTAATTATTATAATTATGATAAATATGACTTTATGATTTTATGATGACGACTGCTGTAGAAACATGTCTGCTTAAAAAATTATTCAAGAAACGACAGCAGATTCTTTTGATGATTTAATTATTATGGTTTTGAAGTTTATAGTTATAGAAATAAATATCTCACCTATGCATTTTCTAGTCCAGCTCCAAATGGTAAATACGCATAACAATGCTTTGAAGCTCCTTCATCATCCAAAAATCTATCAGGATTAAAAGTATCTGCCTTGACTAGTGCTCTTATCTCTATGCAAAGCCAATACAGGAACATTTATTGTTATCTCTTATCAATCAACAAACACCTTCAGGATTGATAAGTCTTCGTGCATTGTCTTGCAATGATTGAATATGGAGGATGCAGTCTCAATGCTTCTTTAATAGCTACGTCCAAATATTCATCCCTAATGTGCATTGAAACGGAATTCCTAGATTCTCTTGCACTTCTGGATTCAATGCTAGTTCATAGATCAATGCAGTTAACGCATTCAGACATGGTATGTAACCTCTGTTATGAATGACGATATTATTGAGTAAGTCAAATTCAACGTCCGAATGGCGCCTTCTATTCTTCTTTTAATTCCAAGTTGATAAAACGTTACCCAAATTCTTGATTTGCGACAACACGTTCGATTTTTCGATTTTACTCTTTGTTTTTGCTGACGGCTCTCCGACAATAGTTGCCAATCCAAACAAAATGTACAAAGAAGGGAAAATTTCCTTTAAGTAACTCTTAAATCTCTCAATAATGACCTCTTTTGTATTGCTGATCTCACTTCCTTTACAACTGACCCTCCGCCGCTACCAAGAAGTAAATCCTCGAAGACTTTGTCCAATACCTTCGACAAAATCTCTTGAACGTTAGCATCACCATTTGTTCTCGGCAAAACAGTCACTCAAACTCTCCAATTCACAATCCATGTTGCTCAATAAGGAGTCGTACCCTTCGCGCAATAGGGTCCACTTTTCTCCGTCAGCGTAAAACAAATTGTCTCGTAAACAAACATCTGAGATTTGTCCAAGCAGAGACCTCGGCTATGGGAAATCGCGAAATCCGTTGACATCATCCTCTTTACTGTGTCGGGATCTTTCACAATCAGGTCGGGAATCCTGCATTTTACGCCGGCCGACATACTTGTCTTTGGGATGTTTGTGGTAAAGTGTGTTGACATCTTCGGTGCTGCCTCCTGATTCCAAGGACTCGGTGGTAATCGCCTCCGAAGAAAGGGACTGATGACTTGTAGGCAACATGGCGGACGTACCAGTAGCTGAAGAATTTGGTCACATAGTCGATGGTTAGAGCGATTATAAGCACGATGATTACAGCGAGGTTTAGGAGAAAACTTTCGAAAACATGTTGCGTTCGGTCGCGTTGAGCTATCGCCGGAGACTGTAAGCTTGTTGCAAGAGCCTCACAAAGTAGGTCGCCTACGGTACTATGAGTGATCTCAGAAGCTGTTGGTTCATCTTCGTGGCATTGAACTTGACACTGTGGTACTGTGATTAGATGCTGCTGTTTTTTCTATGACAGTATGGTCAATTAAAATAATTGGTTTATATGTATGTGTTACAATTATGTTATTATTATTATGTCCTAGGTTCGAGAAATAAATAAATAGCTTTGTCTAAGAGTACCTGTGTGTTTAACATAAGAAATCATTAAGAAACCTGATTTCTAGTTGTGGTACAATTACTTTTATTTCTCCATTAAGTTTCTAACCTACCTATACAAATAAAAAGACGTCGACTCATCAGCATTAGTCTTATAAAATCACAATTTATTTAATTTATATTAGTTAAGGTTTTTAAATAAACCTTTTCTTAAATAAGTATGTACTATTGTAATCGTTTTTATTCAGAAAATGTACCTTGTTTAGTTGTGTCAACAAGTGCAGTTTCAAGAAGTGTAGTAATTAACTAATAAGTTTTGAAAGACAGTGCTATATTACTGACAGTCTGTAATATTGTTTACATTGTTTTGTATTTGTAAACAATTACTCGTTATTTGATTGTTTCTTGATAAATTGTAACAGAGGCATGTGAATCAAATTTCCTGTATTCGGCATAATTTTTTGATAATTGCAACTATTGCTCGATCAAATAATTTATGCGTAAAACACATTATGCGTAATTTAATGTGAATTCTAAACCTGTAATGTTACGGCATCACTAACTCGACCATGTCAAAATCTCTCTCGATTTATTTCGGAAAGTAATATTAATTTGTTATGTGTCTGGGATTTATCTATAATATGTATGTATTTAAAAAATATATAAGTATGTTTATCAGTTGTCTGGTTACCATAGTACAAGCTCTGCTTAGTTTGGGATCAGATGGCCGTGTGTGAGTTGTCCCAGGATATATATTATTATATATATTATTATAGAAAATTTTGCCAGAGTAGCACTTCAGATCCTCACAACATTACGGAGATAATGGTGGGGATCCTCTTGTTCACAAACTTAACTAAGTTTAAGTAAAATATATGCATCTATCTCTTTTGATTTCTAAAAGAAAAGGACAGAAGATACATTACTTAGTTAAGTCCTGTCAAATTAACCAGTGCTTAAAGTAAATCGACGTATTTAAAGGCCATGTTTTTAATCACGTCTAAATTATTTATGGAGTGTCTTAATTTGGCAGGACTAAATTAATATTTTATCTTCTGTCCTTTTCTTAACTAAATGGAAAGAAAAAGACACTAATCGTAAATTTTGTTTTATTTGTGAACAAGGAAATCGTTGTCATTTTCCGTTCCTTTGATTAAACTACGCTAAATGCAAGCCACAACCCATCAATTACTTTAGATACCTAGATTTCTAACAGTGAATAATGATGTTGTGTAATAAAATAATTAATATCTTCACCTGAAGTACCTAATTAAAATATTGTAGTTTATTATATAATATAACCACTAATTTGTTAGTTTTGCTCTAAAACACATTAAGTCAGGTGTTCCGTTTTTCGAGGTAGGTCTATTACACTAGGTACTACGTAGGTACTCGCTTTACTCAGACTCAGAAAATGAGTCAATTTATGTAAAAAGTTAACTTTTAAGTTAAAATAAATGCAACATTGAAATAATCAATGCCATAAAGAAGCCATTCAGAGTTTATTGCTGCCGAGTGCCGATTTACCAAATAATCGGCTTGAAGAATTTTAATAACTTCATCTGTAAATAATTTAATAAAGCGCTATCTAACTTTAGTAATCCGTACTGTTACGGAAACAGCCACATACTCACTTACTTAAGAACAACGCCATCTATGCATGATTTGATGAACTTAAACTTAACACAGAGCATTCATTGACGAGAAGACAGTACCTTTAGTAGCTTACTTGTTCCTAATAGTCTCACTAGATGGCATTATAAGTATCAATCTTTATTATAACACTATTTTTTATTAACAATGTGTAATATAAAATTAATAGATGCTGGTAAAATATCATACGTATTATAACACATTACAAGTATGTCTTGAAGATGCAAAGCTTCTACGAGACCACTGAAAATCAAGTTAACTATTAAGACCTAAAACCACCAACTATCTTTCCATAAAAAATATAAATGTATAAACCAGATTTAAGAACCATTTACACAGTCCAGCAATCAAAGGATGAGATATAGAAATAAAGAAAGAAAGAAAGAAAAATAATTTATTTGGTACAGCACCAGGCACAAGCACATACACACAAAATAAAAACAAAAAACTAATAGGTAAGTATTTGTGCCCCATGGCTGCACCAAAATAGGTCCAGTTCAGCATAATATTATAAGTGACAATGGTTTAACTCTTTGATTCCTTTTTAATTACCTGATTTCAGGACCGGATCATCATTCTTACCAAGCCTCCGTACATTAAGACCAGTAGTAACCATTGTCCATAAATCTTCCATTTAGTTACAAACTTAATATATCCAGCTACATGTTTGTTACTAGATAGCTACGAAGTCATTATTCATAGGGCTGTCTCACACAGTAGTTACTACGGCAGAGCGACTTACTTCGTGGGTAGGACATATTAATCCGAGACAAAATGTAGGGACACCCTAAGGGTATAGCCCGGTACAGGTTTGGTGGCGCTTGATCCTTTGATATGAATATTGCTGATGCAGATTTGGTCCTTTTGCTACTTGTATATTTTTGGTCCTTCGTCTTATTTGGACCTAGCGGGGATATGATAAGTACTGCCTTAATAGATCTGTGTCTTTGAATATGTTCTATACAAAGGCTAGACGACAAAAAAAAAAACTATTTAGTCCGTCCGCCGGTAGATTAATAAAAACACTTTTTTTCTTTTATCTCTTAAACGAAAAATGACAACGATACAGTGCGTTTAAGTTTTACGTGATGTCTCGTCTACGTACAATATTTACTGAGAACTGCCATGACAACCGCCACTCCGGAACTTTGTTGCTCTTAATTACCTTTTTTTATTAATTTGATTAAACTAAAAATTTCTGTCCAGTATTTTTGAACGGTCTGACTGTCGGACTAAACAAAATGCATTTTTTTTAAAGTGGTATTTATCCCTATGCTGATAAATGACACTTACAAACACATAGTTTACTGAAAATTAAGCACAATCAGTAATAGCAGCTATGTTTTTTTACTCTGGTCCTAATATATGAACATGGTTAACTCTGACACATTAATCAGTCCCATACGCGAACCTCGGAGCCACGCTCAGTAATCATAAGGAGTGAAGCAGCACACATTGCCATGCATACCTATCTGTCGCCCTTAGCCCGAAGGGATATACAGATGCACAAATGCAGAGAAATCGTTCCAACTACCTTAAGTCATGTAGGGGGTCATAAAATTGTTCATTCGGAATTGCTTTAATAAATAGTAAAGGTTGGAATAAAATGGCGATTTACCGTTGGCTGAGCAAGACCAATTGGTGCATGATTTTAAACTGTAGTGAGTATTGATCTGATCCTATTTATTTTAAGCTCAGCTTATGAGAGGCTCGTGCTTAATGTTGGTAATAATAGAAGTATGTTATTGTTATTTTTATTAAGAAAAAACAAACTACAGTAGAAGCGTCTAATTGCTAAATACTCCTGAACAGAAATAGGTACGCACCCTACTACGACTTTGGCTAAAAGCGGGCAAGTTGTTTTATTCGATTGCAAAAGAACTAGTCGACGGACTAATTTAACACACTAATTATTTGTTACAGTGATTTTCAGTACCTAATATTTTTCAGTTGTACACCCTTAACTGTAAAAAACCTTCCAAACTCAAGTTTCACATTGATAATTATCTCCTAAAGGAAGAGTTTTGCTCAAAAATATATTTGAATTAACAATAAATATAATATTTTTTTGCACTGTATTTTTAATCTTACTTAATGTTCTCTGTAAGTATGTAAATAAAAATACCTACACAAAGTGATGGGCCAACCAGTCACTGATTTTTCTGACTATTCACCAAACAAAAATACAGCCTAATAGTCGTCTCTTCCGAATAATGGGCGACCAGTCGGTGCAACTCTACAGTAAGTAGCCGCATAACGTATGTATGCAACTGTCCCAATACAGCGGCCATATGCAATTTATTTCCGACTAAATGAAGATGTAGTGCGTCTCTAAAAATAGATCACATGCTACCAACAAATAGAGTAGCACGCAATACTTGACTGTCCCCCGAGGCTGTCATTTGGAAGGGAGATATTACTCTATAGATTACTTCTATCTAAAATCGATATCTTTATCATCTATGATGATTTGCAGTGATAGCAGATTTCTAGGTAAGTGATCATTTTTCATGGGGGTTAGTGGCTTTACAATGTTGCTTTGAAATTTTAGGTATATCGTTACTAATAAACTTTTAGCTTTTCACTTTAATGTACGATACATTAAAGTTAAAGTACTCATAAAATAGCACCAAAAATTATTGCTGTCATTTGGTAAAGTCTATGGAAAAAGTGGATGCTTGGCTACGTTTGATGGCTATGCTTTTTAAATCTAGTCAAAGTACAAGTCAGCTCTTTATTACGGGAAAAGACAACTAGCCTTTCTTTACTAATTTATTCTGCGACTGCCTTAGTTTAGAAATATTTATTTTAATTGCCACATTTCCGAATTATTTATATAACTGTCTTTTTAATATGCAACAGGATTCTGTTTCAAAATTCTAAAATTCTGTGACTCTTAAAGCTAAATTAAGTCAGCCACAAGTTACTCATATTAATCTATCATTTCTATCATCGATCGATGCGCGTGCGCGTGATTCATCGTCCTGCAGGGTTGTCACACAAATTATCTGAAATCTACAAACATGCAACTACAGTCCCGCGAAGTCGGTTGTTACACTTGGCGGTATCAAATACAATCAAATTAAGTACTTCATTTTTAATTAGTAGATAGGTCGCGATTTTGGCATTTTTAGATTTAAAGTAAGACTAAATAATTAAGAAAAATACTCATTACTTGTATAAATGTAAAACATAATCGCTTTCCGCTGTCTTTGCCTATGTATGCTTAAATCTTTAAAACTACGCAACGGAATTTGGTTCGTTTTTGTAATAGAAAGAGTGATTCAAGAGGAAGGTTTTAAGTAAAATCCACGCCTATTATAGTAGAGAAAAACCGGGATTTTTAAAGATTAGTAACATCCATGCCAAGCTGGGGCGATTCGCTAGTACTGAATAACTAATTAATAATATTTTTTAGATTTCAACACAATGTCTTTGTGTAATGCTAAAAATATACATTATATAATAATATGCCATGGTCGGGGAAAACTGCAATTGAGTCCCTAACATTTGCGATACCCATCAACATTAACATTCGCGAGAAAAAGATAGGATAATGATGGATTGGCTAGTCTCGAATAAGATTGGAATTACTGTGTGGAACCTAGGGTTTAAAATAAATACAAGTCTGGGAGATTTTAGAAGAATAAGAAAAAACTTGAAACCTATTTTGTATTTGTTATTAGGACTTTTTGTAATTGTATTTATTTATTTGCAGATTCTGATCTCTTATCTCTCTCGTATTGGTGCAAGCGCTTTTCAGTTTGTAGGAAATGTGAGTTACTTGCCCTAACCAAAGTTCAATCGGAAAAAAAATACCAGGTCTTCAGCAACCCTGATACCACATGACATCAACCACAAATCTTGATAAACCACGCGAGCAAGGTCGATCATTACTCACTCCATTGTTTTATCAAACAAATGTTTTAAGACAACTTTAATTGTTAGACTTTATTAATTGTTGTTACTTTTATCTGCTTGTGGACCTAATGAATCACTTGGGATTCTTGCGCTTACATTAGTGGTGGAGATTTTTGATAAAGAGAGTGGAGAATGTGGTCGGTTATCGTTTAGTTATGGCTTAATCTAGAACTGGCGATGATACCAAAGATTTTCTAAAGGGTTTTGGTGTTGATGATAATTAGGTCCTGGAGATCGGTGGAAAAAACCAAAATGTAGACTTCTATTTGGTCGTAGATGCTTTAGCTACATGGGACCTATTATCTACGGCAAGCTCAATAATGAAATGATGGTGTTACACATGACAAAAATTAAATTTAAAAAGCATCTCTTTAAATTTCTAACAGCAATGGACTATGAGGGTACGGAGAAGTTCCTGAACACATGAGCTCAACTTACACATTACACTCATAACACACACGAAGGTAGTTTGCACCTCGGAGGTGGACCGCAGCGCCGATTGCTTCCGCTGCGGTCAGCCCGGTCACAAGGCCGGCTCGTGTACCGCCGCGCCGCACTGTTCTATATGTGCGGCGGCTGGCAAGCCGGCCGATCACCGGGCTGGGGGCAAGGCTTGCGCCCCACCCGCCAGGACCAGGGGCAAGGGCAGGAAGCCCTCTGCCGCCGCTCCCGCTGCTGCCCCCGCTGCTGCCGCCGCTCCCACGGCCGCCGCTGCTCCCGCCGTCCCCGCCGCTGCCGCGTCTGTCGCTGCAGCCGCGACTACTGAGGCCGCAATGGAGTGCCAGTAATGGCTCCATTGCGCCTCGTACAGGCGAATATCAACCACTGCGCCGCCGCTCAGGATCTGTTGCTCCAGAGCATGGCGCAGTGGTCGATCAATATCGCCGTGGTGTCTCCGAGCCGTACTTTGTTCGCCCCGGATTCTTGGGTGGAGGACCTGAGCGGCTCGGTGACCATCATCTCGTCGGCCGCCGCCGGTACCCCAGCCCTCGAAGGCGTCAAGAGGGCACAGGGGTGCGTTGCGGCACGGTTCGGGGAGATCGCCGTTGTAGGCGTCTATCTCTCCCCGACCGATCCCTCGTCGAACTCCACAACTCCCTTATGGAGCTGAGCGTCGTCGTCGCCGGGTTCCGAACCCTCCCCGTGCTCGTTCTCGGGACTTCAATGCCAAGAACTTGGCTTGGGGCTCCCGATACACTGATGCACGGGGCAGAATGGTGGAAAACTGGGCCCTAGAGGCGGGCCTAGTCGTGCTGAACCAGGGTTCCGTCCCCAGTGTGTGCGGATGCGGTGTGAGTCGTGGTGGACATTCTCGTTCGCCAGCCCCGCTCTGTCGCCGCGTGTCGTTGACTGGCGCGTAATGGAGGAGGTGGAGACGTTCTCCGACCACGGTACATCCGGTTTGACGTCTCCGCCCAGACCTCCGCTGCGCCGGTCCGACGGACCCCAAGCGGTCCGCGTTGGGCGCTGAAGCAGCTGGACCGGGAGCTTCTCCTGGAAGCCTCGATAGTGCAGGCCTGGGTGTCATCACCGGACAGGCCTGCCGACATCAATGCCGAGGCTGGGTGGTTCCAGGAGGCCATGTCCGAGATCTGTGACACATGGCAATGCCCCGGGTTCAGCCTGGAAGGGGTCAGGCCAGGTTGTACTGGTGGTCGCCGCAAATCACGTCACTACGTGAGGCGTGCGTGGCTGCGCGACGCCCGTACACTAGACACCGCAGGCTCCGTATCCGCCCTGTGGATGCGGATGCCATTGAGGCGGAGCTGTACGTGGGGTACAGAGCGGCGAAGGAAGCCCTCCGACTGGAGATTATGCGGGCCAAAGCTTCGGACCGCCAAGAGACGCTGGGGACTCTGGACAGAGATCCGTGGGGGGGCGCCCTACTTGGCGGTGCGGGGCAAGCTCCGTACCGCGGGGCCCCCCGCTGACGCAGAGTCTCCGGCCCCAGGTCGTAGGGGGCGTTGTGAGCGCTCTGTTCCCTTCGCGGGGGGAGTTTTCTCCCCCGCTCATGGCTCCGCCACCGGCGGTGCCCGATGCGGACCGCGACGGCGACGACGACGACGTTCCAGAGGTGACCGAGGTAGAACTGGGAGTGGCCGGTGCTAAGGCTTAGGGCCAAGAACACCGCCCCGGACCCGACGGCCTACCAGGGAAGGCCTGGGTCCTGGCCTTAGGGGCTCTCGGGCCTCGACTAAGGGGGCTCTTTAGCGCATGCTGGGAGGAGGGCCAGTTCCCACTTCGTTGGAAAGACCGGAAAGCTGGTCCTCATACCGAAGCCGGGGCGTCCTGCGGACTCTCCGTCCGCGTACCGGCCCATCGTTTTGCTCGACGAGGCGGCAAAGCTCTTGGAGAGAGTGATTGCGAGCCGCCTCGTCGAGCGGCTGATGCGGGTGGGGCCGGATCTGGCGGACGGTCAGTACGGCTTCCGCAGAGGACGCTCCACGGTGGACGCCATCATGCGCGTACGGGCCCTCACGACAGGGGATGCGGTAGCACAGGGCAGGGTCGTCTTGGCGGTGTCTCTCGACATCGCCAAACGCCTTCAATACCCTGCCCTGGGGGTGCATAGGGGCGGGCACTCGGTATCACCGGATGCCTGCCTACCTCTGTCGTGTGGTCGAGGCCTATCTGACGGACGGCCGTCATCTACCCCGGTCACGAGGGAGTGTGGAGTCGACGAGGGATGTCGTTGTGCGGTGTTCCGCAGGGATCGGTCTTGGGGCCGCGTCTGTGGGACATCGGGTACGACTGGGTGCTGCGCGCCGACCTTCCCGAAGGCGTCAGCGTAGTGTGCTACGCTGACGACACGCTAGTCCTAGCGCAGGGAGGGTCGTTCCAGGCGGCGGCCGACTTGATGTCGAGTGGTGTTGCGACAGTCGTGGATAGGATCCGGCAAATGGGACTTGAGGTGGCCCTGCACAAGTCCCGAGGCCATGTGTTTTCATGGCCCTCGCACCGGCCACCTCCGGGTCTCAGATAACGGTGGGAGGGGTTCACATCGGTGTCGAGTCGACGATAAAGTACCTGGGACTTCTCCTCGACAACCGATGGAACTTTACGGAGCACTTCCGACGTTTGGGGCCCAAACTGGCGAAGGCCCGGAGCTGCCCTCAAGCGGCTCCTGCCCAATCTCGGTGGCCCAAACGCCTCCTGCCGGAGGCTCTACACGGGGATCGTGCGGTCCATGGCCCTCTACGGGGGCTCCGGTGTGGGCGCCCAATCTAGCCGCGGCTCCGGCCCGACTTTTGAGGGCGTCCCAGAGGTCATGGCCATTCGCATGGTGCGGGGATACCGCACGGTCTCCTGTGAGGCGGCATGCCCTCCTTGCCGGCGTCCCGCCGTGGGATCTGGAGGCAACAGTCCTTGCACACACGTACGAGTGGCGCGTGGAAGTGCAAACGCCGGGTGAAGTCCCGATGCCGCGGGTTATCGCGGCACGGCTCACGGAGCTCCGGCGAGATCTCATGGCGGAATGGAGACAACGACTGTCGCAACCTAGTGCTGGGCACGCCGTTATAGCGGCGGTAAGACCCCTCTTTGAGGAGTGGCTGGAGAGGCGTCATGGCACTCTCACGTTTCGCTTGACGCAGGTCCTCACCGGACATGGTCAGTTCGGGAGGTTCCTGTGTCGGATTCGGGCGGAAGCGACGCCTGGGTGTCACCACTGCAGTAACGGTCGCCTGGAGGACACGGTCGAGCACACAGTTGAGGTGTGCCACGCATGGGCGGAGCATCGACGTGTCCTCGTAGAGGCTATCGGCGGCGGTGACCTCTCGCGCCCGGCGCTGGTTCAGGCCATGCTCCGGGGCGAGACGGAATGGGATGCCGTCGCCTCCTTCTGCGAAGCGGTTATGCTAGTGAAGGAAGCGGCGGCGCGCGAGAGGCAACGACGAGCCTCTCGCCCCGGACTAAGACCCAGGCGAAGACGTCGAGAGTCGCAAGACGACTACCGGCCACCGTAGGCGCGGTTCTGCGGATGGCGAGCGATGGGTAGCTCGCCGCCCGGCTAGGACCAGGACCGCGTAGACGGCGCGTTTTGTTCCACGCGCGCCTCAAAGAGAAGGAGTCAGCACAGGAAGGGGCCCAACAGGGCCAACGCCTGCCGGGGTTGCGGAATGTTTATAGTGGTTACCGTGACCCTGGAACATAAAGGGCAATCGAAGGAACATGAGTGGGTTTTAGTCAGTAAGAGTCTGACACGCCCTCCCGTCGCACCCAGGACGGGAGCAGTCATTGGATGATTTCCCACTCACCAAAAAAAAAAAAAACCATATTGGGATGCCTAGGGGTCAAAATTTGTACAATTACAACTGTTTTTTTTTTCGATTTAGAGAAACTAATAAAATAAAAATAAAAATAAATAACCATTCCACCATATTGGGATGGGTTGCGGAATGTTATGTTTATAACAGTTACCGTGACCCTGGAACATAAAGGGCAATCGAAGGAACATGAGTGGGTTTTAGTCAGTAAGAGTCTGACACACCCTCCCGCCGCACCCAAGACGGGAGCAGTCATTGGATGATTTCACACTCACCAAAAAAAAAAAAAAACCATATTGGGATGCCTAGGGGTCAACCAACCATATTGGGGTGGGGTAGGGGGGGGGTAGGGGGGGGGTAGGGGGGG
This sequence comes from Athetis lepigone, assembly GCA_033675125.1. Taxonomy (NCBI): domain Eukaryota; kingdom Metazoa; phylum Arthropoda; class Insecta; order Lepidoptera; family Noctuidae; genus Athetis; species Athetis lepigone. Next base: position 4,750,960 of record CM066217.1, read on the forward strand.
GGGTAAGGGGGTTTATTAAAGGATTACATTTCATTTGAAAAAATGATTGTGAATTTGGAACCGTTACAATAGGCCAACCAAACGGGGAGCCACATAGGGGGAACAAAGCCTCAATCACATTGACAAAATTCCAAAAAACATAATAGAATCCTTTAATAGACTTCTGGCTCCCAAAACGCCAGATTAAAAAAAAATCCAATCAAAGACTCAGTGACCTCTGGAATGATAAAAAACACACATCTATAGTCGTTGTGACCGTTTCATTTGCGACGTAATCAAAAATCGAGATCGATTCCATTCAACAAAAGATCTATAGATCACTGATCGATCTCTCACTGTGCTCGGGAAAGTGATCTATTTGGCTGTATTATTGATTTTAAATCGTCCGTGGAGGTTCTTTCACAAAGGGTTTTTGATGGCACATGGAATTGGTAGATAGTTCTTTTTTTGCAATTTAATGTTGCTTCAATATGCTTTTTTTCGATATTGGTCGTTGATATGTAACGTCGCCGTCGCATTAAATTGAATATGGCAACAGAGGTCAGAGTCTAAACTAACTAACTAATTGACTAAATAAATTAAAATGTTATTTAATTATGAACCTAAACTCCTATAACAACTCCTTCCAAAGGTATGCACGTTAATAAAATAAAATATTTTTTATTGACTTCAATTGAACGTCAATGCCTTATTTTTATCCTTAGAAGAGAATGACAACTTGTAGAAAACTTCACGTTTACCTAAAATCATAAACAATGGCTAACAACAAATGTGAAAACTGTTATTTCTTAAATACACCCCAAAAAATATTAAACATACAACAACTAAATGTACTATAGTTTGTACGCTTATCCGACCTACAATTGATTGACTTTTTTAGCATGTGTAAGCCTTTATCATCACAGCACATAATTTTTTGCCATATAGCTCCGTCAACAAAATTACAGTTTTCAAATCATTAATAAAACAAGAACGTAGGCGACACAGTGTCGGTGATCCTGACCATTACCCTAATGACCACAGCATTATGGTCCCTGGCCATATCCTCGTTTATTACCCTTAATAAAGGTAACGAGTTTTTTATAAGCTCATATTAGCTGTTTTTGGGTATAAGTGTGGTACAAATTATATGTCTAGGACTAGGTTTTTCGACGGTACGGCCTGGTCAATGATCCTAATAATTTTATAATCGGTTGACAAATAGATGGGTAGGGATTTCACGCGAGAATCATTTTTGTTGATCAATTTACGGTTGAACAATACTTGGGTCAGTTTTTTGACTCTCATTTTTTAACTGGCTGTTAAAATTGTTGTGGTGGCCTGTAGTTAATGTGATCCGGATCTTTTACAAGAAACCTGAGTTTACTTATGATTATCCCAGGACATCACTGAAAACGGTGAAGAAAAACATCGTGACTAGACATTAATTAACTATATTAATTAATTTTAATGTAATTATTATATTAGCCCTCGGCTATTCGAATTTCCAAAAATCTTTTCTTGTTGGCAAGTAGATACGTCTCTTTACAAAGAAGACACCTTCTGAGTTTCATGTCTCTAAGCGCCACGCCACACGGTGCGGTGCGGCTCCGGCGCGGCGCCTGAACGGTGCCGCAACGGTTTCCTACATATAAAATTGGATGGTATGCCACACGGTACGTCCGGCACCGCTCCGGCGCAGCACCGCAGGCTCACCGGACAACGGCGCGAGGCAGACGAGGCGGGGAGGGGTGCAAGCAGTGCGGTGCCGCAGCGTTCATGATTGTCGTCAACTGACTAGTAGGCAAGCCGCCAAGCTTGTTGCGGTGCCGCAGCGGCGCCGTAAGAACATTGCGGCGCCGCACTGCTCGTGTGGCCGCCAGTGCGGTGCGGAGTAATGCGGTGCGGCGCGTTGCCGCACCGTGTGGCCTGGCACTAAGACCAGCGGTTTGGGCTGTGCGTTGATAATATCAATGGCCAGTAAAGCAGTCAGTCAGTTTACAATTTTATATCTAGAGAAATGTGTCCTAAACCCTCACGCCTCTTAGAATCAGCATTTTTCCTGCAGTGAGGCAATGGGCTAATATTTTAATATTGGTCCAATTAATATACAAATAAATTAATATACTTCTTCGAGTTTGGTGCGATTTGACAATCATCAGGCACCGTTACACCCTTTGAAATGTCATAAAAGAATTTAATAAAACACACATGCCTACCAAACTCTCAACTTGACATACCAGAAATTAAACTAACACTAGTAAATGAAAAACGACACTCGACAAGGTCCAAAATTACTTCACCAAAATCAATCAAGCGGTACCAGGGCACCAGTTTCAAAAAGAGATCAAATGAAATGCGATAGATATGTCACAGGCGATAGCGTTAGATTGACGGCGCCAGTAATTTCGTAAGCGGTGTGGCGATGCGCACAGATCACCGCGCATGCGCGAAGCAAGATTGAATGAGGAGTGGGTCTTATATGGAAGGTGTTCGGGATTGCGTTTCAGTTGCTGTGTCAGTGTTCAAATTAAATGAATTGTCGGAAGTATGTTTTAAACATTTATTAATGTGTTATAGTTTTCGGAATTGTTGTATTTGTTATAATTATTACTAGCTTATACCAGCAGCTCCTTAGTCACATTAATCCATAGTCATATTAGGTAATAAATAATAGTTTTTATTTATTTATTTTTCTAAAAGGGCAATGCTCCCAAAGATTTTACCTTAGAAGTTTTTTTAAAAAACTCCAAAGTGATTTTTAGACATACTACTTAACTTTCCCAATCTTAAAACAATAAATACGTAAAGTTTAATGACTCATCTTTCCTAATCTTAAAAAATAGGTAAACAAATAAACGGTATAATACAAGAAAGGTATAAAGAGGTTTATTTTTGTTATTCCGTTCGGAGAAGGTAATCTCTACTAGGAAATTTTGATATGTGTAGTAAAATGTACTTTATTTTAAAGTTAAATAGGGTATAAAATTACGCGCAATAGACGAGCAAAAACTAGCTGAATATAACGATGCAAAAGCCATAAATAATAATAAAGTAAAGCAACACGCGCCATTTATTCAAGGAGCTTTAAAACAAGGATCTAATGACACTATACTACTTATCATACCCATAACTAATTACTAAAACAACAAAACTCGAACACCTAACACAAAGACAACTGCAAAACAAAATAATCCAAAAAAGGCAAGTATTTATTGCTATATTACCGGCGCGGCTCGAAGGACCAAAAGGACCAAATAAAAATGCAAAAATTGTTAGAAGCTGACCTTGCGGTCTCAGGGACCGTTATACCTACTGATCCCTTTTTTGTAGCAAAACCACGGGGCGCAGCTATTCCTCTGATCTTTTTAAACGCAAAAGGAGCGAATGATATAAACATTATAATGGAGATAGCACACTGGAGTAAAGGATTTTTTTATAAATGTTATAAATGAAATGTGTTGAGACAATAAAGGGTGTTGAAAATTTGTCACATTTTGTGTAACAATATTGAAATTTTCTTATAATGTTTTAATACACTAGTGTTTTATGTATATTTTTCTACTCTTCTTTTAAACTATTGATTAAGTTATATTTTTGTTACATTTAATTTAACATCGAAATCAGTCCAGATTTCAAAATATCATCTAATAAATAGTACAACAAAATGCTTCTCAAACTTTGTAGAATTAGTAAATACCTCTTCAAAAACTTTAAAAACTTGGAAAATAAAAATAATCTAAATATTCATTTTATGAAAATTAGTTACTACTTAAAAGTTAAAAAATAAAAATATTTCCACTGCTATTTATACTTTTTAAACAACAAGCAAAACTTTCTTTTTCATCCACTACCAACTCAATGTACACTCGCCCTAACAGGTTTCGCCGGGACGCTATGGCGAAGACAGTTTTGACTATAAATAAGTGTTGTATTGTATTCAATGTAGCTACTGTTTGCCTGGGCGGCAGACCACAAAAGAATTTGGAATCTTTTTACAATAACTAGCCATGCCGACCGGTTTGGTTCGCATAAGCGAATAGGAGAATTGTTTTTAGTAAATTTCTTCTCGTTTGGTATTGAAATTATTGTTGGATTCACTGTTGTTATAATTTAATTTGTATATTTTATTTAAATGTTTGGAGATTTTTTTTGTTTAAAGTTTTATATTATAGAAAATTTGTATAGGTATAAGGCAGCTGCTTTGCCAAAAAAGAAAGAAAGGAATAAACACCTTTAATTTTATTTACGTTACAAGTGATACACTTTGATACCTATTTTGTATAAAAAGCCTCTCTTACTATTTCAATTTTTTTTTTATAAAAAATATGAATATTTTATATTCTTGTTCGCCAATGCCGCGGCACAGTACTATTATAATGCGATTGTAAATTAACATCAACTTTATAAACTTTTTTTGTTCAAATAAATATTTTTACCAATATTATATTTTTTTAAACTTGCTTTATAAAACTAAATGGAAGCTCCCAATACACATTATAACAAACCTCCAATCAAAAACCTATCAAAAAATACCCAAAACACAAACACACATAATTATCTACATTTCTTTCACCAACTCAATATAACTTATTGTGGGACCAAAGACCAAAGTTTTTTTTTTGCTTAGAGACCGCTACAGTTATCGCGGCACGAGATTTGAGCGTATTAGCGGCGCACACGCATCGGTGCGTCATTATCAAGGTGATATGCGCGTGATTTGTGATGTAAAAAAAGATTTAAAAAGTCAAGTGTAAGTGGGATGGTGTTTATTTTACGTACTTACCTGACTACTGTGTGGTGGTAAATGCAGATAGTTAGTAATAATAACCTTTATCAATTTTAGTACGTACATTACAAATGAAACATAGATCAGCTTATAGTACAAACAGAAATTCGACAAGAAGAACTAGATAAATTAATATCTATTCTGTATCTTAGACTACAGTGCTCTTCCCTAAAATATACATTTTAAAGCTTATATTTCCATATTGTTCACTAATATTACTACATAGCGTTGCGGAATGTTTATAATAGTTACCGTGACCCTGGAACATAAAGGGCAATCGAAGGAACATAAGTGGGTTTTAGTCAGTAAGAGTCTGACACGCCTTCCCGCCGCACCCAGGACGGGAGCAGTCATTGGATGATTTCCCACTCACCAAAAAAAAAATGTTACTACATAGTAAATACATACTATTTTGTTTTTTTTTCATCTATTAATTCATTTATTTGTGGCAACTTGTGGTAATTTTCATTCTCATCATTATTTGGGGTTATTCTTTTGTTCACAAACTAAACTAAATATAAGTTCAGTGCATTATTCTCTGTCTATTTCATGAAGAAAAGGACTGAACATACATAATTATGTTAGTTCAATCCTGTCAAATAAGACAGCGCCTAATGTAAATCGTTTATCGAAGTAAATTTAGTGGCCATGTTTTAATCGCGTCTAAATTATTTATTGTCTTAATTTCACGGGCCTAAACATTTTATCTTCCGTCCTTTTCTTAACGAAAAGGAAAGAAAAAGATGCTCAGAGCTTAAACTTGGTTTAATTTATCATCAAGGAAATTGGCACCATTATCAGTCTGTCTATGGAACATAGGCCTGTTCCAGGGCTCGTCACCTAGTCCAATTTTCGGCTACACGCATGCAGGTTCGAACCTCTGAAGATCGTTGCTTTATCTGGCCTCGTCAAGGCTTACTTCAGCAATTATCGGATCTGCAACAGATGTCAGGCCGTTGCTATTTCAGTTTGCTGATTAGAGTGGCGAAGTTACAGTTATTCTGGTCTGTTCTGGTCTATGAAATTGATCTTCTGTTAAATTCTTGTTTACAAAATAAAAATATTTCTGATATAGTCACTATTTAGATTTCAATGTCAATAAAGTTGAATAAACTAGACTCGATATTGAAGGGCAAAGTCTCAAATAAAAATCAACTCGACTCGTCAATCACGAGATAAATCAAGATAACCCTATATTTTTTGCACTGAAAAAATTACAATTAAGCTTCAAGCTCGTCAATACCAAACATCTATTTCTACATGATAGTCAAAATCTTATTAAACCAATCCAAATTTGGTCACTTCCAATATAGTCTGTCGATAAATCTACGGGTCATCAGACGTATGAATAGGGTTGGGTACTCAACTTAATAAATTAATCGTCGGTCGTGATACAATTATTATTGTAATGATCGGCTCCCGTCTGCAAGAATAAAATAAAATGGATTGTATCGTAATTGAATCTCTTGAGGAACGCGTTACGAAAGAACTGCCCAAGTGGAAGACTGCTATTTTTCACTGTTATTTTTTGATAGCTGCTAATTATAACGTTGGTAAAGTTGAATTAGTTACGTCACTCCCCCTAATCAATGTCAGGATTATGATTTAGCTCTTAGTGGTTTACCGAAAAAAAAATCGTCTCTAAAGAGACTACTTTATCCATTAAATTATGCAAATGGAGCTACACTTGTTCAATTAACAGGTCTAAGTTATGTTCCGACTAAGCAATAAGGTATCCGCCGTAAAATTGCCTTTGACGCTTACAGTTAATTTTATAATTAACATTTTTAGTTAATTTAGGGTTAAATTCATCTCCGGCTGTCGTGTTTGTTTCCGTCGGGCATCGATATTTAGCTAATTAACTTCTTGTAAACACTTTCACTAATACCGTAATTATTTGAGAAACTTCGTAATAAAATTTGGATTTTTAATAGGCTTAATATTTGCATAGTAAAAAATCGACAACGTGTGTGCAAATTTCATGTTTTAGCATTATTTGTTTAAGCTGTGCTTCAATAACCACTAAAAAGCCTGTTTTCTTGTGTACAAAGATCAAGAGACTCATTGAATATGTACGTTTTCAGCTGTGCAATTGATCGATCAATAGCCCAATTCACATAATCAAAACCGTAGCGATATCGTAGCGACTAAGTCGTTAAGACCATTTTCGTATTCACATCCGTCAATCGAGTTAGAACGACACCGATTTTAAAGTCGCTCGATCGAAGTGTCGTTGATGCCAATTCAGTTAATTAAATCGTCATTCAATCGTTGACGGATGTGAATACGAAAATGGTCATAACGACTTAGTCGCTACGATATCGCTGCGGTTTTGATTACGTGAATTGGGCTACAGACAGTCAATCAATCAGTCAGTTTCTTGTCTAATAGATATAGAAAACTATAAGAATTCAAATATTTTGCGTACCAGCACACACCAGTAACACTCTTCCACAACACTTGCCCATCACTAGAAAATAGCCTCAGTGTTCTAAGGCACCACATCGTCGCAAGCAAGTTTATGGTTTTTTGATCTAAATCTAAAATTGCTTTCACGTCTCGATATTGCTTCTTCAATTACATCAAAAATTCTACTACGTCGTGTAACATGCGCCGTTTCGTAGTGGTTAATAATAGTTTTCATGTTTCCTTTGTTGGTTGTAGGATGCGTTTTACTGATGTGATAAATCGGTCATCCATTCTTATATTTAGTTTTATACTTATATTATAAATGGGAAGGGAACTTTGACGGTCTGTTTGTCTGGCTATCTAATTGTCGGTCTATTATGTTTTTAATTTGGTAACATGTTGTTTTTCGACGTTTTATGTGTCCGTGAAAACTTAAGGTCACGCAGGCGAAGTCACAAGAAGTAGCTTTCAATACGAATACTGCTTCATCTGTCTTGTTTGTTTATTATAACATAATCTACAGGTATTTGTTCCAAGTCTTTGAGTAGATCAGTTCATATTTGTAAACGAGACCAGAGTACAAGAATAAGCAGAAACATCTGGTGAGTTGCAACGTTATTTTTTTTTTTTAAGTAAAAGATTATTTAGGACTTATCCAAAATCATTTGGGTAAGTCTTGACTCCTTCGGTTTTGAGCTAAATTTCACCAAATAATTACAATGACACATTCTAAGCTAAAAAAACCTGAGCAAAAAAAAAAACACTACTTATTTTTAATTGCACTCGAAAACTCCAATCTTTTCTCAAAAGTATACCAATCTAAATTATAAAGTGACAACGCCATCTATTCAGGCAGCTAGTAAACTCAAAATTGGCCGCGGCCAGCCGGTAGCTGGCTGAAGTCGCATCCTTGATTATAGTAATTCTATACGTTCCAAGTAGCCATTTGCTCGATATTGCGTTCGTATCGATTTCATTAGATAGGCTCAGATTTTTATAATAAAACGTGCCGGATGGTATATGTAAACTTTTTGTAACTGGAGTAGTAATTACAATGAGTAGGTGGTGGTATCGGTGTTTGGTGGGGCTTTAGAGGTAGCGGGTAAAAGGCGTTGTGGTTTTATGAAAAATTGAAAATAATTGGATAGGAATGAAAAACTGCTTGAAAGTCAAGGAAATATAGCGCAAAAAATGTAGATAAATATCAATAAACAAATAAGGGGGTTTTAGGAATGCAGAGCACAGTGAAGGATAAAAAAATATCACTTCAGTTTTTTAAACAAGAGTAACTATTATTTTTAGTATTTCACCCTAAATAAAAACTGTGATTTTTATCACTCTCTATGAGAAAATAAGTAAGTGTAAGGATAGTATATCTACTATTATTCTATCCATTTATTTAATTTATAAACACATCATTTGCACTTTTAAATATTATTATAAAAATATAAAAACCATCAATAATTTAAAATATAGTATCATTATAATTCTGACTATATTATTATTTTATTTAATTACTATGACTACCTAAAAAAACCGTGTCTTATTTTGCTGGTAAAGAACCCGGACGTCAGACTCCAAGTGTTCAGCAAATGGGTTAAAAAAGCTTAAACACCCCCAGGATTTTTACCGAAAAATTTTAGAAACCACTTTCACCGCCTTTTTCCTAGCCTAACCCAATACCCGAAGTACTAGCAACATTAATGATCGCATGCGCAGACAGCGATTGATTGATTGAGCGTTTTATTGGCGTCAGGCGATGCGTCTCTATGTGATTATCAGAAGTCGACTTTATTAGGGCACTGTGTTCATACGATGTAAAATGATCACCAATATATGTGCTTACGTAGAGATAGTTATTGCCCGCGGCGCTGATTGTATATTAATTAATGGTTGGTGGAATGATTTTTAGAAGTTGATAATGGCATGGTGGAGGGGGAATTAGATTATTTTCCTATAAGTTTTTTTCTTTCTTATAAGTTTCTAGCTTTTCAAAGTATTATTTGCCGCGCCCGCCTGTACAATGATCGTCTTATCCATACTAATATTATAAATGGGAAAGTGTGTCTGTATGTCTGTATGTTTGTCTTTCTTTCACGGCAAAACGGAGCGACTAATTAACGTGATTTTTTAAGTGGAGATAGTTGAAGGGATGGAGAGTAACATAGGCTACTTTTTGTCCCTTTCTAACGCGAGCGGAGCCACGGGCAAGAGCTAGTGTTTATATAAGTAGATGCTCTTATAGATTTAAGCAATCAATCAGTTTAATTTATCATTTAGTTTACTTTAGCTATTTTCCGCCCGTTTAGTTTACTTTAGCTATTTTCACAGTTTGATGTCGTACAGCATTCTGTTGTGGGGAAATGCCGCCGATATTCAGACTATTTTTGTTTTGCAAAAAAAGGGCTATTCGTTCAATTTATAAATTGAGTCCTCGTCACTCCCTCAGAGGCAAATTTAGCGAGGTGAATATTATGACCGTGCCGTGTCAATATATATATGAAAATTTGATGTACGCACATAAAAATATTAATCAATTTAAAAAATACAGTGATATCCATAATATAAATACGAGAAATAAGAACAAATACGTGGTTCCTTCAACTAGGCTTAAGAAAGTAGGTGGTTCGCTTAAATGTCAATGTATACGCTTTTATAATAAACTTCCCAGCCAAATTCAAGAACTTAGCATTACTAATTTTAAATTATTTATTAAACGTAAACTCTGTCAGAAAGCTTTTTACTCTGTTAAAGATTATATTGAGGATTCTAATGCTTGGGATTGAGCTGCTTCGATTGATACATTAGCCAATATTTACTTTATGTACATTTTTTTTTTCTCTCCTTTGACATTTTAATTATTATTTTGACATTGATGTGTACTTTTTAAAGTATATATATATATATATATATATATATATATACACACATCAAAAGTGTCTAAGGATATTTCAATTAAACCTAAATTACTAAAATTCTATTAACTTTTTGTTAAAACATGTACACATTAAAATAAACCTTGTTTAATAGACTATTTAATCTGATAATAAACTTTTAGATAAAGTTAAATTTAAAAAAAAACTTAGAAGAAGAGGAAAAACTCAAACAAAATTTCAATCTTAACTTTATTTTTGAAACATCAATACTTAAACAAAACAACAATTTGTTTTATAAAAATTCTTGAAAACTTAAAATTAATATTCCGTGGATCCACCTAAGACTCTCCTGACACATCTGCAGCGGTTCTGCATACTCAAAACAAGGGTGTCAATATCCTGTTGTGGAATACTGTCCCATAATTGCCGTTTCTGAAGCCAGTCAGAGCGTTATATCCAGGCTTTGGTCATGTTATCGTGTCACGGAGGAAGTGGTGGAACGGCACCGAGGACCTCAACGCATTACAACACATGTACAGGACCGATTCATAGTAAATGCTGCACGAAGTCAACTAAATGCAGCGGCGATGCAATTGGTTCAAAGGCTACAGAGAGAGTATGGTTTGCTGGTAAGCGGTCAAACTTTGAGAAGGCGACTGCATGAAGTCAATCTACGTGCTCGTAGGCCATTTTGGGTATCAGCACTAAGGAGAGGTAATCGAGGAAGAAGATTACAATGGGCTATTGCACACGAAAACTGGAACCATTCTCAATGGTCACTTGTGCTTTTCACTGACGAATCTAGGTTTGGATTTCATCCTGATTCGCGAAGAGTACGCGTTTGGAGAAAACCTGGACGTTGGAATCGACTGCAGCACCCACAACAAGTTCATGCATATTAAGGTGGCACGATTATGGTTTGGGCAGAAATTCGTCTCGGCGGTAGAACGGACCTCGTTTGGATACAAGGCAATATGACTGCTCGAAAATACCGAGATGAGGTGCTAGAGCCTGTAATCTTGCCCCACAAACAGCAAATGGGACAAAATTTCCAGCTAATGCACGACAATGCCCGTCCACATACGGCGCGTATCGTTACAAGTTGGTTACAGCAGCATGTTATCCAAGCTTTAGACCGGCCTGCACAATCCCCTGACTTAAATCCTATTGAGCATGCCTGGAATATGCTTCAGAGAAGAGCTCGTAGGAATTTCCCTGTTGATATTGTGCATCAAAACCAGCTTTTCTTGCATCTTAGCAGGATTTGGGACAGTACTCCACAACAGGATATTGACACCCTTGTTTTGAGTATGCAGAACCGCTCCAGATTTGTCAGGAGAGTCTTAGGTGGATCCACGAATTATTAATTTTAAGTTTTCAACAATTTTTATAAAAAAAGAATTGTTTTGTTGTTTAGGTTTTGAAATTTCAAAAATAAAGTTAAATATAAATTTTGTTGAGTTTTTCCTCTTCTTCTAAGTTTTTTTTTTAATTTAACTTTATCTAAAAGTTTATTATCAGATTAGATAGGCAATTAAACAAGGTTTATTTTAAAGTGTAGGTGTCTTAACAAAAAGTAAATAGAATTTTAGTTATTTAGGTTTAATTAAAATATCCCTAGACACTTTTGATGTGTGTATATATATATATATATATTTTTGATTATTATTTTTATTTGACATTGATGTGTACTTTTTGAAGTATATGTATGTTTTCGTATATTTTTTTTTGTGAATGTGAGGACTATGGAGGTCGTTGTTCTGAGTTTTGTTTTTTTTTATATATGCAGTCTGACGGTTTGAGTATTTAATGCGGCCTACCCAAATGTCCTTACTTTGGTACTGTTCGTCAAGACGTTGAGCTCCTTAAAGTTTTTAGTTGAGCTAAACGATTACTGACAAATGCTTGCACTGTCTGGACAGGTCCACTCAAATCTGTGTGCTTCTCTCATCTAGAGAGTACCTCAGACAAACCTCCATGGTTCTCGCACATTTTTGACCAATACGATTGTATGGACTTTAAAAGAGACTTTGACCTCTGAGTTTGTTTCGGATGTTTCTTCTCAGAGCAGTCCAGCTACGAAACATCGGCTCCATCGTTCGCTTAATTTAAAAAAAAACAATATTGACGTGTAAAAGTGTTATGTTTATAACCTATTTACAAAATAAATATGATTTTACTGATTTTCCATAATTATTTTGAAGGGGTTGGGAAATTCGATGTAAAAAACTGTCACGATTACTCGCTTATACTTTATGTCATATTTCTCTTATTTATTTATTATCAGGTCTTGCAGACTCTTAGATAAATTGGTTAACCTAATATAAAATCATAAATATAAACATTATGTAATAAGAAGAAACTTAGCTACACAATGTCACACACTCGTAACGATTAAACAATCAAACTTACCAGCTTTAAAATATTAATATGATAGATCGATAAATAATATTTAGCCTACATCATTTTTAAATTTTACAACATAATGTTTAAATTAATTAAATGCAAATAACTATGCAATATGGCAAAATACATACCTAGTTCGAGAATGAGATGAAAATAATTTTGCAACAATGTATTATTTAATTATCTTTAAAAGAAGCAATCGGTGTTATCTTAAGCGGAATAATATTGAAATTAAAACGTTTGATAAAAAATAAGTAGGTACTTAGGTGCCGATACACATTCCTTAAACTAGTTTTATGTTCCTAATGATAAAAGATGTAAGTAAATATTGTTTTAATTGCTCTATTACGCAGTAAGTAGGAGGAATCATACTTACATTGAAAAATTAAGCTGTACATTAATTGTTTGCATTTGCATTAATGTAGTTATCTAAAGTGCCTTTTTATTTAGACTACGTAATATATGTGTAATTTGATTCTTGAGGTACTTCAGTAATCATTAAAGGAATCTTTTTTATTCCATTTGATAGTCTGTTCTTGTATGAAGTTTTTACCGTTTAAAATATTATTGAACACTAATCGTTCCCAAAAATTTACCAGCGTATTTGAACTTAAAATAGTCGTAAAATTTTTTAAGTTTTTTTTTAATAGTTATCGGGAAGCAGAAGCACAGGAAACTTTTGGTTCTAGTACATTATCTAGAAAAAAATGTTATAGTCTGTTGTATTCTGTCGATACTGGCTTTATCGAGTTTTTTATCATTCATTCATCATCATTTGCATTCTAACCTATTACCATAAAGACAATATTACTTAGGGAGGTTTTTCTCAAACTTTATACAATTTAAAAATAAATAATGTTTAAATGGAATTTAGGATATATACGAGTAACAAAATTTATGTCTAGCAGATTGTATGTGGAAAAACTGTCAAAAATAATTCAACAGATTTTCAGTACCTCTAAAAGTTTGGTGAATCTTTACATTATAGTTTTAGACATTGATTGTCGCAGAGATTATGCGATTTGAATTTGAATATGATTGGGTTTGTAAAATTGGTCTACTTTATTTATCTCTAATCAAATACTTATCTTCGTATTGCACATTCCTCCGTTCAGCTAGAAGCGAGAAAATATAGGTTGCATCAGGAAGCTCTTTCCGTACAACATGTTAGAGTTAATTGAAGAAAAACAGGTTCTTACCTGTTGCTAATAGGCCATAGGCTAAAGCTGTCACTATGGGTATAGACCAGCAGTTTTAAATATTAATTTACTAGCGTGTGTGGCTTGAACGGTATCAGAAGTCATTTGGTGTAACATTTTCTTATTTGTTTTATGAAATTTCTGTTGCTGTTGATGGCATGGAGGAATTGGGATGATAAACTTCGGGTAAAGAATAACATTGTCAAAAAAAGATTGATATCAATCAGTCTTTTATCATTTTCATCATAGTTAGCAAGTAAATAAGTAGTGTAATGCAAGGGCATTACACTACCGAGTTCTTTTTTAATCCTTCGAACACACGTGATTTGAGACACAATAGAAAGACAATAGCAGTCCGACAGCCGGCTGTCGGTTGGTCGTTGAAAGGTTAAATATACTTCACAACTTTCTATATATCGTATGCACATCCTGCTATCGTCAAATTTGGGGGGATGCATAAAAAATATTACAGATCGGATTTGGTTAAAAAATAGAGTAGTCACCAAGGACACGGGTTAAACACGGGAATAACTTGTTGTATATGTCAATATCATATTAAGTTTTTATAAGAAAAAAAAACTTTTGAATCTATTAACATACTGTTTAATCGATGTATTTGATGAATTAATTCAGTAATCATTCTTTAATTATTAGTATTTTCCTATAGATTCCTATATGTACAGGTAAATCAGTACAGATAAAGAAGTCTATCTAGTCATAAGATAATTAATAGTTTTCCTTTTTTAGACATTATACAACAACTATGTAACCGTGCTTACACAAATTAATAAAAAAAATTAATAAAATACAATACAGAAGCAAAACATTAAGAAATAGATTACAAGATTTAATTTAACCAAATTATGATTTTATCAAAGCATACCTTACCTACATACGCTTGGCTTAAGCTCATTTCAGACTGCGCTATAAAATTAAAAGTTTATTTTATAATTTATACCAAAACAGTTTGCTCACCATGCATTTCGTACAGGAAAAAGTTCTTATCCTTACTATCCGTATTCCGTACTAAAATTATAAATACGAAAGTAACTCTGTCTGTCTCTTCTTTACGTCTAAACCACTGAACCGATTTAAATAATATTTGGTACAGATATAGTCTGGGACCCGAGAAAGGACATTGGATAGTTTTCATCCCGGAAATCCCCAGGGAACGGGAACTAATAATCCACGCGGACGAAGTCGCGGGCAAAAGCTAGTTAAATATATGATAAACGAATTTGTTATGCTATGAAGTAGCTATATTAATAATAAGGGAAACTTACTAACTGATATCAATCAACTACTAATCAACACAAAGCCCAAACCAGGTTCAAAAAAACATAAAAGTTAGAAGATTTGTTCCTTGTGAAGACACACACACACTAAGACAGGATATTTGTTAATCTTACACCTAAAAGTGTAAAACAAGGGATGGAACAAGGCCCACTTGTTCAACATATAACTTTACAGATTTAGATTGTCGCTGCATCCCTGTCAATTGTTTGACGTAAAAAGAGACAGAACGATGTTTAAACTGAGTTTAGCACTAAATGAGTTTAGGGGCTTGTGATCCCCTTGTCTGTGGAGCGCGCTCAATGAGCTCGATTTTCAAAATGGCGCATCTGTGGAGCGAGCTCATTGAGCTCGATGCAAATGGCGTCTTTACATGCGCACTATTTTAATCATAATACTTCGTTTAAAATATATATTTTGACTGCTCTAACTTATACAAAGTTTAGAAAAAAAAAACAAGGATGACATAAATTCACGCGTCAAGTGCTTTGAACGTCCGTACGTTGCCGCACCGAAGTTTCAAATAACACTTCTCGGAATTGACAAGTGGGTCGTCCTTATCGCGGCGACCTTGTAAAGCTTGTGGAATAAAGAATATGTATGGCATTGTGTGTTCTTGTGTAAATTAAAGTAAATTATGGTATTTTTATGTAAATTAAGTAACAGTTTTATGAAATAAACGTACGTTTTATTAGTTATAACGACTTTTGTACAGTCGGAAAAGTCGAAATTTTCCCGCTTTTCCCGGTTTCAAATTACAATATTTATAATATAATCTTAATTAAACCAATGTTTTGATGTTAAGGTTGTTTTATAAAGATTCCAATAAGAATAGCTTTCTTATTAGCCGCCATACAAGTTATTATTCCAATTAAATAAAAAAAATTACATCCCGTTTTTTTGGCATTTTTTTGCAAATGGCGTCACAGATCCGCCATTTTGAAAAAAATGGCCGCCACGTCTGTATGGTGATGCAAGTGAGCCAAAGTTTTGAACCTTTGAACACATTCGAGACACAATAGAAAGACAGCCGCCTGTCGCTTGGTCGTCGAAAAGTTAGATCCATGCGGGTGAAGCCACTGATAAAAGCAAGTATGTTATATGCTTTTATATTATAGTGTGGTCTGGAATGAGCTTTATAAAGGCGAAGTGTTCTTTAAATTAGACGGTAACACAGGAAGTGGCTTCTTAGGCCGTCAGTGTAGCGGTGATTAGCGATTGCCGATCACCGATCGCCTATCACATCTAGTGAGCAGTTGATCACTGACGGTTGAGTGCACGTAAAAAGTTGTATAGAGATTAAGAGTGTAGATGCGACATGTTCAAAAATGAATTTCAAGTATAATTTTCTTAATCCGCGATTACGGCTTTGCTAAACCCTACATAAAGGAAAGTCATAATACTTGTCCTTATTTTTTGACAAATCTCAAACTGCTAGGCTGTCTTGTTTGGTTAATATTCTACTCATGTAGGTTAGAGCGTGATTTCTTGGGATCGTTGTCACTAAATAAGCTTTCGACATTAACATATTTTTAATGTGTGTAATAATTTTGGAAACATTACATTCAACCAATGAATAATTATACCTTTTAATTAACTTTGATAACAATAAACGTATTATAATAACAAGGAATATTTAACACATGAAAAAAAACTGTTGCAGATGCAGTATGTTAGCTTAACTGTAAACTACCTGTCATATACATAATAATGATTTCTTGTGTTTATGAGACAAGCAACATGGAGAAGTTCCCCGCTTAATCTTCTCCATATTAAGTAAATAATTTATTTATTTTTTCTTAATAAACACCAAAAGTGTCTATCCATATTCATACTATTATTATAAATGGGAAACTGTGTCTGTCTGTCTGTATGTTTGTCTTTCTTTCACGGCAAAACGGATCGACAAATTGACGTGATTTTTTAAGTGGAGATAGTTAAAGGGATGGAGAGTAACATAGGCTACTTTTTGTCTCTCTCTAACGCGAGCGAAGCCGCGGGCAGAAGCTAGTTATTTAAAAATCTTTCCTATCACATCATTCACAAATTCTCCCGTATTGTAGGTTGTATATTTACAAACATAATAAAATTTGCGCACCAACCTAAAGTCGTAAAAAAAAAACTAATGACTATTATACCTACACAAAAATTTGCACCCTCTGCACCCCACCTAGTCTTTGCAAAACCAGTAAGCTCGCGGTGTGTTTAAGTATGGCACGATAATTGAAGATATGCTCGTATCATACCGCGGAGCTACTTGCAAAGACCTGACGCCTGATTACTTTGCTCTGCTCAATGAGATTACCGTTTTGGCCATAAAGTAAGTGGTTAAACTGTATTATTTTGTTATTAGTCTCCGTTTTTTTATTTTTACAATTTTCAATTGTAGAAATTAGCATAAAAGATGTCTTTCTTATGGGACAATTTTGAGATAATTTCTAAAGAACAAATAATTTTGAATGGCATTATCAGGGGGCACGGACGTGCCCCCGCCAAGACAAGCAAGCGAAGCGCAAGGGCACTATCTACCTTTTCTCGAAGTGTTTCGCCATTTTTTTGTACCCTCATAGAGTTAGTTTCCGATGTAATTCACAAGATGTGATGTCAATAATAGACTCATTAAACATAGAAAGTCTCAATTGAATAGCTCTAATACTTTAGATTTTATTGATATCTAAAATACACCGATTTCGTCACTGACTTACTGACACACTGATGAAGTGATGATCATCAAAATGTTTGGCTACTTCCTGAAGTGCGAAATGTGTAGAATGCTGAAATTTGGTATGTAGCCTGAGTTTAGTATACAACCAACAAAAAAAATCATAAACTTATAACTTTCGCCCTCCATCCCCTAAAATAGGGGGTTGGAAGTTTTGTGAGGAAACAAGTAAATTCACCTAAGTAAAAATGCAAAGACAGAGAATGGATTATGAAAACCGGCACTGCTGATTTACAAGAAACACACACCAAAACAAGAAGAAACAAAAAAAAATACACTAAAAAGACGGCCTTGCCACTTACAAAAAGAACTGAAATCCCACCAAAAACATTTTATGTAAAATGTTGCCAAGACACCCACATAAGGTTTGCCCTGTGAAAAATATATCAGATCTTATGTAGAGCAAAACTTCTGAATCTACACGGCCTAAATCTACCGACCTCACAAACCTCACAAATTATATATATCAGTAAAAATGTATGGCTTGGCTGTTTCGTTACTTACTTCAGAAACTAAATATTCGCGTCACCTCCACGACGACGGTAGCGAAACGGCGAAGCCATAGATTTTTACTGATATGTAGAATTTTAATAATAATAATAATAATCTTTATTGGAACAAAAACACATATTACAAATTATTTGCGTACGTAAATAGCTACATTAGTTATAAAACTGTGTCGCAGCTATTAACGCCCACCTCCAGGAGAGACACAGCGTTCCAAATTTTAGATATGTTAAGCAAATATAAAAATAAAGCAGGCTGTAATTAATTAAATAGTGCATGCGGGAGTGTTCTGTGTGAGTGTAGTGCGTGTCTGTAGGGTGTAAGTATAGGATGTGCTTGTGGGACCTCCCCACGAGCACACTCTACGCTACGTGTATTTGGTGTGCATGTATACGGAAGAAAGAATTTTATGTTTTGACAAACGTTTCCAATTCCTCATATGTTAGTGTATGGAGCCATTCATCAATTATTTTTTTGCAATCCCGAAAAGTACATGGGTAGATATTAAGCTTTTTATTTATTCTATTATAAAGCACAGGACTACAGAAAACAGACTGCCGGCGGCAAATTTCCAGTTTGACACTTGATGTAGGACAGACTCTATCAGATCTTCGTTTCTTCCTTGTAAGGTCAGGGTCAAAAGGCAGGGTTAAATGTTTCCGCAATACTGTACTTAGCACAAAAGAGTGCCTTACCGTAGGTAGCTTCCACAGCATGTATAGTTCGCGGGTAGGGAAGCGATAGGGTTTAAAGGCCATTACCTTGAGGACAGCCCTCTGCGCCCTCTCTAAACGCAGCAAAAGACACTTACCAGCACCACCCCAAACCGAAATACAATACGTTAAAATGGAGTGGGCAAGCGCAAAGTACACAGTTCTAAGGATAGAAAAATCGGCGGAGGACCTAAGTTTTTTAAAAACGAAAATTAATTTTCTTACCCTAGACACAAGCGAATTGATTTGCACACTCCATGACAACGTGCTGTCTACCCAGACACCAAGATATTTTATGGAATCTGTGCGCTTAACTTCAGGACAACCACAAGTAGCTGTTCTCATTGTATGGCATGAATGGGCAGTCAGGCGGAAAGGCGGGGCTGGTTGTGAAGTTTTCCGTGGGCTGAAGGTGATGAATTTGGTTTTATCCAGGTTCAGAGTGAGCAAATTATATGTGAGCCATTGCATAGTAACTTGCAAGGCTGACTCTGCGTTAGTCCGCACCTCATTCCAGTCACAACCATGAACCAGGATAACAGTGTCATCAGCGTAAGAAAGTACTTTGGAGTATCTAAGTTCAAGTTTACAGAGCTCGTTAATGTAAACCAGAAAAAGGGTGGGTCCTAAGACACTGCCTTGCGGAACTCCGTAGGTGAGGGATGCTTCGTTACTGGAGATATTGTTAATACTGACGATTTGCGAGCGTCCACTAAGGTAACTCTTAAACAGACAGAGCGGTAGGCCTCTTACACCAATCTTTTCCAATTTACTGAGTAGAAGTGGGACAGAGACAGTGTCAAATGCTTTAGAAAGATCAAGAAAGATAGCTAAAGATTTATCCTTGTTATTAAGATTTTGAGATACTGTGTCCATTAAATCTAGTATCGCACCCTCTGTGTTTTTGCCTGATCTGAAACCATATTGATTAGTAGCGAGAATATTATTAGAGTTAATGTAATCCAAGAGACGCTTGTTTAATACTTTTTCGAGGAGCTTAGCTAGAATAGATAGTACAGATATAGGTCTGTAGTTGTTGACACTGTCTCTGTCTCCGCTCTTGTGAATAGGGTGCACAACGGCCTTTTTGAACACCTTAGGGAATGTTCCAGTTGTAAGGACAAGGTTGAAGACATGGCAGATAACTGGAACAAGAGTGCTTCGGGCACTGTAGATTACAGTTGCGGGGATACCGTCCCAACCCGTAGCACTAGATAATCGTAAGCCACGAATAAGACAATCTATCTCTTCGTTGTCCGTGCTCAAAATGGCCATTGAGTTACGCAGGATATCTGAAGTGCCAGAGTCTAGGGTATTGATATGATTCAGATTAAAGTTTGGTGAGTTAAGGATTTTGGACGCCAGTTTTGTTCCCACGTTTGCGAAAAAATCATTGACAGAGTCAAGTGATTGAGTTGGATCTGGGGTTATGGATAACAATTCACCGGCAGAGGTCTTTTTCTTTTGAAGATTAGAGATAGTTTTAATGAGATTCCAAGTAGCTTTCGGGTTTTTACGATGTTTTTCAAATTCATGTCGTTCATATTCTCGTTTAACTTTCTTTAATAGGTTGTTGCAGTAATTTTTATATCGATTATAGGTTATTTTCAGAATATTATTGTCAGCATCTTTCTTCATTTTGCGGTACATGTTATCACGATTCCGAATACATTTAAGCAGCCCAGGTGTGATCCATGGCTTAATTATGCGCTTTCGGTTCGGGACAACAGAATCACGACTATTTTTATCAACAACTGAGGATACAAGTTCGACCAAAATAGAAGCAGCAGTTTCAGAATCTTGACAGTTCGTAACGGGAGCAAAATCAACTTTCTCAATATCTAAAACGCAAGCATTAACGTCTACACGACGATAGCGGGAGGGTGATTTAGGGATATTTAGTTTTATATTACATAAAACTACAACAGGAGCATGGTCAGTAATTAGAGAGTCAAGAACTAAGGTAATAGCCGGTTTATTCGACTTTAGCACCACGTGGTCAATGCAACTATCGTTACGTGTCGGGAAAACATGTGCAGGTAGCATGGCATGCGATGCAAGAGCATTGAGGTATATCCTCCTGAGACCCAGACTATCAAATTTTGTCAGATCTATTTGGTTTTCGGTATGGATGCATAAAAATGGGCGTTTTTACCAAAAAAATTTGAAAAAAAAATTTTTGCTTCCCCAGAAGTCTGAAATGGGGGGTATCATATGTGATACTACGGGTCTTAATGAAACTAAATCATGCTATATTTTACTTCAATTTTTATTAGTATGAAAATCGTAAAAACAGTTTCGGTTGACATTCAAACATAAAAAAAATCACATGTTGAACATTTAATGAATGTGAGATTGTTGCAGCCACTCAACCGGCATTTCAAACGATTTTATTTATCATTTTTAACGAACATGGGCAGGTGTTGCGCTTCTTTTAGCCTCTTGGCAATGTGGGGAATAGGCACCACAAGTATGTGTTTTCTTTGTGATGATGTCGAAGGCGGATCATCTTGTGTTACAGGCAGTACAGGTCTGGGACTTTGGACAAAGTTGTTTCGAGTAAGACGATCAGTGCTGGGGCTAGAACATTGCAGCACTACCGGTGTTTCGCCGCCGAAAACCTAATGTTTTGCTAGGTCCATCTTAAATTCTAGATAATGCATTAATTTTTTTCTTGGCAACCCACGTTTAACGGCTACATTCCGATATTCAATCCAGGCTGCAGCCGCAGCAAAATCGAAGAAGTGAAATATCGCTCTTACTGTCCACTTGCCAGTTCTTCCACGCATGGCGTATTTTCCGATCACTCTGTCCAAAAGGTCAATTCCTCCCATGTGAGAGTTATATTTTTTTACAGCGACAGGCTGTGGGACATCAAGGTACCGCCTGGTCTTTTTTGGACCACCGCAGGCATGTCCCCAAAGGTTAAATAGCGTCCTCAGTTGATGCCAAGTAGATCGGCTTACTATCTAACCACTTGATGACTGCGAGTTTTTTATCTTGCCGCACTACACAATCGTAGCTACCTCGCCCACTTGCCTGCAATGATCTGTCACTCTTGAGTAAAGTCTTTGGTCTTTTATTTGGTTGGTTGGGGCGTCGGTACTCTGGTACACGGTTTTTTATTAGCGTGCCCATTCCGTGTAGTTTCCTTTCTGTTAGCGTTTCCAGCGGCACAACAGAAGTGAAATATCCAGAGGGAGCTCTTCATCCATGCTCGAGTTATTAAAATCTTCTGTACGATCCCATCTCAGAGGACGATTGGTAGACAAACGATTGGAAGAACGAGCAACTTCTGCAAGAGGCTCATCATCGGAGAAATCCCAATCCACTTCAGCTGCGTCACGAGGTACCAATTCTTTAACAATACCATCCTGCTATACTTCCAGGTTTTCTAAATCTTTTTCATCTTCTTCCTCGTATTCAGACACGTCCAAATTTAATAATAAGTCTTCAATTGCAGACTCTCCCAAGTCTGTTAAAAAAAGCAAATCTTAGGTCACGAGCGCCCAAAGTATCACCTACGATATTGTTCAAAAACCGCAAAAAATAACTCAGAAATTCATTAAATTTCTATGTTTTTATTACTGAATTTTAAAGATGACATTGAATACAAATCGGAACAAACAAAAAACTTTGAAATTACTACATAAAAACAATAATTACCTGCATGCGACGTCGCCATGTTGTGATTAACAAAAAATGCTAACTTCAAAAGTGACATTACACTAAAAAATGTGTTTACACGGCAAAGTAATGCCATTTAGCGGCAGGGCACACTCAGGGAGATAACTAAAAATGGTAAATGACCTTACAGAATCGCATAGATGGCGCAAAAAAAAATATTTTACTGAGGTATCATAGGTGATACCGGGGGTCTCAGGAGGATATGTCCGAGTTCGAATCATCCGTGTTTGGGGATATGTTTATATTGATATCTCCAACCAAAATTACAGTTCTGAAGGTATTAAGTGAGTTGAGAATTATGTCTAGACTGGTAATAAAGTTCTGAATATTTCTAGTCGAAGGTGACCTATAAACAGTAATGAGCGCCACCTCGTTTTTAAACTTAAATACTAAACAGTTTGCATCTATCAGTATAGGTTTTTCCAAAAGGAAATGTAACTCCACTTTGGTATATACCACAACCCCATCATTCTGGTTAGAGTGATCAGAGTAATTAGACACAAAACCCGGAATGGAGGGGAGATGTGGACATTTACGTAACCAACATTCCGATAATACCACTATGTCAAGTGGTATGTTTATTCGTTGCAGCAATATCAAGAGGTTGTTAAAATTTGCCGTGCAGCCTATGCTTCTGATATTAACGTGGAAAATTTTTAGGCCATGACTAACGCTACGTAGGTATGAGCCAACTTGTTCCGGACAACATAGATGTGATGCTGAAGTTGAAAGGTGTTCTATATCATCTATTATTTTTTCATTGTCATTCATAATAATCAAGACTAAGAACAAACAGGTGATTTGATTTGTAGTACATAATATAGCGTATTACGAACGGACTAAACATAGTACAATAAACATCAAAGTAGTCCATTTGCACAGAAAACTTCTTCCGTAATGTGTAAAGTGAGTGTAGGTAGTTGTGTGTGTATGTATTAAAATATAAAAGGTAACATATGAAGATAAGTGGCGTATTTACTAATTTTAGAGTATACATATAAGACATGCAAATGACAAAAAATGTATAACTGACTTTAAATACTGAACAAGTTAAACATATTATTATACAATAGTGCATTAAATGATGAGGGATAAACAACAATCTCCAACAAAATACAGCAATAAGAGCTAGTCATATTATAGTTTTCGCAAGTAATGAGAGGTCCGCTTCGGTTTTCACGTGGATATGCCTGCTTCCCTCTTTTTCGCGGACAAATATCTTGCCGTGTTTGACCCAACAGAACTTGTAATTATTGGTATTGGCCGCGTCACGAGCCAAGAAGAACAGTCTTTTGTTACGTGCTGACAGGTTCTCTGAAATAAAAATTGGTTTCGCAGGGCCACCAATTTTAAGGTGCTCAGTGGTTAACTTATAGCTATTCAAATTATGCTTTCGGTACTTCTCTAGGAATTCTTCTTTACGAAGAACGGTGGTGAAATTTACTATCATAGTTTTATGGGCCGGATCTTTGGATTTTGAATTTGTGAAGTTAAGGTCGGTAGATTTAGGCCGTGTAGATTCAGAAGTTTTGCTCTACATAAGATCTGATGTCGTGGCAACATTTTACATTAAATGTTTTTGGTGGGATGATTATTACTTATGCCTGCCTTTATATTTGTTACGTTTGCCTATTTTCATACTAATTTTTATTCCTTATTTTACGTCGTCGAGAATTGCTCTCTCCATGGTACCAATATGGTACCAATTTGAAAAAGAATCATATGATTTTTACTTTCTATTTTTGTCTTAGACATCACTAGCTTTATTGATAGTAATAACATGCGAAAACAGCCAAAAAACGTTTTCGCACGGCACACGGTGGGCTGAAAATCGGCTTTCATAGACTTAGGGATTTCAATTTGCAAGTGCTTGTTTTTATGCCGGATATCGCTTCTATTAGTCATTACTATGTACAAAAATGACACCCGAGTTAATTCTACCCAAAAACGAAGGAAATATAATTTTTTTACGAAAAATTTGTATGAAGCTAGTATGAAAAATCGAATTATCTCCTAAACGGCATGTTTAACCGTAATATCCTTGGAGATGGTCATAGTGCTAATTATTTATGATTTTTTGGTTGGCAATTGGACGAAAAATTTAATGCCGTTTTTTTTAAAAAAATCGTCAAAATATTTTTATTTGTTTTTACGTATGAAACGATTCCTTTTGGTGTTTATGTTGAAGAACACGGACTTTTAACTACACATAACATAAAATAGCATCACTCCTATATTTCCGAAGGAGTTGGCAGAGGTTTATAGTACACCCACACGTAGCCAACTATGTTTGAGCTAGATATTTATCAGCACAAAATGAGTTTTAAAACTTTTCATACAACCAAATTACCAATTGTCTTCTAATGAGTCCAAAAAGAAGTGATTAAGTAACTACACTGATTAGGTCTTCTAATGAGTCTTAATAGGTGATTTAATGATTTTCAATATCTCACGACAATGGATTATATTTAACATTTCCTGATAAGTAAGCTAATTTGTTAATTAGCAGTGCTATGAGTTCTAAGAATAGTTAGTGACAATTATAGATTTTCATTAGCTAATGAGGAGATAACTAATGAGGGTAGTTACCTAATTATTGTCGTTTTGCAATAAAAGGGCTAAA
This sequence comes from Athetis lepigone, assembly GCA_033675125.1. Classification (NCBI taxonomy): domain Eukaryota; kingdom Metazoa; phylum Arthropoda; class Insecta; order Lepidoptera; family Noctuidae; genus Athetis; species Athetis lepigone. The sequence goes on from CM066217.1 coordinate 4,776,163, forward strand.
GTTTTGTTTTATAATTTAATTTGTTCACAACTGTGTAACTGCTAACACTAAATCTGCGACTATAAAATCTTAAAATGGAAAGTTTAATCACCAATTTAGACTTGTTTGTTCTTCTACGAAGTGAGAGTACTTCATTTGATCATGAAGTATTGTTTAGTGCAGTTGTATCCCGCATAGGCGATTGCCTGTCTGACGAAGATTATGTTGTTCTCAAAGAATTTTGTCGGAGTTTTACGCGAGCCGCTTTACAAAGGTGGGGGAAATCCAACCGATTCCTTGATAATTTCAGGAGAAAGTACGAGAATTGGTTGGGAGCAAATATTGATTGGCCGAGTTTTGTGCAAACTTTAGTTAATCAAGAACCAAGTGTTGATGAGATACCAAGAGCGCCCTCAGTCTCTCCAGAACCGTCGACATCAACGTCCATTGGAACAATGACGAAAAGATCCCGTAAACCATTCGAAGACCTGGGAAGTAAACAAAAAAAGAGAAGATCTGATGAACACACAGGCGAAGGTTCCAGTGAATTGGCATATGCAGCTGCAGCACGTTTAAAAGAAGAAGGGCATGGAGATATCGCCTCTGTCATCGAATACATGATGAAAAATCCTGAAGCAGCCGCTAAATTAAATGAAACGCTTAAGAAACCAGCGAAAACAATCATATTTACGCCAGAAAAGGCGCTTGGATTGCTTCTTTTGCTAAAACTCTCAAAGTGGCAATATATTACGTTGCGTGAGGCTGCCATTCGAGAAGGTGCTAAAGATATTTATCCATCTTACTATAAAGTGCAACAAACTAAGCTTGATTGCTACCCTCCGAAGCAATCAGTGACAGTTACTGATTCATCGGCTAGGATTACACTTCAAGCTTTACTTGATATCACGGTTACAAGAATCCTTCAAAGCCTTTCTAACGAAGAGCATAACAAGCAGTTGAAGCTGATATCCAAGTGGGGATTTGACGGTGCTTCTAACCAAAGCCGATACAAGCAGAAAATTGAGGGTGAAGAAGATGATTCAAGCATTTTCATGACCTCCTTGGTGCCACTAAAACTGACAGATGGAGACAACATTTTATGGACGAACCCAAAACCATGCTCAGTTTTGTATTGTCGTCCAGTTCAGTTTACTTTTGTAAAGGAGAGTGAAGCAGTTGTCCTTGGGCTGAAAAAACAAATGGATGAAGAAATTGAGGCCCTTATCCCCACAGAGTGCAATAATAATAATAGGGTGACTCATCAACTAATGATGACGATGATCGACGCTAAAGTCTGTACTTACCTTTCTGAAGCTAGATCAAATGCATCGTGCTACCTGTGCTTAGCAAAGCCTACAGAAATGAACCGCTTAGATGCTGTAACATCAAAATTGTGTGTTCGGACCTGTATGAGTTTGGCTTGTCATCCCTACACGCCCGTATAAATTGTATGGAATGTCTGTTACACATTGCATACAAACTGGACTTCAAACGGTGGGCAGCGAGAAGTGATGAGCACAAAGAAATGCTACAGACAAGAAAGAAAATAATTCAAAATAAATTCAAAGATGAGCTCAATCTGTTGATTGATATAGTAAAACAAGGCTCGGGAACCACCAATGACGGGAATACTGCAAGAAAATTCTTTGAGTTTTCTAATAAAACCGCAGCTATAACCGGTTTGGATGAAGACCTCATCAAAAGATTTGCTGTAATTTTACAAGCAATTACATCTGGAGAGCAGATCGATATAATAAAATTTAGAGATTATGCTCGCAAAACAGCAGAAAAGTACGTATTACTATACGACTGGTTCTACATGTCGTCAACCGTTAATAAGTTACTAATCCATGGGGCTGACATAATCGAGAAAAATAATATTGTGCCGATTGGGACTCTCTCGGAAGAAGCCTCAGAGTCTCGAAACAAAGATTTTAGGAGGTTTCGAGAACATCATTCGCGGAAAAGAAGCAGGCAGGATTCCAATCAAGACATTTTAAATATGCTTGTTGTTTCTTCGGACCCTTTGCTAAGTGCACAAAGGCCTAAGTTAGATGCCAAGAAAAAGCAGAGCTTTTTTGCTGAAACTCTCGACTTAATTCAATTTCAGGAAACTGAGTTCGAATTTTTGGATATATCAAATCTGGATGCTGACTCAGAATTGGAGTCTGACAACGAGAGTGATAAGGAAAATTTGTAAAAAAGATATATATGTACATATTTGTAAATTTGTATTTGAGTGTGTTTGGGTTTTTTTGTAATATTTAATGATATGTTTTATTTTTTTTATTTATTTTACTTTATTTTACTTTATTTTACGAATGCTTAGTATTAATTCCTTAAATTAACTTATTTTGTATAAAATATAACTTCATAATGTTACTTCAATATAAATCTTTTTTTATTTAAATTAATATAAATGTGTCAAAAACAGCAATTTTTTTATTTTATTTTTCTTGTTTCGTGTGTTCTTAATATTTGGGTTAATAACATATCGAACTTTTTAACTTAGACACTAAAAGGGATCGTTTTACATGTAAAAATAAATAAAAATATTTTGACGATTTTTTTAAAAAAAACGGCATTAAATTTTTCGTCCTATCGCCAACCAAAAAATCATAAATAATTAGCACTATGACCATCTCCAAGGATATTACGGTTAAACATGCCGTTTAGGAGATAATTCGATTTTTCATACTAGCTTCATACAAATTTTTCGTAAAAAAATTATATTTCCTTCGTTTTTGGGTAGAATTAACTCGGGTGTCATTTTTGTACATAGTAATGACTAATAGAAGCGATATTCGGCATAAAAACAAGCACTTGCAAATTGAAATCCCTAAGTCTATGAAAGCCGATTTTCAGCCCACCGTGCGGCAGTGCAAATCCTAAACCAAAGCAGGCCAATCCTGCCTTCAAGCATTAAGCTCGTCCCATCATCTTTATCTGGGTCTGCCGCGATGTCGTCGGACGTTTTCTGGGACCCACCTTGTGGTTGATGTACCACCTGTCCATCAATTTAAGTGTACATACCTAAACATTGGAAAAATGATAATAGGTATATGATAGTAAAAATTGGTATCAAAAATTTGTTTGTATTCTCTACCAGAAAATTGTTAATGGGATGAAATTAAACATAATTATAATCTATAAAACGTGCTATTGATGCTTTAATAAATTTTTTTGGTAATAATTCTAATATTTTTTTCCTCTCTCTGGTTTGATGGCCGCAAAATTAGCACATATTTTATCCTTTCGCAAGTATTCAGGATTTTCTGTCAGTACTTACAAGTCGATGACTTTTAAAAAGACACTCATTTGAAATTCTGTGCTAAGAGATCTGTAAGCTTACCAATCTTCTTCCTTTGATAGTAATAAAGTATTTATTCTTACCAAATGTAATATTTGTCTACTCTAATTATTAAATAATTATGATTATTCAGAATTATTACATTGTGAAAATATAAATCATCATATTCTGACTACATCAACTGTTTAATATTGAATTATTCTTTATTAAAATAGTGCAGTTTACATAAATCGCCCGCTGGTTGGTGTTGTAACAATCGATGTCTTCTAGTTTCTCTTATCATCGATTGACGCATTTAACTACAACTTATTGTTTTTTTTTACTATATTATTATGACCACCACCAACCTGCATCGTCCAACTGCTACGCAAAGACTTTATTTATTCCACAACTTCTGCCTGTTTGGGATTTGAAATGGTTTGAACTATTAATAATTATTTTTGTTCAGTTTCTCCCGCCACTATTAAGTTTCGGCTCCTGTGTAAGACTTTGAGTCAAGACGAAAACAACAATACTTAACATTGTAACCTAAACTGGCTTTTGCCCAGGGTTTCGCCTGTTTGACTGTCAAACTTCACTGCAGGGAACTTCTCAAGGTATCGAATTTTCAAAAATCATTTCTTTTTGGCTACCTACCTATCCTCACAAAAAACACACACCCTCCAAGTTTCATGCCTCTAGGACCAGCGGTTTGGCTGTGCGTTGATATCAATAATGAGTCAGTTTATCATATTATATAAATAGACCACGAATTGTAATTTAGCCTCCATCTTAACCTAACTTTGCTGTTTCCGAGAGGGTCCATATTGATCTTGACATTATTTGAACCACCTTTGTACATAATATGGAAGGCAATAAAGTATTGAGTATAAATAATAAAAACACGGGACACACAAAACCATGAACAATTAAAATATGCACCCTACATTCTCATTTTCTAGTTTGCAATCCCGTTTTTACTTAAATGATGATCGCATACGCATAAAAAGGCCTTTAAATGAAACGAAGATCGCGATTAACGAACATATCGAATGGAATTAACAATATCATCCTGCGCCTGACTTGTGAAGTAATCAAAGAAACAACATTCATTTTTTTACTCTCAGTTCCCGGTATAATCATAATGTACGCTCCTTGTGTTGGCCAGGATTTTAAAGCAATTGGGATATTTTGAAAATAAATTTAAGGAAAGGACGAGAGTTTCAAGTTAATGAAAAACTATTATTTGTACCCGTTGTGCACAATAATCACAAATAACACAAAAATAATAACATAATAAATATGTGCATGGCCAAATAGGCTCTCAGTTCCATTTGCGGCGATATTTAAAACAGATTTTTTCGCATATAACTGTGGTGCCGAAAACATGCTGCCTATCTGATGGTATAATATGTTCGCCGTGGCAAATGGACCCTTATACCACCATGAGTATCACATGCGCCTCGCCGACCTTAAAAAATAATGTTCATAATATATTTTTTAAGAAGTCTCTATGAAAAATGTTATGACTTAGGGAAAACCGGAGCGGGTAGCAATTAATTCCACAATCAGAGCGTTTGCGGTAGCATGCAACCTAATATCAAGTACTAGTTCTTAACTTGTTTTTAAAATCTTACGTATGTTTATGTTATACTACAGATTTGTTTTTTTTTTGCATGCTGATTCGCATTTTTAAAATTAATTTATTCAACTAAGTAGTTTACTTATTCGTTTATCTGAAAAAAGGTTTTTGGTAAAATAAAACATCAAAAACATCTCATTGTTGTAAATTAGGTTGTGTACAAAAACTGACAGAATTCAATTTAATTTGCGAATCTGACTCTTTATATATTTAAACAGATTGACGCTGATTAGACAAAGAAAATCTAATCTTAAAAGTTAGTAAAATAGGTGAGACGACGAACATAAGTAAGTACTCCGTCAGTGAAATTTTAAAACAATTTTTCGACATATATTTTTTCTTTTTTTTTTTTAAACGAAAAATGACGACGATACAGTGCGTTGAAGTTTCGCGTGACGTCACGATCTGAAACAATTTTTGCTAAACAGTGACGTCAAAAGCTCGCACTCCGGAACTTCGTCGCTTTTTATCTTTGTATTTTTTTATTAATTTGATCAAGTAAAAAATCCCGAATTTTTGGCCAGTACCTATACCAGACAAACTAAACAGAATGCGATTTTTTTATGTTGTCGGCATCCCTATTCTACGTAAAGGTAATAAACCAACTAAAATAATCCCACAGGATCGCAAACTCGTGGTCACACTGTCACTGTGATTGTAATAACTGGGAGCGAGATGGGCCGCGCTAATGTCGCGCCCCGGGCTCGCTCGCTATCGGTAGCCATAAGATGCTTCAAGCGACGTGCCATTACACGCACCGGACGATCTTACTTCTTAGCGCTGTTATTGAAGAGTGTCTTCTTAATCCTGCAGCTTTTTTTTTATTAAATCTGTGTAATAGTTAAGCACTGAACTATTGTAAAACTTTTTTTTGTCATGTTTGTCAATAGACCTGACAGCTTACCAACTGTGAACGGGTCACAGCTGCCTGCAGTCATCTTAAAAACAAACTTGAGGCATAGCAGATACGTTGCCACCTCAGAAAAAAAAATACAACCCTTACCTCCAAATCCATCAAATATGTCCATCCAACTGAAATATACTTACAACTGTGTTTGGGGGAAAAGACTTACTTATAAAACAAAAAAAAATGTTTTTACAAAAATATAAAGAAAGTCCTCCGCCTAACCAAAATCTACAAAAATGCACAACAAGCTGGCAACATTATAGAATAGGATCGATATTACTCAAAACAATTATTACTCTGTAACCAAAGCTCTGGCCAAATATCAATGTGACAGCTGTCATTAATGCCAAGTGTCATTACTGCTACTCAAAATGGACTCTTATGATCACTGTTATTTTGTTGTTTAATCTGTGGTATAGGTGTTACCATCGCCAGATAAAAGGGTGATAAAAAAATACAGTATTGCAATTACAGGAATGAGACACACATTATACGTATTAAATGTCAACTATTAGAAATGAAAGGAAGTCAACACCTACTTAATATGTTGAAGCAAAGATTTACAAGCATTACTCGCTCATTTTCACACTACCGTCATAATGTGTCTGTATTAAAGTAAGTAAATGGATAAGTCGACTCATTTACTTAATAACAGGCTTCAGATCACTTGCACTTACGAGATTATGTAGTCAATCTGTGAAGCATATATGTAATGTGATTGGTTTTTATGTTAAAATAATAACGCTACCGTGATTGGCTTTAAACAATACTTCTCCAATAGGTACATTACGAAATAATAACAGCTGTATTGGTATTCAGTGACTAATGCTCAATCGCATAACAATTTAAAAAACCCCTTGACCCCGTAATTTTTTTAGTGTGCCTAACAGAAAAAATGATACCTTCGAAACAGCTAGCCCGATTTTGATGAAACACGTCTAAAAGCCATCAGCCAGATAAGCTTTCAAATAATTGAATTCGCATCCTAATAAAATTGGTTCACCATTTTGAGAGCTAAGGTGCTACACACCGACCAACAAACAAACCACCTCATTTTTTCACGACCCGCTTGTTTAAGTTCTTAGGAAACAATTTCAATTTTCTTTTATAACCTTACATGTATAGAAACGATGAAGATGGCTGTGGGTTGTAATCTGGTGGGTCTGTGCAGGTACCGATGTGACTTGTTCTTATAACTAATCTAAGCCTCATATTGTCTACACACCTGGAGCAAAAGTTGCAATAAAAACCTGTAAGTAGGTAAGTAACATTATTGTTTTACATTTCCAATTTCTATATTCCGGTATTTTTATATTTCGGTTGCCATATTGTTTCAAAACAAAAATGTAGTCTTCCACTTCGCGCAATTAAGCCAAAAATTCGAGAATACCTCCAGGCCATGTGTTTAGGTGCGTTGTAACAAAATAATAATATGACAGTCGATTTGAAGACATTGTATAAGAGTAAAAAAAGCTATTATTCCATACAGTAGCCCTTGCGTTCGCCCTGCGGAGGAGAATACTGCAGTATCGTACTGACGGAGGGAAAAGTGTATTAGATTTATCATAAGAGGTAATAATGATAGAATTTGCCTTTAATTATAGCATCAGATATTATGTTGTTTCAAATCGCAAGGAAACGCATACGCTGTAAAAAGTTGGGTTATATACAACTCAGACTGTTACTTAAACGAGTTTCACATCGCTGACGACCAATACTTACTTTAACAAATCACAACCGGATTCTTTCAACAACCATAATAATGTCCACACTTTTAACCAGCCAAAAACATGTTAATGAACACTTCAAATTGCGAGTCTAAAACTGGAGCACATTATTAAAATCTATTAGACTCAATAACACTTTAGTGCGCGGTTGTACTGTGATTACTACCAGTTTTTGTGGAGTCCACAGACACGTGGAGCGATGAAATTATGGTAATCACAGCTGGTACCGATGGTAGCCACCGGTTTTTAGGGTACCTTCGAGGTAGACTGTAGGAAATTGGTATTGGTACGTGATCGTGCGCAGATTCCAAGTGTTTTCTAAATCTGGGTACTGAGACTCTTTCGTCAGATATTTTGGTAATTTTGTCTGGGATATTACAACTAGGCTATTGTTTAGTTCAGCTTATGAATTACACTTAGTTCTACAAACTATTATATATTTTTAACTGATTCCAAAATAATGTTTAGCTTCTAAGGTCACTAACAATTCTTAAAGATCTAGTCACGTGCCTAAGTCAGAACTATGATGCCTTAATTTTGTGATTTCAATTGAATAGTCTCCCAAAAGCTATTCAAATTTTAATGTTACATTTTTACCCGACGATAAAGGAGGGTTATTGATAATTGTTTTTAGTTTTTTAGGCTCAATCTCATTAGTGTTAGCCAGACTGACTTGGTTTATATGAAAAACATCCCACTGTACAGAACCCAACCACGAAACAAAACAGTGGCACAGGGTAATGAGTAGCAGTTTTTCCAAAACAATAATTGTCGCCGGCATTCATCAACATCTGGTCTATTTAGACCATCAACATCACGCATGCGTTTCAGTATCAACAACTTACGATAAAGGAAAGGCCTTAGTGAGGTTAGATAGGCGATTAGAATTAAACAAAAAAATTAAACCAACCTGTGGTATTAATAAGTAGGTTTAAATGAGCAGTAAGTATTTTTTTCTAGCTTGTATTATCCCACAGCTAGGTAACCTCCCACAAGTCCTTCCAGATTTCCTAATTCCTCGTCGCCTCAAACCAAACTTCGTGGTATACGTCAAGGTCATCGCGCCACCTTTTCCTGGGCCGACCTCGGCCGTCCGTCTTTTGCCACCCACTTTTGCTTCCCTTGCCAAACAGTTGCTATGCAAGCGTCTTACTTGACCCGCTCAATGCCGTTTGAGACAAAGACCCCATGACTCTTTTTTGGGCTGTGAAAGCGTCATAGACGGACAACTGTATCTAGGGGTCAAAATTAGCACAAGCCCAAAAGATTTTTGCTAATTTTCGAAAATCTTTGATTGCAGTTTTATTTTCTTAAAAAATAAAGGAATAACGATTTTAAGATAGTTTTCATCCAGGGCGCATTAAAACTTTCTACTCTGTATAATCGGGTTCTTCAATATATAAATATGAAGGACACATCACTAATAGAGCTACTTACATAATAATTAAAGTCTGTTGTTCACTTTCATTATCGCTCCTAAAAACGCTCGCATATGGTCGTAACCGCACCTTTACTTCAAAAGCACCGATACTAAATCGCCCCGTCGCCATACACGTATGTATAATTAAGAAAGAAATGCTCTATTCGTGTTTTTAACTGAAAACAAAATGTTTTGTCGCGAGAATTATTAGTGCAACACAAAGGTGGGAAAGAATATTACAATTTCATATGATTTTTTAAAACAAAAGTCGTTTTCGTAATGACATATACTTGGGTAATGTCTGAAAATAACGGTTTTTAATAAGATGTCATCAATTTTGAGTAATTTTAGCAAGTAAGTAGTCTTTGTTGATCTAGAAAATTTGGCCATTATTTTATGTTTTTCTTTCTAATTGCCGTATTTTCAGTATACCGATTACTTGATTTAACTGTTTCGGTGATTCATCAAAAGATTGAACCGCTGGGACTACTAATTTGATATTTTGGCGGTGGATGCCTTTTGTCTTAAATACCTACTAAGTTAGAATTTCTGAAGAAATCATTAAGGCGGTAAAGTATAAAATGGTTGGTTGTATGGAAGTCTATTGAAGCAGAATCGTGAGCAAAAACTAGTTTACTTTCGACTCCAAAAAATCAATTGAATGATTTTTTTAAATAAGAAAATAACTTCTGAGACAGTACTATCATACTCCTCCAGTTACGTCCGTGACTGTACCAAGCTAATAAATTAAAAATAATTATTTTAATACCTATTGAGTCAAGGACTTCAAAGAGACTAATGAGGCAATCTATCAGATTCAGTTATTCCCATAAAAATAAAAATCAATTCAACATTGTCGCTTCACTTAAAAGGCGGACTATCTCAGGATTATCTTAAAAGTAATTAAAAATTATTGGAACATAAAATCGAAAAGCTTTTTAGATTTTAATAGAACAAGTCAAATTGCTACTGTTTGTCTACCATCAATCATTATACTTTCAATAAACTTGCTTTTAGCCGCGACTTTGACTGGTTTTGTTTTGGGAGAGGTCTTTCACACAGGCTGGGTTGGTTCAATACGAGGGTTGGTTCGAGGCGGCGAGGGATAAGGAAGTCTGGAAGGAGTTGGGGGAGGCCTTTGCCCAGCAGTGGGATAGCACAGGCTGGAGAAATACTTATAATATTGTTGTGCCCTAGCAGGGTCATGTATGATACCTAATAATTATTTCTACCAACTTGTAAACTACATGAATGCAATAAATGATACTGATACTGAAAAAATAGTGAAATGCAACCAATCATTCAATGTTTTAGGTTTTGCCGTAATCTATGAGGCGTAAAGAATTATGAGTATGAGGTTCCGTTTTTGATACGAATAAATCATTTTCTTTGGGAAAGAACTGCGTACTTTCAGTCGACTGGCGATGCAGTGCTAAATCGGCTATATCACATATTTCCTATAAAATACTTAGGAAATCATTCTCTTACATAAATACTTATATAATAAAAAAAAAAATGATCTACGTATAATTGTGAGCGCCGAACATTGGAAATCTCTTTGATGATTATTCGAAATTTCGTTATTTTCTATAGCAAACTTACAACGTTACTTAAAAACAAGAACGGGAAGTTATTAAAGTACAGCTAAGAAAATAGATTTTAAATTTCGAAAATAATTATGAATTTAAAATAATCAGTTCATAATCTCATTGCTAAAGATGTGTAAGCACAAATTAACAAGTCGACGTGAACACAAACGCCAATCATGAAACACTTGCCGAATCGACGTAGGCCCGTTCTATGGGCGTAGATTGTCGTTAGATTTGCAAGGATCAACATAGCAATAACCACAATTTAACCTGAAAAAAAAACCTGAAATATTCAAAATAGTCTTCATCTACCTAGTTTTTTTGCAGCTACGTAAGGGACAGTTTCTAGTCTATCCGGATTCAGCAGTGTTTTACGTGGAGAGACTGCTTATTAGACTTCCACGACCCCATTACTAAAAAATAACCACGAAGACTAAGGCGGAAGCTCCGTACCGTTTCGCTCCCGGCTTAGCCTTCTAACCTAACCTGTCCGAGTCGGGGTGTCCTGAAGGTAAAACGATATCTCTCCGTTAGACTGATTGTCAGACTCTCTGGTTTTCGACTATTCGTAACGACTGTCCAAGTTCTATGGATGGCAACTAAGACCAACGATAGGCTTTAGGTTTCCGAAACACGTAAAGCCATAAGCAAAACTACATAATTTTGTCAACCTTTCTCTTTTGCTCATTCTATCCATATTCATACTCACAGTGAAACCTGCTACTAATAAAATTAATTGTAGAAAATACATGTATTCACTATTTTCCGGCCCTAATATCGCCTACATCACAATAAAGCCGTTTATATAATATATTTACTTAGTTAATTGGTTGTAAATCCGATTCGGATTGTTCAAAATGGTCGGCAACGATTTTGTGTAGTAAATAAAACTCATAAACCTCCCTACGCGACCGTTGTCGGTTAATGGGTCCATGATAAGGCCTTTATGGTCTAATTGGGGATTCAAATGTAGTTCTTGGAACATTTTTTGTCTCAATCATTAATAATTTGAACGCCAATTAGTCAGATGAGTTTCTGTTTTTGTTTCATTGTTTTATTTATATAAAACTAGCTTTTGCCCACGGCTTCGCTCGCGTTAAAAGGAGACAAAAAGTAGCCTATGTTACTCTCTATCCCTTCAACTATCTCCACTTAAAAAATCATGTCAATTCGTCGCTCCGTTTTGCTGTGAAAGAAAGACAAACATACAGACAGACAGACAGACACACTTTCCCATTTATAATATTAGTATGGATTTAGAACTATTCGACAGTTTGGGTAAGTTGCATGTCTATTTTTCAGGTGTGGTTTTGGTGGAAGTGGAATTTCTTGAGATGATGTTGCTTGTCGTTAATTGTTTCTGGCACTTAACAGATTATTGGAAGATTGTTCTGTATGGGTGTCAGAACACATGCACGACCAACACTTAGCGCCAAGGGCATCGCGCAAGTGGTTTGGCGCGGAAACATCTAGTCGCGCAAATGTCTATTCGCGCATGTGTCCACTTACGAAAACTACCACGTAGCAGCGCGTCAGCCGGCTGTCACTTGGTTGTTGAAAGGTTAAAATACTTATAAAAAAGGTTGTTGTCTAAAAGTGATTTAAAATACTAATTTCATAAAAACAATATTGGTTATTGAGATTTAGACTTCTTGAAATTCACCATAGTTACAAGAGAGTTACGTTGAGTTATTTTGCATAAAATTGCTGCGTTTAAACGACGATTTGTTTTTCCATTTCAATTTTATGGCTATCTGAAGGATGTAAACAAGTCGTTATTACGAAGCTTCTGCTATCAGTATGTCCGTTTGTCTGCTAGCGGATACATCAATTAATGAGTAACATTTCATAGACTGTGTTTTCCTATTGCCACAATAATAACAAATAAGGACTTTACATGCAAATCTGCCTCGCACTAAGACTTGCCGCGTTTTAATTTAGGTCTTCTTATTTATTCAGACTAGCATTTGCCTGCTAATTTGTCTACACTCTGGCGTAATTTAGATCTACATTACACTATCTACACGTGAAAAAATAATAGAATCGGATTTCTACTTTCAGAGATTATCCCCAACAACAAAAAATATGCTTTAATCTTTATTATGTTGCGGCAGATTACCGACATCTACGCAGACAAAGTCGCGAACACAAACTTTTATATTGAAAATTATAATTTTACCATTTTATTATTTTTTATTAGTTTACCTCCCACTTCAAGATCAAGGACCTCTTCACAATGCTTCAACACAGCAGTGTATTATTTTGGTAGAATCAATCACTTTTAAACAGGATCCTTACTCGTCCCAAAACATAATTTTTCATAACCTTAAGCATTTTGGTTACAAATTTATGAGCCACGGGACCAATTTACCATTGGACAAGGGTACAGTAAATCGTCAGCGCATTATTACGTCATTAACATAATGCAACCGAATTTTGGATGTATGGTATGAATAATATGGCCATTTGTATGTATGAGTTTGTTACAACCTAACTTAATAGTTTAAAAATTCTGCGCACGATTAGTTTTTGATGGTTTTTGGGTTCTGCACCTTTAAAGGGAAAAATCAATCCCTAAAAAATCTACACATTTTTATAAAACAAGTGGAGCAATTGAGTAGAAATTAATACCAATGAATCTTACCTTCAAAACTGTTAAAAATTCAATCATCTAAGTAAATAAACGCAATTCACGGTCGTAGGTACTTTATATTTTGGCATTAGATCTAAAATATATCAAAATCGTCTTGGTGCTTCTTATAGATCAAGATTCACAAAATTTGGCAATACACAACATCTTAAAGTACAAATAAAATGAAATTAGAAATTTGACAATCACATCGTTAACTAATTTATATCTTATACAACCAAACCAACGTGGTTCGACCCGACTCGCACTTTACCATTTTTTTATACTCGGTGGTATTTGTTATTATCGCTGATATAGGTGTATGGAATTGATACACTGATGGCAAATTCTTGACAAAAAAAAAGTACTTATTAACAAAAACTTTGTCAAAACCTATTTTCTACTGAACTTAACTCAAAACTATTTTATTCAAATAAACCATTTACAGGTATTTTCGAATTGTCGAGATGTCAGTCTGTCAGAAAATTGAAGCTAGTTGCTCGTTCCAAATTCGATTCGATTATAAAGGGCAACCGAAGGAACATGAGTGGGTTTTAGTCAGTAAAAGTCTGACACGCCCTCCCGCCGCACCCAGGACGGGAGCAGTCATTTGTTGTCACATGGAGAAGAGCGAGCAAGAAACTTTGATCATTTTGATCCCCTAATTTATAATAAGCTCGACTACATAATGTGCGTTTTACTCATTCGCAATCGAGTCTTTAGAAGCTGATCAATTTTAGGATCAAAAACAAAGTGTTGATTTGATAGGGCGATTAAATTACTTTTTAAATTACTTTGTTGGACATCCATTCATCACTATTTCACCCTTTAAGGAGTGGAATTTCCAAAAATCTTTTTAGGAGCTATTACTCTTTGCAAAGAACAGAACCTCCAATTTATATGTCTCAAAATCAGTGGTTTTGGCTGTTCGTTGATTAATATATCAATCATCAATCACTCAGTTACCATTTTACATCGGTAGGTAGTTGTTAATATTATTTAAATATCTATATAGAAGTTATAGTTAGAATATCGATCTGAAATTCCGTTTCCCTTCAGTGTTTAGCGCCGAAGAAATCAGTTGGTGAAGCGGAAAACGGAGTATTGGATTTGGGCTCTTTCAATTTAGACGTTTTGTTCTGGATATTTGCAGTGCCCCCAGCACTTCTAAAATCCAGAACGGATCGCAGAATGTGGCGTACTACATACTGGCGGTTGTTTTATTTACTGTTGGTTTGGTGGTTACTAACTGGAACTGCTAAGTCGTAGGTCAGAGATTCGGTTTCCACCTAGAACAAATATTTACTTGGTGAGTATTATTGTTTGTTTTTTGTCTAGGTGTAATTTATTTAAAATAATGTGAGTATTTATAAAGTGAGTGCATGTAAATCAGCTGTTTGGTTACCGAAGAACAGGCTGCTTGCTGTCCCAAGTTATTTATTATAATGATTTATTTATTTAGATGACCCGTAACGTTTATCCTACCGTCTTGCGTGCCCAGTGCTGGTGTCGCACGGGTATAATCTCCCTGGCCACGCCACGTTGATGTAGCTAAAAACATGCTCTTAGAATAATTGTACTATTTATGTATTTCACACTACCTGTGATGGACAAAATTGAACGTCAACGGAGAAGGTATAATGACGTTTCAGTCTAGCCCTCCAGAAAGCTATTATTATTTTCTAAACTAATATTGTATTTGGATCTCTTGTACAGCCCAACTGTTTGCTTGTTTGTTTTGACGGCTAAGCGACAGTCGGCTGTCGGGCTGCTATTGTCATTCTTTTGTGTCTCAAATCACGTATGTGCAAAGGTTTAAATAAAAAGTCAAACGCGGTATTAATAATGTAAAATCTTCTATTTAATCAGTTCACAAAATAAAAATACCTATTTATTTTTATTTTGACAACGTGCGCAGAGCTACGCGCACAATATGGCTTATTTTTTTTAGTGTTAGCTGCGGTTACGTCTACTAGTTTTGAGAATCCAAAGTGGCGCCAAAATCTCATTATATCCAACTTTAAGAATTTTCACATAAATTATATTTTTTAGCAGTTGTGACACACAGATGAGCCATTCGAACAATTTCAAAAGATAAGTAGTAGTAGCAGGCTCCGAATGATTATTAAATTAAATTTTCCAGTACAAAGCCACGGTGAATAGATTTCATTCAGAGGACTATTCAATAAGCAGGGACGTTATCAGTCTTATGAATGAATAGCAACATGACTGAACAGGTTTCTTCCGAGATGACAGGGACGAATTTGGTAATGCCAGCAATATGTTTTATTGAAATTATAAAGTGCAAAGGATACATACAGTCCATGTTATAAAAAATATGTCAATAACCAAATGACTTAGGTTATTGATCTATAACGAAGAGAAACTTACACGGTTTCAATTTGTATAATATCAAACAAGTGTTGATATGCAAAAATAGTAAATTAATATCAATCGAAAAATGTAGAAAATAAAACAAAAGTCTAGTACGTATATTTCTATAATAATTTTATAAAGAAGTAAATGGAGAAAATATTAAAGTGTTTTTTAGACTGTTAACCTCTCTGGAATTAAGGTTCAATAAATGATATATTATATTAGAAAACCTTACTCAAGTGTTCTAGTATATAAGTTAGGCTATTTATTAAATCCACAAGAAGACAATCACCAACAATAGCTAGTGTCCTCAAATGCCAAAAACAGTACACAAAAACCTACCGTACCTCAGATCTCAGTACCAATCTCCCAGTCCGACCCTGTACAGGATATTACCCGACTGTAATTATTGGGAGGGATTCATTATGACGTTACGTGACAGCCACCGAGGTTCATTTCATCATCGTATGCAATTTGCCGGGAACATTAAATTATAAGATAGGTAGCCCGGAGACCATATGACTCTCGGCTTTGATAGGAGGCAATACAGTCGATATTGACAATCAAATTTGACGAATCCCGTCATTACAGTCCTCCAGCTTCTGTAGACTGTTACTGTAATGAAATGTTTGTTGTGGCAATGATAGAGATAATGTAGAAGGTAATGATGATTTTGAAATACATATTTTTGTTTTGTTTGGTACGTGAGGGAATGTAATTGCTGTCTGCGACAAAGATAATGATGCTAGTATTTTTATTTCTGTGGCTGTTCAAGAAAGTGGAATATTTTACAAAACAATTCTAGAAGAGGATTCAAAATGTTAAGTTTTGGTAATTTTGGTTAAGATTAGATAAACTAGACCATGATGAAGAATATGTGGCTAATTTTTAATACGCTACTTCATCTGGGTGCTCTGCAACCGACTAATTTGTAAATTGTAGATTTCAATATCTAGTTCTTGTAAACTAAACAAGGAATAAAGTAAGACAAAATATTTATATGATAGTCTAGACTTTGACGAAAACAAAGGACTAATTTTAAATACGCTTGTTCATCTGGGTTCACTGTAACCGACTACAATGAGGACAATGTTAAATAGAAACTATTTAGTTTATAAATTGTACGTTATTTGAAATTGGACGTTGTTATTCTTTTTATGAATGACACAAGTCTACTACAAATGTCTGCCGTGTGTGGAATAAACGTTTCCCATATTATGATATTTTAATCTTTTATTCTATTAAAGCTCCGCACTCTATAACAATGGTTATGGGCCTCTAAACGGATTGGTATCTGAATATTACATCCGACGCGAAAAGGAATAAAATATCTGAAAAGTAAGTACGACAAGAGTACAATTTTTTTTTTTTTTTGAGATTGCCTGTTTTGTTCGTATTCATTATGACTACAACTGTGAGGATAGAAAATCTGGGCAGGGACAATTATGACTCCTGGAGAATTCAGGTACAGGCAATTTTAATTAAAAATGACTTATGGGATTACGTAGACGGCAAAATTCCAAGACCAGTAGAAATCGCAGAGGAAGCATTATGGCTTTCGAAGGATGCCAAAACTAGGGCTGAATTAATTTTAGCGATGAATCCAAGCGAATTGAGGCATGTAAGAGACTGCCAGACTTCTAGGCAATTGTGGTTGAAATTGGAAGCGATTTATGCATCTAAAGGACCGGCCAGAAAGGCGTCCTTGTTGAAGCAGCTCACCTTGTGTAAAATGAACGAAAGTGATGATATTCATACGCACTTGGCAAATTTTTTCGATGCGAAAAATAAACTGCATGATATGGATATCGACATTCATGATGATTTGGCGTCGATTATGTTGTTGTATAGTTTACCGCCAAGTTTTGAGAGCTTTCGTTGTGCAATAGAGTCGAGAGATAGTTTTCCGGATCCTGAGGTGCTGAAAATCAAAATTATTTAAGAAAATAATGCAAGAAATGCTGGAATGCATGATAAGGTTTTCATCGCAAAAGGAAAGGGTCGAAGTAATAAGGAAGAGATAAAAATCGACGATAAACAATTTGAAAAGAAAAAACAATTCATTATGAAATGTTTCAAATGCCATCAAACAGGTCACAAAGCCTCGGAGTGTAAATTGAAGAAAGAGAAGAAAGATAGCGTAAAGTATGTTTCTAAATGTGATATGGCTTCTAAGAGTGATGACGAGTTTATAACTTTTAATTGTTTTACAGATGAATGTCGTGCTGCAAACTGCGAGCAGGAAAAATGGATCTTAGATAGCGGCTGTACAAGTCATTTGTGCAGTGAAAAATCATTTTTTGGAAATACTTTAGAACCTACTTTTGGAAAATTGAGTTTGGCTACCAATCAGAGCGCTCTTGTACAGGGTAAGGGTATGGTAAGATTGTACGCATGCAACGATGATTCTAAGTACGTAATTGAACTATCAAATACGTTGTTTGTTCCTGATTTGAGAACTAACTTGATCTCGGTCGCTCGGATCACTGACAAGGGTTTCTGCGTAACTTTTAGAAACGACAGTGCTGTAGTAACAGATTCTAATGGGGATGTTAAGTTAGTTGCAAATCGACAGGGTAATTTATATTACGTTAAGGAACGATGTGCTCGAGCTTTTGCGATTTCCAACGACATAGTTGATATTCGAGTATGGCACGAGCGTTTAGGTCATCTGAATGTGAAAGATTTACTCAAACTCATCAATCACTGTAACTTAAGGGTTAAAACTGATATGACAATTGTCAAAAAGTTGTATGATTGCGAAACATGCATTCGCGGTAAGATGAGTGCTACCCCCTTCACTAGCTCTAGTGGACCTTGTGATGAAGTTTTAAAAATAGTCAATTCTGATGTTGTAGGACCAATGAGAAATACAGCTCTAGGAGGTGCAAAATATTTTGTTACATTTATAGACTGTTGTACAAGATGGTGTGAAGTTTACTTACTAAGTAAAAAGAGTACAGTTTTTACTGTTTTTAAAATATATAAGCAGTATGTAGAAAATATAACTGGTAAACGTATAAAATATTTGCAAACCGATAACGGTGGCGAATATTGCAATAAAGAGTTCGACGATTTCTTGGAAAAGGAAGGAATAACTAGGCGACTCACAATTCCAGGAACCCCACAACAGAACGGGATTGCAGAAAGGATGAACAGGACACTTGTCGAAATGGCAAGGTGCATTTTGTTATCATCAGGGCTTTCACCAGGTTTTTGGGCTGACGCAGTGGTTACTGCATGCCATATTAGAAATAGATGTCCATCTAGCGCGATCAATGGTAATATACCATATGAGAAGTTTTTTGATAGACCTGTACAAATTTCTTATTTACAATCTTTTGGATCAAAGGTATATGTTTTAAATAAAGATACAAATAAAGATAAGTTTGCAGATCGTAGCAAAAGAGGAATTTTTATAGGTTATCCTAGGAATCAAAAAGGTTACAGAGTATGGTTACCAGAAGATCGGAAAGTAATTGTTGCTAGAGATGTTCGTTTTTTGAATGTTGAAGAATCTGGGAACTATGAGCCCGGTGATCCTTTTCAGGTGGAGAATCCTACATTGAAGCCGGCGCAGTTTGTGGAAATGGAGATAAATCCACAGCCCGCTTTACCGCAAGTCGAACATAACGTGGAAACACCAGTAGAACCAGCTCAGCCTCTATCTTCAAATGAAGAAATTCCATCTCAGCCTCTAACCGAACCAAATGAGGAAATGAAGAGAGCCCCAGGTAGGCCAAGAATCCAAAGAGGTCAAGTAGGTAGACCGAAGAAAATATATAAGATGGTCCCTGTACGTACAGAGTAAGAATTGGAAGAGGAAATTGCTCCTGTGCAAGTAGAGCAAGAAGTGGAAGAGGAGAGATTTGAAATTGGTGAAAATACTGAAACGGAAAACAATGATAATTTACAGTCATGTGAACAATTTCTCGATTGTGAGGATTTTGTTGGTACTGTAGGAGAAGTGACATTAAGAGAAGCACTTACCAGTAATGATAAAAAATTATGGGAAGATGCGATAATGTCGGAAATACGAAGTCTCGTAAAAAATGAAACGTGGAAGATTGTTAAAAAGCCCCCTAACAGAGGTATAGTGGGATGTCGTTATGTACTCAAAAGAAAAGAAGAAAGCCAGATTAGTAGCAAGAGGCTTTAGTCAGCGCTACGGTATTGACTATCGTGAAACTTTTGCTCCAGTCATGAGACTTAGTACAGTTAGGTTACTTGCCGCATTGTCTATGGAGCTAGATATGGAAATACATCAATTAGATATCAATACGGCTTACCTAAATGGATATCTAGAAGAGGAGGTGTATATGAAAATTCCAGAGCTCCTAGAAGACAGTTTAAATAAAATATTGAGAAATGAAGAAGATAGCTTGATTAAAGAAAGAGCTAGACAAATGCTTAGTGACATAGCGGCAGGTGGTAACGTATGCAAGTTATCTAAATCATTATATGGTTTAAAACAATCTGGCAGGCAATGGAACATAAGGTTGGACGAGAAACTGAAGAAAATGCAGTTAAAACAATCTTTGAACGAGCCTTGTCTATATTTCAAGAATCTTGAGGGCGGAGACAAACTTTTTGTTTGTGTCTACACAGACGATATATTAGTCGCTAGCCAGAAAAAAGTTTCTATTGAAAACTTTAAATCTGAATTGGCTAAAGAGTTCGAATTAAAAGACTATGGAGTTGCAAAGTTTATTCTAGGCATAGATATTGTCAGAAGTGACAAGAGTTTGAAGTTGTCACAGACTTCATACATTGATAAAATTGTTTACAAATTCGGACAGGAAAATTGTAAAGAAATACATACAACGCCGATGGAGGTGGGTTTAAAGTTACAACCCATGCAGCAGAATATCGATAAGAGCTTTCCATATAGGGAATTAATAGGTTGCCTAATTTATTTATCTGTAGGTACCAGGCCGGACATTGCCAATGCTGTAGCAAAGATGGGTCAGTACGTAGATAATGCCGATAAAGGATGTTGGAAAGCAGCTATAAGGATACTACGGTATTTAAAAAGGACCAGGGAATATGGTCTCATTTATAAAAAGACAGGTAAGTCTTTGATAGGATATTCGGATAGTGATTTTGGAAATTGTCATATAGATCGAAAAAGTTTTTCGGGAAATGCGTTTATATTAGCAGGAGCTGCTATTTCGTGGAAATCGCAGAAGCAAAAGTGCGTTGCTACTTCAACGTGCGAAGCTGAATATGTTAGCTTAGCTTTAAGCATGAAAGAAGCAATTTACCTAAACAGTTTACTAAGTGAGATAGAGTTACATAACTTTAGTAGGGTGACGTTGCATGCGGACAATCAGGGAGCTATTACACTTGCAAAAGATCCAGTTTTTCATGCCCGCAGTAAGCACATTCATATAAAGCATCATTTCTTGAGAGATACTTTGAGGAATAATAAAAGTATCATATTAAAGTACATTTCAACTGATGTGATGCTAGCCGATATTTTAACGAAACCACTGCCAAAACAAAAATATTATTTATGTGTAAGTGGTTTAGGAATAGGTTAGGATATTTGATGTGCTTATTTTTTAGTCATGTTTTTTAGTGGTTATTTTTACTTTATCTTACTTTTATTTTAGTTTTATAATAGGTTTAGTTAGTAAAGCTTCTGGAGTACAATTTAAGGAGGTGTGTTAAATAGAAACTATTTAGTTTATAAATTGTACGTTATTTGAAATTGGACGTTGTTATTCTTTTTATGAATGACACAAGTCTACTACAAATGTCTGCCGTGTGTGGAATAAACGTTTCCCATATTATGATATTTTAATCTTTTATTCTATTAAAGCTCCGCACTCTATAACAGACAAAACTACGGAAGGCTAATTTGTAAATAGTAGATTTCAATATCCACTAAAACGAATCTCACGTCAATCACAATTTTTAATAATTAGTCAATACTAGTAAACTAAATAGAGATAAAGTATAGCACACAACAGTCTTAAAAGACTTTCCCCAAATACTCAATGCAATAGATTTAAAGATTTAGTTAGATCAAAAACCAAAACAAAACATACAAGTTACAATAATACTCTAATTTTTGCATACCAAAACAATTACGCCAAAGAAATAGAAACGAATACAGCAGAACAAGTTCATTTAATCACGCGAATAAATAATACGCGGCCATCTTAAATAGCGTCTAACGATGTCAAAACATTTAACAGCTAATGCAGTTATGTTCAGTACTAGTCTAGTCATAAAAAATAACATAATAAAATACAGAGAGGAAGTATCTAATAATGACCAAGACGCAGTAAGCTCGAGGCGAAATTGTTATAGCTCTTATTAATCGGAAACTGCCTTAATTTTGGTCAATGATTTTGAGAATGCAAATGCTACTGGTCGTCACAATCAAACTTCTGTCTTATCTAAACGGGAGGAAAGTTCATTTTCAATTGATTGGGAGTTTTAAGGCACGTTATCCGGTCACCGAGTTTCGCTAGAGGCAGTAATTTATAAATGTTGGTATGGCAGCTTTGATGGCATAAATTAGACAAAGGTACATGGAAGCATCAATACAGTCTTCATTTCTTTTCTGAATTATGACGGTATTGAGATGTGGTAGGCTTTTAATGGTGACTGAAAATTGATGTTTAATAGGTTTTAATAAAAAGTAAACATTATGATTGAGGAAGTTTTTAAAATATCGCTTTGCTTTAAAGCTTTATTTGTGTATATCGTACCTATTATAGTGTGAGTGTGCGTGGAAGTTATATACTAGTATGATGCGAATTATTTGTATTGTAAAATAACATCTATTTCATTGACAAAACACCTGTTGGCAATGCGTCGATGTACATATGTACCGCCCTGAATTTTATGACGTCATCTACGGCCGTTGGTAAAATCACTGCAATGGACCTGCATTTCGCGTATCTTGAGACAGTATTGAAACCAATTGAAACCAATGATGGAATTATGAAGTTTATGTATGCAACCTATTCTAGATTTCGTTATTTATGCAAAATAAAAATAAAGATTATAATATCTTTAGTTTTATTTATTAGGAATTAATTTTAGGCTGCCGCTTATCTCAATTTTGCAATTTATTAGGTCAAGACTTGACCTTATAAATTGAGAGGTTGTTTGTATTGTAATCGATGTCAGTTGAGCTATTAGATCTCCACAATCTAGTTACAACAAGATTGAATGTAGTCAGATTTTTCTGGTTTTTTGACTGCCTAAAACTAGTAGTATTTCTGCACGGGTTTGTCGCGATTTTCAAAACACAAAGTTACACTATTAATTTTTGAACGATTTTCCAATAATAAAAATATGAATAGTCGTTTCTTTGACATTTCATACTTACCAGCTGTTGCGTGAGCGGTTGGGGCAATATAATACCCTAAGTTTTCGATGTTTCTGTATACATATGTATGGCCAGTAAATGACAATAGATCGAACTTATTCCAAGAGACTTTAGTCGAAAAATAGCTATATTCTCGTCTCTATCTTTGACTCGTTGTTTGATAGCTGTGTGAATGACAAGAACAATGCTAAGTTAGAGCACTTGCTAAACAAAACTGGGGATATATGGGTTGTAGATGTACTATACAATTTTACTAGCCCTTCAGGGAATACCAGCGTGAGATACCATCTTCAAAGGATAAACCTCTAAAACATAAAGACCAACAATTAACCGCCTACGTACTACGACCATATGGTCAAAGCTATGGTTAGAAAAAAAAGAAAACTAATAAATAGACGCCGAAATCAGCTCCCAGCTATTACGGTATAGCCGTAATGTGAATATATACGAATTTTTTTATGAACCACAATGAGTAGTTATTACTTTAAGATGAAAGCTGATACTTGCGCACGCGCCGAGAGTTAGAATTATTTCGGAATGCGCACCAGATGTTATCGCTTCGTCTTTAAAATTATCGTTTTTGTTTTAATGTACTGTATTGGGTGGGGAGGAGTGGTTTGAGTTTTGGTGTTGTATGCAGGGGAAGAGTTGCTTTGACTTTTGTTCTGTCGGAAATGTTGAAAACAGTTTTATGGATATTTTTAATTTTTAGAATCAAAAGATACGAGAGAAAGATGGGGATAAACGTAAGTTACTTAGTATCTATCTTATCATTAACGCAACTATCATTATAGCGTTTTTGTTTATTTCACATTCCTGGAGTAACCTTTTTTTTTGTAATATATAAAATATCTAAGTACTCTGGGGTGAATTCAAATAAAGTCTCAAATCCATTCAACATGTGTGATATGTACGAATCAGGTTAATAAATAAAGCTCTAAAGGAAACTTAATAACACATCTAAAAATACCAGCGTTTTTAAAGATTCTAAAACACGTTGACAATTTATATAGGCAATTATCCTCAATTTGTTAAGACATTTACTAGACGTATACCAACCATCGAGCCTTAGCTCATGCCTTGCGTGTCTCGCCCGCAGTTTTTTACATTTATCTAGAAATAGATAATAAAAAATGTCAATAGGAATGTATAAACAAAGTTTTTAGTACAAGTATTATTTAAACTGAAACACTATTGCAAGTAACAATTTGGCCCGCAGTACCGTTGTGGCTATAGATCAGCTCAGGTGTTGTCGGCCTGCGGGCTTTTGTGTGGTCCAATTTAGGAGATTATGTGGTTTCCCGGATGAAAAAATATTGTGGCAATTTGTAATCAATACTGCCGTGTTACCGAAAAAGGGCACAACTAACACTTTTTGTCAAAATGAGTTATATATATACTCGGAATCAGGAAAAAAAGGCCTATCTGCCTGATTTTTTGTGGATTTTTAGCTACAAAATAAACAGAGATAGCATAAGCTTAAAGGGCACAACTGCATCATTTTTTAAGTTTCATTACAATAAAAAGGCATATTGTGAGATATGACTTTTATTTCACCTTTTTATTATTGATATATTTAATGGAAAGGGCATAACTGACGTATGTCAAATATAAAAGGCTTATGTGGCAATTGTGCTTATTTTTTATACGAACACTTTAGCAATTAATGTAGAAAGAAAAGTCACAACTGGCAGTTATGCCCTTTCTATTTAACCCTACGCTTATAAATGTTATATAAAAAAGGCCCATTGGCGTTTGTGCCTTTACTACTAAACATTTCTGAACGAAGATGAAGTGAGGGGGGTAAGGTACGCAGGGAATGCCGTCAGTTGTGCCTGTTGTACATCTCAATTTTCTCAACATTTGTAAAATGTTAGTTGTGCCTTTTCTAATAACGACGGCAGCATAGCAAATGGAATTTTCCCTAACCTTTCAAAAAGGCCCTGATCCACCCGATCTATAAGAGCGGGAATAGGGACTGTGCGAACGACTATAGACCGATCTCTGTCCTTTCAGCTATTTCTAAGGTTATGGAAAGACTGATCAACTAGGTCGCCTACTGAGTTTCTTAGAGAAAAATAAAATCCCACCAAAAACAGTACATGTAAAAATAAGCCAACTCTCTACGCATTTCTACTATCGTAAAAAGTTTTGAGGCCCCCAAAGCGGCTCCTGCCCAATCTGGGTGGTCTAAACGCCTCCTGCCGGTGGCTCTACGCGGGAGTCGTGCGTTCCATGGCCCTCTTCGGGGCTCCGGTGTGGGCGCCCAATCTAGCCTTGGCTCCGGCCCGGCTTCTGACGGCGTCCCAGACAAGTCCCATGGCGATTCAGATGGTGCAGGGATACCGCACGGTTTCTTGCGAGGCGCGAGCCTCTTTGCCTGTGGGATCCCGCAGTGAGGCAACAGTCCTTGCACACACGTACCAGTGGCGCATGCAAATGCATCGTCGGGACGAAGTCCCGCTGCCGCAACTAATCGTAACGCGGCGCAAAGAGCTCCTGCGAGATCTCATGGCGGAATGGAGACAGCAACTATCGCAACCCAGGGCTGGGCATGCCGTAATAGCGGCGGTAAGACTCCTCTTTAAGGAAAGCCTGGAGAAGCGCACGGCGCTCTTACGTATCGCCTGCCACAGGTCCTAACCAGACACAGTCAGTTCGGGAGGTTCCTGTGTGGGATTCGGGTGGAGCGACGCCTGGGTGTCACCACTGCAGTAGTCACCTGCAAGCTTGGACAAACTTTAATCGAATGTCCTGTGCTTTTAAATTTGGTTTTTTAACATAGATTATATGTTTTTTAATTATTTGTCTAATGCACATACTAACGAAATCGAATATTTTTGATCTTTGCTTAAATTGTTACCTAGATGAATGCAATTGTATAAAAAAATGGAACTGGGACAGGCCACCAAACTTAAATTTTAGAGGATATTTTTTTTTCTTTGCCTATATATAGACATATATACAAAAATATATGTGGCCCTAATTGAACCAAGTTCCGTAGTTCACTATAAAAAAACATAAGAAAAATCCTACAATTTAACACCTTGATTCTCAACGTAGACACGTAAAATTCACCTCCGTGATATTCACCCAAATACAGTCGAATAGTCGAATCTAAGGACATCATTTTGTAACTGATTGGAATGTAAGATCACCATAGAATAAACATACCGAACAATGCATGTGCAGTTCACTGGTCTTGGATGAGACTGACTGTCAGTAATTTAATAACAATTGAATAGACTAAAAGAATTTTATTCTGTGAACTTTATGTTTAACTTTTAACCCCTCCAAATATGCTGTTTTGTATTTCTATCTCATTATGCTCATGGCCAAGTCATTATTATAATAATGTAGAAAACAAAACTATTGATATAATCACAAAATATTGATTTATTATTACAAAATAAGTTGAACAGGACTTGGCTTCTATGCGATCTCAAAACTTTTTACGATAGTTGTAGAAGTGCGTAGAGAGTTAGCTTATTTTAATAATTTACAATGAAAAGGCACAATTGAGTAAATATGCCTTTGTATCCCAAAATTTCAAATTTTTACTCAAAATTTTACATTTAAAAGGCATATTTGGTTATATGTGCCTTTTAAACATAATATTGCTCTTTTCATGTTATTTTTTATGTTAAGTTAAAAAGAAATATGCTAATTATTAAATATATCCATTAAAATTAAAAATATAATATTGCTATCTTTGTATACATACTAAAAAAACGCAATTTTTTACATTTACACAATTTCAAAAAACACATTTTAAACGTGCTTTTTTTAACAAAATTCAAAAAATATTTTAATCTCAATTTTCTCAACATTTGTAAAATGTCAGTTGTGCCTTTTCTAATAACGACGGCAGAATATTAGTTAATACTTTTAACAATTTCCAGTAACAGTACCTAACAGTAACTGAAATATACATTATTTCGTATTGGATTTTAATTCAGTAAATCGCTAATTAAGGCCATATCACTAGGAATTGACTCTTCGACAGTGCACCCAACTATTGCTTTACAAGCCCGCAATGTTGAGCCTAACTGAGCTCCTCCAGTCACCCTCATAAACTTGTAAAAAGCCAACAATCTCATTGGTTGACTTATAAAATGATAAAAAAGCAAAAATGCAGGAGATAAAGAAGATATTTTCCGTCTATCGCAAAACCACATAATATTATACAAAGAGTAAGGGTTATAATTTAAATGACAAAGTATAATCTACGACGTTTTACCCAAAGTGCCGTAGATTTACATAATAATAATATGTCTAGACTTTCATCAGATTTTTTTAATTTTTGTTTATATTGAGCGTCTTTGAAAAGTTATATGAATACACTATCAATAAAGATAGGGCTCAACACATTACTGCAACCTTCATTTTCAATCTTACATGGTTAATATTCTTTTTCTTCTTTTCAGTCCACAGTCCACTGCTGAACATATGTCACTTGTATGGCTGGCTGATGATCTGGATGCAGCTATTTTAGTCCAGGTTTTTTTGATTTTGTTAGTAGTTTGACCACCTGGCAGCTAACACTGATAATAATATTGCTCAATACATCCAATCGCTCTAAATTCGATCGACAATTCCGAAAGATCTGCATTAGGAGAAAAGAAGTAGGGTCAGTAAGTATCGTCAGTCAAGCGACGATACTTACTCACCATACTTGTTTTCTCTTTTTTCTAATCAGTCGCTTAAACCGCCGTCTTTTACAACTTAGACCATTTCTTAACCAAATGGCAGGTGAGATCCTACCTTATAGTAACCACCACGCCCGTCCATATGGAAGAATAAATTTGTAGTTGTTGGCTAAAATATTGGTAGTTACACTTTACGATGCCCACACTGTCAACGGATTTATAGGTATGTGGAAAACTAATTATGAAGCACGCTTGTTTACGTATTGGCTAACTTCGTATGTCGAAATAACATAAAATCGTTGGTCCTAGGCTTATTTTTTCCTAATCGTCTTGTCACAGTAAGAGCGTGAGGGTTGAAAAAACAACTGGGTTTTCCGTATGTGATTGCCTAGTCTCTATTTAAAATGAGTCTAAAGAATTTAATTGGTCTAACTAATATTAGGAATCATTACCCTTTTATTATAATAAAGGTCTTTTGTAGGTTGATGGTACTAAAAAAATATCTGTATTTAGTTCTGGTGACTTATCCCATGGAACAAAGGTACAGTTTTTATTGATTTTAAATCTTTTGCCCCGTTTCTAAATAGAGACGAAAATGCGATGAGAAATTTGTTAAAATGGGTACATTTTTTATGAAATTGCTTTTTGTTGATATTAAATTAATATCTTGAAGAATTAAACGTGTCTTTTTATGGTTTTTGTTTGTGAAATAAAGAATAATTTGGTCAGATCATTTATATGAAAAAAAAAATGAAATTAGGTTTTATAAACAAAATACAAGAGGAAAAAACACCTTTGTTTTACTAACCTATTAACCTTTCATGAAACTGACCTCATTACAAGCTAAGTAGCTACATAATAATCAGGCACGATCTTCAATAAAAATATTAATTACTTGTGTAGTTGAGCTTTGATAACTATAGCTATGTACCGCGGTTTTATCTGTGCTAAATTACTTTTTTGGTTACTCTGCCGTATTAGATGTAGTGTGGCTCATCACGTTAATGGAATTTTACAAATTGGACCAGAAGTTTTTCAGATGTGTGCGTTCAATCGAAAAAGTTTTTGAGATTTATTTTACTTGTTAAGGAAATATCTCTACTTACGTTGACCTAATTGTCATGGGTTTTAATTTTATTGTGAAATACTTTAACTTTTAATGTAAAATGAAAGTTACTTCTAAGGACATTGTCAATTGACAGTTCATACAGGTCAGGTCATTGTCAGTTGTCTGGTTACCATAACACAAGCTCTGCTTAGCTTGGGATCAGATGGCCGTGTGTGAGTTGTCCTAAGATATTTATTTTATTTTAATTGGTTGAACCGTTTTGAGAATTACCATAATCGAACCTATTCTTATTTTTTTTTTATAATACTCATTTAGTAAAAAGCTTATATTTTAATATTATTGTATTCGTTCGGTAGTAATTAAAGATTGGCCAATACAGTCTAACACTTCAATTTTAATTATTAGCAAAAATAAATTCGACTTTTAAAATAAAGAAGCTATTGCAAATTTGGCGCTGTTTAGCCCCGGTTCAAACGAACTGCATCCGTTCACGATTTTGATGCATGAGTCAGCTTTGATAAACATCCACATTGGTTTTACGACGCCAATAAGGCCCCATGATTTTTTGTCTCATGCGGACATTCTGATGTATCATCATTCTTTTTGATTTGCTTATACTTCCGATTTTGTGACTCAAAGGACTAAAGTATTAGTAATATGAAAGTCACAAAAAAATAACCAGGTAATTTTTTTGAGGTTACTATAAATATAACTAAGTAATCTCTAAGTTTTTTTAAATGTGTTTAAATCACTTTGATCCTTATTCCTAAGTTGAATTTGATACTAAAAGTTACTCAAAAACGGCCTTGAATTAGAAAGTTGTGTCGAACAGTCCCTAAAGTCCAGTGCTTACTCTTTCTATTTTTTTGAGTTTATATGAGGATTGTTAGGACACCATTGTGCTGAGTTAAATAATAGGGCGCAGATTTTAATTGGCACATATTTGACACACTGTTTCTTCCTTAAGATCAGCTAGTTAATTGAATTCGACTGCTAAAACCAAAATTTGGTTTTGATAATATTATAATTAATTAGTGCTGCCGATTATTTATATGACGTATTCAGCACGAGCGCGTTGTAAATAAAAAAAAAAGATATCATCATAAAAATTACCCCAAATTGTTTATAAATTAATAGACCCCAATATTAATTAATAGACCCGTAAGTTACGATCAGACATTCAAATAATTGAACAAAAAAGAAGATTTAATTGATTCAATACGCGGCGCTCATCTTTGATGATCAATATTAGAAACCAATTAATTGAATAAAATAATTCGCGTAAAATCATTATTGCTGTTCGTTCCAATTAAAATGAGAGTGATCGTTTCAATGAAAATTGATTCCACTTTCGTTTATTTATTAAAAAGGTTTTTGATGCGCATATTGATCAAAATTCTTGGATACCTATAGATACATTAATTGACTGGCCACCTATGAAGGATTTTATCGTTTATGAATAATAACCGATTTTATTAAAGCTATTATCTAGTCATCTCGTAGTACCGTTTATTACTTATTTAATTTGTTACGGATCTGGCAAGGCACGCCTAGATATTTATAGATAACAGTATTTTGCAATACGATCTTATTTTGTAAAAATCTTCTTTTAATTTTTCTTATAAATTAGGCGGTTGACCGCTTTTTAGCTAAATTTTGTTATTTTTTATGCTATGGTTTTCAACATGTAATGTGGCTAAAGTTTCAACGAGTTGCACTCAATATCAGAAGACAAGTTAAAAACCATTAGGAGTTCAAGGCGCAACGCTTAGAAAAAAAGCTTTGTGCTTCTTTTTGTTTTGAATTCTTCAGCTTTGAATTTGAATTCTTCAGCTTTGAATTTGAAGCTTTGAATTTGAATTCTTCAAATTCAACAACAAGCGACTAAAGCGAAATCAAAAATGTTAGTAAAATGTTTATAAAAGTAGGAATAACTAATTTGACGCATGTAAAATACAGTCGATTGCGAGTCAACTTGCAAATAAAAATGTTGATGGCCCATGTCATTTCAAAGGATTATTGTTTAGGGTATGATGGGACTGACATACGCGATGCGTAAAAGCCCCTATACATAAATAAAGAAAAAAAAATGTTTATATTATGACAACCAAACAACATCATTATTGAGGAAAACACTCCATGAAATAATGGTTATGTAACTTATACTTAAACTGCGGCGATAGTGATAAAGTAGAGTTATTTTATTTTTAGTTGTTGATATAGAACCAACAGATTGCCATATTCTTTGAACATTTTGAATTCTCGGCGTTTTTAGGGTTCCGTACTTCAAAAGGTAAAAACGGAGCCCTTATAGGATCACTTTGTTGTCCGTCCGTCCGTCTGTCAAGGCCCTTTTTCTCAGAAACGCGTCAAGATATCAAGCTGAAATTAATATCACATACTCAGGTCTGCTATCTCTCGAAGCAGTAAAAAAATCAAGTTTCTAAATCACCGCAATAAAAGGATACGGCGGTTTATATTGCATATTTAGACATTTGCAATCAAAACCTATAGGGTACTTTCTATTGACCAAGAATCATGAAATTAGGCAAGAAGCAGTTTCATGTAGCACAAGTAACCAAAAATCTTCGAAAACCGTAAATTTGTAGTTATTTCATAAAAAAAAAACGGAACCCTCGTTGCGCGCGGCGATGTTATTAAACTGTTCTTTGTATTCATCAACAACTAGTTGTAACCCGCGGTTACACTCAGGTTTTTATTACTGTACCTATCCCGTAAATTAATGAGCTAACCAACATAAAAAATCGGATCCTTAGTTCCTGAGATTAGCGTATTTAAGCACACAATGAAACAAACTCTTCAGCTTTATAATATTAATAAGCACACGTCGCTTTACCAATTTTATGAGGCAAAGCCTGACTTCAAAACAAGCGGGCACCAAATTAATCTTCCATCAAAATCGGTTCCTGAAATTACGTAAACCTAAGCACACAGTCGCTAACGTTTTTATTACATCTCTTTTTAATGCAAAGTAATAAATCAATAATACTAGTGAGATAATCAGAGCGGTAAAAATCCGGTTGTATTGCGTAGGCAGCCAGTAATTATGGAAAACGTTATATGAAATCGATCACATTGACGTGAGTCTGTTTCGTGTTTACTTTTATTATCATTTCTTTGATGGTGATTAGGAATATATTTGGGTTAGTAGCGTTATGACTACATCTCGATAAGACTAAATAGCAGATATGACTAGTTCGCTATAGGACTTAATCTCGATATGACTAGATCTTGTTAGGACTATATCGTGTTTGGACTAGATCGCAATAAGGCCAGATATCAAAATGACTCATTATCGATATGACGTACAATCGTATCTAAAAGTGGCATATGTATAGGAACTTTATGGAGTATCTACTTAGCTTTACTAAAGTGAAAAAGAAAAAGAACAAAAGAAGAAACACTATATTATTCAATCGCAAGTATCAAAGACATTTTAATAAACTTGAGACGAAGAAGAAAAACGTTAGGTAGTGATTCAAAGCGTAAGTTTAAATAAATAAATATGTTACAATGAAATGCTTTCATTTTAAGTATTTTAGTATAGGTACCTACCAAGGAAAAATCTTTATGCTTTAACTTGATAACTGTACTCCAAAAAACAAACGAAAATATAGTCGGTACGCTATCTGGCCTTAAAGCGATCTAGTCCAAACACGATATAGTCCTAACAAGATCTAGTCATATCGAGATTAAGTCCTATAGCGAACTAGTCATATCTGCTATTTAGTCTTATCGAGATGTAGTCATAACGCTACTAACCCAATATTGTGCTTCCATCTTGGTGCCGACAAAGTTCAGTCGCATCTTGCGCAAGAGTCGTAAAAGTGTGAATGTGAATTTTTCGTTCAAGTTGTACTTGAAATGAAAAGTCATAAATAGTATTTATAAACTAAATTACAAATGTAAATCTTCTAAAAACCATCAAAGCGAAACTAAATATCATTTTATAGAATAAACCAAGTAGCGGTCCATCCGTATATATGTATCTTTAAAACCACATAACGGATTTTGATGTATTTTTCTTTTATTTGATTGAGTAATTCAAGAGTAAAGTTTATGCATATTTTTAATACCTAGATCATAGTTATAAAAGCTGGGACTTACTTATATTTGAAACACCTATGCGAAGTTGGAATAGGTCGCTAGTAGATATTTTTTTTTGGGAGTGGGAAATCATCCAATGACTGCTCCCGTCCTGGGTGCGGCGGGAGGGCGTGTCAGACTTTTACTGACTAAAACCCACTCATGTTCCTTCGGTTGCTCTTTATGTTCCGGGGTCACGGTAACTATTATAAACATTCCGCAACCCCAGCAGGCGTTAGCCGTGTTGGGCCCCTTCCTGTGCTGACTTCTGGCTAGTAGATATAACAATTATAATTCGCAAAGCAGCGGTTTATGATATTGAGATTTTGATAGATTTTCCGTAGAATCATTTGGAGATGATTGAGTTTTTTGTAAAATAAACTTTTTGTTTCCGCTCTTTAACAACTATTTATGTTAATCATCTAAGTAAATCCATTAAACTGCAACACTTTAATAATCTAATCAGAAAACGTGTTTCATCCTCTGCACGATCCTCCTTTCACTGTACCTATGTGTACCTTTTCGCTGCAGTTCTATGGGGTATTTTTTTTTTGGTGAGTGGGAAATCATCCAATGACTGCTCCCGTCCTGGGTGCGGCGGGAGGGCGTGTCAGACTCTTACTGACTAAAACCCACTCATGTTCCTTCGATTGCCCTTTATGTTCCAGGGTCACGGTAACTATTATAAACATTCCGCAACGTTCTATGGGGTATCAAATTCATTACCAACTCTCAATATTTAGTTCAATAACCTAATCAGAATATGGACACTTTTCGCTTTTCGGGAGCTCCAAAGTCTATCTTCGAAGGTTCATCATCAGATCATCATCAGACCTAGACGAAATTGATATGGGACTACTCTGTGGGAACTTCCATTTAAAAAAGACATATTTTTTAAACGCTTTTTTGAGTTACATGAGGGCCAGCTCGACGACATCCTGCTGGAGGCCTGTCTGCGCCACAAGGACCACCGGTAACGATACTTCATATCATCAAATTACATATTATACCACTTGCTCAAGTTATGAGAAACAATATCGACTATTATAATATTACGCTACGAACTACGGGAGCGGACGCATATAATGTTTAATCTTCTAAAAGAAAACTTGTTTTTTTTATAGCTACGGCAAATCTTACAAAAGGACATGCATTAAAGTCGACTTTATTAAAAGCCTGCCAGGGTGGCGGAATGTTTATAATAGTTACCGTGACCCTGGAACATAAAGGGCAATCGAAGGAACATGAGTGGGTTTTAGTCAGTAAAAGTCTGACACGCCCTCCCGCCGCACCCAGGACGGGAGCAGTCATCTGATGATTTCCCACTACCAAAAAAAAATTTAAAAAAAAAAAAACATTTGATTTAAACTGGACGATATACTTAAGAATTCTAAAAATACAGAGTCACAGTTTTATAGTAGGCAAGCTGCTAACTGAAACCATTGATTAAACATAAATTAAGTTTATATCAAATGATTTATACTATCCTAAATATTAAAAATCTGTAATACGCTCATTAAATCCGCATAATTAAAAAAATCTGGATTGAAAAAAAAAACAGTAATCTAAAATGACGACCAGCAAATCGTTTACAAGATATTAATTACAAATAAACAGTAAATCAGTTGAGGGAAATAGGCGAAAAGGTGTTGTATACTAATAAAATAATTATCATCTACCTACCGATCGCTTGAAGTATGTATCATTTGGCAGGCGTGGTTAGTTCACACGAATGTTCAATTTATGTTACTCTTAAATTCATTAAGATACCTCAAAAATTATGAGAAAGCAATCAAAATAATAACTACAAAGTACACTGCTGGTTCACAATGAAACAATATAGAAAACTGTCGAACTAATTCGCCGATGTATTGCAAAGTCTGCTCAGTAAATAATATCGTTTCGTCGCACCAAAGTTATGGTAGATTTCGAGTTGGTAGCACTCAAATGTTGTTCTGATATTTATTTTTTGCTAAGAAACAATTTCCTGTCGGAATTAAAGAAAAGAAAAGGATCGTAAATTATATTCGTTTGTACAATATCGATTTTTTTACGCAGCCTGACAATAATTTTAAAATATTATTTTGCAATTAAATAGTAACGGACAAGTATCGGTGAGAGATTTTAAAAGTGGTTTAAAACTTCTGGATTGCTATTTTTCATTATTTTTATTTATAGAAACATTTATAAATGTTTGGTTGTGGATATAAAGTAAGTAAAAATCTTTAAATTTGCTACCATTATGTATTTTATTTTTCTTGTTCGTGTGCAATAAAGAATATGAGAATATGAGAAGTAATATCCTTACAGTTTCTTAAACGACAGCCTTCTGTATCCCTGGCCCTTGTAATACATTACCAAAATTATTGATATTCCGTAATACACACGGAATATCGAAGTGAAATTCATTGACAATTACTGAAGACTTCCGTTGAAAATTCGTTGTTAAAGTCATAATCTACATATTTGAGATGGCTGCCCAACAGGGCCAACGGCTGCCGGGGTTGCGGAATGTTTATTATAGTTACCGTGGCCCCGGAACATAAAGGGCAACCGAAGGAATCATGAGTGGGTTTTAGCCAGTAAAAGTCTGACACGCCCTCCCGCCGCATGGCGGGAGAAGTCATTTGATGATTTCCCAT
The DNA here is from genome assembly GCA_033675125.1 of Athetis lepigone. Taxonomy (NCBI): domain Eukaryota; kingdom Metazoa; phylum Arthropoda; class Insecta; order Lepidoptera; family Noctuidae; genus Athetis; species Athetis lepigone. The sequence goes on from CM066217.1 coordinate 4,811,536, forward strand.
TCCCCCCAAAAAAAAATTGAATTGGCAAACTGACTGTCTGATTGATTACTATTGATATATCAACGCACAGCCCAAGTCGCTGGTCCTAGTGACATAAAGCTTTAAGAGTATGTTCTTTGTTAACACTGAGAAAGGATAATTCGAAATTCCATCTATAAAGGGTTAGAAAAGAGAACGGGAATTTCGATATTCACGCAGACGAAGCCGCGGCCAAAAGCTCATTTTTAAATGCTTTTTTTTTCAATTTGTACCATTAACTCTCATTGCATTTTGGTGCAAGTAATTTACCTCTACGTACAAAAAAAAAAACTATATTTTTGTACACCCCAAAACATTCAAACAAGCTAATTACCATCTCCACGGTACATTACTGCCCTAATTATCAACACACTTGTCCATCTTCGACAGGTTACAAAACACCATTCATATCTGAAACACAACAAAAAAGCCGATCTAATCCATCTTTCTTCACAATAGGTCTAATTGAAGCACTGTTCCATTTGTACCACTGTTCGCTACCAGAATAAAAGGGTGAAATAAAAAATACAAAAGGTGTTATAGAGTAAAAATTACCAGGCTGTTATGAATATGTATGTATCATTATGGTAAGGAACATATGCGCGACACATGTTCAATGGACCATAAGGTCCTATTGATACGAATATTTATTTATTCATCGCGTGATAAAAATCGTAGGTTTTTTCTGTGGATGAATTATTGGGTACTTTTTTTTGGTTTTGTAGGTGGCATGCTGCTGTGTTTGTTTAGGAGGTAAACTAATATTGCGATTTGAGATTACAAATAGCTATATATTTTTTCTTTTGAGTGGTTTTAAAGTTAGTTGATCCTTTAAAATTTGTAAATGCTGATAAATCTCAGTGTGTAAACTAAATAGACATTTGTTAAAAACTTCCCAATATTCAATTTTAGAATTTAAACGTCAGCTTAGAAGTATAGTTTAACGTTTCCATGAATACAAGCAAAAGTTAAAATAAAAAAACTTTAATATTTGTCAAATATTTATTAAAATAGCAGTCCCCGTGGTTTTACCCACGTTAAGTTAGGTTTTTAGTTACGGCTCCGCTACCATGGGTCATATCGTTATGTTATATTGCAGCCTATCTCTTGTTCTGATTTATTTAAGCTACATTACCGTCAAATATTATCACAATTCACTATGTACATTTTACGTGAAATAGTAATAAACATTCACACACACACTCACACATACAAACTTTAACATTTATAACATTAGTAGGATGAGACAAGCAGTTCCCTACGGCTCAAAGGACCAAAAAGATTCACAAAAATTGGTCCTATGATCCGGCCATTAGTAGCAACAACCACAAAACTATTTCAGTGTCGGATGGTACTTACCTTTTTTCTCCACGGTTGGTTGGATGCTGGAAGCGTGTGCACCCCGGCCGTGGTCCGTCACGCAGACTCGTGCTCACCGCACCTTGCTGTGTTTCGCGTTTTTTGTCCGATTGATAATAGACTTTATTTTTGGTGGGGTTCCGTTGAATTTAATTTGTGGAGTTATGTGTAATTATGTAGTTGACAATGTGGAGTTTTGAGTTGAGTTTGGTGTTACAGTTAAGCTGGGCTTTGACGGTAATTTTTCGCGTCAGTCTAGTCGTAAAACTGTGACGTCACTCCAAACAGTTTAGGCGGCCAACCAACTCTGGAGTGACGATCCGACACTCACGGTCAAATCAACTGACGCGCTAAAAAGACCGTCAATGCCCAGCTTTAGAGAGATAAAAACTTTGTTATAAAATATTAAATTCTATTTTGTGTCTAACGGTATGTCAGCTGTAAAGTATTTCCATTTAGAACCTTCTGAAAGTCATAGAGTAATATATGTTAAGCACCCAATACTCTTCCTCGAAACATGTGCTATTCACCACGTTATTTTTTTCATTTTGAAACAGTAGTTCTTTCAACTGGCAAACTCAACTAGCGCGTTCAATTAAATAAACAAACATGATTTATGTGAGTACAGATTCTGACTTTATCAGAAAGATTACACATAGTACATGTTACGAGAGGTCTTACTTAAAATGGTCCTTCCTCTCACTTTTACGGAGCCCTAAAGATCACCCATTGAACGGTGACGAACGGAAATTTTGTGGTCCTGGCACGAGCGACGTAAATGACTCGGAAAAAAATCGTTACGCCGTATTCCGGACACCAAAAAGATCGTGGTAACGATTTAATTTGATTTTTGTTGAATTCATTGCTTTGTCGTAGGTCTATGTTGAGAAAAAACTGTGACTATATCCGATCGGTTCGGTATAGTATCAATACTAAGGTGCATTTTTTCTTTTTTATCCAAAATAACCTATAACTAAGTGCTCGGCTTTCCTCAATCAACAAAAACTTTAAATACTTTCGGGTGAACATACTAACTCGTATAATATTTCTACATACTAAGCGCCTTACTAATAAACGCTGCATAAAGGTATGACAGGTTTATACGTCAAAAAATGTGTGGTTATACAGGCTTTATTCATTGCATAACTTTACACAGTGATTATTAGTAAGGGCATAAAGGTATAACATAGAGGAAGTATAAACATATATATCTAAGCCCTAAGAAAGACAGTTGTTGTGCCCGGTACTAAAAACAAAGGAAGCCACTCTCTACTAAATTATTGACTGCGTTCCTTGTTCACCCCAAATAATACATACGTTATTTTTCAACCGCAAATTGGTTATTGTAAGTTTTATTCATCGCAGCTAATAATTCTTGATAATCAATATAATATAATAATTAAGGCCCGGTAAGTAGCTAATCTTTAGGTATTCGCGGGGGTGAAGCAGCGGCGGCGAAATTGAGCGCGAAGCTCCGCCTACTTTTCGGCAGCGCGCGGCCGTATTCTGAAGCCGTCTGTATTCTATACTCCCGGACTCGTAAATCGAGCCACCTATCGTAATGAGTTATATCGTACATAACTTTAAAAAAATATATGTATATGTACACACTTGGGTCAATTAGTGGTACCTCTTAGTGCAACAATATAGAAAGCTGTCTTGGTAAAAAAGATCTGGATTCTTTATCATAAAAAGAATACAGTGATTCATAATTAAAAATTGGTTTAAGATATTTGGTAATGACTTAAATTTAAAATTAAATTATCACTTAAAAAAGCACCATTTTAGGACATTTTGGAATAAAAAATGAGAACTTTCTTATTAAGATGTACATACTTATTGGCACATGTATATATATGTCACCGGAAAATAACAAGATCCGTAAGTTTATCAATCTACTAGGAAGTTTATAAACTTCCGTAGGATTCTAAACGGGAGATAAATTGTAATATTTTACGTTCACATTTTCGTAAATTTATCAATTTCCGACGTCATACAGTAAATTTATAAACTATCGGTTATCTATTCGTAAGATTTTAAACGGTTTGACCAATCACAGAAACTCTTTTAAATATACGCATCTTTGAAATACGTAAAATAACACACTGCTCTCTAATTGGTCAATGTTCATAGTGGCAATGCTTGTGTCCAGATACTGGTATAATCAGACTTGGCAAACTATAAATTGGAAGCAACAATGCCTGGTTCCTCTCTGGCACGGATCTAGTGAGTTGAGTTTTCTTTGAGTTGCAACACAGTTTAACATTTAAACTTATAAAACTAATAAAAACGCACAAGCAAACTGGTTTATTCATGTTCAGTGGCGAACAATGGCGGCCGCGAGGAAGGAGAAGTGACACGTGACAGTCAACCAATCAGATCGCGCGTAGCGTTTGGTTACTGCTTACTTATTATTTTACGAGTGAGTTCAGTAAGTTTATCAATTTACGAAAACGTGGACGTAAAATATTACAATTTATCTCCCGTTTAGAATCCTACGAAAGTTTATAAATTTCCTAGTAAATTGATAAACTTACGGATCTTGTTATTTTCCGGTGACATATATATATCTATATAAATATCTATCTATCTATATAAATAAAAATGAATTGATGTTCGTTAGTCTGATTAAAACTAGAGAACGGTTGGGCCGATTGAGCAGATTTTGGGTTTAAAATGTTTGTCGTAGTCCAGGGTAGATCTAAACGGTGAGCAAATAAGGAAAAATTGCGAGAAAGATAAAGTAAAACAACAATTTCATTTTCCCTTAAAAAGTTGTCCATGTTCTGTTGGATGTCGTTGTCATAGTAACCGGCAAATCAAGTGTCAAATTCAAGTGTGACAGCAGAGGTTACAACCCGTCAACCTGACACAAGTAATGTTTTATTCTAAGGTTTTATTGTTTTAAAAAGACGCAAAGGAATCATTTTCATAAATCCAAATCATGCATAAATAATTAGTTGGTTTTATTTTAAAGCCATTTAAACGGTTTGAAATAACAGAAAGGCGTATAATATGCTATACAAAATAATACTGTAGCAGGTTTTTTTTTTCCAATGTACAAAAATAATATTACGATAAAAATTATCTAGATTTTAAATATTTATTTTTTAAATAATGGTGCTTTTAATTTTTTTTTCTTGTTTTTGTATGGCCATCCTGGACAATGTTCCCTAACAGAAAAACCGCACATGATAGTTGTTCAAAAACAAAATTATTTTAAGCCCATTTCATAACATGTCCTTTATATGGGACTACCACTGCATCATAACTTATCAAACAAAAAACCGGCCAAGAGCGTGTCGGGCCACGCTCAATGTAGGGTTCCGTAGTTTCCCGACCGTCACAATAAGTATTCCCACTTATAAGTTTAAAAAAAGGCTTTTGTTACGTTGACATACTAAGTATGCAGAAATTATTTTGTACAACCTTTTTGTCTTTTTTGTACAAAAACTGTTCTTTCTATCAAGTTCGAAATAATTTTCCTAGAAATTCCTTATAAAGTTCTACTTTCCAGATTTTTTTCATATTTTTTAAACCTACGGATCAAAAGTTAGAGGGGAGGGGGGACGCTTTGATTTTTTCTTTTGGTGCGATTATTTCCGAAATTATTGACATTATCAAAAAATGATTTTAGTAAACCCCTATTCATTTTTAAATACCTATCTAACAATATATCACACGTAAGGGTTAAATTAAAAAAAAAAAAACTTCCCTCTTTACATAATATAGGGGGGCTACCCTAATAAATCATTTTTTTCCAATTTTTATTTTACCACTTTGTCGGCGTGATTGATATACATATTGGTACCAAATTTCAGCTTTCTAGCGATAACGGTCACAGAGATTAAGCGAGGACGGACGGACAGACAGACAGACATGGCGAAACTATAAGGGTTCCTAGTTGACTACGGAACCCTAAAAAGAACCCTCAAAATCTGTTTACAATTGACGGAGATATCGCGTAACAAACATACAAAAAAAAACATACAGACGAAATTAACCTCCTCCTTTTTTTAAGTTGGTTAAAAATCAAATAATTTCCTATTTGAAAAAAGAAATACAAAGATAAGTGGGAATATTGTAGGTAAATATTTTTTTTTGTGAGTGGGAAATCATCAAATGACTGCTCCCGTCCTCCGTGTCAGACTTTTACTGACTAAAACCCACTAATGTTCCTTCGATTGCCCTTTATGTTCCAGGGTCACGGTAACTATTATTAACATTCCGCAACCCCGGCAGGACCATTGTAGGTGAATAATGATTATGATTAACTCATTAGACAGCATTAGACACTAATGAGATCCTTATACAGTTAGTCAAAATTTAGCTGTCTGTTACAGCTTTCTTGCTGTATGTTTTCGTTCATTACAGATAGGACCGTGCATATTTCTGATCTCTCAACAAAAGATAGATAGATAGCCAACTTGGTGCAATACTTTTATACTGTAGTCTATTTTTTTTTAACAAACGAGTACTAAGTATATCTCTTTTATATTTCCGGTATTGGACAGAGATAGATGGGAAATTAGTCGAGGCGGAGCCAATGCTTTTAACACTAATGATAACACTTATGCTGTGGACCAATAAAAATGCAGAAAAATTTTTGGTACTCGTTTGTTAAAAAAAAACAGACTATAGGTATATTTTTGGTCTTGCTCACCCTGCTAGGAAATGTTCTACCCTTGAAAACAAACAACTTTTATTATGGAACCAAGTCTGAAATCGCGAAAAAAATATCAGCTGTTTCTTGTTCTTGTTTCAGCAAGAAAAGTTCAATGCCGTCCCAACCACAATGTATGAAACAGATGATAATTTTTTTCGACATATCAGAGTTGGTTCCATAATAAAAGTTGTTTGTTTTTATGAGTAGAAACATCTCCTAGCAGGTTGAGCAAGACCAAAAATACACCTAGTATAAATTCAATCTCAGTAATGTGACGGCAATTGCACATGGCGTAGAAAATGAACAACTCGCTTTGTAGCAACTCATCCAAGAAAATGTTATCATTGATCCTTGAGGTTTATTTGTAGACCACGAATATCCTTTTATTGGCGCCACGCCGGATGGTTTGATAGGCCAAGACACAGTATTCGAAGTCAAATGTCTAAAGTGGCTTTCAAAAACGGTCTGGATAATGCCCTAAAAGAGAACAAAATTCAAATAATAATGGAATTTTGTTCTCTTTTAGAGCATACAAGCTTCTGCCCGCGGCTTCGCTCGCGTTAGTGAGAGACAAAAATTAGCCTATGTTACTCTCCATCCCTTCAACTATCTCCACTTAAAAAATCACGTCAATCCGTCGCTCCGTTTTGCCGTGAAAGAAAGACAAACAGACAGACAGACAGACAGACAGACACACTTTCCCATTTATAATATTTGTATGGATTATATGGAGATACGACAAAAATAATGGTATTTTCAGTATCAACAAAAAGAGTTACTGGTACTACCAACTTCAGAGGCAACTTCATGTACCATGTATAAAAATGCTTATTTGATGGTGAAACTATTATGACATCATCACGTGAGATGACTCGTCGAAATGTAACTATTTCGGACTTGGTCTTATTATAAAAGTTGTATCACAATGACCAGGGGGCCTACCACAAGCCCTTATAGCAGTAATACCACAGATAAATAAATAGTTACTACGTAACAGATACTTCACTCCAATACAAAAACGAAAATACCTACGCTATAATAGCCTACAAAATTATAATAATAATACCAGCTGTTTGCAGCGAGGAAAAATGTACCATAAGTACGCACAAAGAGAGTTGAGATTCTTTTGCCCGCCGCGCGACTAACGTGTGTGCGTGCCATCTAGTAAATGTGCTAGGGTTATACGTATGATGATAATGGTAGGTAGTAAAACGAATGTTTTAGAAAAACAATATTTTTTTTATTTGTTGATCAAATATTTCTTAGTTTAATAAAATGACTGATGCATATTTTTCGTCCCTTGAATTCCCGATTATTATATTTTAGTGTCGTATCCAAAACCGCGTGAATAATTTTAATAAATAATCAAAAGGGAAACAGGAGAATTGGGAAACAGGGGAATGGCACAATAATCACACAATAATTACGTGGTTTCGGCATTTTGATAGTCAGCGCTGTACCCGTGACGCGCGAGCACACAGCCGGGCGCGCGACAGCCCGGTGTTCGTTGTACCGTCGACGGTACGCGAAGCGGTATGCATAAAACGCGTGGCCTTGAGCGAGTGACGGACGCCTGGTAATACTTTGATATTACTTTCAGGGGGAAAGACACGGCGCTAGACAACGTGTCTAACGCTGACAACGTGTCAAACGTCATGGTAAGGGGGCAGTTCAATAAAAAACCTGTTGATTATTTTACTTTGATGACACATACTCGTAATTTTGTTCTTCAATGGTTCCTTTATTTGTCGCGGTTGGATTAACTGCAGTTAGAAGTGATAGGGATGTTTCAGACCTATTGAGTTGAAAATTCTTGAGTTCTCTGTAATTAAATATAAAAAGCACGATTTTTACATTGGCACAGATAATTCTTTTATAACAATGAAACCAATAAAATAAAACAGTTTTTGAACTAATTTAATTTTCATAATGTAGATTTGCAAAAATAATTTATGTTCACAAAAACATAGTTTACGAAATAATATCACAAAGTAAACGGGCACAAAAAATAAGTATAGAAACAATATATACTAATTTCGTGCACGTCGGTCTACCGAAGCGCCATTTTAGGCCTCGTCGTTCATCGTACGCCGCACGCGGAGCGTGCAGCATATTAGCGCCCCATAGCCGCAGCTACTGTTTTACCAACTTATTTGTGAAATGGCTAAAATTGGAACTACGGCTGACATGACATTTCAGTCATACATTTGACTTCATTTGAGTATACTCTGTCTCTTTCTCTTAGCAACGCTGTATTGACAGTGTCGCCCTCCTTCAGTTCACAGATAAGTTGGTCTATCTGTAGACAAAAATTGGTTTTTTATTTTGATGTATTTTGTTTGCCTATTTTTTACGAATTACCAAAAGATAAATGAGTTTCATAATATATTGATACTAATAATGCCATAATGGGTATAAAAAAAAGGAATACTTACTTGTATACTTTATTTTTTACTTTTATTACGTCGTTTTCTTGTACAAATCCGTTGCAACTCTTTATTTCTTTTATTTCCCATTGCTTAGAAACACGAATCACTATAAGTAAATTACTAAAATCAAAAACAAAGAATCAAAAAAATAAACAAAGCGCGAAATAATAATGGAACAAATGTGTAAAAATCGGACGTGACCTCTCGTAGCAACGGCTAGCTGCCGACTGGGCGTGGACTGACACAATCTTGACACAATGTACGACAGTAGTACATCGAATTAATAGAAATAAGGTCGAAAATATTTTGGCGTTTCATTTTACTTGAATAGCATGTCCGCAAAAATGTAAATCATTTTGCAGTTTTAATTAAATATTTAAAAAGATACAGTTCTGTGTATTAAAATTTTTAGATATCTCTTTAGTTTATTAAATTTTCTTTGTTATAGATATAAAAAATATGGTGGTTGTCGCTGAAAAAATTGAGAACTTCGAGACGAAAATTTTTTTTCAGGGGTCTTTTTGAACATTTTTTTTTCGTAGTTCTAGACCACTTTTGCAAATTGTTTTTGTGTAACTCTTTTCTTTATATATTAGACTATACACTGTATTTTTTTCTGGCTTGTGGTATGTATAGATACGGCTAACTTCGCGACGAAAATCTAGACGTTTTACAAGGTGTTCGCTATGGACAGCGCCTTAACTTTGATGACTATCTCCGATAATTTATATTATTATTATTTATATCTGGACTAATCATCCACGTAAAACACCGGTATCAAGCTGAATCCGGTTAGGCTGGCAGCCGACCCCAACACAGTTGGGAAAAAGGCTAGGGAGATGATGATGATCTTAACTAATCATATATTGCATCTACTAGACAAAAGTCTGCTTAAATATGGGTACCAGTAGATACTTATAATTTACAGCCACTACAAATAAAGCATGAAAAGTCAACCATTACAAGTAGCTGAAACACTTCTAATGACAGAGTGCTTAAAATGATAGGTAAAGAATATTTGCACACGAAAATATCATTTTAATTTTAGACTCCGTTGCAATGCGCTATTCAGGCTGTTTAGAATGTGGAGCAGTCATTATAATAAAAATGTACAGATGATCAATGCCAACCGTTTGAATCTGTTTGTGAATGAAACTGTTGTCATTGTGATTGGGGCTTATAATCTGTGAGATATTTCTCGATTTAGCGTAGTTCTTTGAACGATAAGCCTTTGCCTTTCAAAATGGTCATGATGATCTCAATGAAAAAGAAAAGACAAGCCACATTGTCGTTTTTATTGATTATGGTCTCCCTAATAACCAACTAAGTATCAAACTGTATTTTTTCAACAATAGTCTCAAAACTAAGAGCTATCTAATATTCGAATCTAATTCTTTATTTAACTGTTGCACGAATAATATACATTCTTGAAGTCAATTCCAATTCAATCAAAGTAGGAAAAACCAAAATTTAAATAGTGGCAGTAGTGCCGCCCGTTTTAATTTTTCTTACCTTGATTTTTCCTACTTACCTTAATCATAGTCAAAATGATTAAGTCATAGACAAGATACAGCTAAGACCCCAAAACCCTTAATGTCACTTTGAATCATTGGCGATACGACCGAGCTCGCAAAACCCTTGACGTCACTTTTCGACCATTGACAAAAACTTCAAAAGCGAGAATTGCCGCCTCTACAAGTACTAGCAATTTAATCTCTCCAGCGTCATAATACTAGTAGCATTAACGACTGCTCCACATTTGCGTTGGGCAGTACAAAAAACGCGAAGGCGTGCAGTTAAGTAGATAAAACAACAGTGCCCGTCAAATTTCCTCCAGACATTAATCACACTAGTGAGTTCGGTAAGCCGGTGTGTGACCATGGCTTTAGGTTTGACGAGACTTTGAATTAGAAGCAGTATTTTAATCTTAAGTATGAGGAAGTTCCGATTGCGACCCTTTACGTTTTACCTTGTATAATACAGGTTAATACGTGAGAGGTTTTCTCTCCCGGGGTTGCGAAATTGTTATAGTAGTTGCCGTGACCCCGGAACATAAAGGGCAACCGAAGGAACATGAGTGGGTTTTAGTCAGTAAAAGTCTGACACACCCTCCCGCCCCGCCCAGGACGGGAGAAGTCATTTGATAACTTCCCACTCCCCAAAAAAAAGGGGGATCTCTCTTAAATTCTGTTATAATTAACAGTGAAATGCTTTGCATATTTACGATCTACAGAAAAGGTGACATGGTATAGCTAAACATCAAGGATTGGCTTTATTATTATGATTTCCCTGTAATGTTGAAATTGTTCAAAAAATCAACTGTGAACAAAAATTTGTAACAAGGCATCTGTGAATTACTAGTAGCCGGACAGGAATAAAACTAGTTAAAAACAAAAATAGGATAGACCCTACTTAGTAACTAGGATTTCGTAATGGCCTATGATATTTTCATTTAGGTTGTATGTAGCTTCAGAATGTCTATTATTTTTATCCCCCTCGATGTAATACTGCTCTATTCGTACTATTAATCAAATGGTGAGTCATGTGAATCAGCACATGACTAAGTAGGATTCCGGGACAGTTTACCCCCTTTTGCACCCTCCATAGCTGTACCTCCTTGGCAAGGACGTTATGGGTGGGTGAGTCTGTGTCAAATGAATTAGTATACAAAAGCGCTAGTAAAAATAACTGAAAAGAAGAATTTTAAAAAAGAAACAAGAAAATCAATGATACAGTAAAATAAATTGATAAAAAGACTATTGAAAGTTTTGTGGCGTGTAAAAGTAATTCTTGTTATTATTTTATCCTCATACTAAATCTATTGGTCTCAAAAATGGAAAACAGACCGATATAGAGATGCGCCGAAAAATAATAGAGTAAAACTATTTCTGCATCTAAATTCCCTCCCTCTTAAACCCACAATTTAGCCTTTAAACCAAACAAATTCTCCACATTTAAAACTAATTAGCAAAACCAGCTTTCATAGCATTCATTAAGCACTTTCATTATCAAAAAGAGCATCAAACAAAATATCTATAATTTTAATTGAAACATCGTAGTCACAGTATTCGCGTGCCAGCGCGGTCGCGCACTTTCTACCGCTAACGGTCGGCGCGTGCGCTGGCACCTGTCTCGCGACCCCGGCCCGTGTGGTTAACATGTTTCATTACAATTGTGGAACCTTCTATGTTTTTGTGAAACTGTTTTTAGATTTGTTGGGACCGCTGAATCCAAGTTTTTTATGGCACTAAAACGGCAAAAAAACTGCAACCGAGTTTCTAACACGAAAAAATAATCGATCGAAATGCAGTATTGATACTGAAATTAAAATGACCTCTGACATTTTCAGCTAATGCAGCTTTTTTAATCCAATTTACAGTTTAACCGTTATTTCACGGGGTTATTTTTAAAGTTGGTTACAAAGTCGTCCAAGCAATGCAGCCTTTTTGAATCTTTGAAAGCCTAAAATTTGGTTTCTTTACCATCAAATTCAATTTAAAAGAGAAACCATTTGTACGTTGATTCGATTTTACAGTTCGCGTTGTTAGAAAGCTCAAAGTCGTGATAGATATTTTAAAGTAGTGGCATTCTACTGTTTTGGTACTAAAAATTTTTTGTTCAGTTATTTTGAAAACTATTGCACCTAAATGTTTTACTGAAAGTTTTTGTTAGAGTAATATATTTGACCCAAAGTTAATACCAACCTATATATATAATTTGTTTGCTGACTGACTGTTGACTGACTCACACATACTACACACACACACACAAACATACGCACATACACGCACAGCAAAACCACAGCCCAAACCGTTGGCTCAAGAGACATGAAACTTGCAGGGTGATTCTTTGTGAAGAATAAATATCCAGTAAGAAATTAAACTTTTTTTTAGGAATTCCATCCATTTTAAAGGAGTAAAATAGAGAATAGACGTACCGACATTCACGCGGGCAAAGCCACGAGCGAAAGCTAGTTAATTAATATGCGTGGTTGACTACATTTGTTTGTATTTTTTTGTTCGAGTAGCCGCGACGGCTGTTCTAGGACCCAATTCTCGTTTCCTTCGAAATGATCTCGAAGTAGAGATTACGATTCGAACCCTATCTCGACAAAAAAATTTCGAAACACGAAGTCTTTTTCTCGAATGCTGTATTCTCGGCAGGCATCGAAATAAAATTCGAATGAACATAGATTAAACAGATATTTACTGCGAATGAATGTTGATTTAAGGTGTACAATGTTGCCATTGTGAACAAAATATGCTGCGTGAGACGTTCCATTTCACACAAATAGAGCGTTTTTTAAAACGCTCGTCATAAGTTACAATAAAACAATTCTCTTTGCACTCAACATTTTAGAGATATCATTGTAAATGCTAGTGATTATAATTAACTACGAAATAACATACGGTTCCTTACTTTTACTTACTTTTCGTAAAGAAATTTTAACATGTTCCCATTCTAAAATCGTGTAACGGAACACATTGACAAAAAAATGGTTGTTTTGTTTTTGTCTGTGATTACAATGTTTGTTTGTGTTGAATTTCAAACGTGTACGGTGTAGTCTGTAATTTTTTTTAAAAATTCATCACTCATTGTGAAAATAAAAAAACGTATCCACAATTCCACTTAGTAAACGTACACTTGACATATACAGTCACTGTTCCGGTAATATATTTTTATTTTAACCTGTAATGTCGAATGTGAGATGACGTCTCGAACGGTGCTGACCACTCGAAGCTCTTCGAGCGGGCAGCGTTCGAAAAGCGTCTCATTCGACATTGCCAGAATAGCATAACTTCATTTGCACTCGAAATAAGTTCGAATTCGAACTTTTTTTCGAATTCGTGTTTAATTCGAGTGCACGAGAATTGCCTCCCTAGACGTGAGATCTATTGCTTCATACAAAAGACTTCAACGCAAAGTCGTTAAAGGAAAGGTGCGAAAGATAATTTCTTATTTAGAAAAGGTGGTATTCAGATTCTTAATGTTCTAGTGTTAGTGCTGATGACTGGGTAATAATAAGTTTATTTTGTCTAAATTGACAGTTAGAAAAGTTATATTCAAGATTTTTAAAGGTTTTAGAAACGCCTTCATTTTCTTTTGTAATGAAAATTTTGCATTTCCATCTCAAGATTAGAATTGATACCTTAATCAATTATATTTAAAACATGTTATATTTATTTAAAAGCATAAATTTCTTGAACTACCAATACGATTGGAAAATCTCTCTGCGTAATGATTGCCAGATTTATGTAAATTCAACATCACTCTACAACCCACATCGTGGGTTCTCATCAACGCCAGTAAAATCGCGAAAAACCTCTACGAAACCATAAAACCCAATTCAACGTGACATCTGCAAAAAAACCTTCAATTACCACCATTCTAAACAAAAATCATTACCACTTTTTCCGGTCACCCTTTCATTGATAATGAGACGTTACGTCAATGTATCCGAATTACTTAACGGTCGCGGGGGTGAGGTGCGCGGCGGCAGAAGGAACAGGTGACTACGCACCTGCCAACGGTCGGCCGCTTCCTTTATGCGACTGACATTACGATGGGTAGATTAGACTTATGGTTCTGTAGCTAAATAGTGGGGATGTGGGGAATGCTCTTTTTTTGCTCGATTGGTAGCTAAGCTGGTGAATTCTTATTGTTTTTTTTTTGGTTTTTGAGTTATTGTTGGGTAATTTGTTTAATTGGTGTACGACTGTTTTTTTATACTTATGTATTTTTTTAGTATAAGAAGATAAATTACTATGATCTAGATGGATTGTTATAAAACTGGAAATAGACTTAGGTTTGTATTTGAGTTACTGTTTAGTATTGTATCTCCCTAGCCTTTTCCCAACTGTGTTGGGGTCGGCTTCCAGCCTAACCGGATTAAGTTGGATACCAGTGTTTTTACGTGGAGCGAGGCGCCTTATCCACTGGACCATTTTTTTTTGGTGAGTGGGAAATCATACTAAAACCCACTCATGTTCCTTCGATTGCCCTTTATGTTCCAGGGTCACGGTAACCTCAACATCCACTGGACCATCACGACACCATTTGGTTAATTAGTGTATAATTTTTAATATTTTTCTGGCCCAGATAAATAACTACGATCTAGATGGATTGTTTACTTTTCTACGACCAAGCAACAGTCTTTCTATTGTATCTAAAATTTTAATAACGTGTGTTCGAAAGTTTAAATAACTGGATAAACGGGTCGGAATTGCAAAATAAGGAAATCAAGGTAGGGAAATCTTTGTCCAGGTCAGGATTAGATCAAGGACCAGGACCGCGTCGACGACGGCGCGTTAGTGTTCCACGCGCGCCTCAAAGAGAAGAAGTCAGTACTGGAAGGGGCCAATAGGGCCACGCCTGCCGGGGTTGCGGAATGTTTATAATAGTTACCGTGACCCTGGAATATAAAGGGCAACCGAAGGAACATGAGTGGGTTTTAGTCAGTAAAAGTCTGACACGCCCTCCCGCCGCACCCAGGACGGGAGCAGTCATTTGATGATATCCCACTCACCAAAAAAAAAAGAATTAGATCAGGCTACAAGAAATACACAACAATTAAATATCTACTCGCTTGAGCATGGCAGTTAGCTGCCCGAGTTATGGTTTTGTGGCCACTCATTTGCTAATAACAACAAACAAAACTAAGGCTAGAAACTTACTTACAAAACCTTTACTACGCCCAGTTGCATAAACAATTTCTATATCGTATATTGAGAGTTTGACGTAACATTTGGATAATATATAAAATCCTGTCAACTGCTTTTAGTCCTTACCTTTTAAGAGGAAACAATGTACACACATCCTATATATATCCTTTTATACACACTCATCCTCAAAAAATAGGCTAGATGTCTAAATAAACTATTTTGTACGTAGATTTTCTAAAAATATTGAACACGTATTTTTTTTCTCGTTACGTCTATTACTATTTCTACTGAGAAGTGACGTGCTATTCGATTTTTATTCTTATTAATTTGATCAAGGCAAAAATACGTGTCCAGTCTTTTTGGATAATTAATCCAACGGACTAAACAGAACTTATAATATATTACATCATGCCTATTGTTCTGTGATAAATAATTCTGAATGCTTAACAATCACAACCTCGCAAAATTGCGGAAGTACAAATAAATATATCCACCGGCAGTATTCTTGAATTCCTATATTATCATAAACCAGAACACATGATCGAAGAGTACACAAAGAAAATAAAACGCTGCAACAAACACCACTTGTAAAATAATCAGCACTGCAAACAACGATTCGAACGTGAGCCATCTCTTTTACCATCCATCATAGAACCTGCTACAGGAATTTCAACTCTAGGGTCTTGGGATAAAGTGTAGTAAAGTGCAGAGATATCGTGGTGTTTCCTTCCAGCGAAATTGTTTTTGCTCTGGCACGCGTCTCCTAACCTAGCCTACTTCAGGGTGATCAGTTCATAGGGCTGTGCCTTCTTTTGTAATCAGTTTTTTAGTAATGTGACTGCCTTTTTTGGCTGTTTTTTCTTTTTTCTTTATGAATTTGATTCTAGTGTGAATCTTGTTAAGAATCTTGTAATAGAAGAGTACATTTCACAAAACTTTTATTTCTGATAATAGTTTGGCAGTTTTGTATTTTTTACTTTTCCTTTAAAAACTTTTAATATCATTTATATTTTGACAGATAAAAGAATTGAGCTCAAGAGGCATGACGATGGATAAAATAATAAAGCTGGAGAAGATAGGCCTGTAGTGTTCTTTTTAAAATGTTAACATTGAAATTTAAATGCAAGCAATGCTAAACATTGATTGAAACCTGAATTATCTGGAATAGTTCCCGTTCCCGGGGGATTTTTGGGATAAAAACTATCCTATTTCCTTTCTCGGGTTCCAGACTATATCTGTACCAAATTTTATTCAAATCGGTTCATTGGTTCATTGGTTCATTTAGGCGTGAAGAAGAGAGAGACAGACAGACAGAGTTACTTTCGCATTTATAATATTAGTACGGATTATGTGAGTCAAGCTTCCAGATCATTAAACATATAAAAAGAAAACAAAAGAACATTGTACAACGGCGGATCTTAATGCCTTGGCCCAGTCTACCTTTATTTAGAGTTATTTGCTTATAAAGCTAAATAAAACAATTATAGAAAGAGCAGTTTGTAGGCCTTATTGTAATTATAACCTTACAAATCGAACCCTCATTGAAAAGCAACTCAAACATATGCAAAATAACGGTCAAAAGGTTTGTTATCAAGCGTTCCCTGAAACGAATGGGGGTACATTATAAGAGCTTACATGACGATACTTAAGTATTTCCGTTGTACCCCATGTAGACCCCAAGGCCTACAAATGTGCTGACGTGAAAGTATATCATATTGCTCATTCGAAAACTTCGTGTTTTCATTGAAATTTGCATATTTACTTCGTTAATCTATTTGTAGTAATAATTTTATTAATAGATGCTTAGCAGGATATTGATGAAAAAAGCGTTAACAACACCAGTGTGCTATTGGTCCACTGCAGTCTAAAGGCTCTTTTAATAATAGGATACGGGCATTAATCACAATAATACTTTAAAAATGTTTTAATTTTTACCTTAAAATTTTCTTGGTCAGCCTCAGTTCCATGAGGAAGAACCGCAGGAATGATCTTCCGTAGAGCACATATGCACCAAAAATGACTTCATACCATAAAATATATAATCGAATAAACTTTATCTCTTCAGAGCTAAACAAATATCATTTAATAAATTAATCATTTTTATACTACCACAAAAATAGACCACCAATAGTACCTTCGATTTGCTAACACCCCTACACCAATAGTGCTGGAATGATTGGCGCGATGTGGCGATGGTCTGGTCAATCGTAATAGTTTTTGTTTTAGCGTTAGATGAAATTACACCACTATCGTATTTGCTTGTGGTTCCAATAATGTTGATCTGCCTTGTCAATAATGCCTTGTATTGTACTCGATTGTTTGTTCAGTGTTAATATTTGGATCGGAAACAATTTCAATTTGAATTTGATTTCTTGTAAGCGTTTAAAGAAAAATCGGAAATATATTCGTGGAAGATATTTGTGAGAATTCGTGGTGTGTGTTATCATTTTTTTACGAATTATCTTTTTTTTTTTTGAAGATGGGTAAAGATTGATGACAGATTAAATAAAAATTGAATTAATGAAACTTTGACTTTAGTAGAGCTTCTTGTAAAACAGATATACCTAACACATGAAATACATCAGCGTCAAACCAACGCAAATAATGCGTATATTGTAAACGTGGCTACTTACTGGGTTCAAATAATTTAAGGCAAGATACGTAAATATCTATATAAAAATGGAGAAAAATACAATATGGACATTTTGGTCAGATGCCTCTAATATTATTTAAAAAATTTAATCAAAATTAAAAAAAATAAAGGTACTTAACATCCAACGCAAAAATCATTTGTATTGATTGTCTTACAAAGGTTTTTTCCATCACAATAAGCACCAGACAATTTTTTCTTCTACCCCTACCAAAGTAAGCATGACAGTACAACAAAACAGTAACGAAGATATGCTTAGCTACTAGCACGCCTCAACGCATGAATAAGTCACACAATTAGGTCCCAATGGCCTACCGAGCCCGGTTCTCGCGCCAACATCATAAACAAAGATTGCAACTCATTCCCAACTTATGTACCTTAAGCACGCTATCCCGCATATTACTCGCGAACGATAAATTTATATCTTCGCACCCTGATGCTGCTTTGTGCAAATCGAACACCGATGATTTATGAACAATTATCGATTAATTCAAGCAGCGGTCGTAAGTTTAATCGGGATTATTAAGGACTCGATGCGAGTGAGCAAAACGACGGTGTTTAAATCATCTGATGGCTCCAAAGCTTCCTCAATTAACACTCTGCTAATCGTTTTATGGAGATTCGATGTGGTTTTGTTATTGAATTTTCTAATGGCTTTTTTTAGGGCTGGCCGTTTGATGAAAGGAAATTACCGTTGCCTCGGGATATGATGGTACATTGCTAGTTATCTAGTAGCCTACTTAAAAGTTGTAGAGTTGTAGACTATATTTTGTTTCCCGTACAGGACAACAGCATGATCTACACTTTAGGGCAACCGAAGTAACATGAGTATTTTGCCCAATCCAAGTCAGTTTGTTTGTGTATGTGTGTTTATATGTTTGTAAACACATATAGTAGTGATTCGTAGTATGTGTTAGTAAGGGATTTGGATATGTTATACTTACCAATTTTTACTTTTGGTTTTAACGACATGCCAAATACAGGCTAAATAGATTATAAGTTTCAACTATGTAACATAAAAAACACCAAATGTAATCACTCTATTTAAATGTGAATAAATGAATTTGAAATTTTTGACAAATTAAACGGTGGCAGTAATGGCATTTTCAGAGTGTCTGTCAATGTTTTAAAGAAAAATTAAGCTGTGGTTTCATCAAAAGTTGCAGACGTTGGATTTTTGACTCGATTATCTTATTGTGTAAAGATATTTTTACAAAGAACAAGTTTTCAGCAGACCCCAAAACCACACAATACAGCGCACTACTGTAGCCGTAGCCACTCATAGTAGGTGCATGTAACTTCGATTGTTGCGGCGACCGATCAGTTTTTTGTCGACCAAAATGGGAGCAATACTCATCAGATAGCGATACAAAAACCCGATGACGGTCGAACACAAAGCCGCCACCGTCTCACCTCGATTATAGTCTATGACAACGCAGTTTGTTCAGAACAACACTCCATATTGATCCAAACATTTCTTCTATTTTGCTTTAGCTTTATTACATTTTTTGTTTAGGCGATAGGACTGTGTAAACGTCTGGTTTAACTTGACCTAAATCTGTAAACATTTTGTTTGAAAACTTAGGTCAGATTAAACTGGGTGGTAGAAGTAGTGGGTACACCAACTCCCGTGGTGCGATCTATGGCATTGTACAGCCGCGCCTATCTCAATTGTTAGTTTAATCGAGCTTTTTGTAAGCACCGTTTGTATAGCGAATGCAATACTTCTAATGATCGTCTAAAGTTCAGTAAAAAGTGAAATTGAATTTATGAAAAAAAAATCTGACGCTTGCGCCAGTTTGCGACTTGAACTTTAGATTTTCACAAAAACAAGTTTATTCAGAACTTTGATGGTGCCTTTCGGAAACTTGGAAGTTGATAAAAATATTGGACAATCAAACGTATTTTGATACTTTAATCACAGATTCAAGTATTCTGAACTTGTGGTAATAAGCCTAACAGAAAAATGTAGAAATGAAGACATCAACAAGATTTTTGAGGATTTGGTATTTAATAAGTTTCAAAATCTTTCGCTTTGAATATCTATGTCAAATTATTGAAGAAAAACTATGTTATGTATCTTTGACGCAATAACTTAGCTGCATAATAATACCAGCCTATAACTGTCCCACTGCTGGGCAAAGGCCTCTTCTCATACAGAGAAGGCACGAGCATTGATCACCACGCTTGCTCAAGGCGGGTTGGCGATTTCAGACTTATATTAACTACAAGTCCAGGTTTCCTCACAATGTTTTCCTTCACCGATGTCTGTGATGTCTAAGATAAACTTTAGAAAGTACATATGAATTGGAAAATTCACATTGGTACTTGCCCGAATTCGAACCCGCAACCTCTTGCATGAGAGGCGGGCGCCTTAACCACTAGGCCATCACGAGCTGCATAACAAATATTATTAAATTGATCTACTAAATTAACAAATATCTCATCACGGGCTACTTAGGCCAACCTTGAAAACAAAACAACAGAACATCATTGCTTCATAAAATTAATAAGACAACCTACACAAAATGAAGCATACTTTCAAATTATATTGTACTAATAGTTAATAAGAAATAGTTTAATTTAACATCGTGAACGTTTACTGGTTCTAAGCATTTTGGTGGTCTAATCGGTCCAAGGCAGTGGACCACCCGGCTATTTTAAGTTAATAATTGTATCATCATACAAGATTTATAATGTTACCGATTGACGTGTCTTGTTGGATCAATCGATGGTTATATGGTATGTAGTAATAAACAAGGAGTTCAACTTAATTGTGAAATGATTAAAATGTGGTTTATTTTGTAAATAGGTTAAAATTACACTTTTACACGTCATTATTGTTTTCATTTTATTTTAATTGAACCTAGTTTCCTAGCTGACTACTCTAAGAAGAAACAACCGAAACAAATTCAGATTTAATCAGATCAAATTATGCGAGGACCATAAAGGTTTGTAACTGAAGTGATCTCTTGATGAGAAAAGCACACAGTTGAATGGACCTGTCCAAACAGTGCAAGCATTTGAAAAAATCGTTTAGCTCAACTATGTAGGTTTAGGGGTTAGGGTAAAAAATGTAGGTTTTAAGCATTAGTTAACGTTACATGCTTACCTAAGATTGCACTTGTTTTTTATGTTCTAGAATATTCGAGATCATGTCTGAGATCTAGAGGACTGGTAAGCGAGACCTCTGTGCATGGAGTCCTGAGTACAGATAACACTACAGTACTGTAAAAAATACAACAAAATTTCTCCAATTTTGTTGTATTTTTGTATTAAAAAATTGGTTGTTACAGGCAGTCCGAAGCCAGAAAATCTGATAATTACTCTTTATAATAATGATTGCTAGAGTATTATGTAACTTGGCGACAGGGATGTGTGTGCTTCGTGTAAAATAGTGATATTCAGTAGACTATGAGTACAACAACCTTGACATAAATGAAAACCTTGTCGTTAAGAGATATTGAAGGTGATTTTCAACATTTTTGTAGAGATTTTAAATTATTTAACAAAAATTCAAATATCTCTTAGCGTGACTTACATTGTGTTAATATTTCAACGTAGAGTTTTTAGATAGAAGTATTATTTTAAGAAAAAGATTACAATTAAACTGATGTTTAACCTAATAGATATTATTAAATACTAACCATTTAATTACACACTTACTTATAATGTCTACTTTACAAAAGTATTGCAAAGTATACAAAAGTTTGCAAAAGTATAGAAAAGCATACATTATACATTATAGCTTGGTTGAAATGGTGATATTTGCATTACCAAAAATTTATAGCACTGTCGATATTTTAAATGTCAAAGTTATCTATTCATTTTATTCACAAGTCACACATTCTTCACAATTTAGTATTTATAAATTTAAATAAGTTAGGCCCCACAATATGAATTTCACATACTCAATCACACCTAGATCAACCAGTAAGTTAAATACTAAACTAATTTTGTTCAATACCAAGTTTCCTGATCTAGTTAAGAATCTAACTGGTAATTAAAGTTTTATAAAAAAACTGTTATAGCTCAAGATTGCAAATTTAAATGGGCAATGACTTCGCCCACTATTGGTTAGAGAGCTAATACTGATTCACAACAGTGGGCGTACAGAATTACATTGACATTCATATTTGCATGCACATTACTTGTATCTATGGAATTTACTATAGGGATTTTTATTAAAAACGTGTTCTAACAAAGTAGGGAAAAAGAACATAAGAAATAAGGGGTTAGAAGCGTCATGACTACATCTCGATAAGACTAAATAGCAGATATGACTAGTTCGCTATAGGACTTAATCTCGATATGACTAGATCCTTTTTACTGTGATGTAAATAATTTTAAACTTAAAAATACTTTTCAGACTTTAGTAACTAACTAACTGTTATCTGAAAGTTAGAAAGAAGTGATAAAGAAAATTGAATATCACAATTGCCAGAAAAAAGTTTTTTCAAATGATTGTTTAACTGGATAACATTTGCTCGGAATTGTGCATTTGAGTTATTGAACGTCAACTAATTAGTCTGATAAGTAGCTAAACATTTTTTTTTGTAAACGTTGTCTCAGACTACTTTTTTTCATTTACTCTATCTCCCTAAGTCTGAATCTGATCTCGGAATCTAGTTTGTGATATTTGTCACAAACTAGATTTTACTATTGCGAAACTATCTCTAGGCATCCATACTAATATTATAAATGGGAAAGTGTGTCTGTCTGTCTGTCTGTCTGTTTGTCTTTCTTTCACGACAAAACGGAGCGATGAATTGACGTGATTTTTTGAGTGGAGATAGTTGAAGGGATGGAGAGTAACATAGGCTACTTTTTGTCTCTTTCTAACGCGAGCGAAGCCGCGGGCAAAAGCTAGTTTCAAATATTTGTTCCATCTGTAATGCTGCATTACTTTACTTGAAAAATCTAAAAACAGTAAAAACATTTAACTGTCTAAAGAAAACTGTTTTAGTCTCAAAATAAATAAAATTGTATCTCTCATATAAAAAAACACGCTGTATAAATTCACGAAAACTTAGCAGCTCAAGTCAATAGCATTCATCATCGTCATTATAAAATCGTTATAAATAAATCAATAAGTTTAATTTATTAGTTTTGAAGCAGTGAAAGTTAAATGATTATGTCAGCCACTATTTACTAGACGAAGTTATGTAAAACATTATAAATATTACCGCCCAATTTATATAATTAATTGAGATTCTGCTACTTGTGCAATTAATTTTTTTGTTAGCAAATGTCTTAAGATAATTAGGGCTGAGATACCGGAGTTGCGAAACGTATGTCATCACCGATTTTTTTATTTTATTTTTGTACCTGCAATTTGACCGTTTTGTTATATTTTGAACCAATGGTTAAGGTTCCTCTACCTTTCTTACACTAAGTGCAAGTTCAAAACTATGGAATTATCAAGGACTCTCGTTAGGACTTCCTAAGTTTTTCTCGTGTCTCGAGAAGTACACTAAGCCGTTGGTCCCAATTGTTATTGGTAGATATTTGACTGTTGTTATAGGTAGTCAAAAGCCCGAAAGTCACCATCGCTTTAACCAAAGGGTGTCATGTTACCCAATAACTGCCTTTTGGAGTTTTACTAATGTAACATTTGACATTTTTTCAGTTTCTCCTTTTATTTAGCACAGTGTCAGCTTACTAGCTCCTCTATTGTTGACAAATTAATGTACTCGTATTCACATTTTTAGCAAACCATGATGTCACTACAAGCTGGCTAAAAATTTGTGTATAATCAGTAGAAGTTAGTACCCGGGCCTCTTCTGTTGTGACTATTTCTGCACCATTAAAGTGGTATTTGTAATTACTAAATTCAATGCTGGCCCTTAATTCATGTTTTTAGGGAAGAATTTTTCAAAATTTTAAAAAGATCATGTTATTATCTCTCATTTAGCTTAAACTTTTAGTACGTTTTTCATTCAGTTTGGGGAGGTCAAAATAAAAGATAAAAAGTACCTAATGAGAAAAATGTATCAGCATAAGAAAATGACGTAGATCGAATGACGCTGAGATCTTAGACTAGTAGTTAATATACTTATTAGAGGTTGTACCTGTAAATTCTATAATATATAACATTATATGAATATTTCATATAATGTTATATATTATAGAATTTAAAGTGTCACACAGTTAGGTAACGCAAGATAATGATTAATGGAAACAAGAATAAATAAGTATTTAAACATGTTTTGGTACCAACTCTTAATCACATTGCCGACGATAGATTGAGAACACTTGGTGGTTAAAGAAAGCAGCTCTGTGTTCTTCTCAACTGATGTAATGAACAGATATAACAACAGTTTTTTTTTCTCTACAGCTTCCAGTCTGATACATAGTAAACATCTTTCTGAATATGCTACTAGCTAAATGTATTATACGAGGTACTGCTGATACAGAGGCTGAGCGATTGGTAGCTGCTCAAAGCAATTTTTCAGTATTAGTTATATTGAATCTGATTCCTTCATGCTCCAAAAGAAATTCCTTGGATCCCGGAGTAAAAGAGGGCATATATTAAATAATCAATTGTGATCATAAGACTCATGAGATTATCACATCAATGGCGATACTGAACCTTTGGATAATGTTATAAAACCTCTTAGTCATCTCGTTACGAGAAGTGTCAATTAAACATGTTATTAGGTAATAATATTTTTTTGTAAAAATGTTTTACATCGACCTATTTCTAACAACTCAATAGTTTTAAGTCAAAGTAAACTTCACCAGTATACAAGTTTATTAATCTGCACAATAAAGACTGGCCAGAAAGGTTAAGAATAACAATTACAATTCAAGTTGCACACCGACTACAAAAAACACCACACAATCGCAAAACCAAATAAAATCGAAGAAGTACCAATAAAATCTATCAATAAATAACGTTCAACATTGAATTTCCTCGCCAATGAAATGTTGGTATGGCTTTTATCGGGACCACGGTTCATGTAGCGTCCCACAAGGCACAGACACACTACGGCAGCAACAATTAAGTCTTAATACACCCCACTGGAGTTGTTTTATGCAAATCAGTTGAGGGCTTGCGTGTACGACGCCTACTCGCTTCGAGAAACTTCTAAATATAAAGCAAATAGTTTTAAATTGCGATTAGTTTTGCCGGTTTCACGCTGGTTGACATGGCTGCGATGGGACGGTGGAAGTAATGATGTACGGGTGATGACGTCATTAAGTCATATTTTATGGAGTTCTGTGTTCGATGGAGATAGTTTATTGCGGTGTCTTTTGCGATTGATAAGCTACTTGTCATTTATGGGGCCCTGGTACGCCTCTTCAATGACTAGTGCTATGTCAGCTATTGAAATGTCTTGGTGAATCGATGTGTGTGTTAAAATTATGAGTAGCTACTGCCCTTGTTTTTCGTTTTCCATTGAAAAACACGATCCTTTATATCAAAAATGCAAAATCAACTTGCTTAGCTCCATTCATCAATCTTCACCAATTTTTGGGTGCTACAGTAAAATAAGAATTAGATGTGTTTTGTTTGCAACTCTTGACTACTTTTGATCTTTATAGAGACGTTTGTCAGTTGTCACTAGTCACTAGATTCTCATTTTAATCATTTATATCATCAATAACAATTATCAGCCTGGCAGTCCACTGTTGCACATATGCCTCTCCAAGGACACTTTTTACAATCCGTACGACTTATCTGTGCACCACGTTGGAAGGCGACCTATCTCCTGCTTCCCTTTGCAGTTCTCCGTGTTTGTTTCGTTCCTTTAGTGTCGATAGCATTCCATCAGTGCTAAGCGACAGCGCGAGGTGCACAATTGAGTCGTACTGGTAATACAACAACAGTATATGGGATCATAGGACTCCCTTCTCTTATTTTAGTCTGTATTTTAGGAAATAGTATCGATGATAAGTGGATACTAAATAATTGGTACGTGTAGTGGGCGAACAAAGTACTTATCATAATTATACTAGGTGAATTTTTAGTCCTGTACCACCCGCTAGGAGATGATTCTACCCATGAAAACAAACAACTTTTATTATGGAACCAACTCTGAAATCGCGAAAAAAATATCAGCTGTTCCTAACAAAAGTTCAATGTCCTCCCACCTTAATATATGAAACAGCTGATATTTTTTTCGAGATTTCAGAGTTGGTTCCATAATAAAAGTTGTTTGTTTTCATGGGTAGAATCATCTCCTAGCGGGTGGTACAGGACTAAAAATTCACCTAGTATAATTACAAAACAGTCCGATTTTTAGCTTTACTCATTCAGTTTCTGACAGCCTGCCTTCACCAGTTGTTGCTCCATCTGGGGGCGTCTCTGACGCTTACACTTACCTGGTCTTAGACTCCACTACAGAACTCGTCTACTTTGACGATTGTCGGATTTATGACAGTGAAGAAAATAAGTTCCCATAATGGGGTCAAAGTCAACGGGTGTAACAAACAACAAAGTGACCACACTACGGAAAATTTAGTTTGCTGATTTGAGTGGCTATATCCGCCAACATCTACAACGACTTTGGTTCTCTGACGGACTTAATTCTGTCTTTATGTTTCTATCTATGATTATGTGTGTTCATTTAAAGTAATATGTCGCTTACATATCATTACTATTTTAGCTCAGATGCAGCTGAATATCTACCACCACGCTCCCAAAACCCAAGTAAGGTTACTCAATATTTTTGTTAAGACTGGTCATCAAACCTTCTAAAGACAGTAAATGAGTAACTGAGGCAGTAAGCTCGAATTCAAATTTATAGATGTCTAGCTGTCCCTCGAGGTTCAATAACTAAAGGAAATATCTATAGAGAAAATACCCAATTAAATGAAAGAAGCAGGTTACTTTAAGTAATTTATTTATCGAAGTACTTATCTAAAAATATAAATAATATTCATAATTTAATAATTCGTTGCGTGTAAGCAGCCTTAAATTATATTTACAATAAAATGGACGGAGACGTAAATCACAATATACGTACTCAATGTAGGTATATCATAAGCTCTTATTAATATTTACAATTACTTCTAATTCTACATAAAACTATGTAGTCATTCCAATACTTTGTTAACTAAGCACTGCGTAACCAAAGGAAAGGTAGAAACGGTTCAAAGTTACCTCTTAGTCAGATAAAATTATCGTTACGATAAAATTATCGCTCCGTTGCAGTATTTAAGTCTTTAGTGGTATTGGCACTTAATATTTTTTTACGAAAGAAAATATCAAAGTGACATTTAAGTCTTCATGTATGGTTTTAAAGTCGATATCAAATAGAGACCAACAAACGATTTCGTTTTCTAATATTAATTTCTTTTATATATAGCAAAAGTTTATCCTAAAGATATAACCGCTATTTTACACACGTTAAAATATATTGATTTTGCTTAAATTATTCATCCAAAAACGCTAAAATAAATTAATTTAAAATACTTTACACCCCAAAATTAAGTCCATAAAAACCGTACATCAAAAATAAAGTCGAATTATTTATGTACACGTATTAAATACTAAATTAAAAAAGGCCCCCAAAACTTGTTTTTTTTTCCCTTATTTTAGAATATAAAATAAGCAAACCATAAATACAACTTAAATAGATAACACTTATTAACTAATTACTCTAATATCACACTTTTATATTTTGTAAGACGTTTAAAGTCTCACATGTATAAAAAATATAACGTAACGTCGATCTTTACAGATGTAAATGTAAAAATAAAACTTTAATTCTCAATTTCAAGTAGCATCCCTGGCACTGTTCCTTTGGTGTTTGGCTGTAACAAAAAAAAAAACACTTACAATACTGTCAAAATATTTTTTTTTAGCCTAATAAATCTACAACATGCCTGTGGTAGACACTTTATAAAAGTTAGCCACTTGGGCTGACTCTATGCTTTTCACATTAAATGGATGATAGTTACGATTCTCTTCTTCACAGACTAAACTAAATTAAAGTTCAGTGCATTTGTATTTTTTTATTTCATTAAAACAAGAACATAAGATAAAATATTAGTTTAGTCCTGTCAAATTAAGACACTCCATAGATAATTTAGACGAAATTAAAAATATGGCCATTAAAGTACGTCAATTTACTGTACCGGCTGGCTAATTTAGGATGTATCTTATGTACTTTTCTTAATGAAATGAATAGAGAAAGATACACTTAACTTAAATTTTATTTAATTATTTTATGACCAAGATAATCAGCATCATTATATTGATGCGTAGATAATAATTAAGTATATAAGATCGCAGAGTCCAATTTATACGCATTTATAATCGTCCTTCTTCCAATGAATCAATCCTTTATGATAACATTTTAACCAACTGGAAATATATTGATTTGAAAACCACAGAAAACAAAAAAAAAAAACCATTCAGTGACTATGCACTCTTTTAGTCTTTGACACAGGTTTTCAAAAAATATTATAAGCTTACCAGTATGCAAGAACAGGTGGTTCTTTAGATTGGTGTGTTTGGAGAATCCTCGTGAGCAGATGTGACACTTATAAGGCCAGGACCCGCTGTGAACGTACATGTGAGACTTGAGGTCCCCAGGCGTGGGGAACGACTTGGAGCAGAGGCTGCATTTGTGGGGCTTCTCCTGTGAAAGAAAAATTATGGTTAGTCGTTGATTAACTGAAGCCTTGAATTATTTGATGATCGGAAGTAAAATATATTGGTTGTCAATTATGCGTAGTACATACATTTAAAAAACAAAGTTGGGTTATTTTCACCATTGATAATTCAAAACGACTAGACCGATTTTATCTTCATTGATTTGTTGGTGTTTCTTTCAACAGAATAGCTGAATTACTTTTAAAACTTTGTTTCATGTCAAAAACTGTTTCATAAGACGTTGTTTGGTTAATACAATACTCTCAAGGAATAATTGCCTAAAACGATAAGTAAGTAACAAACATAATTATGGTAAAGTTTACGGATACACAAGTACCTAAAAGTAAACAGAGCTTAGTACACATTCATCAAAGATAGGCAGATAAGTCAATACAAGCCGCTTCGCCAGTCGATATAGAATGACTAAGAACATTCAAGTCTTTGAGCGGTCTGTGTCCTTCATACGTCCAGGCAAGCCATTAGATGAAATGCAAGTCATAGGCATAGGCAATGTCGAAACTGATTTATAGGAAGCAATCGTGAAGGATAATAGACAGGACCCTTTTGAAGTAGATCACAAGATTAACTTTGAAGAAAATAAAGGAAAATATAAAGAAAGCGGATTTAATAAATCAAGTGAAGATGATTTATCCAATGATAAATGTACTACTGTATTTAATGAAAAAATATCTATAGTTTCACTTTTGATTCCAACCAATAGTGACCTAAAAAATGAACCAATACTTTAAACAATAAGAGATCTAATAACACTCATCAGAGGCAATAATCAAAGTCATGACATCGCACATTGCGCGCAAATGAATTTATAATGAAGGATGCTGGCTTAAACCTGTTGGGATCGGCCAATGTGGTTCAATGAGTCTTGATATTTGATAGGCATTCAATAAAACTTTAATGAACATCAGGTAAGGTAAAACAAAGGATTCTGTCATGGACCAAGTTTTTTTACTTAAAATGTATAATTTAAAAATATGCTAATAGTACTCTCAAGTATCAAATTGTCAGGACCAAAAAGTGACACCTAAATAAAAACCAAGTTGTTGATTACATAAAACCTTAAATACTCGTATCACCGCTTGATTCATAAAACATTACGGTCAAGATTCATAAAAGCTTTAACACGTGCTTTAGGTAACCATTATTTCTATTACCTTCACACATCTGCCAAACTATGAGTGCAAAAAAGAGACAGGATCATAGCTAACCCAAAATACTGCACTAAGAAACTTTTATACTTCGTTCTAAGACTTCAGGTCACCATTCCGCTACTATTAATAAAACTCAATACTTTTTGTCGCACACTCATAATGAGCCCGACACTAACCGCGGTGGCATTAGTCGCGAGTATGCGAGCAGCCTAACACGCGTTACGAAGCAGTCATTACGTGACATTAGGCTCGGTGGTAATGTGCGCACGAGCGACTCGATTGTCGCTACATGACATTCGTAAAAGAAATATAAATATGTAGGTCTTTCTTTATGAGGTACTAAGAAATGTCTGGTGTTTTGTCGCTGGTGTTGATTATTCTTTTGAAATGTTTGTTTATTTCGCATTCAGAGTATATTACTTTTATTTATTGTGATTTGGCGTAGGATTTGAGAGACATAAAGTTAGATTCATCAATTGGCAGTAAAACTTGCGTAATTAATATAAATTATTATAAAGAATTATCTCTTAGATATTAAAAGAAGCCTATGTCCATTTTGGGAGTCCACGTTTAGTCCTTTCCTATCAAAAAAAATATTTTCGTGGATATCGGTTCATTGGTTTAGCATTAAAAGCATGACAGACTTTTGCGTCCATTATATTTATTATTATTTCTGTTATTTGATATGTTTCTATCCGTGAGTACCTGTAATTGGCTTAATGTTTTTTATATTTTTTTTATCCTTTTGTTGTAGCTGTTGGCTCTCCTAAGAATAAATAAATAATTTCTTGGTTATATAAATGTATGGGCTTTAAGCACTAAACCAGCAATAAGTAAAAATCAAAACACCTTTTAACTTCGCCGCAACAATAAAAATACTACCAGTCAAATCACACTGCTGATGACCCGTAAAACAGTGAGCGTGAAGATTAAATTGAATACCATATAGTCATTCCATGCTTCCCATGCTACTAAACGACCATTTGTTTTTATGGAAGAAACGGTCAAAATAATTTGTGGTCACCAAAACATTCAATTTGGACGTTCAGAATACTTTTAGTCGTGGATTTGTGGATGGCTTTAATTTTGTGGTCAGGCTGACTGCTTTCGTGTTGGACTCGGGAGGAGCGTGCCGAATTACATAAAGGATTTTTATTTTATACGGTAAATAAGACGTAATTGAATGAATATCTTCTAGAGCTTTCTATAGTAATAGAAAGTTGCCAAGCTGTCAAGGTGTTAGTTTCCTTCAATGCTTTTAGCAAACTCCTAAGATTTTTGCCACACATAAAATTGAAATAATAATTCCAAATTCTCTAAAGTCCTGACCACAGCTGCTTGAACCTTATTCCCCTGTGACCCACTGGTCTGTATTATAAGAGTAAAGTTTGAATCAATTGAACAAATGAATAAAGCCCCGTATTCATAGTAAACATTTGTTTAGCAACTGTTGATCAACTGATGTTGTCGCTCGCCGGGCGTCAACTCTGCAGTATGGCGTGATCAACACCGCAACACAAGTGTTGCCCGTAATATGATGACAGCAACTTGTCAACATGTTTATGCAACCATGTTGCTAAACAAAATGTTTACTATGAATACGGGGCTTAAACTAAACAATAATTAGAAAAACAAAAATATTTAACAGCTGTAACTACGCGACAAGTTACAACGAATCATCGGTCATTAAAAACACAATTTTGTAAATCTTACAAATTACTCAATAAAATTTCAAAGAGACGTAAATTACCTCTTTCCTAGTTTGCGACTTTATCTACATCATAAGTTGCTTCACAATTTTGTAATGTACAATTTTAGAGCATTTGTATATAAGAGAAAGTAGTATTAAAACCATTTTATATAACAAATTTTAAGTAACTGTATTTAAAATGCAATCAATTAATTGAAAAATCGAAAACAATTTTATGGCGGGAGCTTTATTGCTTTATACTTTGTTGAAAATAAATCATTATAAAATTCAATCGTGACTGTATAATATCGCTTTAGATTAGCCAGAAGTCGTGAAATGTAAAGTTTGTTTACTCTTACTTGTTCTAGACTAAATATTATTTATGTAAAATGTACTACTATCTATCGCAATAAATATAAAACTTTGATTTCTTTCAAAATCTCTTGCACCTTTTATTTTACACGTAAAAACTAGTTTTCTTTTAATAAAATCTGCAAATTGTCTCTTGATCATAAGTTCTAGAATTATGAAGTCCTATAAAACACAACTCACAGACAACCAAGCCATCAAATCTTTTTCTACATTTATGATCATCTTTCTAAAACAATATATCAAAAACTTTAATTAATTCTAAAATAATTTCCTGTGCATCAAAAAAAAACTTAATAAAGATACATCCTAGAAGCGTTCCCATTAAATTTTTACTCGCTAATTCACACCAATCTACGAACCCTATAATTTAGATTACGCGTCCAAATTAAAAAGACTACGATGGGTTGGGTTCTGAGCGATCGGAGAGGCCATCTTCTTGTGGGCGGGTTATGCAGTAGCTCAATCAGGCGGTAAAAAAACGAGTACCGATATTATACCGACCCTTCTCGCTACCGAATATTGCAACATATAAATCAATAAACAAAGAGCCATTAGTTGTCTGACAATTTCCTTTGGATAAATCACGATGTTGGCAAAAAACCGGCCGTCTCATCTGTACTCCGATAATGAAGGAGCGGGGATTATTTATGACAAACGATATTGGTACGATACTAAAAATATTCTGTTGTTATTGGAAAAGGAAATATTTTGATGGAGTGTTATTCTCTTCTCTACGTTTTATTGATTCTGTGTTATTATTCATCAGTGAGTTTTGGACTGTTGTAACTGTTCAGTCAACATTTTAGCACTAATGCAATTCTACGGTCTAACAAAATCTTCACAATTAAAATAACAAATAAATCCTAATAATTTATGAACCTTAAAATAACAAAAATAATTACAAACCATATTTAAATATCACTCCATACCGTAAAACCATTAAATTAACTACGTTTTAATACCGTAAAATTCTCGATGGGCGAATCGCCCAATCGATCAAGAAGTCTGTACAGGCTCGCGGTAACAGTGACGTATGGCCACTCGATACGCCTGTGCCGCGTTATGGAAATCGAATGCAAATACGATGTGCTTCGGTTAATTTAGCTAAATAAATTGTTGCGAAATAACCCGAGAAGGTATTTCGGTATTGATCTCGTTAACGTTTATTCTCGGTAGTCAGGCTATGTGTGGGTTTGGAGAAAAACAATTGGAAGAGGATGTTATCTAACAGTGATTACGAAATGCTGTAATTTACATCTCTGATAGCTCACAAGAACTGTCAGTCCAAAAGCTATAACTAAAAAAAATATGAAAAAAGTACTTATTGCCTTAATAGAGTCACACACAACCATGGATATTGTATTGTAACTATATTTCGGCAATCACTAATATAGGTAGAGGACAATATCGCGAGGAAATTTGGACTAATCTTTATACATACACGCATGAGCAAGCGGGGATCAATGTTTGTTCCTTCTCAGTATGAGAAAAAGCCTTTGCTGCAGAGAATCAGTAGTTGTTTTTTTTAATTAACAAATTAATCCTTCACAAGTGTACATATAGAATTATTTATTTAGCGCAGCTTCTAATCTTTTTAGGGTAGGGCTCATTCAAAATAATGACGAACTAAAGAACAATCTCGATCCAATCGCTGTAAATTCAAATTTCGAAACCGTATTAAAAACAAAAGACGGACGTAGAAGTTTCCAGCCCAATATATCTCACTTATTCTCAACCCGGTGCACAGAAGCAATACCGGTCTCAAATGATTTACAACTAGACGATCAGTACCCTAATCGAATAACCCAAAGCAGAACTCGTTTCAAAAATGAACCAACAGAGTTATGATCTCAGTACTACTAAATTACTTATAAATATTAATATTATTCAAAGGGGAACTAATTAATAACCACATAGCCAATTATCTGGGAGCTCAGTTAATCAATATCGTGGTGTCGGCCAATCCGTTGTCAGGACAAGAAGTTAACTAATTGGTACAGAGTATATCTTAGAGGGTCTGTTATTATGACTCCCTTATTCGTGATTCGAAACGGGTTAACTTGGTTTATTGCGGACAGTTTTGGGTTCCGTGAGTGTTTAGAATTTTCGTTGGAGCTTGAATCTGAGGCAAATGAAGACGTAAGCTAAAGTGCACTCATTTGGCTTTAATAAGAATTTTCTGTACAAAATTTGTGGTTTTCGTATTTGTGTGATGTTGTCATTGTTCCAAAAAGAACTCACCCGAAATGTAGCAATAATTAAATCGATAACGTCATACTAATTGAATATGCTAAATGTGTTAAAACGAAAGTATAAGCAAAACTATGCTGACAGAGGATGTGAATTTTTTTTAGGATCATACAGGTTTCTCTTACGGCAAACTAATTAGGCAATTATTCCAAATATAAAATTAATAAGAGTAAATTTACAGTAAAATTTCGACATAAATTGATGTGTCATAATTATTTTAAGTCTAAAGATAAGAAGTTACACAACTTTTTATAAAAAAAACCATCGACTTAGTTAACGCAAAAATATCCAAGCCTTACTGCATACAATTTAAAAAAGATTCTATCATACATCTTCAGTTAAAATCGTATCAATCTTTAACAGGTGCAGAACCTTTGGTCCTTTAATCCATAAACCGTTTAATTTCTAAATAGCCAGAGCCCATTAATTTAATATAGGCTATTAATTGACAATGCGTGCATATTTATTGCCCGTGCCGCCGTGATGTGCGATGTTGCTCTGCACACAGAAATGTTTTGCTGTGTCTTTGTCCGTACATATATAAAGTCAGATTGATGCCTTTTACCAAATTGCATCAAAATTAGAACAAAGGTTTTGCCGTATCAGAGGAATACAGTTACATTTTTATTAATAATTTTGCTAACTTTCGAAATAGCTGGAAAAGAATTATTAACATTATGTCTTTTTCCAAAATTCCAACCTTCTTCCTATTTTATCAAAGTTGGTTGAATGGTTTAGCCATAAAAGTGCAACAGACTTTTTTTTTTGGGGAGTTGTAAATCATCAAATGACTGCTCCCGTCCTGGGTGAGGCGGGAGGACGTTTCAGACTTTTACCGACTAAAACTCACTCATGTTCCTTCGGTTGCCCTTTATGTTCCGGGGTCACGGTAACTATTATAAACATTCCGCAACAAAGTGCAACAGACTGACAGAGTCACTTTTGAATTATAGTTTTTCGACGGTGTACCCCGATGCTTACGAAGTCGCGAATCAAAATAGCCTATGGTCTTCATTGGGATTCAATCCTCCTTCCTACCGAATTTTACCAAAATCAGATCATAGTTTAGCCGTAAAATCATAACAGATAGACAGACAGTCACTTTTGCATTCATAATATAAGTATAGATTGTGTGTGTGTTTGCGTGTCCATAACTTGACGTAACAAGGTGCACTGTGGGCAATGATTTGTTTGAAAGTAATGCCTATTTATTAAATATACTGTTAGATGTGTACAAAAGGTGGTTTAAGTTGTGTATGAATGAATGGAGCCAATGAATGATCATAGATTGTGAGTTTGTGACTTAGTATTTGTTTGTGCTGTAGGGATGATAACTTTCTCTAGGTTTCTTGTACTATTTAAAGTGCTATTTACCAAAAAAGTGTTCTTTTTTAGTGTTTTTGGGATTATTGGTGTCTGAAAGCCCTCATCATCAGTACCCTGCTTCAGTCTTTTTTCTAGACATACGCCTATCTCCTAACGTATTAAGTAATCTGATTTATGGATTTACAACTAAACTACGAACGAAAAATGTAACCTGGCTATTACGAAAAAATTCTGTACGTAAAAATATTGAAGGTTACAAAGTAACGAATTGTTAGCTGAAGCCAATTTTCTTAGATACAGACCTTAGGTATTAAGTACTTTACAATTTCAAAACATTTTTTATTTTATTATTCGTCATTAACCAACTATCGTAATTAGAGAGTTGTGTGACGGAGACAACGTATATTTTTCTCAACTTAAGACCCAACTTCAGTGTAAATCCCTCCTAACCTGGCTATTTCATTAAGTCACCTCCGTGGAATAATTTAATCAGTACAGTCCACAGCAAAAGAACGATAAAGAATGATTGATAGTGCAGACGGTCCACAGATGCAATCTGCCGCTGTACCGGTCCTGCGTTATTTTTCTTTTTAAACATGAACGTTTAATCTCGGGAATGAATGGACTAAGACTTGTTTATACGTATATGGCGCATAGGGTAGAATGAGGGAACTAGTTTTGATCGATCTTCGGTACGAAAAGGGTTTTTGACAAGTATGGATGTAAGTGATCTCTGAAGTACTTGGTTGAGGATTGTTTTGATTTTTGTTTACGATTAACGTGTTTTCAACGAGAGGTATTCGATTTTTTAATTTTTTTTTTCAATATCTACTCATTTAAAAAAAAAGTTGTATTGAACTTATTTTTTATGAATGTGTTTTTATTTTGCTGTATATCAAATTCAGTCAGACACACAGACGCAAGGTCTAAAGATATTAAAATTATAATGTTCTGTTCTGGTACACATTCTTACTATTATTTACTAGCTGTTCCTCGCGGTTTCACCCACGTTACATTAGGTTTTTGGTTACTGCTTCGCTCCCGTGAGACTTAGCGTGATATTATATAGCCCATGTTATTCGTCGACAATGTAGCTTTCGAATGGTGAAAGAATTTTTAAAATCGGTCTAGTAGTTTTTGAGCCTATCCATTACAATCAAACAAAGAAACATATAAAGTTTTCCTCTTTATAATATTAGTATAGATTAACCCCCTTTCAATTTAAAACGTATTTAAAGCACTTCGGTACAACAGTAGCATAAAAATAATTTAAACATAGCGCCTCCCAATAATTTAATATCATACGAAGAGACTCCATAATTACGACATCAAATTAAAAAAAGATCGATACATGCGTAGGCGGCTGATAAGGGCTGTTTATTAAATATTTACAAACAGAAATACACCTTTTAGTGTACACTTTAGAGTTGTAATTTCAATGGTATGTTGTCTAAAATAAATCATTTTAGGCAAATTGATGGCAGCCAAAGGTATTCAGAAGTTTTTGAATATTCATTTTGGAGTTGTCGCGTGTTATCTGAAGGCGAGACATTCTACCTGTGGTATTATTAATTTTTAGTTTTTATTAACAGTGTCGATGACATAATTGTGTACTAACTGGGAACTGCTTCTTACAAAAATAACATCGGAATAGCTTATTCTATTTAAAGTTTAGGATTCGATTATCAATACCCTAAGTAACAAATTTGAGAGATAAGTGGGTGCTAAAGATCCAGCATTTGTAGACAGATGAAAAGTACACTCATTTACATGGCTATCAAGCGGACATCCCATCGAATATGAAGTGGCCACCAAAGCATATAGACATATGCAATACCAATGACTTCGCAGATGCAAATGCTATGTCTTATGTGCCTGCACTGAAAAAAATGTTCGGTCCTATTACGAATTTTTGTTGATTTTACCAAACTTCTTAAGTTGACGTTACCAAATTTATTTGGATCTACCAAATAAATTTGATACAACGCCAACTTAAGAAGTTGTAGAACCGCTGCAGATGTGTCAGGAGAGTCTTAGGTGGATCCACAGATTATTAATTTTAAGTTTCCAACAATTTTTATAACAAAAAAATGATGTTTTGAAAAATTAACAAAACATAGGTGTAATTTACCAAATAAATTTGGTAACGCCAACTTAAGAAGTTTGGTAAAATCAACAAAAATTCGTGATTGGACCGAATATTTTTTTCAGTCTGTAATTACACAAGTGCTCATACCCTTCAACCATATATTAAAAACAGTATAGTCGCAATACTTCTCTGGTCGAGATCTTAAATAAGAATCGCTAGTTTCATTATGTTCATTTACTGAAGTATTACAGATACGGATGCATATCATAACGTGACCTCAACTGATCATGTCTCCACTTCACATTATGCAGCGGCAATTATATCAACACCAAGTACCACAGTAAATGTCAATCAACCATAATAGAATACCATAACAATAGCCCATAATCACAAAATGACATTACAAGGAAAATCATCACTTTAATTGACACATCTGCAAAGGTTTTTTACATACAGCAGCCAGTGAAGCGGAAAATATTAGCTGCACGCATTTCTTTACATCATAAAAAATCTATACAAATCCAAGATGGCGCACGCGTCTGTGGTTGATTAAAATGAATTATGATTGTTCGTTACAACATTGGGTCATTATTTGTAAATCAAGTGTAATGTTGGCTGACAATTGTCACGCGATGTACGGTGGTTACCGTGTACATTGGAGATCAAAAAAATGCACCCGTTTGTACAATTATAATGTAAATGAAATGAGCTACTGATGATCGTATGGTGAAATTGTTTTGAACATCTGTTGTTTGATTTGGTTTTTTATTGGACTGAATTGTGCCAGTTTAATGTCGATGGAGGTGTATAATTTGGATTAAGTTTTTGCACTGTACTAATCTACTTACTATTGCTGCCCGATTCAGATCAAGACTTGTTAGATTTCAACGAATATAATTATTTAATAAGGGAGTTGTTAAACTCAGTTGTAACGTTAATAAAATATACACATAAAAATATTTTTTTAATTATTGAAAATAAAATATAAATTGTGTTTTTTTCTTTATAGTATGGCTTTCCCAAACATAAAAACAAAAACGTCCTTCCATACTGTATAGAAAAAAACAATAAATAAATGCAAAATAAAATTTATAATAAATAAAATAAAATCCGAGTCCTCATACATTCTTTCATACATTAACTCGACACCCAAGAAGGAGCTTTATAATGACAGTCATATGTTAAACGGTATCTTCAAACTACATAAACAGCTACTAGGTACTAAGATCAAAGAATTGCGATAGAACCTCTGTAATACATAAAACCACGGCTTTCCTATGACATCAAACAAGCCGATTCTTCAAGTAATGTTACGAATACCCAGTTACTCATAAATACGGTTGTTTTATACAATGTTATAGCGTAGACGGAGTTTCTACCGCTGAGTTTCGTCCGGTCCGGCCGAGGAGTTTTAGGAATTCAGCAATGCAATCATTGTTAATATATTTGAGAAGTGTTTCTGACGATAGTTTTATTTGTTAATTTTGTACGGTCAGAATGTTAACATTTTTATAATGG
The DNA here is from genome assembly GCA_033675125.1 of Athetis lepigone. Classification (NCBI taxonomy): domain Eukaryota; kingdom Metazoa; phylum Arthropoda; class Insecta; order Lepidoptera; family Noctuidae; genus Athetis; species Athetis lepigone. The sequence goes on from CM066217.1 coordinate 4,850,340, forward strand.
CCATACAAAATAAAATTATATTTTAATTACTTTGAACTGTCAAAATACAAAAACCTTTTTTTTTTCGTTACAAACTTACCTTAAAAGGGTATGGCTCGAAACACCCCTCAAAATACAAATAAAATTATATTACTACTAGCTTTTGCCCGCGGCATCACTCGCGTTAAAAAGAGACAAAAAGTAGCCTATGTTACTCTCCATCCCTTCAACTATCTCCACTTAAAAAATCACGTCAATTCGTCGCTCCATTTTGCCGTGAAAGAAAGACAAACATACAGACAGACAGACTTTCCCATTTATAATATTAGTATGGATTTCGGCTAGAACGGACGAAACTTCATCCGAAACGCCTGCAAGCCGATGCTATCAGACCGTAAATAGTTCCATACAAACGTGTGGCCTCTTTCATTTTGTACATTAAAATGTATAAGTTAGTGATTGTGTGATTACAACGATTTTACAATTGAACTATAACTTGCGTGATCTTCTGACAAGATAATGCAGGAATAGAGTAATATTGAATTATTTCTAAAAGGGTGAAAATGGTTATGTTTGAAAGATTTAGCTTACTGATAAAAAGGCGTAGTGGAGTTAAAAGAGGGTATTTAGTCTGAACGGCCCAAATCGAATGGACCGCGGGCCATTCGACCGTAAACAAAAATCATCTACCTTCCAAAGGACCGGTGATAAAAACAGGTAAACAAATTCAGTGTCATCCTTACTAATATTATAAATGCGAAAGTAACTCTGTCTGTCTGTCTGTCTGTCTTTCTGTCTGTCTGTCTCTTCTTCACGCTTAAACCACTGAACCGATTTAAGTGTAATTTGGTACAGATATAGTCTGGGACCCGAGAAAGGACATAGGATAGTTTTCACCCCGGAAATCCCCCGAGAACGGCAAAAGCTAGTAATATATAAACAACATTGTCATCAAGTACATTCGGGTGCAAAAGTTGAAAAGTTGAAATAAAACTTCGTTTTTTTTTCTTAGGTACGTAGGCGATTTTTGTTTAAGGTCGAATGGCCCGCGGTCCATTCGATTTGGGCCGTTCAGACTAAATACCCTTAGAAGAAACTAAAACATTTTTTATCTATTTTTTACAGAGGTAAACTATCAAAGGTAGAGAACAACAGCTACACCGGAAATTATATTTATGTGAAATAAAAAAATATAGCAACGCAAGTTACCAAAATACTACAAGTAACGGCAAATGGCTTAAAAAACTGATTTTTCACATACCTACAAATGATCTACTTATTAATTAATAACAAATTATAAAACTTACATTTCTTTTACCTCCACAATTAAGACCAAATTCGTCTCACATAACATATTATTTATTTCTAAGATCAACATAATAACGTGAATAAATCTTACCGATCGAAATACATCGAATTTTATGTAGATCAAAATCAATTATCGATAAAACCTGTCAGTTTACATCGTTTTCACAAACATAATCCAAAGAAGTGTGTCAATAAAAGCACTTCTGTGATACCGACGAATAAATTAGTGATTGAAAAAAATATCGATACGTATCGATAAAATAATTTTATTTTCCCTAATTACTAGACCAATAAAAAAGTGTAAGAAAGTTTAATCTAACAAATATAGCACGCTCCCGCGTTTTAAAAATTCTCTTCAAATATTTGCCATCCATTTTTTACCGAATTAAGACAACTATTTGACCAAATTTAATAAGTATTCAAGGTGATTTAGATATCAAAAAACACATTTTATTTTTATGTAGATTGTAGGTAAACTCGATAAAGAGATATCGATACTTTTTAATCGATACGATTTACCTACAAACAAAATCCCAAAATGATAGAATTACGACACAAGTACAATATTTATTAAGACGTTTTACTCTAACGGTTTCATTCGAGCTTGTTTTATATCCATACTGACAAACGATTGGTGATTGGGCCCCAATTTCGAAGCAATATAAAAAAAAACTGTACCAGTTTAAATTGTCAACTAGCCGCCTTGTTAATTACCCGCTTGAGTATAGACTGGGAAACGGTTGAGATGAAAAAGACACGTTATCGGTATAATCCGTCAAAGATTACAAGGCGTGTGCTTAAGGGTCTGTGTTCTCGGACGGCGCGGCGCGGCATGAGGCGGCATTGCATGAGGCGGCATTGCATGACGCGGCATGGCATGACGCGGCAAGGCGCGATCAGCACCCTTGGACATATCGAAGAATTCTGTGGTATCAATTATTATCATATTTTTTTGGCATCACGATATTTAACCTCGCTTTTGACCTTTCAACGATCAAACGACAGCCGGCTGTCGCGGTTCTACTGTCTTTATTATGTCTGGAACCACGTGTGTTCGAAGGTTAGAATTGACACTCACTGCTTTAATGCTCGATCACACGCGATTCGAGACACAATAGAAAGACAATAGCAGCCCGACAGTCGGCTGTCTTTTGGTCGTTGAAAGGCGGTGAAATAGACATATGTGACTCATGTTATGCAGCAGCGGCGTGTCATATCTTGGGGAATAACGCGAGACGTTTCGGTTTGTTATTTTGAAGGAATAACAGGGCTGACTTACTTGAAAAAAAGGTTGAAAATCATTTGTTAATCAAAAGAATATTATGCCATGCCGTGCCATGACATGAAATTTATAGGGAGAAGCCAAACGTGGTGATTTGTGAGACATTATGATTTACCCTGCACTATTTTTAAACGAAAGCCGTATTTGTACCATAAAGCGCGATGGCGTGAAATTAACTGTCAGCTTCTGTTGAAGTGAATTATGCAACAAAATTATGTAAGTTTTTGGATTGACAAACAGAAAGGTACACTTCTCACATAATTTGAGAAAAAAAATATAAGTTTTAAATATTAATCAAGTCTTAGTTATAAGCTACTTTCTGTTAATTACTTGTTACAACTATTAAGTTTCTGGTTTGTAGGTGTGGTGATTATGGCGAAAATTACCTTTACCATTTAATTTAATCGGCAAGATCCCCGTTTAAACGTATTAAAAAATCCTATTAAATAAAAACATTTATCACGTATTTAATGTCGTAATTTCTGACGCCCCTGTCTCTTAGACTGTAATATATTCATTTGAAATGGACGGCGGACGTCAAAGTCGATATAGACATAAACTAGTCGTCATAATATAACGCCCAGATTTCATTATTCGAAAGTCTTTGGTAACTAATAAAAATTCATTAACCGACTTCCTGTTAAAACAAGTGGAAATTATGGTTTTGATACTTATGTATTATGTGGGCCTAATTATATTGGTAGGAATGTTACTCTCGCCAAACTAATGCTTGTTTTGATTTTTTGTTAATAAATCATATTTTGTACCGTTAGATTTTTGTTTTTGATGTGTCTTTGATTTGAAAGGTTTTTTTTCTTTAGGGTTCAGTTTTAACATTTAAATGTTTTACTTCTTACTTGAGAGAAGAATAATGCAAAAAAAAATCTCTTAGGCAGCAAGAATAGTCTATGAATTATTTGTTATTTATATCGAAATAATCGCTGGAATGATGAAATTTACATTATGTTTCAGCATTTCCGGTAGTAAATATATAATATAAATAAATCAAATAAAATAATAAAATATATAAATTTGTAATATTTTTATTAATAGTACCTATTTAGGGTTTCCAAAACTGTTAGCGATATATCACCATTGTTTAACATAATGCTCCATTCCTTTTATGTCTTCATTTTTTGCACCTAAGTATAATATTCGAAAAATACGTAACATTAATAACTGTTAGTAATAGAAAAATAAATCCTGCAAAATGTGCTGGACAAACAATTTAAAATACAAAAAATAAACACCTTAAAAATTCAAAAAACGCTTTACTTCATTTTACATTTCAAAATGTCGTTTACTATCTAACCCGTAATTGCATACGAACCGTTTTTAACCGATTTTTAAAACCCTTATAGGGCAGGTGCATACGACAGGCGCACACGCACCGGCCGCCAATAAGTTTTTTAATAAGATTATAAAAACAATATGGCGTCATAAAAGCTTGTATCAATTTATTCCGGATAAATATATTATATTCGACAATAACACATTATGTCGTATTGTTAGAATAATTTATTGTGACTTAGACAGGATGCCTGCTAGTTAAAACTTTGCTTTAAAAAATTAACAGCTTTATTTGGTCCAATTCAACAACAACTTTACGACAGATATTAATCTCAATCCTTATTATTCTTAATTATTTAATTTGATGAACTAAATTGATTTAAAAACCCGCCGATCACCTAGATCTATTTATCAACCAGTTCTTCCATTGTTTATATTCTAAGATATATTGCGTTTATTTAAAGTATACAGTTGGAATACATTTTTATTTGACCACATTCATCAATAATTATTTCTCACATTTTTTTTTTGCCAGCTTAAGTTTTTTTTGCACATGATTATTTTTATTGAAGTCACATAAAATCTCTATTGGTCGTAAATGACAGAATAACATATAAGATCGTGCATCAAAATCAGCTGCTTCTATTCCCGAGTCATTAAATGTTTTAGGACTGGAGAAATATAGGCAATGTATTTTCCACCTGCCTAGACGAATGCCTGCCCATCACGAATTTATGGTGTTGCTTTTAGTAATAATGGCCTGGCAACACAAGGGCGGACTACTAAGAAGAAGGCGTGACTTAAAACTAAAATTAAAAGAGCCAGGTGACCGATTTTTAGTAACTAAGAAGAATTAACAAACCGCTTGGACATGGCTTGGACACTATTCAAGTATTTAATTCTAATAAAATATCACCAGTCTCAATTTCAGAGCAGGTCAAAGGTCTCTTCTTATTTGGAGAAGATACAAGTATTGATCATTATTAATTATTTGTGATCATGCTAACTTAAAGAGTAAATAACAGACTAAAGGCTGAAGCAGACCAAATGCGTATGCGTAGACGTAAGCGTAAACGTGCGCATTCCACTGAGTTATAATGTATGGAACTGTATTAGTTAGGACCACGGACACACCGCTTGCGTAACGTAGACGTGATGACGTCTACGCATACGCATTTGGTCTGCTCCAGGCTTTATAGTCAAACGTCAATTAATTTTTAGATGCTGTCAAATCGGTTGCTGTCCTTATTTTATCCCTATAGCGTGACAAGAACAGCAACACATTTGAGAGCGTCTTAAAGTAAATGACGTTTGGTTAACCATTATTTTAGTGATTAAATTCAGTTTTCCTCACGATATTTTTTTCCACCGATCTTTATGCTGCAGTATTAAAAGATCCCGTTTATTTAAGCCTAATTCAAGTTGTCTTTATAGTGTAGGAAGTGTAATTAATTTAAAACAAATGTACAATGGCTGGCCAAGTGTCAGTCGGTGGTTGTACAGACAAACGCAAATCACATTCTGATTTGAGACAACCACCAATCTTATTGGCTCCTTGTTACTCAAATTGTGTGGTCTAAGTTATAAGATGTAGTGGATATGAACAAATATATGTAGTTTATTTACAGGTGTGAAACTGTTATAAGTTTGGACTATTATTTAAGATTATCATATAACAAAATAAAGTTTACTGCAAATGAGCTGACTTTAATCAGCTCAATTTTTTTTCAATTAGTCAGGAGAAAAATTTTAAATAGATTTCACGGGGTATCTGTCTTGAATACGTCATTGGTGTTTCATCGTCAGCATATTATTAAACAGTCTTCCGTATGTATGTATGTCACCTCAGTAATAAACGACTGGACAAAATAATTATGATAGGTACTCTACGTTTAAGGATGTTTTTTTTATATTCCTTATAACGTCCTCCTAATAAAAGGTCTTTTAAAATAATGCATTTTGATGAAAATTCTTTTGCAAACCTTTTTTTTTGTGGAGTGGGAAATCATCAAATGACTGCTTCCGTCTTGGGTGCGGCGAGAGGGCGTGTCAGACTTTTACTGACTAAAACCCACTCATGTTCCTAGGGTTGCCCTTTATGTTCCAGGGTCACGGTAACTATTATAAACATTCTGCAACCCATCTTTTGCAAACCTGAAGAAATTATCTCGAAACTATTTCGCTTACAGGGCATCAAATGGACCACATTTCCCCGCTTTGTGCGGCTACCAATTGTAAGGACGCAACACCGTGACAGACAAACAGACAGACTGACAACAAACAAATAACGAACCTCTAACGAGTGGAAAAGTGTCAAGCGCACGCGCAGATGACCGTTGGGTGTAAGGAAACCGTTTTGCCCAATCGTGGAGACAAAAGGGTCAGTATTTGTATTCGGCTAAAAATATTTTATCCTCGAAATAAAAACAATTTGTTTTTGAGTTTTATCATTGTAGATCTTTGTCCGCTACTTAATTTAGAATTTGTTGGTAAAACCAACAATATAGCAAAAAAACACCCTTATTTAATTTTACATTTTAAAAGTGATTTGAAAAACATACAAATTTTGCTGGACTGTGTAAAATCAACATAGGTCTGATATTATACAATCAACTGCTCTAATCATTTTGTCAAGGTATGCAAACATAAGTGTGTAGAGAGGCAGACATTTCTTTTTTGATTGTGAAATTTTATATACTTCGACATACGTAGTCTCTGTATTTATGTAGAAGTAGTAAATGGAGCATTTTCACGAAGTGATGAATTATTCTTTAAACCTTCTAACACACGTGATTCCAGACACAATAGAAATAAGCCCGACAGCCGGCTGCCGGTTGGTCGTTGAAACGTTAAATTGTAAACAGTATATTTTGAAACCATCTCATACAAAATCATAAAAAATTGCCTAAGATTTTATTTCTGTTCTTGTCTAATTTAAACTGTATCTAAGCTCCGTTGCACTGCTAGTAAACCAATGAGGTGACAAACTTATCTTTTTTTTGTTAAAAAGTCGGTTACAACTGTCAGTTGTCGAGATATTCGTGTGTCCGCCATGACAGGTGATACGAGTTGCCGACATTCTGACGACATTACACACCTTTCATTAATGTGAGGGTTTCTCCGTTCTTCTCCATACGAAACAACGTTTTGGTGCGAGCAATTAAATTCAATTTTTTTCTTGTTTAATGTCGCTCAAAAACTATAACACACCTTCCAAGTTTCATGTCTTCAGGATTAGCGGTTTGGGCTGTGCGTTGATATTATCACCTAATTAGTCGGTCAGTTTTCCCGTTCACGGGGGATTTCCGGGATAAAAACTACCCTACGTCCTTTCTCGGGTCCCAGACTATATCTGTGCCAAATTTCATTCAAATCGGTTCAGTAGTTTAGGCGTGAAGAATAGACAGATAGAGTTACTTTTGCATTTATAATATTAGGGAGTCATCTCGTGTTCTTGGTTATAAGAACATGTGTATGATCTCCATACTGTAATTTAATAACCGTACAATTGTCATTAAAACTGAAATATTATTTTCAAACTGGACATTGGCAGAAATCACCGTAACTTCGGTGGATTGCCATATTAAATATAAAAGTTGAAGTTGATAATATTAGTACGGATTTGACTGTACTTTCATTTAAAATATTTTTTTTTATTTCACTCAAAAATGGGACAAGGGAATATGAACAGTTTACAAGTAAAAAAAAAAAATATAATTATCACGTAGTGTTACACAAAATTGCTTCAATTTACAAACGAATTTTCCTATTAAGACATTAACAACTAAGAAGCTTTACTCACAATATACGCCAACTAAAGACCTTAGCACTTCAAACAACTTTCCACAGAAGATATAAACAAAATCTTCAAAGGCCCATACATCGTATAACTAGCCCATAAAATATACCTACCAAACTGTTGGCTATTGTGTATCACTCGATCCCATCAACCTATTGTGAAGGTTGCATTATTATTTAGCTTTCCTATGCTTAACTAGCCGTCCATACAGTCCGGTTTAATTCTGCAGCTCTGTGACAGCTGAAAAGATCTATTTTACGAGGAAGAATGGCCGATCCATCAAAGCCGAATGAATAAGGCCGGTCTATCAATTTCTTTGCTTGCCGATTAAAATACACAGTAAATCTAGATTTTGATTCCTAGATTGGGACTTTAATTTTATACGAGCCGATTAGATAAATTAATGATAATTGGTCCGTAATTGTCTGTTTATTGATATTGGGAATGATTAAGGCGAATTAGTTTTTTTAATGGACAAATTAGTGACTTTTTTATGGAAATTGTTTTGTGATGTATAATTACTTTTTTTTTATTATAGATCTTAGCAGCCGTTGTCAGTGATTGTGATTTAAATAGAACCTATTTTCTTACGAACTTCCATACCCGGATCTTACTTCCTTAAAAGGAGTTAAATATTTAACAATACCTAAGGAAAATTTTGTGAAATATTTCATGCTTCTACATGGAACGGTTTTAGCTGTTTACTGATGATTCAGTCTAGTCTATTAATCAGCCTGTCAGTCTCTTTTTGACATTATAGTAAAAGCAATCACTAAACACAACATCGTAAAAATTAGACTGACAGTTTTAATTTCAAACAATTTGGCAATCAAGACTGTCAAAGAAGCAAACTGCTTAAATTAAATGCGTCAACAAATACCTACCTAGGAAAATGTTTTTAACAGACGTCCAAAATTCAAGTTCCCATGAGTTCACGAACCGTATCGTAAGCAAAAGACGATGCTGAAGACGCCACGGGCACCAGACCGTGGACTTATGGTTCACACGGTCGTATGTGAACCTATAACATGCTACTGTATCAAAAGGACGTAAGTAAGGTACAAGAAAATTCATTTGGGAGAATTAATTCGGGTTTTAAACCTTTAAACATACATGATTCGAGACACAATAGAAAAACAATAGCCGCTTGACAACCGGCTGTCGTCTTCTATTAAAAGAAAAAAATATTATTTTTAGCACACAAAGATACACACAGTGCAAAAAACTACATGTAAAACATTAAATAAAAACAATAATAAGGAAAAATAACACTGCGTGTCTCGCGGCTGCGCCAAATAGGTCCAGTTCAGCAAAAATGTCAGACAACTACGTTTCTGTAAGGTATTTGCGAAACAATTTTCATTTTTTTGTTAATGGAGTCGATACGACACTGAAGTAACCAATGATTTAGAAAGCTGTTTTTTTAATAACGCTTTTTGGTTTAGAGAAAAATTGGTCCTTCAGGAAAATCAGTCATTGAAAATGTTGGTCCTTATTTTTTGAAGGGGGTGCAAACTAATAATTATACATTAAATTCTGTTTGGAATTGGAATTTCAGTGGCTTTTACACTTAGGCCTTTTGGATAATAATGGCATTTTTGTTTATGTTCGAACACTACCCATGTATATTCTTAACGGCCGCACATTATAATAATATGATTTTATTACGAGATTTTATCTCAAATCAAATTAATTGCTATGTTATTTTTACGAAATCTGGTAACGTGTGTTTTTAAGACAATAAAGTTTCAGTGCTGCGTAATAACAAAGATAAAGGAAATATTTTTTAGGCTTTAATCACTTTTTTACAAAAAATAACAAAAAGATCTTCACCATCTATTTTTGTCGAATTTTTTGACAGGTTGTCACTTAATCTTTATATATATAATTCTGCTGTGCGTGTGTATGTCATTGAACTCCTCCTAAACGGCTTGACCGATTTAAATGATTTTTTCTGTATGCGTTTGAGTGGCGCCCTGGATGGTTTAGATTCACAAATCAGCCCGGCAGATGGCGCTAACTGATTGAAAAAGCTTGTGATCTCTGAAACGACCCTAACGATTTCGCTGAAATTTGATATGTTATTGTGTATATGTGTATTGTGTATGAATTCGATCTAGCTCAGTCTTATGTCTGGGGAAGCGCATGTTTTCGAGTTTTAAGTTAAAATGTTTGGCGCCCAACGAAGTGGGCACGGGCCAGCTAGTCTATATATAAAATTGCAAACTGACTGATAGCGTGATTTATATTAACGCACAGTATAAACCGCTGGTCTTAGAGAAATGAGCCTTGGAGGGGGTGTGTTCTTTATGTAGAGGAAGTATCCACTAAGAATGAACTTTTATAAATTCTATAAATCTTTTAGAAGGGGTAAAATAAAGGATTGAAGTATAATAAATAAATAAAATCGTTTATTTATAATTCTTTACAGGATAAATTACAAACAGTCCTAAATATACAGCTTAATTCTAAGTCTTACGTGCCTAAACTAGGAAAACCTGTGTTATAGTATCGACATGTACGCGAACAAAACCTAGTAGAACATAACTTCATGAACACCGAAAAAATGCCCAAAAAAAATACAAAAACAAAACAAATCAAAGAAAGTATGTCATTGCCATAATTTATCGGATTGCCTTAAATGTTTTCAGCATTGTTCCTTAAAGTCGATACGTCAATGAATGCGTCACACTCGGTGACTATAGCTGTTCCCACGTTGACCCGCAATTTATTGGCCCTTACGTTACTGTAACTACCTGTGACCGCAGGTGCGTCTTAAGAAATAAGGGATGTATCACGGGATCTGTTTTTTGTTTTTTTTGTAACTTTCGTTTTTATTGATTGTGATGTATGGGTTTTAAATGTGTTTTAGGTGAGTGTTTTTTGAGTTTTTTTTTTATGTTTGCCAAAATAATGACATCTTATTGTAGTATGTTTTTACTGGCTTTGGCTGGTTATCATGTACACAGACAAAATTATGGATCAAAAGTAGTCTCCGGAGGTATAACATTTCTCTTTGACAAGTTTTTTTCCAACATCGGCTACATGGTTAAGCCGCAAAAGCCGATGAAATAAGCTGTGTATTTGAGTAACATACCTATCTATTAATACTTTTATCATTGTTTTTTACCTAAGGTTTTATTGGGTTATTGTATATTCGTCACAAAGTTAATTCGTCACGAAAATAAGTATGTGTAAACTCGCCATAAGTCTATTTTTATGAAAGAAAATCCGCCATATTGTTTTTACCACATTAAAATTTATTTTTAGATAAATTAATGTGAGTGAACTACAAAAAAAAAAGAAAAGTATTGTGTGACATTATTTTTTCGTTTTTTTATAGGTCACAAATTATTTATTATTTTTAGCTTTTTTCCTCATATTCAGTTTGAGGTAGCCCTGTGCTCACTGACCGTATACACTTGTGTGATTTTCTTAAGTCGCGGACACATGAGGTCATAGTTAAATAAGTAAAAACTTAAGGTGGGGCGTTATGGGAACTGAACACGGTAACTCCACAGTATAATGTAAGGCTTTACCGAACCGTACTATAGCACTTTGGTGTATCATCATCACTTAGAGCTATGCTTAATTACGAAGAAGAAAATTTTCTTGGTGTAATTAGAATGTGTTATTGTGTGAACATTTTTTTATTGATTTGGTTTTTATTTGTGATTTACGGGTTGAAAGGATTATTTAAGCTTATAATTTTTCTTTCGCACGCGGTTTCGACCGTGTGGAAGTCAAAGCCAAAATTAAAAACCACTATTAATAGAACGTTATTCTGCCATTGACTAGTATATCACTTTAGTCCGAAATTTCATTTTTTTTTTGTAGTGGACATCAAAGTTTCTTGTCTCTGGGACTACCAGTATCGGCTGTGCGCTGATAATTATATCAACAATCAGACACTCAATTTACCATTTTATATAGGTAATTATAGATTTTAAAATTCACCACGGTATCGGGTAATGTCGTCTAATGCCATTAACCAAATAATTTTTGTCATCAAAATGTTTGGTTTCAGTACACAATAGGTTTTTCGATACAAAGCAAAGTTTCAGACGATGTCGATATAAAATTACGAAGGTAGGAAATAAATATTCAATACAATGCAACAGATTACTTTACAACAACAATAACTTATTGCACATAATGTGCATTATACCATTTAATTATCACGGAACAATCCAAGATACCTCAATACCTACTAACGTTGCATGCAAGCTACATAGCTCAATAAAAAAAAACAAGCAATTAAAATAATCGCATGAAAAAGGATGCGTCCATGTGAATTATCATTAGAAAAACTGTAATGAAACTCATTGTTCAGGTTTCAAGGATATAACGTATTTTTTTTTATTGCATTTCGCAAATACTCTGCAATCGATGTACTACATAGGTTTCCTTGCTTGCTGTAATAATGGCGGCTGTTTACGTATTACAGTATTAGTCATAATTGAAAAATGCTAAGATCTAGATTCATCTAAGATTTGACGGGCGTGTTGGTCTGATAATAAGTGGACCTGACTGCTAAGCCGAAAGTCATGGATTGGATTCCTTTCCAGAAAAAACTATGTATGATTAGTAAAAATTTTAAAATAATTAATCTTCCGATATTTTCTTTCGCGTCGTAATTACCCATTGGTTTATGGCACCCGCCTTTTATATGGGAGTGCGGGATGCCACGAAAAATTTTTTTATTATTTATATGTACCTATGTACTTTCTAAGTTATTCTGGGATATCATTAGAAAAAAAGTATCTTAAGGATAAATGTAATAATTTTTCAGTATTTAAGTCTTAAAAATTGAATGTTAAGTGTTAATTTAGTGTTAGGTAGGTATTACCTACCTACCTTCCTCAAAATCGTCCTTCAAAATTCTGAAAACCTGTTCATATCAGTCAGGCAAACAATACCATTTGACGTCAATATAAACAAAAAATATGTTAATTTAATATAAACAGCTCCATTGTTGTAATCAAATATATATGATTATGAATTAATATACATTAACACAATATCACTAATGTAGATAACAATACCTACTTAATTAATTAGCATGTTTCTGAGAAAAATTAATAAAACATTTAATGTTCACGTCATTATGGAATTCTAGGCAATATTTTTTTAGTATCTACAAATATTTCTGTCGCTATGCTTGCCTAATTATTTTAGAAGCTAAATATTGACTGGAAATAAATATGGATTTACCTTTTTTTTGGGTTGCCGCCACAACAACAACTTGTTATTTAATATTGGCAAACTGAAATGGAGTACATAATTGTAAAAATATAATACCATTGTTTAGATAATGCAAGTAAAATATTAAAATCAGTTCTGATGTCATAATTTCTCAAAATTATCTGCCTCCTCCAACCTTTAAACAGAAATTCAGAAGAATGATATTCCTATGACATGATACAAGAATATCATAAACCAGGCATTACGGAATTTAAATACCTATTTGACAAATCAAGCCATGCCCATACCCTGGGTAGACTGGTAGAGGTTGCCTAATGCATTAAATCCGCCATTGTACCTACATTTTTTTTATGTGCATAAAGTTTAAATAAATAAATAAACCATAAACGAACAGCACACACTTTGCACTAATTCCTTAGCGAAATCGAAGGTGCAATCATACAAAAAATGGGAGTGATTACCATGGAGTGAATCACAACCTCCGACCTATTCTCACGGGTATGGTCCGGTGGGCATGGCTTCAACGGACCGATGCACACACGCATACCTGTGTGTGAACTATATAACATGACACCATAACAAAGGGGGTATATTGATCTGGTTTTATGTTTGAGATACTTCGGTGTAACGTTTGAAAGGAGCAAATCAGTTTTTTTTTTTATTTATCCGTACTAATATTATAAATGCGAAAGTAACTCTGTCTGTCTGTCTGTCTCTTTTTCACGCTTAAACCACTGAACCGATTTGAACGAAATTTGATACAGATTTTGAGACCCGAAAAAGGACATAGGATAGTTTGCATCCTGGAAATCCCTCGGAAACGGTAACTATTATTCCACGCGGACGAAGTCGCGGGCAAAAGCTAGTCTAAAACTAAAAATAACTCGAACTCGCCATTGTACAATACTTATGTTTTTTTCTATTTGGTATGTGTTTATATTTTTTGAGCGACTATAAAAGATTTTGAAGACTATAAAAGAAACAGTTATTAAATTTAAAAATAACGTTTTGCGACAACGGAAACATTTATGCATGCTTTTAAAAGAATTAGGTTGTGCACTTACAGCCATGATATTTATTACGGCGCTATACTTATGAGTATTGTCTTCTAATTTTGGTAGTTTTTGTATTCCATAGACTTCGGGTATAGTTTTTTTAAAGAAAATTCCTTAAATCTTATTATTTTAAAATGATATTATTATCAATTTTAATTTTTGTATGCTATCTGGCTGATTACATAATATACCTTCATATTATTGTGCTTCACAAATAAATGATTTGATTTGTGCGTTTTTAGAAGACGGATTTCGTACTATTTTAACTACTGTTTTTTTTTATTAATAAAAACCGGCCAAGAGCGTGTCGGGCCACGCTCAAAGTAGGGTTCCGTAGTTTCCCGTCCGTCACAATAAGTGTTCCCACATAAAAGTCTAAAAAAAGGCTTTTGTTACGTTGACATACTTAGTACGCAGAAATTATTTTGTACAACCTTTTTGTCTTTTTTGTACAAAAACTGTTCTTTCTATCAAGTTCAAAATAATTTTCCTAGAAAGTCCTTATAAAGTTCTACTTTCCAGATTTTTTTCATATTTTTTAAACCTACAGGTCAAAAGTTAGAGGGGGGGGACGCTTTGATTTTTCATTTTGGATCGATTATTTCCGAAATTATTGACATTATCAAAAAATTGTTTTAGGAAACCCCTATTCATTTTTTAATACCTATCTAACAATATATCACACGACAGGGTTGAAGTTAAAAAAAAAATCACTTTCCTCTTTTCATATAGGGGGGCTACCCTAATAAAACATTTTTTCCAATTTTTATTTTACCACTTTATCGGCGTGATTGAAATACATATTGGTACCAAATTTCAGCTTTCTAGTGCTAACGGTCACAGAGATTAAGCGAGGACGGACGGACAGACAGACAGACATGGCGAAACTATAAGGGTTCCTAGTTGACTACGGAACCCTAATAAAAACCACAAAAATATTATTACATAAATAGATTACATCAAACCAAATATTGCGTTACTCCTAATTCAAAACAAAATAACAAAAAAGCCTCACCTTTATATGCGTCATTCGATGGTAGTACAGATTGGAGCTGGCGGTGAACCTCTTCCCGCAGTGCTGGCACTGATGAGGTTTTTCTCCAGAATGGATTCGTCTGTGAGTGTTCAGGCTGCTAGATGTACTGAACCCTTTGTTGCAGACCATACATACGTGCGGTTTTTCACCTAAAAGCATAAGGAATATTTAAATCCGGTGTCTTTTTTATGTAGAGGATTTTTTATGGCTTTTTTTATGTTGTGAGACAACAATTTTTCATGTAAAAAATATTTATTTAAGTCAAAATGTTTTTTCCTGTATTTTGATTGTGTTTACGAACATAAATTCAAATAAGCAAAAAACTAGACCCTGAATAAAATTTTTTTTAATATTTCTTCTGTAAAAGTAACAACCCAGCGTCATATGCCAATCGTGTAGCTTATCCATACTTAACATGTTTTTCCCTTTTATTGCTATAATCGTTTTCTTGTATTAATCGTCCTTTTCCCAACTATATGTGGCTTTCATAATAGTTCTTGGACAACACAATTCGCACTAATACTGATTGCCAGCCTTCAAGCTTCTGAAGAGTTTCAGACTTTTAAAGATCTAAAATGACAGCCGGGACCAACAGCTTTACGTGCTTTCTGAGACAACTTTTAAACTAATTACCAAATTACGGGTTTCTACTGAGAAATTTCTTTAAAAGATAACTATTATAGTTATCTTTTCTATTAGGAATAAAAATAAAATGTATATTGTTAGTGTGTCATACTATGTTGGTTACCTATATTATAAGTTAACTCTTTACACGGTACGCAGAGCCTAGATCCCACAACACAGGGAATCCTAGTGTGGGATCTAGGGCCCCAACTAATATTGTAAAACTTTTTTGAGTAAATAAACATTTTCATTTTTTTTAATTATTTGGAAATACCAAAAAAGCAGTTGCGCGTTCGTCTAATGGACGTAAAGATGAAAGTTCAGTTTGCGGCGGACA
Source organism: Athetis lepigone (assembly GCA_033675125.1). Lineage (NCBI taxonomy): Eukaryota > Metazoa > Arthropoda > Insecta > Lepidoptera > Noctuidae > Athetis > Athetis lepigone. The sequence goes on from CM066217.1 coordinate 4,866,255, forward strand.
GACTAGTACTGACTGATTAAAACCGCTGACGGCGGCGGCGTCTCTTACCAATTTTAGCTTCTGATGATTCTAGCTTTTGACAACCCGTTTTTAAAAGATCTACAAATAACACCGGGCCTAACGGTTTCATATGATTTTTGCTAAAAGTTTCAAGTTCCGGGTATCTCCCAAAAAAATCTTTGGAAAAACCTAAAAAGCAGACGAAAAGGGCAGTTCGGGGCGGAGCAGACAGACTAGTACTGGCTGATTAAAAACGCTGACGGCGTCTCTAACCAATTTGCATGTAAACGTAATTTCTCAAACAGCAATAAAATTGCAAATACCGAGTTCTCTAAACGAAGTTATAAATAAAATATACATGTAATAAAAACCACAAATCTAGACGTTGTTTATGTAACAAGAAACGACATGCTAGTATATTACAGTAGTCGGTTTGTTCGTTAAAATTTTATTTACGATGATTCCGTACAGATTTGATTATTTTAATTAAGGATCAATACGATTTATAGATATATTGTTAATTTATGCGATTTTTTTACTGGCTTTCTTTTTTGATTTTGTTTTAAATACGTATAAGTATTATTAATTTATTTGATTTCAAATTAAATAATAGTTTTACTATATTTTACATACTTGACAAACATGCAAAGAATCCAATGAAATACATATTAGTGCAATTAATTCAATATTTAAGCATTAATCGATTTAATTAAAACTTATGATTTGGACATTTAATTAGGTTTGAACTGATTAGAGGAAATAAAATCAGTTTTAAAAATAATGTTGAATATAAAAATGTAATGAATGACTTTTAACGGTCAACTTCTTAATCCATCATGCATTATGGATATTTTTTACAACGCGAAGTGTGAGAAAATGCACTATCATTTTGGATATAAATATTATTCTCAAAATGTGTTTTAGAGTTTTATATCCGCAATTTGGTTTGAATGGACGTCGAAAATACCATAAAACATATCCTATAGCTATTAACAATAGTCAAGCCTTCTATTAATGTTTATTTTTGAAACAAGTTTACCTTTTTTTACATTATTAGTAAAATAGTAAATAAAATATTGAGGCCATTTGTAACATTTTTTTCAGTAAAGTAAATAAATTGTATTTTATTTCATTATTAAAAAGTTGTATGTTTATAGATCACTATGAACAAAAAATGATTGAAAATGAAAACACATTACTAACGTATGATCTTAAATTGAAATAGGAATCTGCACCAACGGTTTACATGTTCTTAAATTGAAATTCGTATCTTTCTCACCAGTATGTGTGTTCTTAAATTAAAATTATCTTCAATGTTCTTACCAAATTACATTTAAGCGTGTTCTAAATAAAAAAATAGAATCATTCTTACCAGTATGTGTTCTCATATGGCGTTTCAACAGCGAAGGTCTATCAAAGGCTTTCCCGCACACTTCACAAGGCAGTAACGCTCTTTCAGACTTGGCTGGTCTTCTTTGGATTTTCGGAGTCATATCCAGGAGTTCATTTGAGGAACCGGCTGATGATGACGTGAGGGAGTCTCCTGACACAGATTTGTGTTCGTCTTCTGCACCGGAGGGAGGGGAGATTGGGAGGAGGACTCTTGAAAGGAGGGATGTCGATAGGTCTAACGGTGAATCTGCGAAAGAGGAGTATTGTAAAGTAATAGTTCCAATTGGTATTTGTTCATTTGCTAATCGTATATTTAAAAGGGGACATTTTTCATAATAAAAGTTGCAGGGTAATTGAAGGCTTGTATTTTAAGGTATACGAGTATAATAAGTTCACAAGATGCTTATTTCAAGCTTCAGATTATGGTTTATTTTTAAAGTGTCATTAATTATTAAACAAAAAATGCTCATTTCAGATTCACAATAAACAAATACTAATATTGAACAAATCCATCTTTTCAACTAACTTACTGGCAAGCATTTAAAGAAGATACATTATGTTCAAAAGGAGCAAAACGATTCAAACGCACGATCTCTCAATCGTCTATCGATGCTTAAACCATTGATTCAAATAAAAGAACAACGCACCAATGCTTTCTCAATCAAAATCAACATCCATCTGGTTAATTGAAAATTATTCCAACGAACAGACAGACACGATCACCTTTATTTATGAATCTATATATTTCTCACGAAGGGTGAAGGCTAAACAGGTTGATACGTCAACAACAATCAATTTTATAGATATCACTCAATCAGGCTTCATTATCAAATATTAAAATACATTTTTATGCTAACAAGCAACAAATCTTAAAATCTCAGCTTCCTAAAGACATTTCACGTCATAATTCATAAATTCTCCACCATCACGTACAAGATAATTATCATTCTTCAAAATTGATTATTTACTCTTTATTGATATCTCGAAAACAACGTTCTATGATAATTTCAAACGAATTTTACGGTGATTAGCCGGCTAGTGGGCGCTTTATAATTCAGATCAAATGTTTTTATATAATTCCAATCAAGCAAAAATTTTTAATGAACCATTTTTATTGACAACCGTAAATTTCGCTATGGATCTTTGGACAGCTTATGTTTATTGAAATCCGTCTTTCAATTTCTTTGATACAATTTAATTGGCGTCCCCAATTCCGAGTTTTGCCATTGAAGGTTGATCTTCAGTTGTTCACATTGAAGTTTCCGCAAAATTATAATGGAATGGATTGCAATAAATCTCGGATAGTGAAGTCGAATGGCATGGATTAATTAGCGGCTTGTTTGTGTTCTAGATCGAGGATAGGTTGTTTCTTTATCCGCTGTAAGGGTAGGTGTATTTCAAGATGTGAGGATAGAAAATTCTAGATATGGAGCGGCGACCGGACAGATGGGGGAACGATAATATCTCTCGCTGGTCGACTGTCTAGCCTTCGTTTTGCCTACTTTATTTGCGTAGTGATGTACAGCCTTATAGGATTTTAATTTATTTATTCAATTACGGGGTCTGCGATAGAAAATTGTGGGTTTTTTGTTGGATACGATAAGGTGTGAATGCAAAACGAGGTTTTTAGACTTGTTGATAAAGTTAACTGGGGAATTTATTTTTAGCTGTTTCTTGGGAAGCACTTACAGCCGTTAGTTTTAGTCCAGATCTCTCTCCAGTCATTTCGAATTGCTTCAGACTATGAGATAGCAAAGAAACATTTCAAATAAATTATTTCTTTATTTTTAAATTAATTAAACTGATTAAATTCAATTTTTTATAGATTTTTTGTAATACTTTATAGAAAGCACTTACGGAACGAAAATTACAAAAGTTGTGCAAAAAAATTACACAGATGCGGGTGAAGCCGTCGGGGCTATCTAGTTATTATGCAAAATTATATTTTATGTTGTGACTTACTTATATTTTAATACTAATTTAAAAAAACACTTAACCCCTTATTTCCGAAACTTTATGAAAACTACCTTAAAAGGTGAAAAACACCGCAAATATAATTCAAAGATTTTATTTAGATCAGTATTCATAATACGGTGGAGTGCAATCTGATCAATACGGGGACAAACGAAGCCGCCGTGTTATCAAACTGTATGTAACTTAACTGGTCTTAGGCAGCGTTCACATTGCGAATATTCATGAAAATGTATAAGGCACTTTTGTAATAACCATCGCAGTTAATGTGATTTTAAATACGGTAGTTTCCACCATTATCAATTGACGTACTTTTTATGAACTTTAGTTAAAACGCCATTCTCCAATAGATTTTGTATGGCAATGGCGACTTATGACGTCACTAAAATAACATCTCAGTTGACTATCTATTTATTTATTCCAAAACAACTAAAAATCAAATTTTTTAGCAAATTGAAAATGAACCGAATTTATTAGGCTGAAATTAATAGAGGTTTTATAGGAATTGTGTCTAACATTTATTGGTTAATGGTGGAAACTACCCAATTGCAGAGAGTCTTAAAAGACTTAAAAGCGTCAAGTAATAATAAAAGGGGGTTTAGCTTGATCCCGTATATTTATTTATGTGAACTAAATCTTGCAATAGCTTTTTCGACTACTTCTCCTAAAACAATTGTTATAAAAGGCACACATATTGATTTAACGTGACATTAAAATTTTCTGATAATTTTAACTAGATCTGAATTGTTTCTGTAGAAGTCTAAAGGTGAATAATGGAGTTATTAAGCATTTTGTGTTTGAGCTCGTATGAGTGGTTTTAAGATACAAAATAAAGCAATTGAAATATGTTCTTAGTGAAAAAATATAGTGACCCTTCAAAAGCACTTTAGAACGTCTGTTACCAGAACAAAAAAAAATCTAGTTTCCTAATCTAAAATGCGATAAACTTCATAATTACTCAATTAAAATAATGTCGTGTTAATAAATGTTTGTTACGATTCCTTTTTTTTTTCAATTCAAGTAATGTACCAATATACAAATGTCCTTTACAAATATACCAACATTGGCTACAACTTAACCCTCGATTGCCGCGTAACTTTTATACGCGAGCAACTTATTTCAGCACAATGTGCACAGCTTAACTATAAAAAAGCGATCAGGAGTGCCGACTACCGAACCGCGACGATCCAAGTAGGAATTCTCTTTGATGTGCCGACTATATCGCGCTTTGGAATAATGTCGCGATATCGCGTCAATGTGTGTGTTTGTGTTTTATGGAACAGTTTTGGAATAATATTTTGTAAAGTGGTGGTTATAAGTGTATTTTATATTTATAAGAGTATTTATGTCAATCACTTAAGTTGATCTAAAATTCGGGATTAGCCTGAATAATTTGCATACTAGTATTCTTTAAACTTCTTTTAACAGTTTACACTCTAAAATTAAGAAAAATAAAAAGACGTTCTAAAATAAATCAGTAGGGACTTTACAGACAAGAGGAGATAAAAGATGATAAATTTTATTAATAAACATCAAGTAACAAGACAGTCAGTTTTCCTATATACACGATAACAGAAACTGAAAATATATTCTTTTGTTTGGTTAAACTTACAAAGCTCTGAATGTACTGAATATCAGTATTAGTTTTTGTTTTTAATAAGCCTGTTTTGTTATTAAGACTACAAGACGAAGGTGAAACCTCGCTAGACAGCTATAAATAGATATTTTGTGACACAACAACCCAATTCAACTTGTAAACTTTAATAATTTAACAAATTACACTAAAGTGACATTTAGCAATAAGTGACCAACACCCAAAAACAACTCTAATTTTATTACATAAATAAAATATTCGTAAAACGTAACAAGACGTGTTAATTTACAAGCGTGTGAAAGAAACCACTTAAGTGACTTAGTACTGTTTTTAATTAAGTTAAAAACTTAGAACTAAGAATTTCACTTTGACGTGTTATTGTGAATCGCTAATATATGACATATATTATAGGTACTAACTTTTGTTCGCAGCTTTGCCCGCTTGAATTTTGAATACTGAACTTATATCCTCTAAGTTTCATGTGTCTAGGTTTGGGTTGTACGTTGATATTATCAACAACCTGTCAGATTACTATTTTATATATATATTTCTAGATATATCATATTGATTTATTAGTTTGGTAGTTCGCACGGTTTAAACGTCAGCGGGGCGACGACCTAGGAATCTTTGTATCGTATTATTAAGACTCTTAAATAGATTTGTAAAGTGTGGACTAACGGGTATGGTAAATTGAGAGGTAAACCAAAGTTTGTAGAAATAACGGTCAAAGAAAGTGAACACTAAAAAAATGCAATTTAAAATTGTGGGAAACTGCAGAAGGATAAAAAAGTGACAAAAAATAACACATCAGCAATGACAGGTTAACACTGTGGAAGTGGTTATCAAAATAAAATCGAATTATTAACGCCATGTCATATTTCATGGCTATATTTATTTGAAGAAATATTTTTTTTTTTTTTTATTTATGTTCGTTTATTTTGTCCAATTTCATCATTTCTTTTAGCCCTCGTATTTAGTATTCGGGTACAAAAAAAAACCATTCTCCCTTGAAATGACAAATAATCTATTAATTGATGAAACAATGTCGAAGAAATTGTACAAAAATATAGACCACGTTCCACAAAACCAAGAAGAGAAAAATAAAAAGACTACTAGTAGCTTCAAAGCTTTAAAAAACTTTTTTTTTTAATTTCAAGGAATACAATTTCAGATATTGATATTAAAATCCATATTTAGTTCCTACTGTACTAAAGTTTTATCGCTAATTACGCGAAATAAGAATATTTTACGAATAAATTACTAAAATTAAGATCTAAATTTTATGATTAATAAGATTGCGAAATAGCAATTTGTAGTAGATAGGGAGCTTTAGAATAAGAACTTAAAAGTGGTTTATAGGTTGTTCTTAGTCTGTTAATGACTTGTATAGGGTGGCTATATGTTTAGTTTTTTTTTATTTAGTAGTTAAATAGTATGTCATGATATAATGTTAAAATTTTCAAAATAAATAAAATAAACGTGTTTTAGTAATATTAGCTCCTTGGCTATACCTATGTTAAATATTCTACAATTATTATAATAACCGATCAAAAATGATTTATATTTAATAAATAGTCTCTAATTTTCTTTTCTCAAGTATAAGGTTTGTTTATAATTTCAATCAAGTTAAATATTTACAAACAAAAATTACAGATTAAGAAAAAATACAACGGCCTAAATCAATCCCTACCTTTTTCTATGGCTATGTCTAAATGGTTGTATTTTTTTTAATGTCAGTCTTATTTTTTTTACATTTTGTCCAATTTTTTCCATCATCATGGTAAACCTACATAAAGCAACAAGGTTGTTAAATCTGAGTGCGCCCACGTAACCATAGGAATAAGTACGAAATTGAGTCCTAGATCGTAAAATACTTATTACTAAAAGCAATTAAACCTTACCATTTTCACCGATTTGATAACATTATCATATCTATATTGGCAGTTTGGTTTTATGAGAATTTAATGGTGAACTATAACCATTATCATATAAACTAAGTAACATTGAAGGGTTAATCTAAGAAATGTAACTGTATATCCATATACGTCCTCCTCTGTATGTTTGTCCGTCTCTTCTTCACGCCTAAACCACTGAATCGATTGGAATGAAATGTGGTACAGATATTATAGTCTGGGACCCAAGACAGGACAAAGGATAGTTTTCATACCGGAAATCTCTCGGGAACGGAAACTACTACTCCACGCGGACGAAGTCGCGGGCAAAAGCTAGTTTGAAATAAAAGTTGGATTCGCATGTTGTGAAAGGTTCCGCTCCGCACTGCTATTAGTATACAATATTAAAATCGAGGAAAAACGGCCATAAAAATTACGTTTCGTTTATGCGCCTTACTAATAAACGCTGCATAAAGTTATGACAGGTTTATACGTCAAAAAATGTATGGTTACACAGGCTTTATTCATTGAATAACTTTACACAGTGATTTTTAGTAAGGGCATATGATTACAATCTCTTTAATAATATGTAAAATGGTAAACTGACTAACTGATTGACTGACTGTTGATATATCAAAGCATAGCCCAAACCGCTGGTCTTAGAGACAGTTAAATTTGCAGGGTGCATTCTGTGTGAAGAGTAGGTCCCCACTATTTAATCTGTTATAACAGATACATATACCGTGAAAGCTTCATACATCAACGCACAGCCCAAAACGCTGGTCTTAGAGACGTTAAACATGCAGGGTGTATTCTTTGTGAAGAATAGGTTACCACTAATTAAAACAAAAACACATACCGTGAAAGCTTCATTCATATATTCCGTTTAAAATGTATACTCACATTACTGACGAGGTATCGTAAGTATACCTACATATTTTACATAAAAGATTTTGTAATTAAAAAGTTTTTTTTTGGGGAGTGGGAAATCATCAAATGACAGCTCCCGTCCTGGGTGCGGCGGGAGGGCGTGTCAGACGTTTACTGACTAAAACCCACTCATGTTCCTTCGGTTGCCCTTTATGTTCCAGGGTCACGGTAACTATCCCCGGCAGGCGTTGGCCCTTTTGTGTAAATAAAAGGTTGGTACATTTTTTTTTAGAAGACCACTGTATTTACTACAACTATAATATTGTATACATAATATTATATAATAACTATAATACCTATAGTATTTTATTGTATACATTATACATTATATTATTAGATAATGAACTTATACCAATATAATAATTACCACTGATACAGTTTTTTAAACCTTCAAAGTTTTACCGGTCTGACTACACTACGCTCGATTGGTGAGAAAAAAACATTGTATTAATTTAATATTTTATACAGTGTGCGTCATAATAACTGTCTCGCCATGATTTATGGTTCCCATGATGTGTGAACCGATTTACACACACAAACTCACTTTCAATTTCATTTGATTTTAATGGTTATTCGAGGATGATAACTTCTTTTGGTAACGAATAGACTTTTTAGTAGGAAAAAGCTCTGTAAATATTTTAATATATGTGTAGTCGAATCAACTGTTTCGTATAAAGGGAGCTCATTTGTAACTTCTAATGTCATAGTTTAAGTTCATTTTGAAATAATCACATACATTTTCGGGGGAAGCCTTCTCCATCACTAATGTTTATATTTAGGAAAATCGAAAGTTTTATCAGCCTAGGGTAGGCTAGAAACCGTCACATGACGGCACATGTGACGGTTTCTAGCCTACCCTAGACTGATAAAATTTTCAAATATAAACATTAGTGATGGGGAAGGCTTCCCCTACAAGCTTCGCCCTGTTGTTCAAAACCTTATCCAGTTAATACCGTTTAATTGTTTAAGCCTGAAAGAATGATAAACATCTATCAATTTCCTCGAACTTCATAATCTCCTTAGCCTTATTTCCAACTTTATCCAGTCTCAACTTCCAGTTTCCAGTCTCAACAGATGCCGCTGAATACCATTTTTTTTACAGTTACTGGGGTATGGAGGTCTGATAGAAAGTCTATCAGACCTCCATAACCCAGTAACTGGGTGATATGATACCCCTTGATTAGAATAGTCAGACACACCTTAGTTATAGTGGCTGACTTGAAATTACCTTCTAATATTGAGTCCATCGTCTGTCTATAGAGGTTGTTCCTCATCTTCACGAAGAACATCTCCTCAGGTCTCTCGGGGAGGTAGTAGACCACCAGCTCGGTGTGGGCAGACACTGGCTTCACCGCTTCGTAGACTGGTTCACCTTTGACCTTTGTGCAGACTAGGTTTACCTGATGAAATTAGATCAGTGTCATAATCTTGGAGTATTTTAAAAATGGTACAGTGTACCCTCTTACTTGGAACTTCAATTTAATCATTATTATATTTTTTTAAAAATCGGCTCAAACATTGAAAGAATTAAGTAGATCGAAGATAAACGATAAAAAAGTTAGGTGGTCGGTAGCATTAAACCATATAATGGGATAAAAATATACCTTGTCATATAACACCCCTGATCACATGTATAATTAATTAATTGTACAGTGTGATGTGAAACTTTTAAGTAACCTAAAGTCTGCTGGTAACTGAATGAACCGGGCTCTATTTCGTTATTTCAGGTTTTTTGAATGTTCAAAAATCTATTTAGAGCACTTACTTGTGGCCCATAATTGTCAGACACCCGCAGGAATCGAACCCAGTTGCAGTGACGGACTTGCACTCCACCAGACGTACATACTTCATCAAACAGTCCGAATCGGTGTCGAATCTGGTGACAATAAAAACATTTTTTAAATATTAATTAAACATACGAACACACGTAGTTCGAGAAACAATTGAAAGACAATAGCTGGCCGACAGCCGGCTGTTGCTTGGCCATTGAAAGGTTAAAGTTATTGATAAGCCTGAATAGTTAGTTACTAACTGTAGTTCTTATATACTCCAGGTAGAAAATTTACTTCTAACTTCTTATAAACACCTCCGTCAAACTTATAATGTTTTTTGAAAACACCTGAAGTATCAAGTTCTCAACTGGACACTCATCCAAAGGAATCCACATTTAATTAACCTACATTAAGCCAAAAGAAATAGACTCACTAATCCAAATCATAACTCAAGCAAACGTGAAACATAAACTCGACCTAGACAGAACAAAAAAGATCAGAACACTAAATTAAACTTTCTTAGCATCTAACTTGGATTTCAATTTAAGATAACAGTCATCCATATCAGAAGGCATTAGTAGTAAAATGTTCAGAGCGCAATACTCGTAACCACATTATCATAAAAGCGATGAAAATTGCCCGTGCATTTCTCTAATCCTATGCGTCAAAGATTAAAACTTGTTAGCGTAGATACGACAGCAGTTAAAGACCTGATGCTAAGCTATTTAAGATTACTGTGTTTTCTTAGCCTAGCTTCTGTGGGAGGATTGGATAGTAAAATCTAGTCCGTTGAGGAATATTATATAATGTTCTCACGAGTTTATGTATGAATAAATATAAAAAAGTAATTCATATTTTGCCATGGCAGTCGCTTTTTAAATTTTATATTTTTCTTCTATCACATTTTTAGTTCGTTTTTGGTTCCAAGAAAAAAATCATGCTCGGACACAACCGCAAACGCTAGTTCCAGTTTATCGACAATGATTTTAATTCTGTCAGATAAAGAAGTGATATCATCAAATAGAAAGAAAGATATGATTAATTGCTATTCTACACGTTTGATATATTGTTATGAGTTCAATCGTGACTAAATTAATTAAGTTTGTTGCCTAAAATAGTTATTTATAATCTGTGACTTAATTAAACTTGTACCAAATTGATTGTAAAAAGTAGGAAGTGTGAAATATGTGAGATTTTTTAAATTAAATTGGCTCTAAATAATATCATTAATAAACACACTCTGTTAAAAACTAAATTGGTAATAAACTACTTCACGACAATTATTTAAAATATTTGGCCCACAGACAGTTGTTGTTGATGATGGTTTGCATATACGTCATAATTTTGTAAACTCTTTTTCACCTTCTCGGTACTGAAAATATTTCTAGCTTGTGATGAAAAAAAAAACAATTAAATTTTGATTATTTTGCCTTGCAAGTAGGCATTTACCATAATTATGCATCATTGCCAACAATTCTGCTACCAGCAAAAAGCGTGCCGACATAATCACAAATCGAAATAGCAACCCCAAGATAATCGTGCGCAAACATCATCTGCTTTCACACTGTCGTATCTGCTCCATTTATTCTGTGTTCGCTTTCAACAAACCGCCAACGCTACGTTATGCGTAATGACGTGAAAATTACAACAAATATGAACGCCGGCGCATGCAGCGAGCCGCAAGATTCAATCCGCCATGTTGCAATTAACGGGCCTGATACAGCCAATGAGATAAAGTGTAGCTAGCCGCGCAAAATTAGTTAATTGGAGAGGTAGGTTGTTTTCATTCATGTTATTTTTGATAACCGCTGGAAATGCAAGAAGATTACTAATTTAAATTAATGTGATATTGCCATCAATATCACATTAATTTAAATTAATTCAATGTCATTTTATCAAGAACTTGAGTCAATAGTTTTATTTTTTTTTAGCCGCCTAAACGTGACACTGGCAGAATAGTTGAAACCGGCTCAATTGCCAAAGAAGAAAATTTGTTTTTTTAATTTAGGCTTTACTGGCCGAATATTGACAAAAAACTACCGTCTTTTTTTCCTTTTCCTGTAACAATAGATCTGGCGTCGGTTGCTTTGGGCAACCTAAAATTTTTCCGGGTCGTGTGGCGTCGGTTGCTTTGGGCAACCGAAAATAAATGTAAAAAAAAATTGAATTAAATAAATTAATTTTATTTAAGAATCATGACTGAATAGTATTATTTTAGTCGATTAAAACTATTGTCTATGATTTTCTTCACCTTAAAAAGTACATATGGCCACACTGAGTGAACCATACATAACATAAACAAAGAGAACTACTTAAGACAGTAAGACAGATTAATGGAATAGGTGTTTTGTTTTAATTTATTACCCCACTTGGCGTTGATTAAATATAAAGGTCTTGGTATCATTTGAAAGGAAAATAAGTCTAGTTTATTGTAAAATAATTTTATTTGTAAAATCCTCTTTATTTTCTGCTTATGGCCTACATTTAAAAAAATTACAGTGTTATTTTACCCCGTTTTTATGTTTGATCCTGTTTTAAGTACTAATTTATTAACATTACCCAATTATTTTAATATACGTTTTGACCTACACACTTCCACATATTTTTACAGGTTTTTTCAATCCTGTAGCTATTATATTTTAGCAGATATTAATGTTTTTAGTGACTCGGGTCACGCGGAGTTCGAGAGCGTCATTTTCGCGCTCTGATATTCTGTGCACTGTCAGGGTAAATTACGCGTTGTCTATGCACCGCCACCTCTGTGGGTAATTGACATTTTATTTTTATTATTTGGTAGTAATAGAGCTCTTGAAGGATCTGTCCAGGTATGTATTATCACCGTACGAACTTATGCAGCACAGCGTTGCTGTATAAGTGTGAATCTTTGTAGAAACCAAAATTATGTGTCTCAAGTGATAGCAGTGCATCTAAGTTCTTATATTGCAGATCTTGACAGACGATGGTAACAACTTGACGTCACGTGAGTTGTAAGTTCGTTAGCCAACAAATGTCATAAAAAATATTTTGATGGTAAAAACACATCAAAACAGTTAACAAGACGTAAGTATGTCAATTTTAAACGAAACTGACTTTTATATACAATTAAAAACGACAGTTAAAATATAAATGACACGTAAACAACATAGTCTTATATTGATTTAACCGCAATTCATTTAACTGTGATAAGCTTTTATGACTTTAATAAGTATGAATATTCAACAACTCGTACTTAAATTAGATATGGCCACAAAATAATTATGCTAAAGTACAATAAATATGTAAATTTATGCTGATATTGTACTCGGATCGGTCTATTAATTTTTAATATATGATTTTGTATATAAATCTCGTCAGAACGAACGACAACTGTTGGTTTTTAATAATGTTTATCAAAAAAATTGATTGGTGTTGACTTTTTTATGGAAAAATGATAATGAAGCGATTTATGAGGTTTTTATTATTTCTTTGCTGATCTGGGAATAAAAAAACTAGACGTAATGTTTATGGTCCCTAACGGTAAGCAACCATTTCAATTAGAGCTAAACCACTTCGAAAACTAATTAGGTTGTAACGAGATTTATTAAATTTTGCTCGGACAGCTCATTTACTGCTAATATCGCTTTAATACGATAAAATTAATGCTCAGCAGATTTTTAAAAGAACCATGAAAAGTACTAGAAACGTTTTTGAAAACTTTGTAGTCGATGGCGTCTGTGAGAATTTTATAGTATAGTTAATAGCTAACTGTTTTTTAAGTCTCTGGTTTACTATATAATTTTATAGTTTCACCACGGTTTCGCCCGCGTTCATATCAAAACTTCTATTTTTGGTTTCGAATTTCCAAAAATCCTTACCCTTAAAAAAGTTTAAGTAACCTAAATAATAATTAAAAAGTTTATTATTATTTACTAATTTAAAAAGTTAAAAGTAGACATAATATCTTTCCCTAAACTATTTAACAGTGCAAATTAAAAATACAGACTACAAAGAAAGGTCATAAAAACTTGGGTTCATAAAAAGCTTTTTCCAAAAAAAGGTAACCGACTTCAAAAACTAAAAGCACAAAAATAACTATTTTGGAAGTCGGTGGCAACACAAATCGACCGGCAGAAGAGAAGCCACCGACTTCCAAAATAGTTATTTTTGTGCTTTTAGTTTTTGAAGTCGGTTACCTTTTTTTGGAAAAAGCTTTTTATTTTTTTACTTTTTAGTTAGAGTCCCAATGTCTGACTACGTTTTAGAGTAACTTTCAAAATAAAACTACTTATAAGCTTATAAAACGAAATCGGCTCCCTGCGCGCAACGTCACGGGATATCCATGAGTGCTATATACTAAAACCTTCCCCAGAATGTAACAAACACTTTGCTGAAAACCGTATCCAAATCGGTTTAGCCAAACGCGAGATAATCGCGGACAAACATACATACATACATACATACAGGTCGAACAGAGAACCTACTTTTTTTGAAGTCGGTTAAAAATGAACTCCATTTTAATGACAATTTAATTCTTGGGGATCGAGGGGACGAGAGTGGACTGAAAGAACTAGAGGAATGTTTCTAAAGATTGAATGCCTACTTTTTAGAACATTTTACCAAAAAATACGACAGTATTAGAAAACTATCAATTCAGTTCAAAACACACGAAATCCTCAACCTACGAAACACCGGATTACAGTTCAAAAACAAAACGTCAATCGTCCACTTTTTTGCTTCAGTTTCGCATAGTGGTCCCCATAAATCTGTGGTCCCGTTATTTAGAATAAATTGCTACCGTCTGCAGTCCTTTGTGACGTCGGGTTTTTGTCCATATGATGCACGCCTAACCACTGGGTATGGGAACCAAATGAATACAGGGTGAAATTTTGGCCACACTTTTGCGTTGTGACTCACTGGGCTTGATTGAAAAAGAATGGGCGATGTAAATCTATGGAGTAGCTAGTATCAAGAAATCCCTGTTTACATTTATCTGAATGCTTTCTGCGGCTTCGTCCGTCAATTTTGTAAATTTTTTTAATGCTTGAAACCTTTAAAAACACATGTATTGTCATGATTCAAGACACAATAGAAAGGCAACAAAGCTTAACAAGGCTTAACGCCATAAAAATAAATTACAGTGGCATTTTCATATTTCTAGGTTTTGTTGTTTTAGTCAAAAAACCTATAAGAAATATATCATTAATTACAAATAAAGAAAACACTACAATTCTGGCTTCACTCAAATTAATTTTCTCCGTTACAAACCAAAATATTAATATTTGATGCGATAAAAATATTCTTGTATATCTATTGAGAAAACGAGATTGACAAGTGAAAGATAAAATAAATAAATGATGTGACCATATAACCAGCTATGCAGCTACTTACGAAGAAGATGTGTTAATCGATTTACTAATTTTATGTAAAAACATCGTATGAATATTTATCGCAGTACATTTATCAATAAGAAATATCACTTCCAGCTCTAGAAAGTAAAAAAGGGCTTGAACAGAATAACCGTTATATCGCTCTGATCCAAATATTCGAAAAATCGATCGAATGAAAACAAGGTTACTATTTCAATCGATATCTTCGCCATATCAATTAGAGAAGAATAAAAAAATATTTTTCCACATGTGAATTATGGTAAATACTGTAGTTACCAACATTATAAACCTTCGTTACGGCTATTAAATAAACTTTATATTAATAAACTCTGCCCTACGAGTCGTTAGAACAACTTAAAATTCCGTACGTCTCGTCGTCAGTCGATCCGAATTCATTACCGATTGCCGCAATCGATTTCTGTATCGATTTTTAATCAATCTCCTAAATGGTCTCTATCAAATTTAATTGACGTCAATCGTGAGGGAGCTAAAATGCGTTCGTATATTGATCGACCTGGAATGGTCTTTGGGAAAGTAATGAAAGAACCATCCGATTATAATGTTTTGGTGACATTTCGAATTGAATGTAATCGTTTTAAAAATCGATTTGGTTTTTCTGGTTTGTGACGGTTTTCATTTTAAGCAACAAATCCACTTAACCTTCGTGTAATCGATTAGTTAAATCGTGACTTAATTCGAATTAAATGGTACAGTTTTTGATTGCCGCTTTTTTAGAAAAGTTAAATAAATAAATTAGAAATGTAAATGTAGACAAACACGAAGTATGTTTGCCATTTTTACGTTTTAACACATATACTTACAAAAAACTCAATAATTTCGATATTATTGATATTTTTGTCACATTTCGACTTTTTTTCAAAGTATCACTTTATCTCTAGGGTAGTGGGCGGTAACCCTTGTGTAACAAGTCGATCTACAACATTGAGACCATCTTTGCACTTGTCCTCTTCTTTTTTTACTTATTTATACTTTATCTTTACCCCCCCTAATCCTTTAACAATATAATACCCCGCTGTCACATTACCGTGCTATTCTCACCTCGCAGTCGGGTGCTCGGGCGCACCGCAAGCAATCACGATCGCATCTACAGAAGCGGGTATGCCTGAGGCGTCAAATCGTTCGGCGTTCGCGCACGCTTCATATGGTGGACCGTTCATATTGGACGGTAGCTGCGATTTTATCGGTGGGATGAATTTTGAATGGGAGATGAGTGTGGTAGGTATATAATACTGTTGTGGATTTCGTTGTGATTGTTTTGGTAGCTTAGCTAAATGTGGTTTGAGAGGGACTAGTGAAATTTGCTATACGAAAAATTAATGATGATTTTTTTTTTTTGAGAGATTATAAAGAGGTATAGTTTTGCGTTTTTTGATTTTTGTTTTGTCTTGCCCTGCGGAGCATAATTATAATTTAGTTTTAAAAATGTCCTAATATTATTCCTAAGTGCATTAATTAGGCTATAAAATTACGCGCGGACAGTATCACTAGCAAAAGCTAGTTATTACTAAAGTTTTACAATAATTTATACTCTTGATTCTTCATGATATTATATTACTTAAATGACATTGTAATAACCAACTCACTATTTAATTGTCCTGCTGCTGCGCAAAGTCTCTACGGATTGCGAAAGTTATTTTAATTAGAAGTTCAGGTTTCCTCACCAATATTTATTTACAAAAGAAAATTACTTCCACCGACTTAATACCAAAAGAAGCCGCAAAAACAGCCATTCTGCAAGTTCCTTAACAAATAAATAGTATAACAGATGTGTAACGTCGGCAGTGTCAGCCATTCCGACTGCTTGCACTGAATTCTTATCGCAGTAACGACTCTCATTCACTACTGTTTTAAAATATAAATTCAAAGTACTTTTGCTAACCGTGAACCTTTTAACTAATAATTGGTAGCACGACTTTCCTTTTGATAGGTTGTTGTTTGTTTTATATAATAAACATTTTTTTCTTCTCTAGTAGTTTCTTAGTTGGTCCCGAATTAAATTATTGAAGAGCTACACTGTTTAACTTTTGATTCTATCACTCAGTTTGTGTGCATTTGTGCAAATCTACATTAGAATTTATTAAGTAGATTTATTTAAACATAAACAACAGATTTTTAAAATACTGGCAATGAGCATTTTATCATTTTAGTAACTACAAGAGAAAAAAGTTTTTCTGACGTTAATACCTAATAATAGGAAAAAGTTAGCCTGTTACGCTTTTACGGCTAAACCACTAAACAAATCATGATGACGTTTAATGCGAAACAAGCGTGACGTAAAAGGACGTAGACCAAATTTTGATCTGCAAAATCGCATGTAGCCATGTTAACCGACCTCAAACAAAACAAAGTCATTTAATATTCGGACTCTTTTTAGAGTTCTTCTCGACATCCACCTTCCTTCTCAGCCAATCAGTAAATTACTTCCAGTAGCTCACGGCATTTTTCGTTATTGGTAAGCCACTCCAATATAAAAATATATATGAACTGCATATATCAAAAATAATACACTAATTTCAAAAAAGTTCTTAAACAGAAGCCAAAACGCGGTGTCCGTGCCCCGGGCGCGCAATTCTGACGGCATATGTTGGCCACTTGGGAATAGGGTTGGGTTTTACTGGCCGAGCATTGTACAGGATACCAAAAGATACATCTCTTGCTAATATAACTAATTTACAGGAATTTATGCTAGTTATCTGTTAAGTTAAGTAATGTTGAGAAAATATTGTTTCTCGGTGTCGATTGTTAATTTTTAACCAACAATTTCTTGGTAGTCTTAACCAGAAAAGACTTTCGAATTAGTTAAGCCTTTACGTTACTATTTTATTTAAAAAAACCTGCTTAATAAGAACTATATAAGAAAAGAGAATATAAAAGAAAAAAACGATGCCCAACAGTAACAAAAAGAAAATAACATCACCAGGAAATTCAGATGCTGCCTGCGAGAAGTCTACTAACCGTGATAAAACATAACTATTTGAATCTGAAAAAAAAACTGGCTATCAAGAAATAAAAATCCCGACCATCTGGTCACTTATCACAAATTTTCTTCCAACTTACACAGACATATTCCGAATTTATTACCAACACGCTCCGTAAAACCCAACCCTAAATAAAGGCATGATTGCACGCGCGGTCGCCTGTAGCGGTTATTTGCCGCACGCCGACCAAATTGCACGCCAATACGTTCGTGCGCGCAAGTCATTATATCTAAAGAAAGCATGTAAAAAAGCTCGTTAGACTATCAAATGATTTGAATTTCAAAATTTTTGAAGTTAATGGATTGTGTTCACGCTTTTTCGTCGAGGTAGGTATGATGTTTAGGGGTTCTGTATGATTTTCGTTGTTTTTGGCAAACATAATTATAATTATGGTTTGTTTGCTAGACTTACGTCTATTTATTACTAACATATTTTTATACCAGAAAAACAAAAGAAAAACTACTCTTATGTTTATTTTAGGCTTGTAGAGGGTTCAGAGCAATGAACTCAAAATCAAAAGACTTTGTAACATTAGATAGAGATTTGCACAATCCATTTCTTAGCTCCATCATCACACTAACTCAAACATTAATATACTAGGCCAAGATTAATATAACAGTTACACTATTACTAATAATATAAAGTTAAAATTACTAAATTTAATAGCATGGAATAGGAAGGTTACCTTCCTTTTACTTCCTTACTGAGTGGTGAATGAGCCGTCAATGCCCAGATATTATATCCCTATTTGGTGGGATAACAGCTCACTCCATTCACCAGAAAAGATTTTTATCAAATTTTAATCGCACTACAGGTGATCCACCATTTTGCAAATCTAGGTACCTAATTATATCGCTATTTTAATACCTATATGGTCAGTAACCAAAAAAGACTAGTAAGTCCCCATTATTCTTTATTATATATAGCCAATTCATTGTCCAGAAGCTATCTCTGAATACTGGTTGCAAAAAGCACAAATTGCTATCAGCATTGAAACTGAGATACACTTTTGTTACCTAATAGCAATGCAGGACTCCTTATTTAGAGCCTGTTTTTTACTATACATTTAGCCAAATAGCCTTTTGTCTGCCATTTAGCCCGCACGTGTCTGTAGGTAGTTTCTATACTCAATTATTTAGTGCTAGAAAATTTGTAGTCAAAGAAAAATTAGGCTTTTGGCGTTCGAGATTTGTAGTGTTCTGAATATGAGAATGCAGCGCTTTTGTGAAATGGTACCTAAACTCACGTTCGATTTTAAAATGTCATGGCCGCCATCTTGGATTTAATTTATTATTATGTGCAAAATCCTAAAGTTTATTAACCAGCAACTCGTCTAATTACGTTGTAACTTCAATTTTTTACATTATCTTTTTAAATATCCTAATTTCTTGATTTTAAGTTTGCAGCTAAAACTTCAAAGTTCAAACAATTTCCAATGAACGGAAATTTTCAAGGAAAACTACAATTTAAGAGCGGATAGCGCACGTGCCTAGATAAGCACTGGAAACAATTTGCGAAAATGGTACAAGTTCGTGAAGGCCGCGGGTGTACTGTAATAACATCGTATTATTGCAACTGGACATAGGGACTTGGAGTGGTACAAGTTATAAGCGGTGGAGGCAGCGGATATAGGGTTTACAACCCATGGTGATGTAATGATCATAATTATTTGATCAAATCTCCCTTATAATTAATAAAGATTAAAAAAAATAGGGTCTACAACGTATAATTTTGGAAATGAGCTTATTTACGACGTTCAATTGGGATGGCTATTTGTAAATTGTACATTGGAAATAAGTAAATATACCCTTTTTTATTTAATTGACTCCCTTCTTGACAGTACTTTAGTAGAATTTAGAGGCCATCTCAGTAGAGATTATCCACCAATAGTGAAACAGAATCAAAGTGCACAAGAGTATGTAACATTAGAAGCGTTATCTCTTCACTCTTTTTTCTAAATTTATACTTATATGCTCTTTACAATCTAGACAAGTAACAAAAAAACTTGTAGAAAGACTAAGTTTCACAAAGATGATAGATTTTATTGCAAAATTAACTAAACGGAAATATAAATTATATACAAATTAGGAACGATCATAATATCAAAGTCCTTTCTGACTCTCGCACAAACATTTTAGTACCCAACATTTCCCGTCCGCCAGTCCTAACTCAGCCCACACATAGCCTAAAGGCTAGCACTGAGGTCCCAAATGTTACAGTCATGGTCTCAAATTGCATCTCATTCCGTCAGTACCACCGGTTGCAATGAGTCTGAGCTTGCCACTTTGTCCGTACCACTTTCGACAGTTTTAAAATGACCTGTCTCTGTTATGAATGATACCACTATTTGCGGAAAGTGGTATGTAAGAGAGGGATGCAAGATAAAGATTGATAGTAGCGATTACGGTGTACCATGTAATCTTTTTAGTAATATAATCATCTACACTTAAAGGGTAGTAAATGGCTGTATTTCGTGCATTTATCATCAAAATGTCTGTATTTGATCCTTATTTATATGTAGCGCTAGTTCTATCAACTCATACTTGATGTGATGGATGAATTTAGACATCATTGACATCAAGAGCCTCGAAAACAAAGTAAAGTCAAGTTTAGGTTGTCATTTGTAGATCCTTAACAGACTATGGCTACAGGTTATTAGAAGTCAGGAACATTGGCAATCAGGCTAACCATAGGCATACATTATTATGTACCAATTGTTTGAATTGTGGAGGTCTGGTAGGCACTCGATTAACGATGTAATTAAATCAAAATTTGTCGTAGGGAAAATTTCGCTTTATGAGACGGAAATCGTTCCACATGAAACCATATAAAGAATCATACGGTAAAGATAGCAATCAAAGCAAATTTTGGGTCAATGTACGAGTGTACGACCAATTGATTCCTTAGCAAAACGAAACAACATCAGTAACGCTAACAAAGCATAAAAAATAAAAACCCCTAACCCAAATAAACCAAACACCGTATCATAAAATTCAATAATTCAATTAACTGGCTATAAAACACGTAATTTGCTTGTTAACACGCATTACCGACGTTTACACGGCAATCGCGTGCAGTACCGACCGTGACGGAGCAGTAAAGTACGCGTGACGTACTGGTAAAGTATACTGGTAAAGTACGAGTATCGTTGCGCTGTGCTACCAGGGTGGGCGGCAGACCGTGTCATTGCTGTCATCGTTTGCGATTAGCGTGTTGTTTTGTAATTAATGTGGTGTTTGCTGTGTTTACTGGTGATTTACTGGTTGTGGTCTGTTGCGTTTTTAATTGAGTGACCTGGTAAAGCTTTTTTGCTAGGCTTTTAACTTAATCAGATTTTCTATTTGAGGCTTTATTATACGTTCATAGCTGACATATTTGCAGGCATAGTTGGCGCAGTAGTTAAGGCTGGTGCAGTGCTTGATGTGGATTTGATTCCCACACAGGACAAAACCAATTCATAGTTGGTGTTTTTAGATGTATTTGCACATTGGTCGTGGCTCGCATCCTTATTACATATCCTTAGTTACATTATATAGAGTAAATAAAAAAGAACTTATATTATAAGGAACAGTCTAGGTCGTAGGACGTGCTAATCTTGGAAATTAATATTAAATAAATTAATATAGAATATCCCAATATATTTTCATTTACGAGAGCTGACCAGAAATCAAAGTCGAAAGTGAAACCGCTGGAGACGGCTATTGATTAATCAAGTAGTATTACTAACACGCCATAAATTACTGTTTTATCCACTAATAATATAATATAAATTACATAATACAACAAAGCGTGACAGAGGGGTACTCACGTATGTCACGGGTCGGTATACCACGTGCAATATCATCATGGGGTAAGCATCAGACCGTGATACACCTGTTGAGGTAAAGGCCGTTCAAAGGGTAGGTCAAAGACACCCCTTTACTACAGGAATTTTCATCCTGATTTAGTATTGGTATACTAAATTATTGATGAGAATGAAAACGGTTCTAAATCTTTGTCACATAATATTATTTTATGTTTTGACCTGACTTGAAATTTTAAAATTAAAATTCTCAAGGCGAATCAAAAAGTTGTCAAATCATCAATCACACACCACAATCACATCCATCTAAGTGCGTTTCGAACCCATACAGAAAGGGTTTTTTAAATTTGATTTTCTGTAATCTTTATGTAGAAAGATATAGTGGATTTCTTACAATTTAGACTAAGTAGTTTCTAATATTTAACTAGGGAGAGATCATTGGTGAAAACATACCCTTTTTCTAAAAAAAACTAAACGATGATACTTTCCACTTATCTCAATAATCAACTAAATTCTCATTACAAACATTTTAATAGAAAACCCATCAATAATCAAGTTTATTTGCGATAGTAACACTGGTGACGATACGAAGCGTGACGACAACACTCATATGTCACGGTCGAGTATACCACGTGCTATATTGTAGAGGGGTAAGCAGCAGACCATATCACACCTGTCCACACCTAGCAATTTAACAAATAAAGTGATGATATTGTTTGTAAAACAAATACAAAAGGTGGATTGTTTAATCTGTCTGTTACCGTAGTTAGATAAACCATAAAATTAATTGTTTCGTGGGTCCATATTGTGAAGCAGAAAACTACATCAAACTTAAGCTATCCTTCGTGGTTTCATCTACGTGTTTGGTTGCTGATTCGCCTCCGTAGGTCAAAGCATGATGTGTCTATACTTATAATGCGACGCCGTCACTTCGTGTGCAAAAGTTTAAAATTTGTTTACTTATAGTTTCTTTTTATTATGTACTAGCTTCTGCCTGCGGCTTCGCTCGCGTTAGAAAGAGACAAAAAGTAGCCTATGTTACTCTCCATCCCTTCAACTATCTCCACTTAAAAACCACGTCAATCCGTCGCTCCGTTTTGCCGTGAAAGAAAGACAAACAAACAGACAGACAGACACACTTTCCCATTTATAATATTAGTATGGATTAGTTTATTATTTTAAGCAACATTATTTGTTTCATTATTTTTTTTTCTATGGGCCTCAGTTGCCTGAAAATAAGGGTTTATTATTATTATTCTTATTATAATATTTCTCATAAATCAGGATACATCGTAAACAGAAAGAATTATTTTAATTCTGTTAGTAAATCCACTAGTTAGCCCGCTTAGACAAACAAAAAAAGTTTTCAGTATGATTTTGAATTGATTTCCCTTCCCCTATAAGTCAATGCATAACACTATTTTGGTCACTTCATATTAAAATATGACTACAACTTAACGATATAGCTAAGCTGTGCCTAAGCTTTTCTTTCATTCCTGCAGTTTGTTAGAAACTTTATCTCTTAAAAATCGTTCAAATAGTCTTACAAGTTATTTGTGGTCTCACGTTTTGATCGCCAAGAAATCGTGATTCAGTCTGGTTCTGTGTGCATTCACAAAAAACTACATAAAGAATTTAATTAAATAAATCTGTCATTTGAAACGGTTTTAGTTATTGGGTGTTTACCACTATGTTGCTATGAGTAGTTAGATGTAGATTAAGAATAGAAAATAATATCAAATATTTATAAATATTGAAACTAGATAAGTCTAATTTATAAAAACAACAAAAAAGGCCGTAGTAGACGTTTCGATCGCCGATTTTCGTAATATTTTAAAACTAGTATAGTGGTAGAATACCTATGTAATGATGAAAACCTGACCCACCTATGGTGATCCTGGCCTTTCAGCAACGAATATGATTTATTACTCCAATATAATCGATACTTACATTATTAAATATGCTCTTAGAATCTAGGTATACTAGCACTATACTAGCTCAAAAACCACCCTTAATAAGTATTTAAGTATAATAATGAAAATCCTATTTTGTCCGGAGCGGACAAAATTTAACAGCTGAAACATCTACGAACCCATAAAATGTGATTCAACCAGAGCAATCTATAACAAATACATTTTTTTTTATATAATTTGGATTTTGGTACGTAACTTAAGATTTACATAAATATTTTAGTAATGTTTAGTTTAATATTACAATATTTTAAACTAACCAGAAATTTGAAACCTTCAGTATTTATAAGTTTCAGAAAGCTAAAGTCCTTCAATATCAAAAACCATTTTCAGTAGCCCAAATGCCCATCGGCAACTTCACTTATATAGCACAATTAATTTGAAACAACATCCCTTAACGAACCACAGAAAAAGGCACCATATTCCAAAAGAAGGACTCCAATCATAAAGTCCAGGTCCAAATCAGTAATATATGGTCCAATTTGATCTTATCTCAACTACTGCAAGCATTTCACACAGTGATGTAATGGATATAAACTTTCGGATCTGGATGCGGAATTACGGATACGGATATTAAAACATTTCAAATTATCCGATAGTTTCGGATACTTTCGGTTACGGTTACTAGATTTTTTAAGTATTGTGAAGGCGCAATTAGATTTGGTCGTTAGCTCATATCGAATAGCTATGGAATTCGGATAAACGACTAAGTAAGTGTAAATTAATAAAATTATGGACCCTTATTCAAGCAGATTTTGTTTTTTTTTAATTGTCAGTACTTCCTCACTCGTTACAGTCAGTGTTAATCTTCGAAGAAGCAATGTAATTAATGCAACGGGTTCCCGAATTTGAGTAGTCTTTCGTGCTCCTCAATACGGGCTAAAGGGCTAATTAGCCATTAGTAAGTATAATTGGAAAGAGAGAAATAATAAACAAGACAAGGGATTGTATTAATATCAAAAACTTTTCAATGCGAAATTTTTCAATCGAATTCGTTTATAAGACTCCATCCGATTCAATCGGATCACGGTTACGGATATTTTATATTTCGGATATCCAAAACATACGGTTACGGAGTTATCCATCCCTGATTTCATCCAAAAAAGGGAACGTAGGTTCCGAACAATCAAGCTGTCACAATTTTAATCAGAGGCTCCGCGAATTCTATCGCTTTTTTCACTTTTGGATTCTCTTGCGACGCAATAATTGCGCCAAATCACGGGCTTGGGATGTTGTTGGTGTAGGTTTATGGTGCTATGGGGCCTTCTGTTTTAGGGTATGCCGCGATGTTTATAACCACCAAGATGAAGAAGATGTAATGGCAATTCTATTGATTTCCACAACAAAAATAGATGTTCGAAGAAGTGCTTTAGAGGTATGATGGATGGCAATTTCTACATTCTCCAACAAAAAGGGAGATGAAATATTAGATCATTGGTATTTTGCCCGACAATTACTGTCGGAATTTTGTATATTCTAACGTCGCGTCGGGTCAAACACTTATTTTGCGATGTAGGATGTTTCTTGTAGTTCACATTTTAGCGATTGATGTGTTAGTTATTGATGGCGGTGTAACAAAAACAGCCATTTACAGATTTTTAAATCTATTAATGGAAATCAAAATTAAGTACTTACATAAAAAGTTATGAAGAGATTTCCATCTTAATCATTCTATTTATCACTTTCATGTAACTGCAATGATTAAGGTACGTTGTTCAATGAGTAAGGTATGTTGTGTCGCTGAAAGATTTTACCATGTTTCAGAAAGAGCGCGGTACTTTGTTATTTATATGGCACTCTTACTACTAATCATCACTGTGTAAAGTTATGTCATGAATAAAGCCTGTGTAACCAATGATGTTATAAGTAAAAAAGTGTAGATAGGTTACCCAAACAAAATTCTATCTTCAAAAACGGCACACTAACGCACACATACATTTCACGTCAAAGTAGGATGACATGTTTTAAGTAGTGTGAGTGAAAAAGAGATAAACGTCAAATGACAACGCGATACTCAGTATCTTTTTTGTCAATTGGCAAACTTTTAATGTGCCACTATTTGACTGCATATAACCTATCTACACTTTTTTACATATAACATCATTGTGTGTAACCATACACTTTTTGACGTATAAACCTGTCATAACTTTATGCAGCGATTATTAGTAAGACGCTTAGATGAAAAAAAAAAGTGAATAAATACGCTTTCCCCAAACAACAATGAATGAACATACACTACAAACCTTTGTGAAAAATGACTGTAAAGAATGCAGAATCGTTACATATGCAACTAAAAAAAGTATACACCGTCCGAGCATTTTCATTCTGAGCGAAGCCTTAAGCTTAATAATTATCCCGTAATTGGTGGGCAGGACAGGTCGGTAGCAGATATATCACGGGATGAGCCTTAGGATTAAACTGGAGCATATTGTGAACGAATTTCAAATTATTTTGAAATAAATAATAGGTTTTGTTTTTTCTTTTCTGGGTTTATTTTTATCGTTGGTTGTATCTTTCTGTTATAATAAATAAATAAATATCCTGGAACAACTCACATACGGTCATCTAATCTATCCCAAGTTAAGCTCTGCTTAGAGCTTGTGTTATGGTAACCAGACAACTGATATACATACTTATATAATTTATAAATACTATAGATAAATAAAATATTATAGATAAATTACACCCAGACACAGAACAAACAATCATGCTCATCACACAAAAGTTTGTTTTGGGTGGGAATCGAACCCACGACCTCCGGCTTAGCAGTCAGGGCTACTAACCACTACACCAACAGGCCCGTCAATGCAGATTTAATTGGCATATTTGGGAAACTATTTTCTTGTTCGATGCGTTGTTAGATGAACCTTATTTTGGTCAGTCTAGAGTATAGTTTGTATTACCCAAGTAACTAAATTGCCAAATAACTAACTGATATATGCCGAATAAATATTTTTCCGACTACGGCAAGTGAAGTTAAACCATGATTGTAATAATTCTATGGTTTTTTCGTTTTTAAGTTCTTTTTCACAGCTCCATTCGTGAAAAATTTATTAAACTCGTACAATAGTAAACTAAAGTGATACTTTAAGTATCCGAATAAAATATAACACTCCACCGTTTTGCTAACAAAAGTTTAAGCACACGTACTCCATAAAATAACTGTACTCAAAACTAAATGCGTAAAAAATATTGACTACCAACGAGTTTTAATCTTGTTAAAAAAAATAAACACTAAACGTGATATATGTAATAGGTAACGATTTTTAAAAACATTATCTGCCATCAGAAATTCATATGAGCGTATAAAAAGTGCGCCAGTTACTCCAAGAGCCGTTAGTTTTTAATAAACAATATAGACATTACATGAAGTAATTACATGTCGGCTCGCTAGCTGGCATTAGCTCTTTGCTTATTATAGGAGCATATTTTGAAAATAAAACTTTGAAATTTTTGTTTTTTTACTCTCTTAAATAAATTCTGTTTTTTGCATTTTTTTTTATTTCTAGACTAGCTACCAGCCTCAGCTTTGCACGGATTTCTCTGTTTGAAAATATCGTTTTTGTTCTACTAAAATATGCATGTTACCCTACCTTTTTAATCATTGTATCTATTGAAATAAAATTGCATCAAAATGATCTAATGGGTCAGAGCCCGTACGTCCCCTAAGGTTCGCACCCTGTGCCCATTCGTCCCCTGGAACTTTTGAGGGGCCTATTCGCCCCCTGAAGAATATTTATTTTAATTCATTCTTCTAATATAAGTACATGTATATAGTCCTGGTACAGTCGCGCAGAAAAGGGTAAAATAAAAATATAATAATTCCTTAAATATCATGTTTAAGTATTTCAAATAAGATTAAGTTTAATAGGCATTAAGTCAGTCTTCAAAATAATTAATCGATTCGTCGATCGATCGTTTTCTATTTACCACTTCACGTTACTGCGCGCCTAGTACTTTGGATTGATTAAGGTGATCTGGTGAGAAAAATAAGAATACAGTGAATTTTAAATTTTCGTATATGACTACTTCACGTTTCTGCGCGCCTAGTACTTTGGATTGATTAAGGTGATGTTGTGAGAAAATTCAAAATACAGTGAATTTTAGATTATCGTACATGACTACTTCACGTTACTGCGCGCCTAGTACTTTTGTTCTCTTAAGTTTTCAATCATTAATACCCGTTTTTTAACAAGCCATTCGTAAAGAGACAATATTACATCGTAAGCCTATCGACAGGTTACATTATTATCATGACGGATTATCATTCATCGTAGCTCTTTTTTCAATGATTTGTTATGATTTATTAAATTAATTGCGTTAATAAACTGTTCACAAGTGTACTATGTTAACCGTTTTTAGGTAAAATATAGGTGATTTTATCTCAGGGGACCAATAGGCACCTGAATAGGTGCCGAATCTTTAACTTATATTGTGTATATATTAGAGGAGACGAATGGGTACCTTAAAAATAATATTTTTATTAAAATATTAATTGGTCCCCTACCAGGAGACCAACGGGCACCTATATAGGGGCCGAATCCACAACTTTTATGCTGGGGGACAAATCTTAGGGGACGTACGGGCTCTGACCCGATCTAATCATGCATAGATATTTACGACGGAAAGCCACATTGTTTTGTACTATGTGTGATATTTTATGTTCATTTAGTTTTGTTACTTTTTCCTTATAGGATGTTTATTATCATTTTCTTAAGCTACCGTGATTTAAAATGTTATAAAATCTAATTTACTTAAGCTTCTATCACATTGATGATAATGCCTCTGTGTGATGGAGCTTTTAATAAAATTATTTTTCTTCAAATTAATAACTTAACATGAAGTATGTTGCGTTTAAATCATCATATGAATTTCATACAAACTTGATGCTTACTACCAGGATTTTTTCACACTAGATCAAAATAAAGAGGCCTGGAATTGATAAAATGTGAGTTTTAACTTACAGTGGAACTAAAAATAAATCTCAAAATATTTATGTATATTCAGTTTAACATTATTTTCCTTTAACATCTCGACCTTATCAAAACATTATTACTTTGCAAAAGACAAAACCGATCAATTTAGTACTTCTAAACATGCATGTATTGCTAAGAACAGTCGTTACATTGAATAAAGGACAGGCTACATGGTCCAAATGTGGTACACGCATAATTAAACCAGCTCTTTATTAGTTTATACCTTTATTTAGATAGAGGACCATGTTCAGTGGTGTATTTAGTTAAAATATTGCTGGTTTATGCTATAAAGTGGGAATAAAAACATTCTTCACTGTTTTGTCGGCAACTTTCTCGTGCAAACTGAAGTTTCTATGTTAGTGCCAAATGATAAGAAGTATGGTAATATGTTTTGGTAGATAACTTTTATTTTATTATGTTACTAGCTTTTGCCCGCGGCTTCGCTCGCGTTAGAAAGAGACAAAAAGTAGCCTATGTTACTCTCCATCCCTTCAACTATCTCCACGTCAATTCGTCGCTCCGTTTTGCCGTGAAAGAATGACAAACATACAGACAGACAGACATACAGAGAGACAGACACACTTTCCCATTTATAATATTAGTATGGATATCTCGTTGGAAATACATGACTTAGGTTACTTTATGCAAGTCATAGGGTGTGTCACTATGTCATACAAAAGTAAATTGTTCCTCTAAACTATAATTTAAACCCATTATTTCATTGTTTATCAAAAATTCGGTTGAAGTAAAAAAAAAAGTATATGCAACGACTCTATGGTTATCGTTTTGAAAAATGTCTGATATAAGCTTGACAACTTAAAATACAAAAATATTTGGTTTCTGCAAAAATAAATAAAATGCCATGAAAATTTTAACCAGCACAAATTAATATAATTTGTAGCTTGCATCTAGCAACAGAAGCAGCCCTTACAAAAAAGGCGATAAATTATACAAACCCATTTAAAACCAATCTTAACTTTGATAGGATAAATCATAATTTTCCGCTACCGAAATTAACACTTAGTGATGTGAACAAAAAATACAGGTATCGATTTAATAAACCTATTTGGTATTGGATACCTACATTTAGTGAGCATTTCTTGTGGAACTTAGGTTTTTAGATTGTGATAAAAACCATCATTATAGAAATAAAAGGATAAAAATCATCATAATAGAAATAAAAGAATAAAAATTAATCAGTCACCTCTCGTCAGTAGATAATATATTACGGCAAAAAATCTCATTTTTATTTATTTTATAACTATAATGTTATCAAGCTTATGTACATAATCACATATACATAAGCTTAATAACAAATAAAATTATATGAGATCATTTTACAGACAAGAAAATTATTAATAGGACATCTACAACTTTGCTGATAATGAGACAATATCTCACAGGACATCAATAATCCATTTTGCTGCCAATGGTTTTTTTTTAAATGAAATTGACGAAGAAGATAACACAATCAAGAACTAAGTAAACTTAAGACCTAATATTTTGCGGGTTGTTTGAAAGAGATACCGTAGCCGCAGACTCAAAGAGCTACGAAAGGACTAGGGTGGGTTTTAATCAGTAGAAGTCTGACAGTCAAAAGAGTCATATGATGATTTCTCATACAAAAAAAAATACAGACTTGAGAACCTCCTCCTTTTTGAAGTTGGTTAAAAAAGACATAATATTTCACTTATTCCTATTTATTTTTCTATTTATTTTTATTTCTATTCCTCTTTTGTATGTAACCCCAAAATCAGTATCTATTTTGAGTCTTTGAAACAAGCCCTTAATAAAATACCAGTACATCTCTACTTCACTTGACGTTGCAGTGAACTTGCTCCTATTATGTCAACACTCAAAGAAGGCATGCAAGATAAAACCAGACGCAGGTACGACGAGTTTCATAGATTTGCTTATTAATAAGACCGACAAAGAATTCGTAACGGATAACGGTATTATGTATGCTAATCCGATCGGTACATCGTGCAAACTCTATCTGACTTTAGGGCTGTCAAACTCCGGGGCTGCGAATTGTTTGAAAGAGGTACAGAGGCGCAGCCCCTTACACAATGGGCTAAGGAGGAACATGGGTGGGTTTTTTCAGTAGATGTTTGCCACTCCCTTTCGATCCGCCCCGAGAGGAAAGCGTCATTTGATGATTGCCTATCCCCCAAACAAAGGCTGTCACATAACGGAAAACAATAAATCTTTCCTTTTGACTTCACTGTAGTCGCGTGTAAATTAAGTGATGTGAAAGTAAAGTATTTTGAAAGCATGTTGTAAATATGTCAAAAATAGCCTGAGTTGGAAAATAAAGATTCCTTTTTTCGAATAATATAGTACTGGGTAATTCCAATGTTATCCGTATGTATCTAATGGCTGAGCACTAGTCCAATTTTTTCGACTCGTATTATACACATGACATTAGAAATTACGTAAAAGAATATTCGCTTTCAAACCGCATTTGACAACAACATAATTATTCTGAACAGAAGTATTTCTTTTTACATCATGATAATCATTTAATTGAAAAAGAGACGGTAAAATATGTAACAACCATTCTTTAGTCATCTTTCTACATTTCTTTTGCGTGACAACCCTATTACCAGCAGACGCGCGCCTAAACAAGTGGTGCATGCCTTAATACGTTGTCTGTTTATGCGTTCATAATTAACACGGAATGTAAATCAATAAGCGATCGCGTTTTCAAATTAATATCTCTATGTGCTCGGTGTAAATCCAGTTTCAATTTGGTTAAGAATACTTAACATTCTGATTGGGCAACAGAATCAAAAAAATTGGAATAAGAAGCACTGCTCAGCTATAGGTTGTGAAAATAGGCTGAGATTAGAAAAAAATATAACATTTATAATACTTATACTAGTTATTACGCTGTTTTGACTACCATTCCGCTCCCCTAGGTCGTAGCGTGTTGTTAAATAGCCTATAAAGCCTTAATCGATTTATGAGTTAGCCAACACAAATATAATTTCTTAATTTGGGTCAGTAATTGTTGAGATTTTTTTTCAACTAAACGAACTTTTCAGCTTTATAGTTATAGTATAGGTTAGAATGAAAAAAGGAACTGTGTACTTCTAAATTTAGAAGTGAATACATATTTGATTGATGCTACCTACTAATCAAAGCCCAACACTTATAACCGCAATTTTTCACAAATTCTAGCCTAAAAGCACTCCTGCGCACACTAAAAAAAAAACACCAATAAAATAACGTAAAACACAAACAAAACAAGTTTAATTGCATCGTTATCAGTAAAACTTCACCCGGGGAGCATAAATGATAGTCTCTTAGACAAAAATAAGAATTTAAATATACAAGGTGACCAAAATGAAGTCATAAATATAGAAGAGCGGCACTTTTGGCCTTGGATCTAACAAATTAACAGACGATTAAGCTACCGATTCAGTTAAGGCTTTGTGACAGTGAGTTAATGTGAAACAACAAATAATTCTGATAGCGGTGTTACTTACTGGTAGCGACAAAATTGTAATGGAGGTAAAAAAGATGGCGGAAAAATTCTTTAGAGGGTACAGGTTGGTGGTTGCTTGTTAATGTTGATTTATAAAGTAAAAATATAATAAGCGCATTTTAATACAACTGTTTCTAGCCCATGCTTGGAGTTTCTATTGTATTTTAGTGTAACATTTTATAAAAATTCCACCAAGTATAATTTAGATTTTTGGACTTAAGGTTACAGACTAAAAATAATCTTATTTAAGTCACCCTATCCCCCTTATTTGTATTCAAGAGAATTGGGAAAACGTTCTAACCTATCCTTATCACCATCATCATCATTATCAACTTGCCGCTGTTCATTATCAGATCGCAGCCGACATATGCCTATATAGTTTTCTACTACTACTACCACAATATCTCCTTTGGATATAGTCTTCTCTCGGCTTCACAAATCAAGTTTCTGCCCGCCGCTCTTTGTATATCGTATATATACGTCGCTACATCTGGCTAAGAGCGCCTTCACACTAGCGTTTGTCCAGCGTAGGCGTTCTATAAACGTATGCGCAGCGGAGACGCCGGCGCCGCAACTACTCGGCGCAGGCGTCGCGATGTCGCGCAGCGTTGCGCATACGTTTATCGAACGCCTACGCTGGACAAACGCTAGAGTGAAGGCGCTCTAAGGGTAGACGTTCCACATTAAACTTCTCTAAATGTGGTCTCCACGGAAGAACAATGTTAATCCAGCGATTTCAAGTTTTACGACAAAAATGACTAATGATGAGATGTGTCAGAGGTGATTAGTCAAATGTAACGTACAGCATCCTAACGTATATTTTGTTTTTTTTTTAAATAAAAGTCAAAGAATAAAAGGTTTTATTTCTGGCATCAATTTAGTTCTGCGATGTTATTGATGATTTTCAAAATATATTCTTGTGTTTAAATTTAAGACTAATATTTCATTCATAAATAAAATCTTATGTGAAACATGAAATAAATTATACAAAATTACTAAGCGATTCGCAGAATTTTAATGAAATGGATTTATTATAATTTGAAGCCAAAACTTTGTGTTAATTTTGTAATGTTTAAACGCTTTATTTTACGCCGCATTCTTCTATAAATGATAAAAAATAAAACAATTACAAAAGCAATAAAATCGAGCCGCAGGCTTAATTCCGTTCGCAAATTATAAACCAAACCAATTTATAACAAAAAAAGTAAAATTTAGAGTGAAATTACGAGTTTTCGAGTTAAAAAGTCATTTATAAAAAAAAGAAAGTCGATCGACTTCAACTTGCGTTGGCGACTGTACCAATAAATTGTTAACGTTTAATGCAGTTAAGCGGTTCCTTAGATGTTGGTAACAGATAAACGAAATCCGAATACCGTCAAAATAGTAATTAATTTTATCAGGCTGTTTAGTTAATGGTCATTTTTGTTGAGTTAAATTCATGGTTAAATTCCGAAACTACTGTTTAGATTGCTTGATCCTATCTTTGGGTGAAAAATCACGCTTGTTGTCTTCAATGATTTAAATGGGCCTGTAATTGATTGCTCTAGAATGGTTAGCTCCTTCTTAATTTACGGTTAAAATTCATGTGATATTGTTACCTATCTTTGAGCCAGATATAATGAAGAATGTTCAATAACAAAGAATTGTCAAACTGAGCGTTAGTCATCATCACCCTAGCCTTTTTCCCAACCGTGTTGGGGTCGGCTGTCAGCCTAACCGGATTCAGCTGGATACCGGTGTTTTACGTGGAGCGACTGCCTATCTGACCTCCACAACCCAGTAACTGGGCGACACGATACCTCTTGGTTAGACTGGTCAGAGTTTCAGCCAGAAACCAGTAACGACTGTCAAAGTTCTATGAATGACAACCGGAACCAACGGCTTTACGTGCTTTCCGAGGCATGGGATGTCAGTGATGTCCAAGATAAACTTCAGAAAGTACATATGAATTAAAAAAGTCACATTGGTACTTGCCCGGATTCGAACCCACAACCTCTTACAAGAGAGGCGGGCGCCATATCCACTGGGCCATCACGACACTGAGCGTTAGTATGAGTATGAAAATGATTTTTAAATACCATTTATAAAACAGTTTGTCAAAGAAATAAATGTAATGGTGATAGTTATAATAAATTGTTGCAAGTATTATAAAAAGTAAGCGTGATCATATAGCTAAAGCTATTTAATACATAACAAGTGATTACGTACTCATTATTGGTTTTAATATATATATATATATTTTTTGGTGAGTGGGAAATCATCCAATGGCTGCTCCCATCCTGGATGCGGCGGGAGGGCGTGTCAGACTCTTACTGACTAAAACCCACTCATGTTCCTTCGATTGCCCTTTATGTTCCAGGGTCACGGTAACTATTATAAACATTCCGCAACCATTAGTTTTAATATTTGTGGTTAGAATCTTTTTTGGCGGAAGTATTTGGTTTGTAAGGTTCATGATTTGACCAAAGACATACAATAATTAAGAAATTCTACAAAGTCGTCAAGTTATTATATTTGTTAAAGTAATAAATAAGTTGAGCTATACCATTGACTGGTTACAAAAAAAATCTATTTGTGTTGAACAGCCCTTAACCGAAAAAGACAGAGTGGGGTCCTCCTTTGAAGACTAAAAATTCATAAGCAAGCCTCTAAAAATCCGTACCAAAATGATGTTTACATCAACAACTATATTATGGTCAACATTTTGTATATTTTCCGTCAAATTAGGAAACTAATTAACAGATGTGAATTATAAAACTATAAAATTAGTATACGTTCGTTAGTTGTATGTGAACAGAAGCCTGTTTTAGATATAATATTGTTTTGAGGTGTATAATTATAGCGTTTGACGTACGTTTTAATGCTTTCTCACGATTTTGGTAAACTATAGTATCATAATAATAAATCTGTTAGGTAAGTACTGAAAACTGACGTGGTTACTAATTTTAGTTATGTTTAATTTAATCATATTAATCCTTCGGAAACACGTGATTCGAGACACAATAGAAAGACAAGAGCAGTCTGACAGCCGGTTGTCGGTTGGTCGTCAAAAGGTCAAGAGTGACAGAATAGGCGAGACGACAAAAAAAAGTAATTAGTCCGTCAGATAGACTATCAAAAAACTTTGGACACATATTTTTTATTTTTTCTCGAAAACGAAGAAATTTGCCGATACAGTGCGTTGAAGTTGCGTATGACGTCACGATCTGATACAATTTTTGTAGGATGGTGACGTCAAAAGCCCCCACTCCGGAACTTTGTTGTTCTTTATCTTTGTATTTTTTTATTAATTCGATCAAGCAAAAAATATGTGTCCCGTATTTTCGACCAATCTATCAGACGGACTAAACAGAATGCCATTTTTTTAATGCTGTCGTCATCCCTATTATTTAGATAATAGGGATGACGATCAAAACTTCTATTAGGTAGATACACACTTAGGTGTGTATCTACCTAATAGAAGTTTTAATAATTAAATTAATGTATTGTTAGAAAAGTACTTGTATGTATGAATTATTGGACCATTTTCATGTGTATATTACAAATAGTTCTGTACTTTTTTGGTTCCAACTGGATTTAAAGTTACATAGTCAAACCGTACAGATACCCATATAGTTTTATCAAATCTGTCAGTCTCTGTTTTCGTCTGGCAGCAAGTCTGCGACTTAACCCAAAAACATTTATTTCGAATAACTTTTTAAAACGGCACATAATAGCATTATAATTTAACAATCAACCAAAGGCACACACCATTATAAATATGGGTTCCGTATACGTTACTTAGCGTGTACTTAAGCTGAACTATTCTCCAACTCTATCTTTTTTTTGTGGAGTGGGAAATCTGGACTTCTTCCGTCCTGGGCGGGGGAGACGGGAGGGCGTGTCAGACTTTTACTGACTTAAACCCACTCATGTTCCTTCCGTTGCCCTTTTATGTTCCAGGGTCACGGTAACTATTGTAACTATTCCGCAACCCCGGCAGGCTCCTACTCTATCTTGCCATTGTAGTCTGACAGTTGTGTGAAAGAGACAACAATAATGTTTAACTGACGCAATTGCTGATCACGTTTAATAATCTAGGCCACAGTATTTATAAATATATATATCTCTCTTTCTTGCTCCAGATATTAAACTATGAATGAAAGGAGGAAACGTGAATAAAAATTCTAGTTTTGCAACTATTTTATTTACATGTGTTTCCTGCATACCAGATAACACTAATTTAATAGGATTTTTATCTTAATTTTTACTTGTACGTCAAATATTTAAATTAATTACCTAATCAACTAAGTAAGGCACTTTGTTGAATAACTAACGAGGTAAATGAAGTAAAATCAATGTTTTATCTTACTTGTAAACCGCTAGAGATAACTTAAAAAGCGGATGTAAATATTTTATTCTAATAATAGCTTCAAATAAATTTAAAACTGACAAAACGCGAATAACGAACCAGTCCACAATAATTTACAAAATCACAAATTCTCAAACACCAATCGATAATTTAAAATCTATATAGTTGTAAAATCAACTAACACATAATATTCAATAATCACCTTTCACACAAAAACTTTACATTCGTATTCATTATAAAAAATACCGAAATCGGACAATCTGTCTCGATAATTCATTGCACGACAAAAGCCTTTTCTAGCGCCGAATCTAAACTAGAAAATAATGAATAAAAAAAACTAACTAAAGACTAACCGACTTACACTGCGATAAAACATGGAGGAAATTGATAAATTATTTTATCTGCCCAGTCGCCCACTATACAGATTAGCAGTAATTCAACTATTTAAAATCTTGAGGAGAAGTGATAAATTCTGAATAGATTATTTTTTATCTGTGTCCCACAGTACCCGAATATTTGTGTTTATCGGCGAGCTGTCAGCGTGATCTTTATAGGGTAAAACCAACGCCTACTGCCGTTGTTACACCTTTGTAGATAGGTAACAGATTTTTTGTTATTAAAGATCGTTGTAGTAACTGTAGTTTTTATTTTGTGTACTTGTTACTAGTAATACCAATATAATTTGTTACTTAGTTTGGCCAAGTGCCAATCCCTTTCAAGGACTTAGTTATATGGAAGAACTTTAGGATTGTGCACTCAATAATACGTATCTATTACTGACCCTCTGCAGATAATTCTTTTCATTTAAAACAAACTTTTGAAACTCCTTTTAAATTAACTTTTGATAGTTCCCAGTATTTTTTTTGGGAGTGGGAAATCATCAAATGACGTCTCCCGTCCTGGGCGCGGCGGTAGGGCGTGTCAGACCTTTACTGACTAAACCGAAGGAACATGAGTGGGTACTTATGTTCCTTCGGTTGCCCTTTATGTTCCGGGGTCACGGTAACTATTATAAACATTCCGCAACCCCATAAACATTCCGCAACCCTGATACTTCCCAGTATTAGAATACTTACTTATGTTGTTTTTAAGAAAAGTAGGCGCCGTAACCACAGGACAATTGTTTCTTATCAAGTTTACTTGTAAGTAAGTACGGCAAACGTTTTTAAGTTGGTTGTTTGCCATCAACAGCTTACCTAGACTTCTAGTTGTCACCTGTACTATGAAATACTATTTCTTTAATGTCACCGCCAATATCAGTGTCCAACTTATTTATGGCAAAATTTATGAGTTCGACATTTATTTCGCCAAATGGCTATATTGCCAAATTGGATGTGTTGTGTATAATCTGGTTTGTACAATCGTTTTACTGTTAACCAATGAAGTAACGATGTTCAGGAAATCGTCGGTATGATATTAATGGGTCTGCATATTTGAAACAGACATACAAAAGGTGTAGGTTGTTTTGAAGTTTTAATTGGGAGAATGTTACGCGTATGTAATTGAATAATTTAACTAATGAAGGTTATGTAAGTACGGAATTCTCGATTTTTTTGTCATTGCAGGTGTTATGACATTATTTGTAAAGTTGTATATTTTTGATACATTGTCCCGGACATTGCCTTACTCTAAGTTTGAAATATTTTACTTAACATGTACTTTGGCTGAGCTATTCTTATGTTTTTACCTTAGCATCGTAGTTAATCGGAGCACTTTCTAAGCAAAACTTTTTTACCTAAGTCTTAAGGTCTGTAAGCATAAAATTGCTGGCTTGCACAAATTACTTACTACTCGACTTCCATGGTTCGTAGCGTGATGGTGTTTGAAGCTTGTGTGTTTTATTTATTTAATGTAACTGTAAAGTTTCATTAATATTCTTTCAGTATTTGCATGAAAAAGTCACAAATACATGCATCTCACAAATCGTTCCTTTCAATAACAATACGATATAAACACCATTGTTTCACCAAAGTAATTAATTGGAAAAGGTGTTAGCCTCCATTTTAAATTCTTATCAAAACTAATGCGGCACGGAGCGTATTACATTAACCGGTAGTTAGATGCGTTGGGGCCCAGGTTCGATTACCGACCGCAATATTTACGGGCCGACACGTCACGACTTGCGTCTATTGAAAATTACTAGTTTTTAAAAGCTATTTTATTACTGCTTGAATATTCAGTTAGCGGTTATTTTAAACGGTTTGTTAGTAACGTTTTTGTTTTGTTTTGGTTTGTAAGTGTAATGTGTTTATTAGGACATCTTAATAAAAAAAAACATTGTAAAAGATGTCCTACACAACTTTGTTATTCATCGGACATTTCATCAGGACCCATCACGTATGCAGATTATGTCAAATATCTAATTTGACATAATCTGCATACCTACGTGATGGGTAAACATGCTATCTCCAATAGCCAAATCCACTGATAGAGTTGCTGAAAGTGTAGATAAGAAGTTAGATGGAGGTTTTTGAGAATTCTTCTCCTTACAAAATCACCTTTTTGAATGGATTAAACTTTCGAACACACGTGTTTCGAGACATAACAGAAAAACAATAGCAGCCCGACAGCCGGCTGTCGCTTAGTCGTTGAAAGGTTAATGAAAACAATTTGACTTTGTTATTTGTTTTATTTTTAACTAATTATCATTTTTTTCCCTATTTATTATTCTAAAGGCATTCAAATAATATTTAAATTTCCGTTTTCCTAAAACTAAGATTAACGTTAAAATTGACTGTAAACCTAAAAGCTCATTCATTCAAATTATTTATTCAAATGTATGCTTGTATAAAGGGTTGTCTAATAAACGTACGGCCGAAGACTATTTGAACAGCAAAATTGGCGCGCACAGTGTTCATGATATAAACAAAAACAATATTGAAGCTACTTAAGAAAATTGATTTCAGCTGTCAATTGTATACTGTTTACAGTTTTTAGTTCACACAAAAAAGCTGTTATAGAACCGTTTAGGTGATGAACAAAAACACTGACAGACAGACTTCTTATTTCTGTTACGTGCAATAATAGAAGGCTTAGCTATTTTTAAACTTGTAATATTTGCGGTTATGACCAAAAAGTTTTGTTACTTATAGTGTTTTTTGGAAAAATCATCGAGCTTTTTGTGGTTTTTGTTCTAATGTTCTCTGAATTTAAAGTTATTTCATGATTATTATTTAGATTTTTATCACTGTGTGAAGGTAGGTAAACAAGGTAAACAAATTCAGTTTTCTTACTCAGAAAAACTCGTGCTTTTGACAATTTCAGTCAATGTAACGGTTGCCGTTTCTAACATAGTAAAAATACTTATTCTACCAGACCAATTTATCAATGCAAACTTGAAATTTTGTCACCTAGTGTCTTCAATGTCTAAGCAGTACAGAGGGAATGTTGGAAAAATATCCCTTTTAAGAAGAACGATAAGGAATACACAAATGCATAGGAATCCGTACTTTTTTAACTATATTTTCTTTGTATATCATTGGTTGATGGTGATGACGTTAAATCCCCGCCAACAAAACCACGGACATTTACCTACAGTTTTACTTCGTCATCCGTATGTCTGTCTATTTGTACTTATTTCTTTCCTCATTGATCGATTACTATCATAAAACAAACATAAATACTGACTGATTTACCATTAAATTCATGTAAAAAGGATAAAGACTAAAATATTCTCGACTAGGTCAATGTTCGATTATTAAGTTCAAAATTACAACTTCGGGTTACGCCGATCATACACGAACTTAAACGATCGTCAATTCGACAGATTAGGGGGCGTCTACGTGCGCAGGAGTTTTTTGAATCTGCTAACGGAAAGATTACTAAGGTCATTTAATTTTGAATCTAGGAAAATAACTGTTTTATATTGATCACTTTTCATTTAAATCCTGTGATCTGATTGTAAAATTATTTGAATTTTGGTTTAAAAAGTACTTATCTATAACTTAGCCTTCTGAATACGAGTCACCTCCGTTTTAGTCTTAGTGACATATCCTTTACAAAACCTGAAAAAAAAAATTAAAAAGCTATTCCTGCGTGCTTACGTCCCATAGTGAAATTTATAGGATTTATTGGATTTTACTTTAAACTCATATATAATATCTACTTTATTAGGCGTAAGACAAACAAAAAATTAAGTCGCGTGAATGCATTTAAAAAAGGCGCACATCATCTCTAATGTGTCCTTTAATTTATTTTCCACTTTACTAGTAACACAGTAAAGCCGAAAAAATAATTCGTTTTTTGTGTTTCAAAATAAAATAGGAAAAAAAAACTTCTTTTGTACTGATTAATATTGTACATACACAAAGCAGATGTTCATCGTAATTACAAACAGGTCTCGTATATCACTGGTATAGATCTGCGGTGAAATTCGAGTGGTTCACTGCGGTGGGATATGAAAATGAGAAGGTTATTGCGAGGATGAGCATCCAAGGGAATAAGATCGTGTTTTACTTGATTTTATTAATAAAAAAATACTAATACTGAAGATCAGTGTTGGTTTATTGTTAACTAGCGATATGCCTAGCTTTGCACGGATGTTACAAATCTCGGAATACTCCTGTTTTACTCTTTCATCCATACTAATATTATAAATGGGAAAGTGTGTCTGTCTGTATGTTTGTCTTTCTTTCACGGCAAAACGGAGCGACGAATTGACGTGATTTTTTAAGTGGAGATAGTTGAAGGGATGGAGAGTAACATAGGGTACTTTTTGTCTCTTTCTAACGCGAGCGAAGCCGCAGGCAAAAGCTAGTTATACGTATAAACCATCCCCTTGAATTAAAAGCCGCATCGAAATCCGTTACCTAGTTTTAAAAATTTAAGCATACACTACTTTGTTTTTACCCGACTACGGCAAAGCCACAGTTATATGCTTTGTAGTGATGCCTCGCTGGTCTCTTTCAGACCTCGGTCAAGCTAACTAATTTCATATTACGAATATCTCATAAGGAGTTTGTAGATTATAAACTAGTGATGTTCCCAGTCTATAAAAATTGAATAAAGCCGCTAGTACCAATAGTCCATGCTTTGTGTAGTTTGGTGGGTTTAATTGCTTGAGAACGGGTAACTTTACTTAGCCACCAGTGTTCTTGTGGTCCAAACAGCTGTTTGAATAATCTGGACTCTGCTTCAACACATTCAGAAACGCACATTGAAATACTCAAGAACCTTATGGTACCAACCTTATTGCAATAAACACAAGCATTCATTCTAAACACCAATAAACATTAAACTCCAAATACATCGATAAAAATAACCGATCAGTAATCGCACAGCTAATTGGTCGTAGTTACCTTGTTACTACTTAAAATTTCTCTTAATTGCCAAAACGGGTTACTCGTAAAACAAACGTTTTGGCACCAGCCTTACATTTAGAACACTGAGGGCGCGCCGACGAGTTCATCAATAAATTCCGATGCCATTACCGTTGTTGGTCGTAAGTGAGGATGTGTGTGGGCAATAAAAGCAGAACTGGATCGCGTACTGGCTGTAATAGTCGTCCGGTTGACTTCCGTTCGTAGGGCTAGATAGGTGCTTTTTGATCTCGATTCGAGCTGGTTTCGATTGGTTGATTATGTTTATTTTTAGAAATTCTTTCGTGATTCAATGATGGTTTAATTGAGGTTATTGTTTTATGTTGAACTAAATATTGGGCTGTTATGGGTGAAAACTGTTGAATAATTTACCGCTAGTTTATGCCCCCAACTTTTTCGTGTGGTACTAGATTAAATAATTATGTTACATGTGAAACAATGTTGCTTTCTATTAGTGAATGATTTCAAGTACATACT
Source organism: Athetis lepigone (assembly GCA_033675125.1). NCBI lineage: Eukaryota > Metazoa > Arthropoda > Insecta > Lepidoptera > Noctuidae > Athetis > Athetis lepigone. The sequence goes on from CM066217.1 coordinate 4,908,555, forward strand.
CGTAACATGTCAGTAGATTTTTCAATGAGATATTTTCTAGGAGTAAACTTCAGGCGGGAAGTTTGAAAATTAACAGTATGACTCCCGTGTCTTAAAAAGCAAGACAAGCCTGTGCCTAACCTCTCCCATTCGTGTCAGATTGCCGTCCCATCAGACTACAAGCAGCACTTTGAGATCTCTGACGATTTTTGAGAGATACCTGGGCTACCAAAGCGCAGAGTTCTTAGCCTTATTTTGTGACGCGTAAGATCTTAATTGCCCTGAAGCATATACTGAAACTGCTGACTCATCTTCTTCTCTACAGCTGACTTATACTTGACAATATGATTGATATATAAACTTAGGTACTATAATCATGTCACTATGACATTTATCAAAGTAATGGTGTTGTTGAGTTGTTTGATTGAACGCGTTAATATTAGAAACTGTTGATCCAATAAAAAAACTTTATTTAGGCGTTATATAGGCTGTTTATAAAGGAAGATTTATAGACTGTAAGTAAATATATAACTTCCATAAGTAAAACCGTGTATAATTATGTAAAATAAAAAAACACACTAAACTAATTATTTCAATATTACATGTATTTAAGATCAAAATATTAATTAATCTAATTTATTAAAGAACACGGCTATAATTTTCTTGTAGAAAAACTAAAACTTGTATATTTGACAAGCCATGCTAATTAGTTTGTTTACCCGATAACTTGTGAAATAGAGGCCATTAATTTATGGGTCCCATGCTGACATCTAACACTTATCTCTGACGGTAAAATGCTAAAATTCACACATTTATCAATTTTTAACGAGATTTCGGCTTCCGATGTACTGAATATAAGGAATGTAATTAATTTAATGGTACATAAAAAGTAAAAGTTTGTTATAATTTTATAGGGTTTTATTTAATAGCGACAAAGTAACGTTTTCATTTAGTTTTGTGTTGATTTGCCGATAATTTTCTGGTTGTCGCTTTATCGTATTTTTATTGGATAGTAAAAAGTGTATCGGATATTAATGTCTAGTGTTACTAATAAACAACTAAATTAATTGGCGACAAAAGCTTCTAAAACACTTTCTAATTATCTCACTCTCGAGTCGCAAAAAAATAAAGAAAACTATTTACCATTTATATTCAAAATCATTAGTTCTTCAAGAGAATTGCTACCAAAAAACAATTCTCAAGCTACCAAAAGATTGGGCACGCCGTGATAGCGGCGGTAAGACCCCTCTTTGAGGAGTGGCTGGAGAGGCGCCACGGCGCTCTCACGTTTCGCCTGACACAGGTCCTCACCGGACATGGTCAGTTCGGGAGGTTCCTGTGTCGGATTCAGGCGGAACCGACGCCTGGGTGTCACCACTGCAGCAACGGTCGCCTGGAGGACACGGTCGAGCACACGGTGGAGGTGTGCCGCGCATGGGCGGACCATAGACGTGTCCTCGTAGAGGCGATCGGCGGCGGTGACCTCTCGCGCCCAGCGCTGGTTCAGGCCATGCTGCGGGGCGAGACGGAATGGGATGCCGTCGCCTCCTTCTGCGAAGCAGTTATGCTAGTGAAGGAAGCGGCGGCGCGCGAGAGGCAACGACGAGCCTCTCGCCCCGGACAAAGACCCAGGCGAAGACGTCGAGAGTCGCAAGACGACTACCGGCCACCGTAGGCGCGGTTCTGCGGATGGCGAGCGATGGGTAGCTCGCCGCCCGGCTAGGACCAGGACCGCGTAGACGGCGCGTTTTGTTCCACGCGCGCCTCAAAGAGAAGGAGTCAGCACAGGAAGGGGCCCAACAGGGCCAACGCCTGCCGGGGTTGCGGAATGTTATGTTTATAACTGTTACCGTGACCCTGGAACATAAAAGGCAATCGAAGGAACATGAGTGGGTTTTAGTCAGTAAGAGTCTGACACGCCCTCCCGTCGCACCCAGGACGGGAGCAGTCATTGGATGATTTCCCACTCACCAAAAAAAAAAAAAAAAAAAAAAAAAAAAAAAAAAAAGCTACCAAAAGTCGGCCAACAAACCAAGAAGTTTTGATTAATAAAGGTTTACTCCAATGTACGCATACCCGCTAGGTGGCTAATGTATTTGACCTCACATACTCGTGTTAGCATTTGAACTTCTAATGCTTACTCACAAATCACCTTCGAACCTTTTCCCATCACCTATCACCCGACAGTCACGACAAATCGTATTAGAATTAACGGCTATCCATCAATTGACACATACACTCTTCTATAACACAACATCCATTACCGTTTTTGTTTGCTCAAAGAAATATTGAAGTAGTAACGACACGTTATTGGTTACAAATTTTACAGTAACAGTCGTTATCGTGATTGATGTATGGTAGGGGCGTCAGTACAAGCAGCTGTCTATAAAATCGTTCGTTGTTTCACAATTAACAGCCTATATTTGAATATATTTGCGTCAATTTTATATAGTAACAACATAAATCTAATTATCAAATTGATTATAAAACGCTTTTTATATATGATGGTGCTAATAATATAAATGGGTGTTGCTGTGAAGATGATGCATCAAATATGAAAGTTAATGATTGTGAATCTTCTTAATTCAAGTGTGTCCTAATTTTTGCTAGCTGCAACTGACGAATGGCAGTTGAAATATAAATCATATATGTTATTATATCATAAACTAGGCAAGTCTATATTTTAATAACGTTAAAACCATTAGGTATCTACTTTTTTCAAGATGTTCACTTAAGTTTTTTTTGTCGTTGAATATAGGTAGACTGACAGTTTTTATTGATAATGCCTTAATGAAGCTTGTTAAATCTTTCACTTAGAAATATTAATGTTTTTATTTCGCGTTTTAAGTTCTTTTGTCAAGCAAATGTCACACAATCAGCCCTAACAGGGTATGTACGAATATTTGCAGGCAAAACCGAAAAAAAAGACTTTGTCATAAAAATATTATATTATAATGATGATGATGCTTATTATAGGGTTTAGTAAAACAGTATTAAAATAAATATAATTAATTGCCAACGAGAATTGCACTAAACATATCACAAATAAATCACATTCAAATTACTGCGAAAGAGAAAAAGGAACATTCTGTCTCCCTTTAAAATTGAAATGGCCCATTAATTATCATTTTCAAATTACACTACTTCCGATGGTAGGCTACCGTAAGCAAAATTACACTAATAAATACCTTTAAATAGTTTGATTTGATTCGATAAAGACAGGTCCCAATTCACATCGAAATCTTCCCATAGCATTTAGAAACTTGGCTCCAGTTGATATAGAATCATTGGTCCGGACGTCCTCTATTAGTTCACAAGGGATATTAACATAAATTACTAAATATATAATTTATATGAATATATTTGCATATTGGATGTTGCCTATTATAGACATGATGTTGAGTTAGTTAAATAATTAAAAGCTACATTGAATATGAAAAGGCCCGCTCATATTTTTTGGAGCAATCTTTAATGACGATGGCAGTAAAAGATACTCATTTCTTTTTCCAAATTTCTTTTGATGCCTTGTAGTTTGAGGTATAAATATTTAATTTTCATAATAAAGAAGCAGATTGGCATTCAGTTGAGAAATGTTTGATTATAAAGTGTCATATGTGTCAAATAAATTGGTTAGATCATTTATTAGAAAATCAATACCCTTCAACATTAAATATAGCAGGTCGATGATAACGATATTTTATATTTCAAAACTATAGTAAGCATCGTTAACTAAAATATTTGTGTAACTGCATTCATTATTACGCTAAATGCGAGTAATAATAATTTATTGTTCATAAACAATCGAGCACATTGATAAATTGTTGATGATATTAAATGTTTCGTAAACAAAAATTGAAATAAAGGTAACACCTTTGCACATACGAATTTATTACCGATTCAAAATGATTGATACGTTTGTATTGACAGTGTGGTCTTGCAACATATGTTTTACTGTTCTTGTAACAAAGGTCCAAAAAAGTAGTGGTCCTGATAGTGCAACCGTGATTCTTTTATATAATTAATGTCACTTGCATCCAACGCATCGTGGACTAAGTAAACCACAGCTTAGAAAAAATCCGGCGACATCGTACCAGACCTAGACGAAGTCGGTGGAGCATCCTTGATTTTATGTTATGGTTCTGAGAACTTAGGATTTTGATACCAATAAAATACAACATCATCATAAGGTAGAGTTGCAATCATTATAATATGGGAAAGTCACTTTTGATATTTTTGACAATTAAAAATGCTTTTGTAATGTTTATGCATGCAAAGAACTTTAAAATTGTTTAAAAAAACACCGTATTGCATTAAATCTAATTTCGTTCTACAACAACATCAATCTTTTTTTCACACAAAATGTCCTCCCATGATAGAGATATGAGATTTGATATCCACGAGATCGTAACACAAGTCGTCACGGTCAGGCTCCCATAGCTTTCCCATCAAGGTATCAATACAGACGCATGGATCATATTGCCGAGTGAATGAAATTGTAAGAATACGATTGGAAGTGTTAAAAAGTTTGTAATATAGGTCAATGGACACGACTGTCTGTGCGTATTTTTACGCTCTGTGGCTTTGAGGGCTAGATGTAGAGAAAGATAACTGGTTTAATTGTTGTTTGATTTGTTGACAGTATTTTACTAAATAATACCAGACATTTCTATCTTTGACCTGGGCAAAGACCTCTTCTCATATAGATCACTACGCTTGCTCAAGATGGGTTCGATGTTTTCCTTTACCAATCTGTGACCAATGAAAATTTAGCTAGAAAGTCTCATTGGTACTTGCCCGAAGCAATTTTGCTATTTTGCCTTTATTTATAGTTGTTAGTAGTAAAAACAACTATAAATAAAGGCAAAAACAATAAAAAGCTCGTTTATTAGTACGTTTATCTATGATTAATTCAAAAAAAATTCAATATTATTACCTGAAAGTATTCATGATAATTTAACATTAATTTAATGGCAATCATTATCTGCACATTTGGAATAAATTTCTTCTAATTACTCTTCCTTTCTTTAGGCTTCAATAAAAAGACTGCACATTGTTCAGAGTGCTTTTTTTTTTAGACAAAAAAACAATCACCCGGCCCCAATATCGCGCATTAGGAAGTTTTTTTTGTCCGCATGTCAATTCGCTATTGATATATTTTTTGTCCACAGAGCAGGTATTTCTTGAGGTAACTTTTTCAAATTTGCACCTTCACATAATGCACCTTTTTTATGGTTTTAACGCAATTCTACTAACGATGCGTTTGATTGTACACTTCCGGGCCTCTTTGTGAAACCTGTTCAATATGTTTTTTTAGTTCCATATGTTATAAAGCAACAGGATAATCGATGGAATAGATCTTAGTAAATTATCATCGATTTGGTATTTCGATTATGTTTGTACGTGAAATGGTTGTAAAAAGCTATTAAGATATGAAGCTTAATAACTTATTTTGCGAGCATTAAAAATAGTATTATTGATACTGTGATTCCTAATAAATAATTGCTTACTTTATATAATTTTTATGTTGATACTAGCTTTTGCCCGCGGCTACGTCCGCGTGGAATAATAGTTCCCTTTTCCGGGGGATTTCCGGGATGAAAACTATCCTATGTTTTCGTTGAAATCGGTTCAGTAGTTTACGCGTGAAGAAGAGACAGACAGACAGACAAAGTTACTTTCGCATTTATGATATTAGTGCGGATACATTTTAAAGTTTATTGTAAAATAAACTTTACCACCTTTACATAAAAGCTGAAATAGTTTGAATAGCTTCAGGCGTTAAACATTTATAACAGTGCTCCGGTACGCCGTTTCTGATGACCACAAATCACAATTTCAATAGTGCAAAGAACAAATTGGTTTCCAGCAAATAATTATATTTTATTGCAAACATTTCTACTGATAGCAGCGCGAACATAACTCTGCGGAACTAACTAACTAGTCTAACGAGTAAACTGTACGTGTGAGGTATGTCTTTGTGTTTGTTTATTGTTAAATTTATAATAAACAAGCTGTTGAAATTGTAAGAACAGGGCGGTTGGAAATAATACCTTATTTATTTGTGAAGTAGCAATGTGGATACTTGGATTTTATAAATTATTGTATTACTGTTTTCTTCTTATTTTATTATAATAATATGATTATATTTCTGTACATGAGATACAATTTCAGAATTCTCAGCAAACATGAAGTATTATAATTTTTGAATTATATATAATCTTTTATTCAAAGTGCCTGTATTTGCATGTTACCAGTAATTAGACAAGCAGTTATTTAAGTTTTTCACGTTCAATTTAATTAAATTATGTAACTCAAAATAAAGCTATAAAACAACTTATTCAGACAAACTAGCAGAAAAACATTAGTTAGAAAATTAAATAAAAACTTAACATTTACTGCTCCAATATAAACTAGAAGACATATTAACATCCACTGATTGATGACGTGATAATTTCTAAATTCAACCGCGCCTAAGCGGGATTTAATTTACAATACAACAAAACGTTCCAAGTTTTTGGCTATAAATAAGGTATAATGGAGCACTGTGTTTAGCTTCGAGCGACTTTTTAGTTGCCCAATATCCGTGTTTAACTATATTATGTTCCCACGCGTCTTAATCTGTTATTTTTACTGCTTTCTCATTAATAATAGAAACAAGTTATTTGCAATAGATAAAAAAATGGCCATAAAGCATTATTATTAGTGTTTTGGAACGATATTTTACTCCATCGGTTGCCATCTGTCTTTGCGCCCGCCTTTTTGTGAATTTCATTAAGAATTGGCTGTTACTATGATCCAGTTTTTTTTTGCTTTATAGATTATCGCCATAATTCTTAATATGGCCGCAATTTTCTGATTACTTTATAAAAGTTCATCGCCAACAGTATCTGTTTGTATTTTTTATTTCGTTAAATAATCGTGTAGTGATGATAAAATGACGTATATAAAACACAATAAACCTTTGTTTTTTTTCGTTAGTTTTTAAACCAACAACATCAAATACCTCCATATGCATCTTTAAACATAAAGACCAGCAATAAATCATACAAACTAATATTGGTGAACAATCCCCGACTACCGCATAAGAAATCTTTCTATTTTATAAGCCTCTATGCGCCGACTCTAATAGCTCATAATATTAGTAAACCAATAAAAAAACACTGTAATCTTCGGTAATGAAATTCGAATCGTGATAGACTAATCGTTCTCAGAATTTCGAAAAATGAGACATAATGACTAAAATTTATATGATTCCAATGAATTTTCGTATAAAATGGACGTTGTAAAGCATTGGCTCTTTCGTTCGCTTATTTATGATGTTTGATGGGTCTATCGCGAAATTGCTTTGTTTTTATTTTTTTATTATAGCACCAGATTAAAGTGGATATGAAATATGTAGTATCAATAAATGTCAGATTTCATTAATTGTGGCTTTTTTTTTCTAGCGTTTTTTCGTGTTTGAGCAGTGGGAATTGGATTAATAAAGTTTTCGAACACAGTTATAATGTATGATTGATTAACGATTCTTTGACATCTGCGTCGACTACTCTCTAAGTTTTAATGTCCAGATAGCTATGTAACATAATTTCGTCTAATTTGATCGACTTTATATTTAAAACATAAAACATACTGGTTATTAATTTCGAAGAGAAATGGTGGCAATCGTTATTAAGGACTTTGTTTAGTGCCCAACGTTAATATGTCAATCATTTATATGTTTTACGATTCATAATCCTATTAATGAGCAGTAGCTTTATAATTTGATATCCTAAGATCTACTTACTACATCATATATATTTTAAACGCTTTCGAATGTTAAACGGTCAAAATAAAATTTCCATAGACTGCCTGCCAAGGAAAAAAAATTGCTGCTACTAGCATTTTTGATAAAAGCTATAGGTATAACTTCACGCTATAATTCATAGCAGAGGGGCAGTAATAAGACAGGCAGGAAAGTTATTGTATGTAGGTTAAACTATGTGGTATATCGTTATCAATCTGCTTCAAAAATATGCCTCTTTTTTTACGCCTTTTTTACGCCTGTCTATTTTTAATTCGCGACTTTCTTCAATACTTTCATCTTTATACGATTTTTTTTTATATTGACACTTGATGTCGACAAACTTTTAATTGTCCCTATTTGTGACTTTACGAACAATAGGTGATTATGGCATTGTAGAAAGCTGTGAGCACCACGGGGCGATCATTGTGTTTGCTCGACGAAGCTCAGATATCGATTCACTATCTTTTCAATTAAAGTTATCGATACTGTATTATACGCAGGCTAACAAGGAACCATCTGTTTTCAATTAATTAAAGCACGAATAAAAGGAGATCACTGCAAGTCAATCGTTAAGTGTTTTTTTAATTGAATGTAAAGCTGGTCAGATGGTTACTGTACTGTTTTGTGCATCTGTCATTTGTTAGGAGACGGATTAATTGAGTGTCGTGTTTGTTGCTTATTGATTTGCATTTTTGAGTGCCTGTATAATTAAAAATACATTAAAAAAAAATTCCTAATAAAAAAAGGCTTAGTATTATTAATTTCTTTATCTGTAGTCATTTTAAACAACCAGAATTTTTTGTCCTCCAAAAATATTTTTTGTCCACTGTGCATTTCGTGCAATTAAATAGCAAGTGTGACCACAGGCTAATATCTAATCTACGTACTTTACGCAGGCAACCGAGTAAACTGAATATGAAAACGCAGGTATAAACAAGGGAATATATTGGATCGTAAACATAAAATGATAATTCCGACTAGTACAAGTAGATGGGCTTGGTTGCTTTACGGTAAAACGTGAAACATGTCTAGCAAAGTCAATATGATTGTAGATAATTAAAATACTTACTTTGTATAGAAAACCCAATTTTTTATCAAAACAAGTAACTCATTGTACCGATATCTGCGAGAGCAAAATCACGTCCAAGAATGCTGTATTAAAATAAATGTAACAGATAAGATAATTGTATCTGATCTGCTATAAATAAGACTCAATATAAGAGAAATATGAAGACTTTGATTAAATAGCAAACCTTATTGTTTTCTTAAGATAAATAATTTACGGAGTAAAAAAAAGTCAAGAGAGCAAACTTACAAACTACGCGTTTCATTGCTCTTTAAAAATTAAATAATTAATTATTTAATTTTTTGCTTGCGACTTTGGAAGTCCATACAGTTAAGTGGTAAAATAAAAAGTATTAAAGTATGAGAAAACCATTGAAAGCCGACGGAATATACCTTATTCGCTTTCTGTAATATTCTGTAAATAATTTAGAGGTAGCAGGGTAACACAGACGATCAAGGTAAAGCAAAGTTATTTGTGGTACCAATCAATATACGCCCGAAGCGTATTTCTATGACTACTAGGAGTTTCACCCACGTCTATGCTTAGTGAATTCGTAGTCGTACTGAATTTGATATACTTATTCCTCATGAATCCTTATAAAAATAGTTATTTGAATTGGACTGGAAGTAAAAAAAAACAATAGTGATTGAAAAATTCATAATTTCATGCCCAAGGCATCAAGTCCACCGTTGTACGTTCTTTATTTACATGTACATAAAGATTTAATCAAATAAATATTTATTTTCTATAACTTACACTGTCCTACAGCTGGGCCAAGGTCTCTCCAAGTGGTACCAGGCGTTTATTTGCACCAACTCTTACCTTTCAGACGATGACGCTGCCTTCCATCTTTTGGCACACATTTCGTGGAAACTTTATGTAGAGTATGTTGGTTTTCGCTGATTATTTCAAAACCTTAGGGTTATCAAAATATGAACTTAAAAAAGTGATGAAATTAGTTCTAATAATTATTATAAATGGAAAAGTGTGTGTGTTTGTTTGTCAGTCTTTCACGGCAAAACGAAGCGACGAATTGTCGTGATTTTTAAGTGGAAGGTGCTAAAGGGATGGAGAGTGTCATAGGCTACTTTCGTCTCTTTGAAACGCAAACGAAGCCGCGGGCAAAAGCTTGTGCAGAATAGCGCATGAAATGATAGGAAGTTTAAATAATTCTTATTTAAACTTCCAATCATTTTAAAAACATCTTGCCCTTAGAGTAAATAAACCATACCAGTATTTCATCAAGCTAGTTATTACACAAGCCAATAAAATATGTGATAACAACGGCGTTATGGTCTTAGACACCTATCAGCAAACATCTAATCACTGTGTCCAGACGGCAATTGGTTATTCAAATGTTAGAATATCCTGCGGGGAGATGGAATTGCTTCATGCGTAAGCAAATCATTAATATATATTATTCTTTGAATATAAATTTTAGTTATTACTTATGTATAGTTAAGTTTATAACGCGCTGTTTTTAATATGTTTAACAAAAATAATAAAATAATCGAAAAACACAACTGCAATTTCGGTCGGTCGCCTTTTTCTGTCTCATGTAATTGCAACCAATTTCCTAAGTTGCAGGTGTGTATTTTAAATATTTTAATTATTATTTTTTATATCACTATTTTATTAATACCCTATGTCACTCCCATTAATGAGACGAATTAAATTACACCTAATTATGTTAAAATCCGTTAAATAGATTAGGCTGCAGAGCGTATCTTGAAATAAGACATACATACATAAGCACATAATTATATATACGCTCGAAAAACATTTTCATTCGGCAGTCGGGTAAAAATTGAGAGTAGAAATGTATGTAAAAGATAATTAGTTACCGATACCCAATAAACACGCACGCGATTGTCTTGCGTTCTCTATCAGCTATTGCCTGTTAGGTTTTTGACCTCGATTTATAGATATCATACTTGACAATGCGCGCACGCACGCATCTTTGAGCGAAATATCACCCGCTACCTCAAGTGCGTAAGAGTGCTTGGCTCTTTTGTGGCAATAGAATAATGTGGAATAGGAAAATGTTCTACGCTGTAGCCATAAAATCGCCTTAATTAATTTACCCAAAAGTGTTATCTTAAATCAATCAAAATTCTCATCTTTTTACCATTCAATATAATTACCTTCTTCGGAATAATGTCCATCTTGATAACGTGATACTTTAAATTTAGAACGTCATCATCGTTATGTACCGGGAAGGCAGTTTCCGATGGGTCTTCCGTAAGAAATAACTTTGGACCGTCGCTCTCGTGGCTTATGAATCCATTACAATAAATTAACATTCAAGCACAAACTAACAAGATTAACGATTTAACAAGCATGTTAATTGCAATCTAAACGACAATTCCCACGTTTAATAATGGTATTATTCCAAATTCTATTCGATAAACATATTCGATTTTCTTCCAGCGATAGCGTTTTATCGTACTATGAATATGCAGGCTTCCGTATTAATTTAAATTTTATTCAGTCGGTCTAAATGTTAATGATTATGTTCGGCATAGCGCCATCCTCATGAATAGCTTCAACTGGACACTTGCACAGCTCCTGGCATCTTTTCGCATAACGCTTTCCATTTTGAAAGCCCGTACCATAAAGTCAGTTTGATGTGTTATTGTATTATGCAAAACGGACTTGTTTATAGATAGCAGTTTATGGATTTCGATATAACATTACAATTTTAAATACTAGACTCGTAGTTGATTTTTTAATTAAATTTTATAGTCGCCCGCGGCTTGAAAATGTTGGATAACTTTAAAATCTTATAAAATTATTCTCAGCTTTAATGGTAGATTTGTAATGTTTTTCGCTGTAAATGGTTTATGTAATAGGGATCAATATTGAACTAAATTAAGGGCGTTTAGTAACACTCTATTAAAGTTTTCAAAAATATTGGTTCGTTATTGTGATTTGTGGGGAACACATCTACAATATTGATGATATTTGGATACCGATGACGACTGCTAAATAATAAAATTGTTAAAATAAATCATGTAGAATTTAATAAAATAAAATAAAACAACAATAAAATACAAGCCCTAGATGCATTGTTGAATCAGCCGTCCATTACCGGACCCATTTTAGAAAAAGAAAAGAGAAAAAGGGTCAAGTTTTACAGGACACTAAACCTGCTCATACCACTACAGACCTACCGTGAAGACATGTATATTCAAAAGGACAAACGTCTAGCACTGAGGGGTAGTCTCATTGTAATATTGAAATTTCACGAAGACAACGTAAATCGTCGGGGGACATTTAAATAAATGTGAATGAAATGAAGCTTGTACCTCGCATAAATCAGTCATAGCTTGACAATGGGGCAAGCTGAAGACTTAGTCACAAGATGCAATGGTGACCGGCATCTGTCAGCTCCAGACTTGCAACTATACACTCTATTTTTGTAGCTATAAGCTTTATTCTAGTTTGGAATGCGGCTGACGTTGCGATTCTTTTTCGTTTTTGCGATAAGTAGGAAAAGGTGGCTGCAGATGAAATTGAAGAACGTTATTTAAAAAATGATAATGACAAATTCAGTATTACAAGCATTTGAGACGCGTTTCTACATAGTCTTGGAATAATCAATTACATAAACAAAGAGGGGTACAACTTTTGTTCCAATTGACCATACTGGCCTAAAATAGAAAACAACAAAACCGCAAAATCAAAACAAAACACTATATTTCACGTGTAGGAAGTAAAAAGTAACAACATCGCCTTTTCCGCAGACTCTTCCAAAGATTTCGACATCATATTTGTTGTTCCTAATGAGACGATCCATATCGCCTTCCATACTAAGCACACAGTTAATTAAAACTTCCATAATGACTCTACGACTGAACTCTCACTACGTTACCAAAAGAAAACATATCGCCAAATGCGTAACCAACGTTACCGACCTGGTAAGTTACACATCAAAATTGATTGACTTAAGTCCTGCACGAAGTAACTTCTATTTGTTTGGTCAACGTTGAACAGGGATGGTGAACCGATTGTGTTAAATATGTATTTTAGCTTCTACTGAGATAAGGATAGATAGCGTAAAGGATGATTTTGAAGGAAGGGGTTACTGAGAGTAAAATACGGAACTTCGACGCTCAAAATATCGATAAATGCTAATACGATGCTACAAAATTGCGATGCACGTTACTGCGAAAGACCGTCTCTGCGAAGCCACTACACTTCGATGCACGTTACCGCGATAGATCTTCACTGCGATACTACTTGGCTTCGATGCACGTTACCGCGAAAGATTTTCATTGCGATACTACTTAACTTCGATGCACGTTACCGCAAAGAAATAAAAATGTGTTGGTATTGTGTGGTGAATAAATGTGAAGGTATAGTGAGTTAAAAATAGCATGATAGTTACCAGGATGGTTAGTAAAAGGTGGGAAGAAAGGTTGTTCTCAAGTTAAGTGAGAAAAGGACAGAAAGATGATGATGTATTATTTTCATTTTGTTTTTATTTCGTATTTTATGATTCATGGGGTTTAAATATTTTAGGAACAGAATGCTATATACTATTGTCAAAGCTAGTTCATTATAATTTTTAATACCGCTTTTGAGATTGATTTTGCAAATATTTCCTCAGTCATTGGTTTGAAATTAAAATTTGATGAACACTGTTTGCCATCCCTGCTGTAGACCATTCAAAATACTTACATACATTTCAAACAAATCACTTTTTCGTGGTCAATCAATTAGATGTACGTCAATAATTATATGGCTGTGTTTATGGGCACTTTTAATTATAATATGAATATGAATTTCTAATGAGAATAGTTGAATGATGTTCCTATTAGTAAAACTTATTTTGTGTGGATAATATATCATTTAAGCATGATTGACGGATGATAAGGTTTTTTATCTGTGGTTTATTAGTTTTAACGTCTTTATTTATTTCTTATTTAACTTTCGTATTCATATTTTTAATTAATTATGTCGAAACTGTTTTGATGTAAATAATTATTGTAGCTTTTTCCATGTCTATATCTTTTTGACTTTTGGATTTAGCCACAATTAATGCAAACAGGCATTTTACTTCTGTTAGTAAGTAAAATACATGGTTGGTTCTCAGAGCGGTACTAGAATACATGTCTTTCAATTCTGTGTATTTTTTCAACGATGATGATTGCATCACGTTAACAAAACATAAACTCACTTGAAATGGTGTTAGATATTATTGTTCGATGTATTTTAAATAAAGTTATTTTTAGTGTAGTTCACATCTCACACATAAAACCAAAAAAGATATGTGTTCAAAAATTTAAAAATTCCCATCATCACACGCAACTTACTAGCTGACCTAACGCGGAAATTAAGGAAAGACAATTGGTTATTGCGAACTATGTTTTATCATACACCTTCATACACATAATACGAGGTAAAAACAGCATTACCACACTAGAAGAGAGTGTTGAGCTCATTGTTCGAATACAAAAGCGAAAGTTCATTCATTCGCTATGAGATAATTAGGTGTTTCACCTTATTGCGTCACACGGCCGTTTTTCACCAATTGTTTGGACACTGAACTTATGTGTATGGAAAAAATTGCCACGCGTGCCATTGTTGTGTGATCTGTCGGAAGTTTTTTTTTTCTAATCGCACTCATGAATACGTTGGCGGTACTTGGTGAACTGTCGGTGTGACAGCTGCTGTCAAACTTGACGCTCTTCTATTGATCGTTCGAGCTTTCGGATTTTGAATTTGGATTTCGAATTGGATTCGTATAGCTGTTCTACTCAGCCTGTTTCTGTGCCTGTTTCTAAAAAGCTCTGTGTACTTAAAAAAAAGGTTGAATTACTTTTCTGATATTGATTATTAGGTTGTGCGTTATTTATTTTTGTTGAGGATTTATATCAATTTTTGGGGGACTTTTTAGTCAGCATTTTCCCCAAAATAAAGCTAAGAAAAAAGTTCAAAGCTCTTTAACCTTTCAAAAATCAAACGACAGCCGGCTGTCGCGCTGCTATTGACTTTCTATTGTATCTGAAATCACGTGTGTTCAAAGGTTTGAGAAAGGGCTGGGAAATGAATGAGAAAAAGATTATGTTTTGGCACGTTTTCGCAGAATTAAATTATATTATAGTATCCCTGTTACCTCAACTATCTCAGACATAAGTCATAAGTCTACCCATGCAATGTCATCGTCCGCAAAATAATTGCTTCATTTTTGTCACAGCGTGAATACAGAGGTTTGTTCCCACGATTCGCTCGTCTTTTGTCTTATTTCATTGTTGCAGTAACGAAGCGAATCAAATTCATTTCCTTATGTGTGTTATGAATTACGTTGATTTTCTTTGTTGGAATTTTTGAGAGATATTTTGAAGAGATTGTTTTAATTTTTTAGTTATAATATTTTGACGCTGAGTTAATCTTTTTAACGTGAAAATTGTTTTGTTGATTGGCATATTGTAGGCGTGCTACGTGGGTGTTCTTGAGTAGTATTTTTCACGTGAATAGATCAGACTATTTCAATACTGCTGGAGTCCCTGACCGTGTTTGGATCACAGTTTTCCAGTATAGTTGCCAGTTGGGTAGAAATATATATCGATTCATCGATTCTATGTAATTTAGATTCATTTAAAACTAACATCTGCGGTATCGAAACATTGCGACACAATAAGAAATAATAATAATGAAGACAAACTATAGTTAAATAATAACTTCTTTTTAAGGCTTCAGTAGGGCGAAGATTTTAAGCTCAAGTGATATCACCACGGATGGAATGCGAAAGGAACAGAAGCAAATGTAATATAATATTTTATGTTCATTGTGTAATGCGCTAACTGATACAATGTTTGTTTTACCAAAATTCACCTCCATGCTGTTTCGTGACAATGTCAATTTTGCCTACCAGAATATAACATTACCATACAAAATTCCATACTCCTTTATCCCCATAAAGAACGCACTGCAATAATCTCGCTTCGAGCCTCGGGTTTGAATGAATCAGCAACGAGCTTTCAGCCTTAATTATACCGTTAACAACTTTACAATTAAGAACTCCACAACCAATCATACTGCCTAACACTTATTAGAAGTCGATTTGCAATAATTTTGAAGTTTCACGCTCCAATAACTTTAATATAAATGCTGTTATAAATTGATGTTGTCAAAATATATGAAACAGTCGTAATTAGGCTCTTGTAACGAACAAAAGTGGTGTACTTAATAAAGGCGCGTGCGATGGAAGACACAAAAAGCTACTAGTTGGTGTGGTGCAAGTTAGAAGCGGAGATATTTATATTTATTTTATAGAATTGTGGTATTTCAAGTTGATGGCATCGCTGACATTGGTAAAGGAAATGAAGATCGTAAAGACACTTTGAGTTGTAATAAATTTAATTTTAAAACTGCCAATACGCCTTAAGCAAGCGTGGTGATTAAAGCTAGTGGCTTCTTTGAATAAGTACAAGCTTTTGCTCTGCAGAGGAACAATAAGTATTAGGTATATAGTTTTGTAAAGTTATAAATATTCTTAGATGCATAATTTTACTATAAAATTTAACGAATAGATGAAAGAAAATACCGATTAAGAAAAAGTTTGAAATAAATCATTCGTCATCAGGCTATGTTAATTTTGCTCAAAGATTATTGTAACCAAATTAACAGAATAGTCTTAAAAATAAACAATTTAATTGAAATAAAAACGCTTCGTATTTAAACCCTACACTCTTCCAGCGAACTCAATGAGCGCTAACGAAGTTAAATTAATTATAAACACAATGCTGTTATCAATACTAACATCTGCCATTAGTACTATTATTCCTGTTGAACTCGATATTACTACTATTGGAATATTCTAGATAGTATAATAGTACATTTTCCTTCAGTACTTCTAGGCATTTCTACTAGCAAGATAGCCATCCGACATTAACCCTTGGGGTGCCTGGTAGGCAAAAGTCACGCGGTGTGCCTGGTGGGTTTCTGGGACCCGAAAATAAAATGGAGTTTTTATGTTACAAATTGCGTCTAAATATTAAAGTATAAGTTTATATTCATACTATATAACTACAATAATAGGTGAAATAAGAAATAAATACATACATAAGGAGTTTATATACCTTCATTAAATAAATGAAAAACCTCTTTGTTTTACATAACAAAAATCTAGGAACACAACCAAAATTCTTGGAAGGGTTTTTTAGTCCCGATCGTGCAATAAATGCGTCTAACTTGAATGTGCAGGCATAATGGACTGCTGGGAGGATAGCAAAACGGCTGCTAGTCTATATTACGAAGCTACTCAGGAGTGTGGAGGTCTTGATCCAAGATTAAAAGTCGATTTCGTAAAGTAGCGGGTCTGTCAGACCCACCAGGCACCCCAAGGGTTAAAACCACATTTCGAGTGTTCATCATCGACCATAAAAAGCTTTGGTTCTTAAACTATTTTACACTTACTTGCTTTAAATTAAGGAGGTAAAGAATTACCAACGCTTTTTTGCCGTTCAAGAATGTGTTTACTTTATATAACGTTAGAACTAAAGCGTTTATTAATAGACTAGCTTTCGCTCGCGGCTTCGCACGCATGGTTGTCAACTTCCACCTTTTTTTTTTTTTATTTATTAAGGGATAACAAACAACTACAACATATATAACACATAGGGTTAACAAAACTTTCAGTAACAGCGTTGCAGTCCACTGCATTATCCGCAGGTAACATATTTAAAGAACAGTGGTTGCCACAAGATGGGCATAACAATTAACAATTTTGAGATAAAATTAAATTAGTTAGTTACTATAAAGCTATAGCTACCAAGCAAAATCTAATAAGAAACAATTTCATTAACTTAAATTTCACTATTACATAATTATACCAAGCAAAATCAAATAAGAAATAATTTCATTAACTTAAATAAATTATTCACTAAATAAATAATATTACCCCTATAGAGTTGAAATTGTCAAAAACTTTCTTTGTGGATACTACTTACTCTTCACAAAAAAATCATGTATCTAGGAGTTTGGGGTGCGCATTGATACATCACCCAGTTAGTCATTTACTTTTTATAATATAGATAAGATATATTTTTATCGCCTTTGAAAGCTGTGCTGTCAAGTACATAACGCTTGTTCTAAGTAACTTAGCTTCGTTTTTATCAACCTCACATATTAATAGCTGACAGACACTGCAGTTGATTTTTTACAATACGCCGGACCCAACGCCAAACCAGTTCATAGTGAAAGTTTATATTTGTGCATTCTAACACCTGAACTGAGTGCGAAAGCTTCCGGTCCGAGCCTCAAGGTATTTTTCTATATAATTACTGATATGAAATAATTTTCTATTAGTTAGACGCTTAATGCCGGAATCGCCGAATGTAATGCGATAAATTATGCAGCTAATCGATCTAGTTTGGTTGAAGTTTCTTTGAAGGGCGTGGTTGGGTAACTTCCCGGATTTGGTATGTAGGTTTAGGTGATATTGCGTTTGATGGAGGCATATTTCATCAGATGGTGTCTGTCACACCATTTTTTTTTATTTTGGAGTCGATTTTGTTCTCCTCCGCTATTATTTTTGCTTAACCTTTCAACGACCAACTGACAGCCGGCTGTCGGGCTGCTATTGTCTTTCTATTGTGTCTCAAATCACGTGTGTTCGAAGGATTAATTCCGTTGTGGGATCCAAGACAGTTGAATTGTTTCTCCAGGATTCGTTCAGGTTTTTTCCTTCGGCGCTTTTCTAGTGGACTCCTCTGTTGATTTTGGCTTGCAGGAGCTGCAGTGGGTGAGAATTGTGTGACAGAATTGTGCCAGTTAGAAACTAAGGCATTATCAGTGAAATCAGGCAAACGCTGAAGTTGAAAGAGTTCTATTTGCCCGTGGAAGTTTATCCAAATCAATCAAATAAACAATGCTGAATACTGTTACAACCCTTTTTCTGATGCCATTTAGTTTATGATCAATTTTTTAAAGAAAACTATTGAAGCGTAACATAGGTTTGCTGTTTTAGCCGTTATGATTATCTCATTATATTAATTATGTAATTCTGAATTCCTGAATCCAAACCCAATATGAACTAAAAGCTGTTTCTACTTAGTACAATTTAATCTCAGTTAAAAACAATTTCCAAAACTTGACAAGTTTGGAATAACAGTGAGTTTTACCAAACTCTTATGACTAATATAAGTCTGCCGAATTTCGTTAGTTTTTATAGCAAAATCAAACTAAACATGATGTTATTGACGACTGACAGTCCGAGAATAAAAAAAAGTGTTGGACGTCAATAATAATATAAAGAGGCACATTTAAGTTTGTTCAGACAGATCTCTAGAAGAACTAGTCCCACTCGTGACTGAGTAACTGACTGTTGATATATTAACGCACAGCCCAAACCGCTGTTTCTAGAGACATGAAACTTGCAGGGTATGTTCTTTGTGAAGAGTAGATATCCGTAGTATGTTAACGCAAAACCCAAACCGCTGGCCCTAGAGTCATGAAACTTGCGGAGTATGTTCTTTGTAAAGAGTTAGCATCGACTAAGAACGTTGTTCTCGATATTTTCACATTCTTCTTCTTCTTAATCGTGCACTCTTGACAGAGTGGTCGTGATCATGGGAAGTCCTTAGTAGCTGCCCTTGCGATTTCTTTCCACTTTTTTCTATTAGTGGCGTTCCTCGCGTACTCCACGATTGAGCTGGATGTCACTGTTTTAATAGCATCCGTCCATCTGGTTGGTGACCGACCACGAGGACGCTGCCCCTCAATTTGCCCTTGCACCACTAATCGCTCACATTACAGTGATAAAATAGGGAATGGAAGTTTCGATATAGTTACACGCAAAGCTAATCCATACTTCCATACTAATATTATAAATCCGAAAGTAACTCTGTCTTTCTGTCTGTCTGTCTCTTCTACACGTCTAAACTACTAAACCGATTTAAATGAAATTTGGTACAAATATATTGTGGGACCGGAGAAAGGACATAGGATAGTTTTCATCCCGGAAATCCTCCGGTAACTATTAATCCACGCGGACGAAGTCGCGGGCAAAAGCTAATAATTTCATAAAATCAGGGGCAGAAACTAGTAAACAAGAACTGTTCATAACTGCGTACACTTTATCACGTATCAGCCCTACAATGGGGAAAGCGTACAATCATGCGGTTTGTATTATGATACAGTTTTTGTACGATTGTTTATAAAAACTATCATCTAGTAACCGACGGTGTTCGTGACCGTCCAGTATTGCTTCTAACTGGATACCTGGCGGTTTTGTAACTACGTCCGTAGATGATATTGATATTTTTGTATTTGTTTTCGGTAGCTTATTTGATTTTCATTTAGTATATTGACAGTAGGGTTTCAGGTTAGTTTTATTAGGGTCTTTTAAAAATCTTTGTTGTGTCTGACAGTACTATTTCGAATTACAGATACTATAATTTTAAAAACGATACCGTAAACGGTTACACACTTAAGGAAACAAGTAAATCCATCAAAATATTTATTCTGCAAGTCCAATTTGCGGGTTTTTATAATAATCAATTTAGTTTTACAAAAACCTAACAACATAACATTTCCTTTTAAAATTATTATTGAAAATTCCTTTCAATATGGTTTTAGTAGCAATTGGTATTACCAAACTCGTCCCCCCGTCGGTTACCAAATTAGTATTACTAAAGGTTTACTCCTGGTGTAGAACTTGTGAATACTGAATGAATTTAAAAGATTTCTGACTTATTAAAGACGAAAAGGTTTTATATTATCTAAACCACAGGATAACCACATACATATTTTACCACTTTCGACCTTTG
The DNA here is from genome assembly GCA_033675125.1 of Athetis lepigone. NCBI lineage: Eukaryota > Metazoa > Arthropoda > Insecta > Lepidoptera > Noctuidae > Athetis > Athetis lepigone. Next base: position 4,929,160 of record CM066217.1, read on the forward strand.
AGTAATCCTGCTTATTGAATAGGGATGTTGACTACATCAAAAGAATGACATTCTGTTTAGTCCGTCTTTTAGACAGTCCAAAAATACTGGACACATATTTTTTGCTTGATCAAATTAATAACAAAATACAAAGATAAAGAGCATCAAAGTTCCGGAGAGGGGGCTTGTGGCGTCACTCCTCAATAAAAATTATACAAAGGTGTGATGTTTCACGAAACTTCAACGCACTGTATTGTCGTCATTTTTTGTTTCAAGAAAAAAGAAAAAATGCGTGTCCCAAATTTTTTGATTATCTAACTGACGAACTAATTACTTTTTTTTTGTCATCTTGCCTATTACATTAATTACAATAAAAGGACTGTTCCTCATTATAGGAAATAAGAATGACATCACAATAAACATACACAAAACGAGCTGGTAATACCTAAATGATTTACGTATCTATATCGTATGAGTTTCCTTACATTTTCTTATTAAGTGAAATAATATTGCAAACATAATTTATATAAACTAAAGTATATTCATAATTGATACTTCGATTTAATATGTAGCTAGGTATAAGATTAAATTAAAACAATATTGTCTCAGTGCATTATTGTCTAATCAGGCAATTATTGTCTCTTGGGCAAAATGCCTTAGGAAGTGGCATCAACAACAGCACAAGACAGACAAATTAATGTATTTCCACGAAATTCTAAGCTAAAAACATTATTTTTTACTCCAGTCACAGTCATTAACTGCCTAAAAAGTTAACATTTTAACAAGATTTAACTTTAGCAGCTCAAAATTCTTAGAAATAATTATTTTTTCCTAACAAGGAAAACTATAACAGTAGCGACACGTACCTAGAGCGTTTGCGCCCATTTAAAACGTGCTAGGTTAAAGATCTACGCTTGAAAGAAGTGTGAAAGCAATCATTGGATTGTGAAGTTACTGGGCAATGGGCAATGAGCAATTGCTTGTCGTTGACAGGAGGCCTACTGCGAGCAATTCTCAAAGGTTTTTCTTCGCCCTACGTTTAGAGACGAGTAACTTACTTAAACTTTTTGACTTACTGACCAACAATGCGATCAAAAGTGACTATTACTTATTACTTTAATTTTAAATGAATGTTTCGTTTTTCGCTTTTATCACAGTACCTATAAAGATTTTCATAAGTATCTATAAAAACTATGAAGTATATTTGGTAAATTGTAACATTTATACACGTTGATATTGCCATATTAAGCAAACGTTGGGCCAGTGTTTCCTAGCTGACTACTCCAAGAAGAAACATCCGAAACAAATACAGAGGTCAGTCTATTTAAAGTCCATACAATTGTATTGTCAAAAACATGCGAAATTGTTGAAGGTTGATATCATATAGTAACAGATGCAGCTTTAAATAGTAAGTACAGAGCGTAAATACATCATTCCATTTATCTATTCAAACACAATGAAATATAGATTCCCATGTAATTATCTATTAACAATTGTACTGTAGGTATGTAGCTTCCCATTTAATAGATTCAGAGTACTCAAATATTAGCTTCTGTAGTTATACCATGATTCATAATCAGAGTATTTTTGACTATCACTGATACTAATCGACTAAACGGTGCCGGTGGAAAAAAAGCAAGCTAAATCATTACTGATTTTGTATTACAGAAACAGAGTGACATTTTTCTAGAAAAATCTGATACTATCTGTAACTATATTTATTTACTATGTTCTAATTAAAGTATGATCTGTCTGCTAAATTGAGTTTCTTTTATAATTGAATTGGTTATTTATCAGTTTGTATTTTTATTTACTTAAATACTGGTTGTCCCTGTAATTTGTCCGCTGTTTTGGTTACTGCTCAGCTCTTGTGGGGTATAGCGTGACTCTAAATACAAAATTTATTTATTTTTAATTTTGACAAACCAAGCAAGCTCTTTAGCATTTAACAACAAGATATTACTTTAATACATATTTAGGCGTTGCGTTTTCATTAACTAAAATATTTAAGTTACATAAATGAGAAAAACAGCCACAGAGCACGAACTACAGAGTTCATACCTCACTGATTTTTCTCAGCATAAAAAAATCTAAAAAATTACCATAACAATGGACGTGAAACTTATATCTTTATACCAATTATATTCATAAGATGAAAAGACGTCATCAAAACTTATTATATTCATATTTGTTTTGTTACCTTATATATTTCCCATAAGTATTATATTTTATTATCGTCTTTGTAATAAATAATATTCAAGTTACCATGACGAATTTATTTGACTTAATCAATTCGATTTGCATATTTATATAAAAAAATCGGTTCCTATTTTACGAAAAATATCTACATCATTCTGGGTATTCTGATTCTGACTGTTATGCTAAATTATGGGTATCAATAGATATTTAAGCTTTAAATCCATTTAAATCTATGAATGAAGATTTTAACGCTAAAATTAATTTAAATATCTACCTATAAAATAAATAAACGACTCATTTGAGAAATGTTGTAGATTTTCTGAGCACCTGTGATAGCCACATTAATTTAAAACGTATTTGACTTAATTAAGTTAATTATTAAAATGCCTACAAATTATTAGTTTGCTTTACATAATAAAAAACCTACTTCCGTTTTTTATTAATTGAAATAAAAGAAATGAAATGTGACTAAGTATTGAAGGAAGAAATATTTCACTGCGAAAATATTTAGTTATTTGATTTCAATCTAGTTTCTTAGATTGACCGTAAAGCTTTTAATTTTCTTTACAACCATATAAAACCAAAATTAATTAATTGATTGAAGATGATTTTTGATTGGTACTAATAAAAATTAAGATCCAAAAGTAATAAACAATAACATACAAAAATAACAATTTTAATACAAGATTGGTATTCTAACACATATTAACATAAAATTTAGTATATTTTTAAATGATTAAACTACATAATCTATTAAATGCTTTACATCTGTGTTGCATAATATCTTTAATTATAATTATAGGAACAATATTTTGATTTAGTATCTTTATGTGGAGTTCCCACCACACATTAACATTTTTATATAAAGGGTTAATTCAACCCCTTACAAAACCACTAACCGTGTAACGATTTAACAAGCACTGGCATAATATTTACTTAATGACTTATTTGATGACACAACGCAATTTGTTTGAAAAATCTGAAAAGGGATAAAAAGCCTTAAAGATATTACTTACGTCATGATCAGGAACGTATGTGTAAACATGCAGCTTATCGATCCTTATCGTACCCTGGAAGGGGTATAGCAGAGACCCTCGGGGCAGTTCAGCTGAAGTCCAAACGCTGACGGAAGCCTCTCGCCCCCTCGCCCCACCAGGCCTTAAAGCCAGGCTCAAGTCTTGAGGAATCAACACCAAAGTCTCCATCTTCAAAACACTTCAGTCTACAGTTCCACCCACAGTCACCACATAAATGAGTTATATTTAAAAATGTGACCGGTCTCGTCCATCACACTTAATGAGGATAAATAAATTAGTATACAACAAAAAAAATGTCGGGACGTCGGTTCGATTATCGGTCGGTGATGTCGCCAACGAAATATCGGCGGTGCGTGATCGATCGCCCGGTGAAATGTCGTTGCGTATTAATCACTGCGCGTGAGTTTGTTGTGTAGCACTCGAAAAAAAAGTCTTAGAAAAAAATGCGCGAAAGAAACTCTGATCTGTAGTAAGTCCGGTAATTCGGTACAATATTACATTACGGCTCTGGGCGGGTAGTGTACGGCGCATGCGCGATAGGATGCGCACGCGGTCTTCTCTGAACGTGCACTGAAGGAAGCGCTAACATTGACCTTAGCCGCGGCCGTGATCGCGTTTACAGTTCATTTTTTGTTCGATAAAAAGGAGAGGAGTAGAGCCCTACAACAAATAACTAAACTTAGCTGTTCAAAATTGAACCTTATTATTAGGACGATAAGATACATGGAAATGTAAATGCAAGTTTGTAAGGTGTATAGTAAGGTGCTCCCCTCCAAAGGCGGCACCTGCTTGACCGTGCGCCGCCCGTCAGAGTGGCGTAGAGCGCGGTGCGGCGCGCGCGCACCTTATCCACCTGTGCATAGACAAACCATTTTTTTTGGAACCAATTATGTATATTTTTTTTCCAAAAGCCCGCGTTACATGCGTCACTAATTTTAACTGCATTTCGTTCTGACTTGCATGGATTTTTTATAAACATAAAAATATAAAATATAAGTATCGGTTTAATATTTTTTGCTGAACTCATAAATCATTAAATTAATGCATAAATTACCAATTAGTATGATCATGTAGTACAGTCAGTTGCTACAGTTTATTATGCAGTTAAATTGAAACATGAAACGTTTTTATTTGTTTTTAATTTATTGCCAACATCTGGGTAGCCCTTTTTAGGGTAATTAATTAATTTAGTAGTTAAGATGTTAATCATATAAAGAGATCATTATTATATAGATTAAATTTAAGGAACATTTAAGGACTTATCACATTCTTCTTTAAAGAAAGATATGAAATTAAAATAAAACAAACCATAAATGCCTCAGACTTGGTAATTTCTAACGAGATTTACCACATCTGTGGCATGAAAACCAACTATTATTTAAGATTAGACCCAACAAAAATTACTTGTAGTTTATTCCCTGCATTTAAATAAAACATTTATCTTTATGAACGAATCTAATGGGTTATTAATTTAAAAACCCCGGAATAATACACAATTCGTCAGCATCTAAGTCTGCCTGCGTGCAGAGACTTTTCCAAATGACTTGTATTATAATAAAAAACCTAGTAGTTACTGCTTTATTACTTTCGCACGGTAACCTAGCATTGTTCAACAGCGTCTTCCAAGTTCAAATGTCTTCATTGTGTTACGGAAAAAACGTACGCAAACATCAATGCTTTATCTTTATGGTAACTGAAAGTTGAATAAATTGGATTAATTAAGGCTTGTTATGTAATGGGTTTGGAGATATTTTTTTGCTTCAATTTACCAATAGTAGCTAGCATTCTATATGCTAGTCGTTATGACAGTAATTTTTGAGTTAAGGGTTTATTTGAATACTGAAATAAAAGACGGATGAAATTATAGGTATATAGCGTATCTTTTAATTTTTGTCTGTGTTTTTGTACTACAGAGATTAAAGTCAAAGAAATGACTTTTTTCAACCCTATCCTTCTAATATTATAAATATGAAAACTTGATAGGATGGTCGAATGTTTATTTCTTTTATACGCAACATAGTTTGAAGCTTCCATATAAAATAACAAAGACTAAATCAAATCACGTTATTACCTATGGGAGCGGAGCAGAAATCAAATACCGGGTAATAAGGGTTAAATAGCTAGGAGATAAATAGTTATTTCTAAGTAACTAATGGGTCCTGAGCTCTTACATCTAGTATAGAAAAAATAACTTTTACTCACTCGATAAATTATTCTTTTATTTATTTATTAACCATAAAAATATCCTCACAAACTATACCCAATGTGATACTGTAAACTTAAAAAATGAAAATTTAAACCTAAAATTCATCTTGATACATCAGATTTAGAAACTATCAGTTACATCAACTTATAACGACGAACCCGCTGCGGTATTTTCGTAAAATAATCAAATGAAATTGATCGATATTGCCCACAACCGTGGTGTTATGATATCGGATCCTCCTCATCGAAGACCGCAGCTTTAACACTGAAATTCACTCCCCACCAAGGTAAAATCAACCGTAGTTTTCAGAAGACAAAGTTGCTTTTCGCTGTTGCCTAACACAAACACATGATACAAAATGTCGACGACCTGTGTACACCTGCCTCAACCGCAATCCCACTTGAACTATATTAGGTATGTTATAGGAATTTAAAAACGTGTTACTTACCAGCATGCAACGAAACTTCTGCGCATTTGACATTTTTTAATAAGGGCTGTTTTTACCTTAATAAAAGCAAATGTAAAAGGGGATTTTGTGGTTAGTTCTAAAATTGTTTTAGGTAAAATTTTGTAGCGGAGAGGTTTTTTTTTGTTTTATGTCTATTTTGTCTTTTTTTTGTTTTGTTTCTATTTATAAAATAACGGTAAATAAACCGCCGAAATAGTCGCCGTTAATTAAACCTTAAAACACACGTGATTCGAGACACAATAGAAAGACAATAGAAGCCCAACAGCCGGCTGTCGCTTGGTCGTTGAAAGGATAACCGACAAAATTATAAAGAAGTACAGTTTTAGAAAAGAAAATTTGGTGCCGACTGTACAGTAGGTAGTACCTATTAATAAATTCATGTTTATAAGTAAGTTAATAGTTGTAGTAGCAGGTACCTACGTATGTAAGTAGTATCATTTTATGGCAATTTAAAACGTTAATAGGTACCTTACCAGTTATGTCGATAATTAAGTTTGACGATGTAATGAATCTTGATTTATGAGGGTTTATTTTTGTATTAAAAAAAAAGTAAGCTTTATGAAAAATATTCGACAAGCCAATTAAAGCTCTAAAAATAAAAACCATATACCACAAATATGGCTAAAATAACATAAAAAACCGGCTGACAAAAAGCGTATCAAAAAATTTAATATCCGAATAAGTTGCGCGCACGCAGAGGGGCGGGGTTTGGGGCGTGGCTTTGGAAGGCCCGCCTCGCGTCGTGCGTTACCGGTGCGCAAGACCTATTGTTAGCGCAACCGACGATTTTTATTTGTCAGTCGGATGTATGTTTGTTTAAGAAGCTTTTTGACGTTTCGATTGTAGGTGCATACGCCTACTAACAGTACTGATGTGATTGGGTATAGGATACTTTTAGAGCTTATGAATTTGTCAATAGGAAGCTATGAATGAAACAAATTATAAGGGTTTCATTTTAATAATATTATCCAAGTGTCTAATTATTAAGCCATCGATCAAATTTTATCGAACCTTATTTTTATTTTAGTGACGGAAAACTTCGTGAGGAAACCTGGACGTGTAGTGAATATAACTCCAAAATCGCCAAACTGTTTTGAGCCTTGTTCGATGCTCATGCGTTTTCTGTATGAGAAAAGTCCTTTGCCCCGCAGTGGGACCGTAATAGGCCGGTATTGTGTTATTTTTGAAAGTAAAAGAATATACATTTTTTTCAAATACAAAAGGCGAGTTTTTTTGTTGGTTCCTCCTTCACGTCTTCAACACTAAACCTATTACCTAATGCCATTTTTTATAATGTTATATCAGTATTTAAATTAAACAAAAAAATATCTTACACTCGAAATTTTTCTTGTAAGTATTATTATTATTAGCTTGGGATCAGATGACCGTGTGTGAGTTGTCCTAAGATATTTATTTATTTATTATTAAAATGCTCTATCACAAATCGTGCACAAAACGAGGTAGGTAGATAAAGAGCTGGCCTACCGAAGGTCAAACTATTATTAAACAGTTTATTTTATTTATAAAACATGCGAGTTCTTAAGTAAATATCATTCATAAGAAGAATTTACTTATTTATAATTTTGTTATAATACCCGTCAAACGTCTTTTAGAAAATATACGTAAGCTTATTCGAAATTATCAGTTGTTGAGCAAAGTAGATTTTAACTTTTAATTTTAAGTTCGCATTAATTTTAACTTTAAGTTCATTAAACTTTTTCTTCGTGATCAGATCTTTGAAAATAGTTTCCCCCTCTGTCATCTTTTTATTGTTTCTTTGTGAACACTTAAGTACTTACATTTTGACTGCTAGTTGTGTAAATATATTTCACCACAAAATTAAGGCTTAGTTGCTTAAGAGTCAAAACTAGTACATTTTTTACTTACAGATTTTTATGATCTAAAAAACCTCATTAAGTAATTGAGACACGTCTCCAGTAGCTATATAGTAACTTTTTAATATATTTAATTTTTATACGTTTACGTTTACTGACGTAAGTAATTTACTTTATGTTATGATGTTCTATTCTATTCTATTTTTATATAATGGCAACTAAAGCCAATGTCGACTATTCTGCCAAATGTTATGATATTATTAGTGCAAGTTTTCGGCTTCTATGACGACTGACAGACAGTTTAACTTTAAATTAGTTTGAGTAGTTATTTTAAAAAATTGAAAATATTTTCATTTCGGCTGTATTATTTAAAGTTTAATTCATTATATCTTTCAAAATAAATATGCCATTAGAACAAGCAACTCAACTTTCTTTCTGACTAACTAACCGACTCCTTGACAATTTAAGATCTAAGCACCTGTTTTACACTCTTCTGAAAAACTTCTGATAATTCTTCTTCTTCTGATAACCTGGCAGATAAATTCATACAAAATCTGTTCTTTTTTTTAATTTATCTTGTGGATAAGGACTATTTCGAGGCTTTGGAACAGGCCCTTAGTAAAATAAAGCTCTGATTTTGGTTTTGGCAATCATGTTTATACTTATTTTTTAACTCAAAGCTGAAGCTTGAAGCTTTTCTGACTAACCTACCGATTCTTTGACAATTCATAAGTGCCTGTAAATGGTCTAAGTGAAATAAATGCCTTGAATTTTGAATTTTGAATCGTTCCCGTTTCAACTCCTCTCCCGTATATTCCTAAACCGATGATCCCACATCGGACTGACATTAAGCGGACTCAACCCGTCACGCGTCCAGGTGGCTTAATTGTCATTAAATTCAACTCAATTTGTGTTCCAAACGCGGATAAGTTGGTGTTACACGTCGCCTTCGATGCGGTATTGTACGATGTTATTATAGCCTTTTTATTCTCTTATTCGGCTTAAGGAATTTATTTTTTTAAATTCGAAGACGTTGGTCGGTAAAATTGACGGGTATGTTTGATCGGCCACACGCTTTGAAGGGTTAAGTGAGTGAATTAATAAGCCTTATTTGATATTTATTGAATGTAAAAATTCACAAATATAAATTACAGACAATTATTCGACAAATATTTTTAACCTTTCAACGACCAACCGACAACCGGCTGTCGGGCTGCTATTGCCTTTCTATTGTGTCTCGAATTAAGTGTGTTTGAAGGTTTAAACACATTTTCATTGTTTCGAAATTATGTACCTACAATAACTTAACCACCTCAATATCACAGGTACAGATTATAACTTCGGTAAGAATTAGACTTCCTTGGAAAGGTAACGATTTAATTTAAGAAACAATCCTAAATATATTGTGAACACGCACAAAATAAAATCAATAATTAAAAATAAAAGATACAACTGAATAAATCTAAAGGGATTCATATTAGTCGCACACACTTTGTTGCGCCAATATTCACTTACAATACCTAAACCATACTTATTGATTAAAAAATACCACCATTGCAATATATTACAAAACACGCCTAATTTAAATAAATACATCAACAAACTTAAAGGGCCCACAATCCCTAAAAAAACATCAAAGCAAAAGTCTAAACAGGCCACGCCGAAATCGGATTGTCTCTAATCTGTATCAAAAGTCCGGTGACAGGCCGACCTGTCCCGAAAAATCCCGAGTCGCTCCGATCTTTATTCTAATATATCAAGAGATAAATATCTTAATTTTTTGACGTATTCACTGAGCTGTCTGTGGTTTACAATTGACATTCTGTAATAGAACCTAGTTATAATTTGATTTTGAGTAATGCGCGAGCACAGTATCGTGTTACGTTGGTAAGTAATGCTTACTTCTTGTCCGTGTTTAGTGGGATTATTTTGTAGTTATGCTTGGTGACTCATATGTTAATTGAGACAGGCTGATGTTATTTCTACTTGAATTGGTACATCACTCATGAATTGCATTTTAAAAGATCGGCAATGTATAGCTGCCTGCACGGGTCTGCTTATACCTTTGTGCACCTCTCTCCGAGAGAACTCAGTCAGGCTACATGGTAATGAACTTATTCAAGACAAAATATTCTTTGAAAATTTGAGGATAAGTTTATGATACAAATTCTGAACACATGAACGAATCACAAGACTAATATCAACAACTTATATTCATTATAAATATTTTTTGGACCATTCAATGCCTAAAGAGAATTAAAAAAGGATATTTTGTCCTTTTTTGGGACAATCCTGCACCCTTTCTATCCACAGATGATGTCATAATTTGATCTAGATTCAGTCACGTAGTCCTAGCCGACAACCTGATGTCAAACGCAAAAAAAGAACATTACAATACTTTTTTCTAAGATATTTTGCAAGCACTAATAATTTTCTACACCTTGTAATTTACAACTGATATCCTTACATCGCATAATTGGGATTTAACAGGACATTACCATTTACAAATTCAAAAACAGCAGCGCACTAGAAAAATGCTCCCTTTTCAAAGGCGACTCAGAACTTACAAGGCTTGTTCCTTGTATCTCTAAAGATCCGTCTTTCGCTTTCGATCCGTATGTCGACGTCCAACCCAAACCGCGAGTCCTAGAGACATGAAACTTACAGGGTGTTTTCTTTGTAAATAGTAGACAACCACTAAGAAAAGATTTTTAGAAATTTCAAACCTAAGGGGGTAAGAGCCGGGATGGAAGTATCGACATTCACGCAGACGAAGCTACAGGCGAAAGCTAGTTATTTATTTGTGAAATCAATAGAGAAGAAATATAACATTTTCTATTAAATATCGTACACACATGCTAGTCAGCACCACCCAGGACAAATCTACTCTAGCGTGAACACAAACCAAAACAAAAGAAAGACAACAAAGCGACGGGACAGCTCCTGCCATTACGCATACCTGCATTTGCATGCAACGATCGACTCCCACTTAATTTGGTGTTTTCTTCCGGGCCCGCGGCGTATTCTCGACGCATTCTTTCACGCCACGTTTCGTTTATCGCTTGAAATGCGAATTTTGGGAGGCTGCGTGATGTTTGTCGGTACAATGCTGTTATCAGTGTTGATAAAGGGATCTTATCTGACTTGATCAAGGATCAGTTGGAGAATTTTCTTAATTGATCTTGCTGGTGACGTGTTGGGTCGTTTGGTTTCCTTCAAAATGGTTAGTGTCAATCCGTACGTCATGATTGTGAGTTCTGTCAGTTGGGTTTGGTCATCTCTTGACTGCCTCTGATGGGGGCAAAAATCTCTATTTTATTTTAAAACTCTGGATAAGGAAGTAAATAGTCATCGTAGACTTTGTGAGCTATTCATTAAAATGCGTAATGAATGTCACTTCCTTCTCTTCGAAACAGAATGTAGATCATTTTGCGTCCACGAGGTAAATTCTCAAAGAATTTATTTCACAAAGACGCAGACATACAAACAAGTTAACATTGTATCGCCATATGGCCAATAGTCGGTAAATGGTAATGGCAAAGGTAAATGCCCCACATGCCGTCTCCTTGCAAAATTAGTTTAAAGGCACTTAACTGAATGGCAAGTTGTCGTGTATTTGGTGCCGTGTGTAATATTAGGTCTATTCTAAATTGAGGACTAATCGTAGAAGCATTGGCTTGATTTAATGGCAAATAAAATGGCCCTTTCTTTTGCTTAAAATAAAATAAAAATAGTGGCGAGTAAAAGTGTTATTTGAACCAATTCACAAAAAATATCATTGTTTTTCTTACACCTCTGTAATTATTTTCTGAATAATTTGGTTGCATATAAAACAGATGAATCGACTTTCCAGGACTAGTTTAGTTCCAAAAATTGTAAGATGTGTTATTTTGCCAACTATCACTAAGACTCCCTGTGAAAAGTAGACCCGTGTCCCAGTTGTACTTTGTAGCATTAAGTCAAAACTCCCTGTGCTGTTGAATAGTAGACTAGACTTGCCAATGTTACACTACCTATGTATAATGCTATATCAATTGCGAGCGCTACAATTTAGGCAGCAGTAGTGGCTAATTTTGACACTAAAATGCAAACGGTACTTTACTGACGATAAAAGCTTCTTCTACAAGTCTAACCTGAAGTTTTCTATAAGGTTCACTATTACGGCTGTGTTAGAATTTTAAACTGAATCAAACGTATCTCACCAGCAATATCTCTAATGTAAAAATAAACTATTCTCCTTACTATCTAACTAATCGTAATTGACAGGACCTACTAAACCTGCTAACTACTTAATTGCCGGAAGGGAAACAGAGATTAAGAACGTCAATGTACCGGCATTATTCTAAATGCTGGTTACAAAAAACCATAGCGGCCGATGGGTTGTTCTTATAAACGACGGTGGATTTAACATTTAAATTTGTTCCCGAGGCGATGCAGGAGTCTAATTGTTCGGTCGGCGCAAATTATAAATTCATTAATGGGAAGCTTGGACCGGCGGCTATGGAGATTTTTCATAAATGTTGCGTGTTGTCACTTCGTAGTGTGGGTGTATGTAAGTGTACTTTTTTATCAATGAATGTGTGCGGTACGTGGGCGATTGTCAAAGTGCTTTAATAATAAACTGTCAAAATACGCAATTTGTCTTAGATGTAATAAATTTTAAGGAGTTGGTTTAGACTTTGATTGGTTTTTTAATTGAATTTGAAGTTGCTTGGAATAATAGAGCGACAACCGTTAATTATTGTATAGGTATATACCTAGTGATTTATCAACACCTATAGATTATCTTATTTTACCACTTTTGTGATTGAAACGACACTATATATTATGTAGTGTACATAAATAAATTATAGAATAAATATTAACACATAATTCGGAATGTAAAACAGTCTATGGATATTAGCTGATATTGAAGAATAAATGTTTTTCCTATTTTCTTAAAATAAAGCGTTTCTGAGAACAAAAGACTTCAACGAATTTTAACTTTTAACTTGTAAGGCATTTTAAGGCGTTTAGGTAGTTAGTGAAAGGAAAATGGACGTAACGTTATTTTTTAATATTTGTATATTTAACATCCGTAATTAAGTCAACTACAATATTATAATAATAACAATTTACAATATTAAATGTCGAATGAAATACAACTGAGATTTACTTACTGTCCGAACTGTTTTTAAATGCAGATGCAATTATTTCTTTTCCTTTTACTTTGAGATGGCAAATGACAGGACCAATAAGAGATCAGTCAAAAAACGTCGTTAAAAGCTTTTAAAAATACTGCTTAGAACATTTCCTTATAGAAAAACCCAGCACACTTCGCTCAAAATCCCAGACAAAACATATTAAACTAATACCCAGATTTCACGCCTCCTTATTTAATCTATCACTACATACCACTATTTGTTGTTCAAAAGGTCATCAACCTTACAGTAGCAAGAATATTTCTAACAAGATATTAATTGTTGAGCCTTCGGCGTCTTGTTAAACTAATTGTTGGTCTACCAGTACCGATTTTTCAAACCATAGTGTACATTCAGCTCATTAAAAACTTTAGAAATGGTGATTAGATTTGTATGCACGCGTTTAGTAAAGTTTTTTTAATTAATGGGTGTGTGAGATTTGAATGGTGGAAAGGGCGGAGATGATGAGTAGTGGCTTTTGGTCTGTAGTGGGATAAAAATGTTTTTGAATGGTAATGACGAGGTTTAGTTTGAAAGGCTTTATCTGCGTTTAAAGATCTATATAAACTTTTTGAGCCTGTTTTAAGTTAAAAATCTTAGAGACAACAACGAACAAATTGCTAAACGCTGATATAAATAACATATTTACTGCAATAAGTGCATAACTTTAAATCGATTATCTGAGACTACTAGTAAATAATAAGTTACTTGTTTAATTTGCAGCCATTTTCCGTCAAATTGTTCCATATTAAAATAGTACACGGCTAATTCAAAAAATAAACTTATTTCAAAATTATTTTACGGCAATTTAATTTTTAGCCTTAGAAATGAAATTGACCTAGTCTAGACATTAGAGATATTCTAAAATTCAATTTAGTGATCACAAGGCGCTAGCGCTATGTCGGTAGAGTTCTCTCAAAAAATATGGTTTTAAACATGAATGATTAGACGTTTCGATCGATTCAAACAGACAAATCGTGACTCACAAATAAAACTTACCTCTCTAAATGTGAATATGATTGTAAGTTAACATCCTTTAATATAGAATTAGATCTCCAACTCATTTAAAATGGCCGGTAGCCAAAGGAAAGGATACATTTTAGTGTGTAATTAATAATTCTTTGAAACAGACGTAAACGTTTTAAGCCCAGAAGGGCAGAATGCTAAATATTTGTGCTAGAGGCTAGGGTTTGTGTTTAATCTGTTTTATGTTTAGAATTCCGTACCATCAGAATCAAATTAAAATAGAAACCTTTAAATAATAAAAGCCAATATTTGTAAATTGTATTATGTAATAGGTATACCTTGAGTTGGTATCCCCTACATTATTTTAAAGCTGTGAATTCAAAGTTCTTCGTTCACAAGGAAATGAAAATCCACATATTAGTTACTTCAAGTTGACTAAGAAACATTTTTGACAAGAAACGAAATGAATAACTTAGCGAAAGGCGTTTGTTAAATCTAGTATAAGTCAGTCATTTTGTGCTTAAGCTCCAATATCGGTTTTGAACTGTAAGGTATACATTTGCATGCCCAGAGAACAGTCTTACAGATTATCCACCAAAAATTAAAACCTCCAAACTTCATAACGAACCCAAAAATCATCGAGAGCTATCATTCGAACGTTTACCGAATTCCATTTGGCGTTTCCAAGCGAATATTAAATGTGTATGCAATTTAAAAACCGCCTACGGTTAAAGAATGCCAGCTATCATTTAGTAGCAATACCATAATGCCGCATATTCGTAATTGACTGCATTTGGAGAAGAAATAGAGATGGGGTCCGATATGTTTGGAATCGAATAATTGTCGACTTTTGAGTATGGGTCGACTGAATTCGCATCGTGGCACGTGATGATGTCGTATCGTTTAGATGTGTGATTTGGCCGTAAAATGTTCGGTAAATATTTTGAGTGTTCGCGAAAAATCTTTGAGCCCACTCTCGTCCCCTCAACCCCCAAGAATTAAAGTGTCCACTCAACCCCTAACTACAGTTTTTTCTCGACCCCTGGGGGTCGAAAGTGGATATATATATAGATATATTGTGAGATGATATCATTTGACATTTCATTTCATGTAAAAAAAACTTGTTGGCTGGTGTCTTACAATTTTGCAAATATTCATATTTGAAATTCAGAATAAAAAAAATATTTACACATTATAACCCAAAAACTGTTTCCGATGAAGTAACCGTGTACGATGGATGGCCAAAAATAAGTGTTAGATTTAAATATAATTTAGTGACGCCAGGCCTCGCGCAAAAGTTACTTTTTAAGTATTTGTGATTAAAAAAAACATGGTATGTAGTATGTTCTTTATGATGGTAAAAAACAGTTCCCCAAAAAATACGAAATTATTAAAAAGGTTTAATTAAGCTCCTTCTTTCTCCGCCTTAAAGTATTTTTCTTTTTCTTTGTTTTAATAGTTATGCAGATGTATATCGTTTTAAACTGTATGATAACTATTACCAAAAGAAAAATACCTTTATGTGGGTAAATTGTGCAAGAAATCGACAACCTACATACAAAGGAATTTTTAACATAGTTGATAGTAATTTGTTACAGAGGAAATCGACTCTCAGTAGGCATATCGAATCGAATTATTACCGACTTAGTTAACGAAGCTCACCTCTACTTGTAATGGGCAATCAGATTTGAAAAAAGAATGAATTTGATATGCAAACTTTTTAAGAAAAAAAAATGGTATTTTTAGTATTGGGCGTTGCAAGAAAATTGATATGCGTGAAACGGAATTGTAAGTAGGAGCCAATTTTAGAATTGATGTATGAATGTAATGTTTGGGTTCTGTACGTCTGAATGAAAAATAGAAACAGTGGTCGGTTGCCCTCTTCCAATATCTCTAAAATTATTGAATCTACATTTTGGTAACAATTACCGTACACAGTGTTTTACGTAAGATTACTGGAAAATTTATAAGAATGAAACCATTTATGCGATACATATTTAAATATTTAGATTTTTCTTTCAAAAATGCAAAATCCGTACTAATATTATAAATGCGAAAGTAACTCTGTCTG
The DNA here is from genome assembly GCA_033675125.1 of Athetis lepigone. Lineage (NCBI taxonomy): Eukaryota > Metazoa > Arthropoda > Insecta > Lepidoptera > Noctuidae > Athetis > Athetis lepigone. The sequence continues at coordinate 4,945,102 of CM066217.1, forward strand.
TCTGTCTCTTCTTCACGCCTAATTCACTGAACCGATTTGAATGAAATTTGGTACAGTTATAGTATGGGACCCGAGAGAGGATAGTTTTCATCCCGGTAATCCCCCGGGAACGGGAACTATTAGTCCATGCGGACGAAGTTGCGGGCAAAAGCTAGTCTATAATGTGGATGTTTAATAGATTTTTTATAAGTTACTAATAAAAATAACAATAATACGTTGAAGTGGTCGATCGCGTTAATTTCGAGAACTACTTACCAGTCAGATAGTAAACATTGGTCTACTATACAAAAGCTCAAAGCATTCCTGTTGGAGATATGTCTCTATTCAATAGACGATGTGACATATCCACGTTATAATTCTTTTATTGTATTATTAATGCTTCTTTTTTTTTGTAGAAAATTTATTGTAATATTAATGTGTTATTTTTTTGATTTAATGAATGTGTTTTTATGCTTATTTATTTATACATCTGTGACTTCAAACACAATGTAAATTGTTCATGAAAATAAATTGAATTGAATTGAATTCTTACTTATATTTTTAGAGATAAATAATAACGATTTATAAATGTCGGTTATCTAAAAACATGCTTAATTCCCGCTGCGGGTACTTCGTTATCAATATGGATGTTATCAAAACAAAACAAGAAGTTGATACGCCTATTACTAATAACATAGCAATATATCGACAGTCAACTCACAACATAGATATTAATATTCTTCTCAGTTTTATTTTCTCTTATATAAAGACCTGTCTTAATGGTAATCATTGCTATGCTTAAAAAAAAATACAGACGCTTCGTCTTCATCTTCATCATTTATTTTTATTTATTTATTTATTTATTTATTAGGGACAAAAAACAATTACATGCTACAAAATACAAAAAAGTTCCTAAGCTAAAATTATCAAACATTTAACCCATACCATTGTCCACATATTAACTATAAAAAATCAGTGCTCAAGATAAAAAAAAGACAAAAAGAAATAAAAATAAAAAACAAAACAATTTTAAATTTTAAAACATAAAAAAAAGAATAAAAGAAATTACAAAATTAAAACATAATTATGCTGCTGCAGCAGTCTGCCCAGCTTATTGTTTATCTTAGTATGACTAAAATTGCTTAGATAAATCGCTCAATCAATCAATCAATCATGGGCCTTCCTCTGGGAGGTTTGGTTTCCGCACTTAGTTCTCTTAAGTAGGACCATTGTACGTGAGCCACGGCGGCCGCTACTCCAGTCAGCCCACCTCCCTCCAGAAGCAGATCACCTTCAATCAATCAATCAATCAATCAATCAATCATTTATTTTGTAAAACATAGGTAACAAAAATACAGATCTTATAGATAAAAACAGTGCGCTATGTTTTGTCTATGGTAAGACTTACAAATATTAATAAAAACAAAAGTAAGAAATTGTTTAAGTTACAAATCGTTGAAGAACTCGTCAACAGAGTAATAACATTTGTCAATTAAAATTTTTTGGACAATATTTTTGAACCTGCTAACTGGTAATATTTTTATCTCATCAGGTATTTTATTGTAAATTCTTGGAGCGATGCCAAAGAAACTTTTGTTCATTAGAGCTGTTTTACATTTCGTGTGACATAATTGATTCAAGTATTTAGTACGCATAGGATTTTTTTTTACATCTGACAATTTGAGAAATAAGTGCAAATTAGTCCTTACATATAATGCTGTTTCCAAAATGTACAATGATGGTAGTGTAAGTAGTTTTAAAGATTTGAAGAATGGTACACAACTATCTGTTACTTTTATATTGCACATTGCCCTTATGCATCGCTTTTGCATTTTGAAAACCAGATCTCTATTAGTGGACTGCCCCCAAAAAACAAGTCCATATCGCAAAACTGAACCGACTAGCCCATGATAAGCTGTTAATAAGGTTTCAATGTTTACTTTCTTTGACAACTGGGAAAGTGCATATGCAGATTGGCTGAGTCGTTTGCATAATTCCTCAGTATGAGGCTTCCAAGTGAGTTTGTTGTCAATCGTAATACCCAAGAACTTGACATGTGCAACTTCTTCTATTTCATTACCCTCGTATGAAATATTGACATTAGGGTTTTCTCGCCGCTGATAAAAATGCATTATTTTTGTCTTGTTTAGATTAATAACAAGATTATTATTATTAAGCCAATCAATGATTTCAGAAAGAGATTTTTTAATATCATTTTGGTAATCATTTGGGTTTTTGCATTCAATTATAGCGGTACTGTCGTCTGCGAAAAGGACCATCTTTTGACGTGTGGCTTTTGGAAGGTCATTGATGTATATTAAAAATAGCAATGGCCCTAAGACGCTTCCTTGAGGCACACCATAATTTATACGTTTTGGTTTGGATTTATAGGTCATAACCAGTTTAGTCTTAGGACAGATTCTAGTAACCTCTGTGCATTGATACCTGTCACTTAGATATGATTCCAATAGTTTCAGGACATTCCCTCTAATACCGTAGCAATGGAGTTTGTGTAGTAATATCTTATGGTCTACATAGTCGAATGCCTTAGTCATGTCCGTATAGATGGCGCAAATGCGCCATCTAATTCTAGATATTAAATCAAACAGTGCCATATTAATCGTTGTATTTTTTCGAAATCCTTTTTGTTCGTTACAGAATAATTCATACTTTTCTAGATACATGTAAAGAGACTGATAGATTATTTTCTCTATTAATTTTGACATTATAGGGATTTTTGCTATTGGTCGATAATTTTTAACATTTGTTTTATCATCTCTTTTATGTAATGGCTTAATAATCACACTTTTTAGACTACTTGGGAATACACCCTCAGTAATACACAGGTTGATTATATGCGCCAGGGGTGGTGCTATTACGTCCTTTACGTATTTTATTACTTTAGTGGATACACCGTCATAGCCAACAGTACTTGTGTTTTTAAGACTATTGATCGTTTTAATTATGTCATGGTTTGATACAGGCATCATGAACAATGATTGTGTTGTTATATTGTCCAGGTTGTGTTTATTATTATATGGAATGTCATTTTTAATATTACTTTCAATGTCATCAACAAAATAGTTGTTAAATTCATTTGCAATGTCAACAGGATTTTCAATTAGTAAATTATTTATTTTTATAGTCAGAATGGATTCTTGTGGGAGGCATGTTTTGGAGTTATTAATTATTTGCCAAGCAGCTTTAGCTTTATTTTCAGACGTATTAATGTAATGGTTATTTTGTGCTCTTTGTGTGAGTTTTATTATCTTTTTGTATAACTTAGTGTATTTTTTTAAGAGTTGTTTATTTTTAAGAATTGGGTTGAAACGGTAGGTCCATAGAAGCTGTCTTTGTTTTTTGCTGCATAGTTTTATACCACGTGAAATCCATTTTGCCGGTTTGTTACAGTTAATAGTAACGATTTTGTTAGGAAAACACAGTTTATATAGAAGCAAAAAATCCTCCATAAAGTTATCATAAGATTCGTTTGCATCGTTGGTGTTAAATACTTGTGTAAATGATAGACATTCTAAATATGATTTAAATTTTATTAAATTTTCGTAAGAAATTTCTTGTTTTTCAATTTTCCAGGATTTTAAAAGACTAGTTTTTTTAGTGGGAATTCGAAGTAACTGAGATGTGTGGTCTGATAGAACTAAATCTATGATTTGTGTTTTACATCCCTTTTGAAAATTGTGAGCGAAATTATCGATGCACGTATTACTGCTTAATCTAGTGGGCGCGTAAAGTGCTAACTTTAAATTATACTGTAAGAGAAAAGATTCCATTTCCAGGGTAATTTTGTTTTTCTTTAGCACATCAATATTGAAATCACCGGCTAAGATTACTTTTTTCTTTGCAAAATTAATTTTTTTAAGTATATGATCTAGTTTTTCATAAAATACTAAATAATTATGCTTAGGTACCCTGTATATACAAATAATAATAATATTATGTGGTTTTATTTCTACTGCACAGCATTCAAACACTCCTGAGACTGATTGTTTTGATATATCAGATATTTCTTTATACATATATCCTGCCTTAACGAAAATACACGTGCCCCTCGCTTTAAATTTCTTGAGAAGTGGGCTGCTAGACAATAATTTGGTATGTTTATTAAATGTTCATAGCCTGATTCTACAAAGTGTTCTGTAATACACATTACATCTACGTTTATTCCTTTAAGTGACAATTCGTCTAACCTTACTAATAAGGCATCCGATTTATTGACTAATCCTGCAATGTTTTGGTGTAGTATATTGAGGTAACTATAGAAAAAACTGAGATTCTTCCTGTGTTTGAGTGTCTGATAAGCAGAGTGGGTGGTCTCTTGGGAAGCAGTCAACCTCTATTTGATCTGTTTTCAAGGTGCTTACATACAAAATAAGATCTACCAACTCTGAAAAAACCATTCTTAAGCCTTTATAATTTAGATTTCCAGACGAATTATAAGTATCATGAGTGTATGGCAAATTATAATTAGAATCTAAAACATACGCATATTTATATGTTTCCACATCTAGATATAGCAAGTTATTAAATAATTCTACTCGGCTATTAAACATTACATTTGTATTCTCCATATATTTAAATGTCGGTAGGCATATTATAAAATTGGTGTGTTGTAATGGCATAAGTATTTTGCGGATATACGTAACAAGTTCTATGTAATTATGTGTTCTTCGGAAGTCATTTTCACCAATATAAATAATACAAAAGTCAGAGTTTGTGAAGTTTGCTACTTTTTTACTAATACCGTCCAATAAAACTTTCAAGCCACATTTAGGCATACGGTAATGACATATTTCACTTTTGTGTAAATGAGTACTTTCAATTAAGTCATATAATCTATTAGAGGTTTCACTACTTATCATGTATACTTTATGCTTAGAAGACGACGACGACGACGCTGGCGTTGGGTTATTTTGATAACAATCTTGTGACATTTTATTAGCGTTCGAGACGATTAGGTTGGCATTTTCACGACTGATTTCGTTTCCTGTTTTTAATAGTTTTTGTTCATTTATAGAAAAGCTGCAGTCCGAAATTTCTGAAATCGGTGGGTTACTGATCTTCTTATCTGTGGAACTAATTTTGGTTTTCTTTGGTGTTTGTGTTTTCTTCTTTATGGGACTACTGGTGACTTTTTTAAGCATTTCATTTTTCTTTGTTAAATCGGCGTTTGTTTGCTTCAGAGAAGTATTTTCTAAAGATAATATTTCTATTTCTTGGTTAGCGCTTTTTAATTGAGATCTAAGGTTTTCTATCTCAGTTTTTAAAATGTTTATTTGTTTATCCTCTTCATCTTCAGACATTCCCGGCAGACTGTTTGTGGTATCATCTAATGTTTGAGAAATAATATCGCTAGTGTCGTTATTCGGTTCCGATATAGTACGTTTTCTGCGGAATGTTATGTTTTCTACGATGTCCATGATGATTTAATTTAAAACTGTCACAAAAAGTCACACTAAACTCGTCGGATTTGAACGTGCGATCACCCAGTGCAGAACGACAAGGACCGTTCTTACGCCGCTTAGCCACCTGAACAATTGACTTAGTCTATCAATTTTGCGATCTGATGGTGTTTTAATACTGTAAATCCTCCTTTTAATGATAGATGTCGCGATTTGCGATATTGATTGTCTATTTGCTATAGTTAGCACAGTGACGATGTAAATGGTTAATGATGTTTTAACTAGATGGCGTTGCGTTGTCTTAACTTCTTATCAAGTAGGTACCTAGATGCGCGGTATTTGAATAAAAAACGGTTTTTTCTTGCCACTATAAATTTTGTTTATTTCACTGTTTTTTTTCATCACTGTCTAGAAGTCGTTTTTTATAGTGCTTGTTTAATAGGTTATTGGTTTAGTAGTTAGATGTATACACTGGTAGCACTGTAGCACTGAGTTTATTGAGTTTTTTGTCCAGAATTAGTATATTTTTAGAATCAACGATTATGTAGTAATTTAGTGGTTCTAATCGATGATAACACTGTCACTGTTTGTTTACGTGTCTAGTTTCACTTTTACGAGAAAAACACATTAGAAATACGAGGTTTACTATTTATAAAAATTATTAAATTACGAGCGCAATCAGGTCTTATGTTTACTTAACAACGCCCTCTGGCGGAAGAAGTCTTCCGAAGACTTCTCAGGGCATCCGGGAGTGAACTTGGGGAACCAAGAATCTCTTTCCGGATTACAGACGCTTCAATAGAAGCAAACTTAACTCGTTAAGTATGTAGGCTGTTTTTCCCAGACAGATTTACCCTTTCAAAATAGTTTTGTGACATCATTATTTTCCAATAGTGATGACGACAACATAAAAAAATGGCATTCTGTTTAGTCCGTCTTGTAGATCGGCCAAAAATACGGGACACGTATTTTTTGCTTCATCAAAATAATAAAAAAATACAAAGATAAAGAGCAACAAAGTTCTGGAGTGGGGGCATAGTGGGGACTTTTAACGCCACCGTAATGCAAAAATTGTATCTGATCGTGACGTCACGCACAACTTCAACGCGCTGTATCGTCGTCATTTTTCGTTTACGAGAAAAAAGAAAAAATACTTGTCCAAAATTTTTTAATAATCTCAATGACGGACTAATTACTTTTTTTTTCGTCGTCTCGCCTATTCAATTAACGATCTTTTAAAGTCAAAGTAACTAAAAATCTTCGAACTATTTGTTTAAATGTGTTTATAGTGTGGCTTTCTACTACCTAGATTGCAACACCTTCCAGAATACCAAGAGCCGTAAAAAGTATAGACATTAAGGTATCTTAGAGTCACCAGCTATAAAACCTTTTTTACATAATTACCAACACAATACCCGTACTTAAGCCACCGGCTTCGCCCGTTTATCAACCGTTAATAATACCGATCGATATTCTTTAGAAATTCACTACTACATGGGGTGCTAATTGCAAGCAAAATGAACAGATAACGATGCCCATTCAAAGGACGACTTGGGCTTATAAAATTGTATCGGCCATTAATTTTCCTTATAAGTAATATGAATATGTAGGAAGCTTTTGGACAATATTGGCGCTTGGCAGTTACTTGGTATTGAATCTTTGTGGTCGGTTTAATAGGATTGTGACGTAATAGCGCTCTTTTACATAGTAGTTAGGTAATGTAGATCTATTGGATAATGCTACTGAAAGCCTTATCGAATGTTAATGGATCATGCAAAGCTGTTTAGCATGAAATATTTGAAAAGTTTGAATGGCTTCTTGTGAGTGCTGACATATCAAAATCTTGAATTTGGTAACCGTTTCGTGGTTTGGACTCTTAATCTTTTGACGACCAACCGACAGCCGGCTGTCGTGCTGCTATTATCTTTCTATTGTGTCTCAAATCACGTGTGTTCGAAGGATTAAGTTGATAAATCAATTAGGATAATAATATTTGTACTAGCTATCTGCCGCGGTTTACTCGCGTAGTTTCCGTTCACATAAGAATTTTGATATAAAAATTATCCTACGTCCTTTCTCAGGCTACGGACTATTTATCTACCATTTAAATCGGTAGGGTTGGCATAAAAACGGGACAGACAAAGAATTACTTTCGCATTTTAATACTAGTAAAGGTAGACTGGAATAACGAAATGTAATTAGCCCAATTAGTCAACAAAACAATCCACCAACCCAAATACCCACACACGACAAACGCGTCTGAACCTGAATAGGCCGCCTTACAAGAAGCGGGCTCTCTCAGAGAGATAACGCAGACAGCAGCAAAGACTAAAGAGATCCGCCAAAGATATACCCCAGCTAACAATTAACAATGAGACATTATATTCACGAGTAATGTTGCCGATAATTACCGGACCGGACGATTTGCACGGCCAACTTTACTTATAGCTTGCTGAGTATTAATTGATGGCGAAATTTGTGGATTTAATTTTTTATAAGAACTAGTAGGAAAATGTCGGTTTAGGGCTTATCAACCCCTGTCGCAAAAAAAGAGGGGTGTTGTCGGTTTGATCGCTGTGTGTCTGTCTGTTGGTGGCAACATAGCTCTCAAACGGATGAATCGATTTGGAAGCGGTTTTTTTTTATGTAAATTATATAGTGATTGTTCGTAAATAACATAGGGGTCATTTACACATTTTTTTATTAATCTTTTTTGTGGTGCATTGCTGTGGCGTGTTCTAGGTTCAAATTGGGGCAAGCTCAATCAATTTTTTAGTACTCTAAAGCATCATTTTGTCCCAGTAATGGACAAAATGATGCTTTAGTAGATGCTTTAGTTGGACCGTGTCTCACGCACCTGGGTGAACTAAGTCAAACCAATATGATTTTCAATTCCTATTCAAAATCTAAGTTTATTAACCTTTCAGCGACCAAGCGACAGCCGGCTGTCGGGCTACTATTGTCTTTCTAGTGTGTCTCAAATCACGTGTGTTCGAGGCTTACTAGCATAAATAGCATGCAAAGCTGTTGATAGAAGTCTGCATTCTTAGATAATTGAAATTTAAATAATGTCTACTTTCAGTAAAATGTTCTATCTACAATATTTAAGGTACTTTACCTCTATGTGGCATAGCCGTGGAACACCCTGTATATTGTCACTAAGATTAAAAACTGTTGTTAAGCATTGCTTATAGTTGCCACTATCTATGATAGTCGCACGGTTTTAGGAATTAAGGAATGTTAAGATTAAAATAAAAAATACCAAATTATAAATTACGTTATTATACATTCTGATAAATCTTTTATCAATGACTTGTAAATACTGTTTCAAATAAAAATATTTAAGTCTGTTTGTTGTGTGAAATCCGATGACGTTCACAAAATATAGGTAGATTGAAATTGACCTAGACTCTTTCTTGCTCAAATTTGCTAATTATAGTAATTTATAAATTCCTTCACGATCCAGCGTTTTTTTATTCACTACATCGATTATAACGCGTCTGTGTGGTGAATCCTATAGAAATTTTTATTTTCTCGTTTTTCAATCTTCACTCGGAGAAAGCCGTAGGTATATGCTAGTTAATTTTACTATTGTTAATCTTAGGAAGTGTACACATCTAATCAGTAGAAATAAAATGGCAAATCATTCAGATAATTTGTTATTGTTCAGTTGTGAAAAACCGTATTCATTATAAATTTGCTAATTTGTAACGGATTAATATGCCGACGTTTTATTTCATATTATTAATTTGTATATTAAGTATAAACATAGTCAGTTCTCATTTTGATATCACTGTGCCAAATGATAAAAATGTATTTGATTTAGATCTGTATGAATCTGTGTTAAATCCAGAATTGTGTGAAGAACAGATTCGATATATCCAACAAAATAATCAAGAATTGCTATTGGAATGTAAGTAGAAAATTACCTGTTTTATTATCTTATATATAAAATTCTCGTGTCACAATGTTAGTTACCTTTTTTTTTGGTGAGTGGGAAATCATCAAATGACTGCTCCCGTCCTGGGTGTGGCGGGAGGGCGTGTCAGACTTTTACTGACTAAAACCCACTCATGTTCCTTGGATTGCCCTTTATGTTCCAGGGTCACTGTAACCACTATAAACATTCCGCAACCCCGGCAGGCGTTGGCCCTGTTGGGCCCCTTCCTGTGCTGACTCCTTCTCTTTGAGGACGTCCCTCACCCAGGACGGGCAGTCATTGGATGATTTCCCACTCAACAAAAAAAAAAATAAGTCCAGATAAGGAAACAGGGAAATGTTTAAAAAATAATATTTCGATCCTATTAAAGTATGCATTTTCAAATAGATTATTTTTTAATGTAATTGTACAATTTGCGTAACAGTTATTGACGCTGGAATTCGTGTACCAACTGGTATTTTGACTGGAAACTTACTACATCTCGGAAACTACTACCAATGTTTGAGAATCAATAAACCAACGCCAGACTCAGTTGTCCAAGGAAAACATTGTATGGTAAACTTGCCTTTAAACCAAGATTGGCCAACTTTGCCCACACTCCCTGAAGACATCACTTTGCCTGACTTTAACCCGAAACCGTTGCAATTGAACGAAAATATTATAAAAAGGTTAGAACATGCACACTTATGGGCTGCAGGGATTGAAGATCTTTTGGGAATACAACATCATAATTTAACCAAGTAAGACACAATTTACTTTTATATCTGATTTCTGCATCGAATACTGAACAGATCCTTTAATAATATGTCCCTCGACTTACCAGTCACGGTGTAAATTCATTTTTTTTGTTAGCCTATTCTGTCCCAATCCTGGGCAAAGGCCTCCCTCCAGACCTTCCATAGTTCGCGATCCTTCGCTTCTTCGGTCCAATTGGGCATAAATCCGTCCAGTTTGTTCTGCCATATCTTTCGTGGTCTGTCGCGACCGACGAGGTCGCGTCTCAAGACTCCAGCTCTGTGCTACTTAAACCCACAGTTAATTTACATGTCAGTAAATTCATATGTCATAAAAAAAACTTTACCCATTTTTTTTAATTTTGGGTAAAAGGAAGAAATTAGGACGGTCAAAGTTTATTTTGAGAAGAAGTGTGGATATAGTTAAAAGAAGAAAAATAAAACAACATTTTATCGCTCAACAATTAAATGAAAGTGAAGGTCGTGGCGCGTATTATCTCATTATATTATTTAGTACTAGCTTTTGCCCGCGATTTCGTTTGCGTGGATTAATAGCTCCCGTTCCTCGGGGGATTTCCAGGATGAAAACTACCCTATGTCCTTTCTCGGGTCTCAGACTGTATTTGTACCAAATTTCATTCAAATCGGTTCAGTGGTTTAGGCGTGACGAAAAGACAGACAGACAGACAGACAGAGCTACCTACTTTCGCATTTATAAGTACGGACTTTGCTTATTATTTGGAACATTTGAAAATAGCGCTTCACAAGTCTTAGCCCCCATAATCATTGTACATTTGTTCATAAGTGCCAGTTTTGCTGGCTGTTGAAGTAATACACTCCATTAATTTATGAACAATAAATTAATGAAGAAAAGATAAAAAACAATAAAGTAAGTTAGTGTTATTAAAATTTGTTAAATAAACCTTGTATCTGATGTTTAACTGTAAGTGGTTGTGCAGTAGGTTTAAGTACTTCATAAAATATTTTTCATAGTTTATTTATAACTGTTGGTAATTCTAAATAAAAAATAAATACTCTATTATTTGCAGAAGTGTCAACAGTCCTGTGGCCAGTTTAACACTCCGGATTGCTGTTTGCATACCCAAGCCATGCACTACACAAACAGCACTAGACTCTTTCTTCAATAGCTCAGAATTAAGTTCAGCCATCAATTTTGAGGAATCTTTCTGTCGCCTTCCAAATGATAAGCCATGGGTAGCTGGTGACTATGTTGCAATGTAAGTTGGTATTCAATCATCTATTGGCTTTTTAGAGGGGTTTTTGGTAAATTACACCTTCGAACACACGTATTTAGATACACAATAGTAAGACAATGGCAGCGCGACAACCGTTGGTCGTTGAAAAGTTAAGGCTCTCTCTTTACGCCATCGACCTTGAGTGACTGGCCCTGTACTGGCTATATAGACAAATTTAGGGTAACGGCAAGAACTTACCAGAAAATTTCAAACACGAGACGAATATTTATTAATTTTTAAAAGTCACTCTAATTATTTAACAGAATTGCAAATTTTAACATTATTTGTATACAAATTACAGATTAATTTTTTTACAAATTATTTTTGATTACAACGGAATGACGTATCATATCTTGATTAAATCTTATTTTTTGTACTTATTAACTGCCTTAACGAAGAAAAAAAATGTTACAGCGTTTCTCAGGCAGGACTAGCCTTATATACCTTTTATTTTTATACCAAACTAAGATTCAAATATTGCATTATTTTGCAGTTATTTCAGTGACTTTTTTTTCTCTTTTTTTACAAGCCTTATAATCTAAAGATCATGACAGGCTCATTGTAGCCAAAGAGGAGAGCCGACAAATTCATATTTAATTGCATTACCGCTGTGTGGTTTCGAAAGAACTGTGAAAATAAAAACACCTATTTATTATTATTTCAATGAAATATTATTCTTGTTGTTTATTTATTACGTATGTTTTTATTTCCAGATCAATATTTTCGTTCATCGGTCTTCTCGTTTTGTTGAGTACCGCATACGACCTATATTTCAATGTTTTCGCCACAAAAGGTAACGGTTTATCGGCTTAATTAACATCTAATCACTATACACAATTTACGATAATCTTCAACACTTCTACGGAATAGGAATTTCCATCTTACAATTATTTTTTACTCTTCCTGTTAAAGTGCAAACAGTTTCAAGAAAATATGTTTGTCTTTTCTAAGTATATATTACCAGTATATAACGTAGTAACTATTTATTAATCTGTGATATTACTATCGTAGACTACAGCACAATCTTAAGTTTACCGATTCGCGGTCCTCACTGGAAAATATGTACCTATATGCCCAATGGTCGTCACTTCTTCTGTCCATAATTATTTTTTTAACAATTATGTAGACAAGATTGTCTTTTATTAATACTAGCGGCCCGTACCGGCTTCGCATGGGTACTAAATATAGCCTATATTACTCAGTGATAATGTAGCTTTCTAATAAAAATTGAATTTTTGAAATCTGTCCCGTAGTTTTTGAGTTTCTTCATTATATACAAAATACAAACCTTTCCTCTTTATAATATTAGTATAGATAATAGAAGCGGACTTTTAACATTTTCACTTAGACGGATGGTCTAGTGGCTAGTGACCCGGACTAGTTAGGCGGAGGTCGTGGTTTATTTGTTAAGTCTGGGTGTAATTATAATTTAATAAAATATATAAGTATGTAAAAGCTTAGCCTGGATTAGAATTAGATGGCCGTGTGTGGGTTGTACCAAGAATTTTTTAAATTACAATACTTTTCTAATAAAAATATATTATCGTACGTAAGTAGGTAATATCACGTGAAATTAAATTCATGTCAATGATGTGATTATCACGTCTATATTGTATGTTTACAATGGTGATAAAAATCACTGATAATACTGTTTCAAATTTTAAAGTTTTACTACGTCAGAATTGTTATTGTTTTTATTATCTTTATCCTTTCATAACCCACTTGTATTTAATCGGCTATGTTATATAAATCCGTTTTAATCATTTTGATCCTTTCCGTATCCATGGATAAGTAGTGATAAGTTAACAACTATATTTAATCATGTTAAACATGAATACGTTTACCTTCCTACCTGTCTCAGGGCTATGTTGTTGCCATACAATATTTAGTTATTAAACATCAAGTAACACTGATTAACTTTACAATAATAAGCAAGACAAAAACACCACTTTAAAAATCATCAATAGCGGTTATATTAAATATATTCCTTTTGTCTTTACCAACAAGAAAAATAGATTGAATAGGATGCAAATATACAGCTGGTAATCTACTAAGAACGGATTTATAAAATGGTAATATTTAAATAATTATATATTTTTTAGATCCCCAAAATCCACCACGAGTCAACAAATTGCTCGTCGCCTTCTCTGCTTACACGAACACTCGTCGTCTCGTCACGTACACTCCAGTTCCTGGGGCCTTGGAATGTCTGGATGGTATCAGGTCTTTTGCCATGATGTGGGTCATCATCGGCCACTCGTTTGGTACTCAGCCTTCGACGGGAGTCATGGCTAACATGATTGAAGTTTTTGAAGTAAGCTTTTATTAAGGCTGTCTCACCCCCAAGTCTTAAGAACTGAAACTGAATTTGCCTAATATAAAGAAACAAATATTTTAGATCCGTTACTATTTAGATGCTAATTTAGAATTACCAAATCAGGGAGTTTTCAAAGCTTGACTCACACAGAACTTACTTTTCTGTATTGACACTCCTGAAAGTCAGAATTAACAGCAAAATGCACCAAAAAAGCGCCGAGAAATGATGCGATGATTCCACGAGAAACAATTCTCAAAATTAGCTTGGTTCTGTTCTGCCTCTTGATTGTTATGGAAGGACATAACAATCTGGACACAGAACAGAAATAGGCCAATAGGCACACATAGGCGATTACAACTGGGAAAAGCCCAGTTTGCCTAGCACCGCGGAATAAAAGTCCTCTGATGGATACACTTAAGTTAAATGATTTATCCTGACGTAGAATGGCTTATTCATCTTATAGAATAAGTAGTTGCCCAAATGCCCATTTAAGTTCGTATTCCTGCAGCTCAGGACGTTTTTAATAATGTTATTATTTCTCCCTTTTCCAGTGGATGACGTCATTAAAGTCAGTCTGGATTACTGCGGCTCCAATCACAGTGGACACCTTTTTTATGCTGAGTGGACTTTTAATAGTTTACACTACAGCTGGAAAATTAACTAGCAGTGAGTATAATTTGCTCTATTTGACTTATCTTGTGAAGCTAGAATATTTTTCGTCTAATCGCTTGGGTAAAGGGCCAAAATATCCTTGAGTGGAGTCTATAAAGCAGAATGCTGACTAATTTGGAGTAGCTTTTGAAATAGATGTCATATCAAATTATAGTTAACGATCGTGTCCATAGGCCTAAATCCAACAATTGGCATTTGACTAATATAGCAATCTTTATTATACCATAGCAAAATTTACCAGGTTCTAGATTTCTTAAGCCACTCCAAACTAGTTCATAATGCACGGTCACCGATTCCCTTAACCAGGTCTTTCAAATTCAAATCTATCAACCTTTTTATTTCAGTAAAATTACTCAAGAATCTCCATCTTTATTACCTCAACCGCCTCTTGAGGATGTTCCCAGTGCTTGCTACAGTGGTTCTTCTCCAAGCTTTCGTGATGAATCGGGTAGCTGATGGCCCGGTGTGGAACGTTGTCATGACTGAAACGCATAAATGTAGAGTGTATTGGTGGTCTACGCTATTGCATATACAGAATTATGTAAATCCAGCCCATATAGTGAGTGACTTATATAGTAAATCTTACATAGATTTTGACGAGATAACTATTAAAAAGGTGTGAAAAAAGTCTTCTAGATAGAATTACAATAATGAAATTTTTATATTAATTGTGTTTGACGCTGATATGAAATAAAAACTGCTTTTTAAAGATAAAAATAAATATACTACCACCACGATGTAAGTTTAACAGAGACAAGTGTGGGTCGATGTTCAAAACTAAATTGGAGAAAAATATTTACGTTAATTTAGTGTCGTTTAAAGTATTGTAATTAATCATCATTTAGCCTTTACCCAACTACAACAACGTTGACTATTAATTACATGAAATTAATGTCTAAGATCTGGCCATTGCACATATTTTACTGGATAATACTGTGCCTCTTGGCTGATTTTCAGGCTTTCTGACTTTTATGACTGAGTTCAATATAACCGACATTCAAACTCCAGGCAAATAAATTCTTAGAATAGTGCAAATATATTCTAAATTCTAAAATAATTAAATAATAATCTACTCACTTTTAAATAGCTGTTACCTGGTATAATAATATTTTGCTCTTTATTTAGTGTCTCAGCCACTCCTGGTACCTCGCTATAGACGTACAGCTCCACATTATATCACCTCTCGTACTAGTTTGGGTGCTAACAGGTAAAAGACGACTTGCATGGTCAGCCCTCATTGGAACATTGTTAGCAGTACTCGTGGCTTCTAGCACCTACAATTTTATTAAAAAGTTTCCACCGGGAACTACTGTGCCATCGTAAGTATTTTATTAATTTATGGAGTAACCTTTTACCAGTTTGAGTTAGAAAATGAGGTAGTCAGGGAGTTCCGGCTCCAGCTAGTTTATACAAAATATGACTTGTAAAAGAGATAATAAGATCCTACTTGCATATTCAACAATTTCATTTCATTTCAATTGTATAATAGCTTGTTTGTGCTTTGGTGAATTGACGACTTTAGGTATTTTCTAAAACTAACGTTTATTATCATGTAATCACTGGCTGATAATTTTGAGACCTATGTCCAAAGGTGTGAGATTTAAAAAAGATTTACTGTTTTTAGACGGCCACAAGATTCCGCATACTACATCACTTACTACTATGTTAACACTTTAACGAGAGCCTCGCCATTCTGCGTTGGACTAATATTTGGCTACATTCTACATCTCAATCGTGGAAAAAGAGTTGTTATACCTTGGGTAAGTATAGACACCGTTCAAAAAGATTCCATTAGTATGGAATCCCAAAGCAATATTTAGAATCATCTGTTTTGTTTGGCTTTGCCTGTCCATTTTTATGTAAACATTCACCCCTTATTTTACGTTAAGGCTTGAATTTTTAGGATTCACATCTTGGTGCGCTGTAGTTACGGCTATGTTTTGATTATCTCCAAAACGCCTGTCTCTTTACATGTTAAAATGATTTACGTCTTTTAAAACCTTTGTATCTTTCAGTTTACAGTTACACTTCTATGGATCTGCGCGTTTACAGTTTCAACGCTAATTGTCTACACTGCTTACCCTATCATGCAGTTAAATTGGGACAATGAGGTAGCAGACGGCTTGATCAATTCCTTCATGAGACCGGCTTGGGCTACCTTTGTAGGATGGCTTATATTTGCGTGCGTCCATGGATATGCTGGTACTTCACATACGTCTATACTAATATTATAAAGAGGAAAACTTTGTTTGTTTGATTGTAATGAATAGACTCAAAAACTACTGGACCGATTTTAAAAATTCTTTCACTATTCGAAAGCTACATTGTACACGAGTAACATAGGCTATATAATATCACGCTAGGTCCCACGGGAGCGAAGCAGTAACCAAACACCTAACATAATGCGGGTGAAACCGCGAGGAACAGCTAATAAAGCTAATATAGAGATTCAGACAGATTTCTTGACAGTTCTAAAATACAAATAATGAAAATAATGTTATCACTCTGACTTATTCTATGTTGTCATCATATTCACTTATGTCTTCAACATTGCTCTTTTAGCGTTGAGGTGCCCATTCATAAAATTATTAACAAAATATTTTTAGTAAACTTTGACTTCACCTACAATATCTACTTACACAAGTTACACAGTGTAGATAACTAGATACCTATTACCAACTTGTTACACAGTTATGACCCGTCTGTACATCATTTTTTTAATCAGCGCATTGGTAACATCATTAGAATTATTTATATTGTGCAGTTTGACTTAAAAATAAAATATCTTTATTGCTTTGCGCTGCGGTATTTTTTATGGAAAAAATCGCAGCATGCTGAGATAGGGACCGTTTTTGGCCTCGCTCCGGTATCTTTTTTTTTGTTATATAGTTTCATGTTTTTTTTGTTGTGTTATTTTTCTTTTCCTGTGTGTGACCAAAATAAATGTTTTTCTTTCTTTCTTTCTTTGTTTTTCTGATTGTTTTCAGGTCCTATCAACTGGGTGCTATCTCTACAATTATGGAAAGTTATAAGTCGTCTATCATACGCCATGTATCTGGTACACTACCCAATGATGTTCGTTGTCAATTCTATGCCAGTCACTCCTAAATATTTTACATTTCAATTTGCGGTAAGTAATTTATACTGTAAATACCATTGTTCAAAATTGGCGTATACATTTTCTTGTAAAGAGTCAGTACCATCTTTTTTCTCAATCTGATTCAGTTTTGCAAGAATAACTGGTAAATAAAACAGTGGTGGAATTAAATATCATTTTTTGTTAAGAATTTTGAATGATAGAACACTGTTACTTAATACGGCGCCCTCTATCAGTTGTTTACGAAACTTCTAAAGTTTCTAGTCTTTCATACTCTCAGTCGCTTACACTTTTATAAGTACACTAACTAATATACAGATGTCATTGTTCTTAAATCCTTTACAATGATACTGTACTTAAAAAAATCTAAATTTTTGTTTGTTTCAGATACACCAGTTTTTGGCTGACTTGTCACTAACAATACTAGTTTCGTTTTTAATAACTGTTATGATTGATTCGCCGTGTTCTGTCATCATAAAGCATTTTATGGGTGCAGGTATGTTTCATATTAACTAACTCAACATCTCAAAAGTTGATTAAGTAGATTAAATAAATATACTAAAACAGTTTTTGAGTTTAAAAAGGCTTTGAAGAGTAATTATATCCAAGTATTTTTTTTTACTGTGAAACTGCCCCACTAAGGACTCTTAGCGCAGTCGAAAAAAAAAGTTAATTAGTTAATTACTTAATTCAGTTACAAACATAACAAAACAGCAGCAACAAAGCATGATTGATTTAATTAATAATATTATTAAATCAATAATTACTTAATTTAATTCTATTTTTTACAGGAGTGAAGAAACCTGAAAACAAGAAGTAACATTATGTACAGGCAATAATAATATAAGACAACGAATATTAGTTAATTTGGTAACTTTGAAATAGAATCAAATTACAGAATAATAATATGTATGTATGTGTGATATTTTTATATAGAACTTCACCTACCTAAATAAAGAAGAGTAAAATAAAAGACGGAATAAAGAGGGGTTAGAAATGAGATAGGTACGCGTTGTTATTTAAAAAAAAATGGACCATTTCCACTTAGTACGCGCCTACACACGGCGATAATATTGCGACGATACGACAAGCGGCTGAGTGCGAGCTAAACATCGTAATGCATTTTCCGAATTCGGTGGCTTTGTTTCTGTTCATGTTATTGCCACCAACTTTCGAAATATTTGTTGTTTTTTTATTTCTCTTTTTTAATAAATATACCTACCCTTTTACTCCCTCAACTGAGACAAATTCAATAACACCTCATACATTATGTCGAAATCCGTTAAACAGTTTATGATGTAGAGGGTGCGATAGAATGAGACACACATACATACCATCGGTGGCCAAATTATTAGGGACAGTATTCATTGAGCAACATGTTTTTGTTCAAACACCTTTTTCAAGAAAATAAGTAATGTTATATAGGTTTTTCTGGTTTGGTTTTACTCCTGGTATTATTATTATTATTTTTGATATGTGATACCACCATGTGATCGAGTCATTTTCAAAAAAAGTGGTATAGCTTATAATATGTAGCAATTTTGTTAACTTCAGTTGAAAATTACTTTTGTTTCATTGATGGCAAAAACTATTTTTGGTTTTAATTTTACAAGATGTTTCTGTTTAAACTAATCAAACCGCAGATAATGTTTCTGATGATGTCCTATTTTTCTTAAATTGAATCCAAAATATTAAGTTTTGATAACGATATTACGTGATATGTTTTAAATTTCGACTTTTTAAAATGGACAAAGATGTAGACACGTCTCTACGAAAGTTTATAAAAATAAAAACGTTGTTTCTGTATTTTACACATTCTCTGAAAGATTTCACAGCTATTACAGGTTTCTAAAAGTCTGAAGTAAACAGTATTAAAGTAAAATCTGATCAGAACAAACTTATAAAAACACAGAGTGTGAAAAAAAGTGGCAAAAAACGGATTACCACTCTTTGTTCTGACCTTAAAATCAGAGATATCTGCCTAAAACATGATAAAAAGTGTATTGTTTCCCTGAATACGATTATAAACGAGGGATAAGACAAGAAAATAGAAGTATTCGATCGGGCAGTTTGACGGAGGTTGGCCGAGAAGAATTGGATAAATCGCCGGCCGATCAAAAACTCGCGCCTCATCGAGACCATGAAGTAGAAACGACTGCAGTGGGCCAGGCAACACCGAAGTATGACAGTGGCAGACTGGAATCGGTTAATAATATTACTTTTAATATTCCCATACGTCTGAAATACACTATTCAGTAATTATTGCGTTATTTTCTGTGTATGCCTCTCTGACGAATATTTTTGTGTCAAGTGGAGGACGATAAGAGCTCATTTGCAGTCGTACACATCGTGGAATTGTTCGAGAACAGCTCCATGCAGTTTGCTTTTTAGGGTAAACTTAACAACCAGGGAGCATCATTGTGTGATTTAACATCTCAGCTAAAAGCATGGGGTGCCTATATTTCGTGAAAGTGACTACAAGGCAAGATCTGTACAAGTTAGTACTAGAAACTGAATTATGGCCGCAAGTCGAAGAATGGGTGCCCAGTAGCCGGAGAGCTAAATTTTATGCACGATTCTACATCGTATATCAAGGCCAAGAGTGTTAAAGCATTCCTGTCTGAAAAATAAATAAATATTTTTGCACTAACTAGATAATTCACCAGATTTGAACTCTATTGTGAACATGCAGAAGCTCATCAAGAGGGCTATCGTTAAGCACTTCGTAATCACTAAACACCAACTCATTGCAGTTCATAGAAATGAGTTTTATTATGACACAAGCCTAAACAACCTGTTATATAATGTATAGAACGTATAAAACGTCTTATACGAGCTGTTATTACAGCATTAGGCGGCGTCGCAAAATATTAAGTTATACACAAAATATTTACTTTCAACTTATTAATGCGTTATTTTTTTAAACAAATTACCAGGTATAATTTCACCTTCATATTTCTTATTTTTATAATCTTAAATAATAAGGTTTTTGAATAAAAAATACCACTGAAGTCTACAACCAATCACTTTTCTGAAAAAATCAATCCAACTTCATAATTCAAAAATCATGACACTGTCCCTAATAATTTGGCCAGCTACTGTACATACGCTCGAAAAACATAACCTAGCTTTCGACAGTCGGCTAAAAAAAGATTGCTATGTGAGCGATGCCGCGGGCACCTGCTAGTCGGTTTATTTTATTGCATTACATAATATGTATACGTATTATTTGTAACATGTGTGGCCTACACGTGAATCGCAAGTGATTTGGATAAATTGTCTAGACTTTGGTGACTAACGTGATAAGTTGATTAATCTTTTAGAACATTTTTTGTGACTATGTGCTTTTGTACGTGTGTTTCATTATTAAATTATACGAAACTTGGAATCTTAGATTATGACAGACTTAAAAGAAACGTTTGACTTTGTGACGTAGGAAGAACAATTACTTTTTGACCGATAATTAGTATTTTGATTATGAATAACAAATAGTTCTTATTAAATTCATCTACAGTAACTTCAATAGTCACAGTCATAAAAAGAAAATACTTTATCACTCATATTTTTTAAAAGGGTACCTCAAGGGCGTATTTTGAACCCAGTTCAGTATATGAATTACGTGTCTTTTTATAAATAAACCAGGTCTTAGCGATAATTACGTTTTGGTATTAAAATAGTAAAGCAATAAAAATATCATTTAAAAATATCAGTATATGAATTACGTGTCTTTTTATAAATAAACCAGGTCTTAGCGATAATTACGTTTTGGTATTATAATAGTAAAGCAATAAAAAATATCATTTAAAAATATACTGTGGGTATCTGCTTGTAAGACCGGTAGTGCTGACTAATATTTTTTTAGTACTCATATTATTCTTTATATACTTGTTTCATTCTGTTTCCTCGAATGTTAGCTCTTTGTGATAAGGAAACATAGTTTATGGGATTAATAAAACGACAACAAAATGTTAATCATCAGATAAGCTATATTTTTGAGGAAAACTAACCAAAGTAGGTAACTAAAACATTTTAATTATTGTGACTAAGGCGATTTTTAAATTACGATAATTTAAAAGGAAACTCTATGGAGTTTGGTAGGCGGAAGATAATGAGATAATCCTAATAATACTGAAGAAAACCATGATTCGTAGACAGAAGTAGTTTTTTTTTTAATCAACCTGTTCCACTGCTGGGCAAAGGTCTCCCTCAAATCTTTTTTCAATTTGTTTCTAAGCTAATTATTCGCTTATTTAGTAATCGAGATTTTGTATTTAGTCTAATTATGTGTTTTGTTATTTTTAATAAAAAAAGTTGTGTCCTGTTTTCAATTTCGTCTTTTCTTATATTCTCATGTACCTTCTGGATCTCATGGAGTCATGGTTACGGGAGAAGCCAATGACTTACTCAACAACAATATAATTTGTATTATCCACTAACGGACTGAGAAAGTCTGACATACAGTTGTTCCATGTAAAAGGGTTATGTTCAGCTACATCATCAACTTTTATAAGTTCAGACTCCAAGTTACTATTTAAAAATTTTCAATGGAAAAACCCAATTACATTTCGCTCGACCTGGAAATCGATACGTAGTTTTAATATCACGAATTAATCATTTTTAGGGTTCCGTAGCCAAATGGCAAAAACAGAACCCTTATAGATTCGTCATGTCTGCCTGCCTGTCTGTCTGTCTGTCCGTCTGTCTGTCTGTCTGTCCGTCCGTATGTCACAGCCATTTTTTTCCGAAACTATTAGAGCTATATATACTGTTGAAACTTGCTGAGTGGATGTATTCTGTGAACCGCATTAAGATTCTGATACAAAAATAGAAAATAAATAAAACATTTTGGGGGTACCCATACATAGAACTTAAACTCAAAATTTTTTTTTTCATCATACCCATATGTATGGGGTATCTATGGATAGGTCTTCAAAAATGATATTGAGGTTTCTAATATCATTTTTCTCTAAACTGAATAGTTTGCGCGAGAGACACTTTCAAAGTGGTAAAATGTTGGTCCCCCCCCCTGTAACTTCCAAAATAAGAGTATGATAAATCAAAAAAAAATATATGATGTACATTACAATGTTAACTTCCACTGAAAATTGGTTTGAACGAGATCTAGTAAATAGTTTTTTTTAATACGTCATAAACCGTATATCGTAATTTACCTTTCATTCAATCAACTCAAATATAACAAGAACTTTATATTATGTTACTTGCTGCTACGGAACCCTTCATGAGCGAGTCCGACTCGCACTTGGCCGGTTTTTTTATCTCTGTTGATATTTGATAAATCTGTTCAAGACTACTAAGCATTAATAAATTTATCAAGTACTTGGTTAATGAATTGATTACTACAATCTTATCAATATTGTTAATTTTGCAGATGTTATCTATATAAAAAGAAATATTGAAATCTTAAAATAATCGTTTAGTTAGGCATTCGGTGCCTTCCACAGCAGTTAACCTTGTTATGTGAATTATTTTAAAATGAAATCTTTATATTTATTATTTTTAATTACCATTTTTAGAAATGGGAATATTGTTAGTGCCCATATGGACATGATTGTTCCCGATTATAAAAATGTTTTCGATATGAATCTCTATGAATCTGTGCTTGATCCTGAATTATGTGAAGAACAAATTAGATACATGCAAGAAAATGAAACAGAAATTTTATTTGAGTGTAAGTACTTTAAAAATATACTGGTTTTATTGTAAGTGGTACATTATTTCCTTTTATGGAAAGTTGTTAAAATATTGGTCTTGATTGGTCTTGATATTTGACCGTGATTTAACTGAATAAGATTTATACTTAATATTGTAATTGCTTTTCGTTGAAAAATAATGTTAACATATACTATTTATTACACTCAACGCAGTCTGTATAATATCTTCATTCATCTTTGCATAACTATGATTTCTGACTGTATTTTAGGCCCTTATTAATAGACGTCACTCAACTCCGAGACGCTCTCAAGTCTCTTGCTGTCCTTGTCATTATAAAGGGAAAAAATAAGGACGAGAATTGAGTGACGTCTATTAATACGGGCATTAAACTATGAGTGTAAGTAGCTTAACTTCGCATTTTTAACTCAGATCCCAAAATAGAAAAAAAAACTCGGACTGGAATAGGCTCTTACCTAAAGGTTCAAAACAAAATCCTTTTCCTTTGCAGTCTTCGACGCTGGCATACGATTACCAAGAGGTATATTGACAGGAAACGTAATAGATCTTGGAAACTACTTCCAATGTTTAAGCATTAATAAACCAACAACAAACTCAGTTGTTGAAGGAAAGTATTGCATGATAGAACTGCCATTAAATCAAGACTGGCCAAGTTTGCCATCAACGCCAACATGGCCGGAATTTACATTGCCTGATGACATCACGTTGCCTGATATAACTTGGCCTGGACAAGGCTTGAAGCAGTTCAGGGTTAATAAAGAAGCTTTGAAGCGTTCAAAACAGTTTCAGTTGGCAGCGGCAGGGTTTGAAGAGTTTAATGGAGCTAAAAAGAGTAGATTCAGCAGGTAAAAAGTTGCTAATTGTTTGATATTACACCGTGGCTGGTGAATCGAGAATTATAGAAGGAGGCTGTTTAGTTTCTTATTCACTGTTCAATTATGTTGTATAGCTGCTGGTTGATATGTTGCAGTACCATCCAGTTATTTTAAGCTCTAAGGCCTTAAAATTCTGCCATTATTATCGAGCATGCAAAAAAGATTTAGGAAAAAGCGGAGATTTAAAATAACCAATCCACATTATAATATCGCACGTAAAAATATATTCTCCTGTACCCATTTTTTCAATGGTTATTATTATACACTTTGTTAATTAGTAGATAGATATTAATCGAGGAAGTCCATTTGATAAGAATATTTGCCATTTTGTTAACAAAGTCCATACCTATTAGATATAAATACCTATAGTAACTACCTACTATCGTTCCAAGTCCGGTATTTTGGGTATTTTAGGATATTCAACTAACGAATCAGAGGTTTTCTTTCTTAGGGTCCTTATTTTTGGAGTTCATTCTAAAGTTTTCCTTTCTTACTATGCTATAATACTCCGTGATCATTGTGGTCATAGTCTTTACAATCAAGAGCTTTGATCTGGTTCTAAGCAGGCTCTAGTTGAATTGTCAGGACTTAAGTTAGTACGTTTGGACAGGGCTAGGATAATATGGTGATTTTTTCTATTGAATACTACCACCTTTAGCCACATTGTGCTCAGTACTGGTGGCTTACTATAATATGTATAATAATTATAATGAAATATTTATATTTTGTGTAATAGTACCGTAGTAGTAATAATTTTATCACTTTCAGCAACTTGCCATCATAGCCGCAATGACGATCAATGCTCCTGCCTTCTTGTTCAAAGCGAGTGACGTCAAATTTGACGACAAAAAGATTATTTAATAATTTTCTTTATTTTTTTTTACAGAACTGCTTCAGATTCTCCCCTCAATGATCTGACCTTCCGCCTCGGAACATGCATACCCAAGGCTTGTACTCCACGAAATGCTCTAGAAGCCATGTTCAATAGCACGGCGATCAGATCCATTGATTTCGAGGAGAGCTACTGTCGTCTGCCTAATGACAAACTTTGGGTGGCTGGAGAATATGTTGCGTTGTAAGTATCTTTATGATATTTTTCTTATTATAACTTTTAATATTCGTAGACGTAATAGCTACTAAGCGTCTGTACGTCATTTAAAAGACGCAAAAACTTAACAATATACTTATGCATATAACTGAGACTACTGAGAGTGATGAGACTAGGTCACTTTTTCGAAATTGGGACCCGTTTTGCTTATAAAATGTATTAATGTCAAAGCTTAATATGTCAATAGTTTCTAATCTTACTATGGCTTAAGATAGAACGATCTTTACACATACTTCGTCTGGGATAAAATCAAAACAGTTATAGAAACCATAACAGGTCACTGTCCCTTAAACAAGCACCTATTCACAATAAGAGTAACAGACAGCCCTCTATGCAGAGGTTGCTTAGAGGCAGATGAAACGCCACAACACGTCCTCATGGAGTGTAGCAGTGTGGCCGAACAACGGGCAGAACTACTCCAACACCCTGGGTCACTTCCAGAAATCTTTGGTAGGCTGAAAAGCCTGCTACGATTCTGGGAAAGTGTGGGATGGTTGGAATAGGCGACAAGTCACTCACGCACAATGGCCCAATTATGAGGCTAAGTGCGGAAAAGCCCAGCGAAATTAAAAAAAAAAAACATACTTCGGCTTACCGACGTACCCATCTCTACCTTATCATCATAATTTTCCAGTTTTACGAAAAAGACAGTAATATTGCCAAGGTATAAGGTTATTTATCTCGGTAAAATTATATTGTTGTTAATTAAAAATAACAAAAATGCTATACGATAGTCATATCGATCTGTAAAACAATCGTCAATATTTTAAGACAGATTGATAAACTCTCTGACGTAAAATACTTACGAAGAGACTTCCATTTTGTGGCCACAGAATTATTTCTATAATAATCTTACCTAACCTTTAGACACGAAAATCACCATTGAAATAGTTCTACGGCTACTACGGACCATACTTTTACGGGTTCAAATCGAATTCGGATCGGGCGTAGCGCGAAACCGCTATAAGCCACTTTACTAAACGAGATTTTTCCACTTCTCTCTGCTTTGGTGAAGTCCAGCCTTGAATGGCGTCAATAACAAGCTGTTGATTTTAAGTTCTTGTTTTAAAAATTTTTTTTTTCTTTTTCAGTTCAATATTTGGCATCTGCATTATCCTCGTGGCGTTGAGTACTGCGTATGATATCCGTTACAATAATTATCAACAAAGAGGTGAGAAATGTCATTTAAATAGCAGAAAATTACTGTGATAGCGCTACATTTATGTTGTTTCGAACTACAAAGGAGTTTTTTTTTCGAAAACTCCTAAGTTTATTATGTAATGGGTGCGAGTTGAGTCATATTGAAAACAGAAACTGGGTTGTAAAGATGACAAAAGTAGTCGCTATGTTTAAGACAGATGTGTAAGCTAAATTACATAAAAAGTTTCAATGTTATTCGTTCAGTAGTTTTTTATATGAAAGAGTAACAAACATCATTTAAATATACATAAATATTCACATTTATGGTATTATAGAATGCCTACAAATCGCTTCATATTACTGCTGAAACCACAAAACAAACTATTTTTAACAAGAAACCAATTACACGCTAAAATATTTGATAAACAAAAGTATATCTGAGTGACTGTTATACAAATCAATTCAACATAAACACCTGCACTATCTTTCTAAATGATGGAAGATTATAAAATTTGTAATTCGTAAAATGATAACATTTGTAATTACCTATGTTGTTTTAAGTAATTAATCACTCAAGCACACTGCAAGTAAAAATTCTTTATGAGTAACAAAATTCGTTAAACGTTTATCTGATAACGATATATCCGAGAAGCATATTTCCGTATTTAAGTATTTTAATGCAACAAGGAAAGTCTAAAGTTCACGAACATTTATTGTGAATCAAAAGTCAAGTTACCGATCAATACTCATCTCCCTAACCTTTATCCAACTATGTTTATTTATTTATTTATATAGACACACCAACGACTCATTCACCGGTTTTGCAGTATAAAAAGACAATTTGCAAATGAAAAAGTATTGTGGTGAATTTTGTGATAAATTTGTCACATAGACACGTGCGTGCATAGTGCTTGCAGTAATTTTAACATATAAATAAATGTGATCAGATTAAAAATAAAAAAAAATTAAATTACACACCTTATTAAAAAATTACACTGAAATAAGTTAAGTAACTATGGAAATGATCTAATGAGATATGGCCCTCAACCGTAGAGTCATCATGGGCAAATATCGAATTTGCTATCAATCTCCTCATAAAATATTCCCTCTAAATAAAGTTAAATAACACGATGGACATTCCAGTACAAGAACCTAGCTGCTATATCTACTTAGCTAGATAACTGTGATTGAAAACCTATAAGTCTATTTTTTACAACGCTATCCAATAGCGAAATCAGTACGAAATGATTTGTTTTTCCATTATTTTATCGTTGATTTATTAGACGATTACGATAAATTATAATACATAAATCTTAAAAGCAATGATGACCAATTGAAAGTACTTAAATAGATAATTGATTCCAATGTTCAATTGTTATAGTATTATTATGTATAGCATTAGAAGATAATTATTATGATTTGAGTTACTAAATGTTTAAACTAAAAAATGGTCTGCACGCGTAATGAAAAATTAAGGCGATAACGCAAGGAAAAATAAAAATAACGTTTGGTATCAACGTCGCGTGTACGCAGCTGTATGACAAACCTAACCTTTTTGATTTTATTATTTTTTATTAAAACTTTTAAAAAAAATTAATTCCATAGTTAAAACAGCGGCCCAGAGTTTTTAATTTATTTATTTATACTTCATGCACAAATGTACATGAGCGAATTTTAACGCCTTGGTCCATAAGTATTTAATTTTCAATATCTACATTAACCAATAAATTATCACAAAATTATCTTACAGATCCGAAGAAAATCAACAAGCTATACGTAGCGTTTTCTGCTTACACGAACACTCGGCGTCTCGTCACGTATACTCCTGTTCCTGGGGCCATAGAATGTCTAGACGGCATTAGGGCTTTCGCCATGGCATGGGTTATCATTGGGCATACGTTTATCACGCAAACTCAAAGCGATATGACGGCAAACCCACTTGGTGTATTAAATGTGAGTATATGTACTTTTTCATCATTTTTAGCTTGGCCCTGCGACTTTAGCCGCCTGTTTTCAGAAAAACTTCCACAGTCTGTTTTGCTCTAGCTTCAGTAGTTTTGGTTGTGCGTTGATTGCAACTAAAAAACTTGTTTCTTTTCTCTCCCATTAAGATTTAACCCAAATTAAGATTGATATTTCATTGCTGCTCCACTCCCGTGAGTCATTGTGTGATGTTATGCAACCAACACTTCGTTTAAAACTTGTTATTAACAAAAACATTACGGAGATCTCTGCTAAAAGTTTCATTTCTACATCCTCAGTCATTGCCATCCAAATTATTTTTCCACAAAAAGTCTGCCACTTTAGACTGTTAACTGTATTCTATTTTCTTTTTTTATGTAAATATTAGTCCGCCATTTTAAACTTCCTCAGTCATCTACTCTGCTTTAAAAACTAACGCTCCTATTAAATTTTATTTATTCGCAGTGGATAACGTCGATACAATCGGTATGGATTACGTCAGGTCCTATCACAGTGGACACTTTCTTCATGCTAAGTGGTCTTCTACTAGTTTATACTACAGCTGGAAAATTGACAAGCAGTAAGTATTCTTCTTAAGTTAGGCAGATACGAAAAACGTAATTTCTTTTATGGTCCAGCATAACTTGCGGTTGCGGTCAAATACTGCTGTAGTATTTCTTCTGTCAAAAAGCGTTCATAATTTATATAAGCCTACCTTTTCTTTAGTGGGTGGAAAATAATCAAATAACTCCTTCCGCTCTGGGCGGAGCGTAAAGGAGACGTCTGATTTGTGACACTCACTTAAAACGCTACAACTGCATCGCTCCCACAATTTGTCCGTTCCAGTAGGACCTTTTAATTTTCTGCGGTGTTATATCGGACCATAATATTAAAACTTAAAGCGCATATAAAAATATTGCATAACAGCGAACATAATTTGCCTTAGGCATTTTCTGCCAGTCTACCTTAGGGTGATACACAGTTTTATTAGAAAGACTATTCAAAAATAGGGTAGGACCTTTTAATTTCCTGCGGTGTTATTTATACCTGGACCATAATATTAAAACTTAAAGCGCACTTAAAAATATTGCATAACAGCAAACATAATTTGCCTTAGACATTTTCTGCCAGTCTACCTTAGGGTTAGTACATTAAAATTTTATTAGAAAGACTTTTCAAAAATAGGGACATATAGTAAATGAAGACTATAGCTTTAATATTCGTTCTACCAACCTGATCACATCTATGAAAGACAAAGAAGCATTTCAGCAGAGTCCAGTGTTTTGATCCACTTTTTTTTTCAGTGAAATTAATCAAGAATCTCCATCTATTCTACCTTAATCGCCTTCTCCGTATGTTCCCTGCGCTCGCTGCAGTGGTTCTTCTACAAGTCTCAATATTTAATAGAGTGTCTGATGGGCCATTTTGGGCAGTGGTGACAGCTCATACGCAAAGATGCAGAGTATTCTGGTGGTCCACGCTGTTGCATGTTCAAAATTATGTGAATCCGCACCACATGGTGAGTCTTACTAAAACATTTTGGAATATAGTTCATTTTTAACAACATCAGAAGGGAGCCTTGGATGGCAGGAAACTAAAAAGCAACAATGTCAAGCATCAAAGTGCCAAACTTCTAAATCTGTGGTCTTCATTATTCATAGTTTAATCTGCATAACCTATTTTCTTAGAAATGTAATAATAAATACCGCCTAAGCAACCTCATCTTCCTCTTTAAACAAAATAAGAATCATTTATTTAGATTCCTGAATTACATACCCATTGTTAATTAAAACAATCATTCATGAACATAGCGCACCATGTAAAGATATTTTTTTTTATCATATTTTACAAAAAAAATATACACCTACAGATTTATTAATATTAACTAGCAGCCAAAAATCACTATGGTAAAAACTTGTTGCTTTCATGAGTCTATATCATTTTCGAAGCATTATACATGTGGGCGTTATTGTACTACAAATAATAAGATCTTAGTATTCAAATAGTTATAAATCATTTGCATAAATTATGTGTCAAATCAATTATATTATAATCTTTTCTTAAAAATGTTATCAATTATATTGTTTTTTTCCAGTGCCTTCCTCATTCCTGGTACCTCGCTATAGACGTACAACTCCACATTCTATCGCCTCTTGTATTGGTGTGGATATTGACTGGGAACAAACGTCTGGCCTGGTCGTCTCTCGTAGGTTTCTTAATAGCTGTTTTAGCTGCTGCAACTACATACAACTTCATCAAGGAATTCCCTTCAGGTCCTGTTATCCCATCGTGAGTATCCAAATCAAATCCATACTAGTTAATATTAGAAATTACAATGGGAAATTGTGTATGTTTGTCTTTCACGGCAAAACGGGGCGACGAATTGTAGTGATTTTTTAAGGGAAGATAGTTGAAGGGATGGAGTGTGTTCAGACAGAAAGTCTCTTTTGTCTCTTTTTTATCGCGAAAGCTAGTTTTATTAGAATATTGTATTCTTAAAAAGTCTACTATTACTTTTATCCAAAGATAAAAAAGAGAATATTTAACACTTTAACACATTTTTTATTTTTAGGCGTCCACAAGATGCGACGGATTACTTAGTAAATTACTACGTGAACACATTAACCAGAGCCTCGCCGTTCTTCGTAGGGTTGATATACGGCTACATTCTACATCTTAATCGAGGGAAGAAGGTTGTTTTAAATCTGGTAAGTAATACATAATTTATAACGGTATCTTTAAATTAAATAGTAAACTGAGTGAAATATTGCTGAAATATCAACGTACAACTCAAACTGCTGGTTCAAGAAGCATGAAACTTGGAGGGTGTGTTCTTTGTAAAAATAGGTGTTGGCGCTAATTATCTTGTACACAAATTTCACTAAGTTTAAGTTAAGTGCATTTCTCTCTTTTCTTTTCTTAAAGAAAAGGACAGAAGATACATTTTAGTTTAATCCTGTGATATTAGACAGCGCCTGAAGTAAATCGACGTATTTTTAGTCGCCATCTTCTTAAACGCGTCTAAATTATCTATGGAGTGTCTAAATTTGACAGGACTTAACTATTTTTTTTTCTGTCCTTTTCTTAATGAAATGGAAAGCGAAAGATGCACTTAAATTTAAGTTAGATTTTGAATAAGAGAATCGGCACAATTTTCCACTAAGAAAATATTTTTGGGAATTCGATTTCTAAAGTGGTAAAATGTGAAACTTGATGATAAGAGTTTCGACATCCACGCGAGCCACGCCGCGGTCAAAAGCTAGAAATTATTGTTCCACTTATAAATAATTATATATTCACTTTGTATAATCCGTACTAATATTAGACGGGCCTGTTGGTCTAGTGGTCAGTGACCCTGCCTGCTAAGCCAGAGGTCGTGGGTTCGATTCCCATCCAGGACAGACTTTGTGTGATGAGCATAATTGTTTGTTCTGTGTCTGGGTGTTATTTATCTATAATATGTATGAATTTAAAAATTATATAAGTATGTATATCAGTTGTCTGATTACCATAACACAAGCTCTGCTTAGCTTGGGATCAGATGGCCGTGTGTAAAATGTCCCAGGATATTCGATTATTTATTTATTTATTATAAATGCGAAAGTAACTTTGTCTGTCTGTCTGTCTCTACTTCACGCCTAAACTACTGAACCAATTTGAATAAAATTTGGTACAGATAATTATAGTCTGGGTCCCGAGAAAGGACATAGAATAGTTTTTATTCCGGAAATCCCTCGGGAATGGGAACTATTAACCACGCGGACGAAGTCGCAGGCAAAAGCTAGCTTTGAATATAACGGGCACTTGTTGTCTAAAAAGCTGGTGGCATTGCCACGTAACACTGTCATTATTAATCATATTGAACTATCATTAAGCCCTAGAACAATGATAAAATTAAGCCCAAGTATTTAATACTGGCCTAGAAACCTAAAAAAACATTTAATCGACTTAATCAAGTAAAAACAAAGGAATGGGGATTATTGTGCTCCAATTGCTATCTAGAACTCGCTAAGTCAACGGTGTTTCTCTGAGTTATCAAATCTTTGCACTATGGAACCAGAACTGTGGTTAGCCTCAAAAAGAATTATTTGGTGGCGAACATATTTTGCAGTATAGCCGAGCAAATGCGATGTGAAATTCAGAAATAAGTTCAGCCTGGTTTTTATTTTGCTGCTATACTCTTTATGTGGTTACAGTGATCAGTTTTTTTTTATTACCGTTTATCATCTAAGACCTATCATGATTTTATAAATGGTCTGCGGAACAGTTAAAACAGTTACCGCAGTCCCAGAACATAAAGGGCAACCGAAGGAACATAGGTGGGTTTTAGTCAGTAAAAGTCTGCTACGCCCCCCCGCTCCGACCAGGGCGGGAGAAGTCATTTGATGATTTTCCACTCACAAAATAGACCTATTTCATCAATTGGCACCTACAGCCACTTTTCATTAAATAAAAGTAAAGTGGACAATAGGATTTTAACTACTACTAGGCGTTGTACTCAAGAGAGAGACTGCTAGATTCCTTAAAAATATTTATTTATGTTTAAAGGCTAATTCTACCTTTTTTTCAGCTTACATCATCAATCCTGTGGATATGCGCGTTAGTAATCGGAGCTCTAATCATTTATTCATCGAACCCCATCATGCAGTTGGATTGGGACAACCAATTCGCTGATAGCATGATCAATTCTTTCATGAGGCCAGCATGGGCCTTGTTTGTTGGATGGCTTATCTTCGCTTGTGTTCATGGATATGGCGGTTAGTATGAATCCTAATTTTTATTTGATTAAATTATGTCAAATCTGTGCATTACTTATGATAGTATGTTTTGTAAATGGGTCGCCAAGCAATGACCAGTTTATAAATCTAGACTTTTAGATAACTTACTTTGTCTGCGAATT
Organism: Athetis lepigone; assembly: GCA_033675125.1. Lineage (NCBI taxonomy): Eukaryota > Metazoa > Arthropoda > Insecta > Lepidoptera > Noctuidae > Athetis > Athetis lepigone. Next base: position 4,978,193 of record CM066217.1, read on the forward strand.
AGTATAGTCTGTAGCACTAAAAAATAATCTAGTCTTTTATCAGGGAAAAGTTGGAGCTAAAAACTAAATAGGTACTAAATACCTATTTAGTTTTTAGTTTTCCAAAAAACAAGTTGACAAAAAAAAACTCTACCTCTTTATTATATTAGTAAAGAGGACCAATGCTGTCGTTAATCATTTTAAAATCATGTTTTTTTCTTATACTGTAATGAATTATCTTATACTTATCAGTTACTAAAATGTTAATTCAAGCAATATAATAAGCTAAGAAACATCTCTTTTTATTTTTAGGCCCCATTAATTGGGTTTTAACTCTCCGAGCATGGAAAGTGCTAAGTCGTCTGTCATACGCGATGTATCTGGTTCATTACCCGCTCATGTTTGTTATACATGGAATGGCGATTGTACCCATCTACTTCGACGTTCGTTTCTCGGTATGTATCTATTTGTTACGTAATACAATATTTTTTTAAATAAAAGTAATTATGAAATATTGTTCTTAACTTGACCACAGGCTATTAAAGCTTATCATTATCATTATTAGGCTAATAAAAGGGGAATTCTCATAAAAAGAGTGGGCAAGAAGCTCAGAAGAAAGAAAAAAGCTTATGCAATAATTTTACTTAACACCCGCTCCCTCTAACAGATCTAAATGAAACAACAACTCTGCAGCCAACATTACCAAAGATCTTTACTCTTTTGAAGGCCACCACCAAATAGTTCCTTCACTTACCTATAGATGTCGCTGTATTAAAATTTGTAGGTACTTATTTGTTTTTTTTTTGTGTTTCAGTTATTCACATTCCTGGCAGACTTTTCACTGGCGGTACTAGTAGCTTTTATAATAACTATTTTAATCGATGCACCGTGTTCTGTACTTATCAAACACTTTATGGGCGGAGGTAAGTAATCCTGAAATATATTTAAAATCAAACTTATAGAATAAGTAAAAATACGTTACGGGGTTTCGTGAGCTCCGCGAATAACACACTAATCCTTTACCATGTAGTTAACAAAGTGATAAATGAGTCACAATCTTATCATCCATCTCCAAAACTTTCATCTACAAAAGTCAATTAAAATCAAAACGAAGTGACCAATGAGTGCATAGGCTTATTGTGTCGAGGTTTAATCTATTTTTCAGAACTATTAATAGGACTTAATTAATCATTGAGATTATTTTAAAAATGAATAAAACTTACAAATGTTTCAGGACCAAAACGAGCTCCGCCTCCAAAATTAAAGACCGAAGACAATGAAGAACCTGAGACTGACGACGAAAAGAAAACACAATTGTAAATTAAAATTAATTTCCGTGCCTCGAAAAGCACATAAAGCTGTGGGTCCTGCACCTAGTCTCTTGCTGCCTCCCGTTCCGTTCCGTTCTATAAGAAAGAGAGGGAGTGCGTCCATTTGCACACACAAGTGCATTGCAGCATTTTCCGTGTCTTTTTTAAGGACGGGAAATCATCAAATGACTTCTCCCGCCCTGACAGACTTACTGACTAAAACCCAACATTGTTCACGCGGTTGCCCTTTATGTTTCGGGGCCGCGGTAACTATTAGAACTATTCCACAACCCCGGCAGGCATTGGCCCTAGAGGGCGCCGTCACGTGCTGACTGCTCTTTGAGGCGCGCGTGGAACAAAACGCACCGTCACCTGGTCCTAGTCGGGCGGCGAGCTACCCATCGCTCGACATCTGAAGGCTCGATATTTTCAGTGTCTGTGGTCTTTCTCCTTTGAGATTGAGCGCCGTGATCAATATTCGTTCGACAGAATATTTTAGATATTAATTTATTTTTAATTAGAATAATTATGATATGTTATTTGAGATAATTATGATGTTATGAAGTTAAAAGCTCTAGCTGGTCTATCTTTTTTTATTATTTTAAAACTTCCTTTTTTAGTTATGCTGTAGTGTAACTCTCGTATAGACAAAGAACACAATGCTTAGATATTGGTGTACAGAATAATTTAAGTTGCTGAATAAAAGGAGTTAAAATGAAATCAATTCGTTTTGTTTTTTTTTTATTATTATTACCCAATCCACAAATGTAATATTCATCATTCATTTATTTCCTAGATCAACTAGGATTTTCCATAATTATTTTAATTATCTTTATTAAAAACACAAAATATTTTAACATACACACTGGCTTATTATACACATAATTTCATGCGCACATTCAACTATCAAAAATATTTTATTTACCTAAAAATATTTTTAACTTAAAACTATTTTGAGCAAATTATGTAGAATTAAAAAATGCAAAAAAATACATATTTCATTATAAATGTGTAAAAATATGACTAAATGGTCATATTTTTATTATAAAACAAACAATCGAAATTGAACGAAGAAACTACAGAGATTCATTGCAACATCGATAGGACGGAAATCTTATACAGGGTGTCCCACGGCTATGCCACATAGAGAGAAAGTACTTCAAATATTGTAGATAGAACATTTTACTGAAAGAAGACATTATTTGAATTTTAAAAACATTTTATACTCATAGATATTTAAATAAAATATATAGTTGAACCAGGAATCGAACCTGTTACTCGCGAAAATAAATCAGCCTGTAGTTTTATTCTACCGATCGAAATGCTTTATCACAAGGATTATTTTTTGCTAAATAACATAGTGTCAAAAATAAAAGAAAGACCATGAATTTTAACATTATAATACAAAATTAGTCAATTTTTAAAATGCTTAAAATGAGTTCTTTCTTCTTTAATACAAAGAGATGACTTTTGATTATTTCGTTCCCTGTCAATTTTTCTCTGTTGATCTTGTCGCGGTGGATATTCATTTATTTAAATGATGCATACTACTCAAGTGGGTAGATTTATAAGTAGTAAGTAGTTATGATTGTCAACTGTATGTCCTTACGGCAATGTAAGCTTTTAAATTTTTTGAACAAAATTTCACATTAAATGTTAAAATTCACGGTATTTCTTTTGTTTGTGACACTATGTTATTTGGCGAAAAAGAATCTTTATGATGAAACTTTTTTGATTAAAAATGATTTTTTATTTCTGTAAATAGGTAATAAATTAAAAGTTCAGTAAAATGTACTATCTTCAATATTTAGGGTACTTTCCCTCCATGTAGCATAGCCGTGGGACGCCCTGTATACAAAATTCCCGTGTCACAATGTTACTTACCTTACTGCTCCGAAACGGCTTTACCAATTTTTACCAAATTTTATGTGCGTATTTAGTAGGGTGATAAGGGTTGTTCACCCTTAACATTTTTAACGCGGGTGAAACCGCGGGAGGCAGCCAACTAAAGCAGAATCGACGAAAAGTAGAGTGGTAAAATTTAGTTATAGTTTAAAGCCGGATCTACATTACGAAACTAGTGGCTTGAAATTAGTTTTATAACACTATAATTTTACGTGTAAACGTTCAGTTTTACAAGGCATGCATTGTAAAACTGAACATTCACACGTGAAATTACTGGTCAAATTAGTGTTATAAATTTAATTTCAAGCCACTAATTTCGTAATGTAAATCCGTGTTGAGTCATCCGTCTCAACCTCGCCGGGCGCGCGCCGCGCGTCACCGGCAGTGAACGAGGGAAGCGGGGGACGCGGCTCGCCAGCCGGTCCACGGCCGAGCCCGCGCCCCGCACCGCTGACAGTCAGCTGTTGCACGCCTCTACGCACGGCTGCGCTTACGCATCTTTTACACATTTTTCTTGTTAATTATTAATTATTTATAATCTTGTATGTTGCATATTAGAGTCAATTAGATTCTTGTTATACAGTCCACTGCATTTCATTTAATTCTCCATCCGTCGCGTTTATTGGTCCTTCTACCGTTAACATTTGAACCGACCGAACAAAGAACTTTCGAAAAATCAACGGACAACGGTCAACCGTCGGTTTGGAGAACAAAGGACTTCGTCTTCGAGCTCAAGTTTCGCAAACGGTCTTCATTTCTTCGTGTCTTCGCCTGCATTTGGTCATCGTGATCTTCGATACAGCAGCAGTTGTCTTCATCGAGGTCAAATCCAACGGGCGGCGCAAGAAAAAATCGTCGAGACTTCGGAACAAGAAGATTCGTCAAGATCCTGTCTACTCTTCGGTCTACGCTTCATAGTCATCAGCTCATCATCAGAGGTTGACAGCATAAAACCGTGAGAACGTTCCAATTCCTTTTTTCCTACATTTTGCCCTATTTGCTTGTCTACTTTTTGTAGTTTTCTTTCCATTACTTTTGTCCATCATCCATAATCTTCAGTTTATCAGCTTGTTTAAACAGCTAGTTGTCTTTTATTGCATAGAATACAGTACCAAAGTTTAAATTTGCCAGTTACAAATAGTGATTTTAATAATTATTTTTTCAGTGAGTCAATTAAAATCTTACAGTTATTTTATGTTCAATACAATTGCAATTCCATATAATTTATAAACTCTAATACATATTATTTACATTATTCCATTAATTTAATTGAATTCATTTTATTTTTTAGTATCGGGTAGCTGAAGTATTGCATCAGCCGTTAAGCTATATTAAGCTTTTTTCATTTGAAACGCCTAGCGTTTTTATCATAGCAACGTATCATCGTCCTGTGTAAATTTCTTGGTCATACTCGCTACTTTTTGCTATTAATTAAATAAAAGTAACTTAAATTATACATAAATTTTTTCTTCACTTCTGCTTCTTTTCTTTCCGCTACATCAGCAAACTGTCATGGCTGACATAAAAAGCTTTATTAAGAAGCGAGCTTCAATTAAAGCCAAACTAACGCAGTTTAATTCTTATTTAAACATTTCTAAGTCTTGTGAAAAGTTAAGTGAGGTGCAAATCATAGAAATCGAATACCGTCTTAACATATTTGAAAGCTTATATGAAAAATATGATTCATTGCAGGATGAATTGGAAGCGTTGGTGGAGGACCCCAGCGAGCAATATGCAGAGCGCGAGGATTTTGAAAAGCTGTACTACGGCTTGGTGGCTTCTGCACGGCAGCTGATCAGCGGCGCAAGGAAGCTTCTGGAGGGGGATTCCGCAATCGAGGTGGATTCTTGCATTAGTAGTACACACAAACACAATTCAATACGTTTACCAAAAATTGACTTACCCAAATTTTCAGGCAGTTATCATGATTGGCTGGAATTTAGGGATACTTTTGTGTCTATAGTACATAACAACAAGAGTTTAGATAAAATTAATAAGCTTCATTATTTACGTGCTTCCTTAAAGGGTAGCGCTTCTCTTGTCATAGACAATCTCGACTTCAGATCAGAAAACTACGACGCTGCCTGGAAGTTACTCTGTGACAGGTATGACAACAAAAGATTGCTTGTCAACAACCATGTGCAAGCACTCTTTAACGTTCAGCCAATTGATAAGCAATCAAGTAAGTCATTACGACACATAATAGATGTTACAAACAAAAATCTTAGAGCATTAGCAACCCTTGGTCAACCAGTTGAGAACAGCTTCGTGGATGTACTTATCATTTATGTAATGACCAGTAAGCTCGACCAAACAACTAATCTAAAATGGGAAGAGCACAGAAATACTTTTGTCGAACCTCCAACTCTATCTGCATTCACTAATTTCATTAGTAACAGGGCTGATTTACTTGAGACAATGGAGGAGTCTAAACCTATAGTTGTAGCTAACACTGCATCCAACACAACTTTAGATAAACCTAAAAATAAATCTGTGTTACCAGAGAAGTCGTTAAAACCTTTGACTTGTCCCATGTGTCGTCAAGATCATTTTATTTTTGTTTGTGAGCAGTTCAAGAGTCTTTCAGTACAAGATCGAATTAAAAAGGCCCAAGGTTCGAATATTTGCATGAATTGTCTTCGTCCAGGTCATATCTCTTCTAAATGTAAACTAGGTCATTGTAAATATTGTCGTCAAAAACACAACACTCTTTTACACGTAGACAGTGACAATGTTATTTCTAGTGCACACAACACTGCATTATCAGCTACACAATCGTCTTCATCTCGAATTATTTTACTGTCCACAGCGCTCGTGAGGGTGACTGATGCAGACGGTAATCACCATACAGCACGGGTCTTGCTGGACAGTGGCAGTACCACCAATTTCATTTCGGAGGACTTTGTTTGTAAGCTGCATATTCCTACCTACATTACCAACACCAAGGTAACGGGTATCAATTCCATATCTTCTAGTTGTAGTCAGGGGTGCTCAGTGTCGTTAAACTCAATTGACGACAGTGGGTACGAACTGAAACTTGATTGTTTCGTATTGCCTAGAGTATCAGCATCAGTTCCTCATACTTATGTTGATACCAGCAACATACGTATACCTACGAACGTTCGTTTAGCTGACCCCACTTATTATGTTCCGTCTTCGATCGACGTCCTTGTCGGTGCGGAAGTCTTTTGGGTATCGTAGGCACCGGACGTATCGCTTTAGGTACTCATAAGCCCACTTTACTTGAGTCGAAACTAGGTTGGCTCATTTCGGGTGCATATTATCAATCGCCATCGGATACCTCTTCGCATGTTTGTATGCATACTGACAACTTACAAATGATTTAAATCGGTTTTGGGAATTAGATTCTGTGTCGTCTATGCATAACCATACAGGTGAAGAGAGGTCCTGTGAACAACATTTCATTGATACCACATATCGCAATTCAGATGGGCGATTTGTGGTAACTATTCCTTTTAAAGAATCACCAGACGTGTTGGGTGATTCATACATGTTGGCTAAACAGCGGTTTCTATCTCTTGAACGTCGTTTGGGTAGAGATGCTCGCCTTAAAAGCCTATACATTGACTTCATTAACGAGTACCTAGAGCTTGGACACATGTCTGAGTCTTCTGGGCGTTCACTCGACTCATCATGCTCAAATTATTTACCGCATCATAGTGTCTTAAAGGAGTCAAGAACTAGCACCAAATTAAGGGTAGTTTTTGACGCCTCTGCTAAAACTAAGTCAGGCAAGTCTTTTAACGACATACAGATGGTTGGTCCCACTATCCAGGATGATTTATTGTCAATATTGCTTCGGTTCCGTCAGCATAAAATAGTCATCAGCGCGGACATTGAAAAAATGTACCGACAAACTCTTATTCACGATAGTAATCGTCCTTTACAAAAAATCCTTTGGAGAGCAGAACCAACACATCCGTTAAAAGAATATACCCTTAATACCGTTACATATGGTACAGCATCAGCACCATTTCTGGCCACTAGGTGTTTACTTCAACTGGCTGAAGAGTGCTCAGATCCTTCAACCAAGTTTTCGATTGCACGTGACTTTTACGTGGACGACTATCTGTCTGGTGGATCATCTGTTTCAGAAACGTTGGAAAAAGCCTGCAGTGTTGACGGCGTTCTTCGATCAGCCAAGTACAATCTTCGGAAGTGGCGGTCGAATTCCAGTCAGGTCCTGCAGGCACTTAGCGGTGAAACTGATGCTTCTGATGTTATGTTCCTGAGCGACAGCGAGCAGTCGAAGACTCTGGGCCTTCTATGGAACAGCTTGAGTGACACGTTTTCTTTTTCACTTAGTATAAATTTTACTGAAAAGGCTACTAAGCGTCACATCTTGTCCGTCATAGCGCAAATCTTTGATCCTGTTGGTCTGGTCGTTCCATGCATAGTGGAAGCCAAAATAATCATGCAGCATCTATGGCTGGCTAAATGTTCTTGGGATGAGCTTGTTCCCGCGCACATTCAGTATGCTTGGAATGACTTCCAAAATAGTCTGCACCTTTTGAATGAGTTCAAGATACCTCGTTGGGTGGTGTGTGAATGTGCGTTCCGTTTGCAGCTGCACGTATTTACTGACGCTTCCGAAAAAGCATATGGGGCGTGTGTTTATGTTCGCAGCGTTACAAGAAACGGCGAGGTCACAGTACATCTTCTTACCGCTAAAAGCAAGGTAGCTCCGATCAAATCCACAACCATACCGCGGCTTGAGCTGTGTGGTGCTTTGTTGGGTTCGCGATTGTACTCAAAGGTTCGTCAGTCACTTACCTTACATTTCGATGAAATCCATTTTTGGTGTGATTCCACGATCGTCTTGGGATGGCTATCTACTTCGTCAAACCAATTAAAACCATTCGTTCGTCATCGGGTCTCTGAAATTCAGGAAACTGTAGGAGGGGAGACTTGGAAATATGTTCCGTCAGCTGAAAACCCCGCAGACCTCGCTTTGCGTGGACTTAAAACTGACAAACTTTTATCATCTTCAATGTGGTGGTCAGGCCCACAATTTCTTAAAAACGATAGGTCGTCATGGCCGCAATTCCCTGAATCACACCATAACATCTCCGAATTACCGGAAACAATCACTTCTCATGTTTCGTATCATGTTATTGAAAATTCTATTGGCGACTTATGGTCAAGGTTTTCAAACTTCAATAAAATACAGCGTGTGACGGCATATGTCATACGATTTATTTATAAATGTAATAAAAAATCAGTTGAGTTTGGTTCACTAACTTCTACTGAACTTAACAATTCCTTAAACATCTTATTACAACTTAGCCAAATGGAATCTTTCTCGGAAGAGTACCAACTACTTAAATCAGGTAAACAGTTGCCCGCAAAAAACAAACTCTTATCATTGTCTCCTTTTTTTGATAACGCTTCTAACCTCATTCGTGTTGGGGGAAGATTAAATAATTCATTTTATGATTACAATATAAAACATCCAATTTTATTATCGAGTTCTCATACAATTTGCATTCTCTTGTCAACATGTATCATTTACGCCTTCTGCATGCTGGACCTCAGCTTTTGTTAGCCACTGTTCGTCATCACTACTACCCCATTGGAGGTAGGAACTTGGCAAAAAAGGTCACGCATCAATGCGTTAAATGCTGCAGGGTCAAGGCTAACACAATTCAGCCTATCATGGGTAACCTTCCAAAGCAACGTTTGCACTTAGAGTTTCCTTTCTTAGACACAGGTATAGACTACGCCGGTCCCATCATGATAGCTGACCGGAAAGGCCGAGGGTGTAGACTCGTCAAATGTTTATTTGTGTGTTCGTGTGTCTAGCTACAAGAGCCTTCACCTCGAGCTTGTGTCGGACCTTACAAAGGAAGCTTTCTTAGCTGCTCTTAATCGCTTTATTGCTCGAAGGGGAAAACCACGCACATATTTTCCGATAACGGTACAACGTTTGTCGGCGCTTTCAATGAGTTGGCCAAGCTGCTTTCTCAAGACTTAAACCTTAACTCTATCGACCCTGGCATAAACTTCTCATTTATTCCTGCATACACCCCACACTTCGGTGGCTTATGGAGTCGGCAGTGAAATCTACCAAACATATCTCGACGGACTTTAGGTTTAACAAATAATTTCGAGGAGATGGCTACCTGTTTAATACAAGTTGAGGCTATCTTGAATTCAAGACCTATAACCCCATTGGTCCAACGATCCTTCCGCTCGCTCCTTGACACCTGCTCATTTTCTCATTGGTCGTTCTCTAATAATGCTGCCTCATCCACAGATCCAGAACGCCACGTCAACAGTTAAAGCGATTTCATCGCATTGATTATCTGAAGCAACACTTCTGGGCTCGCTTCTAATGAATATGTTTTGTGGTACAGGAGAGAACGAAGTGGCGTCGGTCGTCTGGCGAGCTCAGGAGGGAACAATGGTCGTCGTAATAACAATAACTTACCTCTTATGTGGCTTCTAGGACGCATCAAACATGTTCTCAGGCAGAGATGGCGTCGCGAGGGTCGCCGACATCCTCACCAGGAAGGGAAGTCATCCGCGCGCCTTCAACACCATCTGCCCGCTGCCCGTCACCACTGTTGAAGACTCTTCAAACGGGGGGAGAATGTTGAGTCATCCGTCTCAACCTCGCCGTGCTCGCTCCTCGCTTCACAGGAAGTGAACTATGGAAGCGGGGGAAGAGGCTCGCCAGACGGTCCAAGGCCGAGCAAGCGCCCCGCACCGCTGACAGTCAGCTGTTGCACGCCTCTACGCACGGCTGCGCTTACGCATCTTTTACACATTTTTCTTGTTAATTATTAATTATTTATAATCTTGTATGTTGCATATTAGAGTCAATTAGATTCTTGTTATACAGTCCACTGCATTTCATTTAATTCTCCATCCGTCGCGTTTAATCCGGCTTTAGATCGACAAAGGGTAATTCAATTTTAAAAGTAATATATGTTTATAAAAATACCCCTACTTCTAGGATTTTATGCTACATCGTAGAAGCGTTTATAAACTTAAATTTACGTATATAAATATCCAGACCTTGTAAAACTAAAAAAAAAACAAATTACATTTCAATACACTTCTGGAATCACCGACTTCAAGAAGAAAATCGGAGTAAGAAGACAATGGTGCTGATTCTCTTGTTCACAAACTTAACTAAATTTAAGTTAAAAGCATCTTTCTCTTTTCATTTCTTAAAGAGTAGGACAGAAGATACATTTTAGTTTAATCCTGTCAAATTAGACAGCGCCTGAAGAAAATTGACGTAATTGACGCCATGATTTTAAATCGCGTCTAAATCTGGAGTGTCTAAATTTGACAGGATTTAAATAATATTTTATCTTATTTCCTTTCCTAATTAAATGGAAAGAGAAAGATGCACTTAACTTAAATTTACGTTAGTTTGTGAATAAGAGAATCGGCAGCAATATTTTGTTTTATAACTAAAATAATAAAACTAAAATAGGTAAAATTAAAATTATTTTAACTATCACAGATTCCTCAATACGAGATTCTTACGGTTCGCAGAGAGAACATCAATATAATCCCTTTGTTATTTAATAACAAACTAAAATTGGATAAAAATTAGGTTTAAAACTGCGTAACTATTTACTGCGAAAGTTTCAACTCTATTTGGCTGACTCTGGCGAAGGTTATTTTATTTTCTAAGCTTGAGGCGCTGTCTTAATAGATTAGAAATATATGATTGTACTAAAAAAATACATAATGTTGTACATCATTACCTTAATCCAAGTTCAGGTTGATTACAACAATTTATCACCATTCAAAATTTATTCTTGCTAACAACAATACTGTTTCGTAAAATGCTGCTTACTTAAAAAAAACATACCTACCCACATTCATTGCCACACATCTTCACTCTAAATAATATTGAGGCAAGATATCGTCGGTTTACAATATCACCGTTGATCAAAACATAAATAAAATTAATTTATGCAACATGCAATATTCATCCAAAGCAACCGGAAAATTTATCAACCAAATCTTATCTATGCTTTAAAAACTTACTCATATAACACATGAATTTATTTGAGAACTCCGCAGTAAGACGATACCTTAGAGCAAGGTATGCTAGAACCCTATGAATAACCGTGAAAGCTAAGAGACCAACTATTTGAATAATATAACGGTCTCCTTCCATTCCCAGATCTCTTAATATCAGCTTAGGGTCTGAATAAAGGCAGAAGTCTTCATGACATTCCATCAGGTTTCGGTTTTCGTAGAGGGCTATTGAGAAACCTGTGACTCCGTAACGGAGGAATGAGGCTGACATCAGGGCTTGCATGCTGCCTTCGATGAAGGGTCCAAAGCCCATACCGTAGCAGGCTAGAGCTAAAAGTGGTGCTGCTATTGCTGGAGCTACTATAGAGCCGTTCTGAAAGGAAGTGCAAACAGCTTTAAAACCTTCAAACATACGTGATTCAAGACACAATAGAAAGAAAATACCTTTGCGAAAGTCGGCTGTCGCTTGGTCGTTGAAATATTAAAACTATACTACCAATATTAAAGCAAATAGGTGTACACAATTAATGCAGTATCATGAATGATCAACTAAGATTGAAGTTCGACAGTGAAATGGGTGTGTGTGTGAAAATGAATGAAAGGATTATTTTGGTACTAGACGACCACTCTAGTCCCGGCACATTGCAGGTCCCGAAAAAATAACAATTACAGTAGCGTGAAAACATGTAATATCTACTTTGACAATAGTCTCATAGGGACCATAGAGAAGACTACAGATGCTAAACCATCTAGGCTTTTCTTTATTGTAATAATAAGGAAAACCCAGATTGTCTAGCATCTTAATATCTTAACTAGAAAAGTATGCGATTATGTAAAAGAAATACTTACAGTAACATTAAAAGCTGAACCAACAGCTAAACCAAGTCCTTCAGAGCATACGGCTATTAGTAGCCCGCTTACTGAGAACAGCGCAAATCGGTCCCATTCTAACATCTGCCCAGACATCAGATATGCGACTATCAGGAATAACATTCCGAGTATGACCTGTAACAAAATTTTACTTATCAATTTTAATTTTCAAAATTTCATGACTGGTTAAACGAAAGACATATTGAAGGAGGTTATCAGTATTCAATTCTTCCAAATATGAAAAAAAAATATTATTATAATATTATTATACTCGACAGATTTGTTTATGCTATAAAAGATTAAGAGTCACGGTATCTTCAGAAGCTGCTTTGTGTGCATATCACGGATACGTTTCCTCCATACTCTCATATGGTCTTTTGTTGTGGGGAAATTCGGTTGATATTATAAAAGCGTTTAGAGTGCAAAAAAAATGTGTGCGTGCAATCTGTGGAGCCTGGTACACAGATAGTTGTAAAATTTTGTTTAAAAAGTACAATATTTTGCCATTACCATGTATGTATATTAAAGAATTATGCCTGTTTGTACGACAACATCCCGAATTATTTATTAAGTTTAAAGATGTAAAACGAAATGCAGCTCCTAGACATAAGTATAAGCATATGTTATGTTTACCACAATGCAAGCTTAAATTGTACAAAAGGAATTCGTATGTGAACGCTATAAAGGTATATAATAAATTGCCCAATGCCTTTAAAGAGTTACCTTTAGTCAAGTTTAAGGATAAGTTGACGCAGTGGCTAAAACGAAAATGTTTCTATGACCTCAATGAATTTATGACATATTGCGGAGAAGAAGATTGATCACTGACATTTGTATAATATTCATTAAATCCTAGACATAAATATTTATTTTTGACTTACATATTTAATTAAATTGACATATTATTATTATTTTAAACATATTGCGACTTTAAGATTTTAACGGGAATGCGTATTGTGTGTGGTCATTATTTGAATGTTTTGAAATAACGGTTATAATAGAGTATGTATTGCACAAAAACAAATATTTGCATACCAGTGTAATGGTAGAATGTAAATAGGCCAATCTAGATTTAAGACCATACTGTGTACACCTACATTCTGGCAAATAAATGACTTTTACTTTTACTTTACTTTTATTTTAACTAATGACTAATTTGTCTCATAAAATTAATAAACTGTGGACACGCGCGCTAGATACGCATCGAAAGGAATAGATCATAATTATCTACATACGTCACCTTTTTGTCATAGGTGAGTGACCGGCACCGGGATTACGTATCTTGTAGAAGCCGAGTGATCGCGATAATTTAGCAATATAAACGTCAATTCAAAATACGTCATGTCAAATAGCAATCTAGCGATAGTGTTGCCTCTATGGAGCAATCAGTTAACTAAAATATACATTTTTCGTTTGGTGGTTTCGTATTTAGTATGGTTTTTAAGAGCAAAGTTAAGTTTTTTTTGTTAAAGGTGATATTTAATTCCCGCGATTGCTACTTTATCGTCATCGTAGCAATAAGTGCATTAGAACAATCAGCAAGCGATTAGCAATCGGTTCATACATACTAGGTTTTTTTTTTGACGTTAAGCGATTAATTGCGCGGTGATCGTGCGATCACTGCGCAAATATTGCTGATTGCTGTTTCATAGGTAATAACCCCGCCGAATGGTTCGAAAGGTTTTTTTAAGACTGACAACCTTACTGAGACATTTCACTTACTTCGTGAACATGTTTACGAAGTAAGAATATGTTATTGTTTTAGGCATGGTTATTTTTCTATTCATATTTAAATACGGGTCACTGATCAGTTAATCGATCGTAATTAACTTAGTTGGGAGGTCATTGAACGGTAAAAATACTTACCATGCTTGGCATAGTAGAGATTGTTAGAGCAGTGTAGAAGGCTTTCAAACTGTACCAGCGGTTGAAATATTCCCGTCGAAGCAAACGCACTTGGAATGGAACTGTAATGAAAAGAAAATATAAACATTAAAATATGTCAATAGGTACCTAATGAAAATAGGATGCGTTTAATGAGAACACCAGCAATCTAATTTCTTTGATAATGTGAAGTTTAAAACGTATATCGCTTCATATTATAATTGGATAAACTTACTAATAAGCTCTTCTATATTTTTTCTTATAACAGAAAAAACAAGGGTTCAAAAAAAACTTTTAAGAATTTAAAGGAAAAAGATATATCTTCTAAAAGACATATTTCACAAGAATTCGTTTATGTAGTACAGACAAATTGGTACCATACGACTTTTCTTAGCTTAAACAGTATGTATACTTTAACAATTTACAGTTTTAAGAATTTTGTGCTTATTCAAATGGCTTTCCGTTTTGATTTAAATGCAGCATAACTTAAACATTTTCGTTTTTTTTATTATTTTAAAGTCTTGCAAATACTAGCCCGACTGGAATAATTAGCCAGATTTATGACTACAATGAGATGTTATGGAGCCTATAAATATATCACGAACAGCAGCGAAGCAGTAAACTAAGACCCGAACTCCACTAAAGCGGAGATATGCGGAGATGTCTCGTGAACCTATAAAATATTGCACTAAAGCTAAGCGTAAGCCGGTTGTGAAAATACCGCAATCCGATTGGCTGCACGAGACATCTAAATCCGTTTAAGAACGCGGATGATACCGCGAAGAACTGTAAATTAATATTCTAGAACTAAAGTCATTTTTGCAGGAATCATAGTACTTACATAGTAACACAGGTATCATGGTATAAGTATACATGAAGAAGACGAGGCAGCTGAGACAAAACTTGAAGTTGACCGCGGGTATAGCAGCATTGTTGCCTACGTTGAAGAAAATGCTGCCCAAGAGCACAGCCGATACGAAGTGGTGAATCAGTTGGATCCATAGAGATGTCTGGAATGCGAAAAGAAAATTTAAAGAGAGATTTTTTTAAAGAAACACATATTACAATAATTCATTGAATATCGATGTAATCAACTACTACAAAGAATCGCGCATTCGATCGATGGCGTGGTGAAGTATAGTTCTCTTGAACAATTGTGGAACAAACTTTCATAGGTCAATTTCATGAAGTACAATCGACCAAATGGAATCATGACCCACCATAAGCATATTTTCCTACAGACATTCAAATACAATAAGGTCGACAATTGCTTGTATTAAAAATGTCACACGTCTAGTCTTATTATTTTGACAGCTTCAAACGATTTGTCGTCGAAATGGGTCATGATTCAATTTAGTCGATAGTACATTTTCATAGTTTTCTTTCGACTTTTGGACCAAAGTAAAAAATGTACCTATTGGGTAAGATTCTATGTTTAACCCAAAAGGTATATTTTATAATAGGACTTGCTTTTACCCTCGTGAATGTCCCTCCGTCCTTTATTTTACCCTTTTTGGGTAGGAGTTTTAAAAAATCTTTTCTTAGTAGTTACATACTCTTTACAAAGAACACACCCTGCAAGTTTCATGTCTCCGGGATCAATGGTTTTGGCTGTGGGTGTGGGTATATTATCAACGGTCAGTCATCAGTCACTAAGGCCCGTATTAATAGACGTCACTCAATTCTGAGACGCTCTCAAGTTTATTGCTGTCCTTATTTTTTCCCTTTAGAATGACAAGGACAGCAAGAGACTTGAGAGCGTCTCGGAGTTGAGTGACGTCTATTAATACGGGCCTTAGATTACCATTTTATATGCATAGATAAGATTTTGTGGTAACATACCGAATTCCTTCTAATCTGCAAAAACATTCGGCTGCTTAATATGATGAATTGAGTCCAGAACGTAGTGGGGAACTCAACTTTATACGACTGGTCTTTTGTTACGTGTTCCGAGAATATCCTCTGTATGGACTCGTCAGAATGTAGTACGGGTTTTCTGTAAAAAAAGAAATTAACAAATTAAACAATCTAACAGTTAACTAGTGGAAGGGACTTTGTGACGAAAACTATTAGCATGGATTTTATTTTGACGATGTAGGAGTTGCACGTCGAATGAAATATTATTTGAAGGCTTTCACAACCGACGAAAAATGTTAATGGTTTTGAACCTAACAAACTGAATCATTGGTTGAAGATTTTGTCACTACACCCGTCGCATCTTATACTTACTTAAAAGGTTATGAGCTTTGATTTAACAATTATCCTGTCGCCAAAATGTCAATGTATGGTTGCAAGATAACTAAGTTATAGTATGTCGCAAGTAACCTTTTAAAATACCCTAAAGAACTGAGTGGACTGAATGAGTGGTCGAATATAGCAAACATTATTGTGATGATGATATTATAGCAGTAATACTAACCGTCCACCTCTCACCACCATCCTATCCAACCGTCTGCAAAGTTTCCCATTCTGGCACAATTCTGCCAGAGAGGCAGTTGTCTCCATATCTGTGACTAGAGTTTCCAGCACGAAGTCAGCAGGGTTATGGGTTTTAGGGCAGATGTGGCCAGCCTCCGCCATAAATGGTACAAGCAGTTGTGGTGCACCCTGGAAAAGATAAATAAATAAATATCCTTGGACAGCTCACACACGGTCATCTGATCCCAAACTAAGCAGAGGTTGTACTATGGTAACCAGACAACTGATAAACATACTTATAATTTTTATAAATAAATACTTATTATAGATAAATTGACACCCATAGATCATCATTTATAATTTGGGAGCATGCAGTTCTCGCGTTGGCTATTTTTTTTCCTGCCATGTAAGCACTATAGTATTTATAAAGAAATGAATGGTTATGATGGTCTGATTGCAGTCGTTTAATTTAAAATAATGGTATTTAATTAAATCTGGTTAGACTGAAAGTCGATCCTGATATAATTGGGAAAAAGAAATGGCAAAAATGAGATAATGAAATATAAACTTGTTATTAGCAAAATGATCCCTATTTATGCATGTCATTTAAGTTGATATTAGTCTGTAAGCTTTCTAGAAAATTAAATAAATAAAGGTACTATAATTTTTTTTTGTCTTGACTATGGATGAGTTTGCTTGAAGTCTTAAACTGTCTAGAAAACTATTAACTAGCAAGAATCGTTTTTGTTACCTTCAAATTAAAGTGCAACTACAAGTCAAAATAAATACGGTTAAGTAAATTAAGATTTTTTTGGAAAATCGATTGCTACAAAACTAAAATCTGCTTAAACCAAGATTCCTAAAATCTTATCACAAGTTCACAGGTCTGATAAGAAACTGCGATCTACAATCAAACTTTCAATCATGGTCATTGAGATTTTGCCCTTTTGACCGTTCGTTAGACCCATGTTTAGCGAAGGACCGTCCCTAGAGACTACTCGCTGAAAAGGGTTCATAATCTTCTACCTGTATGTGTACATTATATCAAATTATTTGGTGTGCAGAGTGTAAAAAGACAAATAACTTGGGCAAATAAAAGAAAGTTGTAAGACGTATCGAACACCTCTCGATTACTTAAAGCTGATTTAAAGTTTATAACAACCAGTCAAGTGTGAGTTGAGGCTTGCTTATACATTAACCAATAATGCTAAAAAAAGGTTTTTTAGGACATTTATGACTCACTCAGATTTTAACTAATTTTTTTTTAGTTGTGATTGCATGGTCGTTCAATTAATCTTCGATATATTTTGATATTTGATTTAGTGTGGTAGGTACATCCGAAACATAATAATAGAGACAAAATCAAATAGTATGTACCTGTTGCACTTTAAAAAGATATTCAACGGCATTTTAGTATGTTTTCGTTTAGGTGGGAATATTATTTAGGAAGTAAATACAATTAACAGTATAGTAGAAACAATTTAGCCTGTTTATTAAACTGTTTGTTGTACTGTACCTACCCCTATTTACCTACATCATGTTTTGTCTAACCATATAACTTTTTATGACAGAATCAAACTTATGACGCTAACTTGAAGGCACATAATACTTGTATGAGTGTTAAGTACTTTATGTTTTGACTTAAACCCCATTACGTGTCGGTCTTAAGTCATGATTGTTAAAGTAACGTTTTATTAAGATCTCGTATTAAGAATGTATGGTTATATTAAGATAGTAAGTATTACATTTACTAACTGTTCTCAGCGGGTTAACTTGCTTTTTTAGTACTCCGAAAGCAAGATTATTACAGGAGGAATGAATGGTATAATTCATAATAAATACCTAAAGTATTGTTTGGACAACGGGCAATCCGATTGGAGTAGTGTTTATACAATTGCTTAAAGCGGATTTTTAGTTCTATTGCCATACAGCAGTTGTAAATATGAGTTTTTATAATTACTGTAAATGCATCCACGATTCCAAAGAAATGTGTAGTTTGAGGTTATGCATTTTTTTCATACAGGCTAGAAAAAAAACACCGACACAGAATAAACATGGGGTTTTTTTTTTCAATTTTATCCACGTTTTACACAAAAAAAAAAACCTCTAAACAATTTAACACACAAACAACACGAACTGAAGGGACAAATTCACAAAATCAAATAGACTTTAAAGTAAGTAATCGCCTTAAAAGCGTTTTATATCTGAGCCATTACTCACGAGAGGGTTAAGTGAAACACTCCGAAGTTATGACAGACTATTATCGAGACATCATTTTAGGGTTAAACACGTATCTTCGCTATAAAGTTTATGTCGTCACCGTCCTTACCAAAAACTCATTATGTCACCTAAGTTAATATTATAGTCGTAAGATTTGCATGAACACTTGACCTTTCGGTGGCAATTTATTTAGTCCATTTGAGCTCTGTACAGGGTGTACATATAAACATACAAATGGGTCGAAACTGTATTTAGTTTTATTTATTACCAAAATTCAGCTAAAAGCCAATAACTTTAAGAATGAAACCTTTTTTCTTGTCAGATTAATTTATGTAAGTACTAATATTTTAAAACTAAAACACAGTGGGGCCATACTTAATTTTTTTTACTTTTTATTATGATGCGTTAATTTTACGTTCACCTGTTTCATTTTTGTTTTTCTATGATCAAACTTAGATTGTTGCACCAATTTGTGCGCCTGTTACACTCCAACTGCAATTTTACTCACAGCGCTCTTGATAAATATGATCATAACTCAAAATAATTAAAAACCATACATGCCATCTTTGCTACACCCTTTACAAACCCCTACTATGTCTTGATACTTTAAGCCTAAAAACTTGTGTAGTACTTACGTGGCTCTTATGAAGATAAATCAAGACTTAGCGCTCAGTCAAATTTAGTTAAAATAGACTGGTGTGATTATTGAAATATTTACAAAATTCTAAATTTAAAAAACAAAGAAAAATGTATTTGTTTATTTGAAACTTACACAATAAAAAAAAAAACAATAAATCTGTGCAAGGCCAAAAAGACTTCTATATTTATTGCTGGCATTCTGCTGTGAAAATTACTAAATTTCTGCCTCTTACTTAGGCCAGAATATTTATTTATTTATTTTAATTGTCTTAAAAAAGATATTGCTTCTATGTTCATATGCATTAAGTATATTTGATTCGTGTTTTCTTAGAGTGTCATTACGAACCGTAGTAACTAACATTCATGATGACGAAATTAAAAACAATAGTTAATTTCGAAATAACTACTAAGTCCACGATTTCTTTTGTTTTATAAGACAGTGCCATCTGGTGTAGTTTGACATGAATTTCTTACCATATTTTATGGCGCCAGCTAAAAAGGCCTCTGATTGAACTGACAATAAAAAAAAATGAAAATCTCATTTATTTTGTATTTCATTTTATTAAACAGATACTTCCAAAATCGGTACCACATAAACAACTTATAAACTACTCGAGAAAAATAAAATCCGTGTTTACCAAAGTTTTGCGTCTTAAGTACAAGTTACGAATACTTCAACTGAAGTGAGATCCTTTGTAAGTGTTCTAACTTTTTATGGAAATATTCATATTTTATTTCCTTATCGATGTTAGAAGTATATCGGTGTTTCTAGTTTGTTTCGTCTTTGTTTGAAACAGTCGGTTTTGAAAATTTTGTTGAAGATTAGGTACTTATATTTTTTTTATATACAGTGTATTTTTTTTAATCGGCTGACTTTTAGCCATACTAATTACTAATATTATAAATGGGAAAGTGTGTCTGTCTGTCTGTCTGTCCGTATGTTTGTCTTTCTTTCACGGCAAAACGGAGCGACGAATTGACGTGATTTTTTAAAAGGAAATAGTTGAAGGGATGGAGAGTAACATAGGCTACTTTTTGTCTCTTTCTAACGCGAGCGAAGCCGCGGGCAAAAGCTAGTTTTCCATAAAGTGATGTAAAACAATTTATGACGGGTTTGTAACATTGTTTTGTAAAACTAAAGTAACCAATGGTCATATTTGAATAAAACCTTTTCTTTTTAACTGACTTCAAAACGGACGAGGTTCTCAATTCGTCGGAATCATTTTTTTCTTTTATCTATGTTTAATGATTACCAAAACGCGCCTAAACTGATTTAGATATTTTTTAATGTTTGAAGGAGGTAGCAATGCAAAAAAACAAACAGGACGAGCCTCCAGGTTCCTGTACACTGTACTGCAACACTGTACCCGGTCATAACCGGTGTTATAACCGGCCTCGTAAACTATAAACGCAAAAAATACCTATTTAATTTTTTTAATTTAAATATTTTAATTAAAAAAATGCCTATGTATAGACGGCCACCTACGCAATCTCTATTACTCTAATATTTATTTATGCTTTAAATTTAGACACACTGAAGTGACGTAAATCCAACAACGTCTGGATCTTTGACTACATCTACTAACTCTAGCGACATAGAGATCTTAAACTACACCCACATACTCTTACACTATCTTAATAAATAAATAATACTCTGCCCAAAGATATACCCAACCAGTAAAGGGATTAAAACTAAAAGTAGTTAAAATAATATATTAATCTAATAAAAAACTATTAGGCATCTAACTTAGAAAATGGTTGGTATCAGGTGCACGAAGCGCCCTTCTGAATTTAAATTATTACCAGCAATGAAAATTTCAATTAATTTTAAAAGTTTTTGCCTAAAAATATTCAAATTAACTAGAAGTTCTAATCACTAAAATAACCGTCATACGGTTAAAAAAAGTTTATCAAGGATTTAAATCTAGAGAAATAGACAAGGTAAGACTCTAGATCTTCTTTTTTTTTTAAATTGAGTTGAGATTCGTTGAGTTTTTGAAAGCCAAAATATTCCCGATTTTCAAATGCAATTTAACAAAATTTGCTTATGGCGACAGTGTACATAAAGAAAATGAATAAAGCAAATATTTCATTAAAGAACTTCGGTTACAAATAAAGATCTTTTAGTAGACCAAGTATGTAGGAGACATTAAAAAAATTATAATCCGACATTTCATGGTGAGAAAGGTTGAGGGCAGGAGATGTGCCGGGAGGTGGAAGATTTCGTGGCTCCGAAACATTAAACAATGGCTCAATAGTCAAAGTCGAAGAACTTTTTCATCTGCAACTCTTTAATGCAGAGCTGACGGCTAACCTCCAGCAGAGGAGAGGCACTACAAGAAGAAGAATCCAACAAAATGACAACCTAACACTTCCGAGAATACATCAGCCCCCCTAGACAAGTGGCATTGTAGAATAGATAGCGAAACCGAATCAATTGTCAAATGTATGGAGATGTCAAATTGTTTAGTGAAAGCTTATGTTAATTCCATACATTTGACAATCTATTCGTTTTCGCTATCTATACTACAATGCCACTTATCTGAATAGGCCCTCAGGCATAGAATAGAAAGGTCACGACCGAAACCTTCAAACTCTTTTTACCAAAATCATAACGAGGGGTGAAAGGCTATTTGGTTAAAGCGACATCTGGGGCGATATTGAGTTATATATATATTCGGAATTAGCGAATTTTTCTCCGTCGAATGATGCCGGATTCATTAAAATCGAAGCACTTTTTTGGCGTTTAAAACAATACTATTTTTGGGCTGTTTCCAAAGTGGCATTGTATTAACCGACGTGAATTTTGCATTTTTTTTTAAATTATGTATATGAACCATACATTCATATTAAAAACCGAGACATAAACCAGTTACCCTTTCCTAGATAAATAACCCATTAAGAGTTAAAGCGTTTTTCTTGTTTAAATTTTTTGTTAAGACGTAATTTAAATCATTTTGACTTCCACCAATTACTCGGTGTAATGCCACTTAAACCATTTGTCCGTCACCCAAATACGACACCGAGTGTCGCTTAAGCTCTTTCGGCGGCATCTATTTTCCACACAGGGTGATACTTAAACCAAGTAGTCGTTTTGTTTCAGATATTTTGTTTAAAATGCATGTCGTTTAATACAGACGATAAAATGAAATGATGAATATTAAATCATTTTTCCAGTATTAATAAAAATACGAGTCGGTCTTTCAGTCATTAAATTTTGATATGATACATTTCAATTATGTCATATCATACCATATTTATTTCATTTCCTGGGTGGTGAAAATCGTGATCATTCAACTGGACTGCCGCGCCGGCGCTTCAGTCGAACTCTAGAGTGCATGACGTGACGCGCAGTCACCACCAGAGTTCACGTACACACAACGACATGGCCTAGGGATATATAACTTTTTTAAATAACTTAAAAATTACTGGCCTTACAAAAAAACTAAAGATGACAGATTAAAAAACATTATTAACTTCCTTTTTTTAAATTCAAAATTGTATATAAAACGTTTTGTTTTAAGATGAAATTCGCATTCATTGAATTTCTTCCAAGAAGTAAATCTTTACGAACTTCTAACTTTATTAAAACTCGGTTTTAATCATACCACGTAGACACTTGACCAGGAACGAAATGTTAAGAGCAGTGGGCATGATTCAAGCTGACGCTACCCAAATTGCGGTTTCTGATGCCATAAGAACCAGTCAGAGCGTTATATCCAGGCTTTGGTCACGTTATCGTGTCACGGGGGAAGTGGTGGAACGGCACCGAGGACCTCAACGCATTACAACACATGTACAGGACTGATTCATAGTAAATGCTGCACGAAGTCAACCAAATGTAACGGCGATGCAATTGGTTCAAAGGCTACAGAGAGAGTCATGGTTTGCTGGTAAGCAGTCCAAATTAAAGAAAACGACTGCATGAAGTCAACCTACGTGCTCGTGGACCACTTTCGGTGCCAGCGCTAAGGAGAGGCAATCGAGGAAGAAGATTACAATGGGCTATTGCACACTAAAACTGGAACCATTCTCAATGGTCACTTGTGCTTTTCACTGATAAATCCAGGTTTGGTTTTCATCCTGATTCGCGAAGAGTACGCGTTTGGAGAGAACCTGGACGTTGGAATCGACTGCAGCACCCACAACAAGTTCATGCATATCAAGGTGACACGATTATGGGTTGGGCAGGAATTCGTCTCGGCGGTAGAACGGACCCCGTTTGGATACAAGGCAATAATGTGACTGTTCTAAAATACCGAGATGAGGTGCTAGAGCCTGTAATCTTGCCCCACAAACAGCAAATGGGACAAATTTTACAAACTTGGTTACAGCAGCATAATATCGAAGCTTTAGACTGGCCTGCACAATCCCCTGACTTAAATCCCATTGAGCATGCCTGGGATTTGCTTCAGAGAAGAGCTCTTACGAATTTCCAAATACTAAAAAAAAAACGAAAACCAGCTTTTCTTGCATCTTAGCAGGACTTGGTTCAGTATTCTACAACAGGATATTGACACCCTTGTTTTGAGTATGCAGAACCGCTTGTGTCAGGAGAATTTAAGGCAGATCCACGGATTATTAATTTTTAGTTTTCAACAGTTTTTATAAAAAAAAATAGTGGTTTTGTTTAAGTTTTGATGTTTAAAAAATAAAGTTAAGATTGAAATTTTGTCTGATATTATCCTCTTCTTTTAAGTTTTTTTTTTTAATATAACTTTATCTAAAAGTTTAATATCAGATTAGATAGGCTAATAACCTATCACAAACCTAATAGCCTATAACAAGGTTTATTTTAATGTGCAGGTGACTTAACGAAAAGTACCCTGGACCATATTGATATGTGTAATTATATAATTGATGTTCCTATTGAGACTGTTCTATATAATTATTATTCTAAATAAATACTTTAACTAATGTTGTTCTTGTTTATTCAATATAAGCACCTGAGATTTTCGGTGATTGCGATATATCGAGGTTGTTTTAACAGCCATTGATAGTATTAGATGAAAAAAAATGTAACATCATACGTAACAATTTCAATATTATATGTCACATAAGTAAATTAACCTGCCAGTCATTTTAGTCTAAATTGGTAGTTGAGATAAATAGCTTGCTACTATTAATTTTGGGCTATGTCACTTCATACTTTTTGGCTTACTCTGAAAATGTACTGCGTCGTCGCTTAATTTTTTTTTACCATAGCCAATTGTAGTTATGGAATAAGTTAAATCTTTTTTCCGTGCTCTAAAAAATAAGGGCTTAAGGCAATTTGTATTAAGCGACATTTATCTTTGTAATTAAAAGTCCGTTTTATTTCGTATTAGCATCAACAACTCGATGTTTTTAATTGAATTTCAATCAAGTTTACCTCGTTTAAATAGCTTAAGTAGTTTTTTTGTTATGATTTTTTTCCAAAATTTCAAACTTTAAATGGCTCTCCTGTAAAGTTGCAAAAATGTCGCTTAAACCAAATAGCCTTTCACCCCTCGATAAGAATACTCAATCTAGAACTCGAGTCTAGAACCATCTAAGACCTTACCCCCAGCTTGGTACTTGCTTTCTCGAGCCTGGAACTAATTTTTTACCCCAGTGTCCTCTTCAAAGTACAGACAAACCAATTAATTTGGTGACGTAAATCAAAACGAGACGATTCTAATGAATAATCCATTTGATTTGGGTTCCAGGAAACTTTGGGAGTGATTGACATCTTTCCTGATGGGAAGTTAGGTAATTAGTTTGGGAGACAATCTAAGTTTGGACGCGGTGAGACTATTTGTTAGCATATTGTTGTATGTGATAAAAAAGCCAAAAAAAAGGTTTGTAGATTTTCTTGTACTCTATATGAAATGAACTAATTAATGTATGAGTTCGGAATTTTAGATAGAAAAATTCAGATAGACAGACTCAAGTGACCCTATAAAGGTTCTGTTTTAAGGTGTCTCTCTGTTACAAGGCTACATCTATAATTTTAATCAACAATTAAATAATAAGAAGTATCTTACACATTGATATATACCCTTTATGACATTACGCATTACTAAAAAAAAAGGTCAAAAAGTCATTTGATATATTTTCTTTTTCAGATTCATAGTTAGCTGACTATTTTCCTGTGCTTATGAAAATAGTTTTCAGAGCTAAAAAAAAACAGCAAGTATTTTAAAGTAAAATCGAATTTAAAAATAAAACTTAAAGTAATAGCTAATAAACGGTTCATTTGCCATTAGTTCGCGTTTTATTTTTATCGTCAAACACAATCAAACCAGCATTACTTTCTAAGCCACAGGAGAATCACAGTTTTTTTTTTAAATACATTAAACTACATTCAGTAAAAAAAAAATACCTGATAACAGCACATTCCTCTTGACA
The DNA here is from genome assembly GCA_033675125.1 of Athetis lepigone. Classification (NCBI taxonomy): domain Eukaryota; kingdom Metazoa; phylum Arthropoda; class Insecta; order Lepidoptera; family Noctuidae; genus Athetis; species Athetis lepigone. Next base: position 5,003,812 of record CM066217.1, read on the forward strand.
ACACAAATATCCTGTCGAACAGAGCGAAGAGTGAGGCGGATGGTTGATGGATCGTGCACACAATAGTCCTGCCTTGGCGAGACAAGAGACGGAGAAGCACGACCAGCTGACGAATGGAAACAATGTCCAGACCACTGAAAAATACAGTAAAATTAATTATAAATAAATATAAATAATAATATACTTGGACAACTCACACACGCTCATCTGATCCCAAGTTAAGCTCTGCTTAGAGCTTGTGTTATGGTAACCAGACAACTGACATACATACTTATATAATTTATAAATGCATACATATTATAGATAAATTACACCCAGACACAGAACAAACAATCATGCTCATCACACAAAGTTTGTTCTGGGTGGGAACCGAACCCACGAGCTCCGGCTTAGCAGTCAGGGCTACTAACCACTACACCAAAAGGCCCGTATTATAAAACCAAATATATTTTTTATGCTTTGTTACATTCTTGACTTTTATTCTAATGTTTGTTTGTAGTTAAGGTCTATAATTAAATTACCGTACACATTACGGTATGATTTTATTTCTCTCTCACAAAATCTAAAAATAAAGTTGTTTGTAATTGGAAGGTTTTATGATAAACTTTGTTCATAGTAAATTTTGAGTAGGTATCTTAAACACGGATGGCTGTAGTCAAATGAAATTTAAATTAATAAAAGCATTTATTATTTTCTCCTATGACTGAAATTATTTTACAAACATAATATTTATTAGTGGAAACCCCTTGGCTCCCTTTATTAGTGGCCCCTTTACTAATTAACTTTTCTGCCTGAAGCACACCAGGTACTCAATTCGTTACTAATTCTTATATCAGATAAAATAGTGGACGCAAATTTTAGCAAGTTAAAAATAAAACGTCTAATAAATTAGTACTTATTTATGCAATGTAATTAAACAATTATTACAAATTATCTAACAGATCCCTACTTACACTAATAAATGACCATTGTTTTATTATTATCCTAAAATTTTATGGTACGTTGACGCTCCTAAACAAATAAATTTGAGTTATTACCCTATAAAGTTAAATACCCTTAAAATTAAAGCTCGTTACAGAATTTAATGAGATCCGGAAATAAGCTATTAATAAGCCGGCAATAAGTAACATTTGCATTATGAAATTCTGGAATATCTTTTTGAAAATCAGTCCAAAGACACACTTCTTCTTCTTTATGGAAGACTCCTACTCCTCCTACTCTTCCTCTGGGAGGTTTGGTTTCCGCACTAAGTCCTCTTGATGATAGGACCATTGCACGTGATGACTTAGAGACACTTTTGAAAATCTTAATCGACAAACAATGCTTTTTTATGGATATTTACCCTAACTTTTTAACTAGTATAAACACCCATTTATTTATTTAAAACTTTATGCACATGTAAAAAAACAATGCACAACGGCGGACTTAATGCCTTGCCTACCAAACATGGCAGATGCAAAGACCTATTGTGCAATAGGTACTCAAATCATTCTAATTTATTTTTAGCATTAGATTTATCTATTGTAAATAGAGCTTTACTCGCCGCGCTCAGGATACTACTTAAAGATATTTGCCTCGTTCTGAAATTAAAAAAAAATAATCTATAACGTAAATGCTCCTATTACCGCCAGTTTAAGCTGTCTCAGGATTCACTTAAAAAAAATAGATATAAGCTGTTATGTTAGGGAAGATGTTATAATTTATAATTAATCTTTACGAAGTATTCTTTGCTATTCAGTTCTTAAATTCAATATTCAATAACACAATAGTTACAAAATAATTATTTTATCCAAAAGAGAAGTTGATTCTATTACCGACCCATGAATGCGGCAAGATTCTATTAGCGATTTTTCCGCTTCTTTTACCGACCCATACGAAGTTGCCACTTCTACTATAGTATAAAATAAAATAAAATCGTTTTTAAGGTATTTTATGGTATTGTTTACTTTGAAGTAAGTGTTACATTATTGTTTTGTTATGAAATGGTTATTAATATTTACACCAATAATCTATAAGTAAGTAATTATTGGTGTAAATATTCGATGGTGAAACGAATAAATAATTTAAAATCATAATATAACAATAGTTATGATTTCCCTTGAAACGCAGTGTAATCCTTGGTATGCTATGAATAATAGGTTTATGAAGCTTCGTATATGCTGGTCTCTTCATTTATAGCTATAAGCCCAGCTTCTAGTTGACCAGAGGCGTCCCTCCCTACTGCTTGCGCTTCTGCTTTCTGCTACAAACTTTAAAGAGATTATAGAATTTAATAAAATATATGAAATATACATAGATAATGCCATGAATGAAACAAGAAAGTAAATTTTATTTTACATTAATGATATGGCCTGTGACAAAATCTCTTAAAACGTCACGTATGCAAGAAATAAGCCAATTTGATCAAAAATTGACATTTTGTTTTTGTGTTAACTTCAATATTACCAAAAATATCCTCACAGCTGTGAGTCGGTAATAGAATCAAGTAAGAAGTTTACAATATTCTATTAGCGACCATTAAAAATAATAATAAATAGATCGAGTTTGACACAAAAACTTAAGAATTAGCTATGTCGTTAATAGACCTAACGAATTAAAATAATTTTAACAATTGAACAAGAAAAAAGTATAATCAAATAAGTTAGTTTATAATAGATATTATTTAAAAATACTAAACGTTCTCAAAATTTTAACAACGCCATGGGTCGTTATTAGGATCAAGTTTTAAAATTTGGATTCCATTACCGCCTTTTATTAAAACATGATTTTATAACATAAAAACCAATTAAAAGTACTATTTTAAGAATTAGTTTATAAAACGAATATATGCGTTACAGTTGTAATGTGATAGCAAGAAGACTAATAAATTTTTAGTGCGTTAATTTCCTTAAGCAATATTCAGGTGTACTTACGTGGCTGGAGGCGCGGCACTATGAAACTTGCGTCCGTTTCGGGCGCTTCCCAATTATTGACAAATTATTTCTTTCACTGGCTATTTAAACACACAAACTTTGCTCTTTTTGTTATAAAACAAAATTATGTAACTAATTTTTAAGGTATTACTTTTCTGGAACCCTATATTATGTATAATATGAGTGATTTAAAATTAGATCGGTAATAGAGTACACATTTTAGGGGGTCGTTAATAGGAGCTTTTACGTTAGTTTATAGCATTTGAAATTTATATAATCTCTTTTCTACATTTCTTCTGGCATTTAGTTTCAGCTTGGGTCTTAAATCAAAATCGTTTAATAATAGAATAATTTCCATATTATACTTTTTTTTTCCAATTATTAAATTATTTAGCTTGCTTTGTACCTAACAAAACAATATTCATCATTATTGTACATCAATTTGCATTCCTAGAAGTTATTTAGTTTGAAATAATAGCTTTTTGTGGTATTCTGTAGAACATGTGCAATATAAGTACGAACGCACAAAAGATCATTAGTGGTTTACGCAAGAAATATTTATTTACAAGGATAACATTGTTTATGTGGTGAACGAATCTCAGAATTCATGATTTCATAACGTACAATTTTCGCCTGCGGTTTCGGCCGCGTGAATGTCGAACTTCCATTATTTTTTCTTTAAGGGTCCATTTTCCAAAAAAAATATTCCTTAACTCTTCACAAAGAACACACCCTTATATACCCAGTCAGTCGGTCTGTTTATAATTTTAAAACTATAAATTGTAAACTAAAAGTTAGCGCAATATAAAACTTTTCATAGCCTAGTGTTCGATATAGTGGTCTAACCTTTTAATCGAAATCAAATTGATACAGCTTTCTGATTTTTTTGTCAAGCTACTATTGAGTGAAGCTGTAAGTAAGACCCTGGAAAAGTATCACAGCAACGTTTTCAATTTCTCTATACTTTTTAATTTTAGATATTACTGATCTCGAAGGAAAACATCGTAAAGAATCCTGAACTTACAATAAATATAATATCCAAATTCGTCTATCTGCTAAATTAAGATGGTTGATCTATGATCTTGGCCTTCTAACACAATTTTAAAATCACATTAAAATATATCTAGCAGTCCCCGTGGTCTCATCCCCATTTTTTGTTACTGCTATAGGCCTTACCTTAATATTATATAGTTTAGCCTTCTTCGATGATTGGGCTATCTAACACAAACTACTGGCCCAGGTTACAAAGAATTATTTGTAACCTGGGCCAGTAGTTTCTGAGATTAGAGCGTTTAACCGACTAACAAAACAAAAACCTCTTCAGTTTTATAATAAGTACCTATACAAATTGTATAAGTGAAACGTCGTCCTAAAGGTCGTTATTATTATATCTACCTACGATAACGAGTACAATTTCGCTTCCAGTAAAATTATTCATAATTAGCTCATTAAATTTCCTCATACCATATGACAAATATTAATAACAAAGGAAATCAAGCAGAATGTTGTCCAATTACTTACAAGTACTGTAATTTTGTTTTATTATGTTAAACCCGTACCTTCGATCAAATAAAGTAGCAAAAATTCCACGTGGGCCCAACATAAATAAATAATTAGTGCATCCTATACAAGACCTTTGAGAAAAAAGAGCGTTATAGAGCACATAATTATTATGTGTCTTGCAATGGAGACTTCGAGTAAGCAAAAGTGGTCTAGTTACTCGTCCAAATGGAGCGACGACCACCGCAGGTCTGCTAGCAACAACTAGTCACTAATCGAAGATGGAGATTCAACATTCGAAGATTTGACCTAGGTCCAGCAGGGGACAGACGCATGATAATAATGATAAAGACAACTGACTACTCAGTCATGCATTGTATCATTCATACTCTTAATCCGGCTCGAAGAACCAAAACCAAATGATTACAACACAAAAGGATCACTTCAAAAAGGTCTCACAAATCAGCGTACAGGGTTCTATGGGCAATTTTTGTCAAAATTGCTTCTCTTGGATTAAGTACACGTTGTGTTTCCGTAAACACGCTTCAGGTTAAATGTCTAATAAAAGCTTATGGGGGGCACCTGGTGATTAAGCCAATTACCGCCCATTGTACTTATGTAATTTTGTTTAGCTTTCCGATTGGGACGGACCTTTTAGGCAATAGATATTAATGAATTGCTTCAAAGACTTTCAGCTTTTAAAAGATTGCTGTTCAGCTCAAAGGGCGGAATATAGATTGGAACTGTACTTAGTTACCGAATCGTTCCTTTGTCAAAGTTTTCGAGTTGTTTCTTGGAAATTGTTATTGTGACTATTTGCTTAGGTTTTAGGGCAGAATTTGAAGTGATTTCATTCTTTGGGCGAATGGCAGCGCTTAACTAAAGAACTTGAAGTAGCAAAACATTACCACTATTACAAAAAATAAAAAGGCGTCTTTTTGACCGAAAAAAGCAGATTAATTAATTATTTTTAGATATTCGTACATTCTGAGAATTCCTTTTGTATCGTATATCAAACTTTCAGAGCATACACATATTTATCTGACAACAGAATCGAACCATGACAGTCGACTCACGGCACACTAGCCTATCGCTAAATTTCTGTACCATGACCAACCATGCCATTAAGTTTCTTACTCAACTTTTCACAACTTTACCCTAATCTCTAATTAATAACAACCCATACACAGTTTCGTCATTACCAGATTAGGCTTAAATTAAATAACGCCTTTTCCTCAAAAGAGAGCAGAAAAATGGTATTACACGAACACACGAGAGCCATAATGACATCAATTACTCATGTTTAATCCAAGGATTATTCTTTTCCTCAAACGTGAGGATTATTTCGTTATGGCGATGCTTCTAATTATTTTTTTAACCCACCCTTTTTGTAATGAGAATGTCATCGTGGCGTAGAAAAAACAGGTTTGTTATTGGTCCTTTTGTACTGACCACTGTAAGTGAACGAGTGTATTTTTAACCGACTTCTAAAAAAAGGAGAAGGTTCTCAATTCGGATGTATACATATTTTTTTTATGTTTGTTCGCGCATATCTCCGTCGTTTACCAACCGATTTGAACAATTATTTTTTTGTTTGAAAGGGTAGTAGATTTCCCAAATGGTCTCATTGTCATCAGGTCCAGGATCTGATGATGGTATCATGCCGAAATCGAGGAATGTCGGTTTTTATTGCAAAAAAATATTTATTTATAAGCTTGTTTTAATGATAAAAAAAAAAGAGTTTTGTGTGGGTGTTTGTTTTGCAAGCTGGATGGGCCATATCTCATTAGTATACCAGGTTGTGTAACTCGGGTCGTAACACGCGACTGTAATCAATGACGCCATTTCGGCGCCGTTATCTCATTCTCGCTGTGGTGACGGTGACGGTGACCATGGACAAACGGCCTAATTTCCCTCACCCTTCAGGTTTGTACCTTCAAGTTTCATGTCTCTAGGACTGGTAGTTCGGGCTGTGCGTAAATATATCAACAGTCAACCAGACAGTTTTCCGTTTTATATAACACTAGCTTCTGCCCGCGACATCGTCCGCGAGGAATACTTCCCGTTCCCGCGGGATTTCCGGGATAAAAACTATCCTATGTCCTTTCTCGGGACCCAGACTATATCTGTACCAAATTTCATTCAAATCGGTTCAGTAGTTTAGACGTGAAAGCGTAACAGACAGACAGACAGAGCTACTTTCGCATTTTTAATATTAGTATGGAAAATACCATTTTAAAATAACACTAGCTGTCTGCCCCGCGGTTTCACCCGTATTATGTTAGGTTTTTGGTTACTGTTTTGCCCCGTGGGTCATAGCGTGATGTTATTTAGCCTATGACTCATTCTGATGTATAAGCTTCCTTTTTATAATATAAGTATAGAAGTATAGATAGGTTATAGGTAGTAAGTAAGAATACAAAAGAAAGCAATTCAAACTCACGTGGTAGGTTCATCCAAGAAGATGATGGGTGGATTGTTAACCAGCTCTAAGGCAACTGATAGCCGTTTCATTTGACCACCAGACAGACGTTCAGTCATCGTGTTTCTGTGGTCCCAGAGGCCAAGGGTTTGGAGAATTTCTTCCACCTGGAACAAACAAATATGTGCTATATTTTAATAAAGATAGAGTGGGTTTCCATTCAAAAGATGTACTGTGCCCCGAGTTAAAGCAACTACGGGGCTATTGTAACTAAATTAAAGAACATAAATTAAAATTCGAAGTTATTTAATGTAGTAAGTAGTTATTTTATTACAAGCTCCTTGTATCCCACAAGGAGCTTGTAATATTGCGCACTTAAAGGTATTTAAAACCCGCTTCTACCCAAAACATACACCTCGAGAAAAAAAGTAATTATAAGGAAAAAAATAGTCAATGAAAATCGGCTAAGTATCTATATAGTTCTCTGCAAGTAAAATATTTATTTTCGAATTAGTACTTCTAGAGTTTGTTTCTAAGAAACAAACAAACTTTATCTCTTAGAATAGAAAAGTATCCATTCATCATTTAGTTTAATTTAGGGTACCTACTTCTCTGATTGGTCACATTCAAGTACCAAACCAATCAAAAAGTTTTCATGGGCCAATATAAAGAAAACGTGATCTAATCTGATTTAAAAGCACTTCAAAGAAAACTTCGTTAACCTTAGAACAAGCACTGATTCTTTAATAAGTTACCTATTTAACTGAAGTTTATTTGAATAAATGAATGAATGAATGAATGGATTTAGTTCATAAAACTTTGTATATAACAATGAATTTCTATGTCAATAAAGTATGATAAGTATGAAATCTCACTACAAGATTTTGGTTTGCTGACCGACAACTCATTTTTGGGTTAAGCTCGCCATTGTACATAAGTTTTTTTTTTTTGTATTTTTTGCTTTAAGTTTGTATTTTAAGTTTATTGTGTGCGATAAAGAATATGAATTTGAATACAATGATATTTTCAAGTTGATACTCATACTCTCTATTGGTTTTTAGTAACTCGTTCGGTATGTATTATTTCATAGAAACATACTCCAATGCATACCGTCGCCTTAGAGTAAAAACCTCGGGAATGCATTTTCGCTGTAAAGTTTTTTACGCACATTCTGATCTGACAGATTTGTTCATTCGATACTCCTTAAGGCATTTATGACAGTAAATGAGAACCTCGTAAATACTCGCATCGATTAGTTAGGTGTGTAAAGCTCGTAAAGTTAAATAAGAGTTTGATTTAATTTTAATATCTTACAGTTCTGAATATAAAAGTGGCTTAACATTCCATATTAATTATTACATAAAAAACGCTATACAAAAAATTAACAGCACGATAATTTTTCTTTCTCCTCAAAAGTTGTATCTTTTACACTTACGAGGTTTTCACTCTAAGGCGTCTATACCGGACCCCTACTCATGGTAACAGTTCGGTAAGACATAACCCTGTTTCCATAACGGAGGTACGATTTCCAACAATGGCCAAAACTCAAATGGAAAACGAATAATAAACTATACATAAAAAAAGTTAAGAAAAATACCTTGAATGTAAACTTAACCTATAACAAATGTGCACGTTTTTATCAGTGGCGTGTTGAGTGTATATTTTTATGTCTAAAATTAGGGCAAGTCAGAGTGGTTTTTAGGATAAACAAAAAACCAGTAAGCTGCCTAAACATAGGTATATTATTGCTGTCTTATGTTATGTTCTAATAATGAAACTGGTTCTTCGGTTTGTTTGAAATGCACGCCACTAGTTTTTATTGTTTGGGTAATAGGTAATAAAAACATAAAAAATAGCATAAACTTGGTTTAATTAATAATTTAGTTTGTTTATATAATTTGTGAATTTATTAAACATATAAAAAGGTGAAGTATGAAACTCACGTTTAGTAGTCGGTTATGACTACTAAACGTGAGTTTCATACGATACACGATTATCGAGGCATTAATTTGACTAGTTACTCGCACATAATTATATTTAATAATTATAAATTTTAAGTACGTAACTTGTTAGTATTTACACTTATAATAAAGCTAGCTTTGCCCCCAACTTCGTCCAGTCAAACAGTGTCCTATGTCCTGCCTTGGGACTCAAACTTACTGCGTACCAAATTTTATCAAAACCGGTTAGGTGATTCAGGCATAAAATCATAACAAACAGATAGTCGGGGATACCACCGCAGGTAAATGATAATAAAAAAAGGGGAATGCCCATCGCCCATACAAGAAAATGCCTGAAATAGACAACAATGAAATATGCGCCAAATTGTACTTCAAATCAAAGAAAACCCAAAGACAATTTCAATAATTATCTTAAACTAGGGAGAACCTAGTTTGGAATGTTTTCTCTGCCGTAGTTTTTAAAAATAATTTGATTCAGGTATATTGATAAGCATATTTAATTACTTAGATTATGAGATATAACAAAAGATGTAATTATTACAGTAAAAAAAACTATTACTACTGTAAAAAGCTTTTTATGGATCTCTGAGGATTGTTTATAAGACCACAGACTAAAAATGTAAATCAATGCATGTCATTGAAGAACTGTGCTAAATACAGAAATAATAATTTTATATATACCCCTAGTTAAACAAACTGGAAAATAAATTAACGAGTTATATTTTATTCTAAATAGAATTACCGCTACTGGTAATTACTGTCCATTCCAGGCATTTTCTTGGCATTCCCCTTTAGAAGAAGCAATTTTTTTCCTATAAAGATTCGAGAATCAATTATACCTTCGTGATAGACACAATAGAAAGACAATAACAGCCCGACAGCCGGCTATCGCTTGATCGACGAAAGGTGAATTTATTAAACAGTTTTTGCGTAAAAGTAACAAACATGATAAATGTCTCTTACATACTTTCACATTATTAATAATAGTAAGATAGGAAGTATGGACGTATAATAATACCAACAGAACTTCCGCCTCTTTGTTAAAAGAAAACAACATCATAAATAACAATTACAGCAATGTAAACGAAATTTCTTTTAATCGATTAGTAAAGGGCAGTGGTTTTAAAGGAAATGCTTGGCTTGTAGCTCTTCCTATATCATTTACACAATTAATCAATTCTTCTGACGTTCGGAATGGCATTAACGTGTACCTACGATGCATCCGCGTCTGCATTCTTTACCTTTTGAACTGAGATAAAATGACGTAGGTTTGTTAGTCAGGGAATCGTTGCATTCAGATTGTTGACAAGATTTTGTATTTAAGTAGATATCGTATATTAGGAGATAGATGTTGCTACAGAATACTTACTGTACTTTTTAACCAAGTTTGAAGTGTTTATTGTATGTATATAATATGTACTTGCTAAACAACATTTTTGTCCTGTACAATTGTCTGGCTCAAATCGACGGCGTTAACTAGTGGTACTTGTACTAAAAATCTTCCAAATATTAACCGTTTATTTTTTTTAATTTTATAAATGTTTAAGGATTTAGAACAATATCCTAAACAAAGTTTGCTCGTTTTCTTAAAACTTGAGAATTGACCCAAATTGCCAAATAATATGAAAAAAAAATACTAACTTATGAATAGCTGGTAATATTTTACTATATTGTTATCATGTATAGGTTATATTTTATTTTGGTATAAGGAAATTCTAAAATTAAACTTTGGCTTAGATCTCGTAATACCTGGGCACAGAAGAGACATATTCCATACAGAGAAATAAGGTTTCAAAATATCGAAGAATTATCAAAAGCAAAATAAATGTTCAACAAGATTTCCCTCAAAGCGAAAACTGCCAAAGGGCTATCAAAGTGTCTCCATACAGTTACCATAGATTTAATACTGATCAATAGAAACTTTGACTTCGTATTTCTCGTTGATTTTAACCAACAAAGTTATTAATATTAGCACTTTCTCGTTTCAATCAATGTAATTGATTCCATGGATACCTTTTCGTTTAGTTAAACTCCTTATTCGCCCTTCTTGGTGTTAATTATGAGCAAGTAATCTTTATTTATGATTTTAAGAGACAAGAGAAAGTACGGCTTGTTTTACTCAAAAGCAATTCTTTTTATTACTTTTCCTCCTTTTATTAAGTGCATTTTGTTGTTTTTAAATCTAGAAAGTATCAATGTGGCATTTTTTATTCTTACGTGCTATGTTTACTGAGGATGTATCTGACATTATATGCCTTGGAAAGTACGACAAAAGTTTATTCTGGTTGTTATTTATAGATCTTAGACAGTTGCTAAAGGTAAAATATATCGCTTTAAGATTTGTGATAAAATATAGCACAATATCTGTGCTAGAAACATAGTTGAAAGGAAACATTCATGTAAACCAAAAGCTAATAATTATAGGTTCTTTTACTTATTTTAATAAAAGGTTTTTGTAACCTAACGATAGTCAATTTGTGCGTACTCGTGTACAATTTGTCACATTCACAGAATAAAATAAAAACCAGCCAAGTGCGAGTAATTAGCAAAAAAAATCAGATTTGTTTCATGGCCCCCGTAAAAAAACTTTTTTCAGTATTTTTGTTATAGCGGAAACAGAAATACATCATCTGTGAACTGCCTTACTAAGCACTGACTTTGGCTTAGCACTATACCTGTCACTGTTACGCAACTGCCAAACGTCAAGTGTACGATAAAGACGGGAACATGCTTAAGCCAAAGTTAGTAGTAACGTCAATTTATCTCGCCATTAGTAATACGCTCCTGTTTTACCATTTGGGTATGAACCCCTGTATAATATAGCAGTATATAGTATAGCAGTAACAGTATAACGGTATGCGCAGCAGTATAACTTTAAAAGTATAGCGGTATCCAGGGTAAACTCACAATAAGTTCCTTCTCAGCTTTCCCTAGTTCCTTGCCAAGCTTGAGGTTCGCAGCGATCCTCATCGACTCCTGAACCGTGAGCCTGGGCTGCAGCAGGTCATCCTGCATGATGTAGGTGCTGAGTTTCTTGAAGACCCTCATGTCACGGGAGTGGCCGTTCACTGTTATCCTGCCGTTGACGCCGTTTGTGCTGTGGAGGAGAAGATGCTTCAGTGATGAGGAAGGTGGCTGGTTAATAGACTCTGGTATTTAGTGGCAGGGGTATATGGATACCCCTGACACTAAATTTGTTTGTTTCTTGCAATAATGGTATTGCAAGAAACAAACACAAATATAATATGTATACCCTATCGTTTTAGGTAATTCAACCTTCGAACACACGTGATTCGAGACACAATAGAAAGACAACCGCAGCGCGACAGCCGGCTGTCGCTTAGTCGTTAAAAAGTTAACTAAATTTAAACAATCTTGTCATGTCTTTTAATAAAAAAAAAGTAATAATGCTGTGTAGTAATTTCGAAGTCTGCTTTATTTCAAACCGACGCGACGTTAGGTACGAAACGAAATGGAAACAATGCTAGAATGGTTTTTTTTTAAATGCTCACAATTTTTAGATAAAAATACATACTCAATTTGAAATAGCGCAGTCTGAGATAAGCGCAATCAACCAAACAAACTCTTCGTAATAATATTAGTACAGATTTATAGATTTTTTTGTTTGTACGTTTCAACTTAGTTCTTTCTACTAAATAAGAAGAAAAATAAATCGTATTCTACTGCCTTTAGGAATAGGTTGTTATTCTCAGTTGTTTAATTTTTTAAGTCTAGACGTTGTATTTTTTCGAGGAATTTAAATAGAATCTTAATCTGAAATTAATCCCTTTACTAAATAGATTTTAATATGCAGGCCAATTAAAAAGTGATTAAACGCTTGCAAGAGTCTTTTTAAGATAATAATTCAGATCATACATCTGTCATGGAATGCCGGATATTGAGACATAAGGGTGCATTCACATGCCGTACGCGTATGCATTAAACTCTCTTTATTATATTACTAGCGGTTTTACCCGCATTTTTCGTTACTGCTCCGCTCCCGTGGGTTGTAGCGTGATGGTATATAGCCTATAGCATTTCACGATAAATGGGCTATCTGACACTGAAAGAATTTTTCAAATCGGACCAGTAGTTCCAGAGATTACCCCCTACATACAAACTTACAAATTTTACCTCTTTATAATATTAGTATAGATAGATTATTTGGGCTTCAAAGATTGTTTGAAGAAAATATTAGTCCAGCAGTACTCTATTTTATATTTTTTAGTTAGTTTTTACTAGTTTATTTTCTTATTTTTTTCTACATAATTATTAAACTGATGTTACTCATTCAAGATTATCTCAGAAAACAGATATAAAATAAAAACTAACTTTGGTATTTGACCATCCTCAATTGAGAGAGGCTAATACTTCAACCATTGAGAATTAAAAATATTCATTGCTCACTGCATATTAGAATTGCAATTACCTGAATGCATAAACATATTTTCATAAGAAGATATGATCTTTTAATTGCTAGCTAGTAAAATTATAATAAATGTTATGATGTGTTTTAATAAGCTAATTTATGATCCTAGAAGAGCAGATAGGTCAAGATTTAATAATACGATTAAGTCGAGGTAAATAGTTTAGTGGTTAAAGTACTCGCATCTTATGAATGTGGTTGAGGATTCCATCTGAGTAAAGTACTCATGCGACCTTTTAAATTCATATCTTTGTTTATAATTAATCGCCTCATAAACGTATGGACAAATTTGGATGTGTCCAAGTGTAGATTTATTTTAAGTTAAACCTTCAAACACACGTGATTTGAGACACAATAGAAAGACAATAGCAGCCCGACAGCCGGCTGTCGCTTGGTCGTTGAAAGGTTAAGATTTACAATTCGTGTTTTAGAGAATGAGTTTGTACAAAAATGAGCAGGCTGAGCCGCCGAATGGCTAGTGGTGTATATTTTCTTAAGTTTATCATGGACCGCACAGACATCGGTAAAGGAAAATATTGTGGGGAAACCCTGGGACAGCTTTATATTCTCTCAGAGGTGTGTCAAGCCCACGACTCACAGTTACCTGGCTATTATTGAGGAATTCCTAATGAAAATATCCAACACCACCTTGCTGGACCCCGGAATCGAACACAGGCTCAAAAACAGCAGTCGCGCTAGCAACCACAAAACAGTCAAACGGTGAAAGTAAGTGCAGTGCCAAAAGTTTTTTAACACTTTAGATTTTAATTGAGGTAAATATTAAAGGAAGTTATTGGTGCCGATTCTCTTGTGCACAAGCTAACGTAAATTTAGGTTAAGTGCATCTTTCTCTTTCCATTTTTTAAAGAACAGGACAGAAGATACATTTTAGTTTAATCCTGTCAAATTAGACAGCGCCTGATGAAAATTGACGTATAATTAGACGCCATGTTTTTAAATTGCGTCTAAATTATCTATGGAGTGTCTAAATTTGACAGGACATAACTAATATTTGATTTTCTGTTCTTTTCTTAATTAAACGGAAAGAGAAAGATGCACATAACTTAAATTTACGTTAGTTTGTGCACAAGAGAATCGGCACCAATAACTACTCGACTACAAAACAATACACTAAATTACTTGAAATGCTAAAAAATAAAGTATCGTACTATTGCGTGTTTATTTAGGTTATAGGTAAAAGTAACAGTGTTATACGACTTTTGTTGCTTATTGTGCCAACTTTCCCTACGGAACCAACTTGGTATTTATCATTATGTTTATTGTTTATATGATTCATCATATTTAATTTTTTTCTCTTATTTCAATAACACTTCACATTTAATACAAAAAAAAATGTTTATTTTTAGCCGATGGTTTTTGCCATTTTTTTGCCTAATATTCTATTCAGTTAGAATTAAGCAAAAAAGCGTCATATAAGCGAGAAATTGCTATATTTTAGGAGGTCATTTTCAATTTTCAATAAGCAACATTCTTGTTTAAGGTTGGTCAACCATGTAATGACTCCTTCCGCTCTGGGAATAGAGATCTCCATATCACCCTTCCCGTTACTCTTTTACTGAAAACCTAATCATGTTTCTTCTAATTCCTTTTGCATTCCAGGGTCTAGGTAACTCGTTCGAACAAATTCTGCAACCGTGGTAGGCATTTAGGATAAATTACATTCAGACACACAACAAACAGTCAAGCACGTCCCACAAAGTTTGTTATGGGTGGGAATCGAACCTTCAACCTCCTCACAGCAGCGAGTGACAATGACCTCTTTTACTACAAATTTTAATTATCTTAGCTACACTCTGGGTTGACTAGTAGATAATAAATATGTACGGTCAGCAAAGTAGATAGGTACGCAGGGCTGTCATCTACGATTGAGGTATTCTTGAATACTAGTGAATGTATTCAAATGAAATTTAACCTAATTGAAGAACTAATTATTTTCAACTATAAAAGGGCTTTTGAGAAAATCTGACGGCCCTGTATACTTATCTACTTTGCTAATTGTGCCTTAGTGCAAGAGTTAAAATAAATAAATAAACAAATTCTTACTTATATCCAGCCATAATGTTCAATAGTGTGGATTTTCCAGCTCCAGAAGGACCAAGAATGCAAGTCAGCTCGCCAGAACGGAACTCCCCGGAAACATTGTGGAGAATCTTGAATTCACCTGAAAAACAAATAAATAAAATCAGTACGTGTTACTTTATTTATTAAACTAGCTTTTGCCCGCGGCTTCGCTCGCGTTAGAAAGAGACAAAATGTAGCCTCTCCATCCCTTCAACTATCTCCACTTAAAAAATCACGTCAATTCGTCGCTCCGTTTTGCCGTGAAAGAAAGACAAACATACAGACAGACAGACACACTTTCCCATATATAATATTAGTAAGGATTGTTCCGAATCTGGTTTGCTGTGTTTTTTTATTAATAATAAAGTCATACAATAAGCACATCGAAGATGCAAAAATAAAGAAATTGAAAGTGATTCATTTTAAAAATATCAGATTAAAAAATGTAAATAATGTTAGTCATTTAAGCTCGGATGGGTTTTGAGTGACGTCAACGATTGGTATTAATATTTATTGCATGGAATAATGTAAGAAACAATAAATTAAACTTCGTCCAACGTGACAAGAAAATTATGTTATTTCCATAAATCAGATAGGCTATATTACTCGTTATTTCTTTTTTGAGTTGTATACAAAAGAAGTAGATTAATCATATAAATACGTCACTAGCAATTATTAACGCATCTTTTTATGGGGTTCTCTACGTCTGAATGAAAATCGAAACCCTTTTACAGTATCACCGTGTGTTTGTCTGTTGTCTGAACCAAATTTTGGAAACTATAAACCAAAAAAAAAACACTTTTAGGGGTTACGGGAAAACTTATGAGAACCGGTGCCATTTCGTTGCGAGTGTAGAGTAAACAGTAGCTGAAAATTATTCAGAACTAGCTTTTGCAGGCTACGTCTACGTGGATGTCAAAAGTTCCATCCCATATATCACCAAATTAAGTTTTGCAATCTATTGATTTTAAAAGAGTGTCCATGGAGTTTCTTGCTCGCTCTTCTCCATGGGACCTACTTTTTGGAACGAGCAACTAGCTTCATTTTTCTGACAGACTGACACCTTGACGATTCAAATGTACCTGTAAATGGTTTATTTGAATAAAATAGTTTTGAGTTTGAGTTTGAGTTTGAACCTTCGTATGCCCAGAGTCCGAATCGCACTTGACTGGTTTTTATAGGCATAATTATAATTCTAAGGTGAGGAGGTCTCATAAAACTAAGAATTAAAAGGTATCTAGGTATAGTATTAATGGCGATTCCTAATTGCATAATAGTTATATCTGTTCCAAACTAATAAAACGAAATTGATTTAGTGGTTTAGGCGTGAAGAAGAGACAGACAGACAGAGTTACTTTCGCATTTATAGTATTAGTAGGGATTACATCACCAAAAATGCGGCGTCAGATATATTATGTAATTTTGTTTATTTTGATAAAAGATGAAAGGATGAATGTATTGGAATGAGTTTACCGAAATGTTTTCACCGAACAAATACAGTTTTTTGCTGCCTTCCAGCCAACAATCTCTAGCAGGAACTACTTTCATATAAAATTTACGAGTTGAACATTTTAAAAGCCATTGTACTAAACAGTTTTATATGAGTTCGTGCAATTATGACTCATTTAATAGTGCGGTCAATGTTTTAACTAAATGATAATAACCAACTTTAATTACAGATTACCAACATGTGGTTAGTGTTACAGTGTTAAATATATGCGATTATTAACAGGATTTTCTATACTAATGAAAAATATATAGAAAAACTTTTGTTTGTCTGTCTGTTTGTTACGGGTAAACTCTAAAATGCTGAACCGATTTTAAACATTTGTGTATCAATATACAACTGAGTTATCAGAAAGTTACATAGGCTATATAACATCACGTTATGTCCAACGGGATGTCTGCCGTCCGATTACTAAAAGGCCGTTAAGTGAATAAACCTCATTTTGAGATATTGACTAAAACGTGGGAATTAATGTTTCTAGACATTGGTTGGACATACAGCCATGTTTGTTACACCAAAATATTTGATATCTGATAAGCTTTCTTTCTATGGGTTTTAATGAGTGCTAAGTTAAATTATATTGTTTTAATTAAAGGTTTTGTGTTTTAGTGTTGTTTATCTATTGTATGATGGGGCCTCTTACAATACTAAAAAACGGTTGGCTGAAGTACAGCCGTCTTATAGCGGTGTAACGCAATTGTAACCGCCATTCATTTACTTTTGAGTCACAGTTTAATGCATTTTCAAAGCTAAATAACAGTTAAATCACTTAACCGTTTTTTAGAATAGTAAATTGATTGAAACTCAATAAGCTGTACTTGCGAAAAATCGTTATTAGACTTTAACTGTCTATGTTATTGTTTAGAGATGCTAATATTATACATATTTCTGATCTAAAATACAGTTTCTGAATAATAGGTGCACAATAACTGTCTTTTAGTTTTGGAATTACTAGTAAATTGATATTGCTTTAAAGACAAATGGACGACTATGTGTTAAAATTTGGGCTAGTTATTTGTGCTTTTAAATGTGTGTGCGTGTAAAGTGTAACAGTTAGGTAATTAAAACGAAACACACATATTTCTACTTAAAGTATGTTTAATCAAATAAAGAAATTAAAACAATTATTAAATTTTAAAAGAGCTCACAAACATTTGTGGGGGATAAAAACAGAAATTAACCCTGAAAGAGCAACCAACATAATTATAAAATTAAGGACTAGCGACATTGTATATCCGTACTAATATTATAAATGCGAAAGTAACTCTGTCTGTCTGTCTGTCTTTCTGTCTGTCTGTCTGTCTGTCTCTTCTTCACGCCCAAACCACTGAACCGATTTGAATTAAATTTGGTACAGATATAGTCTGGGACCTGAGAAAGGACATAGGATTGTTTTCATCCCGAAAATCCCCCGGGAACGGGAACTATTATTCCACGCGGACAAAGTCGCGGGCAAAAGCTAGTAGCTTATAAAAGAAATAACATGCAAAGGGGTTAAAGTATTAGAGTTTTAAGTTGAAGGCGTCAATCACAAACCAATGTAAACCAATTAAAATCGCATTCAAAATATCACAAAGTTTGTTACATAATATGGTATTTAGTACTTATTTATATTCTTGTTAGAATTGGATTAACTTATTCTCTAATGAGATCAATAATGTGTTTATAACATTATGTATACCAGCTTGTAAACAATGTACGTAATATTATTTATTAAGCTACGCTTAGGAACCAAATCAACATTATAAAATAATTAATAGAAAAAAGGGTTCGAATAAAAAAAGTAGATATTGGTGCCGATTCCCTTATGCACAAACTCACGTAAATTTAAGATAAGTGCATCTTTCTCTTTCCGTTTAATTAAGAAAAGGACAGTAGATAAAATATTAGTTAAGTCCTGTCATATTTAGACACTCCATAGATAATTTAGACGCAATTTAAAAACATGGCGTCTAAATGTACGTCAATTTTCATCAGGTGCTGTCTAATTTGACAGGATTAAACTAAAACGTATCTTCTGTCCTTTTCTTTAAGAAATGGAAAGAGAAAGATGCATTTAACTTAAATTTACGTTAGTTTGTGAATAAGAGAATCGGCACCATTGTACATCCAAAATTAGAAATTGGATCGGTTTTCTTTAGCCGTGCTGTTGCGTTCCACACATTCGGGCATATCGTGCCAGAATCTTATTTTGCGCTAATATCTTTTAAAACGTTTATTATTGATGGTTTTCTCGCCTTTAGACGCTCGTGGTGTGGACTCTGGCGTTGTCATGCATAAATGTGAACCCGTTGCCGATAAAGTGTGCATAGGGCATCACGTGAGGCTGATGGCAGTTCAAAGCAGGTAGACTTGGCCCAGACACGAAAGCAAGCTCTGTCTTACCGTCGGCGCTGATTCCTTCCCATACCGTCCACGAACCACTATCATAACTGGGCCTTTCTTCAATGCAGCATTGTGCAATGCGTTCTCTATCTCATCTGTAGACCTTGTTCCTTCCGTCGTTACCATAGAGCATGATTTTACATTCATCAGAGAAGAGAACTTTGCTCCATTGGAGGTATGACCAATTTAGGTGCTCGCGTGCAAAATCAAGGCGCGCTCTTCGATGGTTTGCAGTTAATTTCGGTCCATTTTGCTGGCTTGTGTGCAGTCCACGTCCCTTCAACCTTCTTCTAATTGTAGAGTCACTCACAGCGACCCTTCGTACAACTTACGACACTCTCGGCAAAATGAAAAATACCCTCATATTGTGTTTAAAAAAGGAATAATTTGTTTTATTGTTAATACTTTTTTATATATATATATATATTTCTCTCATTTTTAAAGTTAATTTAGTTTTATAAAAATGTTACTGTCTAGATGTACACGTGGAGTTTACCTATAAGTAATTGTTACATTGTTATCTCTTTATTTGTATTTGTGTTATTTTTTTTTTGTTACTAAGTGTATTCAATTTTTGGTAAACCTTAATAAATAAAAAAATAAAAAAACTTTAAGCTGCTGCTGCAGTTGAAATGCATTAAGGCGCCGGTTTCGCAAAAATGTTGACCCGATTCCTGCCAGATGCAGAACGGCGCGTGAACATACCAGTCTCTCGATAGCGGTTGTAGACTCTATGAACAGATGACAGGCTTAGATGCAATGTTCAATGTTCGAGCCACAACACGTTGACTAAGTTCAGAATCCCGCAATGCCACCACTTAAGCGGCTTCTGTGGGCGAAGTATCCATATTTTAAAAAAATAAAACTTTTTTCACACGTCTTAAGGTCACAGTAAAAAAATCAAAAACAAAAACGTTAAAGATAAACGCGATTTTTTAGTTTTTGAAAGTGAAATGTTCTCCAATTGTAGACGCACATTTGTCTCAAAATAGTGATTCATTTCATTTAGAGGATAAACAAATAAAATTCTAATTTCGAATTTTAAATTTTCGCTTACCATTGTAATGGCCAAATTGCCAGTTATAGAATGAAAACTATTTTGTATTAAATAAGGTGTTTCAATGTTTGTTTGTGGTCATTTTTGGCGGGAATGAGCACAATCGCTCACTGACACGCCTTATCCGTCCACTGAGTTGCGAACAACTGGAGTGTGCGAGGTGCGGGAGTATCCGTTCGCGAAGGTAGATAGACGTCTTTTAGCGTTGGAACGTCACTTAGCCGTTTTTTGTATTGTATTTGTTGTCATATTATTTGATACAATCACAACTAAAAAACGGTCACTGTCTTTTAGAATTGTATAATGTCCAGAATCACTTTGGCTTATCAACGCCTACCCAGCTAAGTGTGAGTAACGGTTTTGTAGAGTGGTAATTGAAGAAAACTGTCTTTTAGATGACGGAAATGTCAATGCGCCTTGTATGACAATAAATCATTAAAAAACCTTTAAAGTAATTAAACGGTTTTATACTGTTGTACTTTCATTTAACCGTTTTCTAAGATTGCAATTTGTATTAATATAAGTTTTAAATAAACGGTTACGAGCGTGTAGCCGTATTATAGTGTTATAAAGTGACATAACCGCGTTTAAGTGTTGACCGATCGCGAAAAAAGTGCAGTTAGCCGTGGGGGTGATCTCCATATCTCTGGCCTAAATGGAGATAGAAAAATATGACCCAGACTGAAAGATAGAGAAAATTTTTCTCTATCACGTGGTATATATAACTCAAATTTGACCAAATGTCACTTAACGGCCTTTTAGTAATCGGACGGCAGATGTTAGCAGTAACCGCGAGAAACAGCTAGTTTTAAACGGGATGTTCATTTCATCATAAGAGTTTTGTATACCATAAGAATAGGCGAGACGACGAAAAAAAAGTAATTAGTCCATCATTGAGATTATTAAAAAAATCTGGAAACGTATTTTTTATTTTTTCTCGTAAACGAAAAATGACGACGATACAGTGCGTTGAAGTTGTGCGTGACGTCACGATCAGATACAATTTTTGCATTACAGTTGCGTCAAAAGCCCCCACTATGCCCACAGCCCCCACATGCCAAAAGCCCACACTCCAAAACTTTGTTGCTCTTTATCTTTGTATTTTTTTATTATTTTGATGAAGCAAAAAATACGTGTCCCGTATTTTTGGCCGATCTACAAGACGGACTAAACAGAATGCCATTTTTTATGTTGTCGTCATCCCTATTACTTCTAAGAGTACATTTACAATAACCATGACAATAACATAACGCGTCATTAAACAAGGAGGTATAGTACGGTTGTATATAATAATATATACTCAGACTGAATCGCTCACTGAGTGAAATGGAGCGCAGCATTTTTTGTCCAAAAAAGGGCAGAACGGAATTCGGAACACTGCGCCTTTGCGTTCCATAAAATAGGCATGAGAGCCGGACACCACCAAATCGGAGATATGATGTGCAATCCGGCTTGTGTTATTTACGAGACAACTATGCTTTGGTGGAATCCAGGCCTAAAGCAGGCATAAGGGCACACAGTCATGTGCTCAGGAAATCATGTCTGCTATTGCAATTAAGTGGTTCAATGATCGATTTTTGACGTGCTACGTCAAACTTTTGACACATAATTCCCATTCGAAATCTGTCAAAGTTGTCAAATCAGTCATTAACACACGATTGCAATAATTGGGCCCCTGTTTTTTTCTAGTAGAACAGAAGAAAGACATCAAGTAAATGTGAAAAAAATTTGGAAGCACGGGCTTTAAGGTTTCGAATGTCTGATCCCACGTTTCTAAAGTAAAAAAAAAAACAATGTAAATTATCATGGTCAATAAATAAATAAATTTAGTTTTCATAGGTGTTTTATAAGAAGAACATACCTATTAGGATTGATTTGAAGAAGCAGAGCCCAAAAAAGGAAATCACGATTTATATAAAAATGATGCGTTATTTATCTATAGTTTTTAATGATTACTAAAATAAGTCTCGTTCTATGGACTCTTTCACAAAAATAAACTTATATTTAAAACTTGATGTAGGTAAGGAACGACTAGGTATACTAGAAGCGAGACTGCGCAATCGTAGACTAAACAAACTTTGATCACATGAATTAACCATAGCTGTGTTGAAAATATCCTGCTTTTAAATAGCATTCGCACGTTTCAAACATTCTGTTAAAGTTCTTGAGATGTATTTAAGATGGCGTAAACGTATTTTATTACGACGACTGTGTTAAGTGAGATTTTATAGGAAACTTGCTTACGCCGCCGCAGCGGCTTGGTCCACATGAATGTATACATATACTTTTTGATTTTTTTTTGTTGAGTGGGTAATCATCAAAAGACTGCTCCCGTCCTGGGTGCGGCGGGAGGGCGTGTCAGACTTTTACTGACTAAAACCCACTCATGTTCCTTCGATTGCTCTTTATGTTCCAGGGTCACGGTAACTATTATAAACATTCCGCAACATGAATGTATATACTTCCATCCCCTATTTACCTCTTTAGGGTTGGTATATTAAAAAATCTTTCTAGATGGTGATTGGTTACCTACTCTTCACAAAAGACAATCCATGCCAGTCAAAAACGCGCTTTGCAAGTTTCATGTCTCTAGGACCAGCGGTTTGGGCTATGCGTTGATATGTCAACAGTCAGTCAGTCAGTCAGTTTACCATTTTATAGTATTATAATACAAGCTTTTGCCCGCGACTTTGTCCGTTCCCGTTCCCGGTAAATTTCCGGGATGAAATCTATCTGTTGTCCTTTCTCGGGTCCCAAACTATCTGTACTAAATTTCCTTTAAATCGGTTAAGCGGTTTAGGCGTGAAGAAAAGACAAACAGACAGATAGATAGACAGGCAGACAGACAGAGTTACTTTCGCATTTATAATATTAGTATGGAAGTAACTACATTTATCTATATAAATGTTAGTAGTGTATACTGCTGGACTATAAAAAGATTGATATTCTTCTAGTAACTTGTAATAAAATGATGTTCAACCGGTTACTTCGGCGGTAACTTATGTGCCATTTATTGCGCCCGACATTTGAGTAATTTATTTTGTAATAAATATGACCATATTATAAATAACTCTAAACAAAACTCAGAATCTTAAAATTTGTTGGCGCCGCGCCGCCGCAAACTCAATAGATGAACAAAATCCAAAAACACCAACCAATTATTTCAAGATGATGTTGAACCAAACCAGGCAGTACTGAGGATTTGACAAAAAAAGACGGGTTGCACTCCGGGAGTGCCGGCAGAAGTGAAAACTTGATTATAGCTGTCTACTATCCATCCGTCCTACGCATTTTCGATCAGTGTCACGTGTCCTGACGCGAGTTTAAGATTTTATACCCATTACAGAAAAAGTGCTCAACGCCGCTAAAGAAGTTTTCACTTCAAAAAGAGCCGGAGTTTCTAGAAATATAAACCCACATAGGATCAGATTGCTTAAATGGAAAAAGCAGGTCGAATATCGCAAAGATAAATGTAAATACACGAAGTAGTGGGACGGCTTCGCGCCTCTAAAGGCTTCTCCATACGAGCAACACTACAGCCACAAAATACCACTTTTTGTAGCTGAAAGCAGCCACTTATTAGTGGTAATCAAAAATAATCATCATCTCCCTAGCCTTTTTCCCAATTGTGTTGGGGTCGGCTGCCAGCCTAACCGGATTCAGCTGGATACCGGTGTTTCACGTGGAGCGACTGCCTACCTGACCTCCACTACCCAGTAACTGGGCGACACGATACCTCTTGGTTAGACTGGTCATAGTTTCTGGCTAACCAGTAACGACTGTCAAAGTTCTACAAATGACAACCGGGACCAACGGCTTTACGTGCTTTCCGAGGCACGAGATGTCAGTGATGTCTAAGATAAACTTTAGAAAGCACATATGAATTGAAAAAGTCACATTGGTACTTGCCCGGATTCGAACCCACAACCTCTTACACGAGAGGCGGGCGCCTTATCCACTGGGCCATCACGACACTACCCAAAATAATATTTTGTGAAAATCAGCGGCAGAAATATTAAAATGGAATTCAGAAGTTGGATCCACAGAAAACACATCGAAGATGCGACATCCATCTTTGACCAATATAAATGATTGATGGCTGGTAATGTACTAGCTGTTTCGCTCGGAAATATCAGAATTTTTGCATTAAAATTACTGTTCCGATCTCGTGAGAAGAAAAGTTATATTAACCTACGCTATTCTTCTAAAATATAGCTATTTCATACAGACATTATTGAACAGAGAGATTTTTTTCAATCAGACTAGTGGTATATTTTTAAGAAACCTAAACAAATCTCGTATCGTCGTTCCAAAGAATACCTCCACAAAAAAGGTTCATCATTATAATGTTATAGACAATTCCAATTATACCAGTATAGATTGCTATTATTATTTATTGTAATAGATTATGTCTAAGAAAACATCGCGCAATTATCGCGAATCGTGTTTTGTGGTCAAGGAGTAACACTTTACGAGTTTAATAATAACGATTAATTACACAGGATTCTGTTATTCGACAAATGGACAGATATACGGATGGAAATAAATAATTAAATTTAGGTTAGGTTTAAAGAATCTTTATTTCTCAAAAGAACATAGTTCACTTATATGAGATTTTAAGTTTTCACAAAAATATTCGTCGTCCAATGACGAAGCATGCAGACATAAAACAAATAAAACCATTACAACAATGTACGGAATAAATATCAAACTAAGTATCATTAAGTGTTTCTTACATATAAAACAAGTTAGCAAGTACAGCTGGCCAAATTGACACAAAGGTACCCTCATTAGTAATGATTTTTAACTTTTTGACGACACGAACAACAGAGCGAGCGAGAGTTATAGTCCCGGAGACCGTTGATTGTTGATTATTTACATTTTACTATTTTGTTCATTACGTGTGTCCTTATTTAATGTGTATAGTGTGTATTTCATAAGTTATGTGTGCTTTCATGTACTAATATTATTATTAGCTATTATTATTAGTTTTTTTTTTTTTTTTTTTTTTTAAGTATTACGATAGGTAGTGTTGTTATTGTATTTATTTAGAATTAACTTTTATAATACCTATATCCAATCTATGTGTGTGTGTGCTTTGTTTATTTATTTATTTATGGATTTTTGTATTTTAGATTGTGTTGTCATCGCATTTGTGTTGAATTGATTTATTAAGTATATATATTTGGTTTGTATAATATTGGTTTGTACAATATATTTAATCTACATGTATGTTTATATATTTATTTATTTTAGGTTGTGTTGTTTGTGATTTTTTATTTTTCCTCATAATATATCTAATTAAAGTATGTGTTATTTTGTGTATATATTTATTGTTTTTTTTTGTAAGTATTTTAGATTGTGTTGTGTTTAATTTATGTAGAATTTACATTTTGCATGATATAATCTTTTAGTTTTCTTTTGTATATATTAATACTTTTGCATTCTTTTATTTCCTTTGGCAACTTATTATATAATTGCACCCCTTCATATAAGAAATTCTTTTTTCCATACTTTACAGTCCTAGGAAAACGCAAAATTATTTCGTTTCTATTTCTTAAGTTATGTTTATATATCTTTTTTTCAAGCTTGATGTTTGTTTGTGTAGTGTTATCTAAAATCTTTTTTACCAATATACAAGTATTGTAATTGTATAGTTGAAAAAGATTAAAAAGTTTAGTATTTTCATATACCTGTTTAGTTGGTGTTAGATAGTCAAGACAATATAACCGTTTTATAATTTTGTTCTGGGTCCTTTGTAAATAATTTAGATTAGTTTTGGATGCTGAACCCCAAATCTCAATCAGGTATTCTAGATTAGGTTTTACTAATGAATTGTATATAGTATGTTTTATCTTAGGTGGTAAACAATTTCCCAATTTACGAAGCGCTCCAGATAGTGACACAAGTTTGGCTCTTACGTGCTCGATATGGGGTTTCCAAGACAGTTTGTCATCCAACAGTAGACCGAGATACTTTTCGGTACTAGACTGCTTGATAGTTAGGTTATTAATAGTCAAAGGGGTATGGGCTGAGATTTTTTTGTTTTTGGCAAATTTATTCATTAATTTAGAAATTATAATTAACGCTTTAAAAGAATGTAGTTCAACTTTTCTTGTAGCGTATGGCCCGTGTATACCAAGGCTAATGTACTCACGATAAAGGTGCAATTTCGTAAGAAACTCTTATACCTAAGAAAGTATAATACGTTAGGTACAAAATAAAACTTTTAGGTGTACACCGATTCTTGTTTTTCTATTTAGAATTTAGTTTTATTTAAGTAAAACATTATTTTTTATTTCTCTTTTAAGGAATCTTTTTAAGGGTTACATATATCAAAAGGTGGAAAGAAAACTCTTACAAGAACAGTATTCGTTTTAGAAGGATGTCAATGAGCTTTAAAACTAAGCCACCGCAGTACGTCCGTTCGTCTATTAGTGGGCTGTTAATCGCTAAAACGTGTTTTTTTCTTCGACTTCATTCATACTTTATGCTGAAAGGGATTATAACTCCCTGTATTTGATATATAAACTGTGAGCTATAGAATATCCAAGTATTTATTTCATTCAACCCGTTGAATGATCTAAGTACTGACACGAATAGAAAAGCATTGTGTCACGCGTGGATCAACGTCCTAGACACACGAAAGGTTGAACCATTTACAGGTATATGAATTGTTAAAGATTCGGTCGGATAACCAAAGTTATAGCTGCTTTGAAGAGCGAGTGGAACAAAATGCACCGTCGACACGAGCCTAGTCCTGGTCGACCGCGGCCCGGAAACATTTAGGGCAACCGAAATAACAAGGGCTGGTTTTAGTCAGTAAAAGTCTGACACTCCCTCTCCCCCCGTTCGTTATTTTGATAATGTCCAATCCTCAAAAAAAAAACCGGTCAAGTGCGAGTTCTACTCGCGCAACGAGGGTTCCGTTAATTTGTTTTTTAGTGAAATAACTACAAATTTACGGTTTTCGGAGTTTTCTCTTTACTTGTGCTACATGACCTTGCTTCTTGCCAAATTTCACGATTCTAGGTCAATGGGAAGTACCCTATAGGTTTTGAGTTTTGATTCCCTTGAAAATGTCTAAATATGCAATATAAACCGCCGTATCTTTTTATTGCGTTGATTTAGAAACTTGATTTTTTCATTGCTTTAAGAGATAGCAGACCTGAGTATGTGATATTAATTTGAGCTTGATATCTCGACGCGTTTCTGAAAAAAAAAGGTCTTGACAGACGGACGAACGGGAGGACGGACGGATGTGAACTAACTACAAATTTACGGTTTTCAGAGTTTTTCCTTTACTTTTGCTACATGACGTTGCTTCTTGCCAAATTTCATGATTCTTGGTCAATGGGAAGTACCCTATAGGTTTTGAGTTTTGATTCCCTTGAAAATGTCTAAATATGCAATATAAGCCGCCGTATCTTTTTATTGCGTTGATTTAGAAACTTGATTTTTTCACTGCTTTGGGAGATAGCAGACTTGAGTATGTGATATTAATTTCAGTTTGATATCTCGACGCGTTCCTGAGAAAAAGGTTCTTGACAGACAGACGGACAGACAGACGCCTGATGTGAACTAACTACAAATTTACGGTTTCCAGAGTTTTCTCTTTACTTGTGCTACATAACCTTGCTTCTTGCCAAATTTCACAATTCTAGGTCAATGGGAAGTACCCTATAGGTTTTGAGTTTTGATTCCCTTGAAAATGTCTAAATATGCAATATAAACCGCCGTATCTTTTTATTGCGTTGATTTAGAAACTTGATTTCTTCACTGCTTTGGGAGATAGCAGACTTGAGTATGTGCTATTAATTTCAGTTTGATATCTCGACGCGTTCCTGAGAAAAAGGTTCTTGACAGACAGACGGACAGACGGCCGCCTGATGTGAACTAACTACAAATTTACGGTTTTCAGAGTTTTCCCTTTACTTGTGCTACATGACCTTGCTTCTTGCCAAATTTCACAATTCTTGGTCAATGGGAAGTACCCTATAGGTTTTGAGTTTTGATTCCCTTGAAAATGTCTAAATATGCAATATAAACCGCCGTATCTTTTTATTGCGTTGATTTAGAAACTTGATTTTTTCACTGCTTTGAGAGATAGCAGACCTGAGTATGTGATAATAATTTCAGCTTGATATCTCGACGCGTTTCTGAGAAAAAGGTTCTTGACAGACAGACGGACAGACGGACGCCTGCAGATGTCAACTAACTTTAAATTTACGGTTTTCGGAGTTTTCCCTTTACTTGTGCTACATGACCTTGCCTTTTGCCAAATTTCATGATTCTAGGTCATTGGGAAGTACCCTATAGGTTTTGAGTTTTGATTCTCTTGAAAATATCTAAATATGCAATATAAACCGCCGTATTTTTTTATTGCATTGATTTAGAAACTTGAATTTTTTACTGCTGTGAGAGATAGCAGACCTAAGTATGTGATATTAATTTCAGCTTGATATCTCGACGCGTTTATGAGAAAAAGGTTATTGACAGACAGACGGACAGACGGACGCCTGGTGTGAACTAACTACAAAGGAGAATGTTCAAATCTAGCATCGCTTTAAAATAAGAGGGCATAGCCACAAAAATATACTCATAAATCATAACATAATATTTTAACTTTCCTAAAACAACTTCATGGAAATCTTTTTAAGGGTTAATATTTTATATTTAATTAGTTATTTATACGACTTTGTTGCATTCTTCCTTTAATGACGTACTTACGTGAAAGCAGTGTTGCCAATTTCATAAACCTTCCCATAATCAGTCTTAACTGATAGTATTACATATTTTATTTTTAAGAGCACACGTTGATGTCTCAAAAATAATTACGACTATAACATTCATTTGCGTTACCAACAATTTATATTTAATTAACATTTCTAAAATAATGTTATTTTACTAACAAAAAGTATTTAGGTGTCTAAGTTATCACTTATGGTTGATTTTTATCAGCTGTGGGTAGCACTGCCACGGAATAATTCAAATGTTAACAGTCAAAATTGACACTTTCAAGTAAAACAAAGCGACGAATATTTTTATTGAAAATTGAGTTTATTTTGCGTTAGTAGACAAAGAATCATTGTGGTTAGTTCGTGTACAGCAGACTCTTCCGATTTCTGCGCGATCAAGCAATCTTTTCAAAACTTTCGTACGTCGACGTTTTTACGACTTCGGATCGTTTCTCTCTTTATGCAGTACCGACAATTTTGTTAAAATAATAAAAAACTTTTTTCAAAAAAAAAATAACCGCCTTCAAAAACTAAAAACCCAATAATAACTAAAATTTCGGAAGTCGGTGGCAACACAAATTGAATGGCAGAAGAGAAACCACCGACTTCCGAAATTTTAGTTATTATTGGGTTTTTAGTTTTTGAAGGCGGTTATTTTTTTTTTTAAAAAGTTTTTTATTTATTACTTTTTAGTGTTGACTCCCAATGTTTGACTGTGTATAGTATCTTTCAAAGTAATTTATTTTCAAAATAAAACTACTAACAATCTTATAAAACGAAAATAGAAACTTGAAGACAAAGCACACATCGTCTATGAAAATTTCGTCAAGTTTTTTTTGTTCTTGGTGAATTTTTCGAGAAGCACTGAACCGATCGCCACAAAATTTATATGGGACCACCCCTGAATCATGACTTATCAAACAAAAAAAGAACCATCAAAATCCGTTGACAATTGACGGAGTAATCGATGAACAAACATACAAAAAAAACATACAAACAGCCGAACATAGTACCTCCTCCTTTTTGTGAAGTCGGTAAAAATAACACGCTGTGTGGACTGTGCCCCCCTTGCTCTGGACATCCTCTACCCCGTCGCCAACTGGGGGAAGCAACGGATGCAATGGTTACAATTCTACGATACTGGATTAATCCGGCAACGGTTAGTATCTTATTATATTGTATTTACACGCTTTTTTGACGTTAATGTAGTAGAAAATGATCACATTATTGTTATATTATTATTATCAACAATATTAAATGTTATTATGGATAATACCAAAGATGGTCCAAGTCAATAACACTATTTGTATTTTGTTGTACAGCTAACTGTAACAGCAGATAACAAAAAAAAAAACTATTTGAAAATCCTATTAGAATCATTTACGGTTTCCACGCGGACTAATGCTAAGATCAATCAATAATATGTAATAATATTTATTATATTTATTTTCAGATGTCAGAAGAACATCCTCTTCTCTCAGGAATGTTATATTATACTCGAATGAGAAGTGTAATGAGTGTTGAACGAGCTTATGGACATCAACATGTGTGCTTCGTCTGTAGATCTTCCACATTGAGAGCTAAAACAAACAGAGTATTCTGAATAACTGACCAACTCTGAAAATTCAGTAGTGCTTGTAAATAATCTAAGTAAAATAAATGCCATTGACTTTTGAATATTTTTATTTCCACACATTAATATTTGAAATGTTTAATTACACGCATTGCAATGATGACTAAAATAAGATTTCGACTGTTTACAATAATAAATTAGTTTCAAATGGTTTTTACAAAAAGAGCCCTTACCGCCTTATTACAAAACAAGGTTTTTCTCTAAACCAGGTTTAAACCATTGAGCTAGGTTTTGTATTTCGAATTTTGATCGTATCAGAATAAGATTCAAATTACAAAACCCGGCTCCATGGTTTAAACCTGGTTTAAAGAAAAACCTTGTTTTGTAATAAGGCGGTTATAGTTTCGTCATGTCCGCCCGTCCTCGTCTTACCACCTTAAACCTTAACCTTTTGACGACCAAGCGATAGCCGGCTGTCGCCCTGCTATTGTCTTTATTGTGTCTCGAATCATGTAAACATCATTTTAAAAATAAATCATAACAATTAAAATGGGGATAGAAAACCCCATTCTATGCGGGGCCGTTTATTTTCTACTCTTTATGCCTATAAGCCACTTAGATTTAGTATGACCTAATTACCATTTACTTGGGAACTTTCATTGGTTTGTTAAAAGTATTCTGTTTTGTTTTATGAGAATAGAAATCATAATATTGTTGTAATTAGTACTTTTTTTGGTAGAAGTTATGGTACATAACTAACCTCAAAACTTGCACTTATAAATCAAAATTCAACAAAAACCCCTAAAAATAAGTAGATAGTTTTTATTTCCTTGGAAAGTACGACCTCTCCCCTCTTTTATATCCAACTTACACTAAGTTTCCATTTTTTTTTTATGCGCAACGGCGTCCTATACTATGGTGGTCAATGTCCTTTACGGTTTTCGGAGTTTTCCCTTTACTTGTGCTACATGACCTCGCTTTTTGCCAAATTTCATGATTCTAGGTCAATGGGAAGTACCCTATAGGTTTTGATTTCCTTGCAAATGTCCAAATTTGCAATATAAACCGCCGTATCTTTTTATTGCGTTGATTTAAAAACTTGATTTTTTCACTGCTTTAAGAGATAGCAGACCCGAGTATGTGATATTAATTTCAGCTTGATATCTCAACGCGTTTCTGAGAAAAAGGGTCTTGACAGCCGGACGGACAGACGGACAACAAGTGATCCTATAAGGGTTCCGTTTTTACCTTTTGAGGTACGGAACCCTAAAAACGGGCCCTAGCAGAATACTTGCGCTGCGATATTTATTGTTTTAAATATCGCAGCAAGTGCTGAGTTTGAGCCTTTTTGGCCTCACACAGATTTTTTATGTTACTTTTTTTTGTTTCATGTGTATATTGTGTACAATGTGTGAGATTCAAATAAACTTTTTTCTTCATGTTAGAAATTTTACATAATAGGGTATTACACTGTATAAGAGAAAAAATATAAAAATATATTATTGAGGTAGCTTAAGCAAAAAGCAGCCGAACAGTGTTAGTTTTAGTTCATAAAACTAGAAAATATTTTTTTAAATTCAATTCAAAGTTTTCAGTTTTTTTTACCTGTTCTTGAACACACCGAAATACAGACCACAGACAGTGACAGCTGTCGACTGTCAACAGTGTCAACTAGACGTCACTATTTGTTTTATTTATAACCTCCTAATACGATCTTTATTATAAAAATATACTTTTTCATGGAAGTTATTGTGAAAGATATTTTAGATGGCTAATGCACATGTGTACTTACATCAAAGTGATATTTACAACAACAGTACAAACGGTACAAACGGGTTTTTATGGTGTAATACTTGGAATACTCTTCCCACAACTTTTAACTAAGTTTTTCTTAAATTTGAATCAGTTAACACTAGAATTCACAATTATTCCGATGTTTTCACACTTGTGTTCTTGCATTCCGAAACGCACACCAACGGTAAGTCGAACAGTAACTAATTTTTGAGATAAAAACAATAAAAATTATGTAAAGTGTCACAGTGCGTTTGTTTATTTACATGACGTAAGGACGTCATATCGCCAAAGCAAAACCACGCCCACGGCGTTTTCCGTTTTTGGAAATTTCCGCGCGAAATTTGAAAATACAATTTTTAAAAGCGTTTTTAGGGTACTTAGCGCTTAAATAAAAATTTAGGATTTTTTTTAGTGGTTTCTTAGTACTGTAGGAGTTATTTGAAATACTTAAAAAAAAAGAGTGTAATACCCTATTGTGTTGCTTCTATATAAGTATTCATCATCTATCATCGATTTATCTTTGGAGGTTGTGGATTCAATTCCCACCTAGAACAAACTTGTGTAATGAGCATGATTGTTTCTTCTCTGTCTGGGTAATTTTCTGTAAAATGTAATTATTTATAAATAACTAGCGACCCGTCCCTGCTTCGCACGGGTGTTACAAATCTTTAAAAATCACAGCTTTTCTGTATAAAATTATGCATGTATAATACAAATAAACCTTCCGTAAAAATCTCTCTATCTATTTAAAAAAATCGCATCAAAATCCGTTGCGTAGTTTTAAAGATCTAAGCTTACATAGGGACAGACGGCGGATAGCGACATTGTTTTATACTATGTAGTGATAAACGTATGTATATCAGTTGTCGTAGTCGTATAGTACAAGCTTTGCTAGTTTGGGATCAGATGACCGTGTGTGAGTTGTCCCAGGATATTAATTTATGTTATTTATAACCCAGTATGTTTACATTGTAGAATCTCAACCTTACCTCACAAGGGCTATGATGTAAATGCATTCCGGTAAACCGCGTTTAACCGCAAATGGAACTGAGAGATTTTTGTTTTTTTACGCACACATGTTTAGAAATATTGTTTACATATTTTATTTTTCTTTAGATTTTAGCGAGAAACTGGTAATTTGGATCCTGTTTCTGATAAAGATCAAAGACTCCCATTGGACCAACCCAGTGTTCATACTAAAAAATTTAATAAGCACAAAAAACCTCTTTTTGTCCAATCTGAAATTGAGACCATTGGAAAAGTTAATTACATTATGTGCATACAATTATTATGTTGTTTTGTATGTTTAGCTGTCGACATCTGGATATTCAAGAACTCATTGCGGATCTTGACTTAAAAATAGATTTTGCTCATGACATTTAAAAGGTATTGGTCAGTGGAGTGGCACAGTTGCGACATACTTATAAAAATACTACCTGTGAAACGCAGTTTCACTCGCATTATTTTAAGTTTGATTACTGGTCCGCTCCTTTGGGTTATAACGTGATGTTAAAAAAAAAATGTTTTTGTCTTAAAGTTTTATCAAAAAAAAAACTTGTTTTTTTATCGGTGCGGTTTTTCTGCATATCGAGTTCAATATAAAAAAAAATATTAAAAAAAAATATTTGAAAAATATTTGTACAGGAATTTGTTTCGAGTCTGTTTGTCTATCTATGTGAGTGATTATTTATTTATTTGTCTCTTAGTTACAACTATCATTACAGGTTATTAACCTAATACAATAGCATTTGCTAATAGGTTAAAACGCATGCATAATACAGGAGAGATTCCTTGTGGGTCGCAAGTACCCCCTCAACTGTCGTTACGAACACCCGTGTGCTCGCAAGGAAAACTTAAAAAAAAAGACTACAACTGTCGCGCGAACACACGGGTGCTCGTAACAGATCGCTCACCATACACCAAATCTTAAAAAATGACGACAGTTAGGGGATTTATTGAAGAATGTTCCGACTGGCGAGAGGGTACTCATGTGACAATTCATAGATATTTTCTAGGACATCACAGATCCCATGCTTTCCAAGGCACTGGGTATGTGATATTAAAAATCTATATATATTATTATTATTTATTTAATATTTATTTGTAGACAGGCAGGCAGTTGAAACAACTGATAACGCCCGCATCCTGTTAATTTTCACTAGTTCATTTCTTGCAGTTGAGTAATTATTTGTCTAGTTGATTTTTAAATTGGTAATATATAATAGAAGCTGACTGACTGACAAACATATCAACGCAGGGTGAAAACTATAAGGGTTAGATTTTTTTTTATAAGGTGAGCTAAGAAGATTTTTTTTTAAATTCACCTCTTAACAGAGCGAAACGGAGATGGCAGTTTCGACAATTTCTTAGATATATAAATTTACTAGCTGCCTCCCGCGGTTTCACCCGCATTATAAATGGGGTCACTTAGGGGTATGAAAAATAGATAGTAGCCGATTCTTAGACCTACTGAATATCCATATAAAATTTGGTGGATATCGGTAAAGCCGTTTCGGAGGAGTAAGGTAACTCACATTGTGACACTAGAATTTTATATATAAGTAGATTAATTTTAATGCTTAATGACACAAGAAACCTTGTAGTAAATGCGCAGTTTATACAAAAGGACAAATGATTTCAAATGTCACTATTGAAATTACAGTCGTTAAGAAGTTATATTGCAATTTAAGTTAATTAATTATCAACAGCTGTATAAAAACTTTCCATTATATAACTTTCCGTCTAGCGCAATAAAAACTTAAATGCATATTTAAATGGTACAAAAACTTAGACGGTTATGATACATCAATTATAAAGAGTTAGCCTTTGTTCGTGGTTTCGTCTGCGTAATTTATTTAATTTTAATTTTGTTTTATTTGAAAGTGTCGTGATGGCCCAGTAGATAAAGCGCCCGCCTCTCGTGTAAGAGGTTGTGGGTTCGAATCCGGGCAAGTACCAATGTGACTTTTTCAAGGTATCAGGACACATGCGCGAAAGACATTTGCGCGAAAGACACTTGCGCGCGGCCGTTTGGGCGAATGGACACATGCGCGAATGGACGTTTGCGCCCATAGACATTTCCGCGAATGGACACTTGCGCGACTAGACGTTTCCGCGCCAAACCACTTGCGCGAAGCCCTTTGCGCGACGGACACTTGCGCGCCAGACAGTTTCGCGAGAGAAGTTTGCGCCCAAACACTTCCGCGACTAGACACTTGCGCGAACTTTTTTTCAAAGGACATTGGGCAAATTTAAAAATATTATTAAGGGGTACCAATATTTTTTTATTTACTTAGTTTTTATTATATGGCGTCCACATACCTACCGTGGGTGGTAAATCGTTTTCAAAAGCAAGATGGCGGCCATGATATTTTTCACAAAATACATCATGGGTGTCAATTTCAAGGTTTTTTAGGGTGCTAAGGTCGAAAATGAGGTCCATTTGAGAATCCAAGATGGCGGTCGTGACCTTTTACACAATATGCATCATGGGTGTCGTTTTCATGGTTTTTTGGGGTGCTAAGGTCAAAAATGAGGTCGATTTGAGAATCCAAGATGGCGGTCGTGACCTTTTACACAATATGCGTCATGGGTGTCGTTTTCATGGTTTTTTGGGGTGCTAAGATCGAAAATGAGGTCGATTTGAGAATTCAAGATGGCGGTCGTGACCTTTTACACAATATGCGTCATGGGTGTCGTTTTCATGGTTTTTTGGGGTGCTAAGGTCGAAAATGAGGTCGATTTGAGAATCCAAGATGGCGGCCGTGTCCTTTCTCACAATATGCATTATGGGTGTCGTTCTCATGGTTTTTTGGGGTGCTAAGGTCGAAAATGAGGTCGATTTGAGAATCCAAGATGGCGGCCGTGACCTTTCTCACAATATGCGTCATGGGTGTCGTTTTCATGTTTTTTTGGGGTGCTAAGGTCGAAAATGAGGTCGATTTGAGAATCCAAGATGGCGGCCGTGACCTTTCTCACAATATGCGTCATGGGTGTCGTTTTCGTGGTTTTTTGGGGTGCTAAGGTCGAAAATGAGGTCGATTTGAGAATCCAAGATGGCGGCCGTGACCTTTCTCACAAAATGCGTCATGGGTGTCGTTTTCATGGTTTTTTGGGGTGCTAAGGTCGAAAATGAGGTCGATTTGAGAATCCAAGATGGCGGTCGTGACCTTTTACACAATATGCGTCATGGGTGTCGTTTTCATGGTTTTTTGGGGTGCTAAGGTCGAAAATGAGGTCTATTTGAGAATCCAAGATGGCGGCCGTGACCTTTCTTACAATATGCATCATGGGTGTCGTTTTCATGGATTTTTGGGGTGCTAAGGTCGAAAATGAGGTCGATTTGAGAATCCAAGATGGCGACCGTGACCTTGAAAACGACAAAAAACCATGAAAACGACACCCATGACGCATATTGTGAGAAAGGTCACGGCCGCCATCTTGGATTCTCAAATCAACCTCATTTTCGACCTTAGCACCCCAAAAAACCATGAAAACGACACCCATGACGCATATTGTGAGAAAGGTCACGGCCGCCATCTTGGAATCTCAAATCGACCTTATTTTCGACCTTAGCACCCCAAAAAACCATGAAAACGACACCCATGACGCATATTGTGTAAAAGGTCACGACCGCCATCTTGGATTCTCAAATCGACCTCATTTTCGACCTTAGCACCCCAAAAAACCATGAAAACAACACCCATGATGCATATTGTGAGAAAGGTCACGGCCGCCATCTTGGATTCTCAAATCGACCTCATTTTCGACCTTAGCACCCCAAAAAACCATGAAAACGACACCCACGACGCATATTGTGAGAAAGGTCACGGCCGCCATCTTGGATTCTCAAATCGACCTCATTTTCGGCCTTAGCACCCCATAAAACCATGAAAACGACACCCATGATGCATATTGTGTAAAAGGTCACGACCGCCATCTTTTTTTCTCAAATGGACCTCATTTTCGACCTTAGCATCCTAAAAAACCTTGAAATTGACACCCATGACGTATTTTGTGAAAAATATCATGGCCGCCATCTTGCTTTTGAAAACGACTTACCACCCTCGGTAGGTATGTGGACACCATATAATAAAAACTAAGTAAATAAAAAAATATTGGTACCCCTTAATAATATTTTTTAAATTTGCCCAATGTCCTTTGAAAAAAAGTTCGCGCAAGTGTCTAGTCGCGGAAGTGTTTGGGCGCAAACGTCTCTCGCGAAACTATTTGGTGCGCAAGTGTCCGTCGCGCAAAGGGCTTCGCGCAAGTGGTTTGGCGCGGAAACGTCTAGTCGCGCAAGTGTCCATTCGCGGAAATGGCTATGGGCGCAAACGTCCATTCGCGCATGTGTCCATTCACGCAAACGTCCGCGCGCAAGTTTCTTTCGCGCAAATGTCTTTCGCGCAAGTGTACCAGATCCCTTTTTCAATTCATATATGTACTTTCTAAAGTTTATCTTGGACGTCACTGACATCCCGTGCCTCGGAAAGCATGTGAAGCCGTTGGTCCCGGTTGTCATTCGTAGAACTTTGACAGTCGTTAGTGGTTAGCCAGAAACTTTGACCAGTCTAACCAAGAGGCATCGTGTCGCCCAGTTAGTGTTTTGTGGAAGTCAGATAGGCAGTCGCTCCATGTAAAAACACCGGTATCCAGCTGAATCCGGTTAGGCTGGCAGCCGACCCTAACACAGTTGGGGTCGCGCGTAATTGGAAAATATACATAAAAATTATGTTTAAGATTCCAAAATATATCCGACCACAACATTTTTTTAAGGATTTGTTTTGTCTGTACATAACGCTTAGTGTTGAGCTGAAGATGTGGTACATTTGCGCGCAAGACATCGAAATTATGCGAAAGTGTCAGTTTAAACTCTGGAGTGACGATTCGACATTTACGATTAAATTTTCAATGGACGTCAATTCAACTGATATGTCAAAATGACCATCAATGCCCAGCTTAAGGACAATACAAGGAAGTCTTTCATTGTACAGATATTAAAATTGACATTCAGACTACACTGACGCTATCTCCAACAATTTGCAATTTCGTTAAGGAAGGTAAGCGCTTCCTTTGTTTTTGTTTACAAGAAATTTCGAGAAAAAATGCATCATTACGTACATGTCTTTGTATAAACAAAGTAATTTCCCCATTGTTTATAATATACCAACTTATACAGGGTTATTGGTAAAACACCGACATCCTCTCAGGACTATGTTACTATCATCATAAACAACAACTTTTGTTCTATAATTTTTTACAAAATGTTTAACATTTACCAAAAACAAATCTTCAAGATTTCGTTGTCCTATCTAACACATTTCAACTCTGTATTGTGCCGTAACAACATACCTACGCTTGCCGCTCACTGTCCTCGTTTGCTACGCAGACTTCGTCACATTTAGAGTGTTCAATTTAAATATTTTTAATTTTGTATGAAAATGTAATGAACTAAAATATGATAATTTTTAAAATGTCGTAGAACAAAAGTTGTTGATTATGATGTTAGTAACATAGTCCTGAGAGGATGTCGGTGTTTTACCAATAACCCTGTATAGATAAACAGGAGCATATAAGAGGAGACTATCAAAAAGTACCTTCATTTTTGTTTAATGTCAAACAGGTGTTTTTGGAGGCCTTTTAAAACTTATTTTAACTTTTTTTATGCGTGCAAGGGAAATTAACTGTAAGCCCACCTGATGTTAAGTGTTCATCGCTACGTAGTTAAATATATATATTTTACACCTACGCATATCCAGGTACTCTTCAGAACATCTATTGTTGCCAACACCACCAGGCCTTTCTAGCAAAGGCAACACAAAAAGGGCCATTTTTTCATTAGGACACCAGATACCACGCAACAGCCACAAGACACCTACGTATATGAATCACAGGACAGCACGCAACTTATGTTTAGGTCTTTTGATTGACAAAAAGTTCTATTTACTCTATATGTATTAGTTTTTATATTTACTTTATTTTTGGGTTGTCAGATGTCCGATAATAAAAGATCTATTCAAACCAGCGTCACGTCTAGAAGTCAAAAGTAAGGAAGGCAAATAGAGTAAAGCCTTTTAGATAGTATTTCACAAAAATCTTTTAGATAAGTATGAGTGTAGGTATGCAGTTTTTCCTCATCACAAAACTTGCTATGAATGTTACCCGACAGGTTTCCTGGGATAAATGAATCTTCCAGTTTCTTTTGTATAACTTGTTGGTATTAATAACTTAGCTATCATGGTATTTAAATCAAAATAACAATCATTTTTATGTCATCGACCTTGAACTGTCCTCCATTTTGTGGCCATTAAAAAATAATCTGAGACTGATCGCAGGTTGATATAATAATAATTTGCAGTCAGATACGAGTGTTGGTTGAATTTAAAAGTATTGGCTTATCTAATCTAAGCAAAAGATAAAAAAAGGCAAAAGATCGCGCGGTCATTCACCAAAAAGATGGACCGATCAACTTAAGACTGGACTCGTCGTCATACAAATATAACACCGTTGTAAGAGAAGCGCTGGACAAAAACTGGTGGAAGCAGATCATTCGCTCCAGGTGCAACCCTAGTGCTGACCACGATCCTCAGACATGAGGTACCGACCCGAGAGAGTGATCTAATCTAAACAATATTTGCCACCGTCATTATCAGCCTATGTCAGCCCACAACTGGATATAGACCTATCCCAAGGCGCAACTATTATCCGATGTGTAGACGTAAGAGTTGAAAGCTACTCTGAGCACTTGCCCAGATATATGTAGTATCAGAGATAGTATACGTAACTACGTATTCAGGCTTCTTTAAAACCATTTCTTGTTGCATTTCTGATGGTTAGATCACGTCAAATTTCTTCATAAATATTCTTCCCATTAATATAGTCACTGTATAAGTTAAATATTATCTTCCTGGTTGTTATAGGGTGAAAAATATTGATGGTTTACCAACATGGTGCTTTAAAATTTGATGTTATAGTTATTAATAATAACTATAACCCGTTAACAAAACCCTGGGCTTTTGTACTTACAAAAAGTATTCACGTCCACTCACATTAAAATTAACCCTAAAGTGACGTAGCATTCGAAGACAAAAGATTGAATATGCGTGGGCTCGCCTCTGGTAGGCGTATAAGGGTTGTGAAGGAAAACGGACTTCTTATTGATTGCCTCGCATCGAGACCCTTAATAATGGGCTGAGTGGATGTATATTTTAAGTTAGTAGAAGTTTTCGTTCAGTCACAGTTTAGAATAGATTTCTGAGGTGTGTAGGTTGGCAGGAATAAATTATTTTATTCAATAACAAACTACCGAAGTCTTACGAAATATTCTATTTATTTCCATTCCATTGCAATTTAAATTTAAACGTCGTCATTTAGTTACTAGTGTTGGCCTTTAGTATAATGTCTAGACTATGTAAAAAAATACTGATTGGATTAATTATTAATAATACCAGTGTTCCAAACATTTGTGTTTTGCAAAAGTATCTAATAAAATCTTTTTTAGCCGTCTGTTTGTTTAATGGCTTAAGCCCGAAATTGCTAAGCAGGTTGTGATATGCAGTCTGCAGATGTTTTAAAACTTCGAACACACGTGATTTAAGGCACAATTGAAAGACAATAGCAGCCCGACAGCCCGCTATCGGTTGTTCGTTGAAAGGTTAAACAATAAATTAAAATATAAAAAAAAACTATCTGCGAAATACTATCTGTGAAAACTTTTAATTGGCCTTAGTTTTAGTAATCTTTTGTTTTATTTTCTGTCATTAGCTGTAAGTTTTCCTAATAAAAAAAATAAAATAAAATAAAATACTGACGAAAACTCAAAAACTTAGTACCTACAAAAAATAAAAGAAATAAATAGGTACTAACCCGTGTCACATGCGTTAATTTATGACTCTGGTTACTGACATAACTGCTCCGTGACTGTGGGTCAATAGCGTGAAGTTATGTAGCCTATGTTTATTTGATGGCTAAACAATAGTTATTACTCTATAGTACTCAAAAAATCTGTTTAACATACATCCATTATCAAATTTTTACATTTTTAATGTCATACGACTTACAATATTCATCGGTTTAGGTATTTTAACGTAAACAATCTTGACACGTCCGTCATTTTATCAAAAAAATGCTTAAAAAACTTACCATGTTTCTATTTAATTTCTAACCAAAAGTGGTTTAGAATAAAGCTAAAATATTTAATATAATACGAAATTACTGCAAGACATTAATTCCTTTTTTTTACTAGCTTTCGCTCGCGACTTCGCACGCGTGGATGTCGAACTTCTATCCACTATTACCCTTTAGTGGTTTTTTATTTAGTTAACCTTAACCGAAGTGTAGGTCTACCAACGGTTCATTCAAGCTGTAAAAAATGTTCGCTCTTCAGTTTTTAGTTACGCGAATCTGACAGGTAAGGTCAATGAACCGCTAAATACCGACAGTTACAGCATACCGTTTAAGTTTTTACTGTGATTAATATTTACACTTCATGGTTTTTGTGGAAAAGAATATCACACAAGAAACGAATAAAACTAGAGTTTAGAGAAGAGTTAAATTAAGGCGATGTTGTTGTGAAGGCGATGGTGGTTCAGTGGTTAGTGACCCTGACTGCTAAGCCGGAGGTCGTGGGTTCGATTCCCACCCAGGACAAACTTTGTGTGATGAGCATGATCGTTTGTTCTGTGTCTGGGTGTAATTTATGTATAATTTATGCACTTTCTACCAGTATATAAGTATGTATATCAGTTATCTAGTTACAATAACACAAGCTCTGCTTAGCTTGGGATCATATAACCGTGTGTGACTAGCAGAAGTATGAAGTGTAAAAGTATGTCGTTGTGGTAAAGATGGGTAAACGAAATCAACAGTTTTTAAATCGAAAAAAAAAAATGCTTCCAATGTAATTTAATTTATACTTCGAGAAGGGCATAAAAAAATCATAAAATCATATTTATTTTGTAAATAGGTTATATATATAACACTTTTACACGTCAATATTTTGTTTTTTTTATTTATTTTAAGCGAACGATGGGGCCGGTGTTTCGCAGCTGGACTGCTCTGAGAAGAAACATCCGAAACAAACTCAGAGGTCAAAGTCTCTTTTAAAGTCCATACAATCGTATTGGTCAAAAATGTGCGAGA
This sequence comes from Athetis lepigone, assembly GCA_033675125.1. Lineage (NCBI taxonomy): Eukaryota > Metazoa > Arthropoda > Insecta > Lepidoptera > Noctuidae > Athetis > Athetis lepigone. Next base: position 5,046,309 of record CM066217.1, read on the forward strand.
ACCATGGAGGTTAATGTCTGAGGCACTCTCTTGATGAGAGAAGGACACAGATTTGAGTGGACCTGTCCAGACAGTGCAAGCATTTGTCAGTAATCGTTTAGCTCAACTAAAAACTAAGGAGCCCAACGTCTTGACGAACAGTACCAAAGTAAGGACATTTGGGTAGGCCGCATTAAATACTCAAACCGTCAGACCGCATACACATACGCGGACGTTGCATAGAGTAGGTAATGCTGACCTTAAACACCCGGAATCATAAAAATAACGACTAAATCCAGGAAGTTAGAACTATAAATAAAATGCAACTTAATTAGTGCATTTAAAAAAACTGTGCTTTTTAACCAACCGTAACTAAATTCAGTACCGTATTATTTTGAAGAATTGTGTAACAAATAATAGGGTCCGTACACAAACTGTTAAATTTAATAAAATATAGTATCAGTTTTTTTGCCTATTAAAGTTTAATAAATTATTCATGATCATAAAATCCTGAAAAAAATATATAATTTGATACCTACTAACTATAAACTCAAATCTAAAGAAATTGAAGTTGGAATTATGATTACGATTTCCTTATTTTTAAAGCCCTATTTATTATCTACTCTATGTTACATACTTCCCCCAAGTTAACATTACCAAACTATAACTGTTCCTACACTAAAAGAAAAAAAACAGTAAATTAAACTCACTTTCAACCAATAAACCACTCAGAAAAGACAATAAAACTACAAGAAATGTACACATTTAAACCAGTAATAAGGAATAAAAAATAAACTTAGGAAATGTATTAAAATTTCTTTGTAAACAAAAGAAATTGCGCTTGCCTTGAGTCGGTCGATGACATATGAAAGCGGTGTTGCAAGTCTGAATTGAAAGTGAATTTGCACTCACTTTTACACCCACATACCACTCATTTACACTCACACATAGCTGTCATGTGAGTTAAGTAAAAGTATTGGATATTGCAATTTTACTACGTAAATAATTTTAGTCCTTTGTTGGTTCTGTACTTTTATATTTATCTATATCTAGCTTTGTGTAATCGAAGAAATTCACGATATTTTTACGACACACGAAACTTAAAGTTTTTAGTTAAAATTTTGGTGAACGGAACAAACATACGGACAGAAAAAAAATTAAAAACGACTTTTTTACCAAATATAATTAGGTACCGCATAAACTGTAAATGAGTTCAGTTAAAAGATGTTATTTTGATAAAAACCGGCACATTTTATTTATCATTGCAAATACAGGGTGTTGATGACGTCAGCAGGACCCTTTTCCCTGTGTTTACCTTCTTTGCAGCAATGCGGCTACGTAGCCGCATTGCTGCAAAAAAGGTCATAACAACATGCCACGCTGTAGAGAAATTTAGATATGACAAGCATTGGACGCACGTTTGAGAGCCTCAAATCACGTGTCTTCGAAGGAATAATGACTGCTGTTATCTCAAATTGAGACACAATAGCAGCCCGACAGCCGGCTGACGGTTGGTCGTTGAAAGGTTAAGACAAAATATAATAACTGTAACGTCGTTTCTACCAGTGTTCTACGGAACCCAAAACCTCACAGACAAAAATACTTTGAAATTGTTTCAGTTTCCGGTTGCAGTTGTTTTTGAGATAGATAATCAAATGAATTCTATTGTATTCGATGTTTTGCACGGATGTTATGACTAAGCCAGGTATAGTTTTTCATTATGTTTATATAAAGGTCAATGTTAAGTCGCCTCTTATTTATATGTGGTTGTAGATTTGAAATTGGGAAAGTACCAACGTGGTTAATTCAATTTAAATGTACATTCTAAGTTTTTCTAGAACGTCATTAACTTTCAGTACCTTGAAAAGCACGTAGATATCCCAGTGTCGTAATGACCCAGTGGATATGGCGCCCGCCTCTCGTGTAAAAGGTTGTGGGTTCGAATCCGGGCAAGTACCAATGTGACTTATTCAATTCATATGTACTTTCTAAAGTTTATCTTAGACATCACTGACATCCCGTGCTTCGAAAAGCACGTAAAGCCGTTGGTCCCGGTTGTCATTCGTAGAACTTTGACAGTCGTTACTGGTTAGTTAGAAACTCTGACCAGTCTAACCACGGGGTATCGTGTCGCCCAGTTACTGGGTTGTGGAGGTCAGATAAGCAGTCGCTCCACGTAAAACGCCGGTATCCAGCTGAATCCGGTTAGGCTGGCAGCCGACCCAATGATGATGATCCCAATGTCTACAGAAAATAAAGCAAAATTCATCTAAACACAAATATTCATTTATTTTGATTTAATTTATTTTGTGTTTTCCCTTTGATGTGACTCATACTTTTATGGTTACCTATATTTTTGTATTAATAAATAAATATGTAAAACTGTCTGGTAAAACACGTGCAATTATAAACTAGTTTTTTATTCGGTAGGTTATTGAATTAATATTTTATCTAAAATGGTAAAAACGTGTGGAAACACGTGTAGCTTCGTAGGTATTATAAAATGTTACTACATACATAATCTACACTAATATTATAAAGAGGAAAACTTTGTTTCTTTGATTGTAATGAATAGGCTCAAAAACTACTAGTTCGATTTAAAAAATTCTTTCACCATTAGAAAGCTACACTCTCCACGAGTAACATAGGCTATATAATATCACGCTATGTCCCACGGGAGCGAAGCAATAACCAAAAACGTAACGTGGGTGAAACCGCGAGGAACAGCTAGTGAGATATTTTATGCAAAATTTGATTATCATCATAATACAATCTAACAAGATATTAAATTTTTTGTTTTAAAAAGGTAAAAAAATAAGGCAAACAATTATTTAAAAAAAAAACTAGAATATATTTTAAAATTACGTTTCGCTTATAACGTTGCTAAAAGATATTAATGTTCGTAATTAAAAAAAGGGTTTAAAAGGTATATTTTAAAGTTAATAACATAAATATAAGCATCGTCTCAATTACAACAAGGATTGGGTCACAACTTCTTTTAATAATATGCTAAAAAAACACGATTGACCACAAAAATACGGGATTTTCCTGTCTTGCCTTTTTGTGTAGGTAGTTATGATTCCCAACAACATGAACAATGCCAATTTAAATAACACTAAAGTTAATGAACGACATCTTTTTTTTCAATAATGAAACGCTAAGCTTATTCGCCTACTTACCCATTTCAGGAAATTTCATTTCTTGGGTCAGTTAAAATTCACCCAGGAACGGTTTTCTAAGCATAAGCGACTTGGGAGATAGAACAATTGTTTTCTAACTACATTAAGCAAGACTCCCACACAAAGCGACAAGATTTATAATATATTGCTAGCATTTGAAGGGTCAGTGGTCAGTGACCCTGACTGCTACCCAGGACAAACTCTGTGTTATGAGCATAATTGTTTGTTCTGTGTCTGGGAGTTATTTTTCTATAATATGTATGTATTTAAAAATTATATGAGTATGTATATCAGTTGTCTGATTACCATATTACAAGCTCTGCTTAGCTTGGGATCAGATGGCCGTGTGTAAAATGACCCAGGAAATTTATTAATTTATTTGGTAAATTTATGACTTAATGTTTCAAATTTTAATTCAAATCATTATTATTGGCATAATATTGTGTAAAAAAATATATAATATATTACATTTATTTCACACCAATCTCGTGAATTTGTATAAATTTAAGTAATTTTATTTGAATCCGTTCAAATAAATATGTTAGAGACGTTGGGTTTTGTTCCACAAATCAAATCAAAATGTTTTGTGGGTAATTCGTTTGAAAGTGACAGGCATTTACCTAAAACCTCACAAAAAATGCACGATGTGAAAGCTTAGTTTCATTTTGAGGTTTGAGCCACATTTTTGCGGTAAAAATTAACCAAAAAATGTTCGCGCATTATTTTATGCTCCATTTATGTAGACGCGTTTTTAAACTGTTTTAGAGTAAATGTTTATATTACTTTATAGTACAGTAAGCATTCGAGATTAATGCACGAGTTCTCGAAGTGAGTGTATTTTCACTTAGAAAAGAAAACGGTTAGCGTAGATATGTGTTTTATATCTAGATATGCTTAGTAAAGATAAAAGAGACTTTAAACAGTTGTTTTAAAATAGAACTGCGTGATCGACTGTTGACGGCAGTAGTCTGCTTGTCGTGGTAGAAATTCCTATCAGTTTTAGTATGTTATTTTGTCGCAGTCAACTTTTTGTTCGTTAAGGATAAAGTGAGCTAATCTAAATAATTTTTCTGCTTATATGTTTTGTTTTAGTAAAGGTATAAATGCGTCAATCCCTCAAGGGAGCGTCATTGGGTGCCTCTTGTTCCTCATTTATATAAACGACCTTCCTAAAACAATAAACGGACCGTGTGTGCTATTCGCAGACGACGTCTCTATACTCACCTCTTGCCAAATTAATGAAAATATAAATGAAAAACTCGATCACCTCCTTTCAACAGCGATCAATTGGATGGATAACCATAATCTGGAAATAAATTTTACTAAAACCAAAATAATCACCTTTCACCCATATCAAAAAGTCCCAATAAATATTAGCTACAGTTACAATAACACGGAATTAGAACAGGTTAACGATTTCACTCTCTTAGGATTGTCAATAGATAGACATGTCAACTGGAAATCTCACATCCAAAAAATTAGGGCAAAATTATCAAAATTCTCCTACGCCTTACGCGAAATTAAAAAAACCACCACCTTACAAACGGCTCTCTTCACCTATTATGCATATGCCCAAGCGTGGCTGAGCTACGGCATCATATTATGGGGGAACAGCACCGACTCACACACCATATTTACTCTACAAAAGAAACTGATCCGAATAATAACCAATATAGACCAAACAGACAGTTGTAAACCACAATTTCAAAAACACAACATACTTACATTACCCTGTTTGTACATTCTAGAAATTTGCAAATTCGTACGAAAATACCCAGAATTGTATACCACCCGCGAAGATATTCAAAATAAATATAGCTTTCGACACAAAAACTGATTGAATTTACCTACATCTCGACTAAAAATACACTCTTCCGGCCCGTTAGTTAGCTCTATAAAAATTTACAATAAATTACCAAAAATTATAAAAGACGAACCTAAAACTACAATATTTTTAAGCAAATTGAGAATCTTTCTAAATTCTAAATGCTATTACACAATAAAAGAATATATGGACGACAAAACAATATCATAAAATAATACAACATAAACACACACACGCATCACACATACATACCTACACATACGCTCACACACAATAACCTTGCACTAAGATATATGTATAAGTAATATTGAAATTGTATAAGTGGATATGAGTAAGTAGGTAGTAATAGTATTTATTTGTTAAATTGTATAAGTTAGTTAATTAAGCAGCCCTCTTCATCTTTTAATTATTGCTGTGCCCTACAGGGTCCATATTGAAACTAATTGTATTATCATCTACCAACTTGATGTACCTAACATATGGATGCAATAAAGATATTGAGTATTGAAAGATATTGAGTATAGTCTAGCAGTAGCTTGTTAGAAGCAAATGCTTATAATCGCCGTAATATATCACAGTTATATCACCACGGTCTTACTCAACTGTTTTACTTAAAATTTATCGTACCGCATATTTTCAGCCTAGCACATCGGTGTGCACAATCATTTTTCAAAGAGAGCATATTATTTTCGGCAATAGTCGTCGAGATTCTCCGAGATATACGACCTACATTACCGGTCGTGTCTCTCCATAAGACGTATAGCTGGCTTCCTGATACCTTCGGAGTATTTTGCAGTGGTCCCCGAATGGGACCTTCGTTTTGTTTTCATTCATTCTTTGTGAAGCTGCAATGTGGGCGTTTTGTTATGATTTAAGTTTCTACCAAGAATAGCTAACATTTTTTTGCAATACTAAAAGTGGTTAGCAACAATAAGTCTTTAAGTTCATGTTTAGAATAAATTAAAAACTAATGAGCGTTTAATAACCATAATTGGAAAAGTTTCATGCATCAATAGAATATTAGCTGTTTCTTACAAAAGTTCAATGCCCTCCCGACATAATGTATGAAACAGCTGATATTTTTTTCGCGATTTCAGAGTTGGTTGCATAATAAAAGTTGTTTGTTTTCATGGGTAGAATCATCTCCTAGCGGGTTGTGCAAGACCAAAAAAACACCAAGTATAGTCTTCACACACTAAAATATTAAAAGGTGCTTAGTCTATCAAACCGCACAAAAATTAAAATAATAAAATACGACGTCTCTAAATTCGTTACACTTTGTTTGACCTTGTCAGCGTTCGTCAAAAACCCAGACCCGTTTCAAAAACCGGATTTCAAAGGAAACTTTTGCATTATCTGTTATTTAAAATTATAACATTTTGTTTATAGGACAATATTTTATTATAGGACTTTTTTTAAGCTCTTAGCTTTGCATTTAAGTTACCTTAATTTTATTCACATGATCATTTTATAAACTTTTTTTAAAACTTTGCCTTAAACCTTCGAACACACGTGATTCAAGACACAATAGCAGACAGCCGGCTGTCGCTTGATTGTCAAATGGTTTAAGTAGGTTTTCCGAGAATAAATAAATAATTAAAACCTTAATTTTTGGCTAATAGGTACTACACAAAAATACCTGAACCTAACATACGTATTATAGTCATAACACAGTAACTATGAAATATAACACGGAACAAAGCAGTCAACAGTACAATCTATTTTACATTAAATTTTATCAATTAGACGGACAGATAAACAGTCACACAGAATTGCATTTTCATTCAAAGGAACTGTTATTTGAATTTAATGAAAGTTTTCGAAGACGACGTGGTTAGCTTTTGTCCTGTGTAACGTTAAACATAATTTTATTTGTTGTGCCGACGATTGTATCTTGAGTATGTCTCACATAGCGTGAAAACGTTATATAAATGTACTTAAGCCTAAACGTTTTTATTTATGCAAAAATACAAACAAAATATATTTTGCTTGAAATCTGGAGTAGATTCCATGCACCCTTATTGTTTTTCTGTTTCTGGAGGTGGGCGTTGATAGCTGCGCCACAGTTTCTAACTACTGCAGCTGTCATCGTTACATAATTATTTGCTATTGTATATTATTTTTATGTTCCTAATAAAATACTTTTTTACTTTACTTTTACCCCCTTACCAAGTATACCTAGTCTATGACCCAATTAACATTATGCAACATGAAAATAAACTGGTACGTACCTACTAAAAATTTCTATTACACGTACACTTTAAAAAAACCGCAATAATAAGTAATATTTTATTTTGACGGGCCAGTTGGTCTAGTGGTCAGTGACCCTGACTGCTAAGCCGGAGGTCGTGGGTTCGATTCCCACCCAGGACAAACTTTGTGTGATGAGCATGAGTGTTTGTTCTGTGTCTGGGTGTAATTTATCTATAATATGTATGTATTTATAAATTATATAAGTATGTTTATCAGTTGTCTGGTTACCATAGTACAAGCTCTGCTTAGTTTGGGATCAGATGACCGTGTGTGAGTTGTCCCAGGATATTTATATTTATTTATTTATTTTTTATTATTCTAACCAACAATTTTGTATATAGGGCCTGATTCGGGTACAAAGTAGGGTCAGAGCTAGGACCTTCTGACCAAAGTAATTAAAGTTGATTTAGATAGAAAGTTGAAGAAAAACCTTAGTTGGATTGTGAAAGGCGATGAAAGTCTGACTTTATCTGCGTACCGCAGATGCAGATGACGATCTCTTTTAGAAAGTACCTAAGATTTTTCTTTTAGATATTAAACCAGCGAAGTATTATAATTAAATTTGCAGTGCAGTTGGAATAATTATGACATCGTTAGGTACAAAATTGCGCACTAAAGCAGATAGTAATTTGATTTTTAAGCAGGCAAAGACGCAGGCGAAAGTTAGTAGCATCATACTAATAATTAATGACGTGTCAATAAACAAATAGCGTCGCAGAAAAAAAAGTGATCCGTCACGGGACGCCTGGCAGATGTGAAACATCGACATTACGTCATCATCGCCACATAGTACACAAGACTGTGACTGTATATATTATACACCATTATATAGCTGGCGACGCGTCGCCACGGCATGCGTCGCCACGCCAGAACGTTGTTGTTTTACGTGCGGCTATAGATGTTTCACATCAAAAACTGTTGCAAGATTTTAAACGAAGATAAAGGGGTCAAATTTAATAAAATGTGTGAATTACTTAAGTTAGAAGCTGCACTTACACAATATTATTATTACACACAATTAATTTTCAGCAAACCAATGTTTTAATGTTTCTAGCTTAGTTGGTGATTCGGCCGCTAAGTTTTGCCCGGCCCGGTCAAAACGGGAATTTTTATGGTCAGTATCATTAGCTTTTCATTCTCACCGTAAAATAAATTAGATTATTGACTTTATTCGGTGAGAATAAAACCTTTTTTCTTTTGGACCAAAAAAAAAAAGGTTTAAATACTTAAAGTGTCGTCTGAAAACCTCTCAAAACGTTTAATAATATTGAAATTCTTATTTCGGTAGGATCGGGTGAACTCAGCGAGCGAAACACCTAGTAAGCCATATTGTGTACCAAAGACAACTGTACCAAAGCAACACAATACAAAAAAAAAATTGGTTGCCTGTAAAGTCGGTATACGGGCGAAAGTTTTACGTGACAACGACTTTGAGTGCTTTGAAGGGACGCGTGCCTTTCACTTTTTATGTCTGTCTCTCTCGCTCTTAGGCGGGCTAACCATGCCCGAGTGGAAGGGACGCGTGCCTCTCACTCGCTCTCAATGTGACCGCATAACGTGAGCGGAGCGTAACGCAGTTTCTTGAAGTGTCACCCGGCAAACCAATTTATAAGACGTTGTCACGTCAAAAAAACAGCTCATTGTTATATTTTTTCCTACAAACAATCTCCAAGATCTAGGACAATACAGTTTTTATCTCAAAACCATCAGCCGTGACCCTGACCTCAAGGAGAAAACGACGCCATTTAATAAAATCCGGTACGATCAGAAAAAACAAACCCAAATCAATCAGATAGGCCAAGATACGTATTTTATTATTCTTTATTAGATCTTTACTTTCATTCTGCGTTATTACATTCTTGGCTGTTTCATTTTAACTTTACGATGTCACCGAGATAAAGAACGATCTTAAATAAATGCGGAGTTCTTCATTTTTATGGTCTTAGAATCGGGGGATCAGAGTGCTTCTTGTTTAAGAAATCATGGGTGACTAATGTGTTGCTATGCGCAAACTCAATGAACTTATATATGCTGCTTGAAGTCTGATGTAGGTTTCCACGAAGAAATAAAATATAATAAGTATCCGAATAATATTAAGACCACCACCTCTCTAGTTCTTGATGAAAGAGTAGTGGTCAACTCGAGTTCTTACACAAGGCCATCATTCTGATCCCAAGCTAGGCAGAGCCTGTACTATATTGACCAGACAAATGATATAAAAACTTATTTAGTTTACAAATCTATTATAGATAAATTATACTGTGACACAGAACAAACAATTGTGCTTATCACACAAAGTTTGTGATGGGTGGGTATCGAACCCACGACCTCCGGCTTAATTTACAGGCCCGTCAAATGATGATGATGATCAAATGAAATTTTTAAACAATCTCACAAGTACTCTTTCTTTCATTGACTGCACAAATCAATCTCTCCAATACATTTGTTTCTCGTCAAGGAAAGTTGCGTAAAAAATATAGCGAATACAGTCGATATTACGGATAGGCCAACGGAAACGGGTGTTTCACGGTTTGCCCAGAACAAATTACACCAATTTCCATTTTGTTACGTTTCTTACGTCTTCGTTTTACCATTTGTGGCAATTGATGATGTGTTACTTATGTGGGTGTACCATATCTATTTATCAAGTTGAATGGACGAATAAATTTGGCTGTGGAGTACGTTAAGAATGGTGCTTATGAAATTTTTGGAAGCTTGGAGGTATTAATGCGGTCGGGTTTATTTTATTCGATTTTCTGCAAATATTTTGTACAGGTGGAAGTAAAAAATAACAAAAAATAACAGAACAAGCCTTTTACTGTACCACTGTAGAGCGAATACGAGCGAGCTTTAATCACTATACTTGCAAAAAGTGAACTGTCAATTTCAGATTGCATCGTATGTCCACGTTTATTTTTTAAACAAAGAAAGAATTTAATAAAAAAAATACATTGATATTGTTTGGGTTCGAAACTACACCTTTACATATAGGCAGTATCATCACGACAAAAAAACAGTGCTCTCGACAAAGACTAATTGGTCCACAAAAATAAACATAAATTGATATTAATAAACATTACCGGTTTTGGCTACAAGTCACCTTTAAACAGCAAAAAGTTTTGATTAAAAAATGCTCAAAAACATCGCAAAAACACGAGCAAAAAATAGTTTCCAGCCTATATTGGGATATGTAGGCATTCACGTGTTTTTAGTTTGACGTCAAACTTTTTTTTTTGCATAAAAAAATGATATTATACCTAACTCATAAACTAAAGTGGCTAACATTTATTAGTCCTAAAAATGTCGGCAGGCAGTTAACAAAAAAAAAACTGACGGAACTGGTAATGTATCTACATGCTATGACTAGTTTTAATATACGTGTATAAGATTCTTAAAAGATAAACGAAACGACAACTATGCGCCGTGTTAGGTAAGCCGAAGGACATGAAGGCTATTCAGTAGGTATTTGATTCTTATTCCAAATATTATGTAAAAAACAACAATGCCTTAATTTTGTACCAAAAACCTCATAAAATTAATAAATTGTGTACAAGCGCACTAGATATCCATCGAAAAGAACAGAGGGCCTAGACAAGTGGCATTGTAGAATAGAAAACGAAAACGAATTCCATACATTTAACAATCTATGTTAAATGTATGGAATTGACATAAGCTTTCGCTAAACAATTTGACATCTTCATACATTTGACAATCTATTCGTTTTCACTATCTATTCTACAATGCCACTGATCATACCTACTTCACTCTCATCATATATTAGTTTATCATAGATTAGTTTTTTTCACGATAATTAAATATTAAAACTACGGTTTCCTTTGCGGTTTTATATTTTTTTATTACTATTAACATTTTAATTACCCATTATGAATTATAATATTATCGCGTCCTTTAATATTATGTCCCTTGACTTACACTAACATGGTGTCATACTAATCATGACCAGAAATTGGGTTTTTTTTCTAATGATATTTGTGAATTTGGGTTACTACCAGACTATTAAATACAATTTTTCCAGTGTGTGAATCGAACCAAATCAAACAAATTATACCTAATTCGATTAAACAAATTTCGTGTTTGAATGGTGCGACTTCACTTAGCATTTTTGGCAAAAAAATACGCGAGTTTCGCCCAATATTTCGGTTCAAGGTTAGAACAAAATAATTGCATTAAACATCAAATAATACAAAATTAATATAGATTCATCTTTCGAATACACAAAAGGTTACCTTTCAACGATTAACCGACAGCCGGCTGTTCGGCTGCTATTGTCTTTCTATTGTGTCTCAAATCACGTGTGTTCGAAGAATTAATAAGAATATTTGTTTAGATGATTTGAAAAATGGGGTCAACCTGTTACATACTTAATAATTTTGATTTTAACTTATGTAATTTTGTAGGATATAAGCTGGTTCAATTACAGGGCGTAGAAAGAGATTTAAAATATATATATACAGTTCCGATTGTTTAAATGTAAAAAACCCTTGAATTTTGTTATCGGGTATCTCCACAAGTTAAAATTCTCAATTGCGAAATTGGTAATTATGTCAAAAATATTTATTTTATATTATTAGTGTAATGACGTTCTTTGATCAAATTACCTTTTTCTTGTTCTTTTCACTTTAAAACTCGTAAAACCAATTAGGAGATTAAATATAACTAAAATATTAATATCAGGTTACTTTTGTACCACGGTAGGGCAATGGCCTTTTGTCATCTAATTCAATTTTCCTTTCCTCGAGGGTCGAGATATTTATCATACCTGTGATCGTCAAGATAATCTTTACGGAGTACATACATAATTATGTAAAGCATTGATATTAGCTCTGGTTTCAAAACTATAACTTCTTAAACTTAAAAAACTCAATGACCAAGAGGGACAGCCTTTTTATTATCATTATGTTGTCTCGAATCGCGTGTGTTCAAAGGTTGAAATGAGAAGCAAAACAAACGCCTTATCTACCATGAATTTATTTATGGTTAAGTTTGTTTAAACTTGTCTTGCGTAATCTATTAAATCAATAAATAAACTCATTCATTATTTCGCTCTAAAACGTGTCGTTTTGCAACCTAATGGAATTCAAGGTTGGCTGAGCTAGTGATTCTTAAACCAATAAAAATAATTTAATATGTTAGAATAACTTTCGATATCGTACCCGCCTCCACTAGTCAAGTTGTAGGACCCGATCGTTAACTCTCACACATACAGCGATATAGTCGGGGGCGATTCTGTACTGTAAATGGGGTCAATTCTGTAATTCTGTCAAAATTAACAATTAAAAAAAAATAAGTCCAGGATTCCTTACGATGTTTTTCATGTCAACTTTTTTGAAACCATAATTTAATTCTTTCTCTTTTTTTTTGCATGTATAACTTTCAGTTTAGTTTTATTTTAACATTTATTCATACTTTATAGTCTATGTACTTTATATCGCACGATGTTCATGTTAGTTTAACTTTTTTATATTATGTGGAAAATGTTGTTGGTTATACATTTATATTACCACTAGCTTCTGCCCGCGGCTTCGCTCGCGTTAGAAAGAGACAAAAAGTAGCCTATGTTACTCTCCATCCCTTCAACTATCTCCACTTAAAAAATCACGTCAATCCATCGCTCCGTTTTGCCGTGAAAGAAAGACAAACAGACAGACACACTTTCCCATTTATATAAAAAATAATAATAAAAAACTTTAAGAAAGTACCTACAGAATGAACTAAAAGCCACATTGGTATTGGCCTTGATGCGAACCTATAACTTCTTACATGAGGCAGGCCTTAACCACAAGGTTCATTTCCATCGCGATATTTCAAGTCATTAGTAATTAGAAAAACAAAGCTTCTCAAGCACATTCCTGTTAAAAGTTTAATCCTACACATTCATGTGTAAATGAAGCATAATTCAATTTTACCTAACAAGTTGGCTCAAAACCAATTTCCAGACATTGATTAATTAACAAAATATATACATCAACTTTACACACTCCCATTTTCATATTTTACCGTCACTGTAAGATCACCTAAGTTCCTTCAACATTTTGAGAAACTAATTAAAACCTTGCCACTTTAAATTGTTCCACGTTGATTCAAGAAATTCCAATTTGAAAACCTCAACTTGTTAAGAATCAGGTTGAATTAATTAGGATCCGTTTCGTTAAAATTAGCTTCTGTAATATTTGAGAAGAGGTCCGTCTTCTGTTATTTGATTGCAACAGAGAGTTAAAGTTAGTTTTATAAAAATATATGTACCTCATGAATTAATCTGTCATGTAAAGTATTCATTCTATAATAGCTTTTATATACCTATGCCCTTACTAATAATCACTGTGTTAAAGTTATGCAATTACTAAAGCCTGTGTAACCATACATTTTTTGACGTATAAACCTGTCATAACTTTATACAGCGATTATTAGTAAGGCGCATAATATATAATTGAAATGAAAATAATAAAAAAACATCCACATTTCAGACGTATCCTTTTTTTGTTCATGGTTATAGTTTGTGGTCATATAGATAGGTTGCACTAAAGACTACTTGCATAACAATTATATATTATTTAGCGCTAAACAGATTTAAATTATCAATCAACCCTGTCAAATTGTTTGAAGTAGAAGGAGACAAACTATATTTAAACTAAGTTACCTATAAAATCTTCACGATGTTTTCCTTCACCGATGTCTGCGATGTCTAAGATAATCTTTACAAAGTACATATGAATTAAAAAAGTCACATTGGTACTTGCCCGGATTCGAACCCACAACCACTTGCATGAATTTTCTGTATGAGAGGAGGCCTTTGCCCTGCAGTGGGACAGTTATAGGCTGGTATTATTTATTATTTATTTATACCTATAAAATTAAAATTCACGTCAGAAATGATTTCAAATTTTAGATTTAAATGAACTATTACAGATATTACGTCATTTACGCCTATCTTATTAGTGTCCAGTATGAACAAATTTTGCCGAAACAAGACTGACTAGTTGGACAAGAGGCCTTTAACCTTTTTGATGTTTGCCATCGATTTTACCGGTAACCATAACAAAACAAAGCCATAAAATTAATATTCCATTGCATATTTTTTCATTTTTTTGCTAGCAAAGCTTATATGGAACAAACGAACAGAATTAGTCATTTTAGGCACTCATTTTTATGCAGGACAAACATGGCTGCCCTTTTTGTCGTTTTTTAATTTACTGAGGTATAACCATAATTATAATTTAACAGATTGTATAGTAAAATTATTCAAAATTTAAATCCGATGTTTTGTTTTTCGTACAAAGTTATTTTTTTTATATTAGTAAGTTAATAAAAAATGTAATGGTTTTATTTTTCATTTTACAATATTTTACATGGTTTTGTGTTTACTCAGTGACTTGGATGAGAAGTCAATCAAGTAGTCGTAAAACACTGATACTGGGTTGATACTGTTTTTCAGCTAACTTAAAGTAAAACCGTTTAAAATAAAATTGCCTATAGCTTTCACCACAGTGTAATAAACCTCTCGGTTACTATGTTGCGGTTATTTGAACTCAGTTGTACTAAAACAGGTTGACTCTAATCATGTACAAAGTAAAAAAATGTGCTAAAAGTTTCATTTAAAAATGCTTAGTTATGTTTCAAAAACATCGAAATTAAATCGTCCGCAACACCAACGTCGTGATTGCTTTGCCAACCCTTTAAGAAGGATTTAAAATTAATCAGCGTTGAAAATTCAAAGTAACTTTGACATATGGCACAAAATTTGACATTAGTAAGTTTAATTTAAATGAATTTAAAATGTCCACGATGTAAAACAGGTTTTTTATTATTCCATACTAAGCCACACTGTATGCCAGTTTGTTACTTATTTAAGGCTAATAAACATAAACATACGAAGTAAAATTATACCCTTTTTTCATTGGGAAATTCTCATGGATATTTTCGGTCTGCATAGTTAGCGTTTCGGCCGCTGAGTTCAAAAAAGTATAGTGCTAAATAACCCTTAAAAATTTCAAATAATGATATTCCTGTTTTGATCGGAACGAGCGAAAATCGGCTGCCAAAATGCCTATTCAGTTGTCAGTTCACCAATAAAATATTTATTTATTAATACTAAATATGCACAGAATTAATGCACAGAGGCGGACTTAATGCCTTAGGCATTCTCTACCAGTCAACCATCGGTAGTGCATAAATATGATGGCAGTAATAATTACGACGATTCTTTCTGCTACGAGAAAACCCTAAACAAAAATGGCTGCTTTTAAATCATAGACTTATTATGCCTCTGCGATAACAGATACCCGAATAAAAGCTAAATTATGATATTATTCAATTAATTAAAATCTATTAAACCTTGACATGAGATTGTCAAAAAGGTGCTGACATTGACATGGTTAACTAACACTTTGATTGACGATGGTAATCGTCTAAACTTGTATCCATCGGCCTCATCTAGGGTTGCCAAACGTGCCATAAAAAATACAGTTGCACTCTCTTTCACGTAATCATACTATAGTACTCTCAAACCGGCTTTCAATCTGTTAGCCCGCGGCGCAGTTACAAATTTAATATTTTGTCACGGCGCCCTACCCTAGCTAAGTATTTGACAAAAATACAGTCAAAAGAAATAGGTAATATATAAAACAAAAATTAAAACATATACCTAATTTAGTTTATTATTATAAAAGGATTGAAACAAAAAAAAGGAGGTTCGACTCCCGGCGGGCGTACCTCTTCACTTACACTCACTACGGCGCACTTTCCTTTAAGTGTATGCTAAAATACTTTATTTTGTCCAATTGTTTTACTATTAACCAGTTGGTTTGCAAACAATACGAATTAGCGAATACAAAGTCCATATTATGTTACAATGCTTAATTTTTTTTTAATGATTAAATGTTGAAATCTGCCGCAAAACCTCAAAAACTTTCATTGACTCTTTAATTACCCTTTCTGAATTCAGATGGGCTTATTTTCAAAATTCACACTAAAGTCTCCAAAAGGGAATTTTAAAATACCCCAAAAGCCCCCTTGTAAAATTTCTAATTCCCGTAATCCCCAGAAAAAAATAATTCCTAAGGGGAAAATGTTCTCAAAAGTGACAACCCTAGCCTTATCTCTCTTGTAATTAAATAGCTTTAACACTTCGCATTATGAATTCATTTTTTTGATTCGCTGAACAGATTTTGATAATTTTCTCGCCTACTAATATTTACACCTATCTACTATGATAATTAATAAAATAACATAAGATATTATCTACGATCTAAGCCAAGGACAAAATAGGTAATGAATCCTGGTTGACTTTGAAATTTACAATTATTAGATTAGAGAGTTATTTTGATTTTCCAACTAACATTTTGCTTGTTAGGGAATCTCAATTTAAAAAAATATTGTTTTGAGAAACTGGGCACGGCAATGGTATTATAGATGATAAAATAATTTCTGAATCTACGGTGATAATCTCACCGTAGATTGAGTGAAATTTAAGTTTTGTATTCTTAAAATAAATGAGATTGACGCTAAAACCAACGAGTGGATATTTTGACATTTCTCAAGTCTCAGGTATTCTCGAAACTCACTTCTCATCGCTCGACCTTTTTATCTTGTCTTGATGGCCTAGGGGTTAAGGAGCCCGCCTCTCATACATGAGGTTGTTGGTTCAAATCCGGGCAAGTACCAATGTAACTTTTTGAATTCATAATATGTACTTTCTAAAATTTATCTTGACATCTTTAGAATACCGTATAAAATATCGTGAGGAACTTACAATTATGTATAAAAATCAACAATCTTCAAGCGGGGTTAAAAAAATGGCGGGTTCTGGGAACGCTTGTCCGATTAATATTTTTTCATTATTTATTTGATCCTGTCGGTGAAGGAAAACATCGTGAGGAAACCTGGACTTGTACTTAATATGAGTCCGAAATCGCCAACCCGCATTGAGCAAGCTGGGTGATCAATGCTTGTGCCTTCTCTGTATGAGAAGAGGCCTTTGCCCTGCAGTGGGACAGTAATAGGCTGGTATTATTATTTGATCCTGAATGCTCTAGGTTAAGGCTTTTCCTATTGATTTCATAATACTTATTATTCTTTTAAAATTCATGGAACTTCTACTATTGCTTGCAATTATTGTATTGACTTAACAACAGTGTTGTCCCAGCAACGCTGATCACGGCATCTGATTAATTAATCCACACTAATATTATAAATGGGAAAGTGTGTCTGTCTGTATGTTTGTCTTTCTTTCACGGCAAAACGGAGCGACGAATTGACATGATTTTTTAAGTGGAGATAGTTGAAGGGATGGAGAGTAACATAGGCTACTTTTTGTCTCTTTCTAACGCGAGCGAAGCCGCGGGCAAAAGCTAGTATCCTATAATTATCTCGTTGAGAATGTTTAAAAGATTTTTAGCGTGACATGCACTTGGCAATGATTTATTGCAAAATTAGTTTGTTAAGTCGCCAGTCTGTCTACTATTATCTGTACGTGTTTGTCATCTAAGTTCTGTTAAACGGTTGGACCGATTTGGATGTTTTTTTTTTTTGTATGTTTCAGTAGGTTCTTGATTGGTTTGAAAATACAATATTGGACCCGGGGTTACCGCTTGTATGGCAGAATGCTTCAAAAAATTCGACTGGTTTTTTATAAAAGTGAACCCCAGAAAAATTAAATGGAAGACTTAAATTAGTGTTTATGACTTTTAATCAATAAAAATAAATTGCTTGTTGACGAAAAAGAAATTACGGCTGTAAATTGCCGTCGTGATAACTGTATTATTTTATTATTCATTAATAGAGAGACGGTTTTTATAAAATTATAAATATATGTATTTATGTAATTCTCTAATGAAAAAAAAACAGAAATCTTAGACTTACAGAGATTATTTTATGTACCTAATCATAATTATTTTTCATTTTAAATCTTGATCAAAAGATCAACGCTCGCAATGATTTGGAGTCAATAACCTCAACTCAACTTAGTTTATAATATTATACTGTTAATATATTTATCTTCACATACTACCACTTTTTCTAATCATAGGTCAAACTAGTAAGTTTTTGTAAGATATTATTAGACGAGTAACGGTTAGATAAAGTGTTAAAATTAAAATAAACCAACGGATGCAACCAAAAAAATTCAAGGTCAGATATCATCTGTCAGTTACACAAAAATATATCAACAGTTTTTTAAAAAAAGAAGGTCAATTATCGCAACTGTTAAAACTACCAACTCAACGAAAACTAATTTAAAAAATCCTACTTTTAATAGAACCCGCCATTGCAAACCACGGGAACCCTTGAAAGCTGAAATTATGTCACCAGTTTTTTTTATATAATGAAGTTTGATTCCAAAACGATCGAACAGTCTCTTGCATTTCGCAAAAAAATGAATCAGAATATAACAGAACGGGTGTAAAAAAATATGACTCGAAAATTATCCATACTAACATTATAAATGGGAAAGTGTGTCTGTCTGTCTGTCTGTATGTTTGTCTTTCTTTCACGGCAAAACGAAGTGACGTATTGACGTGATTTTTTAAATGGAGATAGTTAAAGGGATGGAGAGTAAAATAGGCTACTTTTTGTCTCTTTCTAACGCGAGCGAAGCCGCGGGCAAAAGCTAGAACTTAATATGAACTTACTCTGAAGGTATGAGATTTGATTCCAAAGATTAAGAGTTAAACCACTTGCGGGCGCAGCTGTGGGTGCAGTTATAGCTAGGTATTGCAGTTTACTAACCAACAACAAGGCAGCTGGCAGCAACAGGACGCGAGTAGCTTAAGACCTGGTTAAACGGCTTGGAAGACGCTTATGTCCAAATGTGGACTGACGCAGGCTGACGATGAACGCGTCCACAGCAGCTCCAATTCAAGTAGTTCGCTTGCCGTTCATCATCATCTCCCTTACCTATCCCTTTTCTAATTATGTTAGGCTTCCAACCTAACCGGATCTAGCTAGATACCAGTGTATTAACGTGAAGTGACTGTCTAGCCCACCTCCTCAACCTAGTAAACTGGACGACATCCAGTTACTAGGCGACACAAGTCCACTCGGTGTTGCCAAGCCATAATTGGCGACCCCAACTAGAAGCACGACCCAAGTAACACAGAAAGTATTTTAACAAACGAAAATTGAACTTATGTAAAACTTAAGGCCCGTATAAACTTTTATATAAGTTCACCGAGAATCTTGACGCTTTATATAGGCATTTCAAAACCGTTTAGATGCTTTATACTGTATAACGGTTGGATAATGGTATATCAATTTGCTTTTGTGAAACTTTTAGTTTCAGTGCAGCAAACCACAATGCTGTTGTACAGCATTCAGCTATTTTTAGTGCATTTGGATTTACAGTAGCATTTTTAAGTAGTAAATAAATGCTCAATGGTGTTTAATAGCATGAATATAAACCATTATAATGCCACGAAAATCCTCTATACAACTTTTAGCTGTTTTTAGTGCCTTAGGGTCTACAATAGCATTTTGAAGTAGTAAGATAATGTCTAATGCTGGTTAATAGCATAAACTTGTATCATTATAATGCACCGAAATTCGTTAAACGGCTTTGAGCTGTATTTAGTGCTCTTTGTTGTGTAATAGCACATCTAAGTGCTAAGTAAAAGCCTAGTGCTGCTGAACAGCATGAACGTGAACCAATGTAATGCTTGTATTTTTAAAGATCAACTGAGTGCTGTTGTACTGCTAACAGCTCTTTAAACAAATACAAGTGAGTTATTGAAATGTGTAAAGCTGCATATACATTCAATTTACTGCATTCGTAAAACCATTTGTCGACATCAGTGTGTATTGCGTAACCGTGTGTTTAGCATACGTTTATAATGAAGCTGGTCGAGTGCGAGTCGGACTCGCGCAACAAGGGTTCCGTAAAATGGACACCTACATTCATCAACAACATTTGAAAAAAAAAACTACAAACTGGATTTCGGAGTTTTTCCTTTACTTACTGTGCTACATGACATTGCCGATCAAGTGATGAGGCCTAAGTTATTGAGAGTTGTCACAACGAGGTGAATAATTATATCTGTATTCTGTTATGTTTGTGTGTGTTTATTCCTAACTATGGATATTGAAAAATATATTATCTTCAATATCCATCCATACGGATTTAAGATGTACAAAAATTCTGAAATGGGTTTTATAGTTTTGCTCAAAGATCCCCAAAATTCCGTTCAAGTAATGGCCCCAATTCAGTCTACATCAAGTTTACTGGTATATCGTTGAACTCATATAGAACTACTTTATAGTCAATGGCACTACAGTGGTTCATCAAAAGTCTTCTCTCTGGCCTCTGGCCTTAATAATTGTACATGTGTGAGTATTTATACCGCTGGCGGCATTAAGTAGCCTTGTTAAACGCTCACCCGGGTGCTATAGGCTGCCACCATTTTGTAAATATTTTATAACCTAAAAATATTATCCTTCTAACCCATTTATAAAAGTAATAGACCTATATAATAATAATTAACTTAATCCAATACTTCCCAACCAATACTGTTATGTTAATTATGTAAAATTCGTTCTATACTAAGGATACAAAATTATTTCGGTTATTTCACACAATAACATTTTATATCAAAATCACAAAATAGCAAAGGCGCGTGAAAATTTTCAAAGAAACTTATATAGATATTTACAGTAAACTACATTGCGCAGTAATATTTGAAGGTATGAAATAAAAAAAGAGTCAAAACCTAACCCAGTATTATAGATTTTCTTTTAAAAATGGTGTCACGCACTGAGTTTTGATGTCTTCTTACATATTATATTGCGAGCCAAAGTTGATAAATTGCAACGACGGGACGTTCAAAGTATTATAACAATTAGTACCGTGGCATTAGATACGTTTTTGCAATGATGTAGGGTTTATTTAAGTTCTAACTGTGAACCCTTATGTAGCTCCAATCATTCTTTTACTACATTCTAATGCTGGTATAATGCTTTTGTAATGTAATTAGCATCTTCACTATCAATGTCACTGCCAGTGTAATGCTTCTTTAATGCGATTGGCAACTTCGTCGATCGTAATAATGTTTCTTTAATGCAACTGGTACTTTCTTTGACCACAATAATGCTTCTTTAATGCCAATGGTACTTTATTTGACCACAATAATGCTAATATAATGCGCCTGTAATGCGATTAAACAACTAATGTGAACATATTAAGGATCTGAAGCCGTATAATTTGTGCCCAAATAAGCATTACAGTAGCCGTATAAACGTTTGTAATGCTACTATGGAACTAAATCAAAATGCGAAAACGATACAAAAATGCTGTAAGTCGGCCGTTATAATGCTTTGATGTGTTACTTGGGGACTAGTATTCTACAACTTTCCTAATTAAGGACTGTACAACCACGTAAACCATAAAACAAACTCCAAAACCAACTTCCAACCAAATATTATCTGCAAACGCGCTAACAAACAAACAAGAGCGCAATATCAAAAATAAACTTGTACGAAAATCGAGAACAGGCGGATCTCCGTCACGTTCGGGGTATATATCGGCTGAATTCGCGATGGCTTTGCGAATATTGCATATTCCTACGGTTGCCGCGAAACTGCCAAATTGCATATCGATACGGTTTACCAAGATGTGGCTTAACTGGAAGTGACAGGTTTTTTGCTGTTTTTTTTTTGTTGGACTGGATTTTTAACCTTTTGCCGACCAAGCGACAGTCAGCTGTCGCGCTGCTATTGTCTTTCTATTGTGTCTCAAATAACGTGTGATTGAAGGATAGTGTAATAAAATGTGTTTTATTTACAATCGTATAAATAACTATATTATTTTATTGGCGCACTAAAGTGTAGTTGTATGTATTTTTTCTTTAATATATTCGTCTTTATAAAAATAGACATATTCACTGGTTTTCAGCCAATTTCTTTAATTTATTTAATCGTAGAAACTCTTGGATTTAAACGAAAATATTTGAACACCTGACTTCAAATTATAGGAAGGAGATTCCACCAAAACTCATATTTATCTATTAATCTCATAATTATATGCCTTCGAAAACACAGCAATGATGTGAAGAAAGCATTTCTATGATTCGTTTAAAACATCGAGAATATCCAACCAAATGTGATTTATTGAGAATTCAATCCTTTATTTCTGGCACACGAGGGCGGTGTCTATGTACTTTGCCGCCAATATAGCTGTCAACTTGACAAGTGTCATTGCATTCTTGTGATTCGAATCGAGCGGCACGAAAAGTTTTGAAAAATGTTTTCTATAATTACGTTCACATATTATTGGCAAAATTGTGGTGTTTTTTCCACAAAAGCCATGAATTAAGAGTTGAAGTTGAAGTTCTTCAGTTACACGAGTGTTTCTGTGTCTCAAGATAGTGAGTGTAGTGCGTTCTGGAAACACAGCAATGTAAAATGTTCCAGTTGAAGTCGGTAAGTACGAACGATCGAGCCTTAGACGTCGCTTCGGTGAAAGGACTCTAGTGAGCTCGGGTTCTGTCTTGAGTTTGAGCTGTGAATGTTACGCGGAGAACATTTAACGAGCTCCGGGTCTATCTCCATTTTGAGGAGGGGACATGACAGCGTCACCCCTGCCTAATAGACGTTTCCGTGGTTCCTCGCAAAAGTGCAAGTCTGAACAGGTTCTGTCCAGTCCGACAGTAAACCCTCTAATGTTACAAATTTCGTATATGGTGAGTTACTTCAATCAATCAATATTCCGTGTACACAACACGGACACACTCAACAGATAGTTATGAATAACATTAAAAACCAAAAGGAATTTCATTAGGTATGTTACCTACTCAATCCGAACTCTTTCCCTCAAATAGTAGTTATACACATAATAATATATAATAGATAATAACAGAATGTCAGTCAGTGGGTACAACAGATTAGAAGAAAGGATAAAATTGCAGTAATTTAACTCACAGGCCTGGAAAATCATTAAGTACCACCAAGTCCTATTTATGACTTAGCTATCATAGCTTTAATCAGCTACTATGCTTTTAGCTTGCTTATCACATAAGGCAGCAGAGAAGAGACAGTTATTAAGGTCTGTTTGGCAGTCCATTATTGTAGTGAGTGTGGTGTTTAACCCCTCAGGGCCTAAAAATCTAAATTTAATATACCTACTTAAGAAGATTATCTAGATAGATTTACGACTGGCATCTTCAGGTTTAAATGATTTTTTACTAATATGTGAAAAACAGTCGGAGCCTGGTAAACTTGTAAACTACCATAATTATAATTATGTACATTTACCTTATTGTTTAAAGTAAAATTGACTAATATTTATTTACATTTTTAGTTACAATTGTCAGATCAGTAGATCAGCATTTAATTAGGAAATATGTCCCACCAGCTCTTAGTGCTAGCTCCAGTAGAGAAGCTTGGCAGCCTATAATTCGTCCCGCAGAGGGTCTCAAGCCAGGCTTCACACTTCTACTTATTTAGAGGTGAGACGGGGTCAGAGTGAGGTGGTAATAGTTGACCAAGATAAATAAAGGTTTAATTCTGTTAGGAGTCAGATTAAGAAGTCCAATAAGATTTTTTCAAAGTAAATAAACAACATAAAGATCTTGGATCAAGTAACACAGAGCTATAGAAATGAATTTCAGGTTGTACTATGGTTACCAACCAGAAAACTGATGACTATACTTATATTATTTAAGTGTACACACCTACTACCTACACAATTATATAAAACCAACACCCAGACACACAACAGGCAAACATGCTTATCACACTGTGTTTGTCCTGGGTGGGTACCAATCCCATGACCACCGGCTTAGCAGTTGGGTGACTAACCACTGTATCAAAAAGTCCATTAAAACTTGGTTAGTTAATATAATAGTTAAAAGTAGTAGACTTTCTTCAGGCCAAGGACTGGCTAGAGAAGGTCAGACCGCACCAGGCCTATTTTAATCTGAGACGATTTTTGATATTAAACTCAGAGACTAGTTTTAAGGGATTGATTGATTGATTGAAAGGTGGTGGACCAGGGAGTCCCTCAGTTGCCCTTTGACCGGTGCTCGGGCACCCCGCACTTTTGCAGAGGTAAACCAGATGTCTGAGACCCTGAGGAACAATGGTTCATGTAGCGAGACGATGACCATGTTCAAATCTTTGCCAAAACGACTTCTCAAGACAGATCCAAACCTATGGTTCAGGTTGCGGAAACACTGACCAGGTTGAAATTTTTTTGGCAATTCAATGTCTGAAGGAAGGGGTCTTCCTTTCAGAACAGATCCAAACCTATGGTTCAGGTTGTTGTGATAATGCTGACCAGGTTGGAATCTTTGGGTTGGTAGGTTAATTACCAAAAATCCCAGCTTATACAGAAGTTAGAATACTTGCTGGGAAACCCAAAACTGGACAATGACCTTTTCATTGCAGAAAGTTCTATAGGTACAAAGACTCTCATAAGCATGTTGAGACACAACAACTGCTCATTGAGAGCCAGGCAGGCCCTTGCGGCTACCTTTACTGACCGGGCACATCTCTCTCAGAAAATTGTTTCGGGGAGGTCTGAAACTATAAACACTGCCCTAGTGTATAAGAGGACTTGCGGTGGTGGTTGGATGCGCTAGTCGGCAGTCCAACCCCCCCCTAAACAACAGGGAAATAGCATAATTGTTCCTGATCACAGACACAGCAGATGCAGGCTGGGCCAAGACCTGAACAGCCAATATCTTTCAGGCAAATGGGCATCAAACCCAAAGGCTAGCGGTGGTGGTTGGATGCACTAGTCGGCAGTCCAACCCTCCCTAAGCAACAGGGAAGTAACATATGTTCCTGACCACAGACTCAGCAGATGCTGGCTGGGGCAAAACCTGAACAGTCAATATCTTTCAGGAAAGTGGGCATCAAACCCAAAGTCTTGCCAGAGCAAGTCAAGGGTAAGTTATGTTGTATTTACAATAATCAGGTCCGAGAGGTCCCTACTATGGATGTCCACTAGTTCAGACGGACAACAGGGTGTTAGTGGAGTACATCCGAATTGAAAATGGCAATTGCTTACTCAAGCGTCTGGGATAGGCAAGCAGTTTAAAAGTAACCATGACAGAGTTCCATTTGCCAAGGAACCTCAATGGCAGTGCTGAGTGCCTGTCAAGGAGAAAAGCAGTATCAAAGTGGTCCTTATCCATTAACTAGCCGCGGAGGCAATGTTCAGACAGTGGGGCTCCCCATAAGTGGATCTCTTCGCCTTTAGATGCGACTGCTATCCTCCCAAGGTATGTAACTCAATATAATGTAATAATGCCACGGTGGACCCAGTATTTCTGGTTTCTGGATGGCCAAGAACCTCCTCCTGCCAGTAGAGAACCTGAGAAAGGTTATGTTGGCTTAAGCTGAAGCTGGAGGGGGGGGGGGGGGGGAGCCAGGTGAATTAATGAAAAGAAGATGGCACCCTCGATTTTGAACACCTATAGTTTCAAATTAAAACTAGGTTGCACTGCTGATATCTACATTGTATAAACAAACAGTAAGAGCCCAGCCCAAGGGTACAGATTTTACTAGACCTTTTGGCTAGTTACAAAAATAAATTGCATATAATGATTCTATTACATAAATCAGCTAAGCTGAAGTAATCTAATTCTTTATATTATTATAATAATAATAATACCAGCCTATAAACTGTCCCACTGCTGGGCAAAGGCCTCTTCTTATACAGAGAAGGCACGAGCATTGATCACCACGCTTGCTCAAGCTTGCTCTTTATATTATTATTATTTTTTTATTTAAGCAGACAGACAACTGCTTTAAGATTTTTCTTAGCTTATGGTTGTAGATTACACAACCTTACCTTTTGGAAACTCAATGTGCGCAAAGTTTGCCAAGACCGAAGAGACTGACCATTCTGGCCCAGATTTGGGTTAAAATCTGCCACAGGTTCGCATAGACAGTTTGGCTGGCTCCTTTTACAGCATTAAGATCGCAAAGAGTCGATTCAATATTCAGTTCAATATTCGTGGTCAGTTGCTACCAGGATAGTTAGATGAGGTCACTTTTTATATCCATCGGGAGAGTAATGTGATATGCATCCAAAACGAAAATTTCAGGTTGGGTATGAACATGTTGAAATTAATACATCTCTCTCCAGATAGTACAAGGTCAGCTGTAACCTCTCGTGGATGACTGGTCCATGAACCAAGCAAGACCAGTACTAGACAGAGGTAATTGGAAATGTGTAGAAACATTGTCAAAATATTACTGTAAAGAGGTAAGACCGTAAGTAGAACCAGTATTCATGTTTTAGAAGGCTTATTTTATGATGATACTTGATGGTTTTTAAAAAACTGTTTAATTATATACATGTGATCTTAATTTTGATCTCAAGAACAGGCTGATCTTTCTGTATTCTGATGTTGTATATTATGACTAATTCTGATTGTGATTTAATCACTGATTTGCTTTTAAGGGAAGCGTTGGAAGCTTTATAATTTATTTTTATTTATGAAAGTTGTATAACTTAGCAGTGAAACTGTATAACTTCTTTAGTGGTTTAAGGGAACCAAGAGGTTTGAGTTCATTTTCCTTTAAATTTTTTAAATGTTATTTTTGATAATAAGTATACTCACAAGGAGGTTCGCTGCGCTGGAATGGTTATTAGAAATTTGTTAAATTTGTTTTGGTTAAATGTTTTTGGGTAAAGAACTATACAAACCTTTGAAGAGTTTGTTAAAGGAGAATGTCATTAAAGATAATGATGAATTTAATATTGGGCTCAAATTTAACAATTTATATTCACATTGCATTCTTGTGCTTTATTATTTCTGATCACCAGCAGATATCAAACAGGTCTTCACATCATTGCTGTGTTTTCGAAGGCATATAATATGACTGTTTTGCATTAAGACAAAACAGGTATTATATGTTGAAGAAAACACAGCAATGAGGCAAGGAACTTGCTGATGATGAAGACTGCAATGACACTTGTCAAGTTGACAGCTATATTGGCGGCAAAGTACATAGACACCGCCCTCGTGTGCCAGAAATAAAGGATTGAATTCTCAATAAATCACATTTGGTTGGATATTCTCGATGTTTTAAACGAATCATAGAAATGCTTTCTTCACATCATTGCTGTGTTTTCTTCAACATATAATACCTGTTTTGTCTTAATGCAAAACAGTCATATTTAAACGTTATCAGTGTCATGGCAAATAAATGAAATTGTAAGTTTAGGTATTAGAAATTTAAATGCCATTATAGTTGCGTAATTTGGAAAATACTTTTTGAATTTATTGTTTGAGTGTATTCAAAACTAAAAAATACCCTATTAAAACGATGCGAATGTTCCATGAAAATAATGAAATGAAAAAAAAAACACAAAATGCATCGTCTCAAAATCACAAGGAAAATGATTATGACTTTGACTTAAATCAATTACCTAATATTTTAAAGAATATAGAGCTTATGCAATTGTTAATAACTGTGGTATTTTTATGCAAAATTCAAAACATTTAGTTCACTTACATCATTTACGCATTTACAAACAGCCAAAAAATCAAATGGTTAATCAGAAAGTTAAAGTTACAATTTTTTTTAGCATGATTCAAAACGTAGATTGATCTCTAAGGCTGAGGCTACACTAGTCTGCGACGCGAGCTGCGACACATTAGCGATTGAAACAAATACATGGATGCTCACGTTTATGGCTACACCTTTCATCAAATACTACTAGCGATCTTTGATTTCTTTCTGCGACAGGAACTACATCACTGTGATCGCGGCACCGGCTACATCGACGTATCAGCGAAATTAAATCGAATATACGACAAACTTTCGCTTATAATGTAGCCATTCCACGTTTATCTAGTTTCGCTCTTCCATTCACACGAAACTTTACCAGCACAGCAACAACACAAGCATGGCAAACTACGCTCATCGAGCCTAATTCCAAACGCTTCTGTCACTTCTAGTATTGGATATAGATCCATGTCTCCATTGAATGCATTCGGATGCGACTACCGTCGGCATTGGTAGGTTTTATTAATTTTTCCAACCGTAACGAGGTGCAAACTGTATGGCGCTTGCGTCGCGTATCGGATTTATAGTAAAATATATTTTTATATCACCAAATAAAGCTACCTGAATATTTTTTGTCCTGTTATTAAAGTTAATTTAAGAATTATCTCGTTATGGATTTAACATAGTATGTACGTTTTATTGACTGAAGTGTTCTTAATACTTATGCCATTCATTTTTTACAATTCGTCAATAAATTAAGCGACATTTTTTTATGTTTAGACTACAGCAATTAATCGCTTAAAGTCTGTCTGAGAGGAATTCAAAAATTTATTCAGTACCTTATAGAAGGAAAATCATGTCGTAGAACGATTTGTCAAAATTCAGTTTGGGAGCCCAGGAAAATTTGTTACCAGTTTTTTTTTAATCCTACGAATAATTATTATTATGTGAGAATTAATTCATATTTATATGTATGCTGACATAATGGTCTTAAACACCTATAAATGGTGCAAGTTTTTTTAATAATTATCATGAACTATGACTTCTCAATTAGCATTTAGCATATAATTGAGAATTTTCGTACCTCATAAAATATTATTCTCTTGAGTATTTGAGAAGGTGATAATTTTAAAGTAATAAAATAAATAAAGGTTTTTTTTAAACTTGCTTTACACTTTTTCTTAACATGGATAACAGTTTTACAGTTATATAAATAACTGTAAACAATACTACCTATATACGTATTTGTATAAATAACTGTAACTTACTTAAAAAAAGACGGGTTGCACTCCGGGAGTGCCGGCAGAAGTGAAAACTTGATTATTAACAGCGTGCCACGCGCATCCATGGATGGTGACAGCTGTCTACTATCCATCCGTCCTACGCTTTTTCAATCAGGTCACGTGTCCTGACGCGAGTTTAAGATTTTATACCCATTACAGAAAAAGTGCTCAACGCCGCTAAAGAAGTTTTCACTTCAAAAAAAGACGGGTTGCACTCCGGGAGTGCCGGCAGAAGTGAAAACTTGATTATAGCTGTCTACTATCCATCCGTCCTACGCTTTTTCGATCAGGTCACGTGTCCTGACGCGAGTTTAAGATTTTATACCCATTACAGAAAAAGTGCTCAACGCCGCTAAAGAAGTTTTCACTTCAAAAATATCCAGATTCGTAAAAAAATATCTGTAGATCATAAAATATTTTGCGGGGTTTAAAACCACGTCCCAGTGCAGAGCAACGAAATGCTGAAACATTTTTTTTTTCCGGTAAATAAATGATGGCCCAGTGGATAAGGCACCCGCCTCTCGTGTAAGAGGTTGTGGGTTCAAATCCGGGCAAGTACCAATGTGACATTTTCAATTCATATGTACTTTCTAAAGTTTATCTTGAACAAAGAAAGCGTAAAGCCATTGGTCCCGGTTGTCATTCGTAGAACTTTGACAGTCGTTACGGGTAGTCAGAAGCCAGAAAGTCAGGCCAGCCACCAAGAGGTATCGTTTCACCCAGTTACTGGGTTGTGGAGGTCTGATAGCCAGTTGCTTCACGTAAAACACCGGTATCGAGCTAAATCCGGTTAGGCTGGAAACCGACCCCGACATAGTTGGGAAAAGGCTAGGGAGATGATGATTCGTTACTTTCGGTTACGGATATTAGATTTTTATAGTATTATTTTTAACAATATGAATAAAGACCGTGGAACAGTTAACATTAAGCAATGCAAGACGCGAGTGCTAGTATTAAAAAACTCAATTTTGTCATATGCGCTTTTTGACCCTGGCCCTATCCGAAATTATCGGAATTCTTTATATCGGATTCCGTCACGATATCTAGAAGTTACGAAGCTCCTTAACTTTCCTGAATTCTGATCCAGTTGCTGCCAGCTGCCCTTCGCAGATACACCATCTGCCCGGAGAGTGACATTCCAGTCAATAAAATATAAATTCCAATAACATATTCACATCGATAGAACCAGATTTAGATAGTCAGACAAGGTTGATGTACACACAAACTTGATCTGTATTTGCACAAGCTAGATGTGGTAAGGAGAAAGTGAGGTCTCTGTCCGTATATACTACAATGGTATAAATCTTAACGACTATTATGAATGCCTGTATGCAAATCTCATAACACATTAATATATCAAATGTACACTTAACCTTTTGACGACCAAGTGACAGCCGGCTGTCGCGCTACATTGTCTTTTTATTATTTCTTGCTTCTATTGTGTCTAGAATCACGTGTGTTGAAAGGATTAAGCAATATTGCTTAAGTATCATGTAGGAATAATTGAATTATTTAAATACCTTAAAATGTTATTGTCTGTATCGACAAAAACGCTTACATTAAAAAAGGTTCATTCTATAATTCGATATTGAGATAGACTTATGATAGCAACAAGTTTAACAACAATCATAATTATATTCTTTTGTATAGATGATAAAAAAATACAAAGATAAGGTACGCTCCGCGATTGGTACAACAAGCCTACCTTGTGGTAAGCTTTGTTAATGAAACCACGTACTACTGTTTACAATGAGTCATTGCAACGTTATGTTGTATTATGCAAAAGTTATCCGTCGTTCTTATATAATGTTAACTGATAATGTATATCTACTTTTTTTTACTTGCAATATCATTACCTGCCTTATGATTTGTTACGGAGTAATCTTGATTCCTAATCACGAATATAGGCTATTGTTTTAAGAATTTAAATGCATCTAGGATAACCGATTGTGCTTGTACTTTATCTATACTAGGTGTATTTTTGGTCTTGCACAATCCGCTAGGAGATGATTTAACCCATGAAAACAATCAACTTTTATTATAGAATCAAATCTGAAATCGCAAAAAATTAAT
Organism: Athetis lepigone; assembly: GCA_033675125.1. Classification (NCBI taxonomy): domain Eukaryota; kingdom Metazoa; phylum Arthropoda; class Insecta; order Lepidoptera; family Noctuidae; genus Athetis; species Athetis lepigone. The sequence continues at coordinate 5,077,367 of CM066217.1, forward strand.
GAAAAAAAAATGTCAGCTGTTCCTAACAAAAGTTCAATGCCATCCGACCGTACTTATTGTACGAAATAGAGAATATTTCAAGATTTTAGAGTTGGTTCCATAATAAAAGTTGTTTGTGTTCATGGGTAGAATCATCTCCTAGGGGGTAGTGCAGGACCAAAAATACACCTAGTATATATTTTACTTTATCTATATCATGTATAATAAGTATTGAGAGCGTTTACAAGCATATAAACTCAAATATACAACATTTAGGCCCGTATTAATAGACGTCACTCAACTCCGAGACGCTCTCAAGTCTCTTGCTGTCCTTGTCATTCTAAAGGGAAAAAATAAGGACAGCAATAAACTTAAGAGCGTCTCAGAATTGAGTGACGTCTATTAATACGGGCCCTAGACTCAAAACAAATATGCACTTACCTATTTATGTTTAGGTCATACACATTAATATGTCCCGTGTGATGATCGAAGCAGATCCCTCAGTCACTGTGACAAATATATCCACGGAAAAAGTCACGAACTAAAGCTAGCTAACAAATAAATATCTGACTAGACTGAGAGAAAGGAGAATTGGCAAGTTCGGTTCTATACCAACAAGTCAATGACCTTAGGAAAGTCGTGGCGGAATGGCGCAGTAATTGGCAACGTACAGCGTTGTAACGTCAGTGCATTCGCGTTCCGGTTATTTCTATCTACAACAATATTATAAAGAGGAAAGGTTTGTATGTTGTATATTTATCTATACTAATATTAAAAAGAGGTAAGATTTGTATTTTTGTATCTCACGAATAAACTCAAAAACTACTGGACCGATTTCAAAAAATATTTTTCGTTAGAAAGCTACATTATCCCTGAGTAACATAGGCTATATTCATAGGCTTATTAATCATTGCTCACAAAAACTTAAAATAAAACATGTAATCAAGTTGCAAAAAAAATACTAAAGTAGGTTTAATGGCAAGCTTAACCGTATTACTGGGATTTTAATAGCAAACCTTATTTGTATTGTGAATTCATTTTTTTCTGTTTTGTTACATAAAGAACAACGTATTTGGAACAACAAACACATGCAGATATAAACAAACAATTGAAAGGATGATAACAGCAGTACTATAAAACTGTTTCGCAGACCAATAGTCCATTTATCGAATAAAGCTATCCGTACTAAAATTATAAATGCGAAAGTAACTCTTTCCGTCTGTCTCTTCTTCACGCCTAAACCGCTGAACCGATTTGCATGAAGTTTGGTACAGATATAGTTTGGGACCCGAGAAAGGACATAGTAGTTTTCATCCCGGAAATCCCCTGGGAACGGGAACTATTATTCCACGCGGACGGAGTCGCGGGCAAAAGCTAGTAGGCTGTACAACATTATGCTATGACCTACGTGAGCATAGCAGTAACCGAGAATGCTTGTAAAACCACGGAGCACGACTAGTGTTTTTTGCTTAAGTTATTTCTATTTATAGCATGTTCGCATAATTATACTGTTGAACAAGGTAATCATGTTATAGATTAATCATATTCCATTGAAATATTTAAGGTTTTAAATGTCATTAAAATATTACTCAATCATGCATAAACTATTCAACGTATATGTTTGAGATTGCACACTATTAGGACGGGATTATATCTCAACTAAGCAAAATCTGCGTGTAGTGAGGATGCACGAGAATATAATTATTAGAAAGTCGTGATGGCCTAGTGGTTAAGGCGCCCGGCTCTCATGCAAGAGGTCGCGGGTTCGAATCCGGGCAAGTACCAATGTGACTTTTTCAATTCATATGTACTTTCTAAAGTTTATCTTAGACATCACAGACATCGGTGAAGGAAAAAATCGTGAGGAAACCTGGACTTGTAGTTAATATAAGTCCGAAATCGCCAACCCGTCTTGAGCAAGCGTGGTGATCAATGCTCGTACCTTCTCTGTATAAGAAGAGGCCTTTGCCCTGCAGTGGGATAGTTATAGGCTGGTATTATTATTTAAGTAAGCTTTATTTATTTGTATATAATACAAATTTAAAAAAAAATTATTATCTAAATTAAATTATTAAATCTTGTCTTGACCACGTGTAGTCGTTTGAACCCACAAGGTGCCTTGTGCATTTCGCATTGTCCTTTACATAATGCCTCTGCCTTTTTTATACGGCGTAAAAGCTCGCACATACCGAAGACAACATATCAGAGCAATTAGACTACGATAGATTAGGTTACAAAAAGTTAGAATTCGTGGTAATTTTTTTTAAACCACTCAGAAATAATTGCGATGCGGATTGTTTTGACATTTTACCGATTTTCGTATTTGCCGTATATAAAATGTCGAGGCATTATGTGAATGGTGGATTCACATAAAATGTCTGCGTATCTAAAAAAGGTTTTTCACTATGTTAGTCTCCACTTAATTTTTTTTCGTGACGTCTATGACATAATAAAGTAACTATTTAGTAATCTGTGATGATACACAATAAGAACTGAACTAGTAAATTATTTATTATTTTTTCCAAATTATATGTATTTTCTTTGTAGCAATTCGTAGCTATTTTTTAAAAGCCTACTCCCTAAAACGTATACATTCTATGATTTAGAGTTTTCATAAAAAACGCAAAGTAAGTTAAAAATAAATACGGTGCAGTAGGTCACAATAAATAATAAAACCCGGGAAAATTGCTAGAACAATTATTTTTATTCATGATACCTAAACACTTAGGTGTAATTTATCTATAATATGTATCTTATAAATTATATAAGTATGTTTATCAGTTGTCTGGTTACCATAGTACAATCTTTGCTTAGTTTGGGATCAGATGACCGCGTGTAAGTTGTCCAAGGAAATAAAAAATTAATAAATGAATAAAAAATAAATACATTTAACTTTATTTATTCTACGTAAACAAACTGTTTATTTTAAATACCTTGTTTACGTATCTATAGCTAATTAATAATACGTGAAGAGAGAAAAATCATATAAAAAAAGAAACCAAAAAACCAGTAATTAAAAAACAGCCAATCAGCCTTGAGCAAATAATATTAATCATTTTATTATAAAATGTGCAGCAACTTTAATCTGCCGTATAAACCTTCAAACATACGTGATTTGAGATACAATAGAAAGACAATAGCAGCGCGACAGCCGGCTGTCGCTTGCTCGTTGTAAAGTTAAGTAATCGGCCCCCTAGACAAGTGGCATTGTAGAATAGATAGCGAAATAGAATAGATTGTCAAATGTATAGAGATGTGAAATTATTTAGCGAAAGCTTATGTCAACTCCATACATTTGACAACCTGTTCTAATTCACAATCTATTCTACAATGCCACTTGTCTAGGGCCCCTGGTGTGTTCTAAAATCATGTCTAAAATGTATGTTATTTGACGGTTTGACAATAGTAAAACTCTTGCATCTTTTTTAGTTTCATCGATATAAAAAAGAGAGCGATAGTATAAAGTAAGTTGGGCTTTTTTTTTGGGGAGTGGGAAATCATCAAATGACTTCTCCCGCCATGGCGGCGGGAGGGCGTGTCTGACTTTTACTGTCTAAAACCCTCTCATGTTCCTTCGGTTGCCCTTTATGTTCCGGGGTCACGGTAACCACTAGTTAAAAAAAAATTGCGGCATTATGAGCCCATACATAATTAACAGTCTATACAAAAGTCCAAGAAAAACTTTCAAAAAATACTTCGAAAGGGCAGTCACGCTGTCAATAAAGTGGCAAAAACTATTTCTGACTCACACCACCTTTGATTGCACCCTTGTGTGAGATTCATAGGAAAACTTTGAACCGTTCCCACTAAAAACTTTTTTCATAGTAATCTTTGCTTGAATTTATTGTGAAAGGAATTTATGTGTGTTTCTGATAGTTAGATTCTTTGGTCTGGGATTTTGAATTTAAGTCCACTCACTTTAAAAATATTAAAAGAAATGTATGAGAAAAAGTTTTTGAGGACAGACAGACCATAAACAAAGAACAGTTTTGAAGGATTTTTAAGATTAGGATCATTCGTCTCCTATTCTGTAAGTTTTTATTTAATTTATGACTCAAGAATCAACGGAACGAAATAACGGTTGGAAAACATCGAACATACTCACACACACACACACACACACAACTAATCACATAAATGTTGATGATGATGAGGAATAGATGACATAAAACAGAAAAGTCTTACGTAATGTCCACATAAATATGCAAAAGTAAGTTCATCTGTGCCGCTTTCACTCCTAAACTACTCAATAAATGAGGGTGTTTGCAAAAAATTACGCCACTAGATGCCACTTTGGCAAGAGGTCTTAGTTGTTTGGGCAAAATATGACGAAAACAGTATTTATTTAGATTTTAAGAAAATATTTATTGAGCTTATTTATTTAAAAAGAAAACAAATAAAATCAAATTAAAACAAAAAAATATAGGCGTTATTATAATTTTTGACGAAAATATCAGAACGCCTATTTTTTTGAACTACAACTTTCGCTCCGCCGCCTAGTAGACATAATTAAAAAAAACATGTTGAAGTTACTGACTAACTTAATGGCAAAGGCTTTATCTACAACTTCGTTTAGGCCCTTGAAAACCAATATTTACGGACGGAATCGCTGTCTAAAGACAGTATTGAATAAATTATTATTTATGGTCAATTATAAGATTATTTCTGGTTTGATTTACGTCATACCAGACAAATCTATAATTATTGAATTGCGGTGATTGATGGTTTTATCTAAACAGTAATTATGGAATAAGCCATGAACGTCATTGACGACATTTACTTAAAACAAAAAATGCATCCGCATCGATGTATATGCACCACTAACCACATAATAAAATATTTTTATATCTCATTTAATTGATTAATTGTGATAGACCAATGGTTTAGGTGACCGCCTCCTCAGTATGTTGTGTTCAAATCTTGACAAATATCAAAGACTTCTTCTCAAATCTGAGTGCTGCTTCTCTTATCAAGAGAGTCTGAGTACCTCAGACCTTCATGGTTCTCGCGCATTTTTGACCAAAACGATATTTACAAAATTTACTAATTTAGAATATTATTGTGTACCTTTTAATTTTTAAAATTTATCCTGGTCAACACTGATATCTCGTGCTTCGGAAAGCACATAAAATCGTAGGTCCTGAATGTCAATCTAATTCTTTATAATATAATATATAATCGTAAATGATCAATGCTCGTGCGTTCTCTGTATGAATACAGGCATTTGTTTGTAGTGGACTAATTATAGGCTAGTACAACCGAGTTTAAACAATTCTAATAGGGCACGCCCCCGGCTAGATGAATAAATGATTTGCGATAGGATTTGGCAGGAACTGGATGCATGGAACCGATGATCTGGTTAAATGGTGCATCTTAAGAGGCGTCTATGCTGATTTTTGACTCGATTACCTACCAAAAAAGGGCCTTAAAACGGCTGCGAGGCTGGACAGGCGTGCAAAAAACGTCGCGAACACGCCGCAGCTGCACAGCGGAGACGTCACGGACGCGTGGCAAATATGCAACGTTTTCGTTGCGTGTTTATAGCTAGTTAACAACGTACAATATACTGCAGCAATAAGTAAAGTCAGAATTGCGTACCATAACCTACCTGCTATTGCCAGCGATCTCGTTGCACGTCCGCAATGAATTCGCGGCGTATGCGAGGTGTGGTCTTTGCGTGTGTGAGGACTCTTGCAATCCGCTAGTATGATATGGCCCTTATTACAAATGTCGTGCAATAACATGACCTGATGCTCATTGGTAACATTTAGCGATTTTATGACGTCTTAGTTAACGCATCGCTAAACCTGATGAGCATAACTAGTAATTTCATGTAATTGTTTCCGTTCCATTTGAAGTGAATGAAAATTGAAGGTTTTGTATTGGTAGCGTCATGCTTACTGTTGTTTTTCTGGTCCAATGAAGACTGGATAAAGCTTGAAATAAAATATCCAACGTGGTAAGGCCACCAGACCCTTGGCCATTTTCCCAGTTGTGTTCCCTTAATATTTAAGCTTTTCTTTTCATTGTTAGAGGTTAGTTACTTATTATTAGTAGGTTTTTGAAATTTCTATTTTCAGGTTTAAAGTTAGTAAAGTTTTGTCACAAAAGTTTTGAATTTTTGACGTTTTTCTGTTAAATAATTTACGTTTAAATAGATTTTTCATGGAATGAGACTAAGATTGTAAGGGAATTTTAGTTTATTTACCCTAACACAATGAAAATAATGAGATTTTATTATTTGTTTGTTTTTAAATAAAATCTGATTGGATTCATATTTTTGTGTTTTGTAGACAAATCAAGGAGCAAGAGTAGATAGCTATTAGCTTAAAGTTGTGTCAAAAACAGAAAAAAAACGTTAATAAAAAGACACTAAAATTTTAATTTACTTGTCTTCGCTAAAAATTTTGACATTAAAAAATGAATGATAAAAAACCTGCTTTAGTAACAGAATAAAATAAAACAAGTTTGATTACGCGTCGTAACTTGCAGAAAGTTAAAATCTACTTACGAAATATTTTAGTACTATTGTATTTAACTATGGAAGTCATGGCAAAATCAAGTTTTGTCTAGAATATGGTTAAAATTAGAGCGAAATTGCGTCACGTACAGGATTTAAACACATGTACTATAATATCCTAAGAAATAAAATGGAGATACAACTTACAAAAAAATCAGTTGTGGAATAGTTCTAGTAGTTACTGCGGCCCCGGAACATAAAGGGCAACCGAAAGAACATGGGTTTTAGTCAGTAAAAGCGGGACACTCCCTTCGGCCCCGCCCAGAGCGGGAGAAGTCATTTAATATTTCCCATCCATAAAAAAAAACTCATCTAACTTTTTTTTTCTTACAAACGGCCATCTTATCCCAAGCTAAGCAGAGCTTGTGTTATGGTAATCAGACAACTGATATACATACTTATATAATTTTTAAATACGTACATATTATAGATAAATAACACCCACCCCCAACTGTTACGGTATTTAACATAAAACTTAGAGAATATGATCTATGTGACTGTTGGCAAATGAGAACGCGACCAATTTATTATATTGTATTTGTGGTAATTCTGTCTGTAGCTTTTGTTTTTTCATTCTTGGTGTAACCTCCGTTTGTAAAACATTTACAATATACGTTTGTGCATTTTTCTTATATTAATCGTTTATTTATTATTTCTACCTAATTATCAACATGGTAGCAGAGCGTGGTTGATATTGCCACTTGTAGAAATAACAGAAAAGTAAACGCAGCGAAAACTAAGAAAAACCGGCGCGGCGTGTTTTGTTTTTTCCGTCATACAAAAAGGTTAACCGGAATCAGAAGGGAATCAGCTTGTTCGATCAGAAAATCACGTAAAGATCTTAAATACGCATAGAAGATGTCGAATTCGGGTCACAATTCATTCCATATCGACAGATTGGTTGGAAGAGATAATTATGCCAGTTGGAAGTTTGCAGTCCAAGCATATTTCGAACTCGACGATTTATGGAGTTGTGTCATCGGTACCAATACAGATAAAATTAAAGAAACTAAGGCGAAATCTAAGTTAATTTTATTACTGGACCCTATCATTTATGTACATGTGCAGAATGCAACTACATGTAAGGAAGTCTGGGAGTGTTTGGGACAGGCTTTTAATGACAGTGGGTTGTACAGAAGAGTAGCCTTGTTGAGAGACCTGATAACAACTACATTGGAATCTTCTCGAAGCGTAGATGACTATGTGAATAAAATTATGTCGACCGCTCACAAGCTCAGGAATATTAAGTTTGACATTGACGATGAATGGCTCGGGACTCTGATGTTAGCCGGCCTCCCTGAAGTTTATAAGCCTATGATTATGGGACTGGAGAGCTCTGGCATCAAGATAAGTGGTGATTCTATTAAATCTAAACTCCTGCAGGAAGTTCAATGCTCTGATAATTAAGCATTCTTCACAAGGAAAAATGTCATTCATAGAAGTCAATATGAGTTAACAAAGGTCTACAAAGGACCCCGATGTTATAATTGTAACAAGCATGGACACTTGGCTAAGTATTGTTGTGCTCCGAAAAAGAAGATTGTAGAAAATAAAGGTTTTGTTGCAGCTCTTTCAGTATTTCCTCAGTCAATGAATCCGGACCTGTGGTATATGGACTCTGGTGCCTCCATGCATATGACTAATAGATGTCACTGGATGTATGATGTTACAAGTCCACCGATACCCACCATAACTGTGGCCAGTAAGACACTGCTACCTGTGGAAAGTATGGGAAAGGTCAATTTATTGTTTAATGGTAATAAAGAGAATAAAGTTCAGGTGAGACAAGTTTTATATATACCTAAACTTGCTGCGAATCTTCTGTCAGTCAGTGCTATGAAGAAAAATGGCTGTAATGTAAACTTTAAAGATGATGGTTGTGATATCTATGACAAAAATGGCAAGATTGTGTGTTCAGCGACACTAGTCAACAATTTGTATTTATTAAACACACACAGAGAGGTATTTTCTAGTCTGTCTTGTTCAGATAATTTAAATGATTTTGTCCTGTGGCATAGACGCATGGGACACCTGAATTTTTCAGATGTTAACAAGCTGCCGGAGTGTGCTGAGGGAGTTCAGCCGTTTTCAGACAAAAATAAAGGTCCTATTACTTGTACTACCTGCCTCTCCGGGAAACAGACTAGATTGCCCTTCAGCGACAGTGGTTCAAGAGCATCACAACCACTGCAGCTGGTCCACACTGATTTATGTGGACCAATGGAGCAAGAATCTTTGGGAAGTATGAAATATTTTATTACTTTTATAGATGATTATACAAGGCGAGTTCATGTCTATTTTTTGAAAAGTAAATTGAATGTTGTAGAAGTTTTCAAAGATTATACAAACAGAGTAGAGAATGAATAAGAGAGAAAAATAAAAGTAATTCGTTCTGATAATGGAAAAGAATACAGCAATAAAGAATTTGAAAACTTCTTGAACAAACATGGGATTGAACATCAAACAAGTGCTCCGTACTCACCCCAGCAGAATGGTCTTGCCGAGCGAATGAACAGGACTCTGGTGGAAAGAGCTAAATGTATGTTGTTTGATGCTCAGCTTGCAAAACAGTTCTGGGCAGAGGCTGTTGCAACGGCAGCATATTTAATTAACAGATCGCCTACAAAGTCTATTAATGGTAAAAGTCCTATGGAGATGTGGACTGGTAAGAAACCCAACTTGTCTAATTTAAAGGTATTTGGCTGTGAAGTAATGACACAAGTTTCTAAAGAAAAACGTCAGAAATGGGACTCCAAATCCAGAAAGTTATTGTTTGTTGGGTATTGTGAATCTACCAAAGGATACCGAATATATGATCCAGATAATAATAAGATCATAAAAAAGTAGAGATGTAGTATTTTTTAGAAAATGTGATATAATATGATAATAATATATACTTACCTTGTACATCCAACAACAGCAATCCCGAGATACAGTCAGTCGAAGAAACCTGTAAAGAAGAGTTGGAGGAAAGCACAGATCATTCTACTGGTGAGTCATCTGAGGACTACCAGTCTGGAGAGAATGATGTTGCTCCGAGAAAAGGTACTGACTATAATGAGACATAATGCTCCTGTTGTAAGAAATACATCTGTAGTTAAAAGGAGAATGCAGTATACAAGACCTGGGTGAAATGAAGAATTGTATCAGCATAAACCTAAATAGGAATAGAGAGGCGGATATGATTATGTTAAGTCAAGAAAAATATATTAACTTAGTATTGGACCGTTTCAATATGTCTAAATGCATACCAGTTAGTACCCATAGAGAGGTGAATGCAAAATTTGAGAATAATCCTGAAGATGGAAATAAAAATATCCCACACAGAGAAGTAGTGGGATGTCTGACATATCTGGCACATGTCACAAGACCTGATATTACCTATGCAGTTAACAAGTTGATTCAGTACTGTAATAATCCAGGAAATCAACACTGGCTTGGAGTAAAGAGGATTATGAGGTATCTTCAAGGAACTAAGAACTTAAAGCTATGCTATGTCAAAGATGACTCAAAGGATACTGTGATGCTGACTGGGCGAGTGACCCAGTAGAGAGACGATCGTGCACTTATATTTTTCTGTTTCAGAATGGTTGTTTATCTTGGAATTTGTGTAAACAACAAACTGTGGCACTCTCTACGGCGGAGGCCGAATATATGGCAATGGCAGCGGCGACCCAGGAGGCTCTGTGGCTGCGGCAACTGCAGACCGAGCTCAGTCAAGGCGGGGAGAGCCCGCTACTGATCTACAGTGACAATCAGAGTGCAATAAAATTGGCTTCAACGGACTGTTATAAGCCAAAAAACTAAACATATAGATATTCGTTTACATTTTCTTAAGGAAAACATTGTTAATTCTAAAGTTAAATTTGAATTTGTAAATGGTTGTAACATGGTTGCTGATATCTTGACTAAAGGTACTACTTTTGAGAAACATTTGTTCTGTATCAGTAAAATGGGTTTGCGTTCTGAGGGGAGTGTTGGCAAATGAGAACGCGACCAATTTATTATATTGTATTTGTGGTAATTCTGTCTGTAGCTTTTGTTTTTTCATTCTTGGTGTAACCTCCGTTTGTAAAACATTTACAATATACGTTTGTGCATTTTTCTTATATTAATCGTTTATTTATTATTTCTACCTAATTATCAACAGTGACGAATAAGTAAGATTGAGGACCTAGCCAAGTGGCACAACAATTTGACATCTCCATACATTTGACAATCTATTCGTTTTCGCTATCTATTCTACAATGCCACTTGTCTGGGGCGGCTGGAAATTCGACTCCTAAGGGCGTGCGCTGCGTTAAGGGGGCGTCCGTGGGGTATACCGCCGTTTACCCGAATTTTATTTGCCCTAATTTCATTTGCCATAATAGTCAACAGCCATAATATCATACGACATAATACTCATTTGCCCTACTCTCATTTGCCATATTAGTCACGTGCCAGAATCATTGTTTCCCATAAAGTCACTTACCATAACATCATTTGCCATAATCATTGTAAGCCATAATTATCACATGTCCTAATTATCACATGCCATAATTATGATATGCCATAACATAATTTGCCATCGACATCGGGTGTATAACGGTTGTTTATATCAAGAGAAATTGGATGCAATTGGAACTTTAGGGCACCCCGACTCGGACAGGTTAGGTTAGAAGGGGATGGCGGGGTCGTGTGAGCGAGCGAAGCGAGCGAATAGACCCCGCCATCCCCTTCGTGGTTATTTTTTTATAAACCACACAGAAGTAGGAGCCCCGCGAAGCGGGGCTCCGTCGACCTAGCCCACCATCAACCATGCACAGAAAAAAAAACCATTACGGGGCTTAAATATTTGTCTAATACTTGTTATGCCATTTAAATATTATGCCATTTAAATATTATGTCTAATAATTATTATGGCACATAAAATTATGGCAAACAATACTTATGGCATTCGTATCTTATGGTATCTAAAATTCGGGCAATTAAAAGTATGTCATATGTCTTTTAGGGCAAATGAAACATTCGGGCAAATGAAATTCGGGTAAATGAAATTCGGGAAAATGATGATTATGGCATATAATCTTCGGGCAAACAATAGACAACCCGTCCGTGGCGGGTGTCCGCATGGCGTGGTGTTTCATGTAATCTCATAGAACAGCGCTGCGCGCCCGTCGGTGCGGGTGGCGAAGCACGCGAGCGGAGATGTTTCTAGGGTACCTATTTGTCCGCGACGGAGCACGGCGCGGACGTCCGCGACGGAGCACGGCGCGGGTGCCCGCGACGGACACCCGCGACGGACGCCCGCTTAACTCAGCGCACGCCCTAAAAGAGCAAAATAGTGGATGGAAGTTCGACAACAACGCGGGCGAAGCCACGGGTGGAAGCTAGTTTACCTATAATGGAGTAAAACAATATGACCTAACAAACGACCACGGATTTTTTTTTTATAGAGTGGGAAATCATTAAATTACTTCTCCCGACCTTTCGTGTCAGACTTTTACTGACTAATAATAATATTTTTATGAGTGTTCCTTCAGTGGCCCTTTATGTTTAGGGGTTATGGTAACTATTTTAACTATTCCGCAACCCCGGCAGGCAGACCATGGATATTGTCAAAGAAAACACGCAAGTTAAGCCTGCGTGCGCGCATTTAATTATAAGCCTAGAATCCGTGACCTAGACAATTACAGACTATCATTAATTTACTTAATGGACAAGTATTTACAACAGCGACCTGTTTCGGTAAGACAAGTACCTACCCTATTTAAATGCCGCTTTTGTAATTTGTTTTGTCTCTGCATCACCAAAAGACAGACTGGTAGAAGCCTACGGTAGACTGGCAGAAAATACCTATGGCATAAACACAGGTGCGTTATTACCAGACAATAATGTTGCATGCAATATTATGATATCTTTTTTTTTATTACTTATGGGCTTGCTCTTGGTCCCAGACTAGCCCGAGGGCATAGACGGGGCCTACGATGGAGCGAGCTTACCCAAAAGATGCCTATGCACTCGTCTCTCTCTTGAATACATCAATCTTTTCTAGTAAATTATGTATTTGGACGACTACGAAGTTACTCACTGCTGCGATAATTATCATGCTCATCACACAAAATTGGTCCTGAGTGGGAATCGAACCCATGTCCGCCGTCTTAGCAGTTAAGGTTACTAACGACTAGACAAACAGGCCCGTCAATCGTCGTCATACCGTATATTGAACAAGGTATAGTTATTTTTTATATACCACTAGCTGTTCCCCGCGGTTTTATCCGCTTTTGGTTAAAACCCCGCTCCTGTAGGTCATAGCAATATATTACATAGCCTCAATGAATGGACTATCCAACACAAAAATAATTTTGCAAATCGGACCAGTAGTTCCTGATAATGAAAAAAATAACAATTTATTCAGCTTTATACCAGTGGTCATTATCATCTAAAAACAATTTTTTTTTCTATTACTATTTGTGTGTCATTTGATGCTATTATATTATAATAATGAATTTGTAAGGTTATTCTCATAATTAATTAAACAGTTACTTATTTTATGAGTACACATTCATTTTTTTTTTAATATTTTGCAATTACACCTTGCTTTTGACAATGATTTTAAAGTCATTGTCTGAAGGTTTTTTTTTTATTAATTATTAACACTTAATATTAAAGAGGTGCTTAAAGTTATTACTTTTATAACGGGATAAAATGATCTATTTTTAATTATTTTCAATGTATTTTCCGGCCTTCTTCTCCTAAGTTTTATGTCTCTAGAACAATCAGTCAGTCTTCATATATTAAAATAAATATTTGATTATTTTATTCACTCATGCTATCCATCTTAATATTCTTAAGATATCTGGAATACATTCAGGTAAAGTGTTAAAAAAATAAATGAAAAGAAGAAGTTTCTAAAAATTCAATAAAATGATTTTTACACAAGAGCAATGGAATATGAATTCCTTTCAAAATGAAGGCGTAATTAAAATATGACTGTTCACTGGGATTTAACGCGCACGTACCTTTTGTTTGTTTGTAGCTTGACGTTTCGGCAGGGTTACACCTGCCATGGTCACAAGCAGACTGAACGAAACGAAACGTCAAGCTACAAACAAACAAAAGGTACGTGCGCGTTAAATCCCGGTGAACAGTAATATTTTAAATATGCAACGCGAAAGTTTGAAGTATAATGAAGGCGTTGGTTGTAAGTGAGTTACGCAATTCGGGTGCTGATCACCAAAGAAACAATAGCTACCCTTAACTATACCTTTTACTAACAATAGCAAGTCCAAACTTTAAGTACTTGACGATAACTAATGAACAAAGTTTCTCAATTCCCTTCACGCGATAGTCTTTGAATGTATTTGTTCGGTTAGCTCTTAGGAACTCGGTTTTCGGCTTTTTGGTTGTTCTGCAGTACTAGGAGTGTAATATGAGTTTGAGATACTGTAACTGAGCTCTATCTATTAGCTTTATATATTATTTCTACACCATTGAGAAAAGGCACATATAATTATGCTCACAAAGGCTTACATATAACTTATACAAATTTAAATAATAATAAAACTGTATAAATCTAATTTGTAATTTAAGTAAATTAGCCTTTCAATAGCCGGCTATCGCGCTGCAATTGCCTTTCTATTGTGTCTCGAATCATGTGTTCGAAAGTTTATATAAGATAGCCCCGCGGTTTCAACCGCGTTATATCAGATTTTTGGTTACTAAAAAAAGAAGATAAAAAGTATTCTTTGGCTGTCCTCTGGTCCTAAGCTACCTCCTCACCAATTTTCAGCCAAATCGGTTCTGCCGTTCTTGAGTTGTAAAATGTGTAAATAAATTTTTCCTAATTTTTTTTATCTCTGCCCCAACCTAGATTTGTTGACACTGTCTTTGTGCATAAAGTTAAAATAAATAAGTAGGTACATAATATTTGTATGCGGTATGAGTATAACTGCAATCAAATTGTTTCAAGTGTGAGAAAAAGCCTTCGGCTGAGGTGAAAAGTAGCAATGAAACACAATTAACAATAGGAATTAGTGTTTGTTCACTGTGGTATCTTTGGACAGTACCATCGATGGTACTGTGGTAATTATTGTTTGCCTATTCATGACATCGATGGTACAGTCAGCTCCAGAGAAAAGTAACACCTTTACAATCATGACGGCGGGTGGTGACTTTTCTTTCACACTGAGTGTACCAAGTATAAGTTGTCTTTATCTATTCTATCTATACAAATAAAATGGTAAATTGCACAACACAGCCCAAAACTCTGATCCTAAAGATATGAAACTTGGAGGCTATATTCTTTGTGAATAGTAAGTTTAATAAAAGGGTTTATGAAATTCCAACTATTATTAGTATTCAAAAATTTTTAGAAATTTCGTAGTCGTTCGACATTCGCGCGGGCGAAGCTGCAGGCAAAAGTAACAGTATACAATGTGTTAATGAAATAACCCAAAACCTGAAACTAGTTTGTTTAAAAATAGGCAGCAAACTCGAATACTATAATTTTTATTATAGGTTATATTTTTCCAAAAAAATATTATTTGGCATGCCGCTTCTAATATTTTTTAACGACGCTGTACACTACTGTCCAACGCGATGTAAACGATAGTGCTCCCGTGTTCGTTGACAGCGGCGCGGCGATAGAGCTACGAGTCTGTAAGAAGTAGCACGACAACAACATTTTCAAATATCTATTACTATAATTTATGAAAATAAATAATTATACGTCATTTCAATTTATTAGTATAAAAGTCGATTGGGGTGTCCGAGATTTTGGGTTATTTCATTAACACATTGTATAATGAATTACTGCGGACAAGACAGTCATGACTGTTTTATGCACACTATAACGTAATAAAAATGTTTATGATTGCATGCATTGTCTGTGTGCGTGACGGTTCCACTCCATTTGTTTTTGGGGAAACAAATTGCAATTAGGAAACCCTAATAAGGAAGAATTTGTATGACATTTAGTTTATATTTTGTAATTACTAGCTCTCATGGTTTCATCTGCTTTAACTAGATCCGAATAGTAACTAAAGATAGTTGGATGCATCTGCGGGCAGAAATAAAAATTCGTGTAATAAAAAAAAATGAAATAATATAATACGTTTTTGTATTTCAGGTAAAAACTAAAGTAATTAGAATTACAATACATTTATTATAGTAGGCAAAATATAATGATTCAAAAATATATCAGCAGTGTCAAACTTATTTTGTCGCAGAACTAATTTTTGTTTAGTTAATTGTCAAAAAAGAGTCCAGTCGGTTTAGACGTTTCCGAGTTTCGTGATTGGCAACACATTAAGCTGTTCATTTTAATGTATATGTTACCGGCCAAACCCGATTTCAGGACAAACTAGTTTAGCCTAGGCTAAACTAGTTCTCCCTCGCCTCGACTCTGGGCACCCCGACTCGGACAGGTTAGGTAAGAAGGCTATGGTGGGAGCGAAACAGAATGGAGCTCCCGCCTTAGCCTTCGTGGTTTTTTTTTAAACCACTCAGAAATAGGAGCCTCGCAGCGAGGCTCCGTCGACCTATCTTAGACTAGTTTAGCCTAGGCAAAACTAGTTTGTCCTGAAATCGGGTTTGGCCGGTAACATTATATAAATATAAGATAGACAGTATTGTACTCTATTTAAAAAGTACAAAAAATATTAGAATCTAAAAATATATAGTCGGACAATAAATGGTCAGTGATAAAGATTAATCAGGACCACAAAATTATAATTGGTCACTGGTCACTTTTTTTTTTTTTTGGTGAGTGGGAAACCATCCAATGACTGCTCCCGTTCTGGGTGCGACGGGAGGGCGTGTCAGACTCTTACTGACTAAAACCCACTCATGTTCCTTCGATTGCCCTTTATGTTCCAGGGTCACGGTAACTATTATAAACATTCCGCAACCCCACTGGTCACTTTATCCACGAATGACGCAAATAATTTAAATGGCAACCGGTTCAAAACGTTATGTACCTATTTAAATATTTTTTTTTTAACCAAGATACGAGATAAAATATCTAACAAATTCTCTACATTTCCGCAATTAGTACAATTTAAAATGCCTAATAAACAGATCGCAGTGACAAGATAGACTTGAGGTCAATGACAACTGTATATGTTAATATGGATATGCCGAGATCTATCAATTTACTCTTGACCGGATTTCGATTTTTTAGAATCTTAGCTCAAGTTATCTAAACCTGGGCATTGACGGTCATTTCTTGCGTCAGTCTAGTCATAAAACTGTGGCGTTACTCCAAATGGTTTAGGCGGCCAACCAACTCTGGAGTGACGATTAGACACTCACGATCAAATTTTGGATGGACGATAGTTACTGTCCAACTGACGCGCCAAAATGACCGTCAATGCCCAGATTAAGTGTTTAGAAGGCAAAATATTGGCTATTTATGCTTAAGTTTTCTAAAATAATTTTAGAAACAGGGTAAATTGTATACCAAATACCTAAATGTAGTTTATGTTTAATATTATACCTATATACTCTTAATTTAAATAAAAAAGGATTCCTTTTATTTTTAACATGACTGTATTTTACATTGGGGTAAACAACGCACGCGTGCCCCAGAATTTGAATAATCAAAATGAAAAAAAAAATGTGAATTATTTTAGAACATGACGTGTGATTTTGATTTTTTAGAATCTTAGCTCAACTTATCTAAAGTTGGGCAATGACGGTCATTTTTCGCGTCAGTCTAGTCATAAAACTGTGGCGTTACTCCAAATGGTATAGGCGGCCAACCAACTCTGGAGTGACAACTGACGCGCCATAATAAAAGTCAATGCCCAGCTTAAGAGTTTAGAAGGCAAAAAAAACATTGGCTGTTTATGCTTGAGTTATCTAAAATCATTTTAGAAATAGGGTAAATTTTATACCGAATATTTATAATAATTGCGGAATGTTTATAATAGTTACCGTGACCCCGGAACATAAAGGGCAACCGAAGGAACACAAGTGGGTTTTAGTCAGTAAAAGTCTGACACGCCCTCCCGCCGCACCCAGGACGGGAGACGTCATTTGATGATTTACTCCCCAAAAAAAAATACCAAAATGTCATTTATGTTCAATATTATACCTATATACCTTTAGTACTTACACCACTAAAATGTAACTAAATTCTAGCCTCGGTTTGCCGCGTTGGTCGCCCGAACACGCGACCAATAGCGCGTTGGTCGCATGCTGTACATTTGTGGTCGCGACCACAGCCCGCGCCATTATGACATGTTAATTTTTAATCAAGTTTCATATAAGTACTGTGGTCGTGTTTAATTTTGAGAATTTTAACTGAAATTAGCATGAAAATTAAGAATTAAAAATAAATAGCTTAAATAAATTAATTTTTGGGTAAGCGTAGTGAATTAGATAATAAAAATATTTATTGTGAAATTGTTCCATTGTTAAAGACAGTGGCAAAATGTGAATGGAATTCACACAAGGGTTCTGGGGCCCTAGTCTGCTAATACAAACGTGTCTCAATGACCAGTCATCGACCGGATATTTGACAACTTTGACAGTTTTTGAATGGGAAATGTGTCAAAAGTGTGACGTTACACGTCAAAAATCGAACATTAAGACGATTATAATAGAAGACTAAGACCCCTGTACAGCAAGCGCCACACGATATAAGGTTTAAGGTTAAACCTTACTTTTTATTATTTTTACTATTTAATTCATAAATTCATTTATATTTATTTGTAGCTGTTAATCCATAATAATGTTATAAATGCGAAAGTAACTCTGTCTATCTGTCTGTCTGTCTGTCTCTACTTCACGCCTAAATCACTAAACCAATTTGAATGAAATTTGGTACTGATATAGTCTGGGACCCAAAAGGACATAGGATAGTTTTCATCCCAGAAATCCCCCGGAAATGAGAACTATTATTCCACGCGGACGAAGTCGAGGGCAAAAGCTAGTGTAAGTAATATAAATGCCACGATAGACGAGTGGATATGGCGTCGACCTCTCATGTTAGAGGTTGTGGGTTTAAATCTGAAAAAGCACCAATGTTTGTCTTGGACATCACTGACATCCTGAGCCTCAGAAAGCAAGTAAAGGTCTTAGTCCCCGTGGCAATTCGTAAAACTTTGACTGTCGTTACGGGTGGTCAGAAACCAGAAAATCTGACCAGTCTAACCAAAGGATACCGTGTCGCCTAATATCTGTGTTGCGGAGGTCTGAAAGGTGGTCACTTTTCAACACTGGTATCCAGCTAAATTCGGTTAGGCTGAAAGCCAACTCAAACGTAATTGGAAAAATGGCTAGTGACGTGATGGTGACCCCGGAACATAAAGGCCAACCGAAGGAACATGAGTGGGTTTTAGCAGGCGTCCATCACTCGCTCAAGGCCACGCGTTTTATGCCTACCGCATCGCGTACCGTCGACGGTACAATGAACACCGGGCTGTCGCGCGCCCGGCTGAGTGCTCGCGCGTCACGGGTACCTACAGCGCTGACTATCAAAATGCCGAAACCACGTAATTATTGCGTGATTATTGTGCAATTCCCCTGTTTCCCAATTCTCCTGTTTCCCTTTTGATTATTTATTAAAATTAATCACACGGTTTTGGATACTTTCGACACTAAAATATAATAATCGGGAATTCAAGGAACGAAATATATGCATCAGTCATTTTATTAACTAAAATTATATTTGATCAACAAATAAAAAAATATTTGTTTTTCTAAAACATTCCTTTTATTACCATTATCATCATACGTATAACCCTAGCACATTTGCTGGAAGACACACACACACGTTAGTCGCGCGGCGGGCAAAAGAATCTCAACTCTCTTTGTGCGTACTTATGGTACATTTCTCTTCGCTGCAAACAGCTGGTATTATTATTATGATTTTGTAGGCTATTATAGCGTAGGTATTTTCGTTTTTGTATTGGAGTGAAGTATCTGTTACATAGTAACTATTTATTAATCTGTGGTTTTAGTCAGTAAAAGTCTGACACGCCCCCCCGCCGCACCCAGGACGGTTGCAGTAATTTGATGATTTCCCACTTCCCAAAAAAAAGGTGATGGGAAGTAATAAACATTTAGTAAATATTTTAACTCACTGCCATTTGTGCAACAAACGGACGGACATAAGGTCAAAACCAGCTTAGTAATAGAGTTGTTAAGTTTGTTAAGCCCCTTCGTGTACGGAAACCTTTAGAAATAATTATTTCCATATTTCTAAAACTCGTTTTAATATTAATTGAAAACTTATTCAATCCTTGCGTTGTCAGTATTTTGATAGCGGAAGTAAACATGGAATATTAGCAAATTTAAAATATTTATATGTTTGACCAAAACCTGGCTACATAACATGCATAAATACCTATTTAGTCTAATTAAATTATGAGTCAGCTCGTGACTAAGTGGTTAATTTATTCACAACATTTTTTTTTTTATTTAAATGTTTTAATATTTAATTTCTTTTTTGTGAGAAAATCTTAACAGTCAGTGTATATTAGTGTAGGATATAAAAACTTTAAGGTAAACATTAGACAACTCTAGATAAAAAATTTAAAGTAAATTCTAGAAAACTAATGATAAATACTGAACTAAACCCAGATTTTTTTAAAGGAAACAATACGATATCATTAATTTTATTAATACACAGACGTCTCGCAGTCCATAGGCTGATTTTATATAGCCTATTCATTATTTTAATAATTAACTGACATTACTGAAAAGTATTAACAAAATCCGTTCAATAGTTTCGCATAATACATTTATCACACATAATCAATCTATCGTCACAAACTTTTACACGTTAAGCTTGGTATAACGCACTACAACGATTTATCGTTACTATATGACAACGCAGTTGGTTTGTGCAGTTTATCGTAAGCACGTTGAGTGTCCACAGGACTAAAATATCACTTCATTTTATTGTGCGCAGTGCACACAACAACGATTCATCGCTACGATCTGACTACGTAGTTGGTTTGTGCAGTTTATCAAATGCCCTCGCCCAGCTTGACCACGATATCTGCGCCGATTTTCGTACACACATTAGCAAAAAATCGTTATCGTGTGTCCCGAGCATAAGTATAATTTTTTAAAAATAATAATTAATATGTTTGTTCAATAGTCTCCATATAAAGCAAATAATGTAACTTGGGTAAAGCATAAAAAACAAAAAAATATAAGTAAATTATTTTTTGAACTGGTTTTGGATCCTGAACCAACATCCTGCATTTAGAACTAAACTAACTGTTCCCCGGTTACACTGTGTACCTTTATGTTAGTAAAAAATTTTTTAAATCGGTTCAGTAATTTTAGAGTTTGTCCATTACAAACAAACAATTAAATCTTTACTCTTTATCTTATTATACACGTATAGACAAATATCGCAAATTAAAAAGATAGTACAAAATTTATTGTAACACAAATCAAATGTAGTAACTTTTTTTTTATTCAAATGAATGAAGGTTATATATTTTTTTTTATTTTTACGGACTAGTCAACCTCGCCATTAATTTCGATGTCTGAATCAATTGAATAATTTAAAATATTTTTTTATTTGAATAAATTGAATAATTCACCAGCTTTATCGCCTAGTGTAAGGATAAAATAGTAATAAATAACTATTCCGAATAAACGTGTATTTTTAATAACTATTTACTTGACATCGTTTTCACTGCTTTAGTTCCATTGCTTTTATAGAATTAAAAAAATAAGTGAAGGTACAAAACTGAAAGTAAGTAATTATCAAAAAAAAACCTTTCTTTCAAAGTTATTACGATCTCAATTGCAGCAAACGATAACTTTGAAAGGATTGAATCTGTTTTGATGAACAAATCTTTAAAACACAGCTAAATAACCTAGTCTTCTATATTAACTTTTTGACGACCAATCGACAGCCGGCTGTCGGGCTGCTATTGTCTTTCTGTTGTGTCTCAAGTCACGTGTGTTCGAAGGATTAAATAAAAAACGGCATCCAAATCCGTTCCTCCTTTTACAAGCTGCGGTGCTACAGACAAACAAATACGCACACATAGCAATCAAGCTTATAACACCCCTTTCTAGGGTTCCGTAGCCAAATGGCAAAAACGGAACCCTTATAGGATATATATAAGAGCTATACTGTTGAAACTTGCTGAGTGGATGTATTCTGTGAACCGCATTAAGATTCTGATAGTAAAAATGGAAAATAAATAAAAAATTTTGGGGGTCCCCCATACATAGAACTTAAACTCAATTTTTTTTTTCATCATACCCATATGTGTGGGGTATCTATGGATAGGTCTTTAAAAATGATATTGAGGTTTCTAATATCATTTTTCTCTAAACTGAATAGTTTGCGCAAGAGACACTTTCAAAGTGGTAAAATGTTGGTCCCCCCCTGTAACTTCCAAAATAAGAGTATGATAAATCAAAAAAAAATATTATGATGTACATTACCATGTAAACTTTAACCGAAAATTGGTTTGAACGAGATCCAGTAAATAGTTTTTTTTTAATACGTCATAAACCGTATATTGTAATTTACCTTTCATTCAATCAACTCAAATCTAACAAGAACTGCTACGAAACCCTTCATGAGCGAGTCCGACTCGCACTTGGCCGGTTTTTTATGTTAAAAATAATTGTAACGGATTTTATTAGTCACTGGCCTTAATAGTCATTACTATTTTTATAAATTACAAAATTTATTAAGCGTAGCTAATTATGCATTTATTCTAATGAAGTGCAAAAATTATGGAACTGAGCACAGCCTTAGACTAATTAGGAATAAAATTTATGACATGTGTATATCTATAAATTTTAGGTATTATTATGTTACTACTAGCTTTTGCCCGCGGCTTCGCTCGCGTTAGAAAGAGACAGAAAGTAGTCTATGTTACTTTCTATTCCTTCAACTATCTCCACTTAAAAAATCACGTCGATTCGTTGCTCCGTTTTGCCGTAAAAGAAAGACAAACATACAGACAGACAGACAGACACACTTTTCGATTTATAATGTTAGTATGGATATATTCGTATTATTTATATTAACCCCCACGCAAAAAGGGGGGTGATATAAATGGGACCGTTAGTGTGCGTGTCTGTCTGTATGTGGCATTGTAGCCCATGCCGTGCGATAAAATCCCTTTCAATGCCACGGCACCATTTTAAAGCATAGCAATTTATGTCGTATTTCTGTAACAGTACGGTTGAATGTTCATTTGTAAAAAATCAAATCCCTTGCCATGCCGTCCCGGTCTGCGTAGGCCCCAGGTAAATGGGTGGATGTCATTGGCATTGTAGAATAGATAGCGAAAACGAATAGATTGTCAAATGTATGGAATTGACATAAGCTTTCGCTAAACAATTTAACATCTCCATACATTTGACAATCTATTCGTTTTCGTTATTGTTAATCCGTACCATATAACTCTGTCTGTCTGTCTGTCTCGTCTTCACGCGTAAACCATTGAACTGATTTGAACGAAATTTGATACAGATATAATCTGGGAACCGAGAAAGGACATAATGTAGTTTTCCGGCGGGAATGGGAACTATTAATCCATGCGGACGAAGTCGCGGGCAAAAGCTAGTAATTTTATATATGCGTTTGACTTACACATTCATATTTATAAAGAATATTTTGGTAATAATCTACGCACAGCCGAAACTGCTAATGCTAAAAATTAATAAAATAGGGGATGAAAGTTTGTATAAAAACAATATATTTAATACAATATAGCTCTTTCCCGCGTTACGTTAGGTTTTTGGTTACTGCTTCGTTCCCGTGGGACATAGCGTGATATTATATAGCCTATGTTACTCGTTGACAATGTAGCTTTCGAATGGTGAAAGAATATTTAAAATCGGTCTAGTAGTTTTTGAGCCTATACATTACAATCAAACAGTTTTCCACTTTATAATATTAGTGTAGACTAGCTGCTGCTCCCAATCGTCGTCAGGTTAGATTTAATTCATCTACACATGTATAGATGACTAGCTGTCCCCTGCGGTTTCATCCGCATTTATCGTTACTGCTCCGCTCCGGTGGGTCGTAGCGTAATGGTATATAGCCTATAGCATTTCTCGATAAATGGGCTATCTAACACTGAAAGAATTTTTCAAATCAGACCAGTAGTTCCAGAGATTACCCCCTACATACATACTTACAAACCTACAAACTTACAAATTTTACCACTTTATAATATGTATTAGTATAAATAATTGTAGATAGATGATAATGTTTGTTGGCTGTCATGGCTAGTGAAATCAATTTATGAGCTAATTGTTTATCCCACGAAGATGATAGCATGATAATATATGCCTATACTAGCTTTTGTCCGCGGCTTCGCTCGCGTTAAAAAGAGACAAAAAGTAGCTTATGTTACTCTCCATCCTTTCAACTATCTCCACTTAAAAAATTACGTCAATTCGTCGCTCCGTTTTGCCGTGAAAGAAAGACAAACATACAGACAGACAGACACACTTTCCCATTTACAATATTACTAGCTTCTGCCCGCGGCTTCGCTCGCGTTAGAAAGAGACAAAAAGTAGCCTATGTTACTCTCCATCCCTTCAACTATCTTCACTTAAAAAATCACGTCAATCCGTCGCTCCGTTTTGCCGTGAAAGAAAGACAAACAGACAGACAGACAGACACACTTTCCCATTTATAATATTAGTATGGATATAAGTATTAGTATATAAGTATGGATGTTACAGTTGACCCGACCCCTTAGAAATATTCATTGAATGAAATCTTGCAGAACATTTTAATATTTTCTCAAACAAACTTTGACAATTAATAAGAAAAATTGTTCTTTTTTAAAATAGTCATCGTACTATTTTAACTTCGCTAAGATTTTATTATATGTGTAGAAGATTTACGTAACAGTTTTTTTTTGTAGTTAAAGTTTGTGGTCAAACTAAAAGGACTGCACTTAATCATTATACCGTCTATTGACTCCCTAATTTGCATATCAGCTTAAAATTTAAATGTCTTGTGGTCAAATTTCGATCTCGTGACGATCATATAACATTATTTTTTATTATTTTATATCAATATTAATACCTGTTTAGACCCGAGGGATTAGTTAATAATAATGTCTGGTGATCGGTGAATTATTTTATTACTCTTTGGATTTTAGATCAATCATTTAATGACTTTGAATAATAATATTAAGATAAAACAACTTTTTTTTGTTAATGATTAAGCTCTAAATGACTGTAAATATGACGTAGAACATTAGATTTAAACTAATGTATTTTAACGCAAAATTTTTTGATTCATTCATTTCAAAATATTATAAATTGTAAAAAATAATTAAAAAAGAATACCCTAAAAATCTTATAGAAAATACGTGCGTTATAAAACAACAGTACTAAGTGAATTGTGGTCAATAAGCATTTGAGAATGCGTTATTAACGTGCTTAGAGTATCGAGTTAAGTCTGATTCTGCCTTGATATTTATCAAAAGAAAATTTTCTTAAACTTCCATGATATCACAAACCTAACAATAATTGCATTGCCAAAATATTCAGTTATTATTTATCTAGAATCGAAACAATATGCCCATATTATTATTATGAAGATTCGACTTCGATTCGTGAGTCAAAATATTAGCACAAACATAAGATAACACTTTGAATAAACAATGGATAATATTATTAACTGGCTTAATTGCTTTTTAAGAAACCGCTTTTATGACTTTTTTAGTTCTTCAACTTAATTTGGTCCTATAGAACCTTTTGATTACCAAGTTTAAAAAATACGGACTTGATTACAATCAAAAAAGTTTTTGTAAAAATTGCATATTCTTGCCATTTACATTTTTCCTTCTACCTTCCTAACCATCTATATTCGATATTCATTAATGATAAAAAAATAATAAATTTTGGATTATATAAATGCAATGATGCGGTTTTTTATTTTATCTATTCGTTTTTGATAATTTCTGTTTCCGCATATGAAATAAGTACTAATGAATCAATTTCCAAATTATTTTTCTTATCGTAATTACAATGCGATAAAAGACATTAGTTACAGTTGGCGAATTTATCAAATTCGTGTAGTGAGATTAAATGGGTCACATTTTTAGATTTTATTAAGATAAAATCCATCTTATTTTACATTCGAAAAAAAATAAAAAATGGTACCTTTATGTGAGCTAACAGTGTAGCTAATATCTTCAAAGACGATGTGAACCGGTGGTCGTTTAGCCATGCGGTTCAGTGCCTTCAAAGTGGATCCGGCCCGTTCTAAAGCAGCTGGGGTCCAATGGTTTTCCTGACCCTCCTCAAGCACTACAGGGTTGGGGTGGGACGATGGCGCGGCATGGGCCATCGCAGCCCCCACAATGGCTTTACGAACTAACGGTACTGTTGACATATTTGCACTTTTTGTCACGTAATACACAGAAATTGTAAACGCACTTTTTTGACGAAAAAATAAAATAAATAAAAATTGGCATAAACTCAAAGTCAAAATTGTATGAACAAACAAATTTTTTTTTACAATTTTTTCAGCTAGTTAAATAATTCTTTTAATATACAAATTTCGACTTTCGAAAGAAACTTCGAAACCGCTGCGCGAGTCGCGATACGGTTTGCGCGTGCGCAGTTCAGCAGCGACGCACCACTACTGATCGTTAAGAATCGGCTTTAGAGATTAATTCCAATGCAATTAAACTTAATGACAATGTGATGAGAAACTTATCGAATAAGATTAATGATTAATAAATCGTTTCCAATATTTTTTAGGTTCGTTTTTCCTGTTTATTGTTAAATTTTGTGGTTTAGGATTTAAGATCATTTTATGATCGTGTGATCTAGATAATGGGCGTGGATATTTTATGTTATAGATAATATATTATGTAAATTTCTTAACCTTAATTAAATCAACGCTATATGTATAATACCGTTTAGTCAAATAACAACAATATTTAACACGAATGCGGGTATATAATCACTTGATGTATGTTGTGAAAGTATTTAGAACAATACAAGTTAATTTAGTACGACGTTAAGTATAGTCCTTAAAGTTTTATTCTATACAGATATTTTTGTCAAAATAAATAAAACATTTCAAAGACAACGAAATCATGTTTTTACCTATGCTAATTTTTTTTTTGTTTTTTGAACCTTCGAACACACGTGATTCGAGACACAATAGAAAGACAATAGCAGCGTGACAGCGGGCTGTCGCTTGGTCGTCGAAAGGGAAATATCATTCATAGTGTTTGGCTCAAATATACTGAGATACTTATGAATTCCACCTACCACAGTTTTTACATAACTTTTATATTATTACATTATTTTAGTACTTTAAAATATTTCGTTTAAATTGTTCAGTAAATAAAGTAAGTTTCAATTGTTAGTAGTATACACCGGGCTTATAAGCCAGGTGGTCACCGTCATAGATTTTTCAGGTTTTGTAATTTTTGGCAAAAGATGGCAATCTTAAAAAAAATACATGAATGAGTGACGCTAATGATTCATTTGCCTGGTGATAACGCCAGTTCTCATCCATTGTTTGATAACCTTGGCCCATCTTTGACATCTATTTATTTTATCTACCTTAATCATAGCAGGTAATGCGTAATGAGCGACTTAGTAGGTAACTACTTAGAATTCAAATTGTGCTTAGGTGAGGTAACTAATGTTGGCTATTATCCGTACTAATATTATAAATGCAAAAGTAACTCTGTCTGTCTGTCTTTCTGTCTTTCTGTCTGTCTGTCTGTCTCTTCTTCACGCCTAAACCACTGAACCGATTTGAATGAAATTTGGTACAGATATAGTCTGGGACCCGAGAAAGGACATAAGATAGTTTTCATTTCGGAAATCCGAACTATTATTCCACGCGGACGAAGTCGCGGGCAAAAGCTAGTAGTTCTATAAGCCCGAAAGGAGCAGGCTGGTTTAATAGTACTTAAACTACCTACTTTCTTTGTTAGTTAGTCCGACTCGCAAACAAATGCTATTCTATATAACTTACTACGAACTTACTACGACCACCATACGATATTAAGTTACTATTTTTAATTAACCAAAAAAAAAACTATTTTTAATCAACTTCAAAATGGAGGAGGTTCTCAATTTCGGAAGATTATTTTTTTATGTATGTTTTTCTATTACTCGAAAACTCCTAGACCGATTTTGATTGTGCCATCAGGTCAGGAATTTAATTTAAAATTTAGAATCAACCTGAAACTGGACCAGACTTGGATTACAAAGTCTGACAATTTAAAACTACGCCCTAAAATGTGAAATATAAAAAGCTTTTAAAAAATTAATAATAACCTTCAAAAGCTTAAAACAGAAAAATATTTTATTTTGTTACAATATTACCAATAGAATTACACAGTCAGAAAATTACAGATGTTAGCCTGCTGACTTACATTTAAATGGACAGATGGAGATATGTACATTTAATATGTATGTATTTATAAATTATATAAGTATGTTTAACAGTTGTCTGGTTACCTTAGTACAAGCTCTGCTTAGTTTGGGATCGAATGACCGTGTTTGAATTGTCCAATTATGTTTATATTATAAAAATGAGACTTAGTATTTTCCCCATGGCTCTTTAGGTATGGGACCATAAATGCTAAAATAATTTATTCTAATCAAGTTCCTTAGACGCATACAGATTGTAATCCATTAAATCAAACTGGTTTCGGATGTTGTTTGTTCATTTAGGATCTTGTTTCGGTGCCTCTGACGTCAACAGGTACAACTTTGAACATAAATAACATAATAATCACATTTTTTTTATTTAATGGAATACCAAATAAGCTGATGGTTCACCATAGGTTGAGTGGCTACCGTCGCCTAAAGATTTTTAATTAAACCAAAAAAAATATTATAATTATCAGGCCCAAAGAAAACACCTGAACCTAATATACATTACCTTTACATATAAAATGAAATGTCGTGATGGCCTAGCTAGTGGTTAAGGCGCCCGGCTCTCATGCAAGAGGTCGCGGGTTCGAATCCGGGCAAGTACCAATGTGACTTTTTCAATTCATATGTACTTTCTAAAGTTTATCTTAGACATCACTGACATCGGTGAAGGAAAACATCGTGAGTAAACCTGGACTTGTAGTTAATATAAGTCCGAAATCGCCAACCCGTCTTCGATCAATGCTCGTGCCTTCTCTGTATGAGAAGAGGCCTTTGCCCTGCAATGGGACAGTTATAGGCTGGTATTATTATTATTTATTATTCCATTTATTTTTTAAACATACATATAAATAACATTTTTAAATATTGTTATAAAATAATAAAAACATTTGAAAATATAAAAAATAGTAGCCCACCGGCATCGGGAACAGGGTCCAAGCTACCGATGGTCAGGGCTCCAGAGAGAGGAATCGCCGGACAATGCGCGCCGTGCCCAGGAGTACCGCCTTCTGTATCAGGCCCTTGATCCAGCTGCCTAGCGAGAGCCTCCTCAGGTGTTGATCGAGGCTCTTTGCTATTACGCCATTGGCCGTCACGACTATCGGCACAATGACTGCTGAATCTACGTCCCACATGTCGACAACCTCGCGAGCCAAGTCAAGGTATTTGGACTGCTTGTCCTTCTCGGCTTTCACGAGGTTCTCGTCATGCGGAACGGCTATGTCAACAATCATTGCCCGACGCTCTAATCGATCTATTACCACAATTTCAGGCTTATTGGCAACAATTGTCCTGTCTGTGATAATAGATCGATCCCAGTATAATGTGATATGGCTATTCTCGAGAACTGGGTCGGGCACATACCTGTAGTACGGTACTTCCGATTCCACAAGACTGTATTTCAGAGCAAGTTGTTGATAATTATTCCTGGCTACAAGGTTGTGTCTGTGCAAATAGTCTCCGTTAGCCAGAATAGAACACCCAGAAATAATGTGACGGATTGATTCCCCGGGACGGTGGCATGCCCGACATAT
This sequence comes from Athetis lepigone, assembly GCA_033675125.1. Taxonomy (NCBI): domain Eukaryota; kingdom Metazoa; phylum Arthropoda; class Insecta; order Lepidoptera; family Noctuidae; genus Athetis; species Athetis lepigone. The sequence continues at coordinate 5,106,755 of CM066217.1, forward strand.
GTCAACCGTGCCGTCCTTCACAATTTATTTCCGGTAGTTGTTCGTCATAATAACTTCGTCCATTATCGCACAGACAAAACCTTCGGTTTTTCCAAAGAGGTCACCGAAACGCAGCCAGGATACGGACGCCAGGAAATCTACATCGGGCACATGTAGGACCCGATAAAAGCGTCCGTGAAGCTCTTTGCTCTGCCATACAGTCCTGCGGTCGTTAGTGTCCAGTACCATAGGTTTGCGCCAGTTCTCGCTCGCTAAGGAGAGTGGGGTGAGGCCCTTGTCTACCGAAACTACATCCCGATGCATCCCCACGGTGGCCGATAGGAAATACTCCCTGAGATTGCATATGTCACGGTTGTGCAGGGTCTTAGCGTTTAAGAAACCTCGACCACCACACTTCCGTGGGATATACAGCCTCATCACCGATGACCGCGGGTGATGCATCCGGTTTGCAGTCAGCAGACTGCGGACCCTCCTATCCAAGGCGTCTAGTTCAGTCTGAGTCCATTTGAGTATGCCGAAAGAGTACATCAAAACCGGCATGACCCAACCGTTGAAGGCGCGCACCTTGTTACCGCCTGATAAGAGACTATTTAAAACTTTAGTCAGGCGGCCAAAGAAGCGCTCCCTCAACGTTTGCTTCATGTCGGCAGCGTTGATGCCTAACGCTTCCGACATACCCAAATATTTGTTGGTTTCAGTTGAAGAGAGGGACCTAAGGTGTATGGAATCCGAGAGTTGAACCCCCACGGATTCCACAATCTCCCCTCGCTTTACATGCATAACTGCACATTTGTCAACACCAAATTCCATTCTGATGGCGCTACTGAAAGTTTCTGTTACCTTCAGTAGCTTCATCAGTTGCAAATCGGTGGAGGCAAAGAGTTTCAGATCATCCATGTAAAGGAGATGAGATATGACCTGACCACCTCTGCGCAACCGATAGCCTAGTCCTGAACCCTCCAGCAATGTGCTTAGAGGGTTCAGGGCTAAACAGAACCACAATGGACTCAGACTATCACCCTGGAATATACCTCGCTCGATCCTTATCGTTGCCCTCTCGAATTTGCCGACATCCCGGATAGTGAAGGACCGTCCTCCATTGCCCCATACACGACATCAGGAAGGTGCGTAGAGTTGCATCTACTTTGTACAACTCCAGCACCCTCATGAGCCATGTATGTGGCACCGAGTCATAGGCCTTCTTATAGTCTATCCAACATGTCGACAATTTCTTTCGAGAACGACGAACTTGCTGACTAATGGCCATATCAATGAGGAGAAGCTCCTTAGTACCACGAGACCCTGTCCTACATCCATTTTGAGAGGCAGACATTATAGAATTATGCTCAATATGGTTGTTAATTTTACCTCTCAAAATGGATGTAAGAACCTTATAGACTGTCGGTAAACACGTGATTTATTATTATTATTATACTAGATGACCCGGTGAACTTCGTATCACTTACCTATTAATGTAAACAAAATTTATTTAAACCATATCACCTTTATTCATAAAAGATTTGTATCGATTTCCCCACATTATCACAATCAAGATTGACGTGTGTAGGAGTGGCCTAATAGTTGTTTAGTAATCTGGCAATACTGTCATTGTCACTGTCACCTAACTTTTGAAGAAAAGATTGTTGAAAGGACATGTTATGAAATGGGCTTTTAGTTTTAAAAAAAAAGTCCAGGATGGCCATACAAAAACAAAAAAAATAATAAAAGCACCATTATTTAATCAATACATATAATAAAATCAATATATAATAAAATTGTAAAAGGTCCGTGTCTGTACATGGAAGATAAATACTTAATTAGGGGAACTTTATATACGCAATAGAACGGAAAACAATGGTTTTTACACGACTGCCCAAAAAAAGGAGTGTTATGTTTTCAAGATTCATGTATGTATGTATGTATGTGAGTTTCTTTATTCCACCATAACTTCTTAATGCCTGAACCGATTTAGATGTATGATGTATCGTTACAATCCGTACACAGTTCCGAGTAACATAGGCTAGTAAAAATTCAGAAATTCAACCCTTATGTGTGTAAAGTAGGGGATGAAAGTTTGAACAAAAATCTGTCGTTATTGAATGAAGTAAGTTACTGGAAACTTGGTGTTTACCATTTTGGACAGAGATAAAAATTTAGGAATTCAACCCCTATGTGTGTAAAATAGGGGATGAAAATTTGAATGACAATCTGTCATTATTGAAGTTAGTGACTGAAAACTTGGTGTTTACCATTTTGGAGGGAGATAGAAATTTAGAAATTCAACCCCTATGTGTGTGAAATAGGGGATGAAAGTTTGAACGAAAATATGACATTACTGAAGTTAGTGACTGGAAACATGGTGTTTAACAAGGTGGACAAAGATAAAAAAGAATGAGCTAATATAAATTCAGAAATTCAACCCTTATGTGTGTAAAATAGGGGATGAAAGTTTGAACGAAAATCTGTCGTTATTGAATGAAGTAAGTTACTGGAAACTTGGTGTTTACCATTTTGGACAGAGATAAAAATTTAGGAATTCAACGCCTATGTGTGTAAAATAGTGGATGAAAATTTGAATGACAATCTGTCATTATTGAAGTTAGTGACTGGAAACTTGGTGTTTACCATTTTGGACGGAGATAGTCTAATATATAAAATTCTCGTGTCACAGTTTTCGTTGCCATACTCCTCCGAAACGGCTTAACCGATTTTGATTAAATTTTTTGTGCTTATCCGGTACCTATGAGAATCGGCCAACATCTATTTTTCATACCCTTAAGTGACCCCATTTTTAATGCGGGTAAAACCGCGGGAGGCAGCTAGTAATTTAGAAATTCAACCCCTATGTGTGTGAAACTGGGGATGAAAATTTGAATGAAAATCTGTCATTATTGAAGTTAGTGACTGGAAACTTGGTGTTTACCATTTTGGACGGAGATAGAAATTTAGAAATTCAACCCCTATGTGTGTGAAACAGGGGATGAAAGTTTGAACGAAAATCTGACATTACTGAAATTAGTGACTGGAAACTTGGTGTTTAACAATGTGGACGAAGATAAAAAAAGCATGAGCTAGTATAAATTCAGAAATTCAACCCCTATGTGTGTAAAATAGGAGATGAAAGTTTAACGAAATTCTGTCATTATTGAAGTTAGTGACTGGGTACTTACTTGGTGTTTAACTTTTCGGACGAAAATAAAAAAAATGTTTTTTCCACCCTTAATGGGGTAAAATATGGGATGAACGTATACATCAGAATTAAAAAGAATTTAATATAATATAATACAGCAACGGCTTAAAAATGCGCGGTGGGAGGAAAAGGGGAAGGGAATTCATGCTAAAAGTTTTTGTCACGATGTCCTTTGTCCATAGTTCCATACCAAAATCATTTGCAGTTCGACCATATTTCCATCATATTATGATGATGTTCGGATTTAGACAGTTTTTATATAGATTCCTACGTATGATTTTTTTAAATTACCTAATATAAAGTTTAAACGAAATTGCATTCCGTAAATTTTTACAGCTTAAATGGCATGTTTTCTCAACTTCAACCAAGGTATTTTCATTGTTATAGATATAGGTAATTGTTGTTATGGCAATTTGTAACTTTCATCTGTGCTTCCGTCTTAAACAATAGAGTCGAAATTCGAATGGAATCGAGAGCATTCCTTCGTATTCGAGAAATAATATTTTTTATTTATAATGAAACCGTTATTTCATACTTATTAAGCCCATAGATAAATACCTTAACCCATCACACACAAGTGATACATTTGTGTTAGTAATAAAACTTAAATCTATGTTAGTAGCACTTCACTACGTTGCACTAGTCTTTGTGCACTCCGGTGAAACTTGTCCGCAGAAGCGTCGGAACACCACGTTCTCTGGCCAAAAGCTACTTTCCGAAAAATCCAAAACTACTTGATTAACAAAACTAAAATTTTCGTAGCAGTCGGGGGACCTTTCCGCAGTATTTGAGTATTCCGCAAGGCGGTCCCCCGACTGCGACGTAAATTTTAGTTTTGTTAATCAAGTAGTTTTGGATTTTTCATAATTATAGAGCCCGTGACTGAATGAGCGACCTTTCACTTTTTATGTAAACAGTAATATAATAATTTTATATGAAAAATCTTGTTTTTTACCTTTTAGTTCTTTTTTGTCATGGCAGTCGTGTTTTTTAATTTTTTTAATTATTTTTTTTTTGTACCTTTTAGTGATACGTCCCTTTAATATTGTTACTTCGTGGATAATCAAATGTCGGTTTACAAGTAGATGTTCTTATTAACTACAAACAATAACAATTTAGCACCACGACAGTAACCAATCATAATGTATGTTACATATTAAAATCCGTTAAAATTTTGCAAAGGTTGTCAGAGTACCTATGTCGCTTATCACAATAATTTTCACATGTTTCTCGTGTCATTTGTGTCGGTATCAAAAACATACTGAGTTTCTTCTTTTTATGACATTTTCATCTCGCAGTTCAGCTCTACCGCTGTTTATTACTGCTTAACCAGACAATTGAGTTTCTTCCGGACGGGGCAATGCTTTTATACTCTGAGCCAGGAATATTCCCGAGTTTCAAGAACAATGTAGTCGCTTCGTAGGGTTCTAAAGTAGCTTTTGGCCAGAGAACGTGGTGTTCCGACGCTTCTGCGGACAAGTTTCACCGGAGTGCACAAAGACTAGTGCAACGTAGTGAAGTGCTACTAACATAGATTTAAGTTTTATTACTAACACAAATGTATCACTTGTGTGTGATGGGTTAAGGTATTTATCTATGGGCTTAATAAGTATGAAATAACGGTTTCATTATAAATAAAAAATATTATTTCTCGAATACGAAGGAATGCTCTCGATTCCATTCGAATTTCGACTCTATTGTTTAAGACGGAAGCACAGATGAAAGTTACAAATTGCCATAACAACAATTACCTATATCTATAACAATGAAAATACCTTGGTTGAAGTTGAGAAAACATGCCATTTAAGCTGTAAAAATTTACGGAATGCAATTTCGTTTAAACTTTATATTAGGTAATTTAAAAAAATCATACGTAGGAATCTATATAAAAACTGTCTAAATCCGAACATCATCATAATATGATGGAAATATGGTCGAACTGCAAATGATTTTGGTATGGAACTATGAACAAAGGACATCGTGACAAAAACTTTTAGCATGAATTCCCTTCCCCTTTTCCTCCCACCGCGCATTTTTAAGCCGTTGCTGTATTATATTATATTAAATTCTTTTTAATTCTGATGTATACGTTCATCCCATATTTTACCCCATTAAGGGTGGAAAAAACATTTTTTTTATTTTCGTCCGAAAAGTTAAACACCAAGTAAGTACCCAGTCACTAACTTCAATAATGACAGAATTTCGTTAAACTTTCATCTCCTATTTTACACACATAGGGGTTGAATTTCTGAATTTATACTAGCTCATGCTTTTTTTATCTTCGTCCACATTGTTGAACACCAAGTTTCCAGTCACTAACTTCAGTAATGTCAGATTTTCGTTCAAACTTTCATCCCCTGTTTCACACACATAGGGGTTGAATTTCTAAATTTCTATCTCCGTCCAAAATGGTAAACACCAAGTTTCCAGTCACTAACTTCAATAATGACAGATTTTCATTCAAATTTTCATCCCCAGTTTCACACACATAGGGGTTGAATTTCTAAATTACTAGCTGCCTCCCGCGGTTTTACTCGCATTAAAAATGGGGTCACTTAAGGGTATGAAAAATAGATGTTGGCCGATTCTCATAGGTACCGGATAAGCACAAAAAATGTCATCAAAATCGGTTAAGCCGTTTCGGAGGAGTATGGCAACGAAAACTGTGACACGAGAATTTTATATATTAGACTATCTCCGTCCAAAATGGTAAACACCAAGTTTCCAGTCACTAACTTCAATAATGACAGATTGTCATTCAAATTTTCATCCCCTATTTTACACACATAGGCGTTGAATTCCTAAATTTTTATCTCTGTCCAAAATGGTAAACACCAAGTTTCCAGTAACTTACTTCATTCAATAACGACAGATTTTCGTTCAAACTTTCATCCCCTATTTTACACACATAAGGGTTGAATTTCTGAATTTATATTAGCTCATTCTTTTTTATCTTTGTCCACCTTGTTAAACACCATGTTTCCAGTCACTAACTTCAGTAATGTCATATTTTCGTTCAAACTTTCATCCCCTATTTCACACACATAGGGGTTGAATTTCTAAATTTCTATCTCCCTCCAAAATGGTAAACACCAAGTTTTCAGTCACTAACTTCAATAATGACAGATTGTCATTCAAATTTTCATCCCCTATTTTACACACATAGGGGTTGAATTCTTCGATCAACAATACCAACTAGATAACGGGTCACGTACAAAATCAAAGCCAAATTCTGTCCGCGTGAACTTATACCTATACAGCTGCATTCGTTTACTAACTACTGAGATAAAAGTTTTAAAACTGTTTTAAAAAGTTTAACCTAATTTCAACCATGGCACCTAGTAATAAAGTCACAAATCTTCAAAACATTATCTTACACTTACGATCATTCGTCACAAAAGACGAGAAAAGCAATAAACCTATTCTGTCAATTAGAAATGAAAAGACATAAGTCAAATAACATTCAGTGTAAAATCAACTTTAAACTGCAACAAATAAAGTACTTTTTCCTGTTACGGCCTTGCGAGCTACATCGTTTTGTTTCGTTATGGTTTGCTCGGTCGAATATTACTAAAGGAGGTATGGAGTCGTGTTGAACACTAAAATAATTTATAATATGAACGTAAAAGTTTAGTTAAAATTATTTATATTTTTGGTATCTATGGTAATTGTCCGTATACATACTTATCTATACACCGTTTTAATTTTAATTGTTTTAATCCTATAGTAGTAGGGTAGAGTAGGTTGGAGTAGGAAAGAGCGGAGCGAAGCCACGCGGGCAAAAGCTAGTACTTATTATTTTAAAAGGGTTGTTTTTGTGTATAATATGTTTTGTGTTTGTATGTGATGTACATAAAAATGTAAGTATGCTTGTTGTTTTTCAAATGTATGTAATGTCTAAGGCAAGTGTGTAAGGCAAGGGCAAAGGTGTCTATGACTGGATGTCACAAATAAAAACATCAATAGATTCCACATATTTATAATCATCTTTACAACCTTCATATTACAAGTACAGTTCAATGCAATTAATAAATCAAAAATCTAAATGTTTATTAAGAATTGAACAATGGAGTTTTTTTTTCCATTCTGCGTACCTGGATAAGTTGAGTTGGTTGATTTATCAAAGTGATCTGAACATATAACCGAATTCGTAGCTGGCATATAACCATTCTGCACACGTAAACGGATTGCTGGGAAAGCTAAAATAAAAAAAAGAAATAAGTATCTATCTAATGAGAGTCCATAAAAAAAGACACAAAAGTAGCATTAACTAGTTCTAGTAACAAATTATTTTAAATTATTACAATACAAATCTACTCCATGCATCTACTGTTCTGTTACACAAAAGTTTGGGCATATATTGGCCGACCTTGGCCAAACGTTTGTAGCGGTGGTTTAAAATCGGTAATTTTGTTCAAAATTAGATATTATTTGCTAGTCTAAAAATTATAATACAACTTATTTTACATGTACTTACCGAAAGTAAGACACTCCGGCCGATAAATTGCTTTTTCGGGCATTATTTTTGCAACTTTTGAATACACATTGCGGCATTGTGAAACGTGTTTACATTGGCCGTGTTTAAAGCGAACTAAACAAAATAAGAGCTCACATCTCAAGTGCGCTCTTATTTACCGAGACGGATTTTGTGCGCCGACCCGATATCTAGTTGGTATTGTTGATCGAAGGTTGAATTCCTAAATTTTTATCTCTGTCCAAAATGGTAAACACCAAGTTTCCAGTAACTTACTTCATTCAATAACGACAGATTTTTGTTCAAACTTTCATCCCCTATTTTACACACATAAGGGTTGAATTTCTGAATTTTTACTAGCCTATGTTACTCGGGACTGTGTACGGATTGTAACGATACATCATACATCTAAATCGGTTCAGGCATTAAGAAGTTATGGTGGAATAAAGAAACTCACATACATACATACATACATACATACATGAATCTTGAAAACATAACACTCCTTTTTTTGGGCAGTCGTGTAATAAATAATTAAAAAAATTAAAAAACACGACTGCCATGACAAAAAAGAACTAAAAGGTAAATAAAAAACAAGATTTTTCATATAAAATTATTATATTACTGTTTACATAAAAAGTGAAAGGTCGCTCATTCAGTCACGGGCTCTATAATTATGAAAAATCCAAAACTACTTGATTAACAAAACTAAAATTTTCGTAGCAGTCGGGGGACCTTTCCGCAGTATTTGAGTATTCCGCAAGGCGGTCCCCCGACTGCGACGTAAATTTTAGTTTTGTTAATCAAGTAGTTTTGGATTTTTCATAATTATAGAGCCCGTGACTGAATGAGCGACCTTTCACTTTTTATGTAAACAGTAATATAATAATTTTATATGAAAAATCTTGTTTTTTACCTTTTAGTTCTTTTTTGTCATGGCAGTCGTGTTTTTTAATTTTTTTAATTATTTTTTTTTATAGCATATAACACGCCTTTCTGTTATTTCAAACCGTATTAAATGGCTTAAAATAAAACCAACTAATTATTTGCATGATTTGGATTTATGAAAATGATTCCATTCGTATTTTGAAAACAATTAAATATTATTTATTTGTGTCAGGTTGGCGGGTTATAACCTCTATGGTTGTAACTGCAACACTTGAATTTGACACTTGATTTGCCGGTTACTATGACAACGACATCCAACAGAACATGGACAACTTTTATATGGGAAAATGGAATTGTTGTTTTACTCAATCTTTCTCGCATTTTTTTCTTATTTGCTCACCGTTTAGACCTACCCTGGACTACGACAAACATTTTAAACCCAAAATCAGCTCAATCGGCGCAGCCGTTCTCGAGTTTTAATCAGACTAACGAACATCAATTCATTTTTATTTATATAGATAGATTACATATAAAATAGCAAACTGGCTGATTGACTGACTGTTGAACTGGCTGATTGACTGACTGTTGATATATCAACGCACAGTTCAAACCGCTGCGGTCCTACATACAAGAAACTTGCAGGGTGTGACCTATGTGAAGAGTAAGTAACCACAAAGAAAACAAAGAAAGGATTTTTGGAAATTCTAAAGGGGGATAGACGTATCGACATTCCCGCAAGCGAAGCAAGCAAAAGGTAGTCTGACATTTGTTTGACTAGCTGCTGCCCGCGACTTCGTCCGCGTGGAATAGTTCCCGTTCCCGAGGGATTTCCGGGATGAAAACTATCCTATGATCTTTCTCGGGTCCCAGACTATATCTGTACCAAATTTCATTCAAATCGGTTTAGGAGTTTAAGCGAGAAAGCGTAACAGACAGAGAGACAGACAGACAGAGTTACTTTCGCATTTATAATATTATAGTATATATAGTATACTAGCTGGCCCGTGCCCACTTCGTTGGCCGCCAGACATTTAAACTTAAAACTCGAAAACATGCGCTTTCCCAGACATAAGACTGAGCTAGATTGATTTCTCGTCCCCAAAAACCCCCACATATCAAATTTCAGCGAAATCGTTAGGGTTGTTTTTGAGATCACATGCTTTTTCAAGCAATTAGAGCCACCTGCCGGGCTGATTTGTGAATCTAAACCATCCAGGGTGCCACTCAAACGCATACAGAAAAATTCATTCAAATCGGTCAAGCCGTTTAGGAGAAGTTCAATGACATACACACGCACAGCAGAATTATATATGTAAAGACGGTATGGATTTTTTTTTGGGCGTGGGAAATCATCAAATGACTGCTCCCGTCCTGGGTGCGGCGAGAGGGCGTGTCAAACTTTTACTGACTAAAACCCACTCATGTTAAAGGCCTTTATGTTCCGGGGTCACGGTAACTATAATAAACATTCCGCAACCAACAATGTATTTCTGGCTGTCTAAAAAGGATTTTGTTTTGATATTTTTCAGCTTGAATCGAAAGAATTGATAAAGGCTGGTTTTAAATTAGCGTCTACATCTGCTTTTACAATGACCGACAATAACAAATAATTCTGTATTATTATTTTTTGTAAAAGATAAATAAAAAAATATACGTTATATTATGTGCTTATGCTGCTGTAATATTATACATGTAACGATGGATGTATGTGTGTATGTATGGGGATGTTTGTTACCCTTTACTAAAAACTGCTTTTGATAGAACTTTATTCAAATTGTCAACATTATTCAAATTGTCAACATTAATTTGTCAACATTATTTTATTTTAGTAAAATAATAGTATAATTATCTAATCTATACTGTGAATGCTGTGGTCTCCTATAAGTGAAGGAGTACACCTTCATTTAAATTTATGCATTTTTTGGCAATGTTTTGTGTATTACCTTCGTTGGAGATCCTTAAATAAATAAATAAACTTTACAACAATATAGCTAACACATCAGAATTAAACACAAGATATATAACAACACGTTATGACCCACGAGTGCGCAGCAGTAACCAAAAACCTATCATAACGTGAGTGGAATTGCGGGAGACAGCTAGCTGTATATAACGGTACTTTAAAAAAAGGAAAAAGTATTACCAACTTTAAATATTTAACTGTAAGTAAGTCAAACAATAAAATATCACTCGTTTTAAACTGAAAGTGCATTCACTTTCTTCCGTTATATTTTTTGTGCTCATCCAGTTTACACTGCATTAAACCGGTTTTGTCGGTTATGTATTTTATTACAGACTGAAATGTACTTGTGTCTGTCTGTGACGTAGATCTTGAACAGGTGAACTGATTTGGATGTGGTTTTTTTTTATTTCAAAGTAGATTATCTAGCGATGGTTCTTAGACAAGTTTTAGCAAAATCAGTTCAGTTGTTAAAAAATTCAAAATTCATGGCATTTATTTCACTTAGACCATTTATAGGCATTTATGAATTACTTATGAATTGTCAAAGAGTCGGTCGCTCAGTCAGAAAAGTGACGCTAATTGCCTGTTCTAAAATGTAGATCTTTATGGAGAAAAACAGGTAAGAAACTCCACGGACACTCTTTTAAAAAATATATATGTTTTACAAAATCTTGGATACATCAATTTTGGTGCTTCTGTATGTGAAAAACATGCAGGTAAGTAAATAACAAAAAAAAAACAATTGAAAACATATATAATAATTAAAAAAAATATAATGAAAAAGTCATGGCAGTTAAGACATGACCGATCTCAATTGACAGCGCCCGTTCACGAGCATGACGCGTGCCATCAGCACTGTTTCGCAGTTATCAATTCTTTTGTTGCTAAAATCGCTATCTTAATAACCTTGAGGATGTTTTTTTTTATTTACACGTGTTTTATTAGTGTTTTCTTTTAGTTCTCGTCTAAAAAAATATTTATTTTATTTATTTATTTTATTCATTTACACACACAACCTTAAATCTACCATTACAGGACATGCCTAATGCGGCAGATAGGTACTTATTATTTATAACAAATTAACATAAAAAATTTATCTTATTTGTATCAATTTATTTAACGTAAGTATTTATATACAGTTCATTTTATTGACTTTACATTAGTCAAATACAATGGCATTCATGTCGAAAGTTATAATGAATGGAGTATAAATGTCGAAGAAAGATTGACAACTATGTTTATTTATAAAGAACTTGTCAATTAAAATACTTCCACAGTCTTGTAAAACAACGTAGGCCCAGGTATAAGAGTACTGACCTTGCGGTCATTGACCAGCATGCCAAGTTGGCAAGAAACAGCTGACTTGAAAACGCCTGAGTTTAAACTTAAAAACTCAAACTGTTTATTTCCATTAGAATACTAAAAAGGCACTTCGTAGACGTTATCTACGAAGTTTAGCTACATACTTCGTTGCCTAATCAACAAAATAATTTTATAATGATGTGCAATATACTTTTTATACACTTTTAATTTGTTCTTAAATAATATTAGATAATTTTAGTTCAAAAAAATCAGAATAGTAGGTATATAAAAAGTGTACCTAAATTAAAAAATCGCCGCTCTTGAAATAAAATATGTTGATAATTTCGAAACGGCTAAACCGGTTTTATAAAAAGATATTTAAAAAAAAAATCATTAAATGATCGATATTCAAATATAAAAAAACCACATCCAAATCGAATTTCCTGTTTTAGAGCTATAATGCCACAGACAGCCAGACAAACACAACCCCCGGGTGTTCGCTACACCCGGGGGTTAAGTGGTTCTATTTACAAATAAGTTTTACTATCGTATTTTATACCGCTTTCAAAATGATAAAATATGTACCAAAAGCCTGAAAGTTAAGTCCTTATATCCTACTACGTAGCTATGACTATAGTTGCAAAACTTCTGAAAAATTCGAAATAATTCCGGAATACTTCTGGGAAAGTTTCTTTAAATCAGAATTATTCAAAATGAATTTAAATTTAGAATTTGTATTTTTTTGTAAAATATTTTTATATTTTTTTAAATATCGAATGGAATTTTGCATCGACCGTCGATCGCCGCCGCCTGACTGTGTGCACGAAGGCGATGGCGGTGCGGGGTGCGGTAAGAGGGGAGATGCTCCCCCCCCGGAGAAGTTTTCAGAAAGATTCATACCCCGCATTCGAAAGTTTCCGCGGAATGTTTCGCCCGAATTATTCAATAAGAATAAACGTGTTTATTTTTTGTGTGGTGGGTGAATTAATTATTTTTCAGTGGCGCATAAGTTAGTAAAATATAAATGTTTATTTTATTATAAATCTGATCGATTAAGTATATTTGTTAATATTTTTATAAAAAATAAAAATCCCTTTTACAACAGGATTTTTATTTTTTTGTTTTTATGTAGGTTATATCGAAGTCGAATGCTATTTATCAAAATGTTAGTTGTGAAATAAAAAACCAGGCCGAGCATATTTGATTTGTTTTTTGAAAAAGGGTTACCTATGTTTTTGGTTAGTTTGTATATAGCTCTGCTGTTCGCATCGCTAAGTATTCGCGAGTCACATAGATAGGTATTACTAAATAAAGGAAAACCTAATAAATAAACTAAAAAACTATTGTGTCGCTTTCAGAAATTCTTTCACTATTGGAAAGCTACTACTAATAATAAAATGCGGAGGAGTTTGTTTGTTTGTTTGTTTAAACGCGCTAATCTCAGGAACTACTGATCTGATTAGAGAAATTCTTTGTTTTTTAAAGTCCATTTATAGAGTAAGGTATTAGGCTACATAACATTACGCTGCGACCAATAGGAGCGAAGCGTCAGTGAGAAATGTTGCAAAAACGGGGAAAATTATTCACATTTGAGGACTTTTGTTGCGTGCGCTGCATAAACGGTTTACGGGGGGCTAAGAAGTAACCAAAGGAAATTAAACGCGGATAAAACTGCGGGGGACAGCTAGTAGTCTATATTCCCTATGAACCCATTAGAGGTAACTGCTGGTACTCGATTGAGTACAGCATTATTCCGAGTGTAAATGACAGATCTTGTAAATTTTAGGTGATACATACACCTTATTATTTTACTTCATTACGCTGTAATCAATCGAGTACAGTGGCTTTTAATGGATTAATACAATTTCACCGGGGTTTTTTTTGGCAGTTGAAATATTCCCAAAGTTTCAGAATATTTCGGAATACTTCCGAAGTATTCGACGGGAATGTTTCGGAATTTTTCCCGCCAGCATCTATAGCTATGACCCGCGATAACCGTATTACTTTCATCAGTTTTTTTTGTAATCTGAGTAGTACTTACTCTTGGAGATAAAAAATACCACTTAGCTAAATACTTTTCCTCTTATTATGTTTAATTATAGATTCAAATTAATGTTAATTTTTCAGTTTATTCATAGATATCTATTTACAAAATTGTGTTAAAAATACTTTTCATTACCTATTTTAGACCGCGTACCAAAGGGTGTAGGAAATTATGGCGAGCGATGGGTAGCTCGCCGCCCGGCTAGGACCAAGCCTGCGTCGACGGCGTGTTAGTGTTCCACGCGCTCCTCAAAGAGAAGTCAGCACGGGAAGGGGCCCAACAGGGCCAACGCTAGTTACAGTGACCTCGGAACATAAAGGGCAACCGGAGGAACATGAGTGGGTTTTAGTCAGTAAAAGTCTGACACGCCCTCCCGCCGCACCCAGGACAGGAGCAGTCATTTGATGATTTCCCACTCCCCCAAAAAAAAAGGGTGTAGAAAATTAATAAAGCAGTAATTCCGATTCCAAATTTAGCTTCTCAAGTCGTAAAATTGCTAATTATCTTGTACACAAAGACATTTTCACGTAAGATCTAATTCGGATCTTATTTCCCCCCCACAAAAAAAAAGGTTTGTTTTGTGTGAAAGTCCGAAATCACCAATCAGTAAACGTGGTGATATTATGTTCGCACCTTATGATTGTTTAACTCTTCAATGCTGGTTTTGAGTGGATTAATTGACTAATTGGTCCGTCAGTAATAAAAACAATACGGACAGGCATTTTTTTTATTTTTCTCGTAAATTAAAAATTACGACGTTACAGTGCGTTGAAGTTTCGCGAAACGTCACGCCTAGGTACAACTTTTACTGAACAGTGAAGACTTGCGAGTCTTGAGAGTTTGTATTTTTTTATTAATTTGTTCAAGGGAAAAATAATTATGTGTGTATGTTTTTGGACGGTCTAACAGAAGGACTAAACATAATGGATGTTTTTAGGGTTCCGTAGCCAAATGGCAAAAACGGAACCCTTATAGATTCGTCATGTCTGTCTGTCTGTCTGTCCGTCCGTATGTCACAGCCATTTTTTTCCGAAACTATAAGAGTTATACTGTTGAAACTTGCTGAGTGGATGTATTCTGTGAACCGCATTAAGATTCTGATACAAAAATAGAAAATAAATAAAAAAATTTGGGGGTCCCCATACATAGAACTTAAACTCAAAATTTTTTTCTCCATCATACCCATATGTGTGGGGTATCTATGGATAGGTCTTCAAAAATGATATTGAGGTTTCTTATATCATTTTTCCCTAAACTGAATAGTTTGCGCGAGAGACACTTTCAAAGTGGTAAAATGTTGGTCTCCCCCCCTGTAACTTCCAAAATAAGAGTATGATAAATCAAAAAAAAATATATGATGTACATTACCATGTAAACTTCCACCGAAAATTGGTTTGAACGAAATCTAATAAATAGTTTTTTTTTAATACGTCATAAACCGTATGTCGTAATTTACCTTTCATTCAATCAACTCAAATATAAATTATGTTACTTGCTGCTACGGAACCCTTCATGAGCGAGTCCGACTCGCACTTGGCCAGTTTTTTAAGGTAGTCATCATCCCTATTGAAGGGAATATTCTTTATCCCAAATACATATTGCGCATTGCAACATTGGTGAAAATGTATTGCTACAAAACAACTTTTGTTTTTGGTGTGCACCGCAAGCCAAACATTGTCCTTATATAAAGTGGAAGTAGTTTTAGGGCAACTT